>JARFIY010000201.1:3365000-5765000 GCA_036346155.1 Sinelater perroti
TTGCAATTTTAAATCAAATACTCTTCTAGAAAGGCTAAGTCTTACCCATAGCCATAAAAACTTGTGGCAAGAACAATCTACAACTAAATAAAAATAAATGCCCAATCATTTGATAAAGTAATTGCTTTTTTAAAACTCCTTAGCTTATTTATTCTCAGATTCTGAAGCTATAAGCTTAAAAAGTATAAAGAGACTCACTTTGAACCAAAACATGGAAATCTAAAACATACGCCAGACATAAATTTTAAAATATTGCAAAATATTTTATAAAAATCGATTACGATCGACACAGTTTGAAAAAGATGCGAAAACAGCTGTGAAACTAATACCGATGGTAATTAATCTGCAATTAACCTAAAAATACCAGCCCGCATGGGGAACTGGGGCTTCCGTGCAATTGAAGCTAAACCTTTTTAAATCAACACCGGTGAGGCAGAACGCCGCGGTATTTAATAATAAAATCAATAACTGCGGAACTGCTTTGAGCTCGATAAAAGTAGTGCTGATAATTATCGCTTCCATAGAATTTATTTTAATGCATTTATTTTTCCGCACTTGGAGTAGGCGGTAGCTACAGACCCACATGAAGACAGAAACCTTCGCACCCCTTTAAAAATCAATTTAAAAGGACTTAAAAATATGAAATAATTGCAACGATAGATTTTTAACAGTTGTTTGATGCAAAATTGACAATTAGATTAAATTTTTATGAGATGGTGCCACGATTTGCGTGGTAACGTCGCGGCGCGCACGCTGTTTAAACAAAATAAGGTCAAGTTTAAGTCAAAACATTTATTCTATTCTATATGCTTTTCAGAAGTTGAAAGAAAAGTTGAAAAAAACCACTGTCGCGCACTGACAAAGCGCCCAAATTAAGATGAAAATCAGGTAGATACACTACCACTGAACTATTTAATTTTTGATTTCTAAGTTTTAAACGTACTCCAAGACGACGTCTACTACTTGAAATTGCCATTTTGAAAGATTGGATAATAAATATATATAATATCCTACACAAAAATTATACGTGCAAAAGACTGTAAGGTGATGCAACTTTTGGCTGTGTTTGGCATGGTGTAACAGCAAATTGAAGGACTTCTTGCAATGATTTGTTACAGTAGACGAATCCGAATTTACGATCACAGTTCATAAACTACAGTAACAAAATCGAAAATGAAATATAAAAGTGCCCCGAAGAGGGCAAAGATCGTCTAATCAGATGAAGAAGTAATGGCGATCAACTATTGGGAGAGGAAAAAAAATAGCAAGGCTATGTAAAAGAGAAATTCTATCAAAAATCATTTTTCCACCAAGACATTATGTCGTCCTACAAGTTCACTATTACAATATCAAAATTAAAGGTGATAAAGTTCAAACTAATCCCCCATCTCCCGTTCTCCATACTTAGCTCCAAGTGGCTTCTTTCTGTTCCTAATTCATTCAATAAGGACGCGATCGTTGTCGTCACTAAGTTTTTTGCAGCCTTTCGAAATATTTCAATTTACAAAAAAAAAATTAAAAGAAAAGTCGATTTAGTAAGTGATGGTTAAAGTTGAATTAATGTTTTTATTTATTTATCTTTGGATTTGGTGCCAAGAAAAATAGAATTCTGCGTAAATTTACTAGAAAATTTTCCAAAAAATAATTCTAGTAGCTGCCAATGCTTTTAAGGTTGATATAAGACAATTAAGGCGCAACAACTATGCAGAGGAGGTGTATCAAAAAATATTAATACGAGTGTTGTATTGGATGCTTATAAAAGTTCGATTTTCATAGATGATGTTTTTTTGTTATGATCATTGATGGTAATACTGTGGGTACTTTACAGATTGAAAATCTAGATTTATAAAAACTTAAATCTTCTTCCAGCTTGGTATTAATGGGCAATAATATATTGCACTATGCCTTTGCGGAAATTTCTCTGCTTGAGCACCATGAAGAGTACCCCTTTTTATCGGGTTGTAATAGAAAGTAAAAGATGGATTCTGTACAACAAAGTACGATGTTTTATGTTTAATTGTGTATTCTATAGGATGGTAGAAAAAAATTTTTCTTGGAGCTTCTCCCACAACAAACCAATACGGCAGGTAACTTATCAAATTCATAGTGGGCATTTACAAAGGCCGTTAAGTTTTGGTTAATCGAAAAGGCTTAATCCTCCATTAAGACAACACCAGAAAATTAAAACAGCATCTTTCAAATTATTCACAACTTGCTCTTTCAGATTTTAGCTGTTCCGGCCTCTGCAGAATAGTTTGCATGACAAGGAGTTGTAGAAATCTGAATCACAGCTTTTTTAAAAAATGAAGAGATAGTCTACTACCTTGTTAAACATTCGGAGTCCATTGCAGAAAACGATGGTAACAATATCATTGATTAATAAAATTGGCTTGTGTTTTTAATATTTTCAAATCGGGTACGAAATTTTGCACTAACTTTCTATATCTGGTGTTTCTATAAATGCAATTACAAATTAATTAGACGCCAAAAATAAAGTTGTTTTATTCAAGGTCACATTTCACTTCTCTAGAAGCCTCGAGACGTTTGAATTAATCAAAGGCAAGCAATATATCCACTGGAAAGTTGTTGACTACAACAGTTAAGACTCAAACAATCAATACTGCAACATCTTCTTGAGTAAAACACGTCTTTTAAATTTGAGCATAATTTATAAACCAAAAGACCATAAGACCATCTACCTCTAACTATGAGGTTCGTCGTTGTTTAGACAAGTTTGAATTGACTTTGCTTTTTAAACTGATGCGGTCGTACAGAAAGCTCAGAAAATCGTATGTTTCATAGAACCTTCTAAAAAGAAATTAACCCCCGTTTCATAAAAATTAATATTAGTCACTACATCGCAGCAAATTCTCCACTAAACCATTACAGATGCCGAATTATGGCTTCCCCGAACCCTCGTCAGTAACTAAGGCAACCTCTCATGCACCCTATAATCGTGTGGTTGGTTCTCAGGTTGTTAGGCTGTGGTCGGAGTTTGAAAACTCTTGACGTTTCGTCTACGCTTCAACGAACATCTTCAAAGAAAATCTTCTAAAAAAAATTAAATTTTATTCTGAAGATATCGGCTGTAGTTGTAAAGAAACGCCAAGATCCTGACTACGGCCTAACAACCCAATAGCCAAGCACACAATGCACCAAAATACTAGCCGAGAAAGTCTTCTCATTCATTTGATGCACCTTACCACTTTGTTTTTCTACTGTAAAACTTTTTATCCGCAAACGAAGTTTGCCTATGTCCATGATATGTGTCGTCAGTCAATAATCTCTCTGATTTTTATCTTCTACATTTTTAAACCATCTGCCAGCAAATGTCCTGTATATCTATTGTAATCAACTGCCCATACATCTTATTTTGTAATGGGAGACATCGGAGATTTAAAAATTGTATTTCCTAAAACGATCCTTGTCTCACAAAAAGTATTTTAATGCTTTGGGTGCCTAAGCAGTCAGAACTAAACACGGCCTCGGATTTTTGAGGACCAATGCCGTATTCAGCCTCATTAAACAATTTTGTAGTTCAATACACAAACATACAGCTAATGCCAAATGATTGCGGAATTTTGGAATGACTTTTTTTCTATTCCACAGTTACGAAAGACAATAATAAAATTCTCCTCATCACCCCGCTCTGTTGTTAAACATACAAAGCTACTAATCACATTTTAGGTAAAACAGGTCTTGTAAATATAATTATACATTTTAATCAACCTTAGCAATAAAATACAATAATAAAAAACACTGCGAATTGTCTTTTAATTAAAAAACAATTAATTATAAAAATTAAATAATAATGTCCTGCGTGTGAAAAACTCGGTACGTATTGCTTTATACAAAGTGTACTATTGATTATTAATTATTTTTATGTGCTTTTAATGTTCATGTGGTCACGTCAATGCATCCTAGCAATGTTATTGATAGCAAGCAAATCAACATTTTGGCTGTTGCGCCAACGTACTACGAGCGAATAATCGTTTTGTATACTCAAAAAACGCTGTTACGCTAAAAATCATCGACAAGATCCATGATTTTATTCGTTATAGTACAATTACATACAAAAAACTGCGCAACATGTGTATAACGCCTGCTCCAGACCTGAGATTTATCCTGTATATCGAAAATAAAACAGAAATACAAACAGTGGACTGCATAAGGTGAACCGTCTCCTAAAAGGACAAGAACTGTTGATTAATTATCTTGAAAAGGAGAAAACTATTACTAGTGAATGAAAAATATTCTTAAATGGTCAAAAATAGTGTTGTTCCAATACCATAACCATAGGCGCATTTGAAGAGTACCACCAAGCAAAAATTGACTAAACAAATGTTTGAAATTCATCTGCCTCTACTTTATTTGCTCTATTTAGTTTACTTATATTAGACAACAACTGTATTAAACAAAGAACACAAAGAAATATATTAAGGACCCCAAAGAAATTCACTTGTGTAGAAGAATCGCGCCCAGTGGAAATTTTAAGCTTTAAAGAACTGTGAAAAAATAAACTACTTTCTAAAACTCAAATTATTGTCCTAAATATCAAACCAAATTACTCATCACATCACCCTCATATGTTTGTTATCGGATTGATAATGTCACATGCATAAAAATATGGCAAATAATTTCGGCCCCCTCCTTACCAAAAGTTTTCTGGTATATTGGGACAGCACATGTGTACTCTTGAATCCCGGATTTGATAGGGATGGTGAATTCAGGCGATCTCCGGACCCGTTTCAGAAAATTGGCGCTGGCTGAATAGGTCCTGTGAGCTCGCGAAAAAACGAGCTTGAAAGCATAAACGGCCCCTGCGGTTTCAAAAATGTCAATAACAAGCGACCTTCCTGTTAGTTTATCGCAATCGAAAACCAATTCGTCTTCCATACCGTGGTGGAGACGTTTGTTATCTTAAAATTTCAGGTATAAGCCTTACGCCGGCGCTTTGCATGGCGGCTTGATAAAAAATCCTGCTATTGGAAACGGTAAATTGTAATTACAAATGTGACCAATTGTCCAAATGCAGCCAGCCTTATTAATAAACTACGCATAAACGCTAACATATATTTTAACAAAACAGCCAAAGATACAATCAATAGCAACACGCCATTTTCTATAATGGGTTTCATAACTAGCATTTTCGATTTAGATTATATCTGGCCGGCGTTTGACTGTTGAGATTTGCCCATTGAATTGCAGGGCGTTTGTAATTTCCGTCGCTGGAAGACACAAATTTCCTTTACAAATTGGGGCAACTTTTGAAGGCGCCTGGTTTATTCTGATCTTTCTGAAAGGCACCGTTAACTTCTGGCAGTAAACAGCCCGGCAATTGTCAAAGTGGCTTTAAAATGTTTATTTCAGCCATTTAAGAAGTTATGAAAAATAATCAAACATTATTTAAAAAAATTAATAACGATAAAGGTTAGAGTTAGTTGATTTTTCCAAAATGTCGAAAGAAATGCTAATACACAAAGTTGGCGCTTCAAAATAGTTTTAATTTATCTATACCCAAGCCAACACCAATAAGGTAAATGGCTTTTGATTATATATATTTATCTATACCCTCCGTGAAACTCACATTAAAAACGAAGTACCGCATCACAACCTTTAACTCCATTGAAAATCATCTTTGTGTCGGACCATCTGGAGTTGTACTTATTTGGAAAGCCAAAGTTAAGATTTGGATGGTTTTTTATGTATTTCTTGTCCTTCTGTTTAATTTTCTAATTCTTAACAAACCATACAAATTCAAATAACGTTATACGGTTCAAACTAAACAAACTTTTCTTAACGAGGACTATTACTTTCCTAATCCTTCTCAAGGAGATTTTGGTAAATTTCTAAAAAGAATAGTGCCAAGAAATTGAAAATTGTCAGAAAGAGTTCATTAAAGAGGATTGTTAGAGAGAGGTGCTGCAATTTGCTTTTAAGATCTAAAAAACCGAATTGTTACTACTATCAACAAACTTTCTTTTACCAAGTACCAAAGTCCGAACGGAAAAATTAGAGCTTCGAGTACCTAACCCATATATCAAGCAGTAAAAATGTCTTCACAAATAAAGTGTCTTTAAAGAGAGTTGTAAAACGTCACTACACGCTGTTACAAGTAAAGCATTAAAGAAAATAAAAGGAAAGTTGGTACAAAAAAAATGAGACCAATCAAATTTAAATTCGTTAAAAAAAATTAAAACAAGCGACTGATTTTGACGTGAGAACGTCTTCAAGTTCGGTACGAAAACTGAGTGTCATTCCAAAATTATGAGCGACACCAAAATGGTCAAGTTTGATACGACTAATACTCGAAGACTACTGGACGGAGGACAACGGGACAGTAGTGTTCGACAAAGGAAGGTTGAAAGCAATAAGCACACCAGCTAAAATTTCCCTAGCCCTTAGTACGACGCAAGGGAGGAGACTTAGTCGGCTATCAAAACAAAGAGTCGTTTGTAGCGTAGTTTGAGAAAAATAAATGTCTGTTTTGTGTAGAATCAAGTACTGCGGACAATTTTAGGTTACTCAGAGCTTTGTATTAAATTTGGAAAAACTGTGATGCGATTAAGTTGGAAATGTCGCAGTACATGAAGAGGAAGTGAAAGCAGAATTGCCATAACTCAGGTCGAATTAAAGAGGACCGGATCGGAAATGCGGAGAAGTGTTGGCACTATCGATTGAGAAAGAAAACCAAGAGAGAAAAGTCCATGCGAGGGAATGAAATTGGTACAATTGTCGATGAACAGCATCAAAAAGTGGTGTGAAGGGGGAATTTATAGCAATAGAACATCCTTTGATGGACGAAGACTATTCAAAAAAATCCGACGGTACCATAGATGGTTAACCTGAAGGTCATCACGGACTTTATAAGCGCGAACAAATTGACGAGCGGCACCAAGATTTCGGCGCGTTGACTTCGACGGGATCCAGTGGTGTGGTAGGCGGATTTACAGCAATGGATCAGCCTTTAATGGACGAAGACTATTCTGAAGAATCCAACGCCCTCATAGATAATGAGCCTGGAGGTCATCGTTGACACCTCAGGGGCAGACAAAATTCAGCGAATATACGCGTTCATACTATACCGTCCTGTTGGAAAGCTGTTACGAGTTTTTTTTATTTCATTTGCCAAAGCGACATTTTCACTGAAACCTCATGTTAGTAGCCCCGTCTACTACAATTTTTTTTCATGTTAATACTAATACTCTAAAGGTAAGAGGTATTGAATGAAAGATTTTGACATAGCTTAGGATATTTAACAAACACGTAAATTTTTACTAGGTGCCTTAGGATAATTTAAAAATAAAGCCTAAACTATGAAATTTCAACAACTTTCCTTTTTATTCTCCTTAACGTAGATTTAAACTTCCCAGAAAGAATTTCAACTTTAAGAGACGTTTTGAAAATTTGTCGGAAAGAAGAGAACATTTTTATGATTTTTAATAAAATTTACAATATAATAAATAAACCAAAAACTTTATTGAAGATGTCACATATAATCCAGTTTTCAGAATTAGGGTTTGATAAACCAGGGTTAGGTTAGCCTAAGTTAAGTTTCATTAAGTGTAGTGCGTATATACTTGTGCATGTTTCTAGATTTCAGAATGTTCAACCTAGAAAATATATTATTAGCTCTGAGAAAGCTATAAAATGATTTCGGTAAGAGAAAAGACCAAACAAAAAAGTTGCTTGCAACTCTTCAACAGCATCGCTTGCACCAGAAAGAAATAAAATACTACAAGTTTTGTTTTGAAAGAAAATAATTGGAATAATAATAATAAATAATGAAGATGAGCCCAACGGTATAAAAACTACTAGAGATAATTTTTCGTTGTCAAACACCAAGTGTTTAGCCAGTTTAGCCAGAATTATAAACACAAAAATATTGCTTGCTGCGGTAAAGTCAAAATTTCAGAACCTTCCTGAAGCTCGACAATGTATATGTTTGAGAAAGGTTAAATTATGAATGAGTAAATAGCAACACAGTTTCAAAGTGCCAGAAAACAACTAGCTCTTGATCATAATTTGAGATCGTGGATGTAGCAAAAAGCTAAGAAGATTGACTTTTGTTTCGGTTAAAAAACATCATCAAATTAAGTCATGCAAGGTGACCAAGAATATAACAATGTAAAGGTTATGCACCTTTGTGACCAATGCTTACTAAATTGTAGTAAAGTACGATTATAACTATGATTATATGATTCACACAGTCGAGTCAAAATTTAACTGTAAATTTTACTCGAAGAGAAGTTTATATACTCGGGGGAAACGAAATAAACCTTCAAGTGACAGTATAGCTACAGTATACACTAATTGCCTACCATATCACGCGATATGTTCTACAAGAAAACACTCTAATTAACGGGAAGATATATAAAAATATGGTTAAAGAGTTTTATATAAAGTGTGTTACATGGGTACCAGAATTTATGGTTTGGTTAAAAATCAATCATAACAAAGACAGCAAAACTTATACGACTATTTCTTTAGAGGATACAAAATTGTATTAATCAACTTAAAACTCCAAATTCTAAGGCGTGTTAAAATATTCTTTAGTGAGGGTGGGGTATTGACAAAAGAAAAGTTATCGATGCAATATATCAATAAGATGTGCTTTCGAACATGACTATAAAATTTTATCAAATGTCTCCATTGCGAGGTGTTACTTCGCTTCAATCAAATACCGAGATTATATATTGACCACCTACAAATAAATTTCATAAATAAGAGCTCGAGGACTAGTAACACAAAAAATCTAGGATGAACATCTGAAAGCTGAAACATCTATTTTTGCAGCTCCCAAAAACACCGAAGTCGCATTTTCGGTATAGAAAACGAGAACAAGTTACCACATATGATTTTGGGAGAATAGAATAACATTGCATGACATATTTTCTATCAAAATTGATATTTTTTTCATTATTTTGCGCTTAGACTGGTACTGTGGCAAACATTTTTATACGTCATACGCTAACAACTGCAAATCAAAACCGAATATTAAATGTTACTTTGTATTCTTCAAAATGCACTAAACCATTTTCTTTATAATCGACTTTTGGATAACTAAAAACAATTAAATTTATAATATAAAAAATTATAATTTTTTATTGTAAAATGAGAGTTAAAAATTATTTTTATCAAAATTCTACTGGACATAAAAATGGCAGCATCAATCGATTTTAAATTAATCAAGCTAGCTTCATTATTCTGTAAGTTTTTGAAATTTTATTCTACTTCAAACAGATAAACAATTCTTAATTTGTGTTTGTTATAAATTTCTGTAATTTCGTAAATGTCTTGACAAACAGAGTAGAGAGTAAGTAACGGTATTTTTTTCGTGGTTGTGGTTAGTGGGATTTAAATGGAAGGAACTAAAGGGCATAAACGGCATGTGTCACTGTGTCAATATAGAAATGGAAACATAGCGGCGTCAATAATCAATGTACAGTTGTACGAAGAAGAAACAACAAATGTTAATAATGATTTAACAAACTCTCATCTGAAAACAGAAATAGATTAAGCAACAATTTAAAGCATTTGTGAAGCATCGGAACAGTGTCAAAATAGGGTACTTAGCAGAAACGTATATACCTATATTGAGTTTGTCTCATCTTACTTATTGAACTAGAGACCCATTTTTGAATAGTCTAGTAACTGAGAATAAAAACGGGTCTTTTATCTAAATATTAGTCGATGTCATCACTACGTGCGAGTAAAAAGAACACCGCAACCTATATATCCAAGTAAGTTCTCTTCCTTGTAAAAGTTGTGCGTATAATGGACCTAAACGCTAATCAAATGTTTAGACCAATTTAAACGGGTACTGAAAAAAAGTGGCCCTCTCTGGTCAATAGCCTTGAGGTAGTGAGAAAAGACTGGCTGGGAAGTAAAGCCGCACCCTTCTGACTATCATGTTTTGAAACTTGCAAAAATTATTTAGCCGAAAAAACTATGAATTTCCACAAAGACGTAATAGGATACTTAAGAATCCAATTTTTTTTCATATCTAGATGGGGAGTTCACGTTTGACTTATGGAATAACAAAGACGTGCGGCGGTTTGTTTCTCAGATATTTCAAATCACAGGAACCCGCGCTGAACCTGGCGGTCAATTTACATTAAACCATTAAAGAAACATTGTTGCCCATACCAAACTGATAATATAAATTCCACTTATGGGTACGTAACTGAATTACCCGGCAATTAATCACTAAACCAATATCAGTTACATCAATTGCTTCTAGGTAGTCAGCAAATCTTTCCACCTCATCTTACATATTAAAATCCTCCACTTAATTTATCCACTAACACTCCTTTTTCCGGTTATGATTAAAATAAGTGACCAAGCATCTACTGATATAAACGAAGACGATGAAACATGAACTAATACTAACTAATTCCTGGCAAGTGACCAAAAAAAAAAAGAAAAGTCAACAGATCTACTAAAAGTATTGTGATAGATCAATCTTATCCCTATCCCAGTATCAAAAACAGATATGAATCTAGAGCGCAAGTCCCAAATGTGAATTCAAATTCAATGCAAATAGACAGTAACGACAACGCTCGAAAGATCCCTAAACCATCTCCAATTTACACATATCACAACTAAATGCTGCAACGTATTTAGTTGCTGAAAGTGAACAGTGCTGGACCAAAACACTAGGAAATAACAAAGCAAAACTGAATACACATACATTAGACACATAATAACGAATTGTCAGACATTTAATCTACCATACGTATCAATATAAAGATGGACACACCTACACAGTGGTCTACAGATATATTCATCATTCAATACCTACCGAGAAGCCAGAACTGAAACAAGCAGGACACAAAGTACAAAACGTAATGAACATAAGACACAAGATAAATAAAGATCTACTTCTACTTTGCTATGTTGATCTTGAACCTGGCGAAACCAATGAGAAAATCTTCGACATAGAATTACTCTGCCATTATCAAGGTAGAACTACCATATAAAAAAATAAATTATTTAGTGCATAAAGTGCCAAAACTGTAGGCACTCTAAAACATACTGTACTAGACAATACATGTGTCTTAAATGTGACAACCAACATGATTGAAAAGCCTGTAATAAACTTAAAGCTACACCAGCTAAGTGTGCTTTGTGTGAAAGAGATCGTCCCGAAAATTAGAGGGGCTGCAAGATACAATAAATAGAACATCCAATAAACCGACTCCAATCGGAAAGGCCTTCCAACCACCAATCCTATAATAGCAACGAACATCAAACTACAACAGTGGTCTTTCTAAACGAAATCAAAAATTTCTTCACACAACTTACGAATCAAAATAACAACATGCTCAATCTCCTGTCAATCTTAGTCACCCTATAATGACTAATTTCATACGAATAACTACTTAAAACACCTCATTAACTAACATATCATTACTTTTCTTTATCTAAATAAAAATGATGTTTTGCTAATATCAGAAACACATTTCACCGATTGTGATTCGGCATATACGGAAACCGCAGTAATCATCAAAAACCCCTTAGCACAACATCAGCTCAATCTATTTTAAACTAAAAAAGTGCAAGTTGATAATGGTAAAATTTGCGCGGTATCTGCAATCTATCCTTCTCCCAGAAGAGTGTACTAAATTCTTTCATGGTCTCGAAAACATATTTATTGTTGGTGGAGACCGAAACCCTCAACACTTCTACTGGAGTCCCAGACTTACAACAGCAAAGGGTAGAAACCTCTTTAGATCAATCATGACAGACAATTATAACTGCCATAACATTGATAAACCGACATAGTGGCCTACAGATTTAGATAAACGCCCTGGTCTATTATATTTTTACATTTCACATGGAATATTTGCAAACTTAAGTATTACACCTATCAATGAAAAACTGACGACCAGACTGGTTTGGCTCGGTACCTCGTTACTCTCATCCAAGAACACTGCCTATCAGACTATACTTACTGAAAACGAACAAGTTCATCACACAAACAACATACTACTTTATATAAAGAAATTAATCGTCGAAAAAAGACGTGATCGAACTAAATCTCAACTCTGAAAATCATACCAATCAAAAAAAAAACAACTATATCTCCTATAAACAACCTGGGCCATAACCTACAAAACAATCTGATACTTCTGCTGAATATTTACGCACTGTATTTCAACCCCATTATTTAAACATCAAAGAAAAGGAAGAAGGAGAAGCACCATCGGTATCGCAGAAATTTTGTTAGAACAAATCATCTTTAGCGATGAGGCTCATTTTACGTTAAACGGTACAATTAGCAACTACAACTGTCGCATTTTAGGGAAAGAAAAGCATCGAATAATTCACGAATCACCACTTTATGCGCAAAAATGTACGGTTTGGTGTTCTTTATAGTCCGGAGGAAACATCGGTCCATTTTCCTTTGAGAACAATCACGGCTATGTTGTTACGGCAAATACAGAGCGTTATAATGCGATGCTAACAGATTTTTTATGGGCTCAACAAAATGGCATTGATAATGATGGTATTTATTTCCAACAAGATAGTGCTGTATACCACACAACACACATTATTGCAAACAAGATTCCCTGGTTGTGTTATCTCACGGAATGGTGATGTGAATTTATTGCCAAGATCTTGCGACCTGACACCTCTAGATTTTTATCTATGGGGTTGTGTTAAAAAGTAAAGTTTGTGCTAATAAGCCAGCAAATAATAACATCCTAGTCGCCATAAGGGAGATTGAAACTCCCATGCTGAAAATATCCTACAAAATTGGTGGACATTTAAAAGATATCATCTTTCAGGTTCAATTGTAATCGATGCTATTTTAATTTAAAGTAAAAAAACCAAAAATAATCCGTAAAATTTGTTTTCATAAAAAACCAACATCCTAAAGTTATTTTTGGAAAACCCATTAAATAGGATAGTTGATTAAATTTCAAGGAACCTTGAAGGGAAGAAATACTATAAGGCTGTTTTCTTAGATATCGCGCAGGCATTTGAAAGGGTTTGGCACATTGGATTACTTTGCAAATTAAAAATATTTCTCAGTAAGTCTTACCTTACTGACAAATTTTCCACAATTAATGGTCCAGGCACCTGAGCTAAAAAAGAAAGTCTAGCTGTGAAGTTCTGAAGGAAAGATTATTTTTGCGAGGTTTGGCAACAAATTTTTTGGTTGGGAATTGATTTTTTGACGAAAATAATGAAAAATTGTTACTTTTACGCAGTCTTTTCGACATAACTATTTTTCTGCAGCACTTACGGAAACAAAGATTAAAAATTTGAAAACTAAAGAAAACATCCTACAAAATTGATTCGATTTCGTTTTTTGTAGGAGGAACGGATGATAATCAAAATTAAGCGGGAAATGAAAGACCTTGACCCTCCCCTCGATCATCCCATTGTCGCGGCGTCCCTTTTTTCCTTTCCTTCGACGAGCCCTCCCTTCCTCCCCCTAGTTATATACGTGCAGCAGTGCTCTGGCTGATTGTAAAAAAATATTTTCTTCATTCATGCTTTCAGTAGCTGCGATACGACGTCGGCTTCTTTTGGACTATGAAAGATTAAATTTATTTTAACGCCTATCAAGAACCCGCACTTGGTTGATGTAGTGCAGGTCTTCAAAAGTCTAGACGCTACTGCTTAGATGGTTGATGCTGGCTGTTGGTGAGCAGTTCTGGTTGCCACTGTTTGGTTGTGAAAATACAAGCACGCTGAAAAAGTAGAGGTACAAACGCTTCATAAAATCTATATTAACATCGCTTCTCCCTCTAGAGAAGCTGCAAAAGCAACATCCTTACCGACCATACTATCAAATACAATAATGGCTTGGAATAATAAAAGAAGCTCATGACTGGGGATGGCATGTAATTCGTCAACAACTCACAAGAGCCGGCCTATCCCCTTCTTATGAATTTTGAAGAAGAACCTGAAATAAAGGAACTCTCAGCTGAAGAAGACGAACGAAATGAAAAAGATCCTGAGTAACACAAGGAGTGTGAAACTCGCACTACTTCAAAACGTCGACGATTGCGTTAATAACGTATATTAATGTTATACACATACATAATTATAATAAAAAAGTTTTTAATTAAATGTTTTTTCAACGACTAACCTTCCTCATTTCTCAACCTCGCCCTTTTAATTTACTTCAAAAATTAAAAAAATAATACTGGATCCCTAACCTATTTTATTATTATAGTAGCCGATTACACATTGACCAAAATATAAAAATACAATTTTATTTCTTGGCCCATTTGTCCTACAAAAACTCAATAGAATTAATTAGGTAGGAAATTTTCTTTAGTTTTGAAATTTCCAATCACTGTTTCGGTAACTTCTGTCGAAAAATAGTTATGTCGAAGAAACTGTAAAAGTCGAAAAACTTCGTTATTTTCGGTTACCCAGTCAAAATGTTTGTTGGCATACCTTAGATTTGTGTTTAGCACTCCAAAAAGCATAAAGGTACAAAAAATCATCTCTCCTTCAGAACTTCACAGTTAAAACTCCCAGGTACCTAGACTATAAGTATAAGAAGGAATTGTTCAACTGTTACCCTGTCAAATCTGGTGTTTCCCAAGGTAGTAATCCTAGAGTATCTCCTTTACCTGATGCATATTGGTGATTTACCAGAAGATGGAACCACTTTGATCGCCGCTTTTGCCTATTATACTGTGATCCCGTCTACACACAAAGATCCCTAAATGGCAACCATTTAAACTTCTCAAATAAATGTCTTGCTATGGGGCATAAAGTTTACCACCCGATGCAACGTGTGTACAACAGTCACCTTAAATGATGTCCCAGGCTCTGTTAAAACAGAAACCAAGTATATAGTGCTACACCTAAATCAACATCTCACACAAAAAACATTTTCAAACTAAACCTCAACAACTGAAACATTTAACAAACCCCTGCGTTATAGATCTATCCTGAAACCAATATGGATATACGGAGTACAACTATGAAGATGTGCTAAACCCACTCGAATAAAAATCTACAACAGCTTCAGTCTATATCAAACTTTGCACAAAGATTACGGCATTCCCTTTTTTAATGAAGAAATTTTCCGATTCAGAATAAATTCAATGGTCACTGCAACGATCTAGTCTACCAATTGTCTACTGATGTTCCTCCCGTGAGAGGATTAAATAAAACCTAGCCTTGTGACCGTGGTTTTCCCTAAAACTGCCTATTTTATGCTAATATATTTACTTAATGCTCCACATAGAGTAGTTTGTACATTTACTATTACAAATAAAAACATATCTAAGTAAAAAGTCTCATAGAAGACGAAGGATATCATATTGTTGATTTTATTTACTTCTGGATTAGTAAAACCGACGGAAGATATCCGATCTTCCTGAACACGAATTTGATGAAACTTTAAATCCTATATATTATTTGAATTGTTGTTAACGATTCGAAATGATCAGAAATAAATTATTGAAAAGAGTAATAAAGAGCATAACTTAGTTCCTTGAACATATTTTGGAAAAACAAATACAGAGAAAAGTCTATATGACTTCATGTCTGCAACATTGCCTATTGTGTAACAAAGATTTTTGGGCTTAAAACCCTATGGGCTGGCCAATAGTGGTCAAAATGTGGTAGAGATGAATGACTTGAATCTCCACCGCTCCTGTAGTGTAGATTTGAATGTTTGACTAAATTGGAGGCAGTCTGGTGTTCATTAATTTGAGGGTATCGTTCCGTTCGAACTGCATTATCTACGCCTACAACCTGGAATGAAACTAGTTCGTCGCGGACATGCAATCCCAGGACAAACTCGGCAGAGGAGATTTACAATCACGACGGCTGCACGAGTACGTGTGACTTATGCTGTCATGGCGCCGCGACGTCAACTGCCATAAAACTTGTAAATGGGGCTCACTGAAGGGAATGGCGCCGGTGACCCACTTCGCAAAACAATAGCTTGAGGCACTTAACATTTGCGCGGTATTTTTCAAGTTCGTTTTTTCTTCCGCACTTTACTCGCGCTTCGGCTGTCCAGCTGATTCTGCAAAACGCGACTTCGAGAATCACCTCACTGCCAACTCAACTAAAACATTCGATTTGTACTCTTTAACAACCGGGACGATTGTGATCGTTTTTATTTCGACGGAACAAAAAATGGCGAGCTCGAATGACCTAAGATGAAGGGCAAATATCTACAAACAGAACTAGTGGGGGTTGAAATAACAGCAACAAAAGGATGCAATTAAAAAAAATAGTAAGCCATCTTTTTGTTTTCTTTTTAAGATTTTTTCAGAAAAAGGCCACGAAACACAAATAAAACAATTTTTTTGGTGTTTCAGTCATGTTCTTCTGTTATATTAATTATAGTTGGAACGTTGGAATTAAACGAAAAATGACTGAAATGTTCATTAAATAAAGTAAAGTTCGTCTGCTAAAAACGGTTACGTAATTGTGTACGAGCGAAGGAGTGTTAAAATTCAGGAAAAACTGGAAAATCGATTTTAATTAAAATATTAACTCCACCACCCCTACGGGGCGGTGGCGTTCTGCATGTGCAAAGCATTTCGGCTCTCATTTAAAACCTAATTAGACCTAGATTTCCCGGAAAGTTCTGCACGCGAATACATTACGAGCTTTACCTTATAGCCGACCTGAGGATGATTAAGCGCCGAGGCAAACTGCCAGAAAACTGGGAAACGAGTTAATAATTCAAAATACAGGCGAGAAAAGTGCAGCCAGCAATATTCGGTGCGCAGCCCGCGGCGGATTTTCGGCGTGGGCCGAATCAACAAGTATCGAGTGGAAAGCGAGGTGCTGCCTGAAGGCGCCGCGCTCGGTTTTCCGCGGCCGCGTCGCTCCCGCTCTGCGTGGCGGACGAGCCTTGCATTTCCGCCGGAAAACGGGCGCCGAACTCGCCATTTTCTGCCCTGCGCGAAAAAATCGATAGCGGGCGGAAAATCAACAGCGGGCCAGCATATGTTTCCAAATCGGCGAACAACAGGTCACGGGGAAGTCGGCCGCGCGGCCGGAGCGCCCGGAGAACTCCGGGGCGCGCTGCAGCCGGAGTCCGGGGAAACTCGCATTGGTTGCCGCGCCGGATTAAAAATACACACCGGACGGTCAACAGCAGCGCGAATTCGCGGCAAGTTGGCGGTTATTGCGAACTTGTTCAGAGATCGCCGGTGACTGATTCGATAGTGCGAGGAGCGGCCAACGGGGGCAGCACGCGCGCGGAAATCCTCGAGTCCTGCCGACGGCCGCGCTTTTCCAATACCCTACAGGTGTGCATGTGCGTGCGCGCGTGTGCGCCCGGGGCGCGCCGATTTTCGCCGCGACAACTATTATCCTTTAAAATTGCCTAAAGTCATGAAATTATATATAAAGGATACAGGATAATTCAATAGTTAAAACGTTTATTGACATTACAATCTGATAAAAGGTTGATTAAATTACTACTCACTAGGACTCCCTAGACACTAATAATTTATTTACACTATGCTTTGCACTTCACTAAGTGAAAGGGGTTGGTCCCTTTCAGTTTTCCTTACAGGTATGTCTTATGGAGGAGCTGAATAGCCTCGACGTTTACATACTGAAGTAGCTGTTACTTATGACTCTTAACGAACTTAATAATGGCTTGGTTAACGGCTTTATCTGTCCAAATGTCTTGATGAAGTTCACTAGTTCTAAGTACCAAAAAGCATTGTCTATGTTCTTTAGCACTTTGTTCCAAAAAGGATATTACTCTTTTTAATGAAATACCAAAATTACGTGTTATATGATTACAGTAGTTTAAGTATTTGGTTTTACATAAAGGGTGCTGCAAAAATAATCATTCGATAAACAACTATTCAGCTTTTAATCCATTTTGATCGAACAACGTACTGTTTGATAGAGGAAATTCTGGAGTTTCGCGCGGTTGTCGATAAGTAGCACCGGTGCGCTTCGTTCACCTGCCACTTCAATATTTGTAGAGATGGCGACTGGAGAACAGAAATCATTTTGTCTTCTACGCTTCACCAAGTGTGAGTCCATAACAACTGTTACAATATGGTGTTAAACCTCCTAGTCCTCAAAGCATTAGGCAATGGTATGATAATTCCAAGACACGGGTTGTCTGTGTAAACAAATTTTCAGTGATCGTTCCCGTCAAATGAGGATGTGGAGTGCATCCGGGTGAGTTTCGCACGTAATCCCCAAAACGCACCCGCCATGCCGGTAGAGAACAAAACATTTCCTCGACGTTTGTCTGGCGACGTTTGATTGTGAAACCGTGCAGAATTCAGTTAATATAAGCTCTTCATGCGAGTGACAAACAACGACGTGTGGAGTTTTGTGAATTTATCATCGACAAGGTGGCAGAAAATGACATTTTGTAAACTTAGTGTTTTCTAACGAGGCTACTTTCTTTTAAGTGGTAAGGTAAACCTCCATAATGTTAAAATATAGGGTACGGAGCAGCCTCATCAAAGACTTAATGTTTTTTGTGCTATTTCTCGGGAAGAGGTGTACGGTCCCTTTTTCTTTTCAGAGAACACTGTTAGGGGAATCACATATCTGGATATGCTTGAAAAGTCGCTTTTCCCACAGTTATAGGTCGATTCGGATTACTTAATTTTTCAGCAGGACGGGGCACCACTACACTGGAACCTAAAAGTTCGAGAATTTTTGAATAATCAGATTCTACACCTTACTGTGTGCGATTTTTTCTTGTGGAAGTTTATAAAAGACTGTGTTTATGTCCCTTCTTTTACAATTACAGTAATCAAATTGCGAAACCGCATAATAGCAGCCGTGGCAGTAGTGGACCAGATATACTCGCAAAAGTTTGGGACAAAATTTCCTACCGTACGAAAATATGCCGTGCATCCCAAGGGCAGCACATTAAGTACCTATAATTTGGTACATAAAAAAACTTCAAAATTAACCCTGTAATATAAAATTAATCTTAAATCGTAGAATTCTTTTTAAAACACCCTGTATATAATTGGCTATATATACAATTCGGAATTGCAGTTGCCCATTTTTGTATTCTTAGGTTTGTTATATTTTTAATCGCCTGATCGTCCCACCTACTTTTTGGTTTTATCCATTTTGGCATTATCCATTCTTTTTCTCTGCATCTAACATAATTTTCGACACTTTTTTATATTGTTCCACTCTTCTTCATATTCTTTAAGCTTTTTCACTTTCCAGTTCTTTCTATTTGTTGCTTTCCTTTTTCTAGCAACAATTCTTAGTTTTATCTTAGTTATCACAAGGAAGTAGTCGGAACCAACATCTCCCCACGGTATGTTATAACGTCTTAAATTATTTTCTGTCTCTTCTTGGATAAGATCAATCTGGTTTCCTGTATTTATTCCAGGGATCATTATCTATGTGTCTTTATGTTCCATTTTATACTTGAATTTTATACTGGGTATTGCCATATCCATTTCAGTTGCTAGGTTGTCCATCCTTATTCCATTTGCATTTGTAATGTTGGGTGCTGTTCCTCTTCCTGCTATAATAATAATGGTAATGCTCTAACGCCCCGCGTGGGAGCACGGCCTGCGAACTAAGAAGTTAAGGCTCTCATATGTTCGACTTTACTGCCCGATTGTCGCACACCAAGTCTGATGCGGGGCGAAGTGACAAGCAACGCGCCTTAAACAATCGTCATTATTACCCCTTGTTCGAGCGAGCGCAAGTACTTAATTATTTTCAGTGATTGAGTAGGTCACCCGCTAGGCATCAGATAACTCTGGGTCTCAGACCACTCTGGCGATTCTTCCTGATATCAACCTTACGTATTCCTTCCTCTTTTCCTACTTTAGCGTTAAAGTCTCCAAGGACTATTAGACTGTCACGCTTTAGGGTCTTTTCATATGTTTCCCGAGTTCGTTGTAAAAGCCATCTTTCCTTATTTCTTCTGCTTCCTCAGTTTACTATTCTTAGATAGAAGATCCTAACGTTCATGCTCTTGAATTCTAAAATACATGTTCTTAGTTTCCTGTCTACCATAATCCTGTTCCTTTACTACATTGACTATTTTTGCCTCCGTAAAACAAAGTATAGTTTTGCTTATCAATCCTCCCTTCTCCTTTTCATCTAAGTTGCTGTACTGCTAGTATTTCTATTTTGTAATCCTTTATTTCTTTTGCCACTTTCTTTGTTTCTTTTGTATTATTTATTTTGTTATAGGCCGTTTTCCGTTTCTTTGCCTTGTCGTCATCCTTCACATCCGTCTGGCTCCTTTCGCATATTATCTTTTTTAGTGGTTTTTGTAATCCTCCTTACTTGTTGGTTAAGATTTTTCGCTTACCATATGTTTATTATCGTTTAGAACCCTTAACATTCGTGTTTCCTCTAGGTGTTCTATTTTGAACGTTTCGCCATTCTCGATCAACTCGTTACATACAAGCCGAACTCTAAATCCTTGCTTTCTTACTTTCTTCAGATGTGGTAACGGGCTCTTTCTCTGTTTATTGAATTTTTTTTTTTTGAAAATCATCGCCTATCCAGATATTTGTCTCTTTTGAGGTTTTTGCTTTTCCACATAATTCCATTTTCATGATTTTGAAGTTTGATGGGAATTTATGTGCTCTTATTTAGCTTATACTTTCCTAGACTATCGGTTTCTAGTTACTTTAATTGCTGTCCCAGTTCTGTTAAATATTGTACTCCTTGAATTTCTCCTTTCTTTCTGTTCCCGTGTAATATTTTTTAATTTTTGGTTTTACTTTCATAGATCATTTATTATTTCTGAATATCTGCCTAGTTTTTCCTCCATTAATTTTCATCTTCCGCTTATTTGTGAGAACATTTGGTCTATTTTGTATAAATACTCCCTATTTGCTGTGTAAACTGCTTCCAATAAAATATTTCAATGTTTTATTTACTGACTTTATCTTAACTTGCTTGTATTTGACCTTCATTATAGGTTTCAGCCTTTAAATTAATTAAAATCTCTGTACTTGTAGTTTTACGGTCGCTTTTTTTACCTCTGCTTAGACACTCGATGCTTAAGTTAATTTTCTCAAACGTATATAATTTTTCAACGAACTCTCTGTCGGTCCGTCACAAACTTTGAGATTTTTTAAAATTTGAAAATGGATTCTTATAGGAAATTTTACGCAGATTTCGAAAATGAAGTCGAAAAAATTCTATGTCGAATAATTTTCGAGATATCGAAATCGAAAGATCTTTTTAAGTTTCAACGAACTTAAATACTGAATTCTATATGTCTGTCTGTCGGTCGGTCTTTTGACATGGACTTTCTAGCGTAGTATTTTGCTGAATTTACATAGGTATCCTATAGGTAATATGCCAAAATTTTTAGTAAAATCAATGTGTAGTCTAAAACTCTTTTATCGGCTCTTCTTGTAAATAACTATCTTTTTGATCGTTCCACTTTTTTCTTGCCCTGCCTTTTATGTTCTTTTTCCTTTTAGCCATTTTCCAGACCTTTTTAGTTAGACCAAACCGTCTTCCTTATTTCTGCATTTTGCACCTTACCATTCATAGTCCTGCTATTCTTCTCAATGATCTTATCTAGCTTACTTGAATTCTTCTACTTTGTTGTTATTTAGTTCCCATAGTTCGGATTCAAACCCTCACTTTAGTAGCGCTTGGAGTTCTTTCGTATTAACATCTATATTCTTTGTAATATTGCTTTATCTCTCCATTCTTTTGTCTTTGCATGAAGTTAGTTCTACTTTAATTTATATTTATATATATATTCTCGGTTTTCCTAGCTGCTATCATCACCTTGGTATTATTACGGTTTCTTATTTACAAATATTATTCGATTGGTTGACCAGAAACATGTTTTTTCATTTTCATTAAACCATTTCATTACCATTTCAATATGCAGTTTAGTCCTCTGTCTCACCTAATATGATTGTGTATTTTTCCTATTTCTTGTTCTTGCATAGTTTATTGTTTATACTGTTTTCTAGCCCTTCTATTCTTGTAAGTTTAATCTGTCCTATATTCTTGAGACTCTTCTATCATATCCTTGGACTCTTCTTTATTAACATCTAATAATTCTTTGTAATACTTGCTTTATCTCTCCATTACTTTATGGTCTTTCGTAAGTAGTTCTTTATTTTTATTTTATACTTTCCTGTCGCTTTTTTAAACCCTACAAAATAATTATTGGTGACCCGTAAAGTTTTGTTCCATTTTTTCCCAAACCATTTTCTTCTTTCTTAGCCTTTAGTACTTGTTTCACTAAAAGTTTATTTATCTTATATTCTTTCCCAAGCTTATGTTCTGTTTTTTATCGCTTGTTTAATTTCTTTTGACCCCCATGCTGTTTGTTTGATAATCTTTTTCCAGATCGTTGCTACGCATATTTTCCTTGCACTTTCTATAATGCTTTCTTTGAATCTCCCCCATATCGTTTCTACATCATATTTCTTTGGATCTTATTTTGTATAACTATCTTTATAATAAGACGATTTTTATTTCGATTTCTTTCCCACTCTTTTTCGTTAACACTTAGTTTTTGTAACCCCATCTTCACTTATTTATGAATAATTTGGTTTCCTTTGAATGTTTTACTTTTTTATTATATTCACCTTTTCAGCTGATTTTTAATTCTGTTAAGCATACTTTCTTACTTATGTTCTTTGCACCTTTTAATTTTATTTTCACTTGTAAAGTATTTTCTATGGAGCTTTCCAACATGCATTTTAGTTTGTTATTTGTCCTTTCTTTCTCTATCCTATTTATTTTCCCTTCTGCTTCCTCTATTTTCTGTTTCAGGACTTTTTTGTTTTATTTTGCTATTTTCCTCTAGTAGTTCTTTTGTTTCTTTTATTAAACATTTTGTTCTGCAGTCAGTTCTTTCATTTCTTCTATTAAATTTTTTAAATTATTATTTTTTTAATGTTGTCCTCTTGGTTTTTAGCTTTATCTTTATTTTTATTGGGTTTTCTCTGAATTCTTTTACTTTCACTAAAGATCTCTTCCACATCTTTCACGTTTCTTTTCATTCTCGCTCCTTCTTCTGACACCATTCTTGATTTACCGCACTAGGCGAACCACCTGTTTGGCGTGTCGAAATTTTGCGGCCTTTGGTTTTCCTTATTTTTGCTGTTTACTACTAGACGTGTCAAGACCAATATTAAAACGACCTGTATCTCTTTTAGTTTCAATCCCACTCATTATATGTACCAACACATTTATTTTATTAGTTATTAATGCCACTTTAATGACTTTTTGCTATAACCTTGATACAATTGTCTATTCTATTTCATTATTATCAAGGAAGACTTCTAACCAAACCTTTCTATTCTTTAATAATTGTTTACTTGCATTAGCTATTGTATAGATTTGATTAATAGCTAAATGTCTCTGTCTAAATTCAATTAGATAAATTTGTTTGTTCTTTCTTCAATATTGATTTTTAGTCCTCTTCAATAGTATTTTCGAATAATTTTAAAATTATATCGGAAATAGATATAGGCCTAACATATAAGTTAAAACTTTTGGGAGCTGGTTTATCTGTTTAAGAATGATTATGACCTCTACAGCCGTACCTCAGTGTGAATGTAACACAAATAAGGTGTATGTTTCAAATTTTTCCCAGTGATGATATCATTTAGTTTAATAACTTTTTCATCTACTATTTTCTTTTTTGGAAAAGCGAGTCTGTTATTTATTTCTTCATGGTTATCGTATTCCCAAATTGGTAAATCATTTCCTTAATTTGGGTAGAAAGTACTTTCAACATTCTCAGCAATTCTTTTAATTTGTGTTTATTATTTATTTTTAACTGGAAAATTTTGCAAATTAGATCTTTTCAGTTATCAAAATAGGTATCATAAAGGTAAATGATTATTAGACTTTATTCAATTATGCAGGTGAATCAAATATAAACCGTTTTTTTAAGTACCGTAAGGCGAACGAAGATGCATACGGCTTCTGAAAAGTGTAGAAATATCTGAGAAAAATTTTTCCTGCAAGGTACCTCATACTGCCGCTTCTTTAATCAGTATCAAGATGTCAAAGCAAGAAGTACCCTCGTCCATTGTGCAAAAAATTATTATCAAGTATACTCGCGACATAACAATTTTGGGAGTATGAGAAGTAGTTCAAAACAAAGATCACCGACATGATCAAGGACTAGCATGACTGATAAGAACATTCGCATTGTTGGCCATCACATTTGCTGAAATTGAGGTCAGAATAAGCTACGGAAGTGCTTACGCAATCGGATTGTTACCTGCAATTAAACTCGGGTACATCCTTAAATCCAAACAAGTCAGAATGAGTGGAAAAAAAGGAGAAATCTACACTTGACAAAGCTAAAACTCGGCTTTCACCTGAAAAGGTTCTTGTAGCTCTATATTTTTTTATTTTAAAGAAGTTTCGCACATCTACTTTCTTATATTCTTATATGTTAAAAAAAATATGTTTCTAATATATATGTGTATATATATATATATATATATATATATAACTTTATATTTTGTATTTGCATAGTGCATTAATAAATTAGAAAAAATAACTCCGGTTCATATTTGAGGCGTCCTCATACAAAGCACAAGTAGATAAACGTGGGTAACATCCACATATCGATGCATACAAACAACTAAAAAAAAATTAACCTACAAAAATTAAAATAAAAAATATTTATACTTAGTGACTTCAAAAATGCTTTATATCAAAGAATAGGTGCTAATATATAAATCGGTACAGTGCAGATACCTTAGCAATAAATCGATTTTTAATGAAATGCAGCAAACGGTAAAAAATGGTTTTAGTACATTTTAACCTGGTCAATTGCTTCTCTCTTTCAGTCATTGATGATGTTTGTGCTTTAGAAGAATTGAAAAATTGTTGATGTTTAGAATAGACAATTTAAAGAAACTTTAATTCACTTAAAAGCTTTACACATCGATGAGCATTCTTTAAATGACTATAAATTGGATCACGTGTCTGTTGTCATTTCTCTATTTGGGCGCAATTTTTTTTTTGAATTAGGCGTAACAAATGATAAAAAAAATCATGTACAAAAACCAAAAAAAAGTTGTAAGCGTGTAAGTGAAAATGCAAAACCTGTTGCAAATGCTGGCTTACATCCAATGAATATGTTAGTGTCTTTTAGTGGGATTGCCCGAAAATAATTTTCTTTTAACTTCTCCACCTGGCGAAACGATCACGGTAAACAAAGTACTGTGTTTTTGGTTTAGTATTTTTAGTTCTTTGTCAACACTTTTATTGATTCTTAAAAATTCTGCTAAATGCACAAGTTACTCGGGAAAAGCTTCATCTAAATATAAATTTTAAAAAGCTAATTTGTCCTCTACCGTATTCTGTCATTTCCCAGAGGAATCCTCAATTCTTAAGTATTTCTGTATCGATTGTTCTCTCAGAGAAGCAATTGCAGCATAATATCTTTCTATCACAAAAAGCTATCTCCCAGAAAACTCTTAATTTCTATCTTTGTTTCCAAAAGGAACTTTTGGCTTTCTCTTTCTTGTAATGTCTATTTTGTAGACGTTACCTTCACACATCAATTTTGCTTTTGTTTTCTAACCTTGAAAACTCATCTTCGTTTAGAAGAGGGTTTAGAAAAGCTTCCAAAGTACTATATAAAGTAATGATCTCCTTGAAACCTTTTATATTTATATAATGGGTTGTCCCAAAAGTTGTTTGCGATTTTTATTTGGTACTTGTTTGAGCTCATTAAAAAGCCAGTTTTTTCTCAAGAATTTTAATATATAACTTGTCATACCTTGAGAGCACTCGTTTGTTAATTATCCGCACCAATCTGAAGCCAGAGTGAACCGAGAAGTGCAACTCTGCTAGTAACTCCTCCAGAACCCACAGAAAATCCATTTGGTGACCCCCAATCAGCAGCTTGCTGATCGCTAGGTGAAGTTTATTGAGGCAGATGGGCTGCATTTGAGGAACAAACCAAATACTTGGGCAAAAACAAGCATTCTAATTACCCCACAATCGTACCAAATTAGTTGATAAAAATTAAAAACGCGGACGACTTTTGGGCCAACCTAGAACTTGGCATTTATAATCTCTTAAACAATCTCTGCCTTAAATTAATACGGCTAACTGTACAATAAATTCATTGAGAGTTCTACTAGATAAAAACGAGGAAACACCTCTTCTTTTATTTTCATATTTGCTACATGTTCGGCCATAAAAGGATCGAAAGGATTGAAAGCAGTTATAAATATCCAAGAAAGTTACTATTTCTTACAGAGCTTAATATTTCATTATAGCCATGAATTGGCAGTCCATAGAAAGCTAAAAACTTTACACCTTTAACCAACATTTCGCATAGGTTAACGGTCAGCGAATCAGAAGGATCTGGAATTCGAGCTTAAAGTCGCCGCTAAAATGGCACGGACGGTGATCAATCATTCTGAAAATTTCTTGAACAATTCCTATGTAATATGTTATTTCCGTTGATGGATAATTTATGAGCGATTTCAAAGTGTAATAGTTATAAGCTATTTAAATTTTTTTGGTTTAGCTCAGTTTTTTGTTTACTCAACTCAAAATTGTATACCCTCCAAATACTGACTTTCCATCCTGCAGCTTATCCAGCATATGGGTTAACCGGGCCCTCTCAGTACCCATCTCACAGCAAAAAACGTCGACAATTGGGAAATTCCCGACATTTTGGCATCTACTTTGATGTCATTTTCAAAGGATTGTTAATTGGTTCTTTACTCAGGATCTCAATATGCATATTTCTCAAAGAGAGTCATGAATCAAAGGAAAAGACTGACCACTGAAAATGTACTGGATTGGGAAAAGTTTATTTGTTGTAATAGGTTGGGTAAGTAAATGACGTGCGGTAACTAACGGTTTCCAAATGACAGATAAACGCTGACCATCCTCTGGAGTATTGAGACATTGAGGATGTTTATCTATTTCAATATCACGAATAATTTTATTGGTGCGATGGGAGATGGGAACGAGTGTTTTGAAATTGGAAAAAAATTTTTATGTCTAGTTTCTTTATTATGTTTGGCAAAACAGAATAATGTCGCTCTTTAGTACAGCCAAATAATGTTCGTTTAGCCTATGTAGGTTCTGTTACAGTCACCACAAGATAGACTCCCTGGGATTCATGCGTATAATGATCATCAAGTATAAAGTCAGCTATTTTATTATTAGTCACAAAAACTATTTATATATTTTGTTTATTTTGGTATACGGCCTACTGTGTCAGTAATGCTTCTAATTTAAGGCAAAAACGTTTTTGTTCGGTCAGAAACGTCGTGACTTTTAGAAACGGCATTTTTGTTAATATTTTTAATGATGTGGGTGTAAGGTTTTTTGAGAATATCCATTTTGTATTAGGGCTTTAGTGATTATTATTGAACCTGGGTGGATTTCAGCAGGATATTTTAGGATTTTGCGTTTAAATAACGATTTCCGCAGTTTGTTGCAAAAGTTTCTTATTAAGGAATTCGGGAAGCATATCTTGTCCATAAAGCTAGATAACTAACATATCTTCAATGTACCTTTTTCAACAGGTAGGTTTTACGAGAAACGAGTAAGGGCTTTTATTTCGAAATCAGTCATACCTAAACCAATTTGCTTCAACAGGTTAAAGTGAGAGACCCATAGGAGAACCATTAATTTGGCGGTGATACTTTTTGGTAGATAAAATATGTATTGGATAGATAATACTTAATCAATTTGGGAGTTTTTTCTTCTAGACCATGATTGATTTTAAGAAGTTTTAAAACAAACTAGTAAATAGGGAAACAACATCAACTTTGACCATGAAATCATCTTTATATATGGGAAATATTTGAGAATTTCTAGGAAGTAGTTTCGGACGTATGATGAGAATTGATCTGTAAGGTGCTGAAGGATATAAGTTATATATAGGTGATCTAAATCCACTAGTAATAGGTCGAAGAGAATATTTTTTGGGCGTAATGGCACGATGCCAGAGGTTCAGTGTTTATTTTGTCAAAATTTAAAAATTTTATTACTTTTCGTTTATGATTATAAAGCCCATGAACATTCCATACTGCAGTTCTAAGAATTTTATTCATTACAAATTTAGTTTCTAACAACGGTGGTAAGCAAGTTTAAAATCATGCTATTTTGAGTAAATTGATCGCCCATGTCTGTTGTAGGTTCTGTAGGGGTGTTACTTTCGTTATTTTGTGCAATTTTGTGAGTGTTAACTGAGCTAGAAATACTTAGATATGGTCATGGGATGTCATTATCATTGTAGAATGCTAATTCTTGTGTTATTAATTCTTTGTAGACACTGCAGCCCTTGTAGTTTTCCGCAGTTTTTTTGCAGGAGTATCTCTAATTTTTGCCATATTTTGATATTGTGTTGATTACCACATATTACGTAGACATATAGTCTATTGCAATACGTTTTTCTTGATATCGTATACTTCGCAGTACTATTTTTTTGTTGTTTTTATAATTACTCTGAGTATACATTAAGTTAAATGTTGATTTATTATTTGGTTGGTGTTCAAGATCAGTAAAGAAGAAGGAATGTGAATGATTTGTTGTTTTGCATTCAACGTTCCTTACGTTACGCATCTTACGACCTACTTTTTCAATTTCATCTTTGATTTCTTCAGGCTGGTTCAGAACGATGTAAGTTTTAATTACTGCCCTATAAGTACGATCTTATTTCTCTTAGTATATGTAATGGATTGTGTGTTCTTCTCTCATATGCATGACTAACTTTCTGCAGGTGTCGATGCTGTTAATATCGACTTTAAGCGTTTTATTGGCTAAGAATTTCATAATTGTTGCATTTATAAATATAAACAGGTTCAGTGTTGGCAGTCAAAGAAAAAGTTGCATTTTAGTTTTTATTTCCTAGAGAACATTTTCCCATAATTCTATAAAGGTATCTGACAGACAGCAAAGACATAAGAGAAAGAGATAAAAGAAGAAGAAATACAATAAAAGGCTAAATTGTATATGGTGGAGTAAAGAAATAAGCAAAGAAGAAAAGTTAGCATCTATAATGCCATAGTGAAAAGTATAACGCGATATGGGGCAGAAGAATGGAGATGGACGGAAGCTGATAAGAGGCGATTGGCAGCAATTTAAATAGACGGCTTAAGAAGATCTTGCCACATATCAAGGTTGCAAAGAATTCCTAGCGATATAATAAAACGACAGGTCGAGCTAAAACATACCATAATAGAAAAAGTGTGAAAGAAACAATTAGTGTGGTACGGTTACGTCATGAGAATGGGGAAGGAGAAATTACGAAAGGCAGCATGGAAGTGAAGACCCCCCAAGAAAAGAAACATCCAAATCTTAGGAAAAAATATCAGAAAAGCAATGAGTGCAAGAAACAATCATGAAGATTCGCAAGATCGAGCGCAATGGAAAAGAAGTCTGGAGGTCGGACTACATACATATAACAGAGGTGTTCTGTAAACATCGTACGTGATACGACAGGAATTGATATTTAAATACATGTGTGGTTACATATGAGTTTTATACATGATTTCAAATAAATTTTGGAAGATTGTTGAAAAAGTCGCTTACAACAATAGTCCACTGAGAATTTTATTTACAAAAGGCAGGCCTTTTAAATAATTAAAATAAATTATTTTCAGGCTTTTTAATAGTAGTATCCATAAGTTTCCGTATTTCTACAAAAATAAGCCTTTAAAAGTATTGGTTTTTCTCAATTTGTGCATATTCATTTAACTGAATTGCTGCTCTGTAAGCATGTCGATCTAAGCAAATGCGTACTATGGATGAAATAAAAGATCCCAGGCGTTTTCTAGACGTTTGACCTTCAATTCTTAGTTCAACTTAATTAACTGTAAGTAACTGTCGGTAGTACTCATTCAACTTGATTCAACAGCTTAGAGTACATTACGCCTTTAAGATCCTACCAAGTACAGAGCATTGCTTGCTTTAGTTAATATTTTATTTCAGCGTCGATGTCGATGATTACTGTGTACCGCAAATGGATTTTTCTTTTTTTCCCCAACACTCAAGATTTTCGTCTTTTCTTCCTCGTAAACCATCTCCATAGATTTCAAATGTTTATAAATCTCATATTGAGTACCACTTCATACCTCTGGAAGTTCTTCGAATTTTTTCAGGCACCCTAAGCGTTTTTTGTCAAGATCACCACAATTAAAATGTCGAAATAACTCGTCACGTTGTTTCAGATACAGCCCGTTAAATAAGCTTCTACACGCATTCTACGAGGTTTAATAGTAGTTTTCTCTATATTAAAGTGATAAAGCGACACTTTTCGCAAATGGTGCTTACATTCGACGTAGCAAAAAATATAAATAGAATGTACAGTAAAAAAGGATATGAGTGCATAAACTGATAATTTTAGTAGGTGAGCGGCTCAATCTCGTTTATTGCTTAAAAACGACGCACTTTAAGGTTGCTTTCAATTTTAAAATACTGGGGTCGTCACTGATATAAAAATGATTTTCTTTCCGATCATCTTTCAGCAAAGGCGGCACGAATTTTGTGTTAAAAATTCATGGCATTATGCTATGCTGGTGCCTATCTTTTAACAATCTCTCGAACGGCTAATTCACGTGCTATAACACTAACTGCAACAATGTTATCATTGTTTATTAATGTCAAAGATCTTTATCTTTAAACGATCAAACCATTTGCAGCGATGCATTCTGCTCCTATAATGTTTTCTAAGTGTTTTTGAATGTTTCTAAAAGTTTTACACAGCTTGAAGCAAAACGTAACACAAACATGCTGTTCTTCAAGATCGACAAAATGTTAATACGCGTATTTACTTGGCAAATAGCGGTATATTTCAGAAAATTACCGCTAACCAGATCCACTTGTTGGAATACGCCCCATGCACTTTAAAAAAGTTCTGTTTTTTAACAGTATGTATGTATATATAATATATATAAATTTCTTTCACTCTTCAGAGCATAGGACTTCTACAAAGAGCTTTTTTCTAGTCTTCGTAGCAAGAGCTTTTAGTTCTTTCAAAGACTTATTCATGTTTTCAGTCTCTACATCGTTTTTGGGTGTGCTTTCCTTCTGCGTTCTTGTGGGTTCCATTCAGGAACTTCTTACGGGATACTAACCATAGGCGTTCGTAAAGTATGGCCTATCCATTGCCATTTATGAGGTTTTATCTGAATTTCCATGCTTTCTTCTTCTGTATTTCGCCACAGGTTTAGATTACTAATAGTATTTGGCCAGTAAATTCTTCGGAAATATTTATTTGTAAAAATGCGGTTTGTTACTTCCTTTGTTGCTAACCAAGATTCACATCCATATGACAAGACAGACTTTACAGTTGTATTAGACAAGCGGAGTTAAGTGTTATTAGATTAGTGAAATGAATTCTAAATGTTGTTCCAAAATTGATTGACTGTTAATGCGCATTTCTTTAGTTTTCCGTATGTTTATCTTTAGTCCAATTTTATATGCTTCTTCTTGTGATTATTGAAATGTGTTATTCGTGTCATTGAAAATGTGAGTCAGAAGACATCTAGATCCTCTAACCTTTGGCGGAAATATCATACTATAACACGCTGTGCATCACTGGTTTTTGTTAAGACTTTATCTAAGGCCATATTAAATAATAGTGGGGAGAGAGCACATCCTTGTTTAACCCCAGCTTTTTCGGGTATTGAGGCTCCTACTCTTCCTTTATGGTTAACTCGACAGGTAGCACTATAATAAAGTTCTTGGATTAAGCTAATTATTTTTACTGGAACCCCTTTGGTGGCGAGTGCTTTTCATATCGCTGAGTGACACAAGCTGTCAAAAGCTCGCTCAATGTCTATATACCTCGTATGTAGTGAGTAATAAAACCATTACATTCACTAAAATTGTAGACCATTAAAAATAATTATATTATAAGACAAAGCCATGTCAAAAATATTTGTTGAGTGGAAGTATCTTTTGTGATATCTTTAGGTTTTATCCTCGCTAAATTCTTATTTTATTAATAGTTTTCGTTTGTATTTACTTATTTTTACAAGTCACTTATTATTGATTTTTAATTTTTCTTTATTCTTCAAAATTGTACTGTTGAATTATTTATGACATTTAATTTTAATTTTATATAAAATAATACAGAAAGTTCCGATATTCAAAACACTAAAATACTTTGTATGGTTTCTGAATAATTTTGTATTTATTTATTATTCAAACATAACAGTTATTCTGGAGGTTCCCAGAAATATTTTAAAAATTCACTTTATTATATTTCTTATACGTTTATTTTTTTTGGCTTATCATAAATAAAATAAAAAACCTAAATAAGCGTCCTACACAAATAAAAATTCAAATTCATCTATATTGTATAACAAAATTATACAAATTTGAAAAACACTCGCGCCCAAAAAGCAATTTGTGCTCCGCAGTAAGTCCGTTAGGCGAAACGGCAGACAGTAAATGACAATGAATAGTAAATGGCATCATTATGCATAGTCAGTGTCCAATTAACTATAGGTAAACCCCGTTGCCACCTTTGTGACTCCCCTGCTGCTGTCCGTTCATCACCCTGGCGTATTTAATTAAACTGTACCCGAGCAACATTCAACTTATGAATTATATAAATCATTATTAAAATAAAAGACCTTCTGTTCCATCTCGTTACAGGCATTTGTCTGCTTTCATGCTGAAAACAGCAGTTTAGAATTTATTTTCCATCCGTTGCCCGTTGTCCCTATATGGATTTTGTTACGTAAGACGCTTGGGTTTTCCATTACATTATTTGTCACAAACAGGTTGTTTTCTGAAAAATACTGGGTTAGGTGTAACACTCCCTTATATTTCACCTGCTCTATAAGGGTTATTCAGAAACGAACATAAATTTCTCATTTGTAAGCACATAAAAAATAAAAATAAAAAATTACAAAAAGTTAAATGTTAATGTTTGCATATTATATGCCTATCACTTATGATTTAATATTGTTATTTAAAGATGTTTGCTCCAATTGAACGAATAAGAACTACCAGCCAATAACAGCTTTAAACAGCTTTAAGCAAAATAGCCGTGTGTCTTTTATCATACAGAATATGAAATGACCTTGCAACAGTTTAATTACACATCAACATCCAACCCACATCATCATATTCCCAGAAGCCTTATAAACAATTTTCAAGTCCTTTTCAGCAACAAATAATTTGATGTTCAATCTAAAAAGCAAAATAATCCATTGTAATTTGGATATAGAGTAATAAATATTACTGAAAATTACCAACAGATCAAAAAACCTTTTGTGCAAAATAAAACAAATAATACCATACCTACCAATGGGGAAAAATAGAACGTAAGTTGTTAGTTACACTTAATTTAATGCTACTCAATACCGATTACTATTAAAGAGAAAGTCGGAAGATGAATGTCATGTTATTCAAAATACTTGAATATTAAAGCATAGAGTATAAGCAAGCAACTTTAGGTAATGTTCTATGTTGATCTCAAACCTTTACTAAACAACAAGAAAATATTCAAAACTGATTTGTAAACCTTTATTCAAAAATAAAACCATCATCCAATGACTCAAATGTCTACTATATTTTAAATCATTTCACGAGACCATTTAAACAATGAATCAGTTAACTGCAAAAAATTTAAAAACACACTACTCAAGCGTACTCTCCATATAGACGAATCATAAAAATTACACACATAACATTAAAAGATAATAAATAACAAACTCGGGGCGCATATGAATAAACCGACCAAATATCTCCTAAGTCAATATACACAGTAATCAACATTAGAACCCAACGAATTTATATGCATTATTCAGACAACTCATTAATCAAAACGGCATCCTCAGCGTGCTGAATACTGCCTAAACAATGAACTCAATAATGGATATTAAGTGTTTTTGCACTACAAGCTGAACTAATTAACTTTTATTAGGGAGAAGGATGAGGCAATTAATTAAAGAATAGATACCCAAACAATTTAAAGTTCAGAGATTCCAAAGAAAACTTTAATAGAACAAGACTTGGTAGCAGAAGACCAATGGGTTGCCTCACTACTCTCCAGAAACACACATAAATAAAAAAAAGTTATTTAATCCATTATTTAAACCAATCAACTTTGATGCTTTTCAAATGAGCAGTAGAAAATATTAAGATTTTAATGGTTATATGCTATAGTATCCATAATTCATAATTTGAGTAGGTATAAATTGCATATTTTTACAGGCCCTCTTAGACATGCACAGATATGCAAAACAACATTATTTCTTGGAAAAAAGGTGCGATTATCAACAACCCCCGTTGTCTATTTGGAAAATATTCTAAAGAACCATGTTTCCTTTCTGAGCAAAAGTTTGTTCCTAGTGTTTTATGAAGAAAATATATAAAAGTTTATGTAACTTAATTCAACGTTGCCGCTAGATTCTAAATGACAATATGAGGCATCAGCTTCTCTACTATTTATAAAATCCGCAAACTAGTTGAGTATATTTGTCTTAATTAACGGCTTTCTGAAGTGTCTTCATGTGCATTGGCTTCACTATTAGAATACAACTACGAGTGCGCAGCTTCCGCCGAAGGTAGACGAAAATTTAAAGACCTTTATCGCCGTTCAAAGATTAAAACCAGCCTTTCTAGACACTTTAAAACACTTTAAATTCATAAAGGGTTGCGATATGAAGATTAACCCTAACTAGAAGCAATTTCTGCGAAATTTCCGTCTATTATCCTCTGAAACACGTGGTGTACACAGCTACTAGCAAAGTGTAAGGGGAGGTATTTGAACTCCACAAAACCAAAATTTCATGCATGTTGAGTTCTGATCACGCGATTTTTGGAAACAGGTGATATATCCTGTTACATCTACTCACCACTTTTGGAGAAAACTTTCCAAATAGTAGCATGAGAAGTACTCTTTTCCGCGATGGCTTGATTTAGAAAATCCTTTTCAATACTGACGTATCAATAAGTTCTGTGAAACAACTTTCATGTTTTCACAGGTGAGCTTGAAATAATTGTTTTTCTTACTGTAACATAGGCAGGTTTTTATCACTACGTAAGAACCTCATAAATAAATGAGAATAGGTTATTAAAATAAGAGCCAACAAAAAACTAGAAATAAAGTTCAAGATTACAGCGCAGAGTGAAATTAGGAACGGAAGAATATGCCGCATAGGACACCTCTATCATATGGAACGAACACGAGTAGCAAAGAGTGTTTTGGAAAGGAAAATGAAAAGGAAAAGAGCAAAAGTCAAACAAAAGGGCAAATTGGGGAGGTGGAACATAATTTAAGGAATAGATAACTAAAACCGTTGGAAACAATTATAAAAATTATAAAGTTCTGATAAACCTAGGCGTAAGTAAGTAACAACTTCATAAGCTGTGCTAATTCAAGGTATGTAAGGAAAAGTGGGTCGAGTTTTACTATCTTGAAAAAAATTATGTGGCCCATTTTCGGCATCCTTTATAACAAAAACCTAATAGAGGAGAATCACCTGCTTTGCCAGCAAGCTTATTTTCAGTAAAAAGGGGGGAGACTTAGGAGAAAAAATCTGAGAGAACAAAAAATCCTCGCAATGATCTTTGCAACTTCATTTCCAACGAGAGTACAAAAAATGTCCACTGCAGTTAAAACTGCGACAGAAAATGTCTGGGAGACCAAGCTGATCTTATCTTATCTCATTCATCTATGGACAGACAAATCTGCTTTATTAGTTTTCTTGGATCTATTACATAACTAAAAATACACCTAACTTACGGTAAATGTAGTAAACATTTACATATTACACATTAAACAGTAAAAAGATGTCAACCAATTTTTTGACGGAATCAAAAATATATTAGAATCTAAAAAACCTAAAAATTCAAATTACATTAAATATTCAAAAATAACTCACTTAAGCATATTATAAATAGTAAATCTTATAAATTATTATTGATTTACAAAAAGAGAGCACAGTCGTGTAAATTTTTAATTAAAAAATTAAAACTGGATAAGAATATAAATGGGCAACCCTTACTTTAATTTACATCTTTTATAATTTGTTATTTTAAAGATATTTGGTGGATTATCTATAACTAATTTGGTGCCTTTCAAAATTTGAACATTAATAATTTAAGAAATGTTTTCTTTCCTTCACTAGTCCCTGGTTCTTTTAAGGGTGCCGGGTTAATTTAAGAAATTAAATAAAATAAATATTTAGTGCAATTATTTGTGGACAGAAGCAGCATTGAACCCAATATTGCATAGCAGACTAGAAAATAACATATTGACTTCTAGTGCGGCATCTAACGGTGGCACCGCGCAGCTTCAAAGTTGTCGATATAATCCCCTGCTGCATTATTATGAGTCAATAATGAAATATTGAATTTTTCAATTTTTAATTCATTAGATTGAAAACAAACGTCAAATAAGTAATTATTGTTCTTTAAAATGCAAATTGTAGTTTTAAAGGACAATAAAAACACGGAACAAACATATATTTATATCTAAATGGAATAATCCGACACCTAACGGTAAAAGGATTTCAGTTTACATAAATAAATAAAATAAATGGAATACTATATAAACAATTATTTAAGAAAATTTTTGTATGTGTGTATATATGTGACATATTTGTTAAACCCTTTAGTAAATTAATATTTTTGTTGCTATATTTCTCTAGGAACCAGAAATGTCAACTATTCTCCATTTTCTACACTCTATTGTCTCATAGGTCCTTTCCCGACATATACGATTTGCCACCATTCCTTCGCGTCTTTTTACAGCTCGTCCAATGAAACCGCTCTCAAACCTTCTGCGACTTCTTCTTACTAAGTATTTTACTAACGCCCCATCATGCAGGCCTGGTTTTAACGGCATCAAAATTCTTTAAGCTTCTCCCCAGAAGATCACCTTATAACTCGACTTGTTTCAGTGTCCTGGATCTTTTCACTGTGATCTTGTTCTTTGGCGCTTCCACCCAGCATCGCTCCTAATTCTAAGCCAAACTTCTACTCTTGCTATAGATTCTATGGCAATCACCGATGGTTGAAGATGACAGTTCTTCACAATTTACAGATCTTTTCTTTTAGTTGCAAACTATTTGTACTCGACATCCACTTCTATCTCTCTTCACTACCGTTTCAACTCTTCCCCAAAACTTTTCCAGAATATTTTTTTGTGCTTATTTTTACTTCTTTTAAACCACTGAAATGTTCTTGCCCGTTAACCTTTCTTTTTAGGAATTCTTCTTCAAACGCTCTGCAGAAACTTTTGTAGCTAATACTCTTTTTTTTCACAATTTTCCTTTTAATTTTAAGATTAATTTTTTGGAACATTTTTCTGCATTTATCTGTAATTCTTCTTTGGGGCTCCTAAGTTTTTTTCTGTTAAAGTTTCGACAACGTCACTAGGCCTTTATCTTTAAGTCTCTGCTCAAATATTTAGAACAAACTTATTCCCTAGCATTTTTGTCTGTTCTTTGGAATATACTCTTAGTTCTTGTAATGTCTTTCACAAATTTTGTATTGTTTTTCTGTCCGCGCTTTCAATTCTCTTAATTCTTTTTTCATAATTATAGATTGATTTTCTAATTCTCCTCTTATTGTTCTCTCGCAGTTCACCTTTGTCAATCAGAACCTGTTTCAACCATTCCTGTATCACACGCTTTATTACCTTATCGCTTTTAAACTTCACTCTTCTAATTAATTATGTAGCTCCGCTCCTTTTAATTTGCGTGTCTTAGTTTGCTTCGGCATAATAATTTACTTAGATAGTTCCTCGAGTTGCGATGAACTCTACTTGTTATACTAATTGTAACAAACTTGCTGGGATTTCTCCTCGTGGTTGATCTGAATTTCTCTGCATGTCTACGTGACTTATATAAAGTAATTTTATACGAATAGAAAGCAAAACATCTAGTTACCAAACAACATAGAACAAGCTATAAAAAGGAAGAAATATTAAAAAAGGTATTAACACAAAAAGACCTACCAAAAAGTCGAGAATACTTAAAACCAGCAGAAAAATAAATAATAAATTAATTTTATAAAAAACAAGAAAAATTACAAAAAAAACTAAAAAGTAAAAAAACAATTAGAGCAAAAAAATAAAACCAAAAACCTAATAAATTTAACAGAGAAAGGAGGGATAGTAATAATCAGAATAAACTAAGAAAATGTTAAGAACAGAAACTATTGAAATGACGAAGAGCATGAAAACTTAAAAAAAATAATAATTTTTATATAAATACTTTAAAATATCTAAAAAGCAAGGATATTAACAAATAGGGATAGTAAATTGACGAAACATATAAAGACGAAAACAGTAAAACATTTAGACGAAAAGTAGAAGAATAATATATTTAATCAATATTACAAGATTAAAAGACAACAAAGAAATACATCTATGTTCTATAGACACCTTTTCTAGGCATATTGAGAAAAACTTTATAGTGCAATCAAAGTTTTAAAAAAATAAATTTAGTTGATTGTATTATCCAACACAAGTAGGTGATAGAATCAAAGCCAAGGCGTGATTATACTTAGATCTAAATAAATAGATAATAAAAAACTAATAACGGACCCAAAGTTTTTTGTTCCAATACTTTAAACTGTTGACTTTCAGCAAAATACAAAAGAGAGCAGGTGTAAATGAAACAGAGTCTAAGAAGAATATCAAACTTAGAATTAGTGAATAAGTAAGAAACAAATACATAATTTGCCGTGCGAATTTAAGGTTAAAATAAAAACAAAGACAAGGTTATAAAAAACAATATAAACAATAGAATATAAAAGAAAATAAAAATACCTACAAGCAAATAAAACTAGAAAACAGAAAAAAATTGAAACTAAAAGACTTGGATTGAAATAAATCAAAAGAAATAAAAAAAAATGGAAAAAACAAATATAATAGAAACACTAAACCTCCACACTGATCTTATAAGAAAGAATAAAGTAAAGTGTTTGTATGTACATGATGTTACTTGTAATACAATGTATGTTTGAAAATTAGTGGGCCTACCTAAGAAGAAAGCCTGCCTGTGTGTAACACAGTTCAGAATGCCCACAAGATATGTTCTGGGAAACCATCGACACCGATAAGTCTCCCAAAAAATGTTATAAAATGTATAACCAAAGATAGAAACCATAAGATAGAAACTTTAAAACTACGACCATAAGCATGGTAAACTAGGACGAACTACAGAAAAAAACAAGTCCAGAAAACGAACACGTAAAGTGCACAAAATTAAAAAAGGATTTTGCAATATAATCTCGAGAAACAACAAACATTAAGACATTATATCTAAGCAAATAATGAAAACAACAAAAACGAGAATCCTAAGAGCAATAATTAACAGAATCTGAAGGTCAGATTTAATACAAAATGAGAGAGGAAGATAAGTTACAGGACGTCGCTATATAGGCTAAAAGCAGACGTCGTCAATGGAGAGAAAAATGATTGCAACTATCAACTTGCCGTAATTATTATGCGAAGTCAACCAAATAAGATAAAGGAATGTTTGGATTGCTATCTGTAATAGAAATGACTAGTAACGTGTCAACTACAAGACTAAATCCTATTACAAGAAGAAATAAATATTTGATGAATTAATATTTGATGGTTAGTAGCATATACTTGAACTACTGCAATCTATCATGTATTCAAAAGAACTTCAGTGGCTAGAAATTATATTTCCAACAAGCTGGGGCACCTCCACACTATCATCGTCATATAAAGAACTAACATGATGGAATCTAACAAACAAACAGATTCGATTAAAATTTCCATACATACTAAACGAAATAGTTAGGATATTAGCAATCATTTCCTTTCTTTTTAGCATCACTGATTGTAGCATAACGAAAACAGACGCTGACAAATATGTTAATATACACTGATCTGATAATCATTTAAATTGTATATAAACTTTTGGAGCATCCCTATTATATAAATCTAATTATTCAATTTTTAAATTATTAAAAAATTATACCGCATTTCTAAGCTTCAAACGGTGATTTATACAAATTTTTGTAGTTCAGTGGATGTAAATCAGTTTAACTTGTGATTGCGTTATAATAAACGACTTTTATTTGCTAGCTCGTTGAGGCCAAAGTATTAGTCATAATAGTGTCCGGTTAATAATGAAAATGTATTAAAAGTCCGCTTCTTTAATGCTAAATAAGTTTGAGATCTTTCAAAAGCTTCTCGCTTGTTTCAAATAAGGGAGAAGCAAATTTCTGCCCCAATCAGAAGCAGCCTTTTCGTTCAAGATAACGCCCTCTTACACAATTGAAGCAACAGCCAATAAACTAGCCTCTATGCAACTAGTTTAGACATCTCAAAGATTCCTTAAGAAAGCATAGGCTTGAAGGCAACACCAAGAGGAAAAATCGGTGCACAAATGACTCCTAAAACAACACATATATTCTTTAAGATGTTTTGCAGCATGCTTGAAGCAATGGCTGCACGTTGTGGCGAGTTTAAACATGTCGAGACAGATTCAAGACACAACAACTTTTAAATATCTGTTACTGAAGTGTTACAGTGAAAAAACACTTAGTAATCTTAGTCAAAAACGAATACCGTACTATTTTACCCTAAAATTTACACGGCTGGAATGTTGATCAATGGCACATGTTGGTCCTCATCAGAAAACCATATTCGGTTTGGGAGTCCTAAAGAGAAAATATCGGTCTAAAAAACATTCATCGAGAAATATAGCTGCGTATAATTGTTAGTACTAATCACTATAATGACGACTAAAATAACAATAACAACGATAAGACTAGTAAAAAAAGTACTACGATGAAAACAATAAAGCAAGCACCATGGTAAGGTCGATGACGACAACGAAGTTGATAAGGGTAATGAAAGTAATGAGAACTATGAAAATTATGAAAAAGATAAAGATAATGAGAACAATTAAAACCATCCTCACAATAATGTCGATGAAAAGAGTGGGGATTACAGAGATGATTAGATTGAAGAGACTTCTTTTCTCGTTTTCCCAATTATATTGTAGTAATTAAAAATAATTATTTCAAGGTAAAAAAATATTTTAAAATTAACAACCAAAGGGTTCATATGACTACAGGAACAGTAAACAAAGTGCGAAGTTATAGAAAGGCGGATTGCTATAGGGACTACCAGAGCAAAATGTAAGCAAAGTATTACCTAAAACAATATTAAAACAATTATAGCATTTTTTAACCGATACAAATTTAAATATAAATAAATTATATAAAATTTCCGAAAAAAATGAGGGACGCAGAAAAATGTTAATAAAAGTAAAACAAACAACATCAAAAGATTAAAGAAAATAAAAGTATAACAAATAATAAAATTTTCTATTTTCGATTCATTGCTTTCTAGCCTTTCAATTATATTCTGTATAGCTGTACTGAATAATGTTTGCGTATTGCACAATTTAGTCTACATTTAAAGAATTAACTGCATATAAAGAAAAGCTGCTACAAACAATTTATCATTTAAAATTTAAATATGGAACAAAAATTAATAGTTGGTTTGAAGATAAAAGAAAGCAATAATTTGACCTACTTATAAAAAAAGTATATCCATCTGTATGTCCGTTATTAATTGTTCTTCCTATAAAAACCTCAGGTAAGTTGCTCGAAACGTTGGCCGCCATCTTGAAACAATATGGCAAAACGACCTATTATACCTTAGCTATTTTTCCAAACTCACCCGCTTCCAAAACAAAACGGTAGGTGTTTCACAACCTAGAACACCAAAATAATTCATTTCTAAACTCTTAAGAGTCGAAGAGACAAACAAATAACGGCATATTGTATCTTAGCTATAGGATGGCTACTAACCCTCAACAACTTCACTAACGGCCTTTCTATTCGTCTACAGTTAGAGTCTGGTGTGCAATCTTTTCGAATGGAATAATTGGACGTATTTTTTCGAGGATGATGATGGCCATGCAATTACTGTAATATCAGCGCGCTATGTTTAAATGCTAGAAATCTTCCTTAATCCAGAACTTCAGCGATTTCCTGTGAATGAAAACACTCATTTCCAACAAGATGGGACAACTAGTCACACAGCTAAGGTGTCAATAAACTTTCTGAAAGACTTTTTCCCAAACCGTCTAATCAGTAAGAATGGCGATGTTCAGTGGCTTCCAAGATCGCCAGACCTGAGCTCCTGTAATTATTGTTTAAGAGGATATCTCCAGTCGAAGGTTTTTAAGACTCGCCCAGCAACTATATTAGATTTAAAAGTACAAATTGAAGAAGAAGTTCGTGCAATAATACCGGCGGTACTACGACGTGTCAGTGAGAATTTCCGTACAAGACTCAGACAATGTGTATAAAATGATGGTCGCCATCTTCCTTGAGTGATAATCAAAAAATTCTTTTGCTTTTATGCCAATTTTATTTGTGCTCTTAATATTTGTTCCAGTAAATAAAAAAGAAACAATTTTTCGTTCCTATTTTATAGCTATACATAGTGCGGTTTAACTGCCCCACCCTGTATTAGTATAAATCATTATTCGTGTCTTCCTTCCTTTATATTAGATAATTGGGGAGCTCGTTCCGGATTACTACAAGTGCAGAAAACATTGTCGCATGGAAGCTCTGGTTTTATTGGGCCACGACATATAGCAAAGGGCATTTGGTGACACCATGAATCAATATAGCATCAGCATCGTTGTACCAAAGTAATTTTTCAAAAAGAGAATAAAAACTTCTTTTTATACCATTGCATGATATTCGTGTTTCGAAAGGGAGTAAATGTTGAGACTGTATCAAAAACTATTTATAAAATTGAACAAAACTTCATCAGTCACCAAAAAATATTTTATAGGGTTTTAAAGTAAAGAGTAAAGAAAGCGAGATTAGTTACATTTGTAATAAAAATAAAGAACTAATATTACAAAGAACTATAGATGTTAATAAAGAATAGAGATATAACAAAAGAAACATATAATATAGAAGGACAGATCAAACTTATAACAATAGAAGACCTAAAAAAAAGTATAAGGAAAAGTAAAATAGGGAAAGCCCCAGGTCGTGACCAAATTACCTCAGAAATGATAAAATATTAAGTATTATGATTAGTTTTGATTAGTTCTGATCAATTTTTTTGCACAAAAAAGGCTTCTATTCAACATAGAAGATAAATTTATACATCAATAAAAATATTTTCCATTATTAATTATGAGCTTTTCCCATTTTCGAGTAGCATACTGATGCCGCGCCGAGAAAACGAGCGGTCTTTTGAAGAAATCCATATTTGCATTTCTTCAAAATTACGAAAGTGGGTGTCTACTAATGCATGCTGTTTTTATCGGAAAAAGTGATAATCTGATAGGGCCAGGTCTGGAGAATACGGGGGGTGCGGAAAGATTTCCAATTGCAGGTCTAACAACGTCTATTGCAGATCTCTTTTGGTGCAAATTCTCGTCCAAATTGAGTAATTGTTGTTTATAATGGTCTTCAGTAACGGTTTCGTTCGGTCTCAGTAGACCACGCTCTACTGATCCAACCAGATATAGGTCATGGATATTTTACTTTAGCGTTGAAGTGGACGGTTGTTCCGAGTACACCCATGATTTTTTGCGCTTGGGATCGTCGAAATATATCCATTTTCCATTATTCACCACATTAAAAAAGGAAATCTTTCTGACGCTGCTTAGCAAGTAAGAAAATCGCGCCAATTCATTTAACACCCATTTTCTTATTTCTGGATATTTCTCATCGTATATAAATAGCCCGAAATGGTTAATTTATCAACATCTAATGCCCCTGCAAGTTCTTTGAGTATTTGAGCCAGGTTTCCATGGAATAATGCCTGCAACTGGGGGTCTTCGAACTTTTTCGGCTGACATTTTTAAAACGTTGAAACCAAAATCTGCAGTTGGAATACAATGGAGCTTCTATAATAATTTTATGAACTTCAACAGCTGATTTTTCAAATCAAACATGAAAAGCAGCGCATGTGGAAAACACGTTTTAGAACGTTCCATCTTTGACACCTTAAAACAATGAATAACTAAATAAACTGTAGGGCAAACTGTCATGAGCTATACAGAAATGTTAAAACCATCAACATGATATCTGATTATATTGGTACTGAAGCTTCTAATTATTTACCATAGATATCACTAATCAGAACTAAGCAAAACACCTATCATGTTTAACAAAAAAGTTACGCATTAAGAAATATGTATGGAATAAAAATTAATTTTGGAACTAAATTGAAAATAGAGTAATGCTGAAGATATTTAGATAACTAATGTGTTTATAATCAAATATTCAATACATGGAATTATTTATATCGTTCGCTTAAACAAAGAAGCTGCATCAGATAAATCAATTTATTCCACAAAAACATCTCAGATTAGATCGATTATATTTAAAAATTTGCAATGATAACAAACAAAATTTTTACAGAACGGAATAGATAAAATTCCCATCAACAAGATAAGCCCGCCTATGCTAACATGGTATCTCATAACTGCCAGCATGGGCAAAAAAATTGTTAATCGATAGCGAGCACATGAATACTGATAGGATCTAAATTTGTGAAGGAACACTTAACCAAATTCATTTTAGACGACCCTTTTAAAACCTCTGCAGCGGCGTTATGGTATACATTAAGCGTATCAACCTGGCGCGGTGCTTCAAAAAATATTCAATATTTTACAACATCAATATTGATTAAAACATAACATAAATTTATTAATCAACAGATAAAAACAATAATTTTATTTCATATAAATGGTGTCATTCTGCTGAACATATAATTAAGTCGGACACTAAAGAATTTCTTAAAAAATAATTTTTTATTTGAAATTAAAATAATGGTTAGAATGTACTTAAAACAGCTTCTTCTTTTATAGATCATATTAGGGGTTTTTAAATGTGAAGTTATTAAACGTTTTTACGTCGCAAGGACGGGTAACCCAAGCTAAATATTTGGTTCAGAGTTTCGTCAACAATTGAAGAAAAAATAAGTTAATAACCGTTTTATCAGTCATATCTAAGCACGATAACATTCGTTCGGCTATATTCGGTTTCACATAAATCAAAATTATGCCGCATGCGCCTACTAACGGCAAGAATTGGCCACGTACTGTATGAAACACCGATAGGTGGCACAAACAGTCTAATTACCTTATGATAATTTCTATTTTAACCTATAAAAGTTAAACCGTGACCAAAATGGAAAATCTAAAACCTTTATGTGAGGTTTGGTAACAAACTGGTTCGAATGAGGTATTGACTTTAGAAATGGGTTCATAACTGTATGAGGAGTTGCACGATTAGTTACAAACAAACACGCGTCTTTACATTTTTGCAGTTATATAGAGTAGATTTTACAATTATTTGAAGAGATTTTTACATTAAAGCAGGCGTTCTATTAGACATTCTTCAATTATTTCTAGATTAGTTTTAAAAGAGAGTAAAAGTTTTCCATTGATGAACCTATTGTTTAATTCGTAGTTATTATCAGCTAGAGCAGAAATATAATATCTACTATCGGGTAAGAGGCATTTACTAATATGGGGTGTTTTGCAATATATAGTTTGTATCTCGACTATTTTACAATCTTCATCATACTCCACAACTCCGTTCTTCTGATTTGTAGGTGATATTTCTTTGGAGATATCAACAACTTATCCTGCTTGTTAGGATTTGTGTAGATTTTTGCACGTTGGTGAAGAAATGGGTTTAGGATAGAGACGTGCAATATACATGTAATTACAGGGTAATATTTAGAGTGCGAGACGTTTCAGCACATAAAAATTATAGATTGGTAATGATGATACAACAGGCGTTTTCACCGCCTTTTTCTCTACATTTTATCTTGTTTTCAAGTCTTTATCTTGTCTTCTGAGGTAATGACAGCGCTTAGTAAATAGAAATACGAAAAACTGAAGACAAACAAGAACATGTCTGGCCGAGGCCGACGAGTCATCGTTTCTACGCCGGCTCTTGGCAAAGCCATCAGAGAGATAATCAAGAGAAACCCTCAACGATCCATGCGCTAACTCGCCCAGGACTTTGATATGAGCGATTTTACCGTTAAATCAATTTACCCTGGGATTTACCCTTACAGTATGATCAAGGGTTAGGGGCTGACTGACAAGCAGAAAGCGACTAGGAAGAAATTGGCCAAAGATGTACTGACCCGATTCCATCCAGCATGCTGGCACCACATCGACAGACGAAAAAAATTTCACTGTTCAAGGGGTGGCGAACAGGATACTTGCCCGATCTCCTGAGGATACCAATTGCAAAGGCAGAATTATCCTGGATACGCGATGGTTTTCGGAGGCATCACAACTGATGGAAAACCCTTTCTTCTTTCCATCGACCAGGGCGTCAAAATCAATGCAGAAATGTACAGGAAGGGCATTCTGGAGCCCATCTGCCTCGACTAGGCCCTCAAACACTTTGGATCTCGCCACTGGGTCTAGCATCAGGATGGGGCTCCTGGACACAGCGTCAAGACCATGCAGAACTGGCTGCGTTCCCTTGCTTTCCCGACTGGAATCGAATAAACGTTTCTATCTTGGCAGAATTGGAAAGTAAAGATCTGTGCTACTTCCCACTCATCTGAGGAATCGATCCCTTCTCAAGGTCTGGGACGAACTGTCCATCGAGTACCTGCGTGCTACCACCGATGCCGTTTCCAAGAGACTTCGCTCTATTATTCGTCTTCCAATTGTTGATTTTTTCTTTTTATATATTACTTTATAATCAAAATTTCTAAGGCGTAAGTACCACTTAATAACCAAACAAGGGACTTATGGTCTGTTCCTGTAAAAAATGTGCATTTGTGCATTCCACGACACTAAGTAGTTCTCGCTCTATAGTTAAATAATTTTTTTCAGGCTATTTAACATTTGGAACTAAAAGTGTGAAATGCGTCAGTAGTAACACAGAAGGTTTTTTCGAAATCAGGATAAGCGAGTATAGGGACATTTGTTAACAGTGTTTTGCTTAGCTGGAAAGCTTATAGATAATTTAGGTCCCCTTTTGATCCATTTTTAGGCATTTTGTGAAGGGTAGAAACTACCTTGGCTACCTTTCGAATAAATCGTCTGTAGCATCCAATTCCACGAAAGGTTCCTAATCGCTTTAATTTTTCAAGGATTTGATTTTATACCTTCCGGTGTGATTACGTGGCCTAAAAAAGCAACTTCTTCACAAAGAAATTCAGGTTTGTCTACTTGTATTTACAAATAGGGTTATTCAATTTTTTCGAAAATTAATTTAAGTTGCACCAGGTAGTCCGTGTATAGATTTTGAGACAACTACGTCATCCATATAAACAAAACGGAACTTGTATAGGTGATCACGTAGAACATACTCAGTCACTGTTTAGAAAGTATTTCCAGACGTTCTAGTGTGTTTATAGTGGCCACTATATATTGTAAAAGCTATTTTCTCAATAGATTTGGCATCCATTTCTATTTGGTAGAACCCTTGGGTAAGATTCAAAGTCCCAAAGTCCAAAGTTATGTAACATTTCTTGAATTCTTGGAAGAGGGTGTTTATCTTAGATAGTTTTTCATTTAGTATTAGATAGTCTGTAACGAGGCTAACTTTTTAATATATTGCTTAATGCTACTTAATGAAATGAAAGTTGATGTTATATTTTATACCAAATTCCTATAAAACGTGAACTTCTTTATTTTTATCATCTGTTACGGGCTGATTTAAACTGTAAAAGGTTTAAAAAATAGTTTTCAAAGTATTCATAAGCCGGACCTGAGTTCATAATTGAGTTAGAAGCACCACTATCGATCAAAATTGTTAGATTCAATCCTTGTATAGTAAAAAATGGTAATTTTGGTTCATTCGTTAAGAAATTTAGGTCGATGATTGTTCTTTTGAGGTCGGAAACTAGGCAATTCCTTCAAAATATTTTTTTTTATTTCAAAACTACAAAGTGCTGATATTCAACGCTTAAAACTACAACTAGAGACGGTTACAAGTAACTGTGCTTAATTATAAATTTAGGTCGCTTTTATACATAAATTGCTAAACGATTGGGAACCTTATAAACGCTTCCAAATATTTATTGTCTCGACTTAATTATATGTAGGGAGTTTCAGAATTGAAATGTTCACTTCCAGAATTCTAAGTTTACCAACTAATACGGTTGGCTACCGTAAAGTTGGGTTTTTAAATAATTATACATTACAAACAATACTACTTACTTTTTGGTCAAACAGCTGCAAAATTGTTTTGTTACCCCGTGGACCGAAATGGTTACAAGCTAGTGACTTTCTACTCTTCTATCGAAAGTAAAACATGATATTACCAGGAGTAAATTGACAGTGATCAGTTTAATTATAAAAAGCAAAATATTTATACTATTATGCTGTAAGTAGAATACAAGCGTGTTTAAACATGTTCAAACCTGCATTGCACCCGACAGCACAACCTCTAGATATTAATTGATACTGTGGCAGTAAAAACAGCTCATATTCATCAAAAACCAAAAATTAGTATAGCACTGGATATTTTTACTCTTCAAACCTGCATGTTAATGTGTTGACCAGTGTTAGAAGGAAATGGTCCTCGTACTAGGAGATGATTGTACTCATAAAACAACCTTATTCTGGGAAGAAATTTCTACCTGAAAGATCCTCAGATATCAGAACTTCTATCTTTGAGAAAGAAAATACTCGATTGCGAGAGGCGTGTGACCTATTATCAGATAAAAAACGCGTGTTCCGTTTAGGTGCCTTAATCGACGAGCAAATTACATTACATAGTGCAACAAGATGAACATTAAGTACAAAATGGAACATCTCGCTATTGCTACAAGTAACGAAACTTGGCTCAAAACAAATCTTTCCAACGACGAAGACCTTTTAATTATATGGGATAACAAACGTGCCCAAGTCCCTAAGAAAAAGTTGATTTGTCGACTGGTTTTAAAAGATAGTGAAAGCACTTTAAAAAATTGTAAAAATTAAAAAATTAAAAAACCTTTATAACTACAAATTGAGACAGTATTCTCTTTAAAATTTTGTAGGGTGAATGGAATTTCAAGCCATATAATGTTTGGTGACTTCAATATTACCACTACCAAAATGTTTAAAGTGTTAATTAATTTATCCGTTATTGAGTTTGAATACTCTAAGGTTATTCATAGAAAAATTTTGAAACACTTTCGCCAAACAAAATAGACTTGCGTTCATTGTTTGAGCTCCAAACTTCCTACTTCACCAGATTTATTATAATAATTTGTGAAAAGGAGCTACTTCATATCTTGTGATATTTTGCCCATAGGCATGGACGTCAAATTTTCTGCCACAAAGCCAACTCACACTGCTGTGGTAAATCAAATGAAGATTGCAACTGTTTAGTCAAATATAAATTAATTTAAAGTTGTTAACTGTGAATTGTGGAATTTTGTATGGTGTAACGGGCACTTTAAACGATTATGTCAATAACCGGTAGAAAGCCATTACCTAGTGTCGTCAACAACTCCCTACAAAATACATACCACTATAATCAAGAAGTTCTAAGACTCCCCTCCCTGTGAATGGTGGCACTATATGAAATTTTCAAACAGCATACTATCATCAGAAAATACCACCCTGCGACGTATCAGACGAGGTTTGTTAAAATTCATTTCATACGGAGAAATAATCAATGAGAACGATATATGCCTTTTGTGCGCCGTCAGCATAACTCCCAAAAATTGTATCGGTCCTTTTATGATCCAAAAACTTGATCAGCTACCACTTTTTTTCGCTAGCGCGCACTTACCACCAGTTCAGCCTCGAGGGCTTATTGTGTCTACTAACGTGCATCTTTAAATTCTACGACATCGCATACATCCATAAGTTTCCAGTGAAACTCGAACTCACCCCGAATGAGAAACTTTCGTTCTTGATTAGTCGCCTACAGTGGCGGCCCGATTACATCAAAGGCACTTGGTTTTTAAAACATATTAAATAAGAGACACCATAATGTTTTCATACCACTCTAACAAGTAAAGTTAAAAAATATATAAAATAACATAACACTAATATTTACTCATAACAACGGAGAGATGTATGGAAGAACAAAATATAATATTACTATAGCTTTCTATTTAGTAACTATAAAAAAAATTACTCTATTGACCCAAATTTTAGATTATTTGCAAAAATGTACATTTAAATTTTATAGATATACGCAATGTTCTATCGTCTATTTCTCACGTTTGAGAATTTTATTATACAAAAGGCCTACAGATTTCAATTATGACTTAGATTCAAATGATATTTGTGCTAAAATAAACAGCTTATATGATACATACGTGGCAATAAAAAAAATATCTACGTAGATGAGTCAAATTAAAACAAAATATTTCATTCCACTATTGATATGGCAACACTGAAACTAGCATACATGCGTTGGCTATTTTTACATGAGTACTTGCCCTTTTACAACGTTTCGTCAGTATCAATTAAAATAACTGTGTAGCCAACGCCTAGTATCACACAAAGCTATATAATAAAGTTTTTAACGGACGAAAATAACCAATATCATGTCCAGATGACGTAGAAAGTTGTTAAGCCTTTCACTGAGGGAAGCAGCAAAGTCGAAAATGTAATCTACGTGCGTCGCATTCAGACCTGCAATACCGAGGCAAAGGCTACTTAAATACAACAGCTTATTGAGAAGAATCAGTAGTTCACAATTGACAGAAGGTACTTACTTTAAAATGAGTTTAGTTGTAACAGTGCCCACACAGTAATCAAAAACAGATTAAAAATTCGAAAGATGTCTACGAAACAAGTTCTTTAGTAATGCTGAAGAAAAAGCTACTCGTCAAGAGGAATCTCAGTTTCTTCTGATATCTTCTGGTGGATGAAAGAGACATTCATTGCGATATTCAAATCAAAAGTATGCTTCTACTTCAAGATTTTGCCCGCCTCCGCACCCAAACCATAACTCGAGCTAAATTACAAAAAATTCATTAGACAATAGCAAACCATCGTCTTTATAGTCTCGAATTTTTGCAACTCTGATTTGTTCGGGCCTCTTAAAGAAGTATAAACAGGAAACAGCAACCTGCGGTGATAGCTAACCACTCGTGGGGAAGACATCCTCTAAAAACTAAAGCAGATACATGGAAGTAAAAGAAGACTTGCTGCTTCTCAACTCAGAAACAGGATTTAAAATTAGATGGAGATTTTTTTGTATTATTCAACCTACTTAATTTACATTAATTAAGAACTTTGTATAACATTAGTATGTGAAATACTGAATAATAGTATTCAATCTTGTCAATGCTCTACCTTTAAGAACTTCAACATCATCATTTTCACTGTCACAATTTCGAGTACTGCTTACACGTTGGCAATAGAGAAGATACGAGTAATTAAATTGTATTTCCTAAATAAAAAGTCTTGGTTTGGCTTAAATTTACTTCCTAATTGTCAATTTGTCACGTGACACCTTAGGAACATATTGCATTTGAACACTCCTCACACATAAGGTTGATAGTTTTAATATATTCCTCTTATATTTATTAGACTGTAATCTTGTTTTTAAACGAAAAACAAATATTGCAATAAGCTGCTGTTAACTTTGCTTCTTCTTCTTCCTTCAGTTGTGCAGATCGAGACCTTTACCTTGCAACTATCGTGCTCTCTTAACTTTATATAGTTTTAAAATATTGATAATTTTTTCTCGAAACGAACAATTGTTTTAGATCTCAAAAATTTCGCAACGTTAAAATTAAAAAGGGCATATAATTATTGATGTAGTAGTAAAAATAACAAAACTGTTACCTATATACCGTATACTATTAACAAATATTCGTATAGTTTACAAAACATTTATTTTATAACAAAAATGCCATACCGTAGTGTCCTCGGGTGAAGGACCTGATGTTTTGGATGCATCCGGAACAACAGTGGACGACCTTCTTTTAAGTTCTCGGAGCAGATATCCGTACACGTGAAATTTCATAATGTACGTGCCTCTAGCATGAACTTGTTCTGAAACTGCCATGGCAAGCCTCTAACTAAAAGACGTGAAACTTCTACGGTCTCACCAGTAAACAAACGAATGCCATATAGATATATCGAACGTCCCTTGGGATAATTATTCTTTCATAAAAGCAAAAGCCAGGGCCGGATTAACGGCGTAGTCACGTACAACTTTGCCCCCACAAAATTAGGCCGGATATGCTTATCATTTCAGTCCCGCACTAATCAATTATAGAAATTCTCTGTCCGTATTATCAATATATTTTTTGAGTAACAGCACTAAACAATCATAAGGTACAGGTAGCAATTTTTATTTTTAATTGTCTCGACCAACAAATTCGCCAATTAATCAGACTGTAATTGCACACTTAGAATATTACATTTTATGTAAAATTAACTCAAAGACGGTTCAGAACACCGTCCATTAAAATTTAAGCGTGCGCAATAGTAACTTGGAGTATTGCGGCACGAAAAAAGGATAAATAATAAACGACTTTCATGCATTTTCTTTTTACCTAAACAACTGAAAGTTGAAAAACTACATCAATAAACCTACATGGAAACAAACATACATGATTAAATGCATAATGTAAAAAAATTACTTGAAATTCAAATTGCATAAATGGTGTTTTCGAAAGAGAGTCTCTTACATATTATAATCAAACTGCATGTGGTTTAATTTGTTTTAAGTTTTCCAATACCTCCAAAGAGATCTTCTTCTTTCACCATTTTCTTGTACCCTTTCGAATGTCGGATTTGGGTTAGGTGCTTTTTATCTATCCGCCCATTTCTTCCAGAGCTTTCTGTTTAATGCAATTTTCTTCATTTTTCTATTATTCTGTTCTTTTGCTTTCACACATCTACAATTTGCCTTGGCGTAAAGAAATCAAACATTTATTATTTTTTTAATTAGCTATACCACGATCAATCTATACGTCTCGTGTGACAGGTAGATAAAAATACCAAGAAAAATAAAATACATTTTAAATATAAGTATTATGCATTCAACTGAACTGTAATTAATGCATGTTATTTCAGTAGGAGCCACAGTATTACAGAATAGGCTTCAGATACATTCTTTCTATTGTTAAAGATGAAAAGAACATCCTGAGCGGTGTATAACTTGCACAAAGCAATAAACCAAAATAAAACATTGGTATACTAACGTTAAGAAAAGAAAAGTTTAGCCAGCAGTAGGCGAACTCTAAATCCAGATAATTTAAATGTTGCCTTGCTTTTTCCACACACACATACATACATAAACCAATCACTAGTCTGTAACCAAATATTCACTTAACAAGCGTGAGTCGGACAATTTTTTGGCCCACAAAATCTTATAAAATGCTATGGATAACAACATGCATTTCTATTTTCATCAAAAAAGTTTAGTAAATTTGACGTAATTGTTAAACCACCCAAAAAGTAAATACTTCCAATAGATTTCTATACTGCCCCGTCTTGCTTCAGGCACCTATACATCAACTCGTCGAATTAAACAATTTGTAGTATGGCCTTCTCCTATTTTAAATTTTAAGGCACCATACATTCCTAAGAATGTCGAGGTAGCGTATCATATTCCAGAAGTACCAAAAAGACACCCAAGGAAATCTGGAATAAAATCAGCAATATTTTAGAAGTTTTTTTTGTCCATGTATTTATATACTCCAATATCATGTCACCGACATAATAGATAATTCTTAGGATGTTGATTGCTAGCAGATCCTAGCAACCATAGCACAAATCATAAACTAGTTATAGCAAAAATACAAGAACCTGTACAGGTAGAGAAAAAACAAAACAAATGTAACAAAATAAATACAAGTCATCTAAAGAAAGAAAAAAAGCTCAGAACGGAAAGAAACAAGTAAAAGAAAAAGTAAAAAAGCCAAAAGAAGACTTGCAAAACATTCGTAGAACAACAGAATGTTTTGGAATAAAACCAACTGTCCGAAAGATAAAGGAACAAAGGACTAAGTGGAAAAAAGACAAAAACGGCAAACTTTTAATAAAGGCGGTAGAGATAGTAAAGAAATGAAGTTGGTTCTTTTCTGAAAAATTGGTAAAAGGAAAGAAATAGAAGAAGAAATACCCCGAGAAAAAATATACAATAGAACAGCAAAAATTAAAACAGAAAGGGCATGCAGAGAGAATAATATAAAACCAAAGATGATGAAGTGACTGAGAGATGGTGGAATAAATTGGATTTTGAAAATATACGGAAGCAAAGAATACAAACGAAATATCTAAAGACTGGGTTAATAACATAATACTACTCATCTATAAAAAGAGGATCTGCTTGCAAAACAGCGATCCTTTCGGACCATGGGAGAAACAAAACAAAATCATCTACCTCAAAATTATTATTTTTTATTAAAAATTTTTAAAAAAATGTCTCGAAGCTAATGGAGTTTGAAATTCACAGAAAGTTCACATGCATGAAAAGCTAGCAAGTGCATATGTCTGTATGATCCCTTGTTAGAAATAATTATTTTGCGTAAGCTACCCGCCAGGGATCTGAGGCCAGGATTTAATCTGGACTCTTTTCGCCACACTGATGGTCATGCGACATAATTTTTCTACTAATAATTGACCTCAAAAAATAAGAAAATAAGCTAAAGAAAAGTAAGGATACTGTGAAAAAAACAGTAATATTTGATTTTGGAAAAGAACAAAAAAGAAAATGAGAAACCAATAAAAAGAGTAAAAAGAAAACACAACAATCTCAATATCTATTGCATTTTATTCCGTCGAATCGAGAGAAATGATTGACATTAATTTTTTTTTCTTAAGTTTCCTTCCACCAAGTCATTTTATTCTAGTTTTTGGGTAATATGGTCTCTTTATGGTTTTAAATAAATTTAATAGAGAATAAGGAAGAGTTCATTCTGTTGATGTAAATAAATTTTTATGCAAAGTAATGTGCTATTTACAATGTACTCCAAAAGTATCCTTTATTCTTCATTGCAGAAGTTTTGTTATACAAAAGAATTAAAGACCTTATCTTGCGGCGGGGTTTGTGGTTCTCAGTGTCAATAATTCTAGGCTCCCTAGAAAAATATATAAAAAGAAAGAGAGAAGATGGTGATAAAAAAAGAGTTTGAAGCTGAACTAGAGGCTGAAAGAAAGAAAAATAATAAAAGTGACGATGAAAATAAACAGCACAGACACATGAGCAAAAATAAAACGACAAATGAGAAAAATCTATTCCGGATTACAATTAAAAAACACAAGAAAACTTCCAAGGTATTCTAATTCTACTTTAAGTTAAGAGTAAAAAAGAACACAAAAAATATCAAAAAGTAACAGGCAAAGATAGAGAAGGTGAATGGTAATAGTAAAAGACTAACTGAGTTTTGTATTGATGACGATCTGGTTGTAAATATGGTGGTAAATACACAAAATAACAAGGAAAGTATCACAACAAATGCAAAATCCACCATACGCTATGTAACTGTACAGAGAGAAGATAAAACAAAAATAAATAATGTGAGTGTTTAAATTGGCAGTGATCATTTTCTACTGGAAATCAATCATACTGCAATCAAACATAGAGGAAAAAACAAAATATAAAAAATAAGAATATATAAATTAAGAGAAACATATATAAAATAAAAGTATGTGAAATTTAAAAAAAGAATATGAGGCAAGCGATAGAATAAGAAACAATCTAAATAGAGATAATTTATGGGAGAATTCAAAGACATTATAAAGCAAGCGGCAATAAAAGCATGCGAATATTTTAGAATAAACAAATTCAAAAACAAACAAACTAGTAGAATTAATGCGTCAAGGCAAAAGTAAAGAAGAAAAAAAAGTTGAAAAATGTATCTACAGAAAAAGGACCAGCTGATGCATACCACTTACAAAGATCAAAGAAACAAGGTCAAGGTGATGATAAAAGAAGCAAAAGACAACCAAAAATTATTGTATAAGATATTAAAAAACATGAGAAATAAGAGGATATACAATTACTACAAATTACTAAAGGGCCAGAATGAAAAAATACTTACGAATGAGGACAAAATTGTCGAATGGTGGAAGCAATATTTTAATGAACTGCTAAATAGTAAACAAAACAACAAAGGAAAAGAACAAATAAGACCGAAAGAGGTGAGTGAAGAAAAGATAAGCATGAAAAATTTAAAAGAAGCACTGCATAAGTGAAGAAATTAAAAAACAAAATACCGGCAGAATAGTTAAAATATTTAGGACCTAAGGGAAGAAAAGTGTTACTAGAAATTTTGAATTTAAGATGGAGAAATAAAGATATACCGAAAGAGTGAAATATTGCCATAGTATTACCTATATGTAAGGGTGGCGACACAAGAGATTGCAGCTACTATAGAAAAATATTCTTACTGTTCTTAAAGTGAAGATGGTCTGGGGGGCAACAAAAAGGGGGAAACCCGCAAAGGGAAACCTACGAAATCATATGGAACATGAGCATAGCTGAAATACTCGAGTAAAAAGGGCAATATGGCAGGATACAAGAGAAATGACTACGAACAGAAAAGAATAGTTTAAATTTGTAGAAGCAAAACTACAATTTCAAGATATAACGCTTTTAAATTCCTAGTTTACACATATTCATTTATTCAACATCAATATACGTTTTAGTTACAACCTTCTTCAATTAGTGTATTGACAGTATTTACTGAACCTTATCAACCACTTGCATTACTTTTTTATTGTAGTACAGCATAATTTACCTGGTGTTAATATAATGGAAGCGGTTGCTCGGTGTGGTATTTATGTCAAATTAGGCAACAATACTACCGAACTCGCCTAGTTGCGGCCACGACACGTGCAATGGAGAGAATCGATGTGTTGGGATGGTGCCTGGCTCTGATCGAGTCGTAACATGGAGCTGACCTATTTCAGGACCCTTCCAGCTGCCTGTGCTCTTTTGTTCGGAGAGCGTCTGCAGCAAAGCTTTGGGATTCATCAAAATCTAATTTGAATAATTAAATGCGCAAAAACATCTTAATATTCAGGCCGACGCTCCGTAAATAAAATAAAATAATTTCAAAACTGAAGTATTAAAGGCTTGATTAGGCTAACAATGAAAACTCGGCATACTGAACGAGGCCATAAAACTTTACATTTTTGCAAAAATTTATATATTGTAAAACAAAATAAAAAATATATAACAATTTTTCGGCAGATTCTAAGGAGCCTAACTCAGTTAGCTGTATTATTCAAAATTTAAAAAGTTATAGTTGGACTGCCTCACTTTTGTACAAAAATAATTTTCTTGTAAAATTTGACTTATGATGTAATAACACATTAGGAAAAAGATTCCAAAGTTTTGTTTTTGGAACGCGACTTATTAAAATAAATCCATTTTACTACATCAGCCTTTTTAAAACAATTTATATTTTCATTATAAAGGGTGGTCTAAATAAAACACAAATTTAAATATGGCTCCCTTTAAATATGTCGTTCCAACAAAACGCAACTTGGCGAAGTGTTACTTTCTTCTTTCCATTTGAAGAAATCGGCAGCTGAAATTCTTTCTTGCTGTCCGAAGGTTATGGTAAACATGCTCCATCGATTTTAATATTTGTAAGCATTGGTTTTGACGATTCAAAAGTTTGAAGATACAGAATTGGAGGCATTACTCGATGAAGATCCATATCAAATTCTTGAAGAATTGTCAGATTTCTTAAATGTTGATTTATCGACTGTCGGTTAACGTTTGAAGGCAATGGAATTCAAAAGCAAGGAAATTGTACACGCATTTAGCCGAGAGACATCGAAATACGTTTTCTCATCTGCCAACAGCTGATCATAGGCACAAAAAAGGCGCTTTTGTATAGTATCGTGACTGATGATTAAAAATCGCGCAAGCTAAGCATTACCATCAACGCCAAAAGGAAATATCTTTGTTAAAAGGTAATTCTCTGTATTTGGTGGGATCAGAAGGGTGTAGTGTTTTATGACCTGCTGAAACTGAAGCATCGCTACAAAAACCACCGGAGTACGCCGAAAGACACAATAACGTGATTTTCCACCACTACAGCGCTCGGCCACGTGTTGCAAAATAAGTCAAAAACCATTTCGAAACACAATGAGATGTCCTACCCAACTCGCTGTATTCACTAGAATTGCTCCTTCTAATTACCATTTGTTTCAATCAATGACGCATGACCTGTCCAAGCAGTGCTTCAACTCTTTTGAAAATATCAAAAAATGCGTAGATTAATGGATTGCATCATAGGATGAGGAATTCTTTCGCCGGAGAATCCAAAAAGACGGAAAAAAGTTGTAACTAACGATGGACAGTACATTGACTAACTCGTGCTTTAACATTTAGTTTCACAAAAAATTCTTTAAAATTAAATCCAAGTCTCAATAACGTCTGATAAACAAAAGTACCCACAACAAATTACTATTTGATGTGTATTTTTGGAAAATTGCGTGATAGGCTATACTATTTTAAAGATGACGCTGGAAATGCTTTAACTGGCGACAGTTACCGTTGCATGAGAACACAGTTTTTTTTGGTTCCAACTAGGCAACGTTGATCTAGAACAAATGTAGTTCCAACAGGATGGTGCCACCTACCATATAACAATGTTCTAGTCGCGTAATTTTACAAAAAAAAAGACATCAACTGACCAATATGATATTGTGATTTAATAATGTGGGACTTTTTATGGGGTTACCTAAAATCCAAGGTCTACGCCAACAATTCACAAAGAGTTACCGACTTCAAGAACATGTCACCGATGTAATCGAAAATTTTCAGCCAAAGTCAGACTTAGTTACTCATATTTAATTAAAGACTTAAAAGCAATTTAAAAATCGTTTCACTTAAAATTCAAATCTGACTTTTAATTTGGCGATCCTATATGTTAAATCATTTTTAGCATTCGTTCATCTTTGGCAAAGCCGTTGAACATGCGTATCTGATCTCATAAACCAAATATTAAATTGACCACTATCGATAAAAATAAAAATTAAAAATAACTACCACTAACGACTTTGCTGGCCTGTGATTACTTATAACTTTCCACACAACTCTATCCGGCAAATCAATTTAAAAGTTAAATAATGCATAAATCAAGATAGTAAACCCAACCTTGCATGATTAAGCAGTATAACAAAATTTCTTTGTTGCGACGTAAATATCATAGACTAGCAAATGGGGTCAAATGCAAAACAATTCTGGCGTTTTTAAAAATAGTTGAATAAGCAAATTTTTGGTAACTGAATATTCTATTATAATGAAAACTTAAACTGATAAAATTTCAATTGAGAAAGCTTAACATATTGTAACGTTTTTGCGCCCCACATTGGTGAATAACTCGTGAAAATTTACTTAAATTACTTATATATTTAACAAAATTATTTAACATTTTTTATATACGCTACACGTACAATTAATAAAGAAAAATTACCCTGTAATTAACTGTAACACTATTTATGTTGTACTCACATTATTTTGACACTTCTAGTTCCTCCGGACGTCGCGATATTTATGCCTATTTGGAATCTACCAGAAGGAACTAGAAAAAATCTAAAAACGCCTACATGGAAACATCTGGAATGTTCGCCTCGTTCGAATCCTTCCACGTATACAAGCGACGGCTGGATTCTGAAAGACAGTATGTATGTCACTGATACATGACACTGCGGAAGGCGTTCGGAAATTCGTTACAATGTCGAAATCTGACGTTAAAAATAATTCAAACAACTTAAATATGCTAGTGAGCTCAGATGACCATAAATAAATTTATTTAATAAGTGCCTTGACATCTGCAATTCTCTCTTGAAACTTGAAAAAACAGTCAATATATAAAACGTACAATAGCAGATGATGTAGACCGTTTACAACGCTGAATAAACATAATTATGCAGAAAGCATAATAACCCTGTTTAATTTGGACATCCGGAATATCTCAGTTCCACTTTGAATTCAGTGACAGAGATGACATGTACTCTTTCAGACGGAGGTTCTAAAAGTTGTTGGCGAGCAGGAGGAGACACAAGTCACTATTATCAAGTACCCTGGATAGCTGCTTAATTTTGGTGGTCCCGATAAGAAAACTATTAGGTATAATAGCTTTCTAGTCGTCTTTGTTAGTAGAAACTGTTCACTGATGCTTAATCAGCTGATCTAGTTTCTCAAAATGGTAGTTATAGCTGCTTTCACAAATCTCACGAGTAGCTCCAGATTTCTTCAGGTTCTACACGCAGACAAATAAACCGATAGACCATCTCCAGCTGAACTACACGCGTATTCCAATATGTAAATAGAGCTTTAAACCTCCTTTCCCATTTTCTTCTACTGACTACCTCCATAGGTCCAAAATACTCCACACTCATGAAAGTAAATGGTTGGTTCAGCTTTACCACTCGTGTTTCCGGTAGAGCTGCCATAGCAGATAAAACTTGCTTTACACTGGAGGTACTCTCTTGCAACTTTCTTTATAACTGATTTTCCTCCAGTAATCCCGTAACATTTCCTAAGGTCATTAAAGATCAGATCCACCCCATAATGTCCAAATACGCGGTGATACCACTGTATGAACAATTTTGTCCAAGAATGCTTCTTGTTTAGAATAATCAAAAGTTTTCATGTTTTGCGTTAGACGTAGAGTTGACTAGATGAGTATTTGCACAAATTAATCCATCTACCAACATTTTGAACGACTTATTGACTTTTTGCCAATCCTCGAATAAACTCGGACATCCTAGCTCCAATTAATTTCGTTTCCATTCCAGTCGTGGAACTGACACAGTTACAATATGAGCTATTCTCCTCGTTTTCAAGCTTTAGTGCTTTTCTCCTCCTTCTCAAAGTTATTGAAGGCCTGTCAATTATCAGTTTCCTTAAGGTCACTTTTGGAGAAATCTACATACTGCAAATCTTTTGCCTTTGACAGAACATCTTTAATATTACACCCGCTGTTGCCCTCGCAAAAGGTACCATGATTGATGAAATTGGCAACCATATTCCAACGTTAGCTCACGCCACATGGAAATAAATCCAGGGCCATTATCAACAGCTATCTGTTTTCTGAAAACCACTCACCTTTCGTTTTCAAGCTGTTTTTCGTATTCTGTATATGATCTTTGGTCTTTCGAGAAGTAGACTTAAACACTATTCACACTTCAAAATCACAAATAGCTTACAGAGACGCAGATTTTGTTGAGTTCTTCCAACTCAGATAAGCTAAACGTTTCACAGATTTTATCCACAACTTGCATGTGTTTTAAGGTATCTTCCTTATTATCCGCATAATAATCATTGACTTTGCAAGAGTCTTGAAAGAATTTCTTCTCTTTTTATAGTTTTCTTTTGTAATTCATGCTCCTGACGTCTGGCTTCCATTCGTGCACGTTCTGGGACTTTACCCTGTTCTCTTACTAGCTTATGCACTCTTCCTGCTTACGTTTGACTTATGTACTTTGCACGCTTCGCTGCCATTTTCCGTTCTTTATCTTTCTACTTAAACTTTGCTATCCGTGAATCACAGCATTCCATATCATGTCAACAAAACTGGGGGCTCTTCGTAACCGGCGACTCGGAACATTTTCACTAGCTTCATCACCTCCATCATGGCCATGTTGATCTTGTATATTTTGTAGCCGTCATCCAGGTGGTAAACCTTGACGTGAGTTTCGAAGTTGCACTCACCGCAAATATCAGGAGGGAGCCAGAGTGAATATGCGACCTCGGGGATTTGTTGTTTGCCGTCTTGAAAAAGAAGATCATGTAGACGAATCAGTTAGAAAATTGTCAAAAAATATTCTAGAAATGAGTACCTAGTGCTTCGGATGCACCGACGGATAATAATGCACGATCATCTTATCTTTGCACAAGCACTCGGAACTACCTTTTTCACTCATATTTTTATACCTCTAGTCGTGCTTATTTCTCTTTACGTCTTACTTGATTGGCGGCTTCTTCGAGGCGTCGAAAGTCACTGCGGCTGCCTTTTGCTTGGCGGCGTACTTGCTTGCTTTTGTAAACATCTCTGAAATTGTTTGCAACTTGATTTAGATTTGACGGTTCACTGGCAGGTCATAGTTGTATCTCTTACAGTTGCCGGAACTCTAGTGACTCGTCTTCTAGGTCCAAATGGCTATCAGACTTCTAGCTGCTAAATTTTTGACTGGACAATTTGTTTTCACCAGAACGTGCACTGTGTCTGCTCAGGAAAACAGTTTCCGTGTGTGTGTAATATGTTATTTTGTAATATCATTTGCTCTATATTTTGTTTTATTCAATCTTTTACGTAGTAATCCAATTAATTTACAAAAAAGTATAGAAAAAATAGAATTTTGCATACTTTTTTAATTTCATAGCGATAAACGCTGCGAAGGAAAGCTATAAAGTTAAAAACTTAAAACTTTATTAATTGATACAGCGTAAAAATCATCGGAAATAATCGTTCAAGAGGGTACACCCACGCTTTGATTGCAAACCTACGACGGATCCCACAAAACTGCGCGAAACAATCGGAACAAATCCATCAATTAGCTCTCGAAAATTGTACTCTAAGCCTGACTTTCCGCAAATATTAACCACTTGACATTTTTACTCGTTTGCAAGTTTGATAACTCTCAAAAATGTGAAGTTTAAACAAAATATACTACATGGGCTAAATTTTAATTTTTTTATCCGTGTCCCCAAAACGTTAATTTTTGGAAATTAGACTTTTCGTAAATACTTAGCGCATTGTATTTTTTGGATTCTCAAAATTTATCCCATAAGAAGGGAAAATGCAATATTGAAACCCAAAAGCACTACGCATGCGGCAAAATAGAACAATCTTTTCATATCTGGTTTGCAGATTTTTAACGTAGTTGCAGCAAAGATGAGAAATAAAAAACCTAACGTGTAACTAATCATTGAATGGGAAGAGAAACAATATGTTTGTGTTTGTAACAAATTTCCGCAAAACTCCCCTCCACCCGTATTGGTTACCCAGGCGTCACGCACCAGTGACGAACATAATGACTTACAGCCGCGCTGCGTGTGCATGTACAGGGCTCAAACAATAAGGAATTTCCAGATGTTTACTAGAAAACTTCGCCTACGTTTTGGAACCGATTTTGAGTTGCTTAAATAACACGCAGAAAGGCTATCCCTGGAAGCCAATTAAAGAGCAGAAAACTGTGCGAGTGCAACATAAATAGTGCTACAGATAAATACAGCGGTAATTTTACATTATTAATTATATTTATTATGTACATAGTGTCAAGAAATTTTGATAATTTAACTAAGTGAAATAAATAAGTATTTTAAATAAAATTGCACTTGAGGAGAGCAAAAACGTTACAATATTATATACGAGGGGTTACCCGCAAAAAGGTATTTTTGGCGTCCTAGGCTGGCAATTTTTCACCCGCCTTCCCTCAAATTTTTACAAGATGAAAACGTGAAATAATTTATTTACAAATAAAAACATTGCGATAAGTGATTTTACAAAAGTAAGATATGCAAAATGATCCTGAAGATAGGCAACAAAACGTACGCTCAGAGCTCATCCACTCCACATTTTATATCAGCTGTCCTTGTTTACTTTCTGTTCAAGCGTATAGATAGATGTATTATAACCTAAAATCTCAAGGCACACTATTATTATAAATTAAAAATATGTTTGGCGAAGGTGATTGAGGTAAGCGTAAGGTGTAAAAACTCTCTTGATAATGTGAAAACTAAAAATACCAACTTACGATATAGCATTAGATTAAAAATAGAAAAATTCTTGGGTTTTTAGTATTAATTCTATCCTTCAAAAGCAAATACAAGTTAAAATACTGGAATGTGGATAATTGCAAAAAAGAATTGAGCATGTGACGTAGCAGTGAATGAGAAAAAGTAGGCATGAGGAGAAGATAAGGGGGAGGGGGAGAAAGGAAAAGAAGGATGGAAAGGAGAAGGGGAAAATCTGAAAACTAAAATGAGAGACGGGATATAGGAAGAAGAGAGAGATTGCGAAAGGTATTTAAGTGATCAGATAGAAAGTTTTCCATGATCAAATGAAGAATATACATACATTAGTCACTTTTCTGTAATCTTATTTTACAAAGAAAGACACCTTCAAGATAATTTCAAAAAGCTATCCATATCATTTTACAGAGAATGTCAATCCACATAGCCACGCTCAATTCTTTACGATTCATTAAGTAACATATGATTACTTATTAAATCGGCTATAATTAATACAAATACAAAGTCTAGTTTTCATTTGTTGTTATTTGCTATAAGCAGATTTGATATTCGTATTCGGTGTGAATAATTTACAAAGTTACAAAAAGACCCAACTTTTGTAGTAACCTTTAGTCGGATCTTAATAAAGGTAAAATTATAAATCTTGAAGAACGACATGTTTATGTTAGATTTGGCTTAAAAATCAATGAAACAAAAAAATTAAAATCTTTAACAAGCTTTTTGAACAACCTTTATGACCATAATTACTCATAGTTTAATAGTTCTAAAAAGAACAGACCTGAAGATCTTCTACATCAATAGACAATGATAATGTATTTGGTGCTGTAGTTCATAAAAATTGCCGATTACTTTTTTAAGATATTGCTAAAAAAGTGGGCATTAGCACAAGATGATACAATTCGTGCTACATTTTCCAAGTCATAATCAAAAACAGAATTGTGTGTTGGCCTCAGCAAAACCCCAAGCAGACTTTTTTGTCTCCTAAGTTAAAGATAGGAAACGTTTTCAAACCATAAATGAGATATAACAACTGCGGGTCTCTAGTTTTGTGAATTTAATATAAATTAAAATTTTGTCGTTCTGGAAAGAGAACAGGAATCTACACAGCCCAACCCAGAAAATAATTAGTAAGTAAATCGGACTACCCCTTTCGATTACTTTGTATCGTACTTTTCCGTCAGTGATCGAGAAGGAAGCTAGAAAGGTAATTAGAGAAGAGAAACAAGTCGAGCATGGATTTCTCTTTACTTTTGGGATCCGTACTGGAAGTCGTCGAGATACGTTTCTGCCTCTCACAATCACCGTTTTGTTGACTTTTCCTGAGGAAGGAGAGTATAATTTAAATAGTAACAGATCACACACTGCCCAAGCTATCGAGCGACAACAATCGGTAAATTAAACATAACAAAACTGACACCATCTACCAAAGAGCGCCTAACACTTTTAGCGGACAATGAACAAATGGCCTCAAACAAGCAGCCAATTACGAACGCGGATCGGCGCCTTCTACCCATCTAGGAAGTAGCAACGGACAAGAAGACATCCTGATCTGATATCTCCCCGTTTCCTCTAGAAAAACGTCTCAACAATAACCAAAAATGACTTTAAAGTTGTTAATACATTAAAGTTTATATTTTTCGTATTCATGTCTTAAAAATATAAAACTCTAAACATTTTAAAACTTGAACCCTCCCTCACCCCCAGTGGACGCACCGCTCAAAAAATAGTATCACTTTAGCACAGCTACATATCCTGCCTTTTTCTGTTGAAATGCATTAAAACAAATTTGGGGTTATTATCTCAAGGCCAAGAATGTATCCTTTTCATTAGGAATAAGATAACTATTTGTAAACCACTAAAACAACCTCAATTTTAGGAAATATCGCTATATTTAAGCTACTTAGATAAACAAGAACAATAAAGCACTCGGATTCTTTAATTTAATTTACTTAGATTATCACGGTTTATGTCAGCTTGTAACAAATGCATTCGGATTTTCCGCTATTTATCTGTACGTATTTATCATTTTTGTTTGTCATCTATTGTTTAACGCTGCACACAAATGGTTCAGACAGGCGTTGTATTACGCCTGTTGATAAGATAATAAATGCTGCGGGTTGTACACTGTGTAATGTAGCCTACATATTGTTGAATAGTAGTACATTAACTGAAAACCTCACGTATTATAATCCATATAAAATAAAAAATAAAACACTTAAAAAGCTGCTTAGTTTACACCACTTCTTTTTACCGCAGAGACAAAGTTGTCTACATTTAAGAACGATCGGCCCCAATCTTAGCTGAATTATTTTTTTCACCGTTTCCTTTCTTTTCTCTTCCCTCTTCTATAATAGGCAAACAAACTTTGAAGGAAGTTTTGCTGAGTGTATAGAAAGGCAACAGAACTCTTTGTTTCTTTCTAATTACCGATATTTGCGACATGGTAGATAAAAATACGTCTGTCCTCTACAATCAGGGCGGTATTGTGCAAATTCATCTCAGAATCCTGCAGAACAGGATCTGCCTCGGGCTGAAGGTTCGACGCAGCGTGCTTAAAGTTCATCGCAAAAAATGGCTGCCTTGCAGTTACTGCCCTCACAACGTCAAAGTTGAAATATTCAATTATGATTTGCTTCGAACATATGTCCATCCAAACATCGCAGGCTTGGCGATAAGACGTTTTAAATGGTTCATAAAAACTAACGTCAAGGAACCGAAGTTATTAAAATTATATGGTGTTCCCTTGCCAATCTGACGGACCAACATATGCCTATATATGACGACTGGAGCAACACCATGTTGCCTCAAAACTATCAACAGAACTAAATTTCCTTTGAGCTCGACGTGTATAATTTGACGACTCTTTTAAACACACTTAAATTATTCAGAAGCTGGTTTGGTAAGAAATAAGAACTTAGTTATCTTACCCCACTTTGTCTTATATGGAGGTTCGCATCCAGCAAATTACTAAGGCTGCGAATACTACTATCGTCTTTATAAAAGCAACAGAAAACCCGGTAACAACTCCTATCCACCTACATCTACCAACAAGTGCTAACACTTTTTTATCCAACAAACCAAAAAATCATGTGTAATACATCTCAATCAACTGACACCAGTACCAACAAAATATTAATACCCCCCTCACTCAATGTTTAAATAATTTAAAAATATATTTAATTGCCTTGCCCATCAGAATAGCTTACAAAGCTAATAAGCTAATAACAAAAAAAAATGGTTGGAATTTGAAACACCAACATAAAATCGAATTTTAATTAAACAGTGAAACTCATTTCACAGAAAAATTATATTTCAAAGTACCTTACTACAAATTTTACCACACTATTCAACCCGAGGTGCAATACTCATAAAGGAGACAATGAGCCAGAGCCATGACGAATGAATGCACAAAAACTCAAAGAATGTAGCCAAAGTAATACAAGACAAAAAATACTCATTTTTGACCACGAGTTCTCTTACGTGCAAGCCGCTTAATCCAGAAAAAAACACCAATTCTGCTGAATTTATAACAACTGCCATATTAAGCACAAAAATAACAAACACTAAAAAGGGTCAAAACCATAAACTTAAAAGTTAGTCTCAAAAACTATGAACATATAGAAATATTGACTTGAAAATTAATTTATTCCCTTCCAACTAGAGAATTGCAAAAGTATCATAACCACATTTTTAGAGGTCAAAATCTTATTGCTGAAAAAAGGAAAACCAAGGCGCGATCGCATCGGAGTCTAGTCAACAAACGTAAGTCCAAGTTAGCGGAGGTTCCTAGCAATTCTTTTAACTCTACATCTCTAATCTCAACAGATATAACAACTCTATTTGGAGCCCGATCTAAGCTAAGCTAGAATCAGTACAAACTAATCTCCCAATTAACAGAAAAACTCCCACACGCAAGCCATGGGTAACCAGCAATAAAAAAAAAGGCTGTCCTATTTGTCAGATCAAGAACTCTCTGAATATCTGAACAACACTCTCTTTACTACTTACCCCATAAAACTAGTAACTTCTAAAGAAACCAAAGGTGAAATCAATCGCCAAAAACTTAGAAAATCGTCTAGACCTGACTAAGTAACATCAAAAAGAGCAGAAGTAAAAATGATGGTTCAATTTTGCAAAAATCCAAACCATAAATCCTCTTACAGCCCTATAAGCCTTTTATCTACCATATCTAAACTTCTAGGAAGGTATCAACTCAATCTTGGATACTATACCTGACCATCACTTTGGAATCCAACTACACATCTGACCTACCCACCATAACTAATACTCTAACTGGTACCTTCGTCGACGACAAATGCATCTTCATACGTTCAATATTACATAAACCTCTTACAACCATGGGTTAAAACGTGGAAAAACAAGGTAAAGAACAAAATTGAGTCGATCAAGACAACCTTTGTATTAAGGAAGGGTCTTTATCCTCCAGTTTGTATCAAGAACATAATCATTCCTGCATCGTTGAGAGTGAGTTACCTATGGTCCTTGAAAAACTCAATTAGGAAGACCCTATATCCAAGAGAAGGAAACAAATAGACCTTGGATTCAACGAATTATACTGGTTACTTGGAATAACTGTCCATCGAAAATAAAATCCAGATATACAAACCCATAGGGACTTATGATATCAAATTATAGGAATATATATATATATATATATATATATATATATATATATATATATATAATAACTTTGAATATATCTGACCAAACGCTTCACATTAACCTTGGCATCCCATTTTTAAAAGATGTCATTCAATAATGCAATAACAAGCATCATGCTAGACCAGGTTCCCACAGTAATCACCTAGTGGCACCACTAACACAACAAGAAAATAGAAAATTAAAAAGGTGTTGACCAGCCGACCCCAGATGTCAAATAAATGGACTCTCCAACTGGAAGAGTTCACATCCTCATATATTTACGAGTCCGAAGGGACTCGAATTCGTCTAACGTACGACTTTAGATGCAAAGCAGTCAACTCTACTTATTAGGCTACAAACGAATAAAAAATTCATCTGACGTAACATTTACCGTCTGCATTAGTGTTTGTAATGCGTATTTTTATTTAGGTATAAATTTTATGTGTCCTTCAAAATTATAGATTTTTTTATTGCCAACAGTAAAACTCCACGGGTCGTCACTTACACATATAAGTTGTTACATGAAGTAAAATTACCTAAAGCGCCCCCCGAAACATACATAGTATTCATGTTAAGGGATTAAAAAAATATTTGGTATTGAAAAAACTCGATTCTTTATTCGTCTTGCAAGGAGACTAACTCTGACCAACCGATACTGATTATGATTAATATAACTGCAATGTGCGTCAATCGCAACTGCGATCAATAGCAAAAAATATTTTCTATTAAAAAATTAATTCTACATATGGTTTTTTGTCTAATTAATCAAACTTGTAGGCGCAATACAGTACAACGTAATTACATCGTGTAACCTAATAATCGTAGTGATAAAATAGGGCTTCTGTCCTTAAAAAATAAAGGTCAACATCCGACTTCGTGTCATTTGCAATTGGATCTATTCCAGTATGACATTTTAATTGAAGTGGTCTCGCCAACCGCTGGAATAAAGGTCGGATAAAATGCCAAATCATAAGGACGGCGCTTTGCAGCAATTACCTTAGATGCAATGCTTTTGGTTGCAAATTATAGATGTATACGCTTCTGCGATTTAAATTTTCAAGGTATACGTGCAGGTGGCGATTCATGCAACGTTTAATTTCTTTAGTTTTGTATTAATAATTAAAAGAATACCTAAACGTGTGTTTGTTACACACTAATTTCGTCCCATGACATATAACCGGTAATAGCAATTTCCAATACAGGACTACCTGGCCGCGATATCAATGATTGACAGTAATAAGGTACACAGCCAAGACATCACATGTGAATTATGGAATGCTTGTTATTAGCCATGAGCAAATTATTTATAAATGGCTGAATTACTAAATAAAAGCAAAATACAAGAAGGTAATGTAGGGGGTACAGTTAAGTGACGCTACTAAGTTCCATTTTTAAAAAAAAGATAATGGTAAACATTAGACAAGATATGCCGGGAGACATACAAGGGTCATTTAGGATACATTTTTACGAGATGGCGAACAATCGGTTCGGTGACGTTAAGGGTCCGACAACGTTCTTCAAACAAAAGCAAGCCAAATTTGAGCCAAAACCGACGCATTGATTTATTCTACAGACACTCGAAGTGAAAACTACAGGAATTGGAAGAAAAATAGAAAAAATATAGTTAAAGGTTACCCAAATCAGTTTTACTAAAAGTGAAGCGTATTCTAGACACCCAGTTAAAATTACTACGTTATCGTTATGGAAACTTGGTGCATAAAATTACGTGAGATTGCTGACATAGCAGGCATCTATAACTTAATAATTGTACATCTCTTTTCGATACTCCTTTGACTCTTTCTTTTTTGTTGATAAGATCTTTACTTAGAGCGTAATACACTTTATTGACTTTTATTAATCTTCTTATTTGCTTCTATTCCTGAGTTTCCTGTTTCTTCTATGGTTACCCTTAGATATTAGCAAAATGTTTACTTGCTCGATCGATTCATCGTCTAGTATAACTTCAATTACCTTTCGTTTTTCAACAATTACCATTATTTTTGTTTTAGTTTTTTTTTATTTTTACATATTTCTGTTTTATTTTGGTTACTAAAAAATAGTGATCACATTATAATTCTGTTTTTTCGTTCTACAGTTATATAATCTATAATAGGGTACTCTAATCTACTCTGGTGTACTTGTGAATGTATTTATGTTGGTAGAAGGTATTTGTAATAATTAAGTCATATACTATACAGAACTCACGTAGTCTTCGTCCATAGTTTCCAATGTTTAACTTCTGTGTTAAACTTATATGATTTTTTTCTCTTTTCTCTTCATAATTCTTACTTCCTTTTCCTCTTAAATCACTTTCTTGCGCATAGCCTCTGTCATTGCCTTTAACTCCGTTCTTATCTTTCCTACTTAGTTTTTTGTTATCTTTCTTAATTGTGCTACGAGGAGGTCTTCCTTAGGCGATCTATCACGAACTGATCTTTTGTAATTACTATTTGTCTTGTTTCCTTTTTCTATTTCCTTCTGATGTATTACTTACTCGGTCTTCTACGCTGTATCCTTCATTATTTATAATTTATTTATTGTGTTAAGCCTTGTAAACCAGTAAAACGCTAAGGCACATACCCCTAACAATATATAACTAATTTTTGCCAGCATAATTTGAATTGATGCAATACTTTTTGAAGACAGCATTTTCATTCTGAGGTGATATTATAATTTATCTAGCCGAACCATCAATAAGTTACTGAAGATCATCACATTATTACACCACCGACCCTTATAGATCCAAATAATTTTGCCTCGCGCCATTACAAATGGACCATAGAAGTGGGTTTTAGCGAACGAATTAATTTACACGAATGATTAATTTCGAAGCGAACAAAAAATTAAATACCCAGTACGTTCTCTGGATCTCACAGGCCAACACAACTTCCTCCTTGTCCATATGTGTCAATGCCTCTCATTGGCATTCGCCTTCTCCTGGAAGTCAGATTCTTATACTTTTTAGCAACGTCGTAATCTTGAGACTGCGGTCGTATTATAATTCAGAGGACAACCGAAAAGATAATAGCAAAAACTAAAATTTTAAAACTTTAATCTTTAATATATAACACGTTGGTAAATTCTCATCCTAACAGAGCTTCCAGATTAAGAAATGCCGAGTTTTAAAACTCAGCCTACGCACTTTTGCCCTTCCTCTTAGCCGCCCAAGAATTTTGCTCCGATTGATTGCTTGATCGATCTTCTACAGATACCACACGTAATAGAACCTTATGTTATGTGTAGTGTAAAACATAAGTTTTTGACTACGTCAAAATTATGCTTATCCCCAGATGATCAGGGTCCCATATAATTTCCAAGGCATTTTAAATGTATATTCAAAGTTTCATCTTTTTTTTCTTTATAATTGCTCAAATATATGTAGAGATAACTGAGTCAACGACTAAAACAAAAAAATTCTTGAACGTGTAGCTCTAAACTAACGGATTCTTAACCAGATCTTTCGACACACCATTAAGCTTAAGAAGAGATAGTAATTCCCTTCTGTACACGTATCTATTTTAATACTTAATAAATGTTAAAACTTTAGTACTCACATAGCAACTGAACCTTTTGTGCAACAACATCAAAAACTTAGTGCAAGAAGCTCTTTCTAACAATACCGAAGCAGATTATTAAATGTCTCTTACCTTTGATTTCAGCCAACTACCAAACCCCTGGCGATATAATTACCACAAAAGACTGAGGGCGCCCGACTTATCCAGGATTTAACTTGCGTTCAGGATGCATCAAACTGCTCGATGTATCTTCTTAGTTGCACTGTGATTTTGATCATCTGCAACAAAATATGTACATTACGAATGTGAAAAATCTAATCATTTGGGGAAATGTATATATAATGGATGTTAGCTATGAGGACAAACTTTCGAAGGTGATTTCTGATAGTGCACATGTTCCTTATCACGTTAGTTCTCTGTAAACACACGTATGTCAGTTACTGTGCAAGCATATATTGTAGTGCTGTGTAAAGTGCTATTAAAATGACACGCCATTTATGCCATGAACAAGCAGAAATGTTTTACAAATGAGGTGCAGGCAAATATAAATGGTCTAAATCCGCACGAATTCACCAGCAAATCTATCTGATATATAGCAGCCAAATTGCAAAATGTTTGCAGCTGTCTCTTGAGGGAGCCGGGGTCTTTTAATGAAAGGGATGAACAATGATGAGAGGTACATCAAGTTCATACACCAAAGTTGGAGCAACCCGTTCTATAAAACACTGAGGGTAACTCCTAAACAAGTCGCAGCGTATTCCAAGAAAATGACTTAAATATCACAGTACAAACCTCTACTATCTCAAATGGATTTTCTTCCAAGATATTATGCCTAGGTTCGTAACAGATCACTACTATTATAAAGTCTGCGGTTGCTTCTCTTAATAAATAAAGCAACATTTGGTAGAAATAACATTATCATCCTCCACAACATTCATCTGTGGGCTAAGCGGAATCTCTATGAAATGGGTAAAGTTCATCATCAGTAATGGTTTGATGTCAATATTATGGTATGCAGTTTCCAAAAAACGTTCTGCTTTTATTGCTCACAGGTCGTGTGGACCTCCAGCTTAGTTAAGATGTTCGACACTATTTATTTGACAATCGGAGAAATAAGAATAAAATCAATATAATTAAAACTTGATTTTAGGTAACTTTTAGAACAAAAATAAATACACAAAGACAACAGCAGATGGGAAATAATTGATTTTCTCAGATAAAATTATTTTAGCAAGAACAAAAGAAAAAGGGGCTTTAAAAAAAGAAAAATTAGAAAGATAAGGGCGGGTAGAGACAAGAGTTAAAAGAAAAAACTGCATAACTCTTACAAATGTACTCATAAATTAACAAATTAAAAAATCGGAAATATTATAGTAGTAAGTGAAAAATAAATGTTAAACAGTGATAACAGACTTTCATTAGTGAAGTACCAAAACTTAGTTAGCATATATATGGTCAAAATGTCAGACTTCCACGGAGTCTACGATTTTACTTCCTCTTACCGAAAAAGGCGAAAAAGGTTTTCACAGAAAACATTAAATCGCCCAAGTTTTATAATAGCATTAACAAGCCAACCATCTATACGGAACATGCAAGTACCAAACAGAAATTACAACTGTGTAATAAAATATTCAAAATAAACATAAAAACGTCAAACGCAATAGCGTGTTCTATTGAGCATGCATAATTTGAACGTATGAAGAGCGCAAACTGTACAAAAAACTTATTATATTAAGTATTATATTTATTTAACATGAGTCATGTTTAACTTTATGAAAGTAAATAATATATAGAGTACTAGAAAAGTTTTGCAGTACATCTTTACACACATCATCCCACACCATTAGATCCTCGTCATTGGAAAATTGTCTCCAAAATAAAACCAGATTTCGTTGTCTATTGCAATTTATTGAATATCTCGCGGCACCACAAAACGCGTCGAGCCACCTCCTTGTTTCTCACTTAAACGTTGTCGTGTGGAATAGTTTATATTGCCAGTTCAGAAATGTATAAATACTCTTCTATCTGACGAAACGTCCTCTTTAAAATATCCCATACAATCTGAATATAATAATATGATTAAGGCGGTCACCTCCCAGTAAAGGAGCCACTTCCTCCAAACACTAATCAGTACTCAAACCGCGCGCAAAGTAGTATAAAATAGCCCAGTATTCCGGTTCTGACCAATTGACTAATTGACAATTTTATTAATAGAAAAAATTGTGATTTTTCCCATAAGCATACTAATAAAAAAACCGACGAAACTAAAGATGCAATCTCAAAGTTTGCTTCCAATTCCTGTATAATAAATGATACTCTCTTTTCTATATAGCAAAATTATAGATAAGCAGAACAGATTAACAGCTCAGAATTAATTTAATGCAAGTGGTTCGGCTTGAATAACTAAACATCGATATTGATTCTTTGTTTACGCAACAAATTATATTTTCTTAATCCTTCTTTTTTTTCTTATTCATATAGTATTCTTTATAATGCCACGTATTAAAAAGCCCGCAATATCGCTACCAAAACTTTTTTTAAGAGAATCAAATCATGATAGATTAATCCAATTTTATATCCCAATAGAAAAGAGAATAGGTGCAAAGTAGATACTCTTTGCAATCTAAAGGAATTTACTAACACTAAGAAAGATTAACGCCCCAACCCCTACATTCTGCACATTTTTACACAGGCCACCCCTCAAAATGCTAAAGGTGGAAAAAGAAAAACCATCTGTTATTTCAAGAAAAAGTCATATTAAATCGGATAGATCGAAATGGTTGGCTAAATGATTCGTTATATAATATAATAAATAAGTATATGACCAAACAACACAAAATAAAAGACTTATAGACCAAACAGTTTGCCGCTATACCCTATAAATATTATTACAACATCAAGTCTATACTTGAAAACATCAAAATATCTCTTGACAAATAGTTGCTATTATCAAATGTTAAAATTAAGTCACATTGAGTGGGGTAATTATTACTGTCATAGTGTTGTATAACTGTGAAATAGAAAAAATTGTCATTTCTAAACTCTACCACCGTTCATCTAGTGGTATATCAAACGGCAAAATTGTTTTTGAGGCTGACTGCTCAAACTTAAATATTTTAGATCTAATTAGAAAAAAAATGGAAAACCTTTATTGAAAATATGAAAACACAATTGGATTAAGAAAACAGTTGAAGACTTCTAAGTAACCCAGAAGAAAATCAAACAACTTTAAATAGCACTTAAGTTCCCTAGTTAAAAAACGATCTGAAACATGTAAAATGATGCTAAGGATACTAAACGTCAAAAGCAATAAAAATTATAGCGGCAAAAGAAAAGTAGAGTCAGTTGTGAAGAAAACATTATTTAAAATACATAGGTACGTTGTACTCAATGAGAACAAAGATGCTATTGTATGAATAATGTCCAGTCATCACAGGCGTCTATAATCCCCTTGCATCTTTCGACCAAATTGATGGCGTATTCATCCGGCGATGATCTCCAAATGCGACGAATTTATCGTGTTAACTGCTTCAAAGTGAACACTTTTCTTCCACAAAGCTTGTGCTTGATGTATGCCAACACATTCTCAATCAGATTTGCATCGGTCGACTGCGGCGGCCAATCAAATGTAACGATGCCAGACTACTTGTTCCATTCGATGCAAAGCTTGCTGGGGTGTATGAAGTCGTTGTCATCCTCCAGGATCCAGTCCCCGTTTTTCTTGATGAATCAACGTTCGGCAATTGATAACAAATATGTCTTATAAATCTCAAGCATTTTTGGAGCATTTAGGTTGTACGTAAACAGATGCAACGTTCCGAAACCCAGTTTTAAGAAGCAGCCCCAACGATCCACTTTTACTAGGCGTTTAACGGCCCGCTGTACCAACCTGTTAGTTGAGGTTGACTAGGCTCGTGGGACGCTAGCATATCCCCAAACAGAAACTTCATCCATAAAAATTACATGGCTCCAATCTCGGTCGATACTGTCCTTTGCTCAAGCGAGTCGCTTCGTCACATAATTTTCACCTAACAAATATCTCTTCACTGAACAACGGCATTTGATATCATGTGCACTGAGGTAGGTTCGGATAGCTACCTACGATATAGCTACAACTTTTTGTTTCAATTTTATTGTTCCTTGATGCAATGTTAAGCCCGGGTTAAGCGAAATAGATGTGTTTTTTGACTTTAGGGGACACTTTTCCCATTCAGTCATCTTCTGTTTTTATCTCCTTATATCGCTGCATTAATTTGCTGAAGAATGTTTTCGACTTGCTCATGTATTTAGCAGCCGTTTCATGAGAAACAAATTCTAAACCTCTGCCAAACCATTGAAAAGTCTCGAAAATTTAATACAGAAACATAAATGAGAAGTATGGACTTGAGCTGAATGAATAAAACAGTTATGTTAGTCGACAGAACTGAAAATAATTAATCCGAAATCAGATATTTTACAAAATACCAGATAGGAAGCCGATTTTACTATCCAGGTTCGATAATAACGTAAAGTGGACAATACAAAGAATAGTAAAAACCGAAATAGTCACATATGGACCTAAATTATTTTATATACCTTAAACCACACACTACGTAAATATAAATATATATCAACAATAAATAGAAATGCGCTGAAAAACATCATGGGAATGCTGATTGTGAAGAGTGCGAAAACTCAAGAGGATGATCTCCAACACAGTGAACTGGGCTAATTATTTTAATAGCTGAATATACTTTTACTGGTGTAACTCAACAAGCAGAAGATATAACAGAATGTACCTAATTGATAGTTCAAGTGACTGTAGTAGCGTAGGGTCATAATGAGCAATAGGTAGAGAGAAAGAATAAAAAAATATCATCATACACGTAAATCAACTCTTTTACGTGCATTAGTAATTACAGCAATATATACACTAGCCAACCAATTTTCAACATAATAACAAATGCAATTGAACATCATGGTGCTCATACTTTTATTAGCTTAACAAATAAAGACTATCTAACATTTAGGTTTCGAACAATTCGTTTAACATTTAAGCTGTGTAAGTGTTAAATTAGGTAATAATCTAATAGTAATAATGGGATGTCAAACTGAGAGGTTAAGGCTCTCATATGTGAAAAATAAAAACAAACTCAAAAATAAAAATTTAAAAAAGTACATTAACAACATGACACAATAATAGCCAAAGCCAGAATGAAAAAGAGCCCATCGACGCTAAAAAGAAAGAGAGAAGATAAAAATAAGTTTCCTAAACTTACTAATTAATCATGAAGTATGGAAATGGAATAAATAAAAACAATTGCTGGGAAAATATTAAAAAATGAATCAAGAGATGGATTGATTTATAAGAAAAAATAAAAAATAATGAAAATGAGAATACAAAGAAAATACATTTAAATCGGACACTGAAATGTAAGAAGCTTAAGCGGAAAGTAAATGAACTAAGTAATGAATGTGACAAAGCAAGTTTAGATATTTTGGTGATACCTAAAACAAAAAAGAAAATAAAATTAAAAAACTGTATAATGTTCAGATAGTAATTTGTAGTGGAATTTAAAAAAAAAAGAAAGGGTTGCAGATCGATAACAATAATATAAATTTTCTTAATAACTGGAAAATAGTTGCGGTAAGAATATTGGTTGCAAAAACACATATAAAGACAATACTAGCGGTATACGGGCCAAATGAAGATGAAAAAGTAGAGAAAATGGGTACATTCGGGGAGATGTTGCCGTAACAATAGAAAGAGTAAAAAGAAATAGAAAAGAATCAAAAGATTATTTGAACTAAATAGCAATCATTATCTTTTGTGGGCTATAATAAAAGAAACAGATAGCCCTCACGATAAAAATAACCAGAAACGGAAAAGAAAATGAGTTTTAAATAATTATTTAAAAGCAGTATCATAAAATTGGCAAAAACCAAGGGTTTTTATGGTATATAATTACAAAAAACTGTATAGTCAACAGATAACATTTAAAAACTACATGGTAGACACACTTAAATACTAAAAAAGACCTAAATTACAAACTGTAGAAAGTACAACGGAGAAAGGTCAAAACTATAATAAAAGAGGCAATACAAAGATCACAGAAAGATTTTGGACTACAACTAGAAAAAGTAAAGAAAACCAAAAATATTTTTCAAAATATTTTAAAACATGAGGAGTGATACAAAGGCTGATAGAATAACAATAAAAAGTAAAAAAGAAGAAACACAACAAGTGAAATAAAAACCAGAAGGTATATAAATATAGTCATAAAGCAGCTAATGCAAGCAAGAAAGAAAAAAAACGGAAATTACGGACGAAGAACTAGAAGAGATAATAAAAAAGTTAAAAAATGAAAGAACACCTGAGATAAAATCCAACAGAGATGGCTAAAGACATGGGAAAAAATGTAACGCAACTTTTGTTAGAAATATACAACAAAGTATGGGATAAAAAAAAACCGATAGATTGGGTTTGAGACTTATAAAAGCTGTAATAACTACCTAGAAATAATGTTGTTAAACACAGTAACAAAGTTACATAAACTACTGTTAGAGAAGAAGTTGAAACAAATAACAGACCCGACATGAACAGAACTACAGAATTGGTTTAGAAAAACTAAAAGTATTCAAAACAACACATTTACATTAAAAGAGATTATAAAGTATATAAGAAAATGGCCGTAGGGAAAAGTATAATATTCATAATATTCACAGGTGAGAAACGAAGAAAAAGACGAAAGCTTTATTCCTAGGTATCCACAACTTAGAAAAAGTAGAAATTTTAACATCTGGACACCAAATATAAGATGAAAATCAATAAAAGTAAAACTAAAGTTATATTAAAAGAGAAAACGATGTGCATATACAGCTCGAAGAAACAGAAATGGAACAAGTTAGCGGTTTCCATTTCTTTAGAGATTGTATTATACGAGAAAGATAAAAAAGAACTGAATAACAGAATACAGAAGGACACTAGGTTATACCTTGCTATAAACACAGAATTCATAAAAAAAGAAATAACAAAACAGAAAAATGGCCGTATTCAAAACAATGTATTGACCAATCCTAACGTATAACGTATAGATGCGAAAATTGGATACTTAACCATCAAAAAAAAAGTAAAACCAAAAAAACTGAAACTTTTCCCCTTCTCATGTTTCTATAAAAGAAAAAGCAAGAAAATTAACTGCTGTAAAAGAGGTATTTTAGGTTTTGATAGCTGTTGTTCTAGTACCATCTCTAATCTTCAATACTTTGATGGTACTCTTAAATTTGATGAATCTCTAGGAAAATAAGATCATAGAATCTACCACAACAGTCTAGTAAGATCCTTAGCAGTTTTTTATATTCGTCTGAAACATGAACTCTTCCACCACATACAAAGAACGTACTACGTTAGAAAAATAAATCCGTTTCCACTAAACAATATTTTTTGGCCAGTTAATTTTAATTCCGTAGTTCAAAAAGTAGTATAGAGACAACTGATGGACTAAGCCCTGTCCATATTTATTAATGATCAAAATAGCGTTTGAAAATTGAAACCTTTGCATTGATCCAACGATATAAACTTTAATACTCCCAAAAAGTAGAGGATATGGAGTGAATTTCAATTAAACATCATCGTTTCAGAAAAGCACCTAAAATATTCTTCTATTTTGTCTCTTTTCGTCTTATGCACTGTTTTCGTTTTGAAGATTAAACTGTGTATTTTTTAACAGAAGAAATCTTTATTCTCTACCAAAAATTGCAATTGTTAGTGCATAGAATCTACAAAACTTTTATGCTGCAAGTGCTAATACTTCTTGGTACTAAAACTTGGTACCCTAATTTTACAAAATTGCCTTTCATTTCATTTGTCATTCAACAAACTTTGGATGTGCCGTTTTATTAGTTTTTCTGGTTTCTGGGTAACTCTTTAGGGCAGTAGATTTATTTATGTCTATTGTTCTTTATTTTCTCTAAGTTGAGCTAGTTGGTTATCAGCTTCCTCTGTTTTCATCTTTTGTATTTTATACTTTTGTTGTTCCCAGAATCTTGCAACGTTTATTTTTTTGATTAAGCAGAGTCACTATTTCTGATTTTATTTTTGTCTGGCCCTAATCTAAATTTTGTTGATTTTTATGCGTTCATACATTTCTTTTATAAATTTTGTCTTTTGGCCGATATCAAAAAGACTGTAGATACCCTCTTCGTAAACTACATGCGCTCACATTTGACAAATAAATGTGGGTCTCGGAAGAGTCATAGAGTTAACATATTAATTGTATTTATACACAATAATATACAATTAAACAATTTCCTTCCACACATTTTTTACAATTATATTGTCTTTTTACCTTTTATCCCTTTTTCATGTAGGAACGGATGTGTCCTTACTAAATTAATTAATAGTCCATAATAATAAAATGCCCATAACACTAAAGTTAGACTATTCAATTGCCCGATGTTTCTTTAATTCCTGACTTGCCACCTTTTCAGTTTGTCCATGACCAGTAAAATTTCTATGGTCATGATCCTCCTTTAGATCAAACCTTATATTATTCATATTATAATTTTGTTGTTTTAAAGACTTTTTGAGTACTTTTTTTAGCCGATATACGTTATAATGGTATGTGGGATATGGTGGCAGCTTTACACCGTTTATATCTTCTCCCACACTAACTCATTAACATATTTCTTCCTAAATAGAATTGAGTACAAGAAATGTGTAACTAGCACTGTGTTAAATGAATGAGAAGGCCTTCACGGACGCTGTTATGGTGCATCGTGTGGTTGGTTCTCTGGTTGGTAGGCCGTGGTGGGAGTTTAGAAACTCTTGACGTTTCGCCCACAACTGCGGCGGAAATCTTCGAAAGAAAATCTTTTAAAAAATAAGTTATTGTCCCGTGCGTTTTCGCTTTAATACTTGTGCGAGTGTATTAGGGATGATTCTGGAGGGTCGCCGTTGATGTCAGCTAAGGACACAAGAAACCTACAGGATATACCAGAGGTATATTACATACCTTGTTCATGTAATCAGTTCTACCTTAGAACTATGGGTCGAACGATTGTCACCAGAATAAAAGAACGCAAACGTCATCTACGCCCCAATCAACCCGAAAAATCAGCAGTTGAGATTTACAAATATAAAAATAATTTTAACAGGGACGACGGAATCAATCTACCTAAATCTTAGATTATTGTTCTCAAGGAGCAAAAAACAGATCGCGATACGGTGAAAGAGCAAGTGGCGCCAGAAAATTCCGAAATATTACCTGTAACAACCCGATTGACGTCAGTAGCTAGCCCGATTACGTTATCTACCATGACGTCAGAAAGGACCCTCAACACCATACCTACCAAACTTGCACGAGTATAAAAGCGAAAACGCACGGGACAGTCATTTAATTTTTAGAAGTTTTTCTTCTGAAGATGTCCGCAGCAATTGTGGACGAAACATCAAGAGTTTCCGAACTCCGACCACACGGAGTCATTGTGTTAGTTCATTAAATGTCAAACACTTGAGCAGATCGGCGAATAAACTGAACATTATCATAAAGGTTTCGTCAATGATATGCTCAGAAGTTGCAAACCCCACTTTCGATCAACTTTTGCTTGTTACTCTTTGTCTTTTTTCAGTAGTGCAAAATATAGATTTGGTCCAGAACTTTTTCTTTAATAATTGTCCCGTTTTTTGCCTTTTTCCATTTTGAAATTCTCCAAATGATTTTCATTGTATTCCTTAATTATTTATTCTAATGTTTTCTTAATAGCAATAATAAACGGATGTCAAAATTTTCCATAAATATATTGCGAAATTATGTAGTGAGCAAAAAATCCATAGCAAAATGAAAAACTTACAGGTGACCTTTAGCAGTTTTTTCTCTTTCTTCTTTTGTTCAACCATTTTGTGTTAGTTTCAATAGTTTCCAAAATCTTATATTGATAACAAAGATCCGCCACCACAATTTAAAGAAGAAAAACTCCAAAATTATAACGCTGAATCGGGAGATTTATTTTCAAAACTCAAGTTTTGTTAAAACAAGATATGATTGCTCCATATCTGCTTACAAAACGTTTGCTTCTCCTTTATTAATTTATTGGCTATCGTCCAGGGTCTAGTTCCCCAGCAATCGCAAAATCAGTAAAAGGATTATTGTTCATTTTGCATTTATTTGTATTTTATTTTGCTAATGCTTTTGTCGTCCATTCTTTCACTGCGTTGTGCAGTACCGGTCAAAAATATATCAACTTTCGGTATTTTCTTCATAACTTTTTTATATGCTGATAATTTTTTTCAAATATTTCAAAATATTTCAATTACCATTTTATTGGTTTTTTGCGTGGTTACATTGGTTTTTATTGTATTTTTTAAATAATAATTGTGTCAGGTGTGGGTACGCAGTCTGGCTCCCACAAGATATCCACACGTATCCAGAAGTCAAATGCTAATGATCGTGTCCAAGGTCAACCTCTCTGTAAGCTTGCAGCCTGTCCCGCAAGCTGGAGTTAATGGACGTCGTCCAGTCAAGAAGCCGATCATTTCGGGGAAAAAACAGGAAGACGCGCATAAAGTAGGCGCAGGCGTACAAAAACTGGACATGAAAAGAGTGGGAAAATGCGCTCTGGAGTGACTAAATCAAATATATGTTATTCGAAACAGACAAGACTTAGTGGATTCGTGATCCTCAAGCCATTCGTTTCGATCCCAAGCACCAGATTCCCACGATGAAGCACGGAGACGAAAGTGTCATGGTCTGGGGTTGTGTCTCTGGCCTTGGCACGGATCCCCTCAAAAGAATCCACGGCATGATGGATCGCTATCTGTATGAGGACATCCTCGAAAACGCAATGCGTTTATATGCCAGGCTTTATTTTCCAGTAGGACAATGCTCCCAAACATCGTTCAAAGTATGTCCAGGACCGATTTGCTTGGCGTCGAGTGCCCCTCCTCGACTGACCCAACTATATATAATCGAAGGCCTCTGGGCATAGCTGAAACGTCGTTAGATTGTCAGAAATACTAAAAAAAAGATGAGAAGTATGTCCAACTCGAGGAAGAATAAAAGAACATCTACCTCTCCTCCATCCATACTCGACTCCATGTCTCGCAGGTCTCAAGCCTTCATTGATGGCAAGGGTTATGCTACTAACAATAAGTATTAGTCTATTGTTCACTTTTAGTTGATTCCCGGATATTTAGAGTTATTCCCGTGTTTTTATGTGATTTTTGTTCCGTGGCTGTATTTTGATCATTTTTGCTGTGTTAATAAAGTTTTTTCCAGTTGAGTTGTGTTTTGTTTGTTTGTTTGTTTGTTTGCCTTGAAAAATCGGTTGAGGAGCCGTGTGAAATATCGCGAAAAAGATTCCATGAAAATTTCAGCAAAGAAACGAAAAAATTATGGCAAAAATACTAAAAGTTGATATCTTTTTCAGCGGTACTCTAGGTATGTTAGAGCACAAACCCTTAGAAAACTTCGCAGTGCATATCGGTAATACAGATATTCCGCAATCACCTGTTCGAATCTCACTAACAACACTGGACTGTTTGTTATATGACAATTTGAAAAGTTTACGGGCACGCAATTCCTTAAATTGTTTATGTGCCAATTAAAAGCAATTTCCGAATATCTCAGCTGCGACAACCCTACCAAGTTATCACAAAAATTATATAAAACTGTTAACGAGTCAAAATGGAGTAATATACATATATTAACCTAAATCAATATCTACCCAAATAATCCAGTGGTGTAGTTTGACCCAGTTTTTAATAATAAACGCAAGTAACCGGTCAATTTTGCCTTCCCAGCATTTGCATCTCGTAAGCATTCAATACTCTCTAGCGCCTGTTATGGTTTTCACCTTTTTTTCCAGAGAGAGGAGGTGATCGCGAGATTCCTAAATTTTCATCTTACCTACATTCAGTAAATTAGTATCATAACAGCCGCTACAAGTAAAACAAACGAAATCAAAGTTTGCAGTGCTGCACACAGAACTATTACAAGACAAAAAAAATGTCAAAGTTTAAATGTCTTTAACTGCATTACCAATTATTTTTTTATTTTTAGTTTGTTAACCTTATACAAAGAATTTTAGCATCCATTTACTTTACACTGTTTGTGTCCTAGTTTTATCATAATGTCGATATACCTCTATGTTTCAAAGGGTAATCAGCGATTGTATCACTTTAATCAATACTTACCTCTTATCACAAGTTTCTAAAGAAATTAAAACAATATTGATTATTTATAAAATGGTAATTGGTCCCTTTTTAATTTTTTTTACTGCCATGAAATTGAAAATACAGTTTTAAGCTTTGCGGTACTAAATATTTTGTCGTCATCATTCGCAAAAGTCAGACTATGTTAAGTTTGTTTTAAAATTTTCTTCTAGGGTGCATGTGAAATTGGGTTTTCAAATTTAAGCAAATATTTAATGTCGTGTATGCAACTAGTTACTGTAACCATATCAAGATCCATATATTTCAGATAACAGTACATTTTGTAACCAAAATTCGCTGACGCTGCATAGAGAGTAACAAATTCGTCCGATCAATTATTACAGAAGAATTAAACATACAACACACAATAGAATCAAACAATAATATAAAGCTTCACTGAATTATATATTGGCCATTAAAATGCATCTAAGCTAATCTATTAATGGTGACATATTAATGTTAAAGACGTTGAGATGTTAAGGTTATCGGTGTGTTTACCCCTCAGCAGCACGAAGTGCATTTGCCCTAAAAGGCAAGGCGAGGCAAGGCAAAGCGCTACAGCAAGTCATGCAAAGGGGTCTGAAGGGAACACAGAAAGCGTACAACAAGAAATTACCTTCAAAAAATCTTGTATCAGTCATCAGAAAACAAGAAAAAATCAATGAAGATAAGGCAACAATTTCAAAGCACACACACACAATGAGCACACAAGTTGAATGGCAAGTCAGACGTGAAGCACGAATCGGTTTAACAGAAAGTAATGGCAAGTACAACAGTGAGAAATTAAGAGAGTACGTCAGGAAAGTAGGCTGTGGCCGATCCGAGGGTGAGGGCGCCAAACTGACAGTAAATAGAAAGGGTGGCACATCCAAATGGCGCCAGTGCGCCTGCGGCGGCCGGAAAGGTCGATTTCGCCCGCCACCTTCAAATTTCGCCGCCGGTCGCGGACAATCGATTTCGCGATTTTGCAACACACGCACTAAAGAAACCGGCCGTACGAAAGCGAAGAAGAAACGCCGCAGCGAAAGCTGAAAAGAGTTGTTTGAAGTATCTCCCAAATTTGCAGTAGCTGCATTATTCTCGATTACTGCAACAGGGTCACTGAAAAATTTGTTTGCAAACTTCTGCAGCAGATATGAGACCATATAAAATTTAAATGAACCATGAACCCCGCCCTTTTCCCATCAGAAACAATCTCCTAAAGTTTAGCTGCGGTGATTTAGCATTTGTGTATTACATTTTCTTCAATGTTAAATTTTCTTCTGCTGCCATCTATTAGATGGCAATAACATTGAACGAATATTGGCAGAACAATTCAAACTCTACGTCTGAGTTTTTTTATTATTCCATCTTCACTAACAGTGACTCCTAGTTATTAACTTTCAAAAGTTTGTAAGACGTAGGCGAAAGTTAATGCGATCAACTATCCTGACTGTCTGTGTGTGTGTCTGTCGACATGATATCTCCGGAACTACTTGACCGATTCACTTCATATTTGGTCAGTAGATATCTTAGGTCAGTGTCTTCCTAAGTATTTCAGACCAGTAGCTTACATTTGAACCAAGATACGAGGGGTCATAAGATCACATGCATAACTTGCTTCGCTATCGAAAGTTGCCCTTCTGGGTTTTACACCCGTCTCGTTTTAGTTGCTTGTCTTCTTTTTGAAAGGTCATTTCTGGGATTCCTCTCCCATAGTACGTAATTGATATCATTTCCATATTCTTTTAAGTTTTTCCTCGGATTTTATATTATTGTATAGCTGTTGTAATTTGGCCATGGTCGGTTCCAAGCCAGGATGAGAGAGGAGGGAGGATAGAAAAATAACTACCTCTGAAAAACCTGGGTTCAGCTGGCCCGACCTATAACACCTAGTAAGAGCCCCTACCTAGGAAACGAGTAACAACTGGTCAATAAAAGACCAAGCTCGACATTGAATCAATCCCCAGCTCGACAAGACAATAACAAAGAGAATTCAGAGTATATATATGTGTGTGTGTATATATATGTGTGTATATATATATATATATATATATATATATATATATATATATATCCTTTTTAGTAGATACAGAAGCCTCGGAAATGGAAACGGGCAGGATGTGCGAAGACTACAGGCAAGCAATTGAATAAAATTCGGTACATAAATCATAACCTTCCACTTGTAAGGAAAAAAGTATAACGGAAGAAATGGAAAAATATAAGGTAAACATTCTAGAAATAACAAAAGCTAAAGTAAAAGAAAACGTAATAAAAAGCTCGGCGAGAAATACCCTCTCAAGTACTCAGTAACCCAGAGTAACAGAAGAAGTAGGTATAACAGTGAGCAACAAACTAAAAACAAAAGTGACACATTTGGAAGCAGTAAACCCGAGAATATTTACTGTTAATCTGGAACTACAATAGAACGTGGGAGTAATTCAAAAATATGTCCAACAGAAAACGCTAACAGCAATGGTAAGGACCATTTCTACGAAGAATTGCACAGAACACTAGATAAAAGGTAAAATAAGAACCGCCACACCATAATAATGGGGGGTTAAAATACACATATAAGTAACAATAGAGAATCAGGTTGCGGAACAATGGGAGAATGCGGTTTAGAAGTAGAAATAAATGACAATGGAGAAAGGATGATAGACTTCTGTATAACAAACCAACTCCTTATAGGAAATACATTATATAAACAAAGATCATACCCAAAATGACCTACCAGGCCAAAGCTCTAGCACATAAAAGTGTAATAGATTACATTATCATGACTAGAAGTATAAAAAGACAACTAGAAGATATGGATTACTAATAACAAATATATTGTTCAAAGAGCCCAAAAGAAAAATGAGAAAAACTGCATACGCATAAAAATCTCACCACTAAAAATATGCAAATAAGAGAAAAATACAAAAGATCACTTAAACCTAAAACTAAACGTACTAGAAGCAGAAGAGGATCAAAGGGAAACCTCCGAATCTCAACGACCAATAGAATAACCTTAGGAAAGCCACATTCCAAATGGCTCGAGAAAACTTTGTAACCAACCAAATAAACTACGGAGACCACAAGATAAGAACGAGTTAGTAAAATGAAAATGTGAAAACAAAAATCAAAGAGAAAATGAAGCAAGGAGCAAATTTAAAAGATCAAATATACATATCGAGACAAAAGAACCCGTAAATAGATAAACTACATAAAAAAACAGAAACAGTTCTGAAATATAAGTAAAAGACTGAAGGCTAACAGAAAAAAGACGATACTAAATATCCTAAAACTACAAGAAAGGTTTGAAATAACAACAAAAAGGGTCCTAGAAGCCTGGAAGTAATACACAGATACAATCTTCCAGCAAGCATAAAAGAACGAACAAATACCGAAAAACTGAGAAAAAGTAACATAATATATAAAAAAGAAGAAACAACTAATTGTGACTCGTAATACTAGAAATGTACTCTTAAATTATAGAGAAAGAACTGCGAAGCGAAATATAAGACAAACTGAAGAAAGAAAAAGCTGCATTCCAACCAGGAAAAATAAGTACAAGTCCACATACATACCATTAAAATGCTAATAGAGAAAATATTCAGATATACCTGGCATTTCTAAACCCCAGAGCAACGTTTTCCAATGTACCAAGACACCAAATATAAAGTGCACTAGAAGAATTGCAGACCAGCCAAAAACTGCAAAGATAAATAAATGCCTGAACAAAAATATAAAAACAGAAAGGCTAAATGGACAGAAGTGGCAAAATTTTAAATTAATTAAAAGAGTAAAACAAGAGAGCATCCTTAGTCCACTGCTATTCATGGCGTACATAAAAACCATAATTTAAAAATGTAAAAACGATATCTTAGATATCCATTCAGCGAATATATATAGTAATAAATCATCATGACACACTCCCGAACCGTCCCTAAAACACAGAAAGATGTGCGCTGAAGCCAAGTTTACAATGTAGCACTTATAATAATATTTTATATTTACTCCTTTGTGTTAAAAAGATAAATCAGAATTTAAAAACTCGCTTTTACAACACACACTATTATTAATAGTAGAATGCAAACGAAATCGCCACTCCTAACCACAACAAGTTATCCGCAGCACTAAATACGCGTGCCCAAAAATGAGTCAGTGTGTACCTGACTACTGAAATACCCGCACTTTTCCAAACCGGCCAATTACAGAGAATTGTTTAAAATGAGCGGGAATTTTTTGACAGTTTTATTACTATACGTATTCGCTGAATGGATAATAGATATGAGAGTCTTTCACCATTAATATTGATCCCTACCTTAATAATAATAATGGTAAGGCTCTACGCCCCGCGTGGGAGCACGGCCTGCGAACTGAGAGGTTAAGGCTCTCATACGTTCGCTCTCTCTGCCCGGTCGTTGCGCACCATCTGTGGTGCGGGGCGGTGTGGCAAGCACCACGCCTATACCTTACTCCAGTTCAATTAAAATGTGCAGCGAGAAGTTGTATTTTGTTGCTTTCTCTACCAAGATTTTTATCATTAAAAGGTGACCACATGCACTATAGTATTTGCGGAATCCTGCCTATTGACAGTTATCTAATTGGTTCTCTAACCGGTTTGCTAATATTCTTATATACAGGTTGTAAACTTGGGATAGTGAGCATATTGGTGGATAATTTTTCAGGCATCTGCTATCTCCTTTTTGGAATAGTATCACTCTAGTCTTATTGTTCCAAACAGCTGTTGAAAAGTTGTGCCAGTTCCAGTATTATTGTGTCTTTTATTTCTTTAATCATTTCAACCAGAATTTCCTCTTTTCCTGCTACCTTGTTGTTTCTAAGATACGAGGGGTTACCCGCAAAAAAGTATTTTTGCCGTCTTAGGCTAACATTGTTTCACCGCTCTTTCCCCCAAATTTTTGCAAGGTGGAAACGTAGAACAATTTATTTGCAAATGATAACAGTGGGATAAGTCGGTGTGGTGACTTTACGAAAGTAAGATATGCAAAACGATCCTAAAAATAGGCAATCAAACGTACGTTCAGAGCTCAGCCACATTTCATATCAGCCTTCTTTTTTTACTTACTGTTCAAATGTATAGTAGATTTTAAGGCAAAGAGGATTTCCTCGTTGTCTATCTCTGGTATATCTTCTGACCCGATGTTCGTTACTATGGCTTTTGCCTTTTGTGGTGGTCGTTTTATTTGTGCGGTGTATAGATCTTAGTAATAGTTTTGTGTTATTTGTATTATATTTTCTCTATTTATTTTTTCTTCGCCTTTTTCGTCCGTTAGCGCAATGATTTAGTTTCTTTCGACTTATCTTTTCAAGCATTTTGGGTTCTTGTTTTTCTCTATAACGGCTAATACCATTTTTGTGTAATGTTCTTCTAAGTCCTTTCTGATCATTGCTCTTGTCTCTTTTCTTATTTGTCTACATTGATCGGTAGCTTATTGTCCTGCTCGGTATAGCTGTCTTTCTTTTTCTATTTTCCTCTTTGTTTCTTCTGATGTTTTATTTTCCTTATTTGCACCTCCCTTCATTGCTGTTGTAATATCTTTACCATCTGAAGATTATATGTCTTTTTTGTTACGTATGTGATTCAGTATGCTTTCATTGCAAGCTTCCTTCTTATTTTGGATTTGACTATTTATAAAAATCTTTTTGGATTTCATCTTGTTGACATTTATTCTAGCTCTGATCATTCTATGATCGCCACCCGTGTTGCAAGTTTTTCAGGTGAAGATAGTATGAAATCGATTTGGTTTTTAATTTTCCCATTGGGGCTGATCCATATCCATTGTCTTTGGGGCTTTTTGTTGTATAGTGTTCATCGCATATAGTTTTTGTCCTTCTAGAAAACTCGTCAGTTTGTCTCTCTTGTGTTTCTCTCGCCTATGCCATATTTGTCTATATTCAACCTTCATAGTAAGCTTTAGAGTGAGGTTTTTAAATTTATGCCACTTTTCACTTGAATTCCTGAAAATTCTTATTATTAAATCTTTATTCATTTTCAGTTTTCCAAGTGGTTTGTTCTAAGCCAAGCACTTTGTAATTAGATCAAACGTAAGTTATCAAAGAAGGTTGCTGATCCCAACAGATTATTAAACCTTCTCTGGCCTAAATCCAACAATTTTTTTAGGCAAGTTTATCTTTAGCAGAGAAATCTTGAGTCCTCAGACTCTTTAGTTCCCAAGGCATAATATCCTGCTGCACTTTTAATTTTGAAAGCAATAGTAAGTCATGTTATTGTTTTGCCCAAATAGAAATATATAAAACAGATATACTATGTGACAACTTTCTTATTTTAGTCAATTACACGCATTAAGTTTGTAAATAATTATATTTGTAATTTAGTTTCATTATGTGTTTTTGTTCGGCCACACGTATTTACACCACGCTCGTGTAGCCATACATTTCGTCTTCTATCCCTATTAGCGGACGAATACCTTACACCAGCCTCCATACTTGTTCTTCGATCACTTCCATTGTTTGCTGACCCAACCAACTTTATTATTTGTTTAAGCGTAACAGTTGTTCTCTTTAACTTCGCAGAATAGATCTAACTTTACAGTTTAGAGACAATTAACCGTCTCTTGAACAGACAATCTGTTTTACAGAGTGAGTGCAACATTTATATTCATTCTTCCTCTGATATTACTTCATTTAACTGTCCACTTTACAAAAATCACTGTTTATTTTGACTTGCCTCAATGTACACCAAGACGAACTATTGTAACGTTTCTGTTACTTGCATCAAGATCATAATTTAATGCTTGTATTGTATCTATGTCTACTTGTATCTACATTTTCATTCCTCTGTCCCCCTTTCTCTTTTTCTTTAACCTTTTTAAAATCAATTATCAGTCTTTATCATTTCTTTAAACCACATACTTAAAAAAGATTCGGAATAAATCTGATACACCTTAATTTAATAGAGATAATAAATTTTCCTTTCTTCATTTGCTTTCTTTCAGAAAAAAACTTATTAGAGATAATATGTTTCACTCTTTTAACTTGAATATGATTACACTTTATGATAAGGATAAATCTATTCGACATGCTAGTAGGAGACTAGGGATTCCAAATCAACCTCCCGTGATATTCACAGGAGCTTACGCCTTCCTGCACACGATTGGTACAGAAGTTGGAACCAAATAACATCCCCCGTTGATATTTTGAAATGATCAGTAAACACAATTTGCGGATATAGAAAACAAAAACCCTGAGCATAGTAAAGAAGTCCTAAAATTAATACCCGCTAAGCCCTTGCATTTCAAACTGTGAATGATCCGTTTTTTTTTTCTTATAGGGGAGATGTTTATTTGGACATTGGAAAATTATACCCCTTCAGATGCCTAAAATATATTTCTTTGAGACAAGTTCGATCAACTGTTTCGTTGAGCATATAATTCGACATGATGAGCCTGATTTCCCAAATCCCCATGCGTAACCCTTTCAGATTTCTTTCATTTTGAATATTTAAAAAACAATCTGCGCCACCTTAGCGGCAGTCTGGAAGATTTGCGTCGGAGAATCTTTACGTCTAGAAGTTGGAAAATAACTGTCGAAAATGATATCCCATCTGCACCTTGGTTGTGTTACAAAAAGTGCGCACGTGTACAAAGCTTGTCCGAAATGTTCGGTGAACGATCCGATATCTAAACGGTAACATAACAGCGCATGAATAGACACTTAGCGCGGAAGACATGATCATCAGGGTAAATTCGCTGTGGGCAATCAAATGCATCCAGTGTGAGAGGTAAGATCATGATAGTTGAGCAACGAGTGAACATCAAGTTCCGCTACAAAATGGAGAAAACGTAAAACGGAAAAAATGTTGCTGCTGAATGCAGAAAATATGTTCACGACTGGTTCAAACACGACGGGAAGAAAACAACTAAGAATGAGCCATATTTGGATCGACAAGAAGAACCCCAGCCATGATCGAGCGCGTGCAACAAATACTAGCACAAAATCGGCAATTAAATTGGGTCTTAACAAGGACACAATGCAAACCGTAATCTACGAAAATTAGAGTAGGCGGAAGATCTATTTTCTCCCCCCTGATCTGGAGCCTGTAGGCTCTTTCTATTTCTCCACTTGAAAAGTGTCATAACAGATGTAAGTTTTGTGGACGTAATAGCGTTTCTGTGATGGATTTTTAAGGATGTCTTTGCCAACAATTTCCAGAAGCTTTATGAACGTTACAAAAAGTGTGGTAAATATTTTGTACACTAGTGGATATTTTTTCTGTTTTAGATACATAACATGAAGTCACTTTTTGTTGTAAAAGGCACTTAATTAAACCAAAATGAAATTTTAATTGTCAATTTTTTCAGGTGTCCTTCATTTTATAATCTTTGATAACAATAAGCTAGTAATTTATTTGAAAACCCAATAAGTGTATACTAATACCACGCAAAAGTTCAGCTAAAGGGAGTAAGCGCATATTGTTAAATTTTAACGCCATGATGCAAAGAAAGAATACCAAAAATCTTGAGAAAGATACGCGACCTCTAAGTGTTGTCTGATTCCATCTTTTTCTCTAGCTTTATTTTGGTGGCTACCGTAAAGAGATGGCCCAAATAAATTTATACTTTTATCTCTTAATAGACATCGTATTTGCCAAAGTCAAAGAGGCGCCTCGTTTCGATCGCCCGACCGCGATCGTCGATGAAAAACCACTCCAGTCAGTTCGGGGGATTGCCAAGCCACTCAAGATATCCCAGAAAATCATTGCACAAGTTTAGATCTCCAATTTGGCCATAAGCAACTGCAAAAGTGAAAACTGTTACCCTCTTCCAAAACAGCCAATTGAGCAGCGTATTGCTCGCTATCAAAAAGAACAAATAATCCGCATGTTGTCTTTCGCTACGTCTTTGGCCACCCAAAATTAATTACATACTGTTGGCTGGGATGTTTTACTCCATCCTCCCTATCTGCGTGTTTTATTTCAAACTGAAAATCCAAAAAACTACCACATATAAATTCACTAGTATTGATTTTCTAGATTAAAAAAATGTCATGGAACTTATGGCAGAACTATGTATACGATATAATTTCTAAAAATAATATAATCTTAAAGATCTAATGTCTCCCTTATAATAGCCATATTATAAAAGTGGGAAATGAAATCAACAGTTTCATTTTGAGAGAAGCCATACTAATCAGGCGCCGAAAAAATGGCAACTAAGAAAAACTATAATTATATCCACCAAATTAAAATCAATAAATAAGTGGCCAAAAATGAAGCCAGTAGCTGCCTTGCCACCGCGAAGCGGAAATCATGGCCGGTTCATTACTTCCTTCGTTTTATTTGTACCTGTGTCCTCAATCTGATCGGTGAGTCACCGCGAATTACCAGTGGCGTGCATATCTGAATGTTTTAATTAGCCAAAGGCTTTAAATTGCTGTAGGTTGGGTTAAAAGTGCAATATTAAGAAAGGGAATATTCCACAACCCGTATTGTATCTTACACGTATAATGATTGCTTTATATCAAATTAGAGCCAAACCGCCAATAGAAATAGACCATATTCAAACATGAGAACATAACAAAACCAAAAATATAATTCAAGTGTCAAAAATCATTTTAACACATATACGGGGCTGAGCTCCGAATGTCTTAATAATTGAATAATGTGATTTGAACAAGAAGTAATAACGTAGTTATTTAAAACATGTTTTGCTACATCAAAGATGATATACGACAACCAGATAATGGAAGCAAAGATGTGAAGCCTTAGCCCCCAAGTCCACAAGCCATACTCCCTGGTAGAGCGTAAAACCTCTCACTATCATCAATATATAAAAATACTTGATTAATTTATCGAAAAGATACTTTGTTTAAAAAGCAGTATTAAACAAAGGTGGCTCATATTTTAATCTTGAAAAATATTGAAGTGATAGAGTTAATGAATTCATATTGGTAACGAATAAACTTGAAAACAAACTTATAAAAGACGTAAAAAGGCCCGTCCCATGCGCCTCCTGACAACTGACAGATAGGTAATGACGCAAACATTGGTGAGGACATCGCTGGCACCAAATACTATATAGATTTTAATACAAAGTTCTCTGTTAACTGAAATAACAGAGAATCGGGATCACCTATAAAAACTTTAAATGAACATCTATAATCAAACTGCCATTCTATCTTCATGGACAAAAAAAAATTAAAAAGAAGAGAAAAATTCAAACTCAAGAAGAAGATAATTAGACCACTAAAAAATATCTTGACTTTTTGGCGATTTGTTTCTAAATTCAATGAAAGCATTAAGAGTTACGACAACAACATCCATTTATAGAAAAAAAAAACTTTAAAAAGTCCTAAATCGAATCGAAAAGCTCGATACAATAGTAGCACTAAATTGGTGCATTGAACCTTGTTCGAATCTTCCATTAAAATGGAATTAACAATGGTTTTAAGAATGCCAGCGAGTTCTTCAGTGCATCTTACAGTTACAACATTCAGTTCTAAGAAAAACTTCTCAAGTTTTCTTAGTGTTAGGGTGTTTTGAATGGATCATTTTCAGTGTACTTTCTGCCATCACTCAAATGCCATAAATACACGTTAACATTTTAGTGGTTCACAGTTATGCAATCACAATTTACATCTCAAAGATGTGCCAACGGCTCCACTTCACATTTTTTTTATCGTCTACATGTTCCGAAATGGAAGATTCAATCAAAAAAATTCAACAATCCTAGACGTTTTTGCAATATGGAAAGGAACAAACCAGCAGCTAAAAAGACTACCAGATATTTGGAAAATTGCCACTAACTGTGCAACAACAACTATAACTCAAAAGGCACATTTAAAACGTTCTGTGACACCATGTAACGTTACCATAACAACAATGACGTCAGTCCACGCCTGGTATTGGTAAGCGGCCTGTTAAAAGTTTCAGGATGACCTTTGTAATTAGGAGATTTGCATAAGAATCCACTGATAGTTATTACACCGCCTTGTTTGTATAATAATTCAGAATTTAATAATATGCCCGAAGACGAAGCGCCTTTCTTTGTTAATTGCATATGTAAATATGTACTACAAACAATAGCTGAAGTACCGCCACTGACGTGGTAACGGAAACACTTCCACATGCGTTGAGCATACAGGATAGATGACAGAGAAGAGTGAATAAAACAGAGTAACAGACCTTGAGTAGAAAAAAATCCGACTGGTTTCCATTCCAGCATAATCAGGGACCGTTAAAAATAACCAGCAAATAAGGGCTGCCTTTCAGCCCTGCAGAACTTCAACAGCGCCCGAAGTGCCATAAATCTTGTAGTGAAATCGATAAACGTACGTAGTAAATTGTAAATTATGAAGTAGCCGTTAAAGGTGACTCACGCAGCCGAGCGCGTTTTCCAATTCGTGTGCAGCTTGCTTTGTCCGCTACCGTTTCGGCCACTCGCAACCCTGTCTACTCTAACCTAACATAACCTCACTCGTTAGGTAACAGTTGAATAACGCAAAATTGGGGCCGCCGTCGCACCGAGTTATTGAAGCTACGCTCGTTTGGGTTGCAGAAATGAAGATGTCGCAAAGCGGAGCCGTTTACCAGCCGACGACGGTGACCTACGAAGCAAACAACTCGCCTCAGGACCGATGGTCAGAAAGGCCAATAAGCTACCTGACGTCATTCACCAGAACGCCGGGCCACCCGTGCGGCCTATCATGCGTACCGCTTCGAAATTTGCTTCCTACTTTGCTCCTGATTTCCAGTTTGGTGTGCCTAGCAATCGGGTTTGTGTAGTTCAACATCTGGTCGCGCATTTCTTGCTTAATGCTGCACTTACAGGTTAGTTATGTTGATCAATGGAGCTATTGGCTATTCTGACCCACAGAAACAGGAAGACGGCTTGTATTTAGCGACGACTGTTTTGGGCGCCGTCTTCTTTGGAGGGGGAGTTCTTCTTTTAGGTAAGTACCAATCAGGCGGTTTTCTTCATCTTAATTTTAATTCTCAATTATATACATCCAATATAAATAGTCCCAGACTGGCTAAGTAGTCGCGGTTTATTTGCTTCGTGTGTGGACAACCTCAGATTTGTTTTGAAACCTTTATGGCACAGCCTCACGAATGCAATTTGAAATTGATTTGAGACATTCCAGTTGTAACCAGTCGTAACCCCTAATTGTACTGTAACCATAACAGTCAAATAGAGACTCCTTATAACAAATATTCAGCAGATTCGTGTATCTAAAGTATAGAGTATTCTAACAACTTCATTCTGCCAGGATCATCTCTCAATACAAGCAATACCTTGAAGAATGGCAAATTATACCTTACAAAACACTTTATTACAAATGGAGCGTTTCCTCTACATCTTACAGCACACCTTGTGTGTCTAGGGTTATTTTTATCTATCATAAATAACAAGCTTTTATTTTGAGGTTTGAACTCCAACCTAGGCTGCATTGATTCATATAATTTGTCCATTAAAATAAATAGGCAAAATAAACACATTACCTGAACTCGTAATGTAATTAATTACAACACTGTTTCTTATCCATTGAAACAGAGATAGCATATATTAGACAGTGTACCAAGTGTGACAAAAATGATGTTGCTGCTATTTTATTTATAAACGCATCAGTAGCTAGAAAGTTGTCCCCCCCCCCCTCTCTCTTTTCGTACAGTGAAGTTAATGCTACTACTCTTCTGCTATATTCAAAATCAATAAGAGGGTCATAAATCAATGTGGACTAGTAGAAAATGGTTTCTAAAGGTTTCGGATACCAGCATGATTTTTTTGATAGTTTAGTAAACAATAATTAAGTGGCAATGTTAAAGGATGGTTGTGTATTTTTCACCTTTCTGTTATTACGTAGGGTTTCACACACAAATATTTCATGTATCAGTAATTTCATAAGAGCAATGGAACAAAAATTATCCATATATACTATGTACCCCTTATCAAAATAGTCCATAAGTATAAAACATCGGTACTAACCTAAATTATGGTTAATTTCTTCAGATTCTCTGCTATAAATTTTTATTTTGTGTATACTGACGGAAATCTAACCTTCCATGCCATAGCATCATTGATTCGTCGATGCAAATATTTTTATCTGACATAATATTAAATTTAGTCAAGGTATAATCTGTCGAAAGATAATATCGAATTATCGATGAAATGAAAATAACGCAATATCAACTAGAATCTATTTCCTAATTGATGCGAATTTCGCTATGTACAAATTAACTTATAGTTGACTTAAATATTGCAGACATCAAATTCCAGATAATTCGTAAGACCTTTTATTATTTAAAAAAAACACATTCTGTATGTTTTTTGTGATTATTCTATACTATAATTGGAGTTTTGAATAATACATAAAATCAAATTGGCTTCCGAGACCCAAATACTGAAACTTCCCGTGACAACCAACATGTTAATGATGCGTCTTTTTTCTGGATAATTTATTGTAAACCAATTTGGCTGAGGGCTACTGTAGTGTGCAATGGTTCCGTAAAGTTTGGGGGCAATATTCATAAAAGCATTCAATTTGCAGTTGGAAATGCAGTCATGAGAGCCAAAAAGAATGGATTTAATTGGGTTTTTGGTCTGCTCTTTGGAATTATTAGTCAGCTAAAGCAGATCTTTCATTGCTTCAATGTGTTCATTCTGTTTTGCTACCACCTATCTTCATTGAGTTTTTTTACTGTTGTGCACTATTTATAAAGAAGGCTCGGAATGAACGATTTCACTGTTTCTGTGAATATTAATAAATACTTCAATTATATGGCCCATTTTTCCATCTTTACTAATAATTATTCCTACATGTTCGATTTGATCCACATACTCCTGTTTACCTTCTATCTAAAAGGCTGATGTTTTCTTCCAGCAATATGAAATTCATTGCCCTCGTTTTCTTTTTGAGTTTGTTCTAGATATTTACATTACCATGCAGATTTCATGTTACCTCCTTGCATCCAATAGGAGCATTCCAAACCCCGTTTTTATTTTGTATACTTCCCACACTTTTGTATAATTCCTTCTAGACTTTTTTGCCATTGTTGGACCATTTTGAAGATATACATATTTTTGTGATTTATTGTAATTTCAGATTTAATAATTATCCTTAGAAATCAAATAGACTATATGATTGTTAATAGAAGATAGAGAAATTCCATCATATCAACCCGGGAACGAACATATCGTCCGATCATAACCCAGTTGTAATGATGAGAATCGAACTGAAGAAAGCCTAATCATATAGAAAAACATAGGCACCAAAAGGCTTAAAGAAGACGACACATAAAGAAACTAAAATAAAAATAAATTAAAGAAAGATCAGTGAAACACCCACAGAAACAATAAATGTACAGCTACTTAAAAAAAAGAAAGCCCTGGACGATGCTAGTAAATTCTAAAAAGACAACATAAATGAGATGAAAACAATTATAAAGAAATCCACAGGGAGATGCAAAGAAATAGATCTGAATAAAAAAAATATGACAACAAAATGTACAATTACAGAATATCACAGAACCACATACTATGAATGCACAGGTTCTTCGAGATATACGTTTTCTGATACCATGCCTTACTTTTGAAAAAAAGAATAGTTCCCATGATTTATGCCCCAACCGTCACAGATAGCCATATTATCCATACATGAAATCATCTCTATTTGTTCCTGCGTTTATAACGAATTGCAACTGAGATGGGTGTTTTTGCGGGATATTGTCATAATGAAGAACAGTGTTTTCATCTATCATGCATTTTTGCACATATGTCCATATAAACTTCGTAGTACTAGTTATTAATAGCAACATTCAAGAAAAGAAAAAGTACAAGAAACAAATACAATTCCTGTACATTAAAATAAAACTATTACTGATTGCAATGTTAAATATTGTACATATTTATCGAATTTTTCACTCATCAATAGAATCGCCTGAAGTTTGTTCTTATAGTTAACATTAAACCTTATTTGTACATCAAATCTCGTAGGGTTGGAGTTGAATTTTTAAACAAATTTTACAACTTTGTAAAAACAATGTTTGAGATGATAAGTTACATATAGGCAAGGTTAGCTAGCATTACTGCTCATTGTTGAAAGTATTTTTGAAATGGTCTTGCTTCTTGAAGCACGCTTCCGATCACAGGCAAAATGCCCATTGATATCTGATATCTGAAACTTGGCTGCACTATGCTCCCAGGCAAATTTCAGCTCACTGTGTAGTTGTGAAAACATAAAAAACTAAGGCGAGTAGACTTGATCATTTTCTTCTTCTTTTTCTTTTTATATATAGTGTACTAGCTTGTTTCTCACCACACATTTCATGCGATACTATAAGCCATGTTAACCTGTTAATGTAGATGGAGAATGTACTTCACAACTGCCAAAGGCATTTGTGTGACGGGTGCAGAGCATTTGGTTTGCTGCTGTTGCTTTTAACCTGGGAGTTGAACCCAGGACTGCTACATGCCAGTGTAGCAGGTCAAATCCGACACTGAAATTATGGCAATGCATGATGTATATAAAGCAAAGTAGGCCAATGATAAAACTTATCTGTTTAATCTTGTCTGGAATATCATTGTAAACAATACTTTAATCAGTGGCAAAACTTGAACTGTTCGACATGGTTGTCTGTCCAAAATTTGTGCGTCGTTTTATCTATTTTTGTAATCCCTAATTAATAGACACAGCTCATGAAAACTACATCCGAATGTAATAACCAACATGTATTTCTATCTCATATTGTTGCTTGAAACGTTATTTGTTGAAAATGAGTTAAATTGAACTTAATAGATGGTCTATACTTTAGTTTGTTTTTATATAAAGCCAACATCTATTATTAATGCAGTCTTAATTATCCTCTTCTTGTGACTGAAACAATGAAAAATGGGATAAATAACCTTGTGCAAAGACTAAAAAATAAATATAATAATCACAGTTTATTAAACTATTCTATATAATTCATAGAAAGCCTGTAAATAAATAAAACTTTCATTTAGGTCTTTTCCTTCGTCAGTCCCGAAGATTGTGCTGTCGCACTGGCAAGGACCCTCTGGATCCGGCAACTGGCCAAGCTCTCACTGTCAACCCATCTACTGACCTTCTCGTAGCTGCACAGTATGCTCCTGTGTCTGAGGTTGCCTACCAACCTCCAGCAGAGGACACCGAGCAGAGCAAGCTGATGCCTGTAGAAAACAAAGACAGGTCAGTTTAGAGAAAGCCTTTGTGTGGCATGTTTTTTTACCCAAACGCCATTTTCAGCAATGAAGATACAGACCGCATGGTCGAAAGCGACCCACGAATTGTCTTGCGTCCACTGAACCCTCCAACACACGAAGAAACCTAAATGTCCAAGCACCACGTCCATTTTCACTTATTTAGTAGCTGCTAATGAAGATAACTGTAATCTCTTATATCGAATTAAGAAACTTCTCGTGCAAAGGCTCGCTCAGAGTCCAGTCATTATTTAAATTGTAATGTAAGGTGTTTGAGGCAGTCCTGCCTAAGCTGTCGATTGATGCATTCGGGGCGGTGTCGGGGTTAGTTCTCAAAGGGTTACTTAGATTTTCTCGGCAGCTTAGGCACAAAATCAATATTTAATGCTTCCTGAAATTAGTATTATCAGTAAAGGAGATCTGTTTCAAATATCTTTTAGACACATTTTCGTTTTATTATTAATGTAGCATCAAATTAATGCAATTATTGATAGGACCACTACAGACACATTCCATTTTTGTTGGGATTATATTAATAGGCATGTAAACTTAATTAGAACTGGACACTCGACTATTCCTTGCTAAGTTTATTTACTAAATACATACAAATTTTTATAGTTTGCTTTTAAAATAGCACTTGTGTGCTTAATGGTATTAAAATTTCTCTTGAGTGTCTGATCATTTGATCTATTTCACTCCCTGCACTCTGTGTCGACTACAAAATCGTACATCACAGCTTTCAATTTAATAATTCAAACTTCAACTCAATTCGTTCGCTCGAATTGAATATTGAGGTTTTGGCTTCAAGTTGTAGCATAATAAGTGAAATCATGAATTGAAGTCGATAACAGTTTTCAATTTTTTCCATTTTCTTTTCCAGGACATTACTTGTAGCTTTAATTACTAGCATTGATATATTTAAGATCTGCATTGGATTTCGGTAGCACTGCGTCTCCGCAATCAATCATGAATGTGTCTCGTTTATTATTCATGGTTGCCAAAATTATGATAAACGCATCATTGAGACCTTTTAAACCAAATTATGGTATAGACGTGGCTTAATGCAATAACATTTCCAATGTTTGTTTACTTTTAGATGCTTTCAGTTGACTATAGCTTTACATATTAGTTGTTACGAGATAACAAAGTTTACAAACTGTTAAGAAGCTTCTTATGTTTAGTTACTGTTTTCTCTTTATTATATAAATAAGGATAAGTGAATTAAGACAACTAATTGATTATTATGTTAGCATCACAAAACAGAGCATTTAATCGGCATAGTACTAGAAAAGACTGTCCCTCCCTTCTTCCTTATTTCTTATTTATTGAACGATTATTTATTTTTATTTTTTTACTTCAGCATAATTTTAAGAGCAGTTAGCGGTTTTATAAGAACAGATAGTTCATAACAAACTCGTTGTGTCTTCCAATTCTTTGAAGTATTACTTGTGGGTTGACTTTTAATTGGTGTAATTACTTTTATGTTATCGTGTACATGAGTTGTGAAGCAAACTGTTTAGAGAGTAAGAGTTAATATGAATTTGCAGTCTTGACATCCCATGATGTGCTGCATGCACACTGTATAAACTTAGACCTAGTGTAAAGAAAGCAAGTTAATTTTGTAAAATTCCCTCCATTGTGCATATGTATTAAACAAATTTGATGCAGATTAATATTGAACATGTGTAGCATATAAATAAATATAATTCTTCTACATTTTGTGGTAATTGAGCAAGTGGTGCTATGGTGGTCTTTAACAATTTGTTTTGTATGTCACTGGATGCTGCGCAAGCATGTAAGCAAGGTGGATGTGGGTTACTATTCTCAAAACGAGCTCGCATGGCTATGGAAAGTAATTTCAGGGACATCGTGTATAGTACAGAATTTCAAGTTATTGAAATTCTGCTGGCAGAATAATAGATGTAGAGAGCTACTCTATGACAGATGCCCTTGTATGCAAATAATTATTCAAATTAATATACTTACATTAAACAAATAAAAAAATACGTATAACTAAATAGCAAAATAAATCTCATATTACATTATTAATATTATCTATAAAATATAACATGCCTGTAGTTATATAATATAATTTTTTAAATAATTATGTCAAATACAGGGTACAAACTAATTAATAAATTAATAAAAACATTTTTGAAAATTCATTACCCAATAACTAGATAGTGCGTGGAGTAGTCCATTATGATTGTCGGATTTTAGTGCAAAATTCACGTTTTATCATTGGGATCCCGGAAACCACAACATGCAGATAAATAATATTGTTGAAGTTTTATGGGATTAAATTACCTAACGAAAGATACATAAATAATCTCTTGTTAATTAACTCACCTTTATACTTAAAAATAAATTAAAATTGTTTATTTTACAATGGCATCTATGACGGGGCATTTGCGGTTTATTAAATTTATATTATTAATAAATTAAATATTGTATAAATAAGTTCTCATAAAAAAGTACTACTAATAAAATAACATTAAAGGTAAATTTTAGATGAAAATTATTTAATATTAATTTCATTTAATATATATGTATTTAATTATTTAGCAGAATTGCACGACATCATGCTGAACAAGTTTTCGTATGTAAAAAACTGTAGCAATATAAATAATGATAAATGCACTATTTAATTTTTGTTTTTATTAATATAATCTGTTTCCACTTCTACAGAGATAAAGATTTTTAATTATAACTTGATTATTAAGTAGCATCTAACCCAAAAAAAAAAACGATCTGCAATACCAAGTTTAAAAAATTTTTCCGTACCAAATGATGTGCAATAGAATTAAATATATATTGCACCTCAACCAGTCAGGTTGTTCCATGCTGATAAAGAGACCACACTTAAGTGGCTTCAAACGCCTACAGAACTTTGTACGGACTACCAAAATCAACTAGCTGCTGTAATTCATGTCATCAAGCAAGCAGACGGCCATTCGTCAGCACTAATGAAATCTAGACAAATTTCCCTGCGCTATGCTGACTCGATCTTACCTTATAAGTAGGGACAGAATCTAGTCGCCAAAATGTTCGCAGGCCCAAGAAATGCAATTTCCAAAACATTATGGTATACTTCCCGATTTCCTCTTGTCCCTTTGGGTTTGAAACTAAGTTTTACCTGCAGAACAGATTTTATCACATATTATGATAGTGTACATTCATGAGATCACTTTCTATGTTTAGTTATTGTGGGGCTGCTCATTGTAAAAACTCTCCTGTGAAAGTTGTAGTTACCAGTTAACCATCATGTTTCAGTTTTCAATTTATATGAGGTCATCAATTGTAGACTCTTCTCTGCTATGAAGTAGGTAGATTCCCAGTTAATATCAATTTTTTTTTACAATTTTTCTCATCGAACGTTACGAAACTTACAGATTCTGTCAGTTCGTTTTCTTCCGCTCCCTTGATAATCTCCAGCTCAGCTTCAAAGTCTCGGAAACTGGTGAGGAACACCGAAGATGCAAACAAAGTCACGCTGGCGCTTCCAGTTCTTAAAAAGTTCAACAGAGAGCATTGCAACTGTCCGATGTAAATAAGTGGATCCATTCAATCACAAGCCGATCCAATTAAGTTAATAATAAACTCATAAATTTGGCACTAATAACCAGCACTAAACATTTTATTCTTATTTAGTATTTACAGGGAAACTAGAGCATGAGGTAGAAAAAATATAACAAATATTCTAGTAAAGTACATACACATTTTACAACAAAGCTACACAATAGTCACAAGATCAGGAACATACTTTACCTTTTGATTGTCATCTGAGTACGAAAACGTATTCCTACATTACGTGAGATCTTGGCGTCGCCACCAAGGTATACCTTGGTGTTCCGTTAATGTTTGCGGTTGCAAGCACGTGGGCGTTATTTGCATTTGAATCACTGAAGGATTCCTGTAATAAAGACAAATAAAGTATTACATTTATGTTTATTTAACTACAAGAGCATCAAAAGTATATAATTTATGTAGTAGCACTTTGACGAAATACTCTTTCATGCTTTAATAAAATTTATTATTACCTTTGACCCTGTTGCTCCATCAGAGGCTGGTGCGTAGCAGCGACAGCCCTACTTTGCATGTTTTCTAGCTGTATTGGCGCTCTCTTTGCGTTCCTCAAAGCTTTCTTTCTCCTCCGTGCACTATAACGTGCACTGCACTGTATGGCCAACAACAAAGAGCTGACCATCGACAACAACACACCTATGTAAACCAACACTTGCAAATTTCTTGCGGCCGATTTACGCAAAACAGTCCCAGCAATTGAAAGCGAAGCTCCAATCAAAATCCCCATGGTGAAAGCTACCTGCAAGGAAAATGTAGGTAACAGGTGTCTGAAAAAAAAAATCAAACAATTCTGCACGCTCTGTACTTGATACTACTCAGCAGTGCACCACCATGTGGTACTTAAAATTCTGGATTAGTCGACATGTTTGTAGCTACTGTCTTCGACAACTAGCATACAAGTTCTATGAAAATTACCAAAGAAAATCTTAAACTGCCAAGCATTTTCAGGAAGAAGAAGCATCGAAATCAGATCTGCACAAGATACCCAAGAATTAGGAAGATGGATTGCCAACCAAAAAAGGTCTAGGTCTTGTATCGGAGCAAATGGCCAAGACTAAATTACTAAACAAAGCTTACAGAAACACTTATTTGATATATAAGGAAAAAAGCTCATATTATAAATTACTACAGCAAATGCGAAATGCAATCTGCTAATTCGAAATTGGCAAAAACTATATTATATAAATGAAATTCTCCAAAAAAAAAAATTATTCGCTATTTTGTTACCTAAAACGGATAATCCTGTAATGTCCTAGAAATCACAGTCATTGAAGTTTTTTAGTCTGCAAGAGAGATTGGTAAGCTGAATATACCAATAATTGATTCCACATATCAAATGCTGCTTAAAAAAAGTCAATGAAAATGAACACTGATTTGTACTGCACGCCAAAATTATAATCAATCCTGTTCGATGAAGAGCAAATAAATATTTCAGATTATACAATTTTCCTTTTACCCTACAGAAGACTGAACCGATCCTAACCAATAAATCGATGAAGTTTAGTAACATCCTTGGATGGACCCCTCTCCATGCAACATGCAAGATACTGGGTTTATCTTACGCAGATTAGTTTATTTCTTACTTACTCCTTGGCCGTTGGTGGCCCTTTAAGAGCCATGGCCTCTCTTCCAAGTTTCCAGACGGCTCAAGTCCTACCAGTGCGCCTGATGTTAGCTTATAAAATGTATTTAATTTAATTCTGATTGCTAATAAAATTTAATAACGGCAAGGCTCTAACAGCCCGCTAAAAAAACTATTACACTCTCATAAGCCACCTTCATCTGAAAATGTGTAAAATTTTGTTTTTAAGAATGCGCTAAAACAGACATCGCGTTATTATAGAAAGGATAATTCTACAACCCGTCTGAAGCAAACTTTCACCTCTATCACATATCTATAAGGAAAAACGTTAAGAGGATGGCATTTAGTCTTCCTTGTTACTTTTTTCAATTGTATATTTTTTTAACTGAAGCTGCCAACAATCCGACAAAAAAAAGATATGAGCGACACTTACTTCATATTCCAAACCCAAAAGCTAAATAATGAAGAGCGTATTAAAAATGAGACAAGTATGGGGAAGCAAAATAATCCTGAAGTACTTATGTACAATTCTCAATGTAAATGAACAACACTTCAGTATTTGTAATTATTTAAGAATATGCCATTTAATTGAAAATCCTCAAATAAAACAAGGTGGAACAATGTTCCACAGATACCCCGGGCTTTTATACTTATAAATTTTCATTATAAAATTATCATTGTGTCAGGATGGCCAAGTGGTCTAAGGCGCTACATTCTAGTCGCACTCTATGGGCATAGGTTCGAATTCCACTTCTGACAAGTCGTTCTTTAATTTAAATAAAAAGCTACAAACAGACGGACGGGCGGACCGTACACAATAGGCTTTTACTTTTATATGTAAAAAAACCTAAAATTTTGCACAAAGCCAATACCTTTGGCTACAATTCAGAGTGAACAGTTCTGATAAACCACAAACCAAGAAATAAAACAAATAAAATTGAAACGCTATTAGAAAAGAAATCTAAGGAATTTTCCAAATGGTTATATGTATAACAGATGAAAACAACAGATTTTACAATTTCACAGTTTTTCATTTTTATATAATCAATTTTTAGTTTTAATATAAAATGGTGGTAAATACACAAAATAAAGGTTTCACCATACCTGAAGGAAATAGTAGAAAACGTTTTCGAACGTTTGACAATGCCCCCCACAGCCATCTACAATAGCACTTGTAACTCCAGAACTGAGAGAACTCTGTGGCCTATCTGAATGATCCGAAAGAGGAACTTGGAGGGGAATCCCAGTTTGAATGGGCTTCTGAACTCTACAAAATACACCAGTTAGATAATTTTGTCTGTACCCAAAAATATTCGTGTATAAACCTTGCTGCATCCTTGTAACTTGAGTACAGGGGTCGTATGCCTGGATGCATCGACGAGTTGAGACTGCAGAAGCGGCCGACCTCTTTGTTGAAGCCGTAATCTGCGAGATTGTTTCGCGAAAAGTCTTTAGTCGATGATTTGCTACGTTTGTAATCTGGTAATCGGGTGCTTCCATCATTAATTGGGAGCACACGGTCTGCAGTCCTGGATTCTTTCTCGGACGCGTATTGGTAGTCACAATGGTGGAAATCACAGCAGCTGTTTGTATCTGTGCAGGTGTCATCGCTAACGTCCACATCAAAAGTTGCTGAGTGACTGTAAAGTTCTGGATTTCCATATGCGATGCTCCTGGCATGTTGTAAGTGGTCGTACGGCACGGGATCCAAAATGGTGCGCTTCAAGAAAGCTATGCATTACTAGGATTAATTGAAAGTTCGATTAAAAATTATTAGTAAATCATCACACCATACAAATATGATACATTTTCTTGAGCATTCGAGATAATAACAATGGTGAGGCTCCACACCCAGCGTGGCGATAAAGTCTGCGACCGAGAGGTTGATACTCTCATGTCCACCCTCACTGCTGGACCGTTGCTGGAAGTAAACGCCAGGTATCTGAAGTCGAGTCCATCCGCACCACAGCCAAAGGTTTCAACAGCTTAGTCACACTGACGCTCAGCATTCGAGATGGAAGGCAAAATCTCAATGACCAGAACGCCATTCAACTAATTTAACATTTTAACATTTGCACTAATTTTTTTAATAGGGAGAGGACCATAATGATCCAAATTACAAATAGAAGACAGTAAAAAATATGGGCCTCAATTTCAAAAAACTGAAATGCAACACGAGTGTCGAAATTCAAGAACTTCTTCTGAGAAAACATATGTGTGGGTAGGGAACACGGAAAAGAGTTTCACCAATCCATACTTTGGAAAATCGATATCACGAAAAGGCAGAACAAATATAATGGATTTATGCTGGAACAGGAATGTGGAAGCTTTAATCTTGAAAAAAAATCTGAATGATTGTGTGAAATTTTCTCTAGCAAGACAATCAACAGAACATGGTATTGTTAATACATTTGTTTCTATAATATACAGTTTTCAATTTTTGATCCTGGGACTTTAAAGAGTTGATCGTGCTCTATCTTTGAGTGTTTTTATTGAATTCAACTGAACTACCCAAGGGGTTGTGCTATTCGTTAAACCTTCAATGATGACAGCTACCAAGTAATTAGATATCTATTATGTGGTTTCAACAAGACGTTGATACGTGCGGTAGGCGAAATATTGGAACTTTACTGGCTGAAAGGATCGAAACATTCATTCAAACTATAAAAGGAACGCAATATTCTCTAATTAATACTAAAGTAAAATAAAACGCACACTTACCTGGTTAACGTGATCTACAGTCGGCTGATAAACACGGGGTAGTTGTGAATGGGGTAGATAACGCGACATCGGAGTGTCCTCTCACCATTTCTAGAATACTAAAACATTTGTAAAGTTAAATTTTAAAATAAAAAAGAACAATTAAAAATAAAAACTTCAATTTTCAGAAAAATAAAGATTCTATCCTCCCAGAACATTCCAATATGCTGGAAAAACTACTCAATATGACATTTCTTGCATTGGGGGAGTTCTGAAAAGACTTGAATAGTGTTAGGTCAGATAAATAAGGAGGATTAAGCAAAACGCCCCATTTAGAGACACGCGAGGTTTAGTTTTTTCTCGCTAAAATATAACACACTATAACGGACTTGAACCCCTTGACTTTTATCTGTAGAACTATTTGATGCAACTGAGCTCATGATGCCATAAGAACTGTGCTACAAACATGTCAATCAAATAAATTTCAATAAATTATGGTAGCTATTCAAATTCCAATATCGTGCCCATCGTATTGTCACATAGTAAAGCGTCATCTGTCACCTTTACAACGCACTGCAAGAGGCACATGTTCTACCAACATACCTAAAAATCAACACTGTAAGCAGCGCCTGCCTCCTATCCGTTTCCTTTGTAAAAAGTGCCAGCTTTATGAGAATATGCTGTTTCCTACAGTACCTACAACAAACTTAAAGCAGAAATTTTGACCCGCACGATGCCAAATATTCTGAACAACCACTTAAAAACTGGAACAACTTTTGGAAGAAGTTTGGTTTGCTGTTATATCTAGAATAACACGCCAAACTATTTCTCTAGAGAATTCATGAGGGAAAAAATTAAGTTACGCACGAACTCACGAGTAAAAACAAAAGTAGCTTCCAGACTAAAAGGGAAAGATTTCTTACACCAGACTATGATCCGAGAAGAAAAATGGTTTCTTTACGAAAATCCAAAGAGGTAGGTTTATCCAGGTGAGCTAAAGGTCGGTAAGTTGTTGGGGTTCATTTGTAAAAAGTCGCCATGATAACATTCTTTTCTACTTTTTCAACCTTAAGAATTTATAATCTAAAATCCTTTTTGATTTTTCTAAAAATCTCCACAATAATATGGTGATGTAGTTAAGTTAATACTCTTTCATCTTCGTACCCTGATTGCCAACGAAATCACTTACACACAATGAGGAGTCGGATTCTTCCCTATCACTAAAAATCACCTTCAGTTTTGTTGTTTTTGGTTGAGGCTTTATCAATTGCTTCTCTATTCTTTTTTTTTAGTTTAAAGCCATTGTAGCTTTATGCCAATGTAGCCACTTCTTATCTGGAATGACAACAGTATTATTCAATCAAAGACTCTCGTTAGTAAATAAGTAAAAACTAGGGCCCAAATAATACCAAACTCACAAATAATAACACATTCGGTTATTTTTGACGTACTCTGTATTTAGTTCTCTTGCTGTTCCTTTTCAATTTATTCATCTCACGCTTAAAGTACACGACTTATCAAAGGCTGTAGATCTCCTCAAACACGCCGTTCGCATAGCTAATAATGATAATTGTTCTTCCATTTGCAAATGAACTCCCTTGCGTACTTTGATGCGTTTTGAACATATCTTCGAAATACAAATTCTTTATTTGTTTCTTCTATTTTTTATTTTATTCTTCTAGCCATTTTGGCCCCAATATCAATAACGTATATAATTTTCTCATATTCTGCTTCCATCCCAACTCATCTGTAGAAACCCTAGTCGACGTGCCTGTGTTCAGAAGACTTAAAAAGAAATGGGCAATTAAAGTTTTCCGGGTAATGTCGTTGGACTGATCCCTTCCTGTCATTTCATCATCACATCAGCTCATAAAACACATATGTATTGATATATCTTGTATAATTGTACATTGTTCTTATTGTTGATCCAGTTTCCCAATAAAAAAATGTTCTGCTTCATCAAAAGTTAATTTATGACGTTTTGAAGCATCAATAAACATTCTGCAACACCCTATACTATGTTGTAGTAGGTTTGTCAACTTAGTAACGACAACTGTTACTATAAATGTGAGATTGACATTGCAAACTCTCACTCAAAGTTTTTTTTATGCTGTTAAGACATTTTCAACTTTTCTGTCGACAAATTTAGGTTTTCTCTATAGATTTATACGAGCGTGTAGGTTTATTGTATTATACAAAAAGGTCTTTATACGCCTAAAGAAATTACGTGGTATCCACTGCATATATATTGGAATAGAACAAAATATAACAACCAAACCAACATAAACATAGACTTAATATAATGTTTGGTCCTAAATCACTTTGACCGCTCCATAGTTCAGCATTTTCTATTCTACCCATTTGAGATATCCCTCAAAGTTGGGTTAGGCCCAATCCCCATTGGCTCCCCTAATGCTCCAGCAAGGATTGGGACCAAATATTCTGACTCCTTAAATTCTCTTGAATGAACTTCGGTTCGACAATGGTTACTTATTCATTAGTAGGTCCAAAAGGGCCTAAAATGAACAGAGTGAGAATGGAGAGAAACCTGAGCATGAAAGGAGCACTAATGTGGATTGAACCTTACTGATTGTGATTCAGTGATCATCCCTTTAGATGTTTTTGTTACACTAGTCGTTTTCAACTACACATTTTCTACTTTTAACTATTTAATATGTATGTGTGGAAGCACGATCCTTCTTGGTGATTGTGTTCTAACTGTTCTTGACAAATTTCCACGCTCAAAGTATTTCATTACAAATATGTAGTTGTTATGGCTTTGTCTTTTTTTGGCAATCAAAGTACCTAGGTCTAAGCCCCTAACCTTTCTTCTATGACGATGCCCTGGCGTTGGATGTTGGTTGCCTCTCAGGCGCTCCTAAAATGGGGGGAACTTAATGGTGGTCTAGGTGTTCAAGGGATCCTGAACATGTCGAAGATGGCAGTGGCGTGGTCCTTGCAGGAAATTAGCTCCGCGACCACCTCTAGAAAGTTGGTGGCGTTCTGCGTGGCAACAACGATGTTGTTGAAGGATTCTAAGAACGTGCGAGCCCGAAATACTGGCATCTATAGCGCTGGTTAACCATTGTTTTCTTATGTAGTTATTTATTCCACTGATGCAATTACATGAAGACGCCGTTGAACTTCCAAGAACATGAGCCGCATTAAGCGACGCTGGGGGGCTTTCCTCACCTTCGCACCATGAAGATGGGAGATGTTGATCTCCAGGAGCACCTGCTTTAGCTCCTCCTCCGTTACGTACTCCGAGATGCCCAGAGACGCCTATTTCCTTTGAACGCATGGAAGTGGTGCTCGATCTTCATCTCTTCGAATAGGAGAGTCAAGCATCTGTAGTCTTCGGCTGTGGCGGTATGGATGGAGATATCATCAGTCCCGTTCTTGGCTTTGATGAAGTCGATGTGATGTTCTTGAACGGGGGCTGGAGACGGTAGGCGTCTCAACTAGCATCTCGCCTTCTTCGAGATTGTTCAGAACCTTTAAGGTGGTGGCGCTTACGGACAGGCTTGAACTCCTGCTCCTACCTAAGGCTGGTCTGGGACTCGCTCTCTGTCAAGGACGCTATAGGCGAAAGCAGGTCTGTGGTTCTGTTTGGAGTTGCTGGCGCAGCTGTAGCGGCTGGGGCAGCTATGAAACCCACAAACGACGCTCTAGGAAGTCTTCTAGAAGTATCAACACACCTCCGGGATCCTCTAAGTATTTAACCTGCAGCGACTGTCATAGCCGGTGCTGGTCCGAGTTGGTGGCGAAAATTCCTTCTAGCCACTCGTTCGGTCCATCACCATCGCTGTCGGGGTCCAACACTGCACAAATCTCACTAATGTCTTCTAACTCCGCGCACAAATTCCTCACTCGACACGACAAGTCCCTCTCGGAGACTACAAGTCTTTTATGTAGTTCTTATGATAGTTAATTTTTACTTTTAGTTTTTCCAATGCTTTTCTATATCTCGAAAAAATATAAATATATAAAAGAAGTCATGAGACCATCTAATCCTATTTCATTAAAGGTGTATTTCCTTGCCGGCCAGATAAAATAGACAAATTTGTTTTTTGTTGCACTAGTAAGCTAAATGGCTATTTACGTGTTGCGAGATTTGCACATAAGTGAAGATCCCCCCCTCAAAAAAAAAAAACTGGGTCCCTCCCTACACTACATAAAAATATGCATGTTAGTGTCCTACCTTATTGAATACTCACACCCTATTAGTTAAAGGCTCAAAGATATCTCCATTAATCTACCAAATAAAATGTTTCTAATTTTGTACACTTGAGAAGCTTATATACAGGTCCTGCACAGTTGTTTTTTTTTATATATTAAAGTCAAAATCTTTAGATCGCTCAATCCAACAGTAATCAGGTTTAGACTCTACGAACTAGTTAAATGCCCCATGTAGGGAAGAACGGGACAGTGGACTTAAGAAATGTGCCAAAAGTCTGTTTTTAGTTCTTCAATTGTTTGATAGGTTACAGTCATTAATATGGAAAGGAAAATTATTGTCTAATTTTCCATTAGAAACTTTCATTAAAAGACAATAATCTTCAAGTCGGTCTTCGTCTTGTTCGAATTGTCGAATTCATTAAACTTTAAGCACACATTGACCTTATTTGGGAGGGAATAATAATTTTCTTTTTGCTTTGTTTTTCTTATGCAAATGCTCATCTTTACTTTTTTGGGATTGCTGTTCAAACTTTCGAATACACCCTTCTTGGTTCTAGTTGACTCAAAATTGGCAGGGTAGAAAGATCTTGAAGTATAAATTCTGAGCCAGGAGTGTGAGCCAAATTTTTATCGGAGAACGCAAATTACAACTATCACAACTTGTATATCCTTGTTCAATAATTTTGCAAGTTTGTAAACTGACTTCATGTAAGTTCTCTTTCGTGACCCACAAGAAAACTGAATGCAGTGAGAAGAGTAGAGTAGCAACGACAGCAACAAAATAGTTTTAATCGGAAAAGTGGTAATCTGTTTAGGTGACTTCTGTAGTTATCTCTTGTTAGAAAGGTCCCTAATCATTTGGGGTAGAATATATCTTCAAATATTGGAAGGTGAATTTTCATTTCTCCACAAATTTACCAAGTTTACCGAAATATTTCGTCACTTCTAGCTGCTGATGCTTTTTAATTGATTTAAGCTTGTTACTTCAAGTTTTCAAACTCGTCACCTAGGTTTTGTTGCAAAAAACCTTCCAATCAATACTCGCAAACCAAAATCATGTATATGAAATATTTAAATTAAACATTCGACAAGTTTCCTCAGTTGTAGGAGAGTTGAACCATCTCATACTTATTACGTATACTGAAATGTCAGTAACTGATTGTCGCCACTTGGGAACATTCCTCATTAGTCTTAGACTATTCAGAATTATAGAAACATCCCACGTATTGCATTAAACAAATAACTACGCAAATGATTCTGAACAGCAGTTTTAAAATTGCCTAGTTCAGTTTCAATCACGTTCGGCGCTCTTATCTGAAACGGAACTAATTTCAACGTACGAGGCGAGAGAATGCTCCCTGGCATCTCGTATTTTCTAGTTTTCAGGTAAAGCCTGCAGTCTCCGCTCAAAACCAAAACCGTAACATTAATTAGCTTCTTTACAGTTAATTGTCGGATATTTGACGGCGCACACAATAGAAACCGGCGGCAGCATTTGCCGAGCAGCCGATTTCGTACAACTCCGAGTTTCACGTGATATAAGTGAATTCGGGCAGGCAGAATCATATAATCGCAATCGCGTTTCTATCACTGCCGTGATTACATTGCAGGTGAGTCAAGTTTGATCGATATACTCTGCAGTAGAGGTGGTAGCAACCCGCAGAAAGCTTCAACCCCAGTTTAGCGCTTTAGCTGAGCTTTCGCGTTCATTTGTTTGTAAAACTACATACTCTTCATTCATCGTTCTGACGTAATTAAATTATATTATTTGTAATGGACAAATTATCCGAGTTTTATCACCATCAATGCACTTAAAGATAATAAAATCGACTTTTCGACTTTAAAATGACTTATCAGAGTGCAAACACTATTAAAAGTATGATAAAAAGTAAATATCTTTACATAATTTAGTAGTTTTAGAGATGTTAGATCTTTTTGAGTTTTCAATTTTTTAATATTTAAGCTGCTGCCTCTTACGTGATGCGAGACTGCTGCTGACGTCATTCGACTTAGTACAAGTAGCAGTTCCCCATCCGGCTCTGACGTCATCAGTACCTATTGTGGTTGTGCTGTGATATTCTTAATTTTCAAACGGCTGCCATCATTTATTTTAAACATTCTCAATGTACAATGCAATTTAGTTTTCAAGATAAACAAAAATTTCGGTCACCGCATCGCCTTATTGTTAGAGACGAAACATAAATTTGCCTTAAAGTACTCTTCACTCCCGAAACAGAAACTTATGTTGTTTCAAGGCTTAGCCTAATTTTTCCTTTTTCTTCTTCCCTCACTGAAACTCACTGATAAAAAAAATTACTAATCACAATCATTTTCGACAATGGCCTCCAAACATTTATCGTAGACTTATCTTTCTAGTAACTGCGTCGCTTTACTTCAAAAAAGCCAACAGTGTTTCCACAAGCATTGCCATTCAAGCTATTCCGGAACGAGTAAAAATCTGAAAGCACAAGGTCTGGGGAATTTGTCTTTTCATCTCCTCGACTTTTCGTAGCCTCGGTTGGCTAACATGCGACCTGTCGTTGTCATGATGAAGAACGCTCTTCAGTTGGCCAAAACCGAACGGAATCTCCACATTAAGTTTGGCTTGTTTGTCAGATAGCAGAGTTCGAAGAAAACACTTCTCAACAATCCTACTAAACAGATTTTGCCACTTGCCTAATTCTAGCTCCTTTTCGTTGTATGTTCTTGTAGAGCGTCCGCTTTTATCGTCAGTTACAACTGATCTAAAAAGCCTCTTCTTCATGACGTCGAAGCAAAAAAATGTCGTAGAAATACAATACAATTTATTATTACTCGTCAGAGAGACAAACCCATTGTCAATATTCAGCCCCTCAGCTATCTCTTCTTTTGTTATAATTGGATTACGTTCCACTAAAGTGGCCATCGAAAGCGAGATTCAGGTTCATTTCGGAATCTACCAACCACTTTTCACTATTTTGAAACTAGAAGCACGGTCCACATAAACGTCATGAATGCTTTTTTTATGGTCCCAATACTCCCTCCTTTCGGAAATTCACATAACTTATAATGGTGCAAAAGTAAATTTTCTCAATTTAAAAAAAACCTCTCTCGCACAAAACGACATCTTTTGACGCCACTACTACATGTCCTTCAGTATACAGCACGTAAGTTTAAAAACAAGACGAATGGTGCGAAAAAAGTAGTTCATACATATATACTAAAAAAAAGATACAAAAAACCTAGGAAAAGTAATAGAAAATATGGAACACATGTCTCAACATTTGATAACCGCAATACTAAAAACGGCAAGTGACATCGCAGATAGAACACGAACTAAACCTAGTAAAATAACAGCAGAGGTAAATTTCAGAAATATGGAACAACGCCTTAGAACTTGATAACGCCCTTAACAACACGATACTATTAAAGAATATATAAAGCAAGCAACATCAGTGGTAGAAAAACATGAAAACTCTCCTGGTCTCTTCGTCTTCGAAGAAGTCTTTAAGCAACTATATTGGACAAAATAGAGAACGTCTAAACCATCTAAAGTTCGCTGATATGGTTATATTTGCTGCTAGGAAGAAGATTTAAAAATAACGTTAACAGAATTGAAATGTGCATCAAGAACGGTAGACCTGAAAGTCAACCTGAACAAAATGAAAATACTAGACCCTGAAATAACAATAAGAGGATCTAGTACAGATAATGTTGCAATATGTACATACAATGTGTGAAGAAAACAAAGAAATAGAAATAGAGATAAGAAGGTTGGCCTAATCAGTGTTTACGAAATTCAGTCAAATATTGAAAAGATTCCCAGCATAATAGAACATATGTATTCGATATGTGTGTCCGTCCTTCCTGTCATAACCTATGGCGCGCATACATGAACAAGCACACAACAAATAACAAGAAGACACCAAGTTACACAGCGAGCCCTGAAACCAATCCATGTTAGGGATTTATAATAAGAAACAAAAAGGGAAACGAATGGATCCGCAACAAAACAAAAGTGATGGATGTGGTCAAAAAAGTGGCAGTTGAAATGGGACTTCGTCGGCGATGTTGTAAGAACAAAAGATAACAGATGGAATGCCAATTGAGGCCGTGGTTGGGAAGAAGAAACGGTCGAAGACCGGCAGCAAGAGAGTCGCTTGTTTACAGTGTTTTAAAATAACACAAAATAGAGATAGATGGAAGAAAATGAAGGAAGCATAAGCTCAAAGTTGGACGGAAGAAGGCTAAATAAGAAGATGAAGATCGGATTGCAATAATATGCCAAAAAAGGATGGTATTGTAATAAGAAAAATATTATTCCTGTTATGAGTTGAACGTCCCACGTGCTGTCAATCGAAATTAACTTTAAAAGAATTGTTCCATATAAGATCAAGTCTGCAAAATTGTGCCGAAATAATTCTACTGAATTAAATACTTTAATCTGGGTCAAAAAACGATAAAATTTTGTTGCAACCATATATGTATCTGCGTGCCAGGTTTATTCGAGTCGGTTACAGGCGACCGCATACACATAAAGCTCTCGGTTGCAATGCGTTATGTTGGCTAAGAGTTATATAACATTGCTCTCGCTTTTGGCAGGTGTTTGCGACCGCAATTTACTTCGAAAATTTCCTAACTATTATTAATTCCAATTTTTTAAAAGTATTGGCGATTGCTTATAAAAGAATAGTTTTTACTATAGTATATGGAGAAAGCGACCGGCTGCAATAGTTCTCTTACTTATTCATTTTTATTATGTCTATTACTCGCAGTTAGGTCATAATACCGCCTCTCGAATATTTAAACTTTAGAACGTAGAATTAGAACAAAAGAAAGTTTATTGCTTATAGTTAAAATCATACTTTACAGTATAAATATAAACATCTTTTTAGCCACGTCGATATTGCATGTTTTTAGAAACAACTCATCGGTGCAATTGGAATACGGATTCAAACAGAAAGCCATTAGTTTCTGGCTTTTGAAACAAATCCTCAAACTGTACTTCTTACTGCTTGTCTAAAGACAATGATACTGAAATGAAGTGGACAGATACTAAAGTACACGAAGAGATCACATTTTCACATCGAGAAATATTTGAAAAGCGTAACAATAAAGTGTGTACACACATAAGCCCTGAAATCTATGAAAAATTCAGCGTCGTTATCATCTGTCTTCTGTCTCTTTTTGGCCTTTGAGCTTGCTATGCAATACAGTCCTAGTATATCTTACGTCCTTAGATGGTCGAAGCAAAATCACTTCTTTTTATTGTAGTACTGTAAACAGTTTCCACCTTGTGCTTATTTAAATGTCTCCTTGTCCTTTGCTTACGCGAGGGTTGGGGCATAAGTCATAGCAACTATTTTTTTTCAAGGTAAGGGATGGTATCGCAAAATGTATGTCGCAAGAAAGTCGTGCATTCATAGTGTGCGTCCACAGCACAAGATGGCTCTGATGTTCTGTAATTGCATAGAGAGATGTTATATCAGATGCCATACAGAATAGATGTGACCCGAGTAGAACAGAGTTTCTATATAAAAAAGAGCCGTGTTCCGTGGCAGAAATGCCCGAGAATGCCACAGAGTGTTTGTGGAAGCTGTCCAGAATAAATGCTCTTCTATACCGAACAGTCGTGAGTGGGGTAGCAGAGTTTCAGAGAGGTCGCGAAGCAACCAGCGACCGGCAACGTACAAGATGATTCTGTAACATACAACCTGTAATGTTGTGTCAAAAACAGTTGCCACGACTTATGCTTCAACCCTCATATAAAACAGAAAAACTTTGCCCACTATCGCCGATTTCGACTATGAGTTACGTAAGCATGTAATAGGTTTTATTCTTACCAGAATAAAATATCGCCCCAACCAATCTGAAATATCTGGCGTGGCTGAAAATTTCAAGACTAACTTACATATAGAGAATGTAAACATGAATCAATTTAAATATATATTTAACAAAGACGGTTTATTTGCCTAGATTTTAGTTTGACGCTATAAGAGGCGGAAATGGGCATTATGGAACAAAAAATAAGAACTAGTGACGTCAGCAGTTGTACCGTTGACGTTAATAGCGCTTCGCCTACGGTTCGCGCGGGTACAAAAGTTAAAATGCATGAGGAGGTGGTAGCGTTCGTTTAGAGGATTTTTCTTTTCAAGAACGTTAAAGTTACCAAATTCTCAACATGATCTAATAGCACGAGAACAGACAACACGGCAATATTCAAAAACGTACGGTGAGTTTTCCTAACAAGACTCTACACAGTGCATCATCCCTGACTTCAAATCTAGACCTAAATTTTTCAACTTATCTGTAGAAAATGATCTGAGTTATACATCATCTAAATGTAGCTTTGAGCGGCAGCGAATTTGATTATGGAGATGGTAGGTACGCGACCCAAATACGATCAATTTACCTGTTTGCTTACATTTTTGTCTTATTTCTTTAATTTTTGTATCTTTTGTGCTGTTTTAAACTTAAGTCAGGTTTGACCCTACCGTGAATATAACTAATAAAATCGATATGTTAGAATCAAAATTATTTCGAGCGACATGCCTCCAAATTCAATTCATTGTCTCCGCATATTAATCTTCAGAAATGCATATCTAAAAGGAAGATAAATTCTACCGCTACATAATTTTATATAGCAAATATAAAATTTGAGAAAAAAATCTTTAGAAATGAAGTATGTTGTTTTAAAATTCTCAACTCCAAACTAATCAAAAAATCTAAGACACCCTGTGTATAAAGGGTAGTAAAGAAACTCGGAGTGACGTATCAATTAAGATCCTGAACATTTCAAGCACAAGAAACGATCAATATTTAATCGTTTTACGCACAAAGAGTAGGAAAGTTGTAGTACACTACAAATAATTTACCTTTCCTACTTTCTGTCGTTCCGTAACTACCATTTTTTTAATGCAAACTATCCCTGAAAAAAAATCCGCTCGGTATTGAAAGAAAAATATGCTTCAGTTAAACCGTCCTTGTGTGTTGCAATCACATTTGCCAAAACACAATTTTCCATTTAAGTGTGCAGTGAAATATCATTCATCCAAGTCGTCGATTATCCAGATATCCAGTTATCCAGGTCACACTCATCAACAGTCGTCACAGATTGTATCAAAAAAATGTGACCCAGTGTGATCAGTGCAATAGTTCTTAATGCATAATAATGGCAAGGCTCTAACGCCTGCGTGGGAGCACGGCCTGTGAACTGAGAGGTTAAGGCTGTCATTTGTTCGCCACTGCCCAATTATCGCGCACCATCTCTGATGCATAAGTAATAAAAAAAACAATGTAAGAGATTTTTCAAATTCTATGCTAAAAATTGATCAATTACGTAAAAAATTTAGTTATAGTTAGTTCCAATTCAACTTTCAGCAATGATGCATACGGATAGATTGATGGATACCAGACACACAAATAATCCGACAGATATAATTTCAATACGTATGCCTATCCTTAACAAGTCACTAAATATATTTCCGCTTCGCGTTAACCACAAAGTTATTTTTAATCACCGCAAATTAATAATATTCGACTCTTAATCTGGAATGCAATTTCATACGAAACGCCCTATACATAACATGAGAACCAATTAACTATTGTTACTTGGAAGTTTTGTCAGTCGCTTTTCGATAAATTACCACAGCATTTGCACGTTAGTCCCGTCACAACGGCCTTGCAAAACCCGGCGTGTGTAATTACCTTCTTTGATAAAGAGCCCTCTTGCACAAGAAACGACCAAGCGGCACCACCGGGCTACAGAACAAAACACTGCCGTATTTTAGTTCTTTTGCAGTACCAAATGACAAACCAATGGCGACCCTCAATATCACAAACCGACCGTAACTTCGCGATTCACAGTCTGACTAAAATAGACAGGCCCTTCCTAGGAGTTACATTTTTGAGGAACGTGGAAATCCATTGTAAGATGGCCACAGCACAAAACCCTTCAATTTCGGCGTATTACCGTAGGCGGCCGCACCAAGTACCACCGAACGGTTGACTAACCCGGCCTTCGCTAGTTTGTCTTCGTCTTTTTGATCTAACGAGGGCCCATCTGGCAAACAGTGGCGTGCGCGCAGTTTTCTTAGGTCTAGCTTTTAAATACGCTTTAGACCACCCCTGATTCTTCCCAAACATTCTAACGGCTCAAATTCTGAGGGGGGGGGGGTAAATAATATTTAGGACAATTAACAATTTCAGGTTTCTAAAATTCTGTTTTGTTCTATTTTCAAAAAATATAGTGAAGTTTGGCAAGGTTATTTTATGTGACTGTTGCACAGTATGTAGTGAACTTTATTTCGAAATAGAACGTTTTAAATCATTACTGTTTTAGTTTACAGTGATGGTGTTGAGGGTTTTGTCCCCTAAACAAAAAATTTTGTGGGGGCCACAAGATGGATCTTCGCCCCCCTAATCCACCACTCCAGAAATAGAACATAAATGCAGATCGCACGTGAACCGCCCAATGAGGTGGTGTCGCATTATCGAAAAATGATTCTGAATTTTTGATCTTGACAAACAAAAACTGCTCACGCGTATCCTGTACACCCTGCCGGTGTTAAGTCGGAAAAAATAGATTCTGAAAATTTTGTTCTTTATCATTCCAAATCACATTACATGTTTACATATGAGAGCCTCGACCTATCAGTTCATAGTCCACGCTTCTCGTCGGGTGTTAGAGCCTACCATTATGTTTGCATATCACATGCATCCCAAATCTAACAGTTTTGATGATTGATACAACTGTTCACATAGAATGTTGAGAAAGATAAAAAATGCAATCTCTGTGGTATGTTCACAACAAATCCAATCTATCGGGGCGGTGGAGGAGGAGCAATTGCTAACTTTGATGTATGAGAATTTTTTTCGGATTTCGAATATAGAACTGGTGAATTAATTCCACCATATTGTTCTCGTACGGAGAATCCTTGCAATACTCATGCCTAATTTGCTGTTGCACTTGAATAACAAATTAGTGTCCTGCCAGCCATGAAACATATGCAACTTTCACTAGCAACGTAAACTTTACACCACATCCCACCAAGGATGACTGACAACCTACTACAATCCTGTCGCTTTCTTTTTTTAATTACACGCTTGCAGCGCTGTCTGTGTGCCAAATTCTACACGTCGTGTGTATATTTTTTTTCTCTACCACGACGCTGCTTGAAGGCTATAGTCTACTACTGATTCACAACATCTTGGTTTAAAACAACATGAGTTGCTGTATATAAGAAAAGCCATTCCACTGCATACTACATAATATGTCGCTTAAAATAACTTTGCTAAACCTCACTATACAAAAAAAAGAAAAATCTAAAAATATTAATTCTCATTCAATTTAGGCTGATGTTTTTTTGTATTTTTTTGTATTTGAGGATTTTGTGCCTTCTTATTTTGTCTTTTTAAATTCTATTAAACACTTTCAAATAATTATTTTGATCAAAATGATTTCACACAGCCCAGCTATACTCGCCGCTTATGCTAATTACAATCCGTGCTAACAAGGTGCTCGCTCTTCGTCGACGCATCGGCCGTCCTTGTTTACCGGTTTTATCTCTCATCGCACTGTGGTTCGGAACATTCCGACGCCAAAACGGCCGTGTAAACAAACAATTACTTTTTCCACCGGCTTTCGACTATTTTACTACAACTTCCCTATCGAGAGATTAACAAAATGACTATATCATCTTTATTATTTTCAAATCGCTTTGGTTCAAATAACAGCAATAAAACTACTCGTAATTTCCCAACCGCATAATATTAAAAATGAATAGAAAAACAAATTGCAAATGCACTTCTGCACTGTGGTTTGCACTTCTGGAAAATTTGTGTTTGATATACCAGGTTCTTTTGAAAAATCTCTTAAAGGTTAATACATATTTAATCAAATATTACATGTCATTTCAAATGTAAAATAATAAAATAAATATTTTCTCAAAAAAACACATCATAACATGTTATAGTATTTAAATAGCACGTCATTTCGATTTCCGCTTAGAACAATTATTTAGAGATTCCAGTTTCGTCACAGATTAATTGCGAATATTTACAAAGCGTCATTTATGAGAAACTTCTTATCTTATTATCTTCCTTTTTGTTATAGATTATTGTATAGAATTATCTTTGTAAAATTACATAAAGGCTTTTTCGTAAGGTCCAAACAGAAACCTCAAAGACGTATTATCCATCAAAGAACGCAGCACCCACATCGAGTTTGGAAGCGAGTCCAAATTCTTTAAGTGCGAAATGCAGGCAGGTTATTAATGTTTAAACTTTTAGTTGCAATTCTTGAGTTATTTTCCACTAAAGCACACACAATGTCGTTAAAGTAGGAAAGTCATCTAGAGTTGGCTCCACGGTCCAGGATAAAATCGCCATTTTGAAATCTGTCCATCCATTTCTACACTATTCTGAGAGTAAGAGCATGGTCCAAATAAACGTCCCAAATGTCTTTTTTGGGGTTGCAATACTCATTTTAAAAAAAATTTCTGGCACACAAAATGAGATACCACAAGAACATCTGCTACTACACATACTTACGTACCACTATCTATCCTTCGCTATACAGTACGGCCATAAAATAAACACGTCGTCAGTAATAGGATAGTTAATGATGCCGCTCTATGAATATTTAATCCCTCCTAGTACTTATAACACTTTTTCCTTTGGAAAGGTGAAATTCTCAAACCAACAACAGTGATAAGTTAAACTGTATAGGTGCAACTTGGAGCATATGATGCGCTTTTCTTTTTCTCCGGGGAGAAAATAAATCCTAGGGTGTGCTAAAAGATTCTCTAGTTCGTCTTCATCGTTGAAGGACAAACACGAGGATATTATCAAACCCCTAACGTTCTTCTGAACAAACACAGTCATGAAACCTCTAAGAGGGCCCCACCCACCCACCATATGTGAATAGCTGTTAAAATTACTAAAGTTATCATGACGAATATATTAACTAATTCACTTTGTAAATTCGACAAACAATCTAATGGTTGGACCCGAATAAGTGTATAGTAAAGCGATGTACATTCTACAAGAAGGCTATGCTTTCAAATGGACAGAATTTCAAGGGCATAACCCAACCATCAACGTCAATCTTTAATCAACTCCTTATGTATATCTTGTTTTTTGTATTTTGGTTTTGGTCTTTTCAGAACGACAATATATCAGATAATTTGTCAAGAATGGGTTCAAACCATAAAATCTCTTAGTTTTCACCTATTTACATTTAAAAATTAAGTAAAAAACAAACTTACGGTTTATTTTACTTTACTGTCTTTAAGTATATAAGCAGTGTATGTTCTGGGTTACTTCCGATGGTTTGGGCTTCGGCTAAGTGTTACATAGGAGCTTCCTGAGTAGTTTGGAGCTCGACTAAGTGACGTGGTTTATAATTCGTCGCCTAGAGCGCAGCTTCCATACTGCGCTGCTTATTAGCTATAGTGGCTTGCAATTTTGCTAAATGATCACGCCCTAGCCTCCCAGTGGTCATTGTCGCGTTTAAGTCCTTTGTCGCTCCCAAGCCTTTTACCTCGTATATAATTGATCTCGTCCAAACTGCTGAAACTCTTTTGACTTCTAAAATACCTCAACGCTTTACAGCTTTGTCTACATTAAGAAGAATTTAATACTAGCAATGACAAAGAATAAAAAGAATATAACAAATTACAACAGGTTCCTACATCATAAAACTATTTTTTCCTGAACAATATAACCTTGACTATGAGATGGTAACAGTAGACAATTATTTAAATATTCAGTATTAAAAACCAAGAGTAGAGCTACTGGGATAATGTGCACTAATTAATAAGTAATTTTCAGTTAAAATCGGCACAACAAAGCTAAATATACAGGTCATTGTAACAAAATCGCATCGTTCGTAGAAGAATTATGCAGAGCTATCGTTTTATCCAGAGCTTTTTTCATCCATGAGTTTTCAGCAAGACTCAATATTGCTTAAATGTTTTGAGCCACCAAACCACTGTAGTATGTGGACTCTACGGGACACATACACGCATACCGGCTCTAACACCCACAGTGAGGTTAAATTTTTTAAAAGTAGCAGTTAAATGTCACCTGAATTTAAAAGGTAGCCTTGCTATTTTTGCTAGAATAATTAAAACTGCTGGATTGAAAGCAGCCACCTGCGAGGTCCTACCATATACACAAAATGAATTTTTTTAAATATTGGCGGTTTTAACCTTTGTCAAAGCATACCACTCAAAGAAGCGCAACTCGAGATGGAAGTAGCGCCTGATAATCAAAAAACTGTAAACTACCGAGGAAATCCCTCTGAAACACCTGACTTTTAGCCGAGACGTAAACTACTGAGGAAATCCCTCTGAAACACCTGACTTTTAGCCAAGACGTAAACTACTGAAAGTGTTCCAGAACATACACTGCTCATGCTACTTACAAACACAAACGTGGGTTAAACTATAAATTTGTTTCTCTTTAAGATATTCTTTAAGTAAATGTATCAGATACCGCCAGAGTGGTCCAGTGGTTGCGATGCGGACGAACCCAGGTTCAATTCCTGGTGGTCTGTGATGCCTGACGGGTGGCCTACTCGGTCACTAAAAATAATTGAGTACCTGCGTTCACTCGAACAAGGGGTAATAATGGCGGTCGTCTTAGGCGCGGTGCTTGCCACATCGCCCCGCACCAGAGATGATGGTGCGCGATGGCCGGGCACAGTGAGTGAACATATGAGAGCCTTAAGCTCTCAGTTTGCAGGCCGTGCTGAACAATGAGTGACAAAGATAGCCGAAAGTAAACCGAATTGGAATTCAGAGAACGTTTCTTGATATGATCAAGAAATTACCAAAGCTAGATACTTTTTGCTCACGTAGTGAGAGAATTCAGCAACTTCAAGCCCAAATTGTAAGCAAGAGGGTACTAGTTCCAAAAATACTTTCGAAAACGTAGACCCAATTTTATCACTTGATGACCCAGCATAAATGATGAATTTCGTTAGTTGGTAGCTTACAATGACATTCAAGAAAGCCAAAATCATTGCTTTCTTTTAATATCTGAAAGACAGAATGACGTTCACTTGAGTGTTGACCAGTTTAGAATAAATATACTGGGAAATGATCATCCTCAATGTACAACCATATTCAGGTGATATCAAGAATTCCAGAGAGATAATTTTTAATTGGAATGCACTCCAAGGTCGAGACGCCCCTGCTGTCAGGATACGTTCAAGTCCGACAGACATGTGACCTATCCCCAAATAAATCGTTTGGACATCCATGCACTGGCAAGTTATGCTGTTCTGTATTAAGTGAGAAAATTGTGCTTTCTTTTACATTTTTTTATATAACGTAAAATGTTAATAAGCTTAAAAACAGAATAGCTAACGAAACTTGGATTTATGTTTATGTCATGCTCACTGAAGTCCAAACGAAGTCTGAGTTTTTAAAGATGATCAACGTGAAGGATTTGTTTTAATGACGTTGAATATAGTTGAAAGATTATGAAAATTACCTCTGTATTTTACAAAGAAGAATGTTTCTTAATAACATATATTCCAAGATTAAAGTGGGTTATACTGGGCTACTAAAAATCTACATCTACGGACGCAATTAATGAGAAATTAACAGCAGTTACGTATGTGTATGTATTGAACTATATTAAATTAACAATCAATTTTCAAGGTAATTTGTGGTCAAGATGTTTAGCACACAGTTATGTCCAGTTACGATTCAAACGTCGCTGCGCCATGCAGTAGTGTTTGAGCACACCAGAAAGGTTAGACCTTTTACTTTGTTTTATTTACCTCTCTAAATAGTCATCACAGGGAAATTGTTATTTAAAAAACTTAATTTCAAAATAATTAAATTTGTATTTTTAATATTAATTAACTCTGAAGGTATATAACTTTCTTTATTTAAATAATTCTGGTTTTATCAATATGCAATAAGTTGCCTTGATATGCAACATAAAAGATTGCATAATTTATACCGATTAACTTAATTGTTTCTTGTCGTGCTATTTAATTTACCCGCGTTTTTAATTAAACTCTGATAACTAAACAAGCAATAAGATTAATTTCAAATGGAAAGAGATAATGTCGCCTACAAACAACAATATGTGAGTAATTGGATTTTTACTTAGTGTCAATAAAGGAGTACCGGGAGGAATCATCACAGAGGACGCTCAATTGTGAAAACGGCAAACAACAAGGTCTAAATGCATTTACTATTTGATTGGTAGAAAATTTGACTACTGTTTCCGTCTACAAATATCTCAAATCTGAAATCACATGGCCCAGAAACAAAGAAGAAGTTGTAAACCACCAGATGATATGAAACGGTGCTCCATTATGTTGAAACTATATCTATGATAGCTTTCTGTTAGCTAGTCTAAAAGGAAAAGTCCCCACTTGTTACCATACTCAAAACTTCAAAGTAAATTTTATCAAACATTGTATCCCATTAGGTTATATACGATGCCATTTATTTTTGGGTACTTGAGAGTAGATGACTAAAGCGATCCTTCTTCCCATTATAACCGCATCATCTATTCAAATCTTTCTAGGAACTGAACATATGCAACATTGTCCAAGGGGGTTTAAATCCGCCGTCTAGGCTGAAGTAAGCTGAAACTCATTTTCACATTTTCAAGCAATAAAGGCAGTGTCCCTCAAAAAATAGATATATATCATGCTTTGAAAGAATGACTGGTTCAACTTGGTATCAAACCGGTGCTAGTGATAGACTTCAAATATTCTATGGGGATGACTGTTGTACATGCTAATGATAATATCCTAGCCAAAGGTCCCTTCTGTGAAGAGGATTGGATATCCTGTAAATATAACTTGTTGCAAATATTTACCCTTAACGACTTCAACTTGTTTGTCTGTAAGTGTAAATGATCTCTGTTCGGGATATGAATAATTATCCATTTTAACAGGACTTGTTTAGCAGCAGACCTGTAACCACAAAGAAACATGAACACATCATAACAGAGATGTCTGTTCCTACGGGCGACTAATGTCATGAAGAACAATATTGCCATCTATCTTGGAGCACATGCATTCTCGGACATAGATTTATATAAACTTTCTTGTTCCTTTTTCAATCGACAATCCCCTTCTGAAGTTTGTAGCGTTCACTTTGTACAATATGTGCACTGATATTTTAGAGACAATCTTCTACCATTCTATTTTCTATGTTTATAGAAAATTAAGATCTAATTTTAAGTATGTTTTTTTTGTTAAATCTCTTTGATCAGATTATTTGGTAAAAATCAAAGTATATGATAATCCAATATATACAAATTGTTTCAAAAGCTTTTATAGGTTGGCGTTGTTATATTTTAAACAATGCCTTCTATGCTTACTACTTTTGTCCGCTTTTGGTCGTACGCTGATCTTCACCGTAAATACGTTTTTTCTTCTTCTATAATTATTTTTTCGTAATATTCTAATCGATCTATATTTCATCCTAAATCAAAAATATTTTAAAAATCAATCAGCGGTTCAATGGGGATTTATTTATGAGCGAAAATTTTGATTTTGGTCCAACCATTCCTGACTATAACCGTTTACTGATTTTTTGCTCATTTTTTTTTAAGAAGTAAAGTTTGTACCGCGTGGTCCTAAATACTACTTGTGAGCAGCAAACTTACAGATATATTTTTTGACTTAAGCAGCTTAAAACCAGCCCAAGTATGCACGCGAAGTTTCTCGTAAACACCTGTCAATTTCCTGTTGTTCACACAAAAAGTTGCCTCACTTTTTTCCATAACTTTAAAAGAATTTCCCATTTTTTAAAGTTTGAGATAGTAGTACACCATCATACATAAACCACAAGCTCTAGCTTGTTTTGATAGCAATGTCGAAGAATAAGGATTTTTGTCTTGCCAAAAGCGTTCATTAAGGAAATTAAAAATGTGCCGCGTCCAAATGTTGCTTTGTCTGGAAATAAAACATGCTCTTCTTGACACATTCATTTGCTCGAATCTTGTGCTCACTGATAATTATAAAAATACAGTAGGTGACCTAATTCTCCACCGATTTTCTTTATGCTACAATATAGATTTTCATCGACGATTTAAAATCCAGGTTGTTTTTGGATGGCTTCAGTTAATGGTCCTACATTTGAACGATTCTCTGTTGACGTGAAAATGTATATTAATCTTAAAGACAACAGTTTGCTCTCGAATGTTGGTCAACGTCTCAAATATTGTGTGATATGGAGAAACTTTATTATCCAAAAGCCATTAGCTTTTCAATACTTCAAATGCATGTTGGTCGACTCATTTTAGCATAATTTTAGTAAAAAAAGTGACAAAATAAATTCGACTGATATATGTCGTACGCGGTGGTAGCTTAGTGGTCACGAGCATGTTCGAGTATAACGGGTCCGCCACCTAACGTTTTTTTTTTTGAACTAGCGGTTATTCGGTGAGTGGCAACACTTAGCTCATGACATTTTTGACAGAAAATTAGTTTTATCCTTTCGCTGAACGAAAATAGTTGTGTGTACGCTTGAAGAACGCTGGGAAATATTGCGACATTACTTTGAAAATCATGGTAATGTTGCAGAATGTGTGCGAAAATTACGTACGGAAATGGGAAGAAAAGAGGCACCGTCAGCTCCGTATGTGCATTATCTTGTTAAAAAAGTGAGAGAAACGGGCATGCTTATTGACAAACCAACGCGTGAAAAACCAAAAACAGTGCGTACACACGAGAATATCGCTGATGTTGACGAGAGTGTGCGTGAATCGCCAGGAACATCAGTTCACCCTCGTTCTTAACAATTGGACATTTCGGAGACATCATTGAGACGAATTTTGCGTAAAGACCTTGGTATGACGCCGTACAAAGTCCAATTGGTTCAGCAATTGAAGCCAACTGACCATCCAATGCGTTTTTGCTTCGCTTCAAAACCCGCACGCAATCGAAGAAAAGCCGATGCACCCACAACGAGTCACTGTTTGGTGCGGATTTTGGTCCAGAGGCATCATTGGACCGTTTTTCTTCGAAAATGAGCAAGGAGCGGCTGTTACAGTCAATGGTGAGCGTTATCGGGCCATGTTGAACCAATTTTTGTTCACAGAAATTGAAAAGGAAGATATTGGCGAAATTTGGTTTCAACAGGACGGCGCTTCGTGCCACACAGCCAACGTTACAATCGATCTTTGGCGCACTGTCTTCGAAAATCGCATTATCAGTCGAAATTCTGATGTCGTTTGGTCGCCTCGGAGCTGCGATTTGACACCGTTGGACTATCATTTGTGGGGAGCCGTCAAAGACAATTATTACGCCGACAAACCAGAGACAATTGAGGCTTTGAAGGGCAACATTCGTACAGCCATAGCTGAAATAGAGCTGCATACCATCGAAAATGTATTCAAAAATATGAATGAAGTTATATTCCATTATTAACCGGAACGATTGTACTTTCAAATAAAACAAATTGGAAAAATATTCAGTAGTTTTTTTAAAGAAAGGTATACTAGTATTTGAGCTTCATTTTAAAAGGTGCGATAAGCCCTTGCGGGTGCAGTGTCAGTAACTGCGCCCCAATAAAAAAAAAATGTCACAAAAACTAATTTTGTCGTACCAGCAAAACGGCAAGTATTTTAACGAGCTCCTAGGAAGCAATCTTCATTCATGGGAAGTTTTTTGCTTCCTTGAGGAAGAGAATTAGCATCCGCAGTTACATATTTTCAAAATTATATTCAAAAATATATTTACTACCTTCAGTTAGATTGTAGAGCTTCTATTGTGCGCTACTACATGCGTAAACCGATTAGGCAAATAACAGTAGAGAAACCGACTTGACGCCGAATATACGCCGAATTCAAGTCGTCCACAAAATAATTAATATTTATCAACTAGTTAGGATGATCGCAGAAAAAACGGCCTCATAATTCCAATATGTTTTAGTATCTTTTATAAACACCCTATATCGATGTCATTATTATACGAGCACGTATAAATTACTGGATAAAAACCTTCAGCAAGGAGAAGCCGAACCTAGAAATAAACAAGGAAATATACTATCCATATATTATCCTTGCTTGCATAAGACCACTATCTTCTTACTAATGACCTTAAACCGCTGCTTCATTAAAATAACAAATAAACTAGTACATCGGGCGCTTTGGGTGTGTCATTTTTTGTTGTCTTGAATATGTCTACTTCAGCACTAATATTGAGGGTTTATAATTTTTAGTACAAAAATTGTAAAAAAGATAAAAATACTCATAATGCAATTAAAATTCTTATAATATCTCTTTATTTCCTTATCATGGTCACAGTGCTCATGCAGTACAAAATTACATGCCATAATTATTATAATCATATTAACTGCAACAATGGCGTAATGTATAGAGAATCATATAATTAACTAAAATTGTTTGCAAATTGCAAGCAGAAGTTGCATTTAATGGGACACTAAGGAGTTTGTCGAGGATGCTGTTGCATCACAAAATAGTACTCCTATCCGTAGTAGTGATTCAAGCGTAACTCTAACGTTCTTGCTGTTTTCAAAAGAAGTAAATTTAGTGAACTCTGCCATACTTAAGCAACACATCGTAATCACCAATCGTGAGTTGTTTATTTTGGCTAATTTTAAAATTTGCATTAAGTGTATTGAGGACATGTTGGTTCATTAAATTGCACTTACAATTAGAGGCCTATATGCTGAAGTAACTAGTAATCCATTCGGGTTGACCTAATGAACTTTACTGAAATAAACACATCCGAACTAGTGAAAGTACAGGAAAAGGATGACCTGTAAAGAATCTAAAGTTGTTTTTATATTATAGTACTAACGTTATTTATGCAACAAATGTTTCTAATAATGATTTTTAATTTTTTTTTAATTTCCCCATTTTCTCATCTACCAATATTACTGACACATAATCGACGTTTTAATTATTTACAAATTGTTTACTGTAATCATTGACGTCTTATGCCACTATTTCTACAGTATTAATATGTTTTGATTAATATTGTAACGTTTTTCCTCTCGACAGTGGTAAATGGCAGTTGACTTTCCCAAGCTGTTGTGTGATATTTAAGTAACTTATAACCGGTTCCAGGGCCTACGCAAAGCTTCTAGTAAACATCGAGAAATTTCTACATTTTTCGAGTCCTTGCACGTACTGGAAGGCTTAAACTTTTATTTTTTTTAAATTTTTGTCACTACCGGGTAAAGAGCCTCGATCTAATTTTTTTAAAGCAGTCGGGACGAAATGATTATCTATTAATATTGTTCTTGTCACGGTATTATATACCGTTTTCAATTGTCTCTGTGACTTTCGAGGAGAAAAAATTATTTAAAATTTGATGTTTAAGTAGCCGACATACCCTACACCGTAAGGTAAATGGGTTAAGATTATATATATAAGTAGCCGACATTTTGTGTTAAGGTAACGTCGAGAGTAGAGGAACAAAATGACTTTTTCACCAGACGTGTTTGAGAAAGTATGCATATAACTCGCTTTCATCAAAATATAACATGTCGTTTTTCAATTGCCCCTTTGTTTTCTGAAAGCCGACAAATAGGTTGCTCTAATTTTGATATTCGTATATCCGGTATTTTGTTCCAAAATGCTGCTACAGAGCGCAACTCATAGACAAAAACACTAATACTACTGCTCTAATGTATGTGGTCTGTTCCGAAAATATGGAGGTAATATTAATATAATGAAAACGGTTGCGCGGTCGCGATGTAACCTGGCAACCGACGAGAGTGGACTATAGTTCACATGGGTGAATAAGAACAGATTTACTGACCGGATCAGTTGAAGTTAGACGTCAGTGAATAAGCACTTGTAAAGTGTGACCGTCGCATTTACAATCATTGAACGATAGAACAGCCAAAAAATCTGCCCATTAAATGATTTGAATTGAATGATTCAGATGGCTTTCGGAAAAGATGCAATAAGCACAGCACAAATAAACACATTTTTTAAGGCCAGCAACGAGTAGAATAAAGGAAAATGTTAAATGTGTACAACAATCAACAGGGATTGACGACTGACGGTTTGATGAAATGAGGATTCGACAAATAAAAAGACAAAACGTTGCGGCACATAGTGCTGCATTTGTTATTGACTTACTTAAAACTGCTATATGGAGATGAAAATTGAGAGCCACGTGTGGGACCTCAAGGTGTTTACTTTAAGGAGGTTGAGGCTAGATACTGTAACAAATTTCCAAACGTCCTCCGTAGCGACCGGAATAATGCCTTCTAGGAATCCAGCTATCGCACACGTGCAATTATTCAAACAAGATAAAGGTCCAGATGTTTCCATTCCGGTGTTTCAGATGTTTCACGACCCTTCTGGTAGATCCAAAATAAGCATAAATATCGCTCGACAAATTTGAGTGGCGATTGCAACGCGAAGCGAGTTGAAACGCGCGTGAAACATAAATGGTGTATAATTTTACATTATCTATTGCATATGTTGCATACATAAATAATGTTTCTGTAGGTCTGTACGTTTTATTCACCACTGTAAAGAGCGATAATGTTACAATACAATGTTTTTTATGTCTTATACTATTCTTACTAAAAAATATACAGTTTTTTTATTATTTTGATCCTAATTTTTTGTATTGTATGGCTCGTTGATACAACTAAGGGTTTTGAAAACTTTATCTGATGTAATGTGAGTGAACGCTATAAAGCTAGTCTTCAGAATTTTGAAGGGTTACTAGGTTTTTAAATCTTAATTTTTAATAAACAGGTGGTGGTTCACCTGAAAAATAGATAAGGGAAAACATTAGCGAGACATACAAGCAGATCAGAGCTTAAATTTTTTTACTGGCAAAAAAAGATAAACAAAAGTACCTCAATTTATCAACGTTGCATGTTTGGTAAAGGATCAATAATTTTTTTAGAGAGAAATGATGAGAACAAAAGCAAAAGTTATTCGCTCTAGTAATAAACAATAGAAGAATGAGTGAAGGCATATAAAGAATCAAAACAAGGTTGACATATAGCGACTTCACAGTAAATCAAAAAGGATTTAAAAAAACTAAAATGGGGTCCGAGGAAAAGAAAACGGTTGGAAACAAGGTGACAGTCAGGTATTAAACTTACAATTGACGAGCAAATATAAAAATAAAATAAAAAGGAGTTCCCACGGGAATTAAAGTACAAACAGAAGAGAAGAAGATGCAAAAATTAGCAGATTAGATTCCCAGTCTGGGATTTTTCCTAGGTCGCCTCGCTAGTACGTGGGTTTATCCGTGAACAAGTGAATAAAATTTTATTTATTAATAATTAGCACGGTAGTCCACCTTTGGAAGAACATCATCTTGAACCCCAATGAGGGTGTTTAGAATTGTGCTCACCTAAAGTGAACCTCGAACCTAAAACCTTTCGAACCTTTCACCAAAAAACTTTCGGAGGTTGAAAATCGTTTAAGACTTAATATATTCTCTTAACTGTTCATTCACCCCCAACTTCCAGGGAGAAATTTATAAAAAAAATTGAACCACTCTTTCACGCTTTTTATACGCTCAGATATGAAATAAAAATCAAACGTGTTTGGATTATAGTTCATACACCTTTCCCTTTTACTGCTTATTAGCGCTTAAATATCCAAATTGCAGCGTTCGGCGAATTGCACCGTAACTGTATCAAGGTCGAGCTATGGGTACGTGCAGTGATAAAAAAGATGCCAAGGATACGGCACATTCGGCCGCTTGCATTACGGGAATTAACGATATTATGTTGCAACATTATAGGTAAACCAGTTTTGTTAAGAAAAGTAGGAAAATGAATGGCCGGCCGTTTCGGGTGGTAACAATTAGTGTTATGTGAAGCCTTTGCGAAGGCACCCGAAATGGGAGCGACATTTCGCTGGCTGTACGATTAGTGGCTTATCGAATTGAAACTGCTTAGTATCCTTTGCGCATATAACTAAGAACGTTCCGTTTTCTTCATGGTGCAAAGTAATTAGAAAGCGTTTTAAAATGAAAAATGTCAACAATTAAACTACGTGCCATGTGAAGGTAATAGACACGCATTCTTTTCTGTACCTTTTTCTTTATCTTTTTTATATTTTCATTTCGTAATGTACTTATTCAAATTATATTTGATGAAGAGTTTATTACAGGTCTATTAAGATTGAGAAAAGTATTTACTTTCGCGAATTATTTAATTTTTGAAGACATAATTTATAACATGTCTATTAAACTGTAAACTTAATTAATCTTATGAATTATTTAATTTTCTTTAATTCAAAGAAGGATTTTTTTTAAATAGAACACCGATTATTAGTCTTATTATTTAGTGATCACACCTTGTATAGGATATTTTATGATTATTTAATGTAATTTTATTCCAATTAAAACTACATATACAGCATAAGTTGGATCAACTTTATCAAAACCATCATTTATGAATTTGTATCTTTCCTTCAACCACTCGACCATTTCTCATTATTTTATCTTTCGGAAAACAAATACAATAAATTTCAAGCACTCAGTACATAGCTACACTTGTTTAAATGTTTGAATCGGTGATTTTTTTTTAATACCTCGCTTTATTTGCAATCTAAGGGAGTTGGGGCATAGGCCATGGCAACTATTTTTTTCAAAGGAAAAGGATGCTATCGCAAAATATCGTTTCATAGTAGGCGTAGGGGTCAAAAAGAGAACTTGAATGAACGTTTGCGAAAAATCGTGCGAGACATCTTTGTATGCAGAAATCTTTCAAGTTAAATGGTTTGTTCTAGTCAATAGGTTAGTTAGTGGATTCACTTGTGAATAAGTGTTTTAAGTTGCCTCAGGGTGTTGGAATATTCCTGGATATTTCAACCGGCGATATGTATTTTCATAACGTAATATTGATAATAAAGAACAGGCTAAAGGACATCGGCTTTCGACGACGGGATTTTAGTTTAGCTAACAGCAAATAACTGGCAATACCGCGGCATAAATCGAACTTCTAGCAATTGTAAGCGTAAATTGGTTAGAGAATACTGTTGTATCAATTTCTATATTAATTTTTTTGTACTTTTTCATATGAAAAAATGTTAAGCTCAAATTGCATATAGATGTTCCCACTCAATCAATAAAATTGTCTCAAGTTTTTTCCGCCACCTACATACACCTGCTTTATCTGTCAGAGTATACACACACGTGGAACCTTATCTCTTAGATGTTGATAACATCCTCTTTAGCTATCGCAAAATACGTTTTCTTTCCAATTAAGAGTTAAATTATTTGCGACGCGAAAATTTGCTTTGTTTTAAAAAACGTAACAGTGCTATTACTATTGTAAACTAAATTTGTATGGGAATGGTGAGATAAGCTGGTTTCGAAGTTACAGAGCTGGTGTTTCTTTATTTCTAATGTGGTCCATTCTCATCGTCCGTCTCCAACAGTTCATTTCCCAGGTTTCCGAACCATGTAGAGATGATTTCTACGATGGTGTTGTAAATGGTCGGACTTGACGTCATCTGCCACTACTATGTATTCGTTATTTCTTATATTTATCGTTAATCCCCACTTATCGCATTCTTATAGAACCTTCCATAGCATATAGCTAGAATTTTCACTGTTAGCAGCTATCAATACTTGGTCGTCTGTAAATAGCAGATTATGGAGGATGCGATCTCCGATTTTTATATCCATTTGGCTGTATTTTCAAGATCCATAGAAACTGAATAAAAGAAAAATTATGTCCGTCTTCCATTTTTGAAGAATATATGTATATATATATATATATATATATATATATATATATATATATATATATATAATTTTTATGTAACAATAAAAAATAACTCTACGCGCGCGTTCCCAACAATGAATTACATATTCCAATTGCAATCCAATGGACATTTTGATAGTTAATTACCTTAGCACACAGATAATAGATCAGCAAAAATCATTTGAATATGTTCAGCGGTTTTCAGTCAACTGACACATAGATAGAATGATAGATTATATATATGTAGATTAAATATTGTGGCTAGTATTTCGTTCAACAAGATAACTGGAGCTGTCTTAATAAGCTCCTCTAATATTTTCAGTTTTAAGACTTCACTTCTGATGCAGTTAATTTATCTAGTGGTTCATATAGTTTCAGGTCGACATCTTATATATCTTCTCTTTGAAATTGTGGTCTGTTTTCAGTTATAAGTTTCATCTACTCTTCAGGGATGGCGGCGGCATTATCTCTGCAGGACATCAGCCTCATAACGATCTCTAGGATGCTCGTATGGTTTTTCGTGACCGCGACTATATTGTTAGTAAATTTCAAGCACATGAAGGGGTCCACGTTCTGGAATAGTGCCGCTATGGTAGCCCAGCCTTTGATGTTCCGGCTGTAGGATGTTGGTTCAGTTCAAACGCCGCGGAGCTGGCTGCGGTTGCGGGTCTGTGGCATCTCCCGGGTCGCTGCAGCATAGCTTTGCCCAGGTGTGGTCGTTATCTGTCGTAGTGCTGGGCATCCGCGGAAGCTGGCTGGGTGGAAACCCTAACAGATGGCACAGTTCTCAGGCTCGCTTCGGAGCTTGTTACACTACCCTGCATTTAACGCACCTCGAGCCCGAAGTGTTGGCATTTGTGGCATTTCGTTTCCTATTGTGTAGCTGCTCTACAGAAACAGCTACATCGAAGACTCCTTAGCTGTCAAAGATCACTTTGCTCTTGGCCTCATTCTTCGCATCGTGAGGATGGGAATATCCCTGTTGAGGAACTCCCGTTTCAGCTTTCCCTAAGTGTCGTACTCTGAGACGCCCAGGGAAATTTATCAGCCTTTAGTAGGTGGTAACGCTGCTCATTCTTTGCCCTGTCTAAGAAGTCAGTTAAGCACCGGTAGTTGTCGTATGTGGCGGTATGGATTGAAATTCCATCCGTTACATTCTTGGCTTTTAGGAAGTCGATCTTGTGCTTTTGAATAAATTTCCTAATGTCGGGATCTTGGGTGGGACGCTTACCGGCCGTGAATTCGGCGGTGCTTGCGGGCAAGCTAAAAGTTCCGTCCATCGCTGGGGCTCGTTTAGGACTGGGCAGCGTCGTCAAAATTTTTCTCCGGTAAGGGAGGTGGAGGGGATGACACCTAGGTGCTGGTGGGCTATTGGGGTAGCAGCAGGCTTGTGAAGAGCATTCTCGACTTGTTCTGGCATGCGCTAGTGAGGTAGGCAATAATTTCCACCTCTTCAGAGCTCATTCCCAGGAATTACTCATAATGTTCGCGGAAACTCGAGTGCTCCACGAAGAAAACTTCAATACTGCCGTCGCCACTGTCGCTGTCCATCACGAACAGAAACAATCACAAAAACTATACGGGCATAGCAATCGCCCTACTAACGAAGCGCGTGGCGCGCGGCTTAACCCGTCTTACCGCATGCACTATTCGGCTAGGAATGTCCTAAAGTAGTAATAGTAATAAGTCTCACAAAGTCTTCGTGAGTAGCTCGAAGAGTAAACACGAGTTGTTGGTCGCGCTCCGTTTTGTCACGTCACTTTCACGGCATTTTCTAACCGATACTTGTGCATTCCTGAAGGCTTTTAACAAAATTGTGGCAGCCAGTGGTCATTTGCAGCAGAGTAGTGTATGTAGTGTACGTGGCTGGACGTGTTTAGACGTGTGCCCTACAAAATTGTGCGTTAAGGCCTGTGATCCCAGCCGGTATTCGTACCGGCTGGTGTGATCGTTAGTGAATGTGTGACGTGATGATCGACGACAGTGGCAGTGATGGTCCGGATTAGCGACTCCAGGAGATCTTCGCCGCTGAGCTAGGTCAGCGTACCCTGTGGTTGTTCAGAAACTCCTGGACAAGTGGACATGGTGATGTAGAAAAGCCACCTGTGCAGCAACCCCTATGACCGCCTTAGCCACTTCTGCAACTCTTCCAGTTGCCCGAGCTACCCACACCGCCCTGTCCAGCACTGCTGCTTCGCGGTCATCTCTGCCGGCCCTGTTGGAAAGCGACTTGGAGCATGCTAATGCTAGCAAAACCCTGAAGAACTCTAGAGAGGATCAGCAAGAGGAGGAATTAAAGACTGCCCGCAAACGTCGCTTCCGCTTTTGCTTGCCGCCACCGCCAACGCCTTTACATCCTTAAGTGACTGCGAAGATGACCACCGTCTCCGATACCACCCTCCGCCTGGGTAATCCACCTTGCCCGGCGAACGCTCCCCAGCGAGATAGAATCCCATCGATCATCCTTCAGGCGAAGGAGGCTTGACCTACCGTTCGGAAGTCCATCCATGAATGACAAATTGTCTTTATTAAGGCCAAAAATGTAGAGGATGGAATCACCATCCATACCGCTACATCCCAAGACTCGCTTCTTGGAGAAAGCTAAAATCCAGCGCCAGTTCTATCTCCTGAAGGCGGACAAGTCCCTCTGCGCCGTGATGCGCGGCGTCCTCAAGAACGATCCAAAAGCAGGTCATGTTTTTAGAGCTAGAGCGGTGCACGGCGTCCTGGATCTAGTTGTTACGATGGAGCAGCCAAACAGAAAAGTCGTGAGCCAGAGGCACCGTTGCTACCGCTTCGGGTATGCACAGCAGCGAAGTGCGTGAAGTGCGATGACACGCGCTAATTCGGGAATTGCAAACTCCAGGCCGCAGTTATGCAGCGGCGATCCGAGGAAATGCTCTAGCTTTCCATTGACCCCAGCTAGTTCCACGACGTCAGTTGCAGTACGCATCGACGCAGCCTGAACATCAGGGATGGGCTACCATTGCTGGATGATTCTAAATATATGGCATCAGCAACCGAGGAAGCTACCAGATTCGTCGAGATGATTGCAAGCTTCAGTTAAGATGTCAAGGCTATCCTCGACATGTTTATGACTGCCTAAACTGCCTGGGTACCAACTAACCTTCTGCCGCTCTGGAAGCGCCTAAGATGCCACCAAAATCCAACATCAGAGGTTCCTAGAGAAGAAAGGTTAGGCACCTGCAAAAGTCAATGAAATTAAGTCAAATCAAGTGGTGGCCACCCAGAACGCCACCAACTTCCTGGAGGCGATTGCGGGGGTGATATCCTGCAAGGAAGATATCACTGCAATCCTTGGTATGATCAAGACTCTCTGAACACCTAATCACCATTAAGCTTAATCTGGAAACATCTGAGAGGATACCAACTTCCAACGCCAGGGTTTCCCAGATAGAAAGGTTAGGAGCTTAGACCCAGGCACCTCGAATCCTAGTGTTCGTTACCCTTAGAAGCCTTGTTCAGAAAGAGATAGTAGGATGAGTTTTATGGAACTCAGTAATGTAATATACAATATAAAATAATGTGCATGTATTACTAATTAATAAAACCTAAGAAACTTTTGCCCAACGTAATATTTACGTTATTGTCTTAAGAAATGTGTCGAGAATATATTGAACAATATGACCTTATTATGCCGCTCATGAAGCGTATGTTTTATATCTTATATGGGCTTGTTAATTCTCTTGGTTTTATCTTGAAGGTTCTAAAAATTGTTAACTCAGACTTCCAATGCGTTGTGTAGCATTTCCTAGTAAAAGAGTCTAATCTATGATTGTATTTCGGAGACCGGGTGGGTTTGAGTTATGCTAAAACCCATAGGTGTTTGTTTTGACAATACATCGGTCTACGAGGATAGACTGAAAAATTGCAGCCTTCAATAAAAAAGAAAAATTTTTAATTCTTCGATTTCTGACATAATCACCTCGACTATTAACAGTTCAGTTAGTCCATTTTAAATTGAACGACCCAACTCTTGAGTTTTAAAAAATATATGGTCACGCCATAAATCTCGAAGCATTTACTTTGCTAGGCTGTAAAGCGCGCATGTGTGTAGTTTTAAAGAAAAAATTCCTATTTTATTTCTTTAATATTTCAGATCACAGGAAATATGCATTAAGGACCAAGAATTAAATGAAGAAACAGAAAATTGCGTTAATAAATGCAAAGTGAAGTGCTGCTACTCCGGCGTAAATTTGTAAGGCTAATTATGGTAAGATTTTAATAAAAAACATGGGGCCGGCGAAGAAATTGCTCTGTAAGCAATCCCAGAACGAACTTAAAAAAACCTTTCGATTTCGATTTCGAATTTCGGGAAAATTCGAAATCGAATATCTGGAAAATTATTCGACATAGAATTTTTTCTTCATTTTCGAATTCAGCGTAAAATTTCCTATAAGAATCACATTTAAAATCGTAATGTCGAAAATTTTCCCGAAATTCGAAGTCGAATATCTCGAAAACTATTCGAGATAGAAACTTTTTGATTTCGATTTTGAAATCAGCGTAAAATATTCCTATAAGAATCCATTTTAAAATTTTAAAAAATCCATAATTTTGTGACAGCGACAGACAGACAGACAGACCGACAGACATATAGAATTCAGTAACGAACTTTTTAAGTTCGTTGAATATCACTCAAAAATTGTTTTTCGCATTATTTGGTATCAACACGTAACATCAAGAAGACAGTTGATTAAAAATTGAAAGCAGTCGAATAAATCGCTGTCTTCCGCGTGTTTAACAAAGAAAACCATTAAGGGTTTCAAAGTTTTATTTTCGTGCTTTACAGATTTGGCACTAACTGCATGTGATACTTCAATTATGCTAAGCGTGGTCAGAAAATGGTTTCTGGTGATTGTGCTGCTTTTCGTACTCACGTTCTTTGCGTTGCTGTTTGAAAGACCACTAATAGATTTAAAAGTATATAGTTTAAACGAGCCAGAGACAGATGATGGAAATTATGTGACATACGAAAATTACAAAGATCTCAAAAATGGAGGTTGGAGAAAGCTCACCAAATTCCAGGTAAATGGTTTGCAGTTTTGTGTCGTACATTAACTTCTCACATTTGTTTTTAGATCAATAAATTGTCCAACCTAGGAAAGATGTTGTACTTAGGCGATTCATATTCGAAAACTAGTAACGTGTTGAAGAATTATACCATCCTTGTTTGGAAACAAGGGCTGAATCTTGAAAGAAGGCATATTAAGCGCTACACTAATCAGCGGTGGGTAAAAATTTGATTTATAATTATCCTAGTTGTTATTTATTGATATACACCATGTTTATTAAAAGGTAGACCATATGAAAGCCGGTTTTAAAATTCGCCCATTTTTTTACTTTGCGATCGCCGACCCTGATCACATTCTATTTATTCTAACGTTTATGTTATTTGATTTTACTGCTCTGACACCCCGTGTGGGAGCTCGGCCTGGGAACTAAGAGGTTAAGGCTCTCCTATGTTCCTTCTGCGGCCGGTCGTCGCATGATGATTAGGGTGAAATTTTGTGAGTTGGTATCACAATTTGTTCGATGATATAATGGAAGGCCAATGTCGCTTTTTAAACAAAAGCAGTTCAATAATTTTATTCTATAGACGTTTGAAACGTGTATTATAAGAGATGACGGGAAAATTAAGTTTTATGCAATGAATTTTATTTAATATTAAGATCAAATTGGATGAGTATTAGGGTGGTTCAAAAGTCTTTCCGTTTTCTTGAACAGTTAGCTTTTAAATTATATTAAAGCGTCTAGATTGTAGATTTCTCTGCTTTATTGAATTTTATATTTTTAAATTTGAATTTAAAATAGACCCGACACCTTCAAGGGTATAAAGAAGGATGCAAGAAGAAGAAAAATTTAAAATAGTAGGTACTTAGCTATTGAAATGTTGGCTGTTTTTAAATTAGAGCTTAATAATCTACGAGGTTGAAGGCCAATACGGGATATAAGTTCGTACGCCCTAAAATTGGTTCACAACAGTCTATAAGCAGTTTTCAAAAAGGATCTCAATCCGAGCGGCTTTTTGCAGTAAATCAGTAAGCACCCTACAATTATTACGAGAGCGTGATATGATGGACAATAAGCCGTCACTTGTATAAGGTAGACAACAGACATTGCGTAGATGTAAGAGCAGGCCAAGCACTGACTTAGATCCTTTCACCGGACAGTTGCCCCACCCTTTCTAATTTTGTATCTCTTTTAAATATCATTTCATATTTAAACACGAAAAGACTTGCATCATCCTAATAAAAGTGAACCAGAACTGAAAGTCGGATTAAACTTCATGCTTTAACAAACGTCATTTATAATTCTTCCGATCGGTGAATAAGGAACCCCATACGAAAGAACAGCGAATTATTATTATCAAAATGCATAGCAAGTTCGGTAAAAATTTTGCGGAAATAGTACGAAATCTACGAGGAATTTTTGGTCGAGATAGTGCAGCAAACCCATCCATTGCCCAAAGAACGATTGCCTCTTAAAGATCAGCGTGGAATAAGGTCCAGTAAAAACAAAATGTCGCTGCAAATCCGAAAACATCTAGTCGGCATCATACAGAACAATTGAACATTTCAAAAAGCTTATTTCAGCAAATAGACACTAAATATCTGCACCTTTGTTTGTGCAAAATGCACCTGACGCAAGAGCTTAAGCTTCCTGATCAACTTCACCGTCAATAATTCGTCAACTGGGTTTTAGAGCATCATGAAGTGGATTCTCAGTTTAGTCATCTTTAGCGATGAGGGTCAACGGATTTGTAAGTAAACAGTATTATTGCATTTGGGATTTGGAAAGCCCTCGCGAAAGACATGAAAAACAAATACACCACGAACGAATTACTATTTGGCGTGAACTTTGGACAGATGGCGTGATAGACCTAACCTATACTTTTTAGAAGATGATGCTGAAAATTCTGTAGCTATGAATGGCCATCGTTACCGATACATGGTGACCCATTTTCTACCACCAACTGGGCAACATGGATCTGGAATAAATATGGTTCTATTAGGGCGGAGCCATTTGCCATACAACTAGTCGCGCAATTCCATGAAATGTAATGATTGACCAGCAAGTTCTGATTTAAAACCGTGCATTCTCACACACCTAACAAGTTTTAGGGATAGCAGCAGGCTACTTGCCTAAAATTTATATTTGGGTGATTCTCAATCTCTTGTAGAACACGTTCCTCGAACTCAAATGCAACCGTCCTCTGTGTTCACCCCTACCATCAAACGATCCTATCTTATACAACGACCAAACATTGCCCCAAATTTTTATGATTCGATTGCTGTTTGTTAGAGTAGGTTTCCTGATAAATCTAAGTGACTTCCGAACGGCTTGTCTATAACAGGAAATTGTCTCTGTTCCCGTTATAAACAATGGGGCAGTTTTAACAGAACTTACTATCCACTTATTCGGGAGAGGATCTACAAGCGAAGGCAAACATATAAACTTACCATAAGTGAGATAATTGTTCATATAGGAGACTAACGTGGTCAAGTTTGTTGTTATAGTTAATATTCACACTATAGTTTATATGTCGTAAACTTTTCTATTTCTTCTAAGAGAAACTAATGTACACTAGATTAAATATGATTATGTTTTTAATTGTCCAATTGTTACTACAGCTATATCTTATACTAACTAAAACATTTATGACTTCAAGATTTGATCCGTTCGAGCAATGCTCCGTAAACAACTGCCAGATAACTTACAAGGACGCAGATTTAACGTCAGCCGATTTAGTCGTTTTTCATCTGCATCGAATACGAGGGGTCCACGAACTTCCTAAAGTCCGAGGAAGCCCCGAACAGATCTGGACCTTCCTCACCGACGAGAGTCCGTTCCACACCTTCTTGCATTCGAAGAACAACAGCATGCAAAACTACAACGGTATGTTTAATTGGTCAATGACGTACAGGTAAGACATATCTAGTTTAATATACTTCGAACGTCCTTATTTTACTCATTGGATTTTAGAAAAGATTCCGACATTCCTGTTCCTTATGGCCGCACGGTGCTCCTAAAAGATGGCGAACGGATGGACACTGACTATTACAAAAAGTGGAACAAAGGCAAAAAGCAAGATGTACTCGTTGCCATAATGGGTTCGAACTGCGGTGGGAGAAATCATCGTTGGAAATACGTGAAGGAACTCGAAAAGTATATCCGGGTTGATAAGTACGGAGCGTGTGGAACATTAAAGTGAGTTCTGATTATTTATAACTGCGATGCAACAAAATATATAGACTCAAATTACCTTCGTTACGAATACCACTTGATATTATGATGCAACAAAAGAAAATATATGTAGGTTTGTTCTAAATTTTAGATGTCCAGGGCATTTCACCAAAGACTGCAAAGACATGCTAAGGTATAAGTATTACTTGTCGTTCGAAAACTCCAACTGTGATGAATATGTGACGGAAAAGTTGTGGTGGAACGGATACGCCAAAAATGCGCTCCCCATCGTGATGGGCACTTCGAAAAGCATCTGTCAACAACTGCTTCCTCCCAACTCCTACATACACGTGGAAGACTTCGCCAGTCCGAGAGACTTGGCCAACTACCTAATCTATTTGAACAACACCCCGGTCGAGATAAAAAAGTTCTTCGAGTGGAAGAAACGCTTCAGGGTCCTCAACGAGCATGGCTATTTTGGCACTGCGTCTGTCCACTACTGCAGAATTTGCGAAGCGCTTAACTATAACGACAAGAAAAGCAAGGTTTACGACAACTTAGAGAAGTTTTGGAGCAAGAGCGATTGCCACGCGAGCTGGGATAACAGTTAATTTTGCCACCGGTCGCTGCACTCAATGCACTAGTCAATACGTAGCCTTTCATTGTTTCTCAAAGAGCTGTGTTATTCTTAAAGTATTTAAATGTGTACTTAATGTAATAAAATTTTATTACAAAACAGTTTGTTACAATCATTGAAAATAACACTGCTAAAGGTCCTAAAATATACCTGAATTGCGCTTTTCTAAAGGACGCGGATTATAGATTTTTTTTCAAAAATTAAATATACGCTGCGGACATTTGAGAAATGTTTTCCAAGCACGACCACCACGTCCGCCATGAAGGCATACGAAGATGGACCAAAAGAAGTTATATCTCTGTCAGATGATCTGGGGATTTTTTAGAATCCTCGTCGCAAATCCCAAACCCGGAATGTGAAGATAAGAATACGTTTGTGTGACTACAATGTCAAATAAGGTAATATTTGCAAATACTCTGATTAAACATGAAGATATTCATCCTTATTTCAGATTTGTTAATGTACAAAAAAATAAATTTCAAATAAAAAATAAAAACCTGATGAAATAATTTGTAGAAATGTTATTATTAAAACATAAATAAATTATAAAAGAGATTTGTAAATAAACAAAAAAGTGGGAAGTTAGAAGAACTATCGTCATAAAATATTCTTTCCCCATTTGAATAGACTTCTTCTTATTCTCTTTGGGATCCTTTCCTGTGACATTTAGTTTTTCTTTTGTAAAGCTGGACAAACGATGAATTTTACAGGTAGGTTAAAGCAACAGATCGAAAGCTTACGTAGATCAAAAACAATTAAACAAAATGGCAACATATTTTTTTATATTAAGTTTACACTACGAGTCCAGTCCTGGTGTCGAATTAAACAGTAAGGTGCAGCTTGTACTCGATAATGAATTGTAAAATGCGGGAACTAACAAAACTCGTGATGGAAAATCAAGAAAAAAATCGAGAAAACAAAAAACTAGCACAAAAATAAAGAATAGGTTTATTACAAAAGGTAATAAGGAAGAAAAACTTAATAATCTTTGAAATAAAGGAAACGAAAAACAAAACTTAGCAACAAAAGATAAATGAAGTAACGAACAAAACAGGAGTTGAGATTAGAGATTAGAAAAAAAAAGAAAAAAGAACATAGACCGGCACTGATAAAAAGAAAGAATGGGGAAAAATTAAATACTGAAATCAACCAGAAATCTGAAAAACAACCTGGGAAATCGACGAGGACTATGCTAAAGAAATACATATACAAAAAAAAATATCTACCGAGAATAGGGCAATAAGGCAACAATTGTATACAATAAGCCCTTGGTAAACGGAACATCATATACGGTAAAAGACATAGAAAATGGGAAGCACAAAATGAGGATTAAATAGAAAAACAAGAACAATAAGTGAAAGATCCTCAACAGAAGATAACCGAAGAAGAAATAGTGAAAATAACGAAAAAAAGTAAAAATACCAAAAATCAGACCAGCACCTACTGTTAATGTTTGTTAATAAAATAAATATTTCTACCAAATCACATATAGCAACATAGAACATAAGCACACTAACAGATTAAGATATGGAAATAATAGAAGAAATGGGAAAATTTGATATAAGATTACTGCGAAGAAGCAAAACAAAAATAATAGGGCAGGAAACCAAAAAATAAGAAGACACTAAAGGGTCAAGTTTATCCATGGCGGTATAGACGACGCCATTTTCTCATTAATGTGCTTGGTGATATATTATCTTGCCTCCAGACAGGACTGATGGTCGTATCGAAAATTTCCAACGTACACTTTTGGGCCCACCGACAGCCTGAATTGGACAGCAAATTTTTGATATTCTTGCAAGTCATGGGAATGCAAACATCCAGTTCTACATCTTTCTTTCCAGCACCGAAAATAGATGTTTCCAGTGTTTTCCACAAATCTGGTAGCAAAAATAGCGCTCCTACCAAATTATTGTCAAAATAAACCACACAGAGACTAAAACAGGCAGTAGGTAAAAACATTTCGTTACAACATTATCTCCAGAAATGGGAGAGCTACTGATATTTTTAGACCAAAAATCATCTGTAGTTAAGTCATGATGTTCTACTGTACCGCCAAAGTCTGTCTACCATCCTCCACCGATTATAAATTAAAAGTGATTTCACCCTAAAGCAACCACCTCGTCGCCTAGGTGCTAATACTAGCACTACATCTAATATAGGAGGTCATTAAAACCAAATACATTAAAGGCCACGTTACAAGTGCCGTATGTATCAGATTGCTAGTCAAAAATCTCAACTTGCGTTGTTTCCATTACAATATTTGTATTACTTTTTTATATTCACTCCGTAAGTTTCAAAATCTTAATCATTATTTCCAACGGTCTTTCTATCTCTAACTCATAACACAGTGCAACAGCTCACGGAAACTGAGCAAATTTTGAATATCCAAATTCAATATCGAAAACGGGAAATCCCAGAAATACATGAATATTGAATTAAAAACTTAGAGAAAATAAAACCATCGAGGAACAATCGTACTATTTCGTTGTCATAATTTATGCAAAAATGGGATGGGTGCCTACAAAAAAGTCGATAAAATTAGGTATTGTTATGCATTTCACAACTTTTTATTTGTAACAGCAAGAATGAAATTCGGGCAAGGGATCGCATATATAATTTTAACTTTAGATTTCTTGAAAATACGTTGTCTTCGAATAGTATTTGGTACAATTATACTAATACCTTGATCCAACAAAATTTCAGCAAAATCGGCGACCCGAAGGATCCGTGCTCCCCTAGTAAGATTGGAAATAACAAAAAAAGTTTTCATGCACATTAAAAGCGAGCAGGAACCTATAGAGTCCAGACTGTGGACAGCGCCCATATTGAAAATATTCTAAACCGACATACGCCCCATCTATTGAATATTAAGAAAAATTAGTTTTAACTCTGTGAGCCACTTAATTATTAAGATACTTTTTTAATTGGAAAATTGTATAATTGGCAATATTGAAACTTTTAATGGAGCCACAAAAATTTCATGCTGCCCTATATAATTTAGTACAAAGGCTGCACATTTGAAATACATTGCAACACCGTTGCGTTTGAGTGTTGGCAACACGGCGCGCACAAAAATAATAAACATGGCTGAACATGCTGTGAACTCCGTTGACAATAAACAAACAATTTTAAAAAATGGAAATAAACAATGGGTGAAGCTTAACGTAGGTGGTACATATTTTTTAACCACGAAAACCACCTTAGCGAGAGACCCCAATTCATTTCTGTACAGATTAGTGCAAGAAGACAGCGATCTTATTTCTGATAAGGTACTGCTCAATTTTTAGGAAGTTTGTGATTTCGGTGCAATTGGTTTGTAGGACGAAACCGGTGCTTATCTCATTGACCGAGACCCAACTTACTTCTCACCGATTTTGAACTACCTCCGACATGGTAAACTAGTTATCAACAAGGGGTTAGCAGAGGAGGGTGTGTTAGAAGAAGCGGAATTTTATAACATCGCAGAGTTAATCAAATTAGTAAAAGAGCGAATCTACCATAGGGACATGCAACCTTCAAAAGATGGCAGAAAGCATGTGTATAGAGTATTGCAATGTCATGAAGATGAACTTACACAAGTTAGTATTAATAGGCTTATATTAGAAAGCATTAAAACAAAAGATATCCTGTTTCAGATGGTATCTACTATGTCAGATGGTTGGAAGTTTGAACAATTAGTTAATATCGGTTCACAATACAATTATGGTTCTGATGAACACGCAGAATTCTTGTGTGTGGTAAGCCGTGAATATGGCATGCCAGAAGGTTTGGAGGTAGAGCATAGCGATCGAGGAAAAGTACTTCAACAGAAAGGATCTCGAATGTAAACGTTTTCTTGATGCACACCATATTACCGAGCTGTGTGTACCTTTCTTCTCGTTTAAGTTTCTTGTCGCTGATTGCGTCGAAAATTTAATTATTTTGTATATAAAAGTTGATATTGTAAAACTACCATGCATTTACACGCAACGCAATGTGCAACTGCCATTAACTTTCTGCATGGAGTATTTCAGTACATCAAAAACGTACATTTGGCAGTAAGCAACTGTAAAATTAAACTGTACATAAGCGTTGATTATACAAAATAATTAACCCCATACTAAACGCACACAATTCATGACATTTTGTGAGTGATGGAGTGTATAATGTTCAATTTATATATTAGAGCGTTCGACTTTGAAACTGCTGCATCTCTTACAACTTACTCATAGTTCAGATTTCCTAATACGATAATTAATTAAGCAAGTTAATTTGAAAGCATCAACAGTTCCAAAGTCTTTGTGTGTTTAATAAGCAATAAGGATTGAAATATGTTATGATTCTTGATTTTTACACGGTGGTCATCAAAGCACAGCATCTTGCTTTTTGTTTGGGATCCCGTTCTTATAATAGGAAAATACCGAGTGTTCATTTTCGTTAACTTAATGCTATAATCTGCTGATATTTGTTTTTGAAACCGCTAACATTGCAAGCTACACCTAGAGCATATTTCTTACTTTTTATATATATAGCAGTCATTATGTTCTCAATGATGCATTCATGAATTCAACTTCAGCTTGAAGGCTTTGTGGTTTTGTAAGAAAAAGTCGAAATGAGCAAATGCATGCTGAAGCACATTGTGCAGTTCGGTCGTACTCGGAAATCATGCAATCAACATTAAAAACAAAAATGCCTTAATCAGCTCCTTGCTTTTTGGGGGATATAACAAAGCGCCGTTAGAATGCGAGACATGTTAAATGTATAAATAGAAAATCGTAAGCATTGTACCTACCACTGAGAAACTCGTTTCTTTGCTGCGGATCTTGACATTAGTCCTGGCGTTATAGTTGATTTGTATTGAACTTTTTAAATATATTTTAACAAATTTTTTACGGACTGTCTCTAGATAGTAATTTAATGTACATAAAGCTTTGTTTTGTACAATAATGACGAGTAATTTAATGGTTTTTTTTTTTAATAAGTAACCATACTGTAGAAAATTTTTCCGATATTCCCAATATGTTACAACAGTCTCTTATTTTTGCATACACATTGTCTGTTTTTTTTAAATACCCATGTTCAACTAGTTGCCAACATTTGGAGCAAAGTGTATTTTGCAACAGATTATGCAAATTATTGAGTAATAAAACAAGAAAAAATAAACCATTATAAATGTTGAGGAGTAATGATGTAGAAAAAAATAAGAGGAATTTTCACCTGTATTTTAAAACCTCATGAACCAAAATCTGTTTTGATTAGTTATCACAGTGACATTTGTATTTTTACAATCAAAAAGGCTTTGATGATTTGAAAAAGTATTAAATGGATGAACATTATACATGTGCAACCTAAAATGCTCAAGATGGCCGAAATGACTGTTGGATCCACTGGCGAATGGTTTATTTTGGAATCTTCCAGAGTAGATAATTAGCCAAAAATCACACCAAGCAAGAAGATCCAAAGCATATAATCACTGAATGATCATATAAATGTTATAATTGAATAAAGGATATGCAACGTGATATGTTATAAATTAAAAACTCTTATCATGCAATATCTGCAAAACTTGTAGGAATTTGTCATTAAACAAACTTGGGATGATAGTAAATGATGCAATGATTATCACTTTTTATTGGATGACATTCTGATTAGAATACCTTGATGTCTCTTGAGGGTCATAAGCACCCAACTATAATTTCAGCCATTAATCTTTTTGCAAACCTTTATTAAACCTCTGTTACCTCTGTCCGATCTCTGACACTGACAGTATCAATTTTTCATAATTGCGGTCCATTCCGATTGCGTATGAACATGTACAGTTCAGTACCTCCCTATATTTCCGTTTTCTTTCTTAATGTGAAGTTTGAGGGTAAGGAGTTATGAATTAAACGAAAATGAAATACGTGCTGTTGAAGAGCAAGAGGACAATAGTGATGTAGCACATGGAAAAAAATGAATTAGAGGAAGTTGTAAGCACAAATATATTTTTTGTTGGAGAAGGTAAAACTATGATGTGGAACAAACTAAGTGCTTAAAAAGAGGGTTTGCATCAGAAAAGAAAATTTAGTAAAAATTCTTCCTGCAGATAAACTTCTAACTAGGCATCTGAAAACTAAAGTTGATATTTGGGATTACTTTGTGAATCCTCAAATGATAGATATTGTAGCAGATAATACCAATAAATACATCAGTACCATTTGTGCTAATTATAGCAAATTAAGTGATGCAAGGGCTATAAACAAATGCCAAATACAAGCTTTATGGGCAACTGATGGTTCCGGATTCGAGATTTTTCGACTGACTACGTTAAAAAATCGTTTTATTAGTCAATTAGATATGGTGATAAGAAGACAAGAGAAGAAAGAAGAAAACCTGACAAACATGCTCCAATAACAGAATTTTTTATGTTTGTTAATCACTACAAAAAAGGTTAAAGCCTTTCAGAATTTTTGACAATAGATGAGAAACTGGAGGGTTTTAGAGGCAGTACATCCCATCAAAACCAAATAAATATGGGATAAAAATTTATATATAATTCTAAAATGTACTACACAGGAAGTTCAGAAATACATGTGGGTCTTCAACCAAATAAATTCGTGGAATATATGCAATTGTTTTACAAGTCATCTATTAGTACAAGATTCAAGTAAAGACTATAATTACTATTGTCAGAACCCTAACCCTGCGCAAAAACGAAAGAGAACTTCCATTAGAATTTTCTAACCCTACAGAGCGTCCAACAGAAAAATGTTCACGTTGGTTTTGTACATCGATAATGCTATCAAGTTTTCATCACAATAATATAGACAAAGAGAGCGGAGATCTGAGTAAACCAGAAATAATTTCAATCTACAACGATACTAAAGGTGGCATTGATGTCGTTGATGACATATAACTGTGCAAAAATACACAGATGGTGATATTTATGCAGCTTTAAATGTCGCTGCAATTAATACATTTGTACTAATGACTGCAAAACATTCCTAAAATAAATAAAACTGTCAGAATTTCTGCATGTTTTGGCAAGGAACATGATTGATGCACATTTACGAATACGAGCGGTGGACGAACACATGCCAAGAATGCTAAAGTGAAAATTCGGGAAACATTTCTTCAAAACAAGATTTCTATTGCAATTTCAAGAAAAATAGAAATATTTTTTTTAGAATCTTGTTAATTTTTTAAATATCCCATTTTATATTACAAAATGCATTAAAAAGGCTAGACAAAATACTATCAAAATAAGTCTAATATTATTTAATTAATATTAATAATTAAATGGAGCATCAGTGAAAGACTGCAAGATCTGCAGCTCAAAGTGGACAGTACTCGTCGTTACTGAATGTGTTCTTAACTGTTAGCTTTTTTAAATCTCATTCTACACCCTATTTAATGAGATTGAAGCCAAGTGACTAGCTGGGTGAATTGAAATGATGGATATCACATGACGGTCCAAGTTCTCCTTATGCAACATATGTATATTATGACCAAACATGCAGTCTTTGTGGAACTTAAGAGTTAAAACACGTAAAGGGCGCCACATCTACTCTGTTAATAATAATAGAAAAAACTTTCTTTCCTCCGACCCCTTACAGAGATAGTGAGGTAGTTGCTTGCCCTGTTCTTTCATACTTTTCTTTATTGATCATATGCCACAGTCTAAAGCCCTTAAGTGTCTTTCATAATCAATTCGGAGAGCACTTGTTTAACAGGAAGAAAAATCTGCTGTAAAATGTCAGTAGCAGTTTGTCTGGGTCTTTAATAGAGGCCCACAGGATGTTTCTATTATGGAATCTGTAACTTACGATCTCCCTGGGCATTCAAACAAAGCCTTCATTATTGTCGACTTATGGGTAGGAATATGGGCGCCCCTTAACTTATTGCGCGATATTACGCGAAACGCTGTAAAATAAGACGTAATAAATAGGTTCCAATTCGATTTGGGACCCGAAATCGATACTTAACTATTTCGTTGAAATCAATTAAAATAGATTACATAAGTATTACCCAAATATTGACTGAATTATTTATAAGCAACATTTTAATAAAGGAAATTAACCAAAAATCAAAAACAAAATGTAATGCAAAATCGAATTTAATCACAGTATATCACTTATAACCATTCAGTTTCATGTATAAACCTTTGCAAGGGCATTTTGTGCTAAATTGACGCGTTCCTTTTCGTTATCCAATAAGTCCACCTGGTATTGTTTTTGAATCCAATCGTATAGTCTCCTTGTTCATTTTGCCTTCTTCTGCATTGCATTCTTCAAACTTGTCATCCGAATCGATTATTTGTTTAATAGTAGTTGTTGGTAGTTGCTGCTCGACATCACAGTCATCTTTGACTTGGCTATTACAATGGACTAGACTAGAAACTAATTACAACTGCTCTTCTTCATCGCTTCAGCTATGTTATCACTGGGAAAGATTTCTGCTGCTAGGCAGAAATAATGCTTTTCCCAATATGGTCGCTTATTGTGATGTGTTAGTATTGAATACTCGAGTCTGAGTCTGAACCCGTTAATAATCAAAATTTTGTCTGTTTTGCCCTTTCAGTCCTGGGACAAGTCAGGACCAGTATATTATTTCCTGGTACTTCTGATTACCTAATATCACACATATTCTAATCTCCTAACGACTTATGCACTTTCAACTGGGTCTTACTGTGCTTGTTTTTCGCTTAATAAATAAGGGTCACACTGTCCAAATTACTAAGATCTCTTCTGCAACAATGTCAATGCTTTCCCATCATAAGCTACTTACTAGCTTACTGATTTTTTTTCTATAAAAATACAATTAAATATTTAAGGAAAAAATTTAGACTTAATGTTTACAATTATAAAACACAAGAATAAACAATAACTAATATTTAAGCTTCATGAAAAATAACTTAAAAAGATCAGAAATTTAATTTTATTATCTAAGAAGCTAATCCAAGGTCAAAATCTAGGGTAATAATAGGCGGTCAGTACATAGCGCTAGCCATGTTACTACCTTTGTGTTTCCATAGGCTCTAGATTGTAGCAGCCCTATCCTGTTATGACCCCATAGGCCTTCGTGGCCTGTTACGGGGAACTATTATATATTATCTAAGAAGCTTTCCGTGCAATCTTAAATACAAAATTATTAATGATATAAGGGCAAGGTTTTGAATTTTGTACAAAGTATGACCAGCAAAGTTTTGTATGTTATTATGCACCATCCTTGATATACGGCGTAGCAAGAAATTAAAGCTCAGGATCAAATCCCTCGGGCCATAGATTGGTTAATCATATTCTAAACATAATGAAATTGTTTTACCAAAAGACTTTTAACTGCACAAAGTATTAATATTCATAGAAGCAACAAATTTATTTTTTTACTTGAACAAATTAATAAAAAACTAATATATAATTTGAAATATTAAGTGTAACAAAGATTTTATGTGGGTTGCAATTTTTATCATTTGAAATATTAGACATTTATTATCAAATATAATGAACATTTACAGAGAACAATCAAACTGGATTACACTAAATATGCTATTTACATGTATGGATATCACATTCGAGCTTGCAGTACGCAAGCCAAAATTATGAAGAAGCTACTTGCTTCAGAGGACCCTCGAGATACAGAGCCAGCGCATTTGCCTTCTCCTTCAACATACCGAACCCAACATTATTCTTGGCATATAAGCACAGTAACAAGTTTGCAACTTGAGTAATCGCAATTCGGCCTTCCATACATTCCATGAGGATCATTTGTGGCCGATCTTCCCTAAACACATTGCGGCAGTTCTTTTCGTATGCGCACCAAATGTTGCTAGCAATAGCAGCAGTCACTCTGGCATCCTTGTCGCCGTAACCACTGTATGCTAAAAGAGAACCCTCTTGATTGAGCAACCTTAAATGAAAATCAAACTTTAGCTAGTTCTCCTCGAGATGCGCTAGGAAGCTTTTACAGAGTATTTTCCACTCCGCCCGTGTTCGCTTGGCTCAGCACTTGCGTTAGAGCTTTTGGCTTCAGCATTTTTACGGGCATTAAATACAAAAGAAATATAGAATGCTATTGCAAAATGTTAGGTTATAAAAATTTTTCTTTTAACTGTCACTAACTGAACACCCATAGATACGTCACTTAAATGGAAACCATTTAGTGAGAAACTTGGCTAAAACTCCCCTGCAGAATTTGTAGAACGCTGTACTTAAAAAGTTCATTGAATGTTAACTTTACCAACTATACTAACACAGACGCTTAAACAAGGACAGATATATTCTTACCTATTTAATGTCACATTAGGTGTGAGCATTATTGTTATAAGGTAACTAACACTATATTAATTATTATCTTCATAGTCTATTATTATATAGTTGATGTATTTTCTTTATTACGTACACTTTATTTGAGTAACATCGTCATATAGATCTGAAAATTTTAGGTATAGTAAATATATTTTTTATTTCTTTTCTATGACTATTCTCAGTATAAATAAATGGTAGTTACATAGATTATTAGCCTTTTCATAAATTTGTGCTAATTAAATACATTAGCACTATTAATCTTTTGTGCTAGCTGTTTTGGTATTTCTCTTGTCAATTTTAATATTATTTTTTTCTTTGTATTTGATTGTTCTTACCAGTAGCTTTTTCAAATCGAATTAGTATTCCTTTTATATTTTTAATGTTTTTTGTGTGTTTAAGATTCTTGCTAGTTGTGTTGTTTTTATTATTTAGTAATTTAAAAAATTGACTTGTCTTTATTTCTTTTAATTATGTAGTATTGCATATCACATTCACTTTATTTGATATATATCTTCTCTATTCTTTTGTTTTGATGTACACTTTTTGTACTTTTGTTTGCAAGTTATCTCACGATAACATAATGCTTGAACTTATTTTTAGACCGCACTTCAGTGAGTGTGATGTTTCAATAATAAGATAACACAAATCTCATTGCGAAAATTTAGTAAAATAATTCAATTCATGGGACTTGGAAAACAACACCTAATATCTCTAGGAAAAGACAGCAAGAGCTTTGCTCATTAGCACTAACAAAAATGCTGAAAAGGCGACTTGAAAATGTGGGTAATATTTAAAGCATTCTTTGGGCAGGCAATGGTGTATTCAAGCATTAACAAAGGTGAAACGATTACTCAAGAATTAGAAGATCTTATAAATATGAGCGTAAAAAAGACACCAATTATGGACTGAAAAAAGTAATTAAAAATATTAAGATCTACTAATTCCTCCAATAAAAAAGATGGTTCTTAGAAGGCGAATGCTAACAATAGAAGATAATACCATCATCCCAAATGATTAATTTGGTTTGGAACAGGCATTTTACCGTTTAATAAATCCATAGAATAGTAGATGCTATTAATCAAGCTTTTAAGTAAAAAAAATATAGTGCTATTCAAGTTAAAATGATGCTTCTCTCTCTTTGTATTTGCGTTATCTTCAAATCTGTTAGAAAAATGCCTTCAAATAGAGTTTGGTCAACATTTAACAGCTCTGTATCTAATTAAATTGGGTGTACCTTATGGTAGTATCCTTGATCTTACAAGTTAACATAATAGAACATAATGGCCCAATAATAAGAAATTCTAAAACAATATTTAGATGACGTGGACCAGAAATAGCATGTAAAATTAAATGAAGCAGAACACATGACTTTTATTAGACAGAAAATCATTACACCCCACTCCAAGCCTTAGGCCTTGACTTGCAGAACTTACATATAGAAAAAGCACAAATAACTTGGCGTAAAGTTTAAAAACTGCTAGACTGGTTACTTGGTAAAAAATTCAATCTATCCCTTTCTAATAAACTTCTTGTCTACCATGCTGTGTGCAGACTTAGATAGGTATATGGTATTTAACTAAGGGGTACAGCAGCAAACTCTAACATTTAAATAATGGAAAAGTTTTAATCAAACATTCTATATACAATGGCCCTTAATTTGTGAAAAACGTAAACATACTAAGAGATTCAAAAGTGGATTTGGTTAAAATTAAGTAAAATTAAAGTATTTAAGTAATTCAGGATCTGAGTTTGGTTTTGAGTTTATTGCTCATATACAAAAACTGGACATAAACATGTGAACTTGCTATGCAAATTTTAATCTTCATATTACGTTATGTGTACATTTAGCTTCTGTAATGTAAATCATAGAATTCTCACTTCACATCATATGCTAGTATCTATTTGTTTATTATAATTTGTTTATTATAAATTTACGAAAATAGAATGTTTATAAAGAAAAAATTGAAGTACTTTATTTTATTGTATTACAATAAAGTGCATTATTACTACTTGTCTGGCAGCACTTCTAATTAACAAAGTCAAGTAAAGGGAAAAGAAAGAACATACTCACTATTCACACTGAAAGGAGTAATTACAATATGTTACAAATATGGAATTCCAGCTATCATACTCTTCATAGATTTTAAAAAAGCTCACCAATCGGTGAAAAGCTCAAAAATGATTAAAATTTGGAGGGAATTAAATGTACCAGAAAAGTTAGTACGAGTAAGGTACACGACAGGTAACGTGAGAGTAATGAGAAACAACAGGAGACTTTGAAATACGAACAGGGCGTAGCCAAGACCTGCTCTCAACTTTGTTATTCTATATAGTTTTAGTGATCGTTAGAAATAGACAGTTGAAGAGATAGTGGCGCAGACTGCAAAAGTCATCAATCAATTGATCGGTCCTGCTGATAATGTTGCCATAGTGGATAGAAATAAGAAAGAACTAAAAAAATAGCAAAACGATAAATAAAAGTAGAGTACAGTGTACTGACATAAATAAATCGAGATAAAAGTAAAGTGATGAAGATTGGGGGAAGTGAGGAGGCAGAGAAAAAATTTCAAATAAAGACACGACTAGAAAAAAATAGAATTTGAACAAGTGAATTGCATACTTAGGAGCGCTCATAACTAATAAGTATAGCGAAGAACAAGAAATTCAAGGAACAATAAATAAAGTAAACAGATGTGGCAGAATGATGAACCACTTACTACTTGCAAAACAATTGTCAAGGAGTACAAAAATAGGAACGTATAAAACAATATTAAAACAAACTCTATTGAAAGGCTGTGCAACTCAAGTTCTAAATATAAAGATACAAAAAATGTTGAAGATGTGGGAAAGATAATTAGATGACAGTAGCGATGAAAGAAAGAACCAAAAATAGATACGGTAATAAAAGCAAAAAAGATCCAGTGGCTTGGTCATCTTAAAAGAATGGTACAATATAGCAAACGTAAGAGTTTGGAGAATACAAAAGAGAAGAAAAAACAGAAAAAAACACGGAAAACAAAGAGGGGGGCAGTTCAGACAAATTTAAAATAGGCGAATGTAAACAATTAAAAGAGGAAAGCGAAAAACGGAAAATTGATTGAAAATCACGAAAAAAAATCAGACTCGTTGCGTGATATTTAAGCAATTTAGGATAGGTTCTAGGGCCTACGGGAACCATCTGAAAACGCCTAGAAATTTCCTCATTGTTTGTGTCCTTGCACGTGCACCGTATTTGTGAAAGGTGTTATATCCGTCGCTCGATCGTGATGGTTAGCGGCCTCTACGGGGAACGTTCCACAATTCGTTACAATATGAACAATACTAACCAACTCCCAAACATCTTAACAAATTATTAGCATTTTACAAAAGGTAAATTCTAAAGCACGCGTTTGTATTCCTAAAATTTACGCCAATGCATTTGTAGTAACTACAAAAATTAGCTTGAAATTAATAAACCAGTACGGGAGATATACTTAATATTAAAATACACCAGCAAGTGTACTGGGTATTCATTGACAATTAAAAGGTAATGCTTACTTTCTAAATTAATCACAGAAAATTCTGAGATACTTTTTTAAATTAATAACATCACCAAATTTAAAAAAATGGAAATTAAATTTGTAAAATCAAATTTGATTCTTCAGGTTTTGTTTTAAAAAATCACAAAAATTTATTTTTTTCAATATTTTACATAAACTATATTCAGATTAAACAAATTTAAATGAGCGATATGCTGCAATTCGATGCAGTTTGCGCAGAATTGTGTAACATAAGTGATCATTCCTTCAAGAAGTCAGATGTCATAAAATATTCGCTGCGGGACGAAGCGAGGTCGCAAATGTTACGCACAAGCAATGGGTGCGCACTAGCTCGGATTTTCAGGTTTATTGGGGCAATTGACGGTTGACATATGTTCCCACGCTTTTCTTATTCCAATATTGTAAAAAAAAGTCTCCCTTAAATTTGACTTGCTCATTAAATAAAATCCTACCGTAAAAACGTAACTAAATTTTTTAAATTTAAAAATCTAAAATTAGAAACTAAATCATTGTGGGCTTTAAATTGAGGAGAAAACCTTTAAATTTAGAAAATTAAACGAGACGAAAAGAGTTAATCAAACGAAATTACCAAAATAATACATGTTTGTTGAAATATTTTTTCTTCTTATTTAGTATTTTAATACAACTATCTGCTCTCTTTTGTCTTTCGTTTCAGTTATATGACCGGTCTAGGTATTCGTCTTTCTATCAAATAGTCTCACACCTATCATTGCTCTTTCCATAGAACTTTTGGTTATTGCTGGTTTGTCTATGTTAGTTTTAGTAAGTATAAGCTAATTTTTAAATATTGAGCTACCCATGACAATCGCTATCCTATACATTTAAAATGGTTTAATTCATTTCCATCTACGTTTATTCCCATTTTACAACGGGAAGCTAAACAAGGCGATAACTCCAAAACTCTTACACTAGTGAAATTAATATGGTCAGCTGTTGGTTAAACAAGAGGAAATAAAACAAAAAAAATGATATGGGCCATGCCAACATTTATCCACTCAGCGGACTTTTTATATAGACAAAACTTTTATTCGTCCAGTAGCTTTCTAGCGATTTAGTTCTTTTAAAAATCAAATTTGCAGAAAATCATGATAAATATTGTGAAGTATTTACAGAGAAAAAAATGATAACTAAAGCCAGAAGTGCACATATTCTACCTTTTAGCGAGTTTCTGAAATTCTTGAAAAACTGAAGAACAATTGTGGAAATGTGTTCAGAGCGCATAAATAAATAGCGTTAATCCTTGAAAAATTTAGAAGAATAAGTTTCAAATTAACTTACAGTAGTTTCCAAAAAAAAAAAATTTTGAAATTAAAATGTGTAAAGGAAGAAATTTCTTCTTCTTCTTCTCATATCCTTCTGCATTTCATCGTCAAATTTAGAAGTCCTCTTGCGCCCACTTATTTCATTTACTTTTATCTCTTACTAAGATTTTCAATTCGTTCAACGTCTTTCTCCTTTTTTTCTCTATTTCCGTAATTTGTTTTCTTCGGTCTTCGCCTTTTTCTATTCTTTATTTTTCCCACTTCAAGTACTTCTCTACACAATCTTTTTGTATCCATCCGTTATATGTGACCGTACCAGTTGAGTTATCTAGTTTCAATTTTCCTATTTATTGTTCCCTACCCTAGCACTTCTCTAATTTCCTCATTTCGTATTCTATCACATTTTCTTTTATTGGCTGTACTTCTTAGATATTTTATCTTTATGGAAAATAAGAAATTTAAAGGCGAAAAATTAAAAAGCCCTATTCACACTATACTCATAGAAAAAATAATCATAGAGTAATTTCAAAATAAAAGGAAACGAAAACTCAGTCGTCCTTTTTCGAAAGTAGTTTTAGTACTTTACTTCCCGTTAATCTTTTTCATAGCCAACTCTACCTAAATAAAAGAGAAGTGGGGTAATCACTACTATGCTGATCCACTTGTCAGTCTTAGTACTAAAACTTCTAAAAGAAAAAATAGAACAGGCATATCTCCTTTTTAAGTTAATGATGGTTGATAATAATTTTATCTTGCATATCTCGTGATATTATATTTCACTCACTACATTATACTAGAACATATAACCCGTTTGTTTTCCCTCATTAACAGAAGAAATAAAATTACGAAAAAGTTTCATTGTTCATACAAAAAACATTGTCCACTACTAGGAACTTCAAAGACACTCACCATTTTCGGAAATCTACATCATCATCTCGAACTTACCTTTAGATGACTTCCCGTCAGATTTCGCTGTTTCCAACGTTGTCTCAAGTGTTGCTCGAACTCAGTCTTCCTACCCAGCAGAACACCATCATCTCCAAAAATGCTCCACCGCCACCCCTTTCGCCGGCCGAACCCTATCACTTGAATGATTCACATATCAAACCTCTGCTAAAGGAGCAACGAGAGAAAATGCAAATGGCATTTTCAAGCTAGAGATTGTTGATCATTTTAAGTCACGTACCTGGTGATAATATGCTTCTATCACTACATAACACTATAGCACATAAGCCGATTGTTCCTAAGCATGAATGAAAGAAAGAAAGTGTCAAAAACTTACGTTTTTATGTGTTTAATACGAAGAAAAAAAATTACTAACACCAATTCAGTACCTTCAAAGAAACATGAGAAAAATTCAACATTAAATAATATTTGAGAATCCTATCGAAGTGAAAGTTCAATTGTTCATACAGAAAATATTACCCACCACCAAAAATTTTAAGGACACTCACCATTTTCCGGAACATCTACGCCACGACGTCATCTCGGACCTACCTTTAGATGATTTCTTTACCTCGGCCACTCTCACTGCTTCCACCGTTGTCTCCAGTGCTGCTCGAATTCAGCCCTCCTATTCCTCGCCACAACAAGTCCTTAGTCTGTCTTATTACACAGCACTCACGTTTACTGTCACGGTCACGCCGGAATACACAACTTTTACTAGCACTTCGCGATCACACCACGACTGAACATAATGCGCGCACTTCCATCACTAACGACGTCTATTGCTCTTGTTTGAGCACACGTAATATGTATCTTGATTGGTTGAGCAGCAGCCAAGTGTCAGCTGGCGAAGGAGAAATATTTGTTACATACAAAAATAAAGCAATGCATCCTTTTACATCGCATGCAAAGAAGTTATAAGCAGATTTTTGGACAAAAAATGTTAGAACTTTTCATGGCTTCTTTGCTTATCACTTTGTTCTGTCTGATTTGACAAGATTGGAAAAATTATTGCCTACTATTGTGGACATAAAACTTGCGTTGGAATTGAACTGGCGAATTTATTATTCACAGAAGAAGCATTTCCACCACCAGGAATCTTAAGCACACTCACCATTATCCGGAACATCAACGCCATCATCTCGAACCCGCCTTTAGGTGACTTCTTTGCCACGGCTGCTCCTGCTGTTTCTAACGTCGTCTCCAAAATGCTCCGCCACCGCCCTTCTCGCCGGCCCAACACGATGTACGTAGTCTGTCTTATTACATGGCACCTATTGTCAAGTTTATTATCTCGGTCACACGAAATACACTACTTTTACTTACATTTCGCTATTACATCACAATTAAACATGCACGCCTTCCATCACTGTTGCATTTGCTAGAGCACAAGTCGTTTTGTATCTTGATTGGTGATCCTTGATTCTTGTATTCACACTCTTCCCTAGAAGAGGTCGCCGTTTTTTATAAGTAGCCTCAGTGCTTTGCTCCCCATTAATTTTTTACTACTTAAATAAGAGACTTGCCCTACCGCTTTAATGATTCACATATTGGTCTTATTGCTAAACTTCTAAAAGAGAAACGAGAGGAAAAAAGCAAATCGCATTTTCGAGTTAAAGATTGTTCATGATAATTTTACTTTACGTACCTGGTGATATTATGCTTCTATAACTATAAAACACTAGAGCACATAACCCGTTTGCTCTTCAGCAATAACAGAACAAATAAGATGACGATAACGTATGCAGACGAATAATTTTATAACGTTATGATGTGTCTAATTCGAAGAGAGAAAAAAATAACTAAGACGAATTCAGGGCCTCAAAAGAAGAACGAGAAAAACGCAACATTAAATAACATTTGAGAATCCTATCGAAGTGAAAGTTCAATTGTTCATACAGAAAATATTACCCACCACCAAAAATTTTAAGGATACTCACCATTTTCCGGAACATATAAGCCACGAGGTCATCTCGGACCTACCTTTAGATGATTTCTTTACCTCGGCCGCTCTCACTGCTTCCACCGTTGTCTCCAGTGCTGCTCGAACTCAGCCCTCCTACTCCTCGCCACAACAAGTCCTTAGTCTGTCTTATTACACAGCACTCACGTTTACTGTCACGGTCACGCCGGAATACACAACTTTTACTAGCACCTCGCGATCACACCACGACTGAACATAATGCGCGCACTCCCATCACTAACGACGTCTGTTGCTCTTGTTTGAGCACACGTAATATGTATCTTGATTGGTTGAGCAGCAGCCAAGTGTCAGCTGGCGAAGGAGAAATATTTGTTACATACAAAAATAAAGCAATGCATCATTTTACATCGCATGCAAAGAAGTTATAAGCAGATTTTTGGACAAAAAAAATGTTAGAACTTTTCATGGCTGTCTTTGGTTATCACTTTGTTCTGTCTGATTTGACAAGATTGGAAAAATTATTGCCTACTATTGTGGACATAAAAACTTGCGTTGGAATTGAACTGGCGAATTTATTATTCACAGAAGAAGCATTTCCCACCACCAGGAATCTTAAGCACACTCACCATTATCCGGAACATCAACGCCATCATCTCGAACCCGCCTTTAGGTGACTTCTTTGCCACGGCTGCTCCCGCTGTTTCTAACGTCGTCTCCAAAAATGCTCCGCCACCGCCCTTCTCGCCGGCCCAACACGATGTACGTAGTCTGTCTTATTACATGGCACCTATTGTCAAGTTTATTATCTCGGTCACACGAAATACACTACTTTTACTTACATTTCGCTATTACATCACAATTAAACATGCACGCCTTCCATCACTGTTGCATTTGCTAGAGCACAAGTCGTTTTGTATCTTGATTGGTGATCCTTGATTCTTGTATTCACACTCTTCCCTAGAAGAGGTTGCCGTTTTTTAAAAGTAGCCTCAGTGCTTTGCTCCCCATTAATTTTTTACTGCTTAAATAAGAGACTTGCACTACCGCTTTAATGATTCACATATTGGTCTTATTGCTAAACTTCTAAAAGAGAAACGAGAGGAAAAAAAAGCAAATCGCACTTTCGAGTTAAAGATTGTTGATGATAATTTTACTTTACGTACCTGGTGATAATATGCTTCTATAACTATAAAACACTAGAGCACATAACCCGTTTGCTCTTCAGCAATAACAGAACAAATAAGATGACGATAACGTATGCAGACGAATAATTTTATAACGTTATGATGTGCCTAATTCGAAGAGAGAAAAAAATAACTAAGACGAATTCAGGGCCTCAAAAGAAGAACGAAAGAAACGCAACATTAAATAACATTTGAGAATCCTATCGAAGTGAAAGTTCAATTGTTCATACAGAAAATATTACCCACCACCAAAAATTTTAAGGACACTCACCATTTTCCAGAACATCTACGCCACGCCGTCATCTCGGACCTACCTTTAGATGATTTCTTTACCTCGGCCGCTCTCACTGCTTCCACCGTTGTCTCCAGTGCTGCTCGAACTCAGCCCTCCTACTTCTCGCCACAAGTCCTTAGTCTGTCTTATTACACAGCACTCACGTTTACTGTCACGGTCACGCCGGAATACACAACTTTTACTAGCACTTCGCGATCACACCACGACTGAACATAATGCGCGCACTTCCATCACTAACGACGTCTGTTGCTCTTGTTTGAGCACACGTAATATGTATCTTGATTGGTTGAGCAGCAGCCAAGTGTCAGCTGGCGAAGGAGAAATATTTGTTACATACAAAAATAAAGCAATGCATCCTTTTACATCGCATGCAAAGAAGTTATAAGCAGATTTTTGGACAAAAAAAATGTTAGAACTTTTCATGGCTCTCTTTGCTTATCACTTTGTTCTGTCTGATTTAACAAGATTGGAAAAATTATTGCCTACTATTGTGGACATAAAAACTTGCGTTGGAATTGAACTGGCGTGTTTATTATTCACAGAAGAAGCATTTCCCACCACCAGGAATCTTAAGCACACTCACCATTATCCGGAACATCAACGCCATCATCTCGAACCCGCCTTTAAGTGACTTCTTTGCCACGGCTGCTCCCGCTGTTTCTAACGTCGTCTCCAAAAATGCTCCGCCACCGCCCTTCTCGCCGGCCCAACACGATGTACGTAGTCTGTCTTATTACATGGCACCTATTGTCAAGTTTATTATCTCGGTCACACGAAATACACTACTTTTACTTACATTTCGCTATTACATCACAATTAAACATGCACGCCTTCCATCACTGTTGCATTTGCTAGAGCACAAGTCGTTTTGTATCTTGATTGGTGATCCTTGATTCTTGTATTCACACTCTTCCCTAGAAGAGGTCGCCGTTTTTTATAAGTAGCCTCAGTGCTTTGCTCCCCATTAATTTTTTACTGCTTAAATAAGAGACTTGCCCTACCGCTTTAATGATTCACATATTGGTCTTATTGCTAAACTTCTAAAAGAGAAACGAGAGGAAAAAAGCAAATCGCACTTTCGAGTTAAAGATTGTTGATGATAATTTTACTTTACGTACCTGGTGATATTATGCTTCTATAACTATAAAACACTAGAGCACATAACCCGTTTGCTCTTCAGCAATAACAGAACAAATAAGATGACAATAACGTATAAAATAACTAAGACGAATTCAGGGCCTCAAAAGAAGAACGAGAAAAACCCAACATTAAATAACATTTGAGAATCCTATCGAAGTTAAAGTTTCATTGTTCACACAGAAAATATTACCCACCCCCAAAAATTTTAAGGACACTCACCATTTTCCGGAACATCTACGCCACGCCGTCATCTCGGACCTACCTTTAGATGATTTCTTTACCTCGGCCGCTCTCACTGCATCCACCGTTGTCTCCAGTGGTACTCGAACTCTCTACTGCTCGCCGCAACAGGTACTTAGTCTGTCTTATTACATAGCACTCACATTTACTGTCACGGTCACGCCGGAATACACAACTTTTACTAGCACTTCGCGATCACACCACGACTGAACATAATGCGCGCACTTCCATCACTAACGACGTCTGTTGCTCTTGTTTGAGCACACGTAATATGTATCTTGATTGGTTGAGCAGGAGCCGAGTGTCAGCTAACGAAGGAGAAATATTTGTTACATACAAAAATAAAGCATTGCATTCTTTTATATCGCATGCAAAAAAGTTATAAGCAGATTTTTGAACAAAAAAAAAATGTTAGAACTTTTCGTGGCTCTCTATGTTTATCACTTTGTTCTTTCTGATTTGATAAGATTGGAAAAATTACTGCCTACATTAAACGAAGCAAGCGATCAAACAAATCAATAGAACTAAATTAAAAAATTAAGCGACTAAAGCATCTACTATCAAATAATTTTATAACTCATCCAAAAAATCTAAAAATATTTTTAACTTAAGGAATTTAAAAATAAAAAATAAAATAGAAATATTGCGGACCTTAAAACTTGAGTTAGAATTGAACTGATGCTTTGATTGTTTACAGAGGAAGCATTTCCCACCACCAGAGATGTTAAAGACAACTCACCATTTTCCAGAACATTACGCTGTCATCTCGAATCTATCATAGGTGACTTAGCTGCTTCCAATTCGTCTCCAAAAATGCTTCACTGCCGCCCTTCTCGCCGGCTCAGCACGAAATACAAAGTCTGTTTTTTTGCACAATACTCAAACCTATACCAACCCGGCCACACGGTATTCATTATTTTTACTACCTTTTTGCGATCACATCACAACTGATCATAGAGCGGTGTTTGTCACGCTTGTTTAGGGCCAAGTATTGTAGCGAGGAGATTGATTACTCAAATTTCGTCGAAAAAAACGATTGTAACTAATACCTGGTGGTTTAAATTACTAAATAGTAGGTTATACGCATGTCGATCGCCTGCAGACAAAACGGGTAAAGTTGTCAAAATCATCTTGATCTGTCATACAGAAATTCAATTAAATCAGTAAAATCTTGCATAGGGGCTGACGTATCTTCAGATCATAATCTTTAACTGCCAACCTAAATGTTAATTAAAAAAAAATCAATAAATTGAAAATGTGTCTTAGATTAGAAACAGAGCACTACAATCACATCATTAGGGAAACTGTGTAAAAATAATGAAAACTTAGATGATTAGATGATATTACCAAAATATGGAAAACACTGAGAGATGGCATACGTAATCCGTGCAAAGGGATATTAAATAAACCTATAGTACAAGGACATAAAATAGATGACCCATGAAATTTTAAATATGATGAATCAATCAAAATCACAAAAACATAAAAAATAAAAAATATATCAGAAAGGAGGTAAATGAAGCAAAAGAAAAATGTATAACATATAATATATTATATAATCCCGAAAGAGATTGCAGTCCACCATCGGGAGGATACCAAGGAAATCAAATACTCGGGGAGGACCAGAACTAGCAACAGTGACTAATCCACAATGGGCGGCCTAGATTAGGTGGCTGAAAAATAACTCGACAAGACGCCTGGCAAGCGTGGAGTTCAAATTACCAAATTTTCTGAAAAACATGACGACTTTAAAACGTACCGGAAAGAATATACCCCAGGTAGGTAGAGATAACTCATAATCCCATACCGGAAACGAGGTCAGCCTCAAAGATTCCGGGGAGGCAAAACAACAACATGTAAGCAGAAAAACCAAAAAAAAAAACAAGAAAAGAAACAACAAACTGCTCATTAAACATTGCGACCTATAACACGAGGACCATAAGGACCAGAGAAAGACTACAAGAATTAGAATATGAACTATAAAGAATAAACTGGGATATTGTAGGATTAACCGAAACAAGAAGAAAAGGAGAACAATATTTTCGACTGGACTTAGGACACACCCTCTTTTGCAGAAAAAAGATGAAGATGGCAAAGGAGGAGATGGAGTAATAATAAATAAAAATTGTATAACTATATAAAAATTCTGAAAACAATATTAGATCGAGTAATATATGTCGTAACAGCTATAAACAAAAAGATAACTCTTAAATAAATATAAGCATACCCACCAGCCACCACATATGAAGATGAAGAAGTTGAGACGGTCTATGAGGATATAACAAATGCAATAAATAAAAACAAAACGACACACATAATTGTGGGAGGAGACTTTAACGTTAAGATAGGTGAAAAGTGGGAACCAGAAATGAAAGGGAAAAATGTTAGCAAATTTCCTAGAAAGAAGGTTTATATTTGATAAATACTTTTTTGAAAAGAAGAAGAAACGTAATGGACATGGAGAAGTCCAGATGAATAAACAAAAAAATGAGATCGACTTTATTATCTCAGGTCACAAATACATAATCCAGAATGTAGACGTAGTTAACCAACTTAGTACGAGTAGTGACCATAGGATGGTAAGAAGCAAGATACTCATAAATAATAAAATAAAGAGAAAAATAAAAATGAAATAAATAAAGATAAAAGTAAATAGGAATATAAAACTAAGCTAGAACATATGGAGCCGAATCATGGGTAATCAAGATAAACACAGATCAAAAATAACAGCACAGAAATGAAGTACCTAAGACGGGAATTGTAAAACAAGAAGAGACCGTAAGGAATCGCAGTGTAGAGACGAACTAGATCAAATTAGTGAAAACATAGAATTAAAACAACTTCAATGGTTTGGACATATGGTACGAATAAGTCAGACAAGGTACAAGAAAGTGTTTGCAATGAAAGATGAAGAAAGCGTCCCAGAGGAAGGCCTAGAAAAGTATAAGACAACATCAGAGAAGTGGCAAGGAAAAGAGGCAAGACCATAGAACAAATAAAGATCCTGGCAAGGATAGAACGCTTACAACGATGGCTCAAAAAAACAGTGAGTAAAAGAGAAAAGAAGAAGAAGAAGAAGAAAAGTAAATAGGGAAAAACTAAGAGAAAAAGCAAAGAATACAAGAAACAGCTAAAGAAAACTCAAAAAACCCAGGACACATAAACGAGACATTAAACGAAGCCAATAAAAGAATAACAAAAATTATAAATGAAAAAGCCAAATCTCTAAAGAAAAGTACAAACAAGTTGTCTGCAGAAACTAAACGATTATTACAGAAAAAAAGAAAATTGATCAAAAATGGAAAAGGCACCATCGAATATACAGATACTAACAAGACAGTGAGAAAAATGGTGAAGCAAGACATCCTAAAATACCAAAAAAATCAAGTACAATATGTATTAGAAAATAACCGAGGTCTAAATATATTTAAAAGAAAAAACACACACAAAAAGTAACAAAAATAAAAGACAAAGCGGATAACACAATTAAAAATAGAAAACAAATATTAAATTGTAGAATCCTATTATAGGGACCTATATGAATCTAAAATAACAGAGATACAAGAAGAAAAAGACAATAAAGACAATAAAATAATAAATGCCAATTCAGAAGAAATACCCGAAATATATGTAGAAGAGCTTGAGAATGTGTTGTCGCAAATGAAAAATTGTAAAGGGAAAGGTGAAGACAATATAATACCTAAGATGCTCAAAGAAAGTGACACAAAAACCAAAGAAAAACCAGTAAAATTATTTAATAAATGCATAACAGAAGAACACATTCCTAAGGTTTGGGAAAATTATAAAAAAGGTGGTCCGGCTGATCTCGAAAATTACAAGCCGATTAGTCTGCTATCATAGATATATAAATTATTCACTAGAATAATTGCAAACAGATTACAGCAAAAACTTGAATTCCAGCAGCCAAAAGAACAGGCTGGTTTTCGAAGTAAATACAGTACGGTAGAACATCTTCATACAGTGGGACGGGTAATAGAGAAATCTTCGGAATATAACACAGAAGTATGGATGACCTTTATCGACTTCCGAATGGCATTCGATACCATAGCAATGTGGGCTATAATAAAATTTCTACGAAATGCTGTGGTAGACCAACGTTATATATACACGTCAAAAGAGGAGTTCGTCAAGGAGACATAATCTCTCCAAAATTATTTACCCCAATACTCGAGGACATCTTTAAAAAACTTAAAATGGAAAGATAAAGCATTAAAAATATAAGGAGAATACTTACATAATCTGAGGTTTGCTGATGATATTGTATTGTTTGCAAATGATAAACAGGGGTTAATAGACAAGCTAGAAGAACTACAAGAAGAAGCTACAAAAAAGACTACACATCAACAACACAAAAACACAATTTACTACAAATGTACCAAATACAGACGAAATAATTTCGATTCATGGGCAAACAATAAACAAGACGCAATCATCGCAACTTACTGAACATGAAGATACCAATGGAATTAAAAACAAAAGTTTACAATAAGTGCATACTTCCAGTTGTTACATACGGTTTTGAGACCTGGGTCCTGACTAAAAATATTAAGAACAAACTAAAAGTACACCAGAGGGCCGTAGAGAAAAGAATTCTAGGAATATTACTAAGAGATCACAAAACAAACCAATGGATAAGAGAAAAAACCAAAGTTATAGACATAAAAAAAAATCGGCTCTTTAAAATGGCAATGAGCAGGCCATGTAGCCAGACATACAAAAAAATGGAACGGCTACATCACCAAATAGACATCATGAGGAGAACGAAGAAGTACTAGAAGACCCTAACAGCGCTGGTATGATAAGATAAAGAAAGTTGCAGGACTCAACTGGTATCAAGTGGCACATCAAGAGTATGAAGAGGCATTTATCCAATGGATAGAAAAAGGCTGAAGAAGAAGAAGATTATATAACTTACAATGTCGAAGCAAAATACGCTTTTATGGACATCAAAGTAATACGTAGGGCAAAATTACATACGGACCACAAATTTCTTATTGCCGACACTGAATTCTACAGCAGGAAACCTCGAAAACATAAACATTACGATAAAATCAAAACAAATGAACTAAGAAAGCCTGAAGTAGCGCAGGAATTCAAAGACAATCTAGACGAGGCCCTTCAAGAAAATTGGGACTTGGAAAAGAAATGAACAAAAATGAATAAAAAAATATTAAAACAGTCGCAAAAGGTATATGAAAAGATGATAATAAAAGAAAACCAGAACTGGAATATCAGAGTTCAGAACAAAGTGAAGGCAAAGAAGAAAGCTTAGAAAAACTACATCCAGAGGAGAACTGAACTAACCGACAGCAATATGTACAAGAAGAGAAATAAAGCAAAATAAACTGTGCTTAAAGTAAAACAGGAAAGCTGGGAAAATGCGGAAAAGATCTAGAGACAAAATACAACAAGAACAATGAAAGAGGTTTCTGGAAGGTTATTAATGGTTTGTGAGGTAAATTTGGGAAACCAATGTGAAACAAGAAATGATCAAAAGATAATAGAAACTGAAGAAAAGAAAATTCTACAGGCATGGAAGGAGCATTACGAAAAAAATTTAAGAAAGACAACCCAATAGGAGAAGACAGAAGAAGACAAAACATAAGAACTTACAAGACGAAGAACTAGAACATAAAATTGAAGCTTAAGAAAACAATATTGAAATAGAAGAAGTAAGAGAAGCAATAAACCCGATCAAACTGGACCAGACCGCCAGGAGAGACGGCATAACAGCTGAAATGATCAGATACAGAGGAGAACAGCTCTGCAAATGGATAAAAGACTTATGCCAACTAGTTTGGAAAAGGAACAGAATGTCAGATGTTTGGGAAGTGAACATAGTAGTCCCAATACACAAGAAAAAGACCCAAATGATTGCAATAATTACCGAGCAATATACCTATCCTCTACCTTACAAAAAATATATTTAAGGATTTTAGAAACAAGACTAAGGGTAGAGATTGAAGAATTAGTGATGGAAGAAAAAGCCACCTACAGACCGCAAAGACCGATGCAAAACCATATATTTACACTAAATATGATGATAGAGAAAAGAATAAAAAAGACAGCTATTTCTAGCGTTCATAGATATTGAATCGGCTTTTGACAGAGTTCCCAGGGATAGCTTATAGAAGGTCTTATCAGAATTTAAAATAACACAATTAGTACAGGCTATTAAAAAATCATATAAATAGATAAACCAAAGGACGAGTAAAATCAGAAAATTTCCAAATGAACAATGGAATAAAACAAAGGGACTTCTTGAGTCCTTTACTGTTCATAGCAGTTATGAACTAGATTATAAAGGAATCCAAAGAGAACAGATTTAAAGTAAAAAAAAAGCGGAACACTGGAATCTTACGCCAATGTGGACACAATGCTTGGTATTGTAGCAGAATCATCACGGAAGTTACAGCAAGCGGTCAACAAGCGGAATATAATGATAGAACGATGGGGTATGAAGATAAACGAAAACAAAAGCAAAATAATAAACATAACAAGATCAGGAGCAGAAAAGAAATCAGCTTGAAGAGGTATTAGTATTGGAGAACAATAATAACTAAAATAGAAACACAAGAATAAAAACTCATCAATAGGATAAATAAAGCAAGTGAAATTTACTGCACATTATATAAGACCATAATAAGAAGTAAGGAGATAAAGACCAAAACAAAATTAGGAAATGTACAAAAGTATTGATGTTCCCACTTTAATTTATGATAGTAAAAGCTGGGTCATACAGGACAAAACTAGAAGTAAAATAACCACCAGCAAAATAAAGTTCCTAAGGAGTATATGCGGCAAAATCAGAAGAGACAGAATTAGGAACGTGATAACCAGAGTAGAACCACTAGTAGAAGTTGAATCGAGGCAATGGTACAGGTGCTTGACTAGAATGAGTAACCGAAGATACTCAAAAAATATGTTGAAAGCGAGACCAGAGGGAAGACGATGTAGAAGGAAGAATGGAAAATAAACGGAGAACAAAACGTAAGGGAACGCGGAAAGAACGGATACTGGTCGCTGATAGAGTCCAGTACCGAAAATGGATAGATGGGAACCCGACGTCGTAGTGGCACATGGGGACCGGAAAAGAAGAAGAAAAGAAATATCACCAAGACAAGCGTAACAAAATTTAGAAACTTGAAGAGAAATGTGGTTTATTTAATCTGCATAAAATGTAAAAGAATTAGCAAGCTTACAAAAAAGGCATCAGAGAACTGCTTTTTTAGATAAAGATGGAAAGATGTTAATAAGTACAGAAGACAAACTTTCACGATGGAGAGAATATACCGAAGGTGCATTTATGGATGATAGAACTGATTCGGATGAAATATCTACAAATCAAAGGGAACTTGGTGCGGATATCACCAAAGAAGAAATATTATAAGCTTTTAAAAATACGAAAGATGGAAAAGTCCTGCCCCTGACAAACTCTCAAGTGACATCCTGAAAATTATTGATATGAAATATATGGATACATTGATCAATCTATTCTATAAAATATACAGATCGGGAAATATTCCTAAAACATGGTTGGTATCTACTTTTATCTACTTACTGAAGAAAAGAATGCGTAGATTATCTTACCATTAAATTAATGTCCCACACTGTAAAATTATTCCTTTATCCATAACCGAATATATTGAAAGTTAGACATGAGCTCTCTTCTCATTTAATACATTGATTCAGAGATGTTTATATGTGAACTAAGATGTGTGCTCATGCTTTATCAATTACAACGGGCCATTCAATAAAGTCCACCATGATCAATCAATAAGTATTTTTAAGCTGAAATACCTGGGCCGTAGAGATCTTCAGATTATATCAACATTGTATCAAACATAATCAAATATCAGAAGAAAAAAATAAAAATAAAATAAAAACTGAGTAAGACAAGGATGTGTGTTGTCTCCAACTCTCTTTGGTACGTATTCTGGGAAAAACCTTAAACATTTCTCGAAGGAGGGACCAATTAATAACATCAAATATATCTAATGACCCGAATAGCCGCATGTAGTGAGGAATATAGACGAACACTTAATATTAGAAAGATAAAACTTATGATAATATCGAAAACCCCCAGAAGAAATGAAAGCTTTAGTATCAATGTAAAAACATCGAACAAGTCAATAGCTACATATATCTTGTAATGATGATAAATCAGGCAAACGACTATAACCACAAAATTAAAATAAAAAAAGGAGCTCGAGCTTAAAGAAGAAATAGAAACAAAAAAAAGAGCAAATAGGATGTGTGTTGTCGCCAACATTCTTTGATGCATATTCTGAATAAGGGGCGACTGGTATCAAAGTTGATGGAATAGTAATTTATAACATTAAAGCTTCAATTTAAGAACCCAATTAGCAAAATGCTATGCCTTTACTATTCTGCTCTACGGAATAGAAGCTTGAACCTTAAACATAACAATTCTCAAGATAAGCGAAGCATTTGAAATGTGGGTGTACTGGAAGATCCTTAAAATATCATGGATAAATCGTATAACAAACGTGGAAGTCCTAAGAAGAAAGCAAAAAGATAAAAAGGTAGTAGACACCACCAAGAAATGAAATCTGAAATATTTTAGATATATCAGAAGAGAAAGAACAAATGTACAATAAACAACAAGAATAACAGATACACTTCTAGCGAATTATTCAGAGCAGCAGCTTCTAAAATCACAATAGCGATGATGATTGCCAACCTTCAACACGAAGATGGCACCTAATGAAAAAGTGTAGTAGTTTGATTAGTCGAATGGCAAAATGTCTTCAGATGAAGGAAAAACCTTCCATACAAACAAAAATTTCCAAATAATAAATAAGACAAAGTGGTAGTGTTGTTGGTCTTGCTGCTAAACTCCTAAAATTAAAACAACAAAAAAAATTGCACTCTCAAAATAAAGGTTGTTAATAATAATTTCATTTTACGTACCTGGTAATATTATGTTTGAATCGCTACATATCACTGTAACACATAACCAGCACCTAATGCCCTCTTTACCCCTGCAGATCTCGCGGATTCCAACATAATCTCCAACGCTGTACAACGCCGTCCTCCTTGCCAGCGTTGCACCGATTTAATCTTATTGCATAGCATTCAAGTTTACCATCGCTATCACATGAAATATAGTACATGTAGTTACACTTTACAGTTTTACTATGGCGCTTGCTGAATTTATTTTGAAGAAAAACCTTGCGTTTGACGAACTAGCAGAATTTGCAATTGTGAATTGTCAGAGCCTTTCGCCACCGAAAACCCTGCGTTGAGCTGTACAGACTCACGTAGTAAAGTCTTGGTTAAGGTGAGTTAAATATTTGTAGCTTAGTAATGAACACCAACGTTCAAATAAAAGAATGCAGATTTTTCACTAAATAAAAAGAAACCAGGTTTCCATAAAAAATTGCTACAGATTTTCTTGTTGTTTGCAATTTATCGTGTTGTTCCTTCGCTTTTCATATAGCAGGAAATTTAAATGAGATATACGACCAGCTAGTTTGTGGAAATTAATTTAAAAATGAACCATCTGCAATCGCTTACATAAACTATTGCAAAATATTTGTAGAAGTACACAAAATAGTTATACAAAAATTGTTATTACAGCTTCTATGGCTAAATTTGTTATTTTGTTCTGTATTTACTTTAAATAAGACACACATAATTTATTAAAAAAGTCAAAAAAATGTAAACGCATTTAAATAACCTAAGTGCAGTTGATAGAAATAAAATTGAAATTACCGGCATCATGCCAAACAAAAAAATTGAAGATCATAATGACGTGCGAAGACGCCATCTTCAATCATGACTGGCATTTCTTGAAATTGAACTTTTACTGGTCAATATAGCAAACATTGCTTGCTACCAGCAATCATAAAGGCACTTACCATTTTCTGGAACATCTACGCCGTCATCTCGAACTTACCTTTGACGACTTCTTCACCCCGGCTACTCCCGCTGCTTTCATGCCGTCTCCAACGCTGTTTCAAAGTTGTATTCTTCGCCGGCAGCACACTAATTAGTTAATCTGTCTCATTACAAAGTACTCACTACCGCGATCACACGGACTGCACTAATTCTGATTACCTACACCTCGCGAGCACATCACAACTGATCCCAACGAGCGCGCTTCCACTATTAACAGACGCGGCGTTTGGGGGTCCATGGCGTCTGCACCACTTGTTGGCGCAAAAACGCCAACTTCAAGATGAACGTTGGATGAACAATTGACAAACGTTTGCAGGGGTAGCCCAACCATTTCTTGTTTGTAAATGAATATTCCAGTAAAGCAACGCAGTTTTAAATGCAAAGCATCAAAAAACAGTTTTGTACAAAAATCGTTGTTACATTTGTTATTTAATTTTTCCTGCTTTCGATTTTTTTGCTTTAATTAAAACGCACGATCAATTAATTTAATCGAAAAGAGAAATCTGAAGCATCATTCCAAACAAGAAACATTGAAGGTCACACAATGACGTGAAACGCCATTTCAGATTATTCTTAGCATTTTTCAAACGGAGCTTCTGTTGGCCATTTCCCGGAACATCTCCGCCGACATCGCGAATCCACCTTCATACGAGTCTTTCCCCGGCGCTAGCGCTTTTTGTAAGGTGAGCTCCGACTGCGCCGGCGCTATCCCTTTTGCCGGCACACCACCAAATATTTAATTTGCCTCATCACACGGCGCTAAAATCGCTGCGTAGCACGTAGAATGCACTTTCCATTGCACCTCACGACCACATCACGACTGGTCACAAGGGCGCAGTTCAACTGTTCCCAGACGCGGCTCTTGCGGTGTTGCGGCCTCTGGCGCACTTGTTTAGCGCGAAGATGACAACAATTCACCAAGCTATATATAGGGGTTGACCAAATAAATTGCAATTTGCACCAATAATTCTGGCTTTTTAATACGTTTTTCTGCGGTCGAAAAAATTATCATTTAAAGAATTATTTTTATTTTCCCCATTAAAATTTTAGCATTTTTCCGTATTTTTCTACGGACATTATTTATAAAAGTCATCAACTGCTCATAAATTTGTTTGTTCGCCGTAAGAAAGTTTGAGAGCCGCTGGGGGGAGCTTTCCGAGAACTAACACCTACCCCCCAAAATTCGCAGAATTTCTAGCAGCTGGAGGGTTTGCACGCATGCAGCTGGCCAAGTTGCGTAGCTGTTTCGAGGGATGCTGCGTGCCCACAGGCGAGAAAAACCTTCACACAAATTAAATTTTGAAACGGCTTTTCATTATTGGAAGTAATGCGTTATAAACTGCAAATTTAGTTGTAACTAAAAAAAAGACAATTTGAAAAGCGTACAAGATTTACACACGTCCTTGAGAAATGTATGGATATTCTTCTACTTTATTTATAGCAAATGATAGGCCAAAAGTATATCTTACAAAAGTGCTATTTTTTGCTTGCAGTCTTCGTGTTAAATGAGGATGAAGGCAAACCATTCGAACAGGAAGTCGTAATTACTCCAAACCATACTCTCTTCAGAATAATTAGAAATGCGATTATCTAATTGAAACATAGGATTTCAATAAGAACTTTCCAACGGACCCTGTTTCCGGCCAATTTCTTTCCTTCTTGACATGGTGTTTTGACAGTCTTGAAGTCATCTGAAACTGATTATCTCCAGATCAAACGCAATTTATCACGTTTTCGTTTTGCCTGTGGATTTCACTCTGAAGCTATTCTCGCCCCACTTTCCTGTTTGGTGCTGATTTGTTCTTTGCAATAATTTATTGTACGAAGTTTTGATATTATATTCTTCATTACTTTCTACGTTTCAGACCTGTGTACATTCACAGACTTTACACTACAGTTACATATTCTTAATTTCGTTTTGTTGATAGTTATTATAAAGTCCAGATAGGTTTCAGTTGTTGAAAAGTTTGTTGAGCTTCTTAATTATGTTTTTAAAATCAATGTTGGCTCTACCATATGTGGAATATTCTTTCCAGCGTTGTATTTGTCGCTCTGGGAATGAAAAGAATTCCCCTAAACTTAATCTTATTAACGTGGGTTTGTTTTGATTTTTATTGCTGAATTGTTTAGTTACATTGTACAATTTTATCTTTATGCGTTCTTACAGCATCTTCTGCTTGTGATTGGTCGATTTAAAAAATCGTACAGCTGCATCTTTTCCCTTTCTGCCACATATTTCCATTTTGGGTAATTATCTATGTTTGTATTCTCTTATATGTGGTAACGTTTTAAGTTTTTCCAGTTTGAACAACATTCAACAGTAAGCTCTTCTGTCTTGAGCTATTAAGATGTGGTTTATTTGGGTTTTTTCTGTTTGGTAAAACCCATGTAATCTTATGGATGCGTTTGTACAGGAAAATTGTGCCTCTGATTACTAGAATGTGAGTACCCGTACAGCCTTTTAAAGTATTTCGCCAGTATTGTTTATTTTCTCCAAACCCATTTTATCATGTTTTCTAGGTTTCTGTTATTGCCATAGACCATATTATTTAGATATCTCATGACAATGGATATATAGCTGGTTGGTCATAGAAGATTTGTTTTCATCAGAGGAAGGTTTGTTTGGAGCATAATATGATTGTCTATGATATGAGACTCTTCCTTTTGTTTCTACTAAGCACTATGTCAACTCCATTTTTATGAGATTTGCCTGGTTCCTTCCCAGTAAATATTAGAAGTTCTTCATTCGTGGATTCAGGTTCTCCTTGTCCATACCATGTTTTCGCCAGTCCTGGAATGACAATGTTATAAGCATTATGTTCTTTGATGACTTATGATAATCTAATTGTTTTGGAGTTGCCAAGTTCATCGCCATTAAATTAGTCCTTGAAATTTTAATAATCTTCTTAATTCAGACATATATAGTTACCTAGACTGTCAACTTTAGCATCCAGTTCTACCTCGACGTTTCCTTCGTGCTTTTATAAGGTTTTTTCTCTACACTGGGTCCTCAGAGCTTGGTTAGTTATAATAACAGTCTACCTTGACAAGGTGAGGTTGGCAGTTGGGTAAGATGATCTGTTTGACAAGCTAGACTACCCCATAAGAAAGATATAATTAACAGGATTACACAGGATTAGCCTTGTATTAATTTTGTAGCTCTGTTTTGGTGAATTTGTTACAACTATCTTAAGAACTAAAGTAGAATTAGAATCTGGATACTTTGTTCTGTCTACTCTTCCAAATAGGTGACTCACCAGTAATAATTAGCGAGCGACATTGTGAGGTACACTTAAACGAGAAAAGTGTAGACTTAATTGTGATGTGCGTAGCAAATTGCACCAGTACACCAAAATCATCGCCCATGAAGGTTTAAGAATAGCCAGTAAAAGCTTGGAACCTACATTTGTCGTTCCAAGAGAAGGGTTTTGTAGTAACTTTTATCTTTTTGTTCAAATAAAGAACACAGCAATGAATCTTAGACACAATAGCTTTGACCGCAATCATTTTGATTTTTTGATTTTCTTTTTTCAGTCATGTTTTGTAAATCGTTCAAAGGTTGATCTACGTGCTTCTCTACAGTTTGATTAAAATTAATTTCATCTATAGTATTGTTTTTAAAAATTTTTAATAATGGTTAATTTAGAGTAAATTACGAAACAAATTAAGTATAGTGTTCCATCTGGAACTTTTACAAAAACTAAAGTAACAATTATCAGTTTTCCCCAAAGTACAGAAAATAATTACAATAATATGCAATATGTGCAAGAATAAATATTTTATTAGAAGAATTACAGACATGTTATTTATAATAAGTGTGTTGATTTGAATTAACGCACATAACATAGCTTTTTAGCATAAGTAGGACTTAGTAAAATGTATTTTTCAAATAGAAAAACATTCATATGAATTTAACAATAAGATTTTGGTACATACAGAATACTTTGAAAAAACTATAAAGTTTTGTAACATTTGCCACCAGCTACAAGCTTAAGTAGTGTCTTGCCAAACATGTTTAAAGTTTAAAGTTAAAGTTAAACCATAGTACTTATTTGCACAAAAATGCAAGCTTATTCTTTTAACACACCCAATGAAGTCTTATTTAACACATCGACTGCTTGTTAATGCCCATTCATAATGGATGTAAGCATAAGCGGCCCATAATACGTTAAACTTAATATATACATAAACATTTGGCTTATGTTTATAAAGTTGCGCATGCCCAATCACACTAAAGTCGATAATTTCCTTTCACACATTGACAAATCTAAACAAACAGGAAGATTGAGTCACTACAAATGTATGCAACAAATACGTAAAGCTTTTTTAAGTTTTCTTATGTTTAACTGTAAAAGGTAAAAATTATGGGAATGCATTACGAGTGAGCGCATAAGCTTCACATGATCCCACTTTATGTGTTACGTATTTCTTATGCAAGTCTCGTGCTTATGTCCATTGTGAATGAGCACTTACAAGTAACTATAAACTGCCAAATCACAAGATAATTTACAAAGAATAATTTTACGTATAAAGCAAGGTACAAAATGTATAGTATTATTTATAAGGCGTAGTATGGCTTTGAAGATTAGTTCACTTCTTTATACCATGACAATTAACATATTAAATATGATACAGATATACAAATTTATACATCACCATCATGATTGTGGAAGACGTAATGAGTAACAGTGATGGAAACATCTGCTTTGCAGACTTTGAGCAGGCCGTCTGAAATCGCGGTGCACATAGGCACAAATCCATGCACTTGCTAGTTCAAGAGTGGTCCAAAATTACCCTAGGTAAATTCCTACATGTAGCTCTTTCTACGGCAAGCAGCTGTCCGAGAAGGAGGACAATAGTATAACCCTTGCCACAGCACCAGGACATTCGCAGGGACCACCGAGAGTGAAACATCGCAAGTCACCGCAGACTGTGAACAAATTATTTGACTATAACTTTCTTTAAATTTTTGCTCTTGGAAAGCAATGTCTTCTGCATTCCTTGCCACTGCAACCAGAAACGTTACATTTATTATTATATTTACCTTTCATGATTGATATATGTAACCTGTATGTTTTAAATTCATTTACTTGAAGATAGCTGCATAATATACTACCAGCATTGCCAATAGAAACAGAAGAAAAGTTAATTTAATCTAAAACAGACAATGTTTTATACCTGTACATTTCACCGATTGCTGCATTTAACTTAAAATATGCAACACATTTTATTCTTTTTTAATAAAAAAAAACTTAAGTAAGAACTGTGTAATATATATATTATAAGTTGGCAGTACTTAAAATAAATAATTTTTATTTTCCTATTATTTATAAATCAGACTACTAATTTGATTTAACAAATTGTACATTAATAAACTAGACGTAACGAATAAAAGTTGTAAGTTTGTTATTTTCCAACTAATCTTATCAAAGGAATATAGAATAGCATACTTCACAGCAATGGGCTTGGTTAGTCGACAGTGCGCAGGTTGCTTAATGTCATTGTTGGTCCGTGGTTAAAGTGTTTTGATGAATTGTGTAACGAGAAGTGCGTTCCGAAAAGGGATCGCACCATCTGCTGCGTAATTGATGTTCACGTAGCGAGGCAGACGAGTGCAATTGACGGCATTATGCGCACCCGGAGCGTCTGCGTGAAATAGTATCGGCTCATTGTTGCGAAACTCGTGAGACCCTTATGGGATCAAACAGTTCTAGGACAAGAAGGATGGTTGACGAAGAATCCAGATCAAGGACTCCCTCCGAGGAGGAATCCGACCAGGAGATCGACTACGCGGCGATTTTGCAGAGCTTAATTAACAGGTACACAAAGTATGAGGCTCGGGTGTACAGCTCGCACGATTTGCTTCTAATTGTTTGCTTACAGTGGCTCCGTTCACATCATCACCTCGCACTACGATGACGAGGACCAGTACTACGGGCCCCCGTTGCCTAAAATCAAGCACAAACCAAACACTGTCAATCTCGATGTGAGTACAATCATTAGCTTAGACTTGTTATCTTGAATGACCTATATGTGCCAAGTAATGATGTTTACAAATATCACTGATACATAAGTATCCTTTGATGAACATTTTGGAGACAAATTGTTATACATCATTATATCATCTTTCAAAGAGTGTTACATCTTTAATTTGTATATTTTCAGGCAAGCGAGTTTGCACTCTCCGTAAAGCAAGCTTGTGGCGTAGGAATTACAAAACGGAAACTTCCACAAAACAATCTTGCCAACATGTTACTAAATAGAGAAGTAAGTGTTGTACTTATTTTACAGATAATTTTTTAAAACATTGCAATAACATGTTATAACTTGCCGCAACTTAATGTAATTCATTTGCTTTGGTTTGCACTTATCACAATTTTATCTTTGAAAGATTCTGCAAGGATCATTTAAGGTTAACCAAAACATTTATTTTCACAGAGCAAAAGGGAAGGCCGATAAAGACTAAACTGTTAATATTTGACCGATTACGTTTTGTGGTTTGGTGTTTGCTGCAACATTGTTTAAAGTCTATGAGTTTAGATGCTTCTTCAAAGAGCAGGGTAGAGAAACATTAATTCAATTAGTTCAATCTGATATTTGCTGCTGTCAAACAGCCAGGGTAGGATGTTTCGATTTTCCAAATGTTCATTAAGTGACTCAAATGATAACTAGTAAATTTAGATTGTAAGGGGCACGAAGCAAATTTACCAGCACATTTCCGTCAGAGTTGCCCTCTTTAGTTACTGTCTAAGCAGAAATGAAATATACAGTACCGGTCAAGGGCATGGCACTTTTTCCTAACTAGATCACAAAATTCATAAAATATACAAATTATAGCTTTGATTTAATATGGGACTATGCATTTTTGATTTCTTTTATATTTGATCTGCGACGTAACAAAAATATTAGTTGATCAAAAGACAAAATTTGGGTGTATACTGAAAACACTAAGTTGAGCAATTAATTAATGGAAACAAACTTTCCGTAATGTTGGAAGCTATAAAAATTGTATAAGTGTGACATATGGCAGTGTTGCATGTTTTTGTACAATTGACATAAATATTCTTTGCATTTCTCTGCTCGACTCGTTTATTATAGTGCCAAACATTGCTAGGGCGATATATTTTATACTTAATTTAGTCCATTGATATAAAAACCATCTTTAGGCTGGGACAGTGGATAGGAAGCAACCCATATAGAAGTTCTGTAAGGAACAAGAAGTAAAATTCACGTAAACTTAACACCTAAATGATGGCCATAATTATGTAAGGTAAATAAGAGCACTTCTGATGAATTTGGATAACATGAATTGTCCAAGGAAATCATTGAATTTAAATACATAAATAAATTTGGCCCATTTGAGGACGAATAAAAAAGCCAAGGATTTGGCACACTTCTTGCGCCTATGCTCAGATACTCTTGAGCAGTGATTGATGCTGAAGGCTTTTGTATAAGATAATAAAAATTTTCTTACAAAACCATCAGCCTTAAAAAGATAATGAGAAATGATTTTGCCAGTGTAATTTGCTACACCATCCATAATGTCAGTTGATAGATTTTTATATTTTTGTCTGGTAACAAAAACGCTTTCGCCTTTTTTTATGTAGGCTACTAGCCTGTTTCTAACCTTACAGTCATGTAGCCCTGTAAGCCATGTTGAGCATATCCTGGGCAGGTGGCTAGCCTAATCCGTTAATGTAGAAGAAAAAGAATATACTTCATGACTGCCAAAGGTGTTTGAATAAAGGCCGGAGAGTATTTGTTGTTTGTCATTGTTATTGATCTGGGAGTCAAGCCCAGGACCGCTCCGCTATTGCAGCAGGTCAGGGCCTTTACCTCATTGCTATCTTGTTGGCACAAATTATTCAGAATAGTTTTAAGCCCACAAGTGTGAAAGCAATAATTAAGTCAATTTATTAATGAGATTATGATACACTTTATTTTTGTAATCCCTATTGTTAGTTTGGGCTAAACTCTTACAAAGGTGATGGAGAAGACTGTCATCTATCTGTTCTTCTTCTTCTTCAGCCTTTTATGCAATCCACTTCTGGATATAGGCTTCCCTTTTAATTTTCCATTTGTCTTTTTGCTTTGCTAATCTCTGCCATGTTTTTCCAGCTACTTCCACTATATCGTCCGTCCATCATTTTAGAGGTCTTCCTACACTTCGTTCTGTAGTCCTGGGTCTCCAGTTAATTATAATGTTCGCCCAGTGGTCGTGTGATTGTCTGGCAACGTGCCCCGCCCAATTCCATTGGTTGTGACTAATTATCTTTAATACATCTTCGACCCCAGTCCTCCTTATTTCTTGATTCCTAATTTTTTTCTGAGGCTTACCTTCAATATTGCACGCTCCATGCTTCGTTGTGCTACCCTCAGTTTATTCACCGAGTTTTTTTGTTAATGTCATCCATAAGTTGATACCGGTGTGATACATTTGTTATATACGTTTTAGACCATTTGAGATATCTGACTTGAGTACGTATGAAAGACGTCCAAAAGCTGCCCATTCTAGTTTTATTCTTCTGTTTATTTCTTCACCTTGATTTTCCTTTCCAAGTTTAATTGTGTATCCTAGGTATATATACTCTGTAACCTTTTCTATCTGTTTTCCGTTTATCAGTATTTGTTCTTGATCTGGGCTCATAACCTTTGTTTTCGAGGCGTTTATTCTTAGTCCGACTTTCTCCGACTGTACCAGCAATTTCTCTATCATATTCTGTAGTTCTTCTATATTATTTGCAATTAGAACTACATCGTCTGCGTATCTTAGATGGGTGAGTCTTGCCGTCTATGTTAATTCCTCGATTATCCCAATGTAGATTTTTAAAAACATCTGTTGTGAGGTTAAACAGCTTGGGTGCGATCGTATCTCCCTGCCTTACTCCTCTTGTCGTTTTAATTTTATCCGTGGAGATATCTTCACTTATTTTGATTGTCATGGTAGCGTTGTTGTAAATATTTTTAATTAAATTGGTGTAACGGAAATCTATTCTGGCGTTGTTCATTGCGTTTATTATTGCTGTTATTTCAATAGAATCAAACGCCTTCTCGTAGTCAATGAAGGCTAAGTGTAATGGGACGTTGTATTCTGTACACTTTTCGATGAGGCTATGAATAGTTTGAATATGATCCGTGGTGCTAAACCCTTCTCTGAAACTTGCTTGTTCTGGTGATTGATACAGTTCAAATTTGTTTGGAAGGCGGTTGGCTAGTATTTTCGTAAGTAACTTATACAGATGCGGAAGCAAGTTTATGGGGCGATAGTTTTCAAGTCTAGTTTTTTATGTATTAGTACAATTTGTGCGTTGTTTCATATTTCAGGCATCTTCTCTTCCATAAGGCAGGTCTACAGTTATACTGTCTTCTCCTGGGGTTCGTTTATTTTTCATTTTTGACAGCGCCATTTATATTTCGTCAGTTTCTATTTGGGGGATGTCTTCTGAGTTAACGTTCTGAATTATCCTTTGTAATTGAGGTATATCTTCAAGTAATCTGTCATCTTCGGTTTTGTACAGGGTTTTATAGAATTCCTCTGTTCTTTTTTTAATGTCTTCTCTTCTTGTAAGTAGTTAGTCATTCTTGTTTCTTAGTTGGTATATTTTGGTCTTGCCTTTAGATCTTTTTGTTTTTAGCACCTTCATGTTCATATTGTCTTCTATTGTTTGTTTTATTAACTCGGCGTTATATTTTCGTATGTCTTTTCTAATCTCTTTTTTGACTATTTTGTTTAATTCATTATATTCTATCATACCTTTTAACAAATTTTTCCTTTTGTTATTAGTTTTTCAGTTTCTTTGCTTATATTTTTAAGTTTTACTGGGGATCTTTGCCTCGTAGAAACTATTTTTAAAGATGTTTTTATTGCTTCTATTACCTTTTCTGCTTGTTGATCTAAACTTAGATGTTCTTGGTCATCCAGGTGTTTTAGTTTCTTAGCTATTTCTATCTCTACCTGAAATGAAATTGGCAAAAAGCCTACAAACCTTGGATATGTATAGGAATATAACCATAATTGGCAATTTTTTACTGAGACCTTTTTAATGGAGGCCCACAATTCATAAAATTAGCAAAATAGTTGAAACTAGTTATTTTGAATAATAATAGACTTATCAGGTCAGTAATTTTACAGAAAAGATATAGAGGAGTTGTATAATGTGTATTGGGTGACTATAAAGTTAAGTGTGCCCTGAGTAATTAAAAGGGATGTTCATGTCTATCATGTATGTATGAAATTTTCGAAAAAGATTAATGATTGTAGTTGCAAACTGCAGGTTAATAATATAACTGAAATCTCTTACCACAATAAAATTCGAATTCTCAAAGAAACAACTTGGATGAACTGTTCAAGTATAGCCACGAGTATGTATATGTGGCTCACAGCAAGGAAATAAGTGCCAGTGTACGAAGAAGAATTTTAGTGTTATTGCAGGATGAAGACCAGGGCTTTTGAGGTTCGCGTATTTCTTCTTTTTTTTGACTATTGAAAAATTCAGTCATTGCTAATGTTGAATTGTATAAAAAAATCCAAACAATTGTGATAAGTACGAATGCTTTCACGGCCGGTGTTTGGTTTTTGGGTTGTTAGGCCATGGTTGAAGTTTGGAAACTAAATTTTTTAGATGTGTTTGTGGTTCTCATTAGGAGTCGCTAACCAAATTTAAATGGAATTATATACTGAAAGCCTACTTGCTTAAAAATCTTTTATTTTCACCTACTAGTCACAAGGCAAAGCTCTCAAGGATTATCTGTTGAGTAACTCTTGTTTCAACCGATTTTGTAGACCAGGCGATCCTCAGAGTATCCAATTTCCCTGCTCTAATTAACATAGCCTAATGAACCTATGCCATATGTGTTTTGCAATTTAATCAAGTTTTTGTTAAAAAGGTTTAGAATATGTATAAATTATTTTTGAATTAAATGTAACTCCATTCTAGTCTGCTAAAAAGTGTTGAATCCAATTGTTTTTTGTTTTTTTAGAAAGGGCTGTGCACATACAACAGTTTTTCACATGCGAACAAGTGCAAAATATACAACCGGTTTCTGCCAAACGAGATGAACATTCTTGAAAGCTATGGTGGCAAAGTATTCTGTGGAATTTACTCAAAGAACGGAGATTATTTTATTACTGCTTCACAAGGTATACATTATTTTTATTGCATGTGTATTCTAATATAAAATAAAATAACATTTAATATTTAAAAAACAGCTTTACAGCTTTTGTATTAAAACTAATAACTGCCTTTTTATTAGCAATTTAGAAATCTGTATAGATCATAATTGTGATAAGTAAAATTGTACACTAATTAAACATGAAGAAGAACTTTTTAAAGAAAATTAATAAAAAAGATTGTATCTGTAAATGTCTGCATTGGAGAGCTGCACATCTGATTATCAAGGGCATAACACTATCACAATTAGGAATTGAGTATTAACTATTGAATATCTGAGATGTATCAGTAGTAAAGGGTGAACACGGCAAAATTGAAGCACCAAAAATTAAATAACATTGTAAGTACAGCAGCTTGTGAGCTGCCTATTTAAACAGACTGTTCAGTCAGCGCAAAAATGTCACTTGATAAGAGCAAACTTATCTAGATGACTCAGTTGTGACGATATTGTTGAATGAAATGCATGAACAATCCACAATCCCAACCTAAAAACTTGTCAGGTTTTTGAAACGCAAATGTTCCTAAATCTACTGTAGACTATGTGCTAAAACAGTTTAAGGAATGACTTGCGGTGGAAAGGAAACAGGAAGTGGAGATATACATGGAATAATAGATCAGAAGAAGAAACAGAGAGTGTTGCAGCTTTTTAAAGACAATCCATAAAAAGTAAAAGCTAGAGCTGGTCTGAAAAGTTTTGAGCTCAAGCAGCCCCTAATCGGGATGCAAAACAATGTGTTGGATGATGAGATATTGTTTCACCAATTTCAATTATATTGCCGGGCAAGATTAATGCACTGCTTGCAGCCGAAAAAATGCTCCAGAAGACTGCAAAAGAAAGCAGAAAGCAAAATTTCCGAAGAAATTCCTTGTCTGGCAAGCTATATGCATTTGCGTTTGAAGAGCAGAGTTTTTAGTGGCACTATTAACTTGGACATCTATCGAAAAGAGTGTTTGCAAACACGTCTTTTGCTGTTCCTGCCACAGCATTATGTCAAACCGTTTTACTGACCAGATCTTGTGACGTGCCATTACTCTAAGGCAACAAAAGAATGGTTTGCTGCTAATGCAATGTGTGTGTATGTACCAAAACAAATTAACTCACCAAACAGTCCGGAACTGGGGCTCATTGAGCAATATTGGTGTATCAAGAAGGGAATATTGAAGCCCAAACCATCGAAGAGTTCTGATTTTAGTGGCTCTGGGCATCATGGAAAATTCAAATGGAGTTCGTGCAAATATTGATGGCACCAGGCCGTTATAAAGTTTGCGCAGCGGGATACTGCAATGTTCTTGCATGAAGAACTATTTTGTAGTTTAGGGCCTATATAATATATTTCTAAATATTTTGTGTAAATTGTTTTAACTTTGATGCTCCAATCTTGCTGTATTTACCCTTTTATTGCACCAAGTATTCTGTCGCCAGTATTAAAAAAGAAGCACCTGGTGGAATGAATAGCAAAGCATTATCTTCATTGATAGAAATAGATACTGCCTTGCTGCTGGTGATGGCCAATTTTGTTTGTAGCCATAACTAATTATATGACAGCAACACATTAGACCAGTACATGCAATCATAGCTTGGTAAGCCATACCCTTTTGTTAGATTTTAGGGTTTGCACAAGAAATATTAAGAAGTACATCCAGAACATTGTCCAACCCATTTTGCTGTCACTTATGCAACAGAGAGATGTGCTATTTCAATATGGTGATAAGTTGTCCACATTAATCTCTTAACTGTGCACCAAGTAGAATGTACAAGGAACTCTACTCATGACCTCTATAATTATTTCTTTGTGAGAGTCGTAGTATGCATTGATTTTTTTGGACAGTATATGTAGTACTAAAGCAGTTTATATATGTTCTGCAAATTCTATACACAAGTACAGCTTTTATATGAATTATATATTGTATATTCGCCCATAGTGTGTGCAGGAATGACATTTCTATCTTCTGAACAAGGAGGATTAATTAAAAATTTGTAACAATATTTCTATGTGAGTGTACTACAACTAAGAACTTTAAGTTACTATTAGAGTGGTATTTGCAAAATTGACATTACTTGTGACAAGAAATATTAATACAAACGGCAGTTGTTTTATATAATAGCATCTACTTGAGCTAAAATAGTTATTGAAAAAATTATATAGCTTTCTAGAGTTATAAAGCTGTTTCCAAAATATACGCGCAATAGATAAAAGTGAATTGTTTTAGATCGTCAAATTAGATTATACAAGTCTCAAAATGAACATTCATATAAAGCCATTAATTCAATATTTGCGAGGGACGTCGGATGGAGTATTATAGATGTAGCATTCAGTCCGGATTGTGAGCACTTTGTTTATTCTACGTGGTCCTCCTCATGTAAGTGCATGGTAACACATGGTAGTCTATAGTTATGACGACAAATTTGTTGCAGTGCATATGTGTTCAGTGCATGAAGATTCGGACAAGCAGGAACCTTTGTGCCTTGTCAATACTGGACGTCGGTTTTGCGTTTTTTCAGTGATGTTCTCAGCTGATGGAAAGGAAATACTTGGGGGCGCAAATGATGGCTGCATATACAGCTATGATAGGCAACGAAACGAGCGAACTCACAGGGTAAGTTGTTTAAGAGCTATCAATAACAGTTTTATTAAGGTACAAATTGCAAACAAAACTTTATGCAATATATTTTCCATTAAATTTGTAGGACTGATTTTAAATAGGGAATATTTACTAATCTAAACTGCTGTTTACATTTCAATGCGTAGGCAGTATGAATAGTCCGTAACCACAATTAGATTAGGTGAGCGGGTACTTGTATTGTCAAAGATTTTTCAATTCCTTTTCTTTCTTCCCTACCCTTTAGAGCACAATGCCCTTTCTGTAGGTATGAAATGACCAAAATGTTTCATTTGGTTGCGAATGCAATGGTTTCAAGAAACAGAGCTCAAAAATTAACAAGCCTCACTGTGGTTTCTTGGCAACAGTATGAACATCTGAAAATCTTGTTGGCGTGTAGTACAAAATCCTATAAAAATTATATCATACTGCCTAAAGACTTATTATGTAATTATAAAATCCAAATTGTGCAAGCAATGAAAGATGATGGCTTTGAAACGTTTGTTAAAATGACAAACATTTTTCGACAAGACCTATTTTTATATGATTATTAATAGCCAGAACGTGCATAATTGATTGAAAACTAAGAAAAATATATCAACAATTCTTTTACGTCACAAACGTACATGTGGTGTGCTAAAATCAATATTGTTTTTTAATGTGAGCAGATAATTGGAACTTATCTTTGAATTGAAGCAGAACTGAATAAACAATAAACTTCCAGTAAGATGGAGTTACAGTGAGCATTATTAGAATTTTGATGAAAAAGGTAAAATTGCAGCAGATTTTATTATGTAAAAACACGGGATTTAGCGTTTTGTGATGTTTTTCTGGGACAGTACTTTAAATCTTCTGTATATAATAACTGATCAAAGACTGTTGAAGTTCTCAAGAAAAATATTTGTCGTGAAAATGTGAGAATGGGAGAACTGGTAGTTATTTGAATGGTGTTGAGAAAATCTACATCCTGTAATTATGTATTGAGTTTGTTGTGTTGCATTAACATTGCTCTATCATTAGCGAGCGGTTGTTAAGGTTGCCTTTATCGTTGGGATGTTTTTTTGATTTTAGATAATGTAAAGTTAATTCTAATTTTGAACGACTAGAGTTGATCTAAAAACTGCTACTGTATAATAATAGCTCTCAATATATTTGTATTTTCTCCAAGATGCACTAGGGTTGGTACAGAGTTGGATGCTTCTTCCTAAAGCTTCATCAGGATGTAAGCAATCTTATTTTTTAATTAGGCGAGTATATTGATTTTCTCCAATTGTTAATGGACTTATTAATTTGTAATTATTGATCTTTTGTGTTTGCCTAATTTGGGGAATACAATGGGTATGTTCCCAAATTTGAGGAAAGTGCCCTAGTCAAAGGCAAGGAATGTGCAGGAAAGATAAGTTAAAGATTTTTTGATGAGTTGTATCAATCAATACAGTATTAGTCGTATCCAAAAGAATTTATTTTTGAAAAATATACAATCATCTTTTTTAGTTTATTGATTGTAGTGGTTGTAATTTGCTCAGTGATTATGAGCATGTTGGTTTCAACGTGATGTATAGATAATTGTACATAACGGCATGGCTCTACACTCTATGGGTGAGCTGGGCTTATGAACTAAGAACTTGCTTTCTCTGCCTTGTTGTTGTGCATTATCTCTGCTGTGAGGCAGAGCGATGTGCCAAACACCGCGTTTTAGACCGCCGTTGTTGGCCCTTGTTCCAAGTGAACGCAGGTACTCAATTATTTTTAGTGACTGACTAGGCTACCCGCCAGGCATTAGAGAGCACCGGGAATTGAACCCGTGTCCAGCATTGCAGTATGCTCCTCAACTGTGCAACTATGCTGGTGCTATGTATAGATAAATATTTATCATCTATAGTGTACGTTTTATTTATAGTAGTTATTGTTTGGATTTATTCACTTTGTCTTTATAATTCATATTTTAAGATTTTCAATATTTGATTCTGTACTATTCACATTGAATTTCGCTATTTACTTTTAGGATTGTTAGTTTTTCTATTACTAAATAGTGAAAGAATGGTATTAATAATAAAAGTTTTTATTAAACTGAGGTAAGAGATTGGGAAGATAACTGTAATTAATTTATTTGATGTGGGTGTCTTGGTTGGGTTCACTGTAGTTGGCACATGTAGATGATTTGTTGGGTTTTTTAATTACATTGTTGTGGGAGGTTTCTTATATATGTTATGCATCAGGGCTCCAGCATGTAATAACATGAGTATATCTTTAATACAGATAACATTGGGGCGTATTTGTTGATTTTCTCCTTAAACCCATTATAACACTTACTAAAAACAAAATAAAATTTAGCATTGTTTGTGTTGATTAATTTTTTTTAATGATATTAAAACATTTATGATTCGTTTATCAAGTGGTTTATCTTATCATCTGGATATAGAAATGTGTAATATTTGATATTATTTTCACTAAAATATTTAATCAAGGATAAATTCTCCTGTTTGTATAAAAAAAAGTAATAAATTTGAGATGCATTTTATTGGATTGTGGAGATACATATCAAGGGTATCACCTTTAAGGCTGGCTTGTACATATCAATATAATTGGTTTTAGAATCTGACCTTAATTTAGCAGATTGTAATTGTGGTCACAGCAATAGCGTCTTGTTAACACTTACATATCCACTCAAGATGAATTTGCAAGTCGAATTATTATGTGGTCATATTTCAGAAACCTCCATAGCCAAATACCTTTTGAAGTTCAATAATGTCACAAATTTTGTATCATATAAAAGCTCCATTTGCCACTTTTCCTGTTATTCATGGATAATACAACCATTTTGTAATGATGTTACAACAATGCACTGGTTGCGCGTAAAATTTTTTATTGTCATTCTCATTTAAACCATTACAATACACATTCGTGCATTTCTGATACTTATGAAACTAAAAAAAGTAATAGATATAATCATGATTATTTTCTTGTTAAAAGAACGCCCAATAACATTGCAACTTAAAAAGTGCCTACATATGTAGAATATGTGCTTTTTTGATCAAATGGTGTGGTTATCACTTAAGTGGTCTGCATATCACAACAGACCAAAAAAGAAAGCATGTTAACATAACATAGTATCCAAGGAATATTTTTCAACTTTCTCTTGGCCCCTTTGTGCAGGACTATGTCTTTGCCCAAAAATAGAAGAAATGCGTCAATTGGATCACTTTATGTAATTTAAATTTGTCTCATTTTTAGCAAGAAATTGCAAAATATCAGTAACCGCTTGGTCCAGGGTTAACTGTTTGGCCACAAATTTATATCATATAATTTTTTAGATACGAGCCCATGAATATGATGTCAACACTGTTGCGTTCGCAGACCAGACATCGCATATTATTTACAGTGGTGGTGATGATGGCCTAATAAAAGTGTGGGACAGAAGGACATTGAACGAGTCAAATCCAAAGCCTGTGGGCGTGTTGGCAGGCCACATGGATGGGATCACGTTCATAGATTCGCGAGGTGATGGTCGCCATCTCATATCGAACAGCAAGGACCAGAGCATCAAACTGTGGGATGTGCGCGTCTTTTCGGCCCCAAGTGCAGCTGAAAATACCCTGCGTGCAGTGCATGATCAAACGTGGGACTATCGCTGGCAAGAAGTGCCTCGAAAGTGTAAGTTGGTAATATTTAGGTAAACATGTTAAGTATTGGATATTTCAAGGTAATATATAACCTGCTACAGAGAGCTACTTTATAAACCGATGCTACTATAAACTAAGTAGGACCTAAATATAACCATACATTATGTTATTTTTGTCTTAAGGCCAGGTTCTCATCTAGCGACTTAAAAATGACACGATTTTCTCGAATTTTTTTTCCATGGAAGAAAATAAGTGAGGAACTCGATGTTTTTGGTACTTATTTAATAGGTCTTAAAGTACGGAAAAACATTTTTTATATTGAAAAATAATGTAATAATTATTGTTTATTTGTACTGAAACCTGGCACCCTCAAAAAAAAGTATCCAAGTGGGCGGCACTCTAGCGCTCGTTCCTATCATCTGAAATAAGAAATCCAAAAATGTTTATGAAATATATTACATTTGTTGGAGGATGAACCTATAAAACCAACAAAAAGTAAAAAATTGAAAAAATGGGGGACATGCAAAGTTTAGTGTCGCGTTTTCGCGCTTTTTTTTTACTCTTCAAAGTGCTGTAAAAAATATAAATAATAATGAATTTAATTATTTTTTAGGTTCATCCTCCAGTAAATTTAATCTGCTTTGAAATAAAAAAATATATATAGCGATATATTCAGTAGTTTTTGAGATATCGTGCCGCCCAGTTTGAAGAACGTGGTTTCGAGAAAAACGCGTTTAAAGTTTCAGTACACGAACTGCTTGTATTTTGAGTTGACTAACGCTACACATTATATCCGTTGATATTAGTATATATAGAAGCACATCTATAAAGTAATATCATATATTTCGACATCTGGTGACACTAAAGGTAGCTATATTTATTACCTGGTCACCCATGGTATGGTCGTAAAGGTGAGAAATTCAAAAATATTAGGGAAAACGCGCGCTACTTTTTTGCTATAACTATTTTAAAAAAATAATTTCGATCAATTAGTTTTGGGAATATATTCTATGGATACTTAGCTATGAAAAAATGCAAAAAAAATAAAATTCGATTTTTTGAAACCTCTTGATGAGGAGAACCTGGCCTTAATTTTATAATTGCTATGAAATTAAAAATAATTGCTAATCGAGTATTTAAATACTGCTTAAAATCTTTATTACGTTTTAGTGTACAGCTCAAAGAATAAATTAGAAGGAGACACTTCCATTATGACCTATAAAGGGCACGTAGTCATAAAAACTCTGGTACGATGCAGATTTTCTCCGATGGATACGACTGGCCAACGTTACATTTATACAGGCTGTGGAGTAGGACGTATAGTTAGTGAGTAGTTAAAGTCGTAAAAAGGGCCTTTTATTCTGAATCTTGTACGTTTCAGTTTATGATGCCCTGACGGGTAGAATAAAGCGAGAGCTGACTGGTCATAGTGCATGTGTGCGTGATGTTGCTTGGCATCCTCATAAGAATGAAATAATGAGTTCTTCGGTGAGTTTCCACATAATTCTCAATCGAAGTTAATGTAATGAATTTTACAGTGGGATGGGGTTGTTGGCCAATGGACATACTTTGGCAAGGAGATCAGAGAATCGGATGAAGAAGATCAGGATGACCTTGTGCTGTATGGAGATAAAAAGTCGCCAGTAATGTTGAGGAGAAGTTTGCGCATTGCATTGAAGCGAAAGAGGGAGCGGAATTCAAACAGCTCTCTCCGCAGCCAACAATAAAGTGTGCGGGATAATTTTTGCAGTGGCAAGTGCTTCAAAATTTTTCGAGTTTTTTGCTTAACAGAATTGCAACGTTAGTTACATGAATTTCACATAATGCAGTTCCACTGCCAGTCATTAACCAACGGATGAATTTCGTGTTGAATATACAACAACCATTGTGATCACATTTGTGATAATGTGTAAGTGTATCAGGACTTTAGTTATCAGTTGACTTTGGGTTTATATGATCTGAGATGAGATAAACAGAGATGGTGAATCTGGTTATTAATTAATGAAGATCAAATCTTTACTTGTTGTTAGAACTCCTATTTGATTTAGTGCATTGCTGCTCTTTGTTTTACTGACTGACCTGGAAGAGTGGTGAGAGAGATCCGCTAACAATTTAATTTTGTTTAGGCATGTATGTATAGGATATTTTTTGTATTTATATTAGTTATGATATATAATTTTCAAATACAAGGAAAAAGTTTGTTTTATTTTACCATATAGTAGGGGTAAAGATTGGTGTACTTTTTTATTTTAAATTATTTTTTCATGTGGTTTCCATTCCTTAGTCTACTATTTGTTATTATTTAATAGTTGTTATTTTTTGAAAAAAACAATTTATTGCAAATGGTTTCAAATTGTAAGATAATTTATGTTTATAAATGACCATGTAATAATTATTGCTTTTAATTAATCCAAGAAAACTTGATGAGAAACTAACACATGCTTTGGTAAAGAAGTGGCCTCTAGTGACATGTCGAAGTCAATAATTCAATTGAGTTTTTAACATACCAATCTATTATATTGATTCCTTATTTGAGTAGTCATTTATCAATATTGTGGCCTTGAAAGTTCTTGGTCTAATTATGGACTAATCTGTCTTGTTAAAGATGTCTTACCCTTTAAAATTTAAATTTGCCAAGATTTAATCTAGTGCTGCTATGGACAGGCAGATGTCTTTGCTAAATTATGGCATAATATAATAATAATAATAAGGCGAGGGAGCACAACCTACGAACTGAGAAGGTTGAGGCTATTATATGTTGGCGGCCGCTGCCTGGTCATCATGCACCATCTCTGATGCGGGGCGGCAAGACAAGCACTGCGCCTTACATGATCGTCATTATTATCCATTCTTCGAAGCGAACGCAAGTATTTAATTAGTGGCCGAGTAGACCACCAGTTATCAGAGAGCTCCGGGAATAAAGCCAGGTCCACCTGCGCGACCTCGTTGGCGATATGGCATAATATGCTTACTACAAACACATCAACAAACGGTGATGCTCTTTAATTAAATATTTTTACTATGTTGAAAATTAAAATCACTTACACACACATTACATATAAAATCGCGTCGTAGAGTGTGATTAACCCAGCCATTTGAAATTTGAGATATCTTCTGTAACAAAGCTTTCATCTAAATCAGAGGGAATTAAACTTGTGTCAAGGATTTCTGGGCTAGTGTGGTCTGCGAATGGAATTCTCTGCGAGACGGCTACGTCATACTCGCTCGGTTCCTCAGTTTCTATGATGGTTACAGTTTTCTCTTGGATTCGCCGGCCAGGGGATCGCGGACTCTGTGGGGGGCTATAACCATATTCTTCTGGGGGTGTTACATCAAACAATGAGGGACCGGCCGCTCTTCCTTCAAATAAATCTGGAGGATTTTGAATAGCTAAATCTCTGTAGCGGCGCCGTGGAGAGGTGGTCGCAGCTGCTTCGGTCGTTTTTTCAACAATCCGTGTTGTTGAAGTGTCGCCCCCTTCGCTTGTAGTTTCTTCGTAAATTTCTTCGATAGTTTCTTTTATAGGAGAGAACGACGGTGGTCGGGCTCCGCGCAACGGCATAGCTTTATTTTTAATGTGAAGGGAACCGGTCATGAGCCTTTTCCTTGTATCATAAAAGTGATCGGTGAATTTGTGCGCTTGTACGGATTGTTGCAATTGACCTGGAGATCCTGGTGACCGAGGAGGAGTATGAGGTGTGTAATAATCATCGATTGATGGAGGGGTTGGCGGCGAATATTCCGGACTCTCGGCCATTACATCGTAAGGGGGTGTTACCGCTTCGAGATATTCTGCTAGAGGTGATTGAACATCAAAAATGGTGGGGGGAGGAGGTCCATAAGGTATTTGAGCTTCCTGAACAGGAGATTCTTTGGGCGTTCGAGGAGAAACGTAACCTGCAATTTCTTGGGGCATTGGCTCTTCTTGTATATAATGTTTAGGTGATATCAGTCGTGGTAACTTTGGAGATAATTTTGGAGACTGTAACTGTATAGGTTCTATAGGTCTCGGGGGTCGTCTTGGTAAAGCAGGTTCAGGTACATCGGAAATCAGATGCTTTACTCGGTCTAATACTACTTTGCTTGGTGGAGTTAGTCTGTCACTTATTCCCAAATTTATTCTTCTTTCTGCTGCTTCGAATTCTTCCAACTCCAATGCTTCCGCTTTTGCTCTATCTTCAATTGTTTGTCTTTCAATTGGAAAACGTGGAGACTTAATCTTTTTCCCTGGAGTTTCTTCTAATAACTTGGAGTATTGTTTTTGAATTTCATCCTGTATTTGGCGAAGTTGTTGTTTAGGAGATGGCACACGAGAAATGCGTTGTGGAACCGGTGCTGCTGCATCATCCTTTTCATAAAATTCTACCATTTCTCTTTCGTGCCGTTCAAATGAATCTAGAGTAGAGTCGGGAGAAAATGATGGCGAAGGCTGGCGTTTTCCACCAGAACTAGGTGGAGTAGTAGCTAACAGGAAGTCATCAGGAGGCATTTCACCCGCTAAATATGGGGGTGCATGTGTCATAACATCTTTAAATACATCTCTTGGTGGAACTACAGGTGAAGGTGTTTTAGATTCTGGACTATAGAAAAGTCCCATTGGCGGCCTCTCGCGCCCTATGGAAATATCAGCTTGATCACTAAATATAGGTATGGCTTTTTTCCGGCCAGGTGAGGGTAATGGTTTTGGTACATATCTATATTGGGCAGCTCTGTCTGGAGATAATGGAGGTGGAGAATATTGTAGACCCGTTGGAGGTAATTCTAAACTAACAACATCACGGGGTCCATATTGCGTTGGTAGCATTTCCCTTTCGGGCGATTTTCGTTTTAAATGTGGGGGAGTTCTCCACCCTGGAAGTTCTACAAGCGGTTTTAAAGGGGGTTTTAACTTTTCAGGAATTGGTCTCTCTATTATAGTTGGCGATGGTGGCGACCATTCTACTCCAACTGCTTCTCCCATCAGATCGCCTGGGAGAGGAGCATTTGGAACTCTTGCAGGACTCTCCAAAATTGGGCCCATTTTCGGTGAAGTGATCCTCAATCTTCTTGTCCTTTTTGAAAATGGTTTAGCTGCTTCAACTTGTGCCAAAAACGGAACGTGCTTCTCTTCATATTTATGTGGTAGCTCTCGTATGGTGTGTAGCAAAGGTGCGGGAGATTTTCGTTCCACGACCATCCTTTTAGAAGATGTACGTCCTCGCGGAATAGTCATCTCTTCTAAACTGTAGTAAGGTGGTTCATCGGCTTCAAATAATCTACACATTAGTGATACACGATCTTCTGGTGGGCTTTGCGGGCTCGGTGGTGGTCGTTGACGCTGTAACTGATTAGGAGAAACAGTCGGGCTATAATAAAAATCTTCCGGAGGAGTTTCTTCTCTTATACCGCTTGGACTTTTAGCTACAGCTTCTGGACTATAATAAAAATCTTTTGGCGGACTTTCTTCTCTTATGGGAATTGCATCTGGACTGTAATAAAGATCTTCTGGTTGAGTTTCTACATCAATTCCTTCTAGAGCTACTTTGCGAATATCTTTATATTTTACAGAAGGAGCTTTAGAAATCCTAGAATAAGGCTGAATAACATGTTTTGATCTAGGAGATAACGGTGGTGGAGAATATTGCAATTCCTCTGGGGGTAATTCAAAATCGATTACTCCTCTAGATGCACGAGACGTTAGAAGCTGTGGTTCGGTTGTGCGTGTTTTTCTTTGTAGCTGCGGGGGTGTCTTCCAACCTGGAATTTTAACGTAAGGCTTTAACGTCGGATGTAGATCTTTTGTTAGCGGTCTGTCAAATAATGTTGGCGAAGAAGACCAATCCATGGGACGATTTTCTCCCATAAGGTCATCGGGTAAAGGAGCATTAGGTACAACGACGGGACTTTCTCCAATAGTGTCCATACCAGGAGCTCGAACTTGCATTCGTTTTGATCGTTTCTGAAAAGGTTTTGCAGCTTCTACTTGCACCAAGAATGGCATGTGCTCTTCGGGGAACTGTTCGGGAATTTCGCGTAATCTATGAAGTGACGGTGCTGGCGATTTTCGCGGCATTACCCTCCTTTTAGAAAAAGTGCGCCCTTGAGGAATAGTCATTTCTTCTAAGCTATAGTAGGGTGGTTCGTCGGCTCCAAACAATCTGCACATTAAATCTATACGATCTTCCGGAGGACTTTCCGGACTAGGTGGGCGACTCCGACGAGGTGGAGTTATAGGTGGAAATGTAGGGCTATAATAAAAATCTTCTGGTGGAGCTTCTTCGCCTAAACCTGCTATATTTTCGCTGTCATAAAACATTGTGCGTGCTTTGGGCACATGCGAAGGTCTAGGAACGATTTGGGGAGAACTACTTGGACTAGTGTAATAAAATTCCGTTGGAGGAGACTCTTGAAATACGCCACTTCTCTGAGGTAGAGCTGGTCTAGGAGAAATCTTAGGAGGACTGAGATATTGGAGTTCTTGTGGGGGACTTTCCTCGAAAATTCCCCTTATCTGGCGCCTATACGAGTCGGAAGGCAATAATTGCTTTTGAAAAGCACGAGGGGTTTTCCGAACAAAATCACTAGGAGAAAGTGGAGGTGGAGAATATTGCATTTCTTCAGGAGGAAGCTCTAAGTTCAAAATATCTCTTGGTCCCTGTGTTTCAGTCAATCCAAAGTCAGATTTTTCTGGACTCCTCTTTTTTAAATGTGGGGGTGTAGTCCATCCTGGAACTTTAACACGGGGTCTTAATGGCCGGCTTAATTCTCTAGGAACAGAAGTATCTAAAACATTAGTATATGGTGGTGACCAATCCACCGGATGTGCATGTTCCATAAGGTCGTCTGGAGGCGGCTCTCTTGGCACTATTATTGGTTTTTCTCGTACAGTTTCCATTTGGGGAGAAGGGATCATCATTCTTCTTGTTGGCCTTGGAAAAGGCCTTGCTGCCTCTACTTGAGCTAAAAATGGCACATGCTCCTCAGGAAATTGTTCGGGAATTTCACGTAATCTGTGAAGTGGGGGCACAGGAGATCTTCGTGGCATTACCCTTCTTTTCGAAAAAGTGCGACCTTGGGGGATGGTCATTTCTTCTAAACTATAATAAGGCGGTTCGTCAGCTCCAAATAATCTGCACATTAACTCTACGCGATCTTCCACCGGACTTTCCGGACTAGGTGGACGAGTTCGACGAGGTGGAGTTATAGGTGGAAATGTAGGACTGTAGTAGAGTTCTTCTGGAATAGCTTCTTCTTCTATAGCTAGAGGTGATTTACCTTCAACAAACTGCGGTGGTGTAAGTGGTATTGCATGTGAAGCTCTTGGGCTGTAATAAAAATGTTCTGGAATTTCTTCTGTTCCTAGATCAAACGGTTTGGGCTGCTCAAAAACGGAGTACGGTCTGTCGTCAACTGAATGAGCTAGCTTTTCGGCTTTGGGACTAATAATTGGAGGCGATTCTGGATACATAGGAGGAGATTCTTCAAAAATGCCAGTTTGTTCTTCTATAACGTAAGATAACTGTTTTTGTGTAAGACGAGGACTTTCTTTAATGATACGACTTTGTTGTGTAAGCCGAGGTGATTCTTTTTGTTGTATTTGTTTTTGAATAATTGGGCTCATCGGAGGGGGAGATTCGGGGTACATTGGAGGAGTTTCTTCAAATATACCACTCTGCTCGCCAACTTGAGGCAAATCCCATTCTCGCACACTTTGTAAAGGTTCCGCTTGAAGAGTTTCTTGTAATAATCTAGCGGGTTTTATGGGCGAAAAATGTAGCGGTTTCGGTAAGCCAAATGGATCCGGAAGTGCTTGAATAGATTTAGGGCTTAATGGTAATTGACCTGGACTTTCATAAAATTCCTTAGGTGGACTTTCAAAATGCAATTTGTCTTCTCTTGGGCTTTCGAAAACAGGTAGCTCGAAAGAAATTTCTCCGGCCTCTGATTCAACCCTAATTGATTTTCCAGTTCTTCTTGGACTCGTTGATTTATGAGGTGTGGTTATAGGCAAACCACCTTCTGCGGGGGAAGTTTGTTTTATCTTTGCGAGTTCTTCGCTTGTATCTTGAAGAACCTTTTTAACCTCCGTTTGTGTTTTTGCAGGCGATCGTTCGGATATGGCAGTATCGTTGAAGTTTTTTTCCATTCCGGTTAAATCGGGCCTTTCAGTTTTTAAAAAGTCTTGGGCGTCGTCCCGACGACCATATGTTCTTGGAGAAAGAGCTAAAATGGGTAAAGCAGATGAAAGCAAATGTTAAATTAAATTCAGTTTAATGTATTTACCCACTTTTCCTTCAAGAAATTGTTCTGCGGGTTGCCATTCAATCTCTTCTGTTAAACCGAATTCTGAAGGGTAATATTCTCTATCAGCGTCAGCACCCATTACCGATCTATATTTACTGAAAACTGGAGGAGTTCTCGGAACGTCTGGTCTTCGATGACTATATCCTGTTTTAATAATTACAAAACCGTCATGTTCATGTTCAATTAAGAACTTTTACTCACGTTTTTGATATTCCTCGTCTAGTTCTGCGTATTTTACTAATTCTTTGTATTGTCTGCTTGCTTGACCGGCTGTTGCTATAGACTGTAATATAGTTTCCTTTGACAAAGGCGGATGCCTGCGCTTAGCGGACGCAGTTGAAGGAAATTCAGCTTCGGCTAGTCTTTCTTGTTGTTCGAAATCCCAGCCTGGAGATCGAGATAATTGTTTATTTGCAGCATCTATAATATCCTGGGCTCTTGGAGACCCTGGGGCAATCGCAATCGGTTTAGGGGGCGACTTATCTGCGGGAAAACGAGCGGTTTCCTTAGGACTTCCGTACAACGCTATATCTTCGGCGTGTTCAGCTTCCAACTCTGCAATGCGCCGATCCCATTCATCTAGCTCTCGATCTATATCTTGATCCTCCGCGGGAAGTTCTTCATACTCTACTTCAGAAGTAACCGATATTTGAGACGTATGTAAATCTTTGATCTTATCTAAGTTAAATATATCTTCGTTTAAGTCCTCAGGCTGTAAACCCAACTGTTGCAGTTCGTTTAAATTATAATCTGGGCCCGCCCTTTTTGGTCGGGGAGAAGGCGTTTTATATGGTAGGCTAGGATACCGGGAAGAACCGGAGGATGCTATCGAATCCGCTTCTAAAAAACTCGGGGGTGATTCCAGTAAAAATTGTTCTACTTCTCCCTCGGGCAGAGGAGGAGAGTAATACAAAGGAGCAAAATCTCGTTCAGGTCTTGGTGTAGGCGTGCGATACGGTAAACTAACCGTTAATTCTGCTACATCGGCCCCAGGTGGAAAATATCTTTTTGGCGATGGAGTTCTATAAGGCAAGCTGGGATATCCAGAAGAATCTAGAGAAGGTAACGATTCTGCATCTAAAAAACTCGGGGGTGTCTCAAGAAAAAATGGTTCCACCTCCCCTTCTGGGAACGCAGGAGAATAAGGAACCGCTTGCTTTTTTGTGGGTATCCCACTCCTTTGTCGGACTGGCATCTTGGAAGATGCTGCAATAGGAATTCCAGACTTACTTGATGTAAGCGGTCGATAACTACCCGCGGTAGGGATTCTAGATGTTCCAGCTACTGGAATTCTACTTCTCGATTCCCGGATCGGTATTCCAGATGCTTCCGAAACAGGAATTCGGGATTTTGAAGTAGGCATTGGAACTTGTGATGTTTTTGGGATTCGCGTAGTTTCTTTTACAGAAAGAGTAGTTTTTGATGCTGGTGCCTTGGTTGATATTTCAGATTTACTTATACTCTTTTTAACGACTTTACGAACCGCACCTTTTTTAGCTGGAACAGCTGAAGGCTTTTGTACCGCTGCACCAGTTTGTGCCTGTTGTTCTTCTTCGGGCTTCAAGGGTTTTTTCTTTTTCACAACTTTCTTCCGTTTTACGATTTTTTTGGCTGGCTTCGCTTCGGCAGCAGGAGACTTCGGCGGAGATGCCTGCGACGGAGGGTGTGATGGCCTCACAGGGCTACTTTTGGGCGATCGTCGAGGAGACACATACGGCGATGGAGGCTTTTCTAATTTTTCTTCTTGCTCATATTCAGCAATCATTCTGTCAAATGCGTCCAAGTCGTCGTCTATGCTTTGCCTTTCAATTTTATCCATTTCAAAATAACTCGGTTCTGGCTCTTGGGCTATATCAAAGTCGCCTAAGTTACCGACATCAAAAATATCGCTTCCTAATGCTGACTCATCGAGTCCAAGAATTTGCAATTCGTTCTTATCATACTCTCTACCAGCTATGACGACAGCTGTTGGTTGGGTAGCTTTAGGCGACTCTTCAGGAGACAAACTAGCATTTTCAAAGAAACTAGGGGGAGTTTCTAAAAAGAAGTAATCTCTATCTCCTTCCGGCAATGGCGGCGAACGTTTAAAAAGCGTTTTCGCCTCTGATGACGTTTTTGGAGATAATGATTTCTGATCTAACATCGTCGGTTGCTCTTTTATAAAGCTGGGGGGAGATTCGAGAAAAACTGGCTCTACTTCCCCTTGTGGTAATGGTGGCGAATATAAGGCCTCTTCTTGAGCTGACAGAGCTTTACACGGTGCATTAATATCACAAGGAGACTTTTCTTTGGAAGAACGTTCAGATAACATTGATTGTTCTTTGAAAAAGCTAGGGGGAGACTCCATGAAAAATGGTTCTCTTTCTTCTTGTGGAAGAGTTGGAGAATATCTTGGCGAGCTTGCCTGTTGTGATATTGCTTTAGGAGATATAGATCTACTTTTGAACGAACGTTCAGATAACATAGATTGTTCTTTGAAAAAGCTAGGGGGAGACTCCATGAAAAATGGTTCTCGTTCTTCTTGTGGAAGAGATGGGGAATATCTTGGTGAGCTTACATATTGTGGCATTGCTTTAGGAGATGTAGATTTACGTTCAGATAGAATTGACTGGTCCTTGAAAAAACTCGGTGGAGATTCCATGAAAAAAGGCTCTCCATCGCCCGAAGGAAGTTGAGGTGAATATGACACCCTTTTTTGCGCCGGAGATGCTTTTCTGTGAGATACGGGGGCTTCTCTTTCATAAGAAAGCGATCTATCCACTAGAAAACTCGGGGGAGTTTCTTGAAAAATTTCTATTTCTTCATCCGGAAATTGTGGAGAGTACAGCAACTCTTCGTGTAGAGGCGGGGTTCTGTAAGGCAGACTGGGATATGCGGACGACCCTGATAAATCTAGTATAGTGAATTCTCTACGCGGTGGTTCTGATACGCTAATCAAATTTGATCCCCATGTCGGTGCCTCCCTACTTTCTTTTTCTTTGATACTTGTACCCAAAGGAGGTGAAACAGGTACATCATCTACAGGCCTTTTTGACGAGGGAGAAAGTCCTCTAAAACAATTTAATTTATTGCACTTGCAATGATTAAAGAATGTTTCATTTATTACCTGGTAGAAATGGTGGCCTCTGGGGCAATTTTATGACCTAAGATAATTATATTGAACATTGGCAAAGGTTGCAAGCATTTTTAATTTTTACCTGGTATTAAACTAAAATCATCGTCAGCAAACACAGGTTTCAGCTTAGCTGGAGATTTTGATTGTTTGCTCGATTCACTTTTTGACCTACTTACGGAGGGACTCTTTGAGCGCCTCCTCGATCTACTTTCGCGCCCTACAGATTCCGCTTTGTCTTTTCCAGGAAGAAAATCAGAATCTAGAGTGGGTTCTGAAGAGCTCAATTTACCACTTCGTATCGATTGGTCTCTTTGTGGTACACTATCTAAAACGTCGGTAAAATGAATGATAAAGTTGACTATAGTTATGTGTAGTGTACACCTTTTGGAAATGCAGCCTTTTCTATTCTTTCCCAGTTTGACAGAGGTTTGTTAGATATGGCGTAATATGCGTGAACTCCGAAATTTGGTATATCTTGAGCTGCAGAATATTCGAGAAGATCTGCCGAATATTCTGTACTAAAAGGAGGAAAAATTCCATCTCCTATTGATAGGTTTGCGAAATTTTGTTTGCCATAAGCTGTTTCAGCTTCTAGAAGAGCCTTAGCCACATCGTGTAACTGGAATAATGTTAAAAATGGGGAAAACGACAACAACTTATTGAAAGTAGGTACGTTCGTTTCCGGAAAGTCTTCTAGCTTACTGCACTGGTTTGGATTTTCGGAAAATATGCCCACAAGTTTCCTCTTTTGCAGCACAAATAGCAACAGCTTCAGATAGTCCGTTCGTAGTCTTGCAGTACCCACATTTTCATCTCGAAGCTTTTGGATCCAGGCTGCTGCTAGCGCTCTTTCTGATTAACAGTGCAGAAGTAAGCGTTACATATTTTCCGCCATTTACGATATAGTTACCATTAGCTTCGCTCAAGCTAAGAACCAGCGGTTTGACGAATTTCAAGTAGAAGTCGAAATCGTTTCCTGGCTCATTTGTAAACATTGTCACGCCGTAATTTATGCATGTCCAGTCGAAATCTTACGCCGTTTACGAAAATTTGGATCTTCCTCTTGAAACTGCTACAAACGGCTTAACTGTCAGTTCCTGCCAATGTTGAAATTTAACTCGCGCATGACAAATACATTCAGTGAGAATGGTCAGATCCCACTAGATGACGGTTGCAAACCACCCATCCATTTGTCTCCATATTATTCTGAGGTTCTTTACTGCAGAGGCTCATGGACTCGGTTGCAAAACCGACGAAGTGAAGAAAAAGCTTGAATACTTTCAGTGTTTTCCTTTACGTAATTTAGTAATGTTAATAGAAGATTGAATGATACTACAACGTCCAGAAATGTTACATTCTTTGTTGGTCCACGGAATAAGGATGGAATTTCCATCTTTCTATATAAGTCGGGAGGGGGAAGCTCAAAATGATTCTTTCAAAGACATCATCAAGAGATTTTTCCTATTTCTTGAATGCCTTTGACACAGGCCGTTTATGTTTTTTCGCCATTTATGGTGGTGTTTTTGAATTTGTGTGAAAAGAAGTACAATTTTATTAAGGTTTTGAAAAACATTCTAATAAATCTAAATTGTAGCCAGTGAATCAATAGAGAACTTCCGATGAAGTTTTTTCTTTTCTCAACAGTTTTGATGCTAGATGCGGTATCCAGATCAAATGTTTCATAGAATTACCGTATTATTATTGAGGAAAATTAAGTGATGATAGCGTCAGATTTAATTTTTTTAAAAATAAGTTTAACTTATGTGATTGTTTAGCGCCAGTGTGAGATTGTGGCGCATGGCTACACATCGTCTCATATTAAAGGTGGTGCGCAACGGCCGATCGGCGCGGACGAACATAGGAGAGCCTCAACCTCTCAGTTTGTGGACCATACTCCCACACGGGGTGAGTCTCACTATTATTTTTATGCAATTAACTCTTTATCACCACAATTCTTGTATTTTGGAAGTAACACTTACATTTATAAGAACAATAAATATTTAAACAAAAACTTCCAAGGAAAAATTACAAAGTGTACCATCTTCCAAATAAAACTGCCGAACCTTTGAAAAGCCGATGGCGAGCTGATGTCCTTGCACGTGCTTCGCTTTTGGTTGGCCAATTTTCGCTGGGCCTTTTTATTGAAGGCACTTATTTGTAACTTGGCCTTCTGTTTGCGAGCGCCCTCACCGCTACTGACGACCTTCGTTTTGGGGGTCTTGGACACCTTTGTCTCGTTAATGCTTTCCAGCTTATTTGCTCTGCCAAAGAAAGTTTCCATTGTTCTGCATCTATCCGACACGCCCCTTTCGTGACTCCTTTTGGATCTTTTCTTGAAAATTCGCCTCTCTTGGAACCCTTGGTACTCGTGTAACAAGGAAGTTGAAGACGTGGTTTCTTGTGCGTTGTAGTGAGTTTCGATGAAATTCTTGCTGGGGTTCTTGTCGGCAAATTTTGCGCAAAGTTTTGTAAGAGGTATTTTTCTTGACTGCTTGCAGCTGAAATACGGCTGCTGTTCTGCGAGATGCGTGGCCAACGAGTCATTTGTGTCGGATGTGGGTGGTTTGTTGTCCATCGGGACTTGGCCGTCCTGAGAAGGTTGTTCGGATTGGCAGTCGCACCTGCTCAAGTCTTCGGCTCGGGCCGTTAACTCTGAAAAAATGACTTTGCGTTCGTTTAAAGTTTTCTCCAGCTTCTTCAATTTCCCAATCACAAACTCTATATTGCGTTGGCATTCAGATATAGATGTCGGAACTAAACTTGCAGTATCATCTATAGCATTATTTCTGGCCAATAACGACGGCTGTACTCTATCTGTTAAATTAGAAGATGCCGATGTGTATCCAGTGGCAGATTGTGGCTGTGTTTTTATCATTTTGTAAGTTTGCTCATCGATTTTACAGACAGATGAAATGGAAAGTGATTTTTCAGTTTCTGTTTTAGACTTTTGGCTGTCTCCAGATTTGCGTGGAGACATCTTTTGAAGGGCAGCTATGTTTGCTGCTCCATACTTTGTAGCCTGCATGTGCACGTAAGATTCATTTTGTAATCGAACGTCTGACTGCATTTGATTTACTGAAGAAGGGGAAGTTTTATTGCCAGTTGAGGAAGTGTCGGATTTTTCTGGAATAGGCCGGAAAAGATCGATGACATTCTTTTTCACATCTGCAGTTTCTGTTGATTGATAATACACAAAAGTTCCCTTTGGGTTATAAGGTGCTGCATACGAGCTGGGACTAGCCATGGTTGAAGTGACTTGTGGGTCGTGCTGCCTCTTTTCGTCATCATTTCTTGTGGAGCAGTGACATAACAGCTTAGTGGGTTCGTCTTTTAAATAGTTTTTTGATGTGTACGAGTTATAAGCGTAAATGTCGTTAGGTGAGTCATAGTAATTCATGTTTTGTCCAGATCTGTTTGAAATTTCATTACGATAATTTGAATAGTTATATGCCCTTGGTTGCTGCGATACGGGATTTGGCATACTATTCTGTAAATAACCAGGCCGAGGTGTACCGGACGCGTGTTTACAATTACATTTTGATTTAGGAAAGTAATGGCCTGGAACGGCAGAATAAGGATCAAACGTGTCACGTTCCAGTGAATCTGTATATTTTCTAGCCACCAGCACATCTTCTTCTCCTTCATCACCAACAACTTCGTCTTCCTCTTCCTCCTCTTCTTCTTCTACTATCTCTTCTTCCGTCATTTCTTCTTCTGTTAATTCATCTACTTTTGTAACCTTTTCTTCGTCCAGATTCTCCTTTTTACTTATTACTTTCCCTTCTGGTATTAAACTATCTTGTGTAGCTTTATCATCACTTTTATAACTCTGCGTTCCATTATCTTGAACTGTATAGGTGCCAGCATCCATTTGTTTGTATATGTGAGTGTCTGTATTTTCCATCGCATTTACATAAGATGCGCCTTTTTTTGTATCATCCATGTGGAACGTTCCAGTTTTTATAGATACACTGAAAGACAGCAATTCATGATATTGTCGTGATAATTACAAAAAATACCTTTTTGATGGGCGATGTAGCGAACTGGAGTGTTTGTCTCCGTACGCACCCGGAGCTTTTCCTTTTGAATCCGTTTTCGCCATCTGATTATCGCCGCTGGGATGGGCACCCGGGCTGGATGCGTCGAACTCTTGGCCGTCATGGGGCTGCTTTCCGCGTATCCAAAAGTTTGGATAAGTTTTGGCACATTTTGGGTGCTCTTTGCTGCAGTATTTTTCGGGGACTTTTGGCACGTCGATGTACTTGCAGCATCCTTTTTTCGCAACGCCGCCTCTTCTGCAACCTCCGCAATCTCCACCGGAAGCTGGCCGCGGCATCTTTCCAGTTCGCCGGGAAATGAGAGCAGCACTGGGTTTAATTTAGAGGTTTAGGCATCGCAACTATTAAAATGTGTTATGACATAAAAATTTTGATACTGTCGACTTCTGACTTGATAGTTTTTACCTACAACTCAACTGCATTTGTTTTTCTAGCCTTCGTTTCACGAATTCCTAATTATGAACGGTTCTAGAGAGTCCGATACTTCCAGGAGAACTACAACATTGAATGGTCTGAGAAAGCCACATTTTAGTTCCTTTAGTATAAAATACAAAACTTTAAATCTCATCTGAAAATTTATTATATAATACACGATGTTTGACAATTGACCCAGAAAACCTATACCATTATGTTGACGTTGACGTTGAAATCGTAGCGTGATGGAAGGTTCTTGGAGCAAGCCTATAACTTCCGTCTTCCATGATGACCTCACTTGGTAGTTCGGTCGCGGGCATCTTCATAGTTGTACAGGCCACGGATAGATGCATTTCCGTGGCCTTGGACACTGGAGAGGAGGTTTTCAGCTCACCTGGATGGTGGGCATGTCTGCGTCTCTATGCAGACTAGTGTTTCTAATTAACCACGGAACACCAAAGATAGTCTTTAAGATCCGGTTTTGGATGACCTAGAGCTTATCGATGTACGATTTTGCGGCATATCCCCACCAGGCACCGCATACGTCATGATAGGCCGCAAAATGGTATTATAAATCGTTAATTTGCTTATGTGAGACAACCAGCTATTTGAGTGAAATATCGAACTTAAGGCCTGCCGAGCTGCCTTAATCTCATTTGCGCTTGCTTTTCACGTCAACCGTTTATCCATGGTCACTCCGAGATATTTAGCCTCTGCCTTCCAGGGTACATCTCCGTCGAAGATCCTGGGGGAGATCATGTCGTAACGCCAACGATTTTTTATCCTGGTAAAGAATGGGACCGCCGAACTCTTTTCTGCGTTAACTCCTATTCTCCATCACTGGCACCATCCTTCTATCGGGTCTAGATGAGCCTAAATCCGCCGTATCGCTAGGTACCACCTCGATGACCTGGTTAGCACTGCCGTGTCATTTGCGTATTGGGCCATTATCGTGGAGGGCGCCTTGGGCATGTTCCCGACATAGATGTTGAACAGGAGTGGGGACAGGACCAAACCCTGCGGGATCAGCTTGAGGTCCTCGACTGCCGTCCTCAGACGTTGGTGAACAATATGGTCCATAAGCTTTCCCGTGGTGGATAGGAGACTGTTGGGACGGGGTAGACTATCTTCGTCACACAGACGACTGCCTTCTTTAGGAGCGCACGGTTCGGGATGCCATCAGGTCACAGAACCTTGCGCGATTTCAGCGCTTGGCTCGTTTGAAGAATTTCCTTGGAGGTGAGTTCCAGGAAGTAAGTCTTGGAGTTCTTGATCCCTCAGACGTCGCACTACCCGGTCAACGGTGGCTATGTAGTCAAGGTCGGCGTCGATGTAGTCGAATTCACACTGACATTCAAAACAGTCACCGAAGGCTTTGACTTTGTCGCTGATGGTGTGTGCGATGGGTGGTGGGGTGGAAGGGAATTTTTGAAGGACTTTGACCTATCTCCAAAGGGCCACGTCTAGGGCTTCTAACTTGCTCTCCCAAGCATCCTGGCAGTGTTCCACGACGGCGGATTTCACTTCTACGAGTCCCCTGTACGCCCACTGGTCCTCAGGGTCCAGGGACCATTGCGCTCGCCGTCTTGTCCTGTTCTTCTCATGGATCTCCTCGTTCAGCTCTGGTGGAAATAAATCTCTCCCATCGCCAGCAGGCACCGGGTTGTTGGCCACCATGTTAGATGAAAAATCCGGATTAAAGAAGGCTAGTGCTATAATTTGGCCAATTGTATAATTACCTGATAATGTCAGGTAATAAGCCGACCAATTGAGAATTACTGTTTGGGATGCATTCGAAAGGGGGCGGAGCCTTCGCGTTGGGTCGCACTACTAGTTTTGGCTGTGCTAAGCCCCCGATTCTTTCTTTTATTTATCTAGACCTAAAATGATCGCAGTACTGTTAGATATCGCATTCTAGATTTTATCTCAAAAATAGTAATTTTCGCTCTTTGGTAGGAAAGACTGGGAAGATTTTAGACATTTTGAACTTGTATGTCTTCCCATTTTGTGTTAGGCTTTATAAAGCCAGAGAAAAAGAATTTGAATGTTCAAAGATATTAGGGTTTTTGGATAAAACTATTCTACACCAAAAGATACTAAATACTGTTTAAATGCAGAGGCAAAGGTAATAGGTTCAAAATAATTGAGTATTAAATTTTCTTAACTAAACTTCCACCAAAATGAGAAGGTTGTGGTAGTTCTGTTATTATGTCTTTTCTCACCTAACGATGAAATTTTCCCCTTTCTTCTGAAATAACACATGTATTCAATAAACCACTACATAGTAGTAAGAGTTTTTATTTCTTTAATATTTTTCAATTTTGTGATTTTTCAGATTGCACAAGGATATTCAAAGAACTTAAAAAGTTCGTTACTGAATTCTATATGTCTGTCTGTCGGTCTATCGGTCCGCCACAAAATTTGAGATTTTTTAAAATTTGAAAATGGATTCTTATAGGAAATTTTACGCTGATTTCGAATTCGAAATTAAAAAATTTCTATCTCGAATAGTTTTCGAGATATTCGACTTCGAATTTCGGGAAAATTTTCGACATTACTATTTTAAATGTGATTCTTATAGGAAATTTTACGCTGAATTCGAAAATGAAGTCGAAAAAATTCTATGTCAAATAATTTTCGAGATATTCGATTTCGAATTTTCCCGAAATTCGAAATCGAAATCGAAAGGTCTTTTTAAGTTCGTTCTGGGATTGCTTGCTTACAGAGCAATCTCTTCGCTGGCCCCATATTTTTATTTGTATCCTCTTTTTAACTACTAGCCTCAATTTGAAAATGTTTTAAGGTATAATACATTTTTCCCATCTGATGTACCTTGTAAAGGCGTATGGTTAATAGGGTAGTTAATTTAATTTATGGTTTTGGGATTCACAATGTGCGAGAACAGACTAATAATAGTGAAATTATTCATGTAGAGGCAATTAGTGAAGTGTTTGAGGTTAGTGAAGCACATGGTTATGAAACATCATGTTGGCTATTCTGAAGGTAATCTCTTTTTAACTAGATATAGTATGCTGCTCTTAAAAACCAAAAACCCGAGCGCAGAATAACAAAAATTTGGACAATTGAGGACGTTAGCAACCATTTTTACAGCGTGAGATAACATCTTAATTTTAAAAGATTTACAAACTCCAAAAACGACCCAGTAACTACAAAAGAGCCAACATTGATGAAGATTTCGCCTTATTATCACTCATTATTCATCTTCGAGGAACACTTTCAAGAGACAGCTGAGTGGCCAACACCAACGGCAGGACGCTGCATGAATTCATCCTGCCCCTCAACCTCGTGGTGGTTGGACCCTCTGAACCCACCTACTACGCTTTCTCGAGTCGTCCGAACGTCCTTGATATTGCCATATTCAAATATGTCTCTATGCAACGCACGATGCATCAGCGAGCTGGACAGCGACCACAATCCGATGCTGTTCATTCTGGGGATACCTGACAGAGAGAACAACGTTTCCTTCCGCTCCAGCGTTTCACGGCCGGCCTTCACCATCCACCTAAGGCAGACCATGGGAGATGTTCTCATCATCCGTTTTGGCGAAGACCTAGAGGAGGCGATTAAACATCTCACCGTCGCGGAGCACCGTAACGTCGCCTGGAAGAGTAAGCTGGAGACACTCGGCAGGACTGAAAACAGCATCTGGAGGATGGTCAAGGTCCTGCCCAACCATCCTTTATACAGCTCAGGTTAAAGCTGAGGCCTTCGTTGGCAACCTGGAGCGTTAGTGCGATCTAAGAAGAAGTTTTCCAGTTAATCCGAGCCCTACACTCCCGGATGGAAGCTTTAATTAATCTCCAAAATTTCGGTATACACTTGCCCTAAATATATCGCACATCTTGTAGTATAGAAGGTCACTTCATTTTTACAACAAAATAGGATAAATGCCTTCAGGTCTAAATAGATGGGGAGCAAAAAAAACAAAAAAAAAATTATGTGCTTTGCACTTTCTTCCTAGACTGTGAAATTGCAACTGGGATGTCACATCAGAAGTGAGAGTTAGAGAAGATGAAAAATCTTGTATTTATAACTATTGTGGAATATAAAATTATTGGTTTCTCCAAATGAACACTTCGTCGTGACAAATATTTTCTAGTGTTCGATTTTGTATCCGCTTTTATTATTCAAGAGGTTCTTTATAATTAATTTTTTGTATTCCAAAAAATAATAGAAAACCCACGTATTCATAGTGAAAACTTATAACAGCGACATCTATTAAACGAATTAAGTATAATTTGTTTTAATAAAATTAGTTACGTAAAAATTTAATTTTTGTTGCAATGTTGTATTATTCCAACTGCTATTATAATTTGTTTGTTTTTGATTGTGAAAACAAAAATAAATGTTTTTGGATAAGTAATTATTACGGTCGGCGCATTTAAGGTGGCGCCGCCGTGTAATTAACAGATGAAGATTTTGCGGGAATGCCGACTATTCAAAAAATGACAATGTAGGGCTTTAGACGGAGCAGAAGCGCACGAAAACTCGGCCAATGTACAAAGTAAATATATCATTGCGCATCGAACAGAGCGCAAAATCCGAGAAGCGTGCAACTTTCGGAAAATTCGAATCGGAAGCAATTAGAGGCGGGCTGATTGGCGGAACCGCGCCACTGTTTTATCGGACGGCCGACAGGTAGCGCGCGTTCGCCTGCAGTTTTCTCATGGCGGCGAGAGTGTAAGACGGTCCAAGTGCCTAATTTATAACTTTCTTTAGTTGTTATTAAACACTAGTGTTATTTTGTTGTTAAGTGCAGGTTAAACCCCGTTTCGTTGCCAGTACCCGCGCGCGCCTTTTCGCAAAATGTTTCAGTGTTAAAATGTGCAGTGTTTATGTTTATGGTACGAAAATAGTTCTTGAGTTTTTATGGCACCACAACACCGTCGTCGCACTCGATGAAAAGGTAAAGCGAAGCGGCCGCGCCGTCACGGAGCGGACGCCGTGCCCGGCGCCTGCGGGGCCGTCGGGCCGCCGCTGCCCGCGCGAAGCTCCGTCGAGCTTAAACGTCGGCGGCGATTGTAAGGTTAGGATCGGGGCGCGCGCGCGGGGCCGCCGGGGGGCGGCTGCCGCGCTCGGAAATCGCAGATCAATTTGCCGCCGTGCCCGCGGAAGCGTAATTGCATGCCGGCGGAGGTGAGAAATGCGGGAATATGCAAAACAACGAGATAGGAATCGCCTTCACGTGCGCGCCGTTATGCAAATTGCTGGTCGCGCCGCCGCCGCCGCCTTCGGCTCGGGCCTCTGTTTCGCCGCTCCGGTGATTATCTGCGCCGGAAAATCAAATTTATGGGTAGCGAGAATTGGTCGCGGTGCTGGCCAAAGAGCCTTTCACCCAGCAATTCCCGAGCGCCGTAAATCACCGTGCTCTGCTGTTGTGCTGCGAATTTTCAGCAGCCGCTGCTCCCGAAGCTCGTTTCTGACGGGGCATTGTGATATTTCACGACGTACACGGATTGTTGCACATCAGTTGTCGAAAATTATTCTGTTAATGCGTACTATACAAGTGGCGCTAAAGAAGTATCAGAACTAGTAGGAGCATCACTCTTATTACAGGTTTCTTCAACGCCAAATTTTTTGTTATCAATTGTTATAAGTTTATTTTTGACAAATGCTTCATTCAATTGAAAAATGTCAAGGACAAAATTTAATTATCAGCTTTTTTAACTACAAAAAGTCCACACTTTATATGCACTTGCACCATCTTCCGAGAAGCTGCCAAACTTCACACGGACTGTGTGATAGCTGACAAACACAATCAGACTTTTCTCGCGTTTGCCAAGTTGCGATAAAATTTTGACGCTAACCTTTGGTCCCCTTACAGCATAGTAAAATCTACCCTTATTTTCAGCTGTGAAGTGGCTTAGCGTGTTACTTCGACCTCTTTTGCTCTCACCCATAAGTTTTCCAGTTCCTCTGCTTTCGCTGTTCAGAACATAACGTTTTCTAGGCTTTATCAGCACTTTCTTTTAGTTGAAACAGAAAATGGGTCAGTGTCGCCGATGAATTTTAGGTTACTTTTGCGGAACAGACGCCACTTGCAGTGCGTGTTAAGGCTGGCAGGTGGAGCTCCACTATGACTATATGGCGAGCACGATATATGAATATTATGCTTTTTTACTATCTATGGCCAATGTCATAATTATTATGAATTCGTATGCTTCTACAGTTTCGTGTTGTGTATTGAAAGGTTAATGCAGTTGAAATTAGTAGCTTACTGGATGTACATTACGTACTGTGTAGCAAATTGTTCAGGGGATTTGAAGATGTGCAGTGATCAGTAATAATTCTTTAAGAGGAAATGAAACACATTATCTGTAAATTTAATATGATACTATATAAACAACAGGGAAACCGCGTGTTCCTCTTTTTGTCGGTTCACTATCAGGCAGCAAGTTCCTGTATAATGTAGAGGGTGTATCGTAAGTAAACCTGCAAATATGTACAAAATGCAGGTGGTTTATTTTTTAGTTTACTAAAAAAAATTGGTTGATTTAATATGGACATGTTTTGTGGATATTAATTCTTTGAAGTGTTTCGTTGCATATTTTATACAATACATGGATGGTTTGATATATAGAGCAACAGCAACTGTCCATATTTATAGAATTTTCTTCTCGTAGATTAATATTTCGTAGTTACAAGTCATTCAGATAGTTGCTTAAACACGGGCGTTTCTAATGACAGTACAAAATGCTAATTTGTGGTGTTAGCTACTGCAAATGGAATAGCCGAATTACACGAAACGAGCTGGCTCCAGAAAAAATCACGATCAGTTGAGATATCTGGTAACCTAGCCAAAACCACGTCATAGACTTCGTCGATGATTTCTAGCGTGACCGCTGTTTTGGGGCCTCAACACACTGCTGGAGCATTTAGAATTTCCTTAAGTGGTCCCTTTCTAATCTGACTTTATCGTTCCATGAACACAAGATTTGAAAAACGGAGATTAAGAGATGATGGATGGGAGGGTAAAAGTCAAACGCCAAAAAAATTTCAGTTATTTGACAAATTGAATCCACCCGTCTTTGTTTATTATTGTTCCAAGCTATTCGTGCTTATCCACATATTCTACTTGTTCTTCTTCTACAGTATTTGGCACTTCTGTTCTTCCATCGTCTCTTCTGATATGTAATATTTTGCTTTTATTAATGTTTATTGCCATTTTCTTTTTCTTCAGATTACATTTCCATATGTTTAAGTTATGCTATAATTTAACGGTATTTCCTACCATTATTACTATATCGTCTGCGAAGATTAGATCTTTTGTTTTTATATGATTTAGATTGTAATATACTAGTCTTGTCTGTCTGACTTCGTTTTTACATTTTTTGATTACGCTGCTCATATACGCGACGAATAGCAATCCCTTATCTCTCTTTACTCATGTATCCTTACTACTCCCATTATATTTTTGCTCGGGCTTTTAATTATCTTAAAAGTTTTTGGCTTGTCTGCAATTCCTCTAATGCTCTCCATATTTGATGTCTTGGTACATTGTCAAATGCTGCTCTGAGCTCTAGAAATGCCAGGTATATCTGATCATTTTTTCTCTTAGTATTGTAATCGTACTTATGTGGTCTTGTGCTTGTTTTCCTGGTTGAAATTTAGCTTGTTCTTCCTCCAGTTTTGTCGTGCATTTCGTTTCGTAGTCTTTTCTTGTAGTCTTTCGGTATTTGCACGCTCTTCCATGCTTGTTGGAAGATTTTTTCGAACATCTGTGTATTACTTCTCCTCCTCTTTTCTGGGGCTTCTTCATTTCGATATTCTAGAATTTTTGGTTCTCTTTCTGTATCTATTTTCTGTTCTTGATCTATTCTTTCTTTTTCTCTGAATTGTTTCCATACTGATTGTGCCAGGCCCCTTATAACCTTTACGTCTTGTAAGATATATCTCATACTCCTAGTTATGGTAATGTTTTGTTGACATATTCATTTCCCTTTCCAAATCGTATTCTCCCATTGTTCCGTAACGTACTTCCTTATTGTTGCCTATATGTGATTTCCAATCTTCTATTATGGTGTGCCCATTCTTATTTTGCATTTTACTTAGTTTTTAGTTTAGACCAATTGTTATCCGTACCTTAGATAAAGTACTTACCCTTACTGGGTTTTCCATACTGAAGTTTTCTCATCTTTTAGCAGATGAGCCTTGTTTTCCAAGCACTCGACTACGCTCAAACTGCGTGTAAATTTGTAGTAAGAAATTGGCCGGTATTCCGTTTTTGATCATGATAACATTAGATGTTTTCATGGCACAGGAATAACTAATAGTGAGAGTTCATCCAATTAGCTTCAGTGTAGGTTTGGACCTATCCCAACGCGTGAAATTGTAAATCTTCCAGTACTTTATATGTACGATAGATACATATGTATTTAAACACATTTTATTTCTATACAAATCATTCCTTCCACTATTCCCTTGGTCTGTCCTCTTTTTTATTTTGCACTCCGTTTTTTATTATTTACTTGTTTTAAATTGTCTCTTAACTTTAAGCTTCAATTTGAGTGTTTGTGTAGATTGTTTTTTATTTCTAGAATGAAGCACTAGCCGGTTTTGAGACACCCTATATAAAGCCGATCCTCTAGATATATGCGCAGGTCAATTGGATAGAGAAAAGATGGCAATGGCGGAGACGAAATTGATAAAATTGAAATTTATAATGCAATTCAATTTCCTTTTGTTAACAATTCGACTTTGGGTAGACGAATTTAAGCGCGACGGAACAAGCCTATCTACTCCTTGGAGATCCAAATACAATTATAACAACAGAAATCAGCGACAAAGTCCATTAGAAGATTATGGCCTGTGACGAGTGAAAGAGCGCAACTTAACCAGAGACCGTGAGCATCTGGAATGAGCCAGTTTATTTCATTTTGCATGTAAAAAAAATATGCAAGATTAATGTTGTGTCTGCTCAGCTCAGAGGAAAAACATACTATCCGCTAGAAGCTAATGGTATGTTTTTTTGAGTTGCGAAAAGAATATTCCTGTCTGACGAACATGGAAAAGAAAACTATTACTGGGAAATTTAGAATTTGTAAAAATTGAAGGCAACAATACTAAAAAGAATGCTTTAGAGTATTCAAAAATAATATTGTTCGATTGCAGCAACATATTGACGCAATCAAACCGTGTTACTAATTAAAAATTTAAAATAGTAAAGTTCGAAAGTCTTCAGAAGCTAACCTTTCCTCCTGGTCAAGAATGTTGCTCAAAAGAAAAATTCAGAGCGTAAATGTGTATTTGAATGAGCTCGAAGAAACTCACTTTCATGAAGGATTTGCCGTCTTGGTGAAACGTTGGGATAGATTACTTGAACCACAAGAAAAAGGTACACAAAAATGAACCAAGAAATGTAAGGGAAAATAAGAATAGAAATCAGCAAATATCGATTGCATTTTAAGTTGAAATGTTCGTCGACACCTTTAAAAAAATCCAAAGACTAACTGTCGATCTTCTCAATACGGACCACTACCAGTTTTTGTGTTATACTTTAAAGCATTCCGGTTTAGACTTGAAAAATGCTCTCTCGCGATTTTTTAAAATTATATTTTCCAAATAACATTTGGTACTTATATACCGACTTTTTGTTCTTTCAAAATCTCGGTAAAATCAGTGACCCGAAAGGATCCGTGCCCTCCTTGTAAGTTAAACTATGACAAAAGACGGCTGCTAATTAGTTTAAATATTCGAGGAACTTTTCGCGTGCTCTACCATCATTGTGAACGTATACGCACTGATTTTTCGGCATAAACAGAATTTTCCGACGTTCGTTCTTGGAGTACCTTCCTAGCGACTGCTGTCTTCGTAGTCGCATCATTAGATAGTGCCTTTTATTTAGAAACATGTAATTTCATCGCCCTTTTTGGAATTCTCTTCATGTCAAGAGTCTACAGTTTCTGTTTGTGGACAGGGATATATTACACGTTTTCACTGCTATGGTAAATTTTGTCCAAATCATATGATCTTAACTAAATGGCCCAAAATATTTGAAAGACAATATTTACAACCAGGTTGAATATGATGAAAACAGTTAAACGCCTAGGATGCTGCTAAACTTGACAATGCTAAAAAGGAGCTGAAAAGAGTAGACGTTAATACACTGCGTATTACTGTAATAAGATGGTCTGGAAATAGAATGCTAAAAAAAAATTAGAAATACCGAGTTAGAGCAAAATATACAAAACGTTTGATATTTGATCTAGTAGAGACATGTAGAGAAAAATAAGAGACAAATCAAAAATGGACTACTGAAGAAGAGGAAGCTGAGACGTTACGTAACCTTCATGAGTGCCAACTTTCACAGAGAAATTTAAAAAATAATAGGTTTATACAAAACAAAGCCAATCATTATAGATCCTGACGAAATCTGCAAAATGTAAAAAAACTCAAAACCTCAAAACTTTATAGCGAGAGTAAAGAACTGTCTGGGCCAAGGTCATTAAAAGCCGAATTTCATAAATTCTGCAATTTGGTCACAATAATAGTTATTCTGAAAGTGTGAATTTTCTTAATATAGAACACCTTACAGCCCATATAACAACATTTATAATTCTGGAAACATCCCTAACGATTGGCTAAAACATTTGTGACAATACCAAAAAAACTTCTCTTTTTCTACTTTTCACATCAAATAGTGGATATACGAGGGTAAGGTGAAAAGTTCTCGGCCTGACAATGAAAGACTGCGACTTTCAGTTAAAAAATGATTTTATTTTTCTACATAATCTCCCTTGACTTCAACACACTTGATGCAGCGCCTCTCCAACATCAGTATTCCTTCTCGGAAGTGAGAATCTGGAAGGTTGTGAAAATATTCATCAACGTCTTCATTGGATGCGAAGCGCTTCCCAGAAACAAATTTTTTTAAGTTTGGGAACAGATGGAAGCCTGAGAGTGTCAAATCAGGAGAATGTGGGGGATGGCCGAGCAAATCATACCCCAAATCCCGCAGTTTTCCCATCGCCAACGCAGGTGCATTGTCCTGGTGAAAGGTGGTTTTTTTCTTCTTCAAGCCAGGCCCCTTCTCGCGAATTTTGGCATCCAGCTGGTCAAGAAGGTTGGAGTAATATTCGCCTGTAATTGTTCTGCCTTTTGCAAGATAATCAATTAACAGGATCCTTTTCGCATCCCAAAACACGCTGGCCATGACCTTTCCGGCAAATGCGATCAACTTCGCTTTCTTTGGCGCTGAACCACCGGCTTCCATCCACTGTTTGGACTGCTGTTTCGTTTCTAGCGTGTAGTGGTGGACCCATGTGTCATCCATGGTGACAAATCGTCGCACAAAATCGATCGGATCCCTGTTGAATCGGTCCAAAGATTGCTGCGAAAATCGTTTGCGCATTTGCTTTTGATCGGCATTCAGCAAATGCGGCACCCATCTTGTGCAGAGCTTTCGCATCCCTAATTCTTTGTGCAAGATGTTTCACTCGCCTATCGTCCAACACGATATCATGCACTTTTTCGATGGTTTCCGGTGTGGTTGCGGTTTTTGGCCGGCCTTCACGTGGGTCATCTTCGAGGGATGTGCGACCACGTTTAAATTCAGCTGCCCACTTTTTAACAGTTGACATGGAAAGAGCAGAGTCCCCGTAAACTTTTGTCAACTTCGGATGAATTTCCTTAGGGGTTAATCTATCCAAAACGAAGAATTTTATAACCGCACGATATTCAACTTTATCCATTTTATTACTGAAAAAATTCGTGTAAACAAACTACTTGAGCGAACAAGTTAAAACTGGTCATACGAACTAATGACACAATCACCCAAGCGGGAAACATAATTGTTTGCCGATTGCAGCACCATCTCTGTGTCAGGCCGAGCACTTTTCACCTTACCTTCGTAGTACTCCCATTTTTCCTTAAGTCTTTCTCAGTTCCACAAGTTTGTCGTCGAGAAAAATCTATTTAAAAACTGCAAAAGTCATCGAAATCGAGTAAATTGCATATTAATGACAAACGATTAGGCTGGATAAAAATATTCTTGAAATAGCGGCCTTTGTTCGTGTTAACCGCTCTCAACCTATTCAAAAAGTAGTTAATAATGTTGTGCCTTGAGTCTTCTGAAATCGACTCTGCTGTTTGGCTGATCTATTTTTTGGGATTCTCCGGTGAATATGCTGGTGAGTTAGTGCCGCCTCCTGTCCTTAATATTCGAACCGAATGTTCTTGATATGGCATCCATAGTAACTTGAGTTTGATGAACCGTGGCCCCATCTTGCACGAACCAGAATTCACGCTTTTGCGAAGTTCGACTTATGTGATTGAAAGGGGATCCAACATTTTCTCTTTATAGATTTGACCAGTGATTGTGTTGGCTTGTGACACACCAAACGGTTATGCGCTTTGAATGTAGGGAAAGGATGGGAGAAAACAAAATAAGGAAAGCACACGAAGAAATAAGGTACTTTAGAAGAGGTTTCCAACCCGGTGCAAACATGTGTAAAAATAAGGAAGGAACTAGCGCACTGCAATAACTTCCGGTTTTTCCGAACCCCCATATTATAGCCTCAATGGTTAAAGGACTGCATTTTGTTTCTTGTCTGAGGATTCCATGAAGTGATAATTTCTTGATTTCAAGCTCTTGAAGCATTTCTCACTGATGTGAGCGAAATGTCTAAATGTTTCTCTACTCTTTCGATGTTATCATCTGTGATCACCATACATGACCTTTCGGTTGTATTAATCCAGAACACTTCCGGTATTTTTTAAAAGCAAAAACACTTTAAAATAATGGAAATTTAATTTAATGTGAATTGTAAAAATATTTTCCATATCGAATTAAAGCCTTGTCAGATAACCTACTGTAAATTTGTTGTCCACCTTTTTCTTCTATAATTCAACGGTTTCGGAGGCGTCTTTGCCACATCTGTACCAAAATTCGGTGATTTATACCCTTTAGGAAATCGAATATCGCTGCTGTTGTGAAGACATTTCCAGAAATCGAAAACGTGTTTTGGTTACAAATTGTATGAAACAAAACCTGTCTAGAGATGGCACCGCAAAATCTGATGACAAAGTTTTGGGGCACCATGTAGCTGGAAGAATTTTTAGTATATTTCATGAAGTAAGTAGAAGGTACGGATCGTGGAATCTTATCTATGACACATTCCAAGAAATGACAAATAGTCAATATCGAAATTAATCCTGCAAGAAAAATTAGGCGGACCCGAGGACCCGGTAGTGAAAAATATACAATGACTTTGTGCATAAAAGCTGTTTTTTAACAAACAAAAATAACATTTAAAGTTGATTTTTCTCTGCTTCGAGTTAATTTAAGGGAAAATAAATAAGTGTATTTTCGCTTTTTTATTTAAATTGAGAAATCAGCTTAATGCTCACTAATTTCTTACAAAAACTTTCCCTGGAAGATTACGAGTCTTATTAAGAAGGATTTGGTTTTTATTTTAAAGTCGCTGGTAAACCAAATTTTCAGTTTCACTGTAACTTATTTACGCGGCCATAAGATCGTTCGCTTCCCTTCTTTTCTAATTAAAATGTAAAGGTTATTTAATACGCCCATATTTTCCGTAGACCGATTCCAAGGAATGCGGGGTGGAGGATTGAAATTTAACTCTAAGGCCCCTTGAGCTAGAGGCGCAAGTCGCTGGACGGCTTTCAGAGTCGGTCTTCTTTAAAACGTCGCCGAAATGGCAGCAGTCCCGAACAAAATTGGATCTAAATACCGGCTCGGCTCCTCGTGCAGGAAAGAATAAGCACGTTTTAAGACTCATTCTTGGCTATATTTTGTATTGATTTGTAATATTTAGGTATACAAAAAATACAAATTAATATCTGGAATAAGGATGTTGCTAAATACCCCGTACCTGTTAGCGAAAAGTTGAGATCCAGAATCCACCTGTTGCTTTCTCGAAACTTGGGAGTATCCATTAGGGTACGTAAATGCAAGAATCCTTAATTACTCAATTTTCCATAAAATCAGTGGAATTTGCCAGAACGGTTTTTCTTATATTGACTATTTTCCAACCACAAATTGTTAAATATATGCTAATTGTATTGTGTAATTAGAGGGACATGCAGTTATTGATAATTTTTCGTTATTTAGGCTTTTTTGTGAATTTAACGAGAGTCGAATCTGCCCTGGTTTTGGCAAAAATAATCTTAATTTTGCGAAAGATGTTTATGTATTGCAATATATCGAACTGCTCAGGAAATAATTGCATTTCTTCCAATAGATGGAAATACCTTCTAAAATGTAACTAATTTCATCTTTGAGAGAAAATTTGCTGTTTAACTTGACAGCCGACAATTTGGGTTGCTTTAGAAAAGGACAGCATGATTTTATTAATAATTATTCGATCATTCGATTTCAAAATGGAAAAACGTTTCCGTTCCATTTTGAAAAAAAGAAAACGCTGTATAGACTCAAAAGGTTATACATAGTACTTCAACAATTATGTTTTAAAAAATACCAACCTGATGAAGGATGATAATGAAATAAAACCGGAAGAACACACACAGTGTCCACAGATGATAACATCGAAAGAGTTGAAAAACATTTCGAAGGAACGCATACATCGGTTAGAAATGTTTCAGAAGGGCTCGAAATTAAGAGATCATCGCTTTATCGGATCGTCAGACAAAATACAAATCCATCAGCCATTTAGTGAGAAAGCTGTCAAAAATCGATTTCAGTTCGCTCTCCTGTTAACACAAATGATTGAATCGAGACAAATTGATTGTAAGAAGACATGGTTCTCTAACGAGTGTCTACGAATTAAGAAAATTTTGTGAACGCACAGAACTACCGAATATGGGATTCCGAAAAATTGGAAGTTACTGCAGTGTGCCCGCCTCCTACACTCGAAGCGCAGAACTGTTTGGTGCCAAGTTACCGTGATGTTATCGGACCATGTTTATGACGGACAATCACTAATCAAATCTATAAAGAATAAAATTCAGATCCCCCTTTTAATAACATAAGTCGAACATCACAAAGGCATTAATTCTGGTTCATGCAAGATGGCGTCGAGTTCATCGAACTGAAGATAATATGAATACCGCCTCAAGAACATTCGGTTCGAATATAATAGCTCTCGATGCGAAGACAAAGGCAGAACGAAGCATTGATTAGCCAACATATTTACCAGATCTGAATCCTTCCGATGCATTATGGGGTCTAGCCAAGAATATCGTACACCGTCCCAGTGGAGAATCTCCAGAAAATCTTGAGATTCTCAAATAAATGATCAACGAAACAATAGAGTCGATATCAGAAGACTCAAGGCACTCTTTGAAAAGGTTGAGAACGCGATTACCAAGAGCAAAGGCCATTTCGAAAACGTTTTTATCTAGTTCAATCATTTGTCAATATAATGAAATTTATCTGGTTTCGATAACATTTGTAGTTTTTTTTTAACAATTCTCCCGACGACAAACTTATGGGATACATATGACATACATGGTGAAGAGGCTCTAAAACGCAATCAGAATTAGTTTGTTAAATTCGACGTTAAAGGCACAGCGCGCCCAGCAAAGTCAATCAAAGTCTTTGATGATAATATATTAAAGGTATTGAACGAATCCAATCGGTTAAGGACAAATTGTTCTTGGACCGATAAAGATGGGGACTTCTTTTGGACACAGAAGGTACCTGAATATATTATTTAATAAAAAATTTATTTTTTATGAAAAATTTACCTTTCATTTACACAAAAAACAGCACAATCACTGTAGGTAACAAAAATATGAAAGGCGAGGAATATATCATTTTTATTATTATTTCCAACATTTGATAGAAGCTTCTAACACATTATTGATCAAATATTTTTTACTGCACCTTATATGATATAGAATTCTAAAAAAAAAACTAATGATTAAGGATGTGTGATGAATATGCAATCTTTAGGAATACTGCTACCATATAAAGGATTCTAAATGTGGAAATCAACCTACCACTCAAAGAACACGATTAAGGTAACGGACTAGTGACTAGTATGGATCAGTAGAGTTCGTCCGATAGATAACTTTTTGAGATCTCGTAATTAACTAACACTTCTTTCAATTTTGCAATATATGTACCGTTAAATAAACTGCAATATGCGTGGGCAAATCAAATACAGGGTAAATCAAATAAGGGTGTTAAGTTTTTCAAGACATTGTAACGCATATGTTTTTGAACAAATTTTAATTTTTACTTTTTTCAAAGATTACACGTATAGTACCATTTAAGAAACATAAAGTACAAACAAAGAGAATGTTATTCAGGTGTGAAAAATGACACGATCCAACTGTTTATACGCCTTTCAACCATAACGCGTCGTATTGCCCGAATTTCTAGAGTTATGGCTTCCGAAAGTTCGTGGTTTTCAATGTAAACCTGAGCTTTCAGGTAGCCCCATAAGAAATAATCACACGGCGAAAGATCCGGTGATCGAGAGGATCACTCCACATCCCTGCACAATAAGATAAGGCGCCCTGGAAAATGTTCCCTTAAAAAAGCCATAGATTCTCTTGAGATATGGCAAATAACCCCATCCTGTTGAAATCAAATCCTATCGAGGGCAATCCGACGTAAACCGCCATACATAGCCATTTTCCTTCGCTTCTTGAACCACTATGATTTTGTAAAGGTGAAAGTGGAGATTCGGCAAAGGCTGGGCTATCGAACTCTTTTTATGTTTTCTGATGTGCAATCACATCTCCGAGCTGTTCCAAGTCTTGCAGTTCCTCTAGTTCTGAAGTTGTTAAAACATTTTCGTATTGTTGGGCGAGACGAGACGGAACCGTGTCGATTAACATTGAATTTGAATTTTTTGCTATCTGCACCACCGAATGATCGAATTGCGATAAAGGTATCGTAAACAAAGTTGCGTTGTTCAACCGTCCACGGCTAACGAGTGTGCCAATCATTGCGCATGCGCTAGTTTCCCTAGCACCAGTGTTATGCCCGTCTCAAACAAATAACACCTTCCCCTTCTTGTCGGACCCTGTAGGAAGCTGTTAATTGTACTTTTTGAATAAAAAATGCACTAGAGATCATTTTTGTACCTTATCTTTACATTTTATCTCATTTTATGTTGTACGGAGGTTTCTAATCGCGGTTATGTACTAAAATTTTTAATTCTTAGAGGGATACGTAAATCACAATAATACATAGGTCAAAATGATTGAGATAATCGAATTTAAATACGATTGTTCATCAGTCCTTCAATCGTTTATCAGTAATCGAGAGTTTGAAAATTAAAATGAGCTCTCCTTAGCATACTTTGACTTTTAGTACTGGCGTAGTGGAAAGAAAAACGGAAACGGCATATCGTGCTGTAAAATTACGACACTGCAGCAGTTGAAATACGGCAGGTATTGCAAAATATGTCCTGTAGCTCTCTTGCTTGCCCCTACAACACTCCAGAAATGGAAGGTATCCTTCCTAAAGTACACATCCTTGTGCATTTACTAATGTATGAGCTCAACTAGGAGGATAACGCGGGGGTTAGTAAAATATTCATGGCGACGCGAAGCTGCTTTTAGCCAGTACAATTCGCCTTTTCGACTCCATTATTTCTTCCCTTAATTTAGCTCACACTCACGTTGACTTTCAAATACAACCACCAATTAAAGAACTGCCATTAAAACTCTCCATAATAAAACTTAGCAACGCTAGCGGCAGTTGCATCTTCGCAGCTTTATGTGAAACTACGAATTTATTTATCCGTTGCAGAGGTGGAATACCGAACCGCTGAGAAATTCAACGAACGGAACAAAATGAGAGTGAAAAATTTGAAACGCAAACGCGCGCCTGGCCATCAAAGCCGGCAATAATTTTTAAGTCCGCGACGCATCAAAAGCGCCGCCTCGTGTAGATTTGCTTGACATGACGGCGATGAAAAGGACCGCGCTAGTAGACATTGTGTTTTGCCACTCCAGGTATCTCGATGCAATTATGTGTGCATTAAAAACATCAAAGAGCTACGTGCCCGATCGACATGACATTTCAGGATCCGTTAAACGGTTTTATTAACTATAAATTGTGTGGCTTTGTTTTCAAAAATGAGGTTTCACGTTTGTGTTCATCTATAACAGTATTTATAATAACATTAAAAGTTGCTTTTAAATATTCAAAGCATTATTAGTTACAGGATCCCACAAGTCAAAATTCAGTAATAATGATAAGTGCATTTACGTGCTTTCTGCAAACCTCGAGGTGATATAGCCAGTGAATTGAAAAGTTAAGGCTGTCATGCTCACCCTCACCGTCCGTCATTTGCTGCGTTGTGGCTCTTTAGACGACCACATTATTAAGTGGCGAAGCGAAGCGGAGTCACTTACTAACTTCATGTTGTCCGTCCGAGCAATAACTCGAGAACGGCGAGAAAGGCTTGTTTGCTAGTCAATTTGAAACTGATTGGTCAAAGGTCAACTAAAGTGTTCTCAAATTTGGGAGACTGCTTCGCCACTTCGCTATGCGTTACAAGTTTTGCAGGTTTATTGCTTCTTGTTTGAATCGAACCCAAGTACTCAATTATTTTTTGTGAGAAAGTGGGCCACCCGCCAGGTTTCGTCCGTACTTTAATCGATCAACCTCTAACTGCTCCATATATACAGTGTTAACGTATTGCATTGCGATGCTTGTAAACCTCAGTGTTGGGATGTTCCCCTAGGAAGAAGTCACAAGGGACGAGATTCGATGAGCGGGCTGGCCAATCGTCGCCATCACATTGAGAGTGTGGGATATGGCTCCCTTCTCTTGGAGTGTATTTTTTCCACGAATCGATTGGAAATGACAGTAACACCTCTCGCCTCAAAAAGAAAAGGCCAATGATCTCAACTTTACTCACCGCGCACCCAACAGTGACACGTCGTCCACTGTGAAGAAACCTTTCATGAATATCTCATGGGTTGTTATCGCTCCAACAACGAAAGTTTTGCGGACAAACGCGCTTAATCGGCAGAGGAAACGGTTTCACACATTTCCAGGCGATTTCGCCAGTTACGTTCAGAGAGTTCTTGTTTAACAACCATCTTGTGTGGACGAAAACAAAGGCCTTATTGTAAAAGACTAGACAAGTGTAGAACGCGTGTTAAATGGAACATCTTATTGCATCTTTGTTTTTTCCCTTTTCACTACAAACCAAATATTTCTGAAGTGTCCTGCCCACAACAAAATGGATTTGTACGGTCACAACAAAATTATTGTTTAGAATGTACGCTTAGGCAGCTCGTTCGTCTACATACTTTAACTTCCTCACCACCTGCCTGTAATGAAATCATTTTACCCATCCTCAGATCAGTCATCGCTGCTTCATTCTTTTAAAATTAGGGAGAGAATTGTGTCCCTATACCCATAAATAATTTTTATGGCTATAGTTGGCTATCATATGCATTTATACCGTGTCTGTGATGCTCTTTTATGGTTAATATATTGACTGGCTCAAGTTTTACATTAACCAACGTTTTTCCGGTGAAATTCGATGTTCTACAAATGTTTATCACCAGAACAGTACTACGTATAACAAATGGTGAAATTATTTTATACTTTCAGTCCTTCCATTTTATTTTTAAGTTTTTCTAGTCTGTCTATATAAAGAGAAGAGACTCTCATGTAGGTTACAATTTTTCTGGTAAAAAAAGTTGCGATTATATAATTTACATGTATATTTGGCTAGATAGTGCTCGTTATTCAAAACATTAAGATGAGTATATATTTTTATATTGGGAAAAAATAGTTTATTGCGATTTTAAACTGCCCTGCATAATATGCGCCATAAATCTGACATGGTTACGTACGTTAGAGAGTGGCAACTCTGGCTTTAATTTTTATCCATTACCGTTATGGTTTGGTTAAACACGTAAAGTACGTTACAAACATGGATGGGGCTCTGCTAATTAGCATTTGGTCAATTATATTTAAAGCTGTCTCTAGATCACGGCAAAACATTGATTTTGTAGCGTTTCTACTTTCAACAGTGGTTAATAACACGAGCAAATTTACTTAAACCTAATTATTTATTTTACTTACAAGCAATCGATATTACTTATCACTGTGTTGCTGCATGATATTTAAGCAACCCAAAACTGGTTCTAGAATGTACGCGAAATTTCTCGTAAACGTTTGGCAATTTCCCGTTGTTAGACTCCACACGTGCACATACGGCTGGATTCCTGGAAGGCATTATGTACATTGCTGCTGCGTGACAACTGGGTTCACCAAAAACTACGGGCGCGGACGATGGTATGCCTACCGGGGATGTTTAGAAATTCTCCTATAATGTGCGTCGTTAGAAATGTTTGTTTTTATAGAGACGATTAAAGATCTGATCTTATTCATCGATATTTAACTTGTTGAGTGCGTTATTTTAAAATTATCCTACCCTATCGTACTTCTGCAATACAGCTATCCGTTTCGGATGTTATAAAATGGCTCAGTAACGAATCTACTATCTTGTATTTGTTACTAAGAAACATAAGGTGGTTTTTGCCTTATCGCAGTCTTCTAGCCGATTAATCTGAAGTGATTGTCGCTAGAAGTCTCGTGGTTGTTAAGTCATTCTTCAGTGGTCACAACACAGTGATGTCGTAGCTGCTGCCTTACGTCATGCCAGTTTTGGTCCAGATATTTTATTTCTCCGGTACCATCCATATCTAAGGCATTCTATCCGACCTAGAGCGCCTATATCTCAGTACTTCTGCACTATCATAATTAATAAAAAAGGGAAAAAGATAAAAGTACTTGTATTTTGTATATTTTCACTAATAGATAGATCATGACAGTGATGAGAATCCTTTGTTTCATTCCGTTAAGAAATCTGTGAAAATTGCGCTTTTGTAATTCCAAGACATGGTTGTTAACGATCTTCACAGTAAACGTCATTTTTATTTGGAAGACGCATGTTTTTTTGTTCTCCATTCCATACTTGTTTTTTGGACTTGTGAAAGTAATGTAACACTTGGCTTCTCTATAAGATGTTTTCATGTATATGTGCATTTCAAATAATAAATAATAATAAAAAACACATTTTTGTTTTGTTCAAAATAAAACTAATGTTTATAGTTGTGGTTAAACTTCACTTTATCATTATCCGAAAACCACAAATTTGTTTAAGTTGGCTATATCTAAGACATCGTAGAGTTACATCCTTATAAAGAATTAAATAGAAAATAACTGTTTTGGTTTTCATGTATGAGGACAAAGTCGCTCTTTTTGATAATTTTAGGAACGCATTGTTCGGTTCTTTCGAAACCACACAGAAAAAATGAAAATGAATGCACGAAGCGGTGTCGGTGGCGGCATGCAATGCTTTTTGTGTTCAGTAGCCGTAGTCGTTAATCACAGTATCATGGTGTACACTTTAATTAGTTAATTAGCTCACTTATCTCGATATCTTTGCACGCTTTAATATCCACTTATGTTGATTAACACTACGTTAACCGGTGCGTATCGATCACCGGAGAATTTTGTAGGAATTTTAAGTATCTGGATTTTGGAACTTGGGGCGCAATCGAAGTAAATTGGTAACCCGACTCCACGCTGAAGTCTGATAGTCGTTCTACGACAACAACGACAGCTTCCTCCTTTGTGATGTTTTCCGCGCGAACATGCACGGCTTTCTCTCTCGAGCCTCGTCTTGCTAGATAACATCTAAATGAGATTCAGAAAAGCGGAACGCCCGGAGGAATGGGACTGAAGAGCCGCTATAAAAGAAGAAATAAGCTCTCGCAGTGGTCGATCAGTCACAGGTTGACAACTAGAAGGGTAATTACCATAGCAGACCGAGCGGCGGAGAAAGTGCCGTAGAGGGACGCTGGTATGCGGCGTATCCATCACAGGCACCGATACGTCTCTGCCAAGACCCAGGACGACATTTGGATCTACCGGCTGGAAAAATGGCCTGCCACATGCAAGCTCTGCTTTGGAAATCGACGTGCCCTCCTGGAAATCTGAGTTAACGAAATAGTTGGGGGCAGTTTTGCTACGATGGCTGATTCAAGACGAAATGACGAAAATAAACCTACAATATTGGAATAGCCTATACCTTTGTACTTTTTATTAATTCATAGGAAGTATGAAACATATTTTCGCTTATAAAAATTTTATGATAAAATTATGAGAAAGAACAAGGGATGATTATAAATAACTGACGTGCATTGTGGAATACAGATCTGTAACAAGTAATACATTCTAAAAAGTATTTCTATATGTTAGAAAATATTTTTTTCTATGAAAATCCAAAATAGCAGTATTCGTGTTTAATTTTCAGAATAATTACATTTTGTGATAGACATGCACGCATCTATGGAATTACGAAGGTGGGATTTACTTTGAACTGGATTCCAAAGGTCTTTGTTATCAACAATAGATAACGCCAGGCCGTATAGAACCCAAAGAACCTACAGAAACTGAAGGCATTTGATGGAATCGAACGGTTATCACCATATCCTGCTTATAGTTTTGATTTGTCGCCATCGGATTCTATCAATCTACTCCAATTAATGGGTTACGTCCGATCAGTGAATATGGAACTAAGTCTTAGTTTCGGTTATGAGACGCGTTTTCAACCCGACGAGTTTGTAAAAAAAATAACAAAACTGTTACATTTTAGCTCATGAAAAGTAAATATAGCCCTCAATGGGTTAATGTTGGTTGTGGATGATGTTGGAAACACTGTAATTATTTTACATAGTTCTTTGGCACCAACTGGAAAACGTGGATCTGAGATAAACATGTTTTCAGCAGGACAGCGCCACCTTCCATACTACTCGAGCAAAAGTGAATTTAGTGAACCTCCAATTTTCTAGTTGCGTAATTTTACTAAATAACAACTAACTAGGAAGATGTGATTTAGCAACCCCTCAAGAACAAAATTTGACAAGTTATGAGTCAAATTGATCAGGATCAGAAAATGGGAAATTTTGTAAATGTGCCCAATTTGTCAGACGTAATTTCCCATACTTAATTGGAGATTGCTTACTTTAATATTCGATAAAAATGTAATCATGAAAAGTACTTCAATAGTCTTGGTCAATTTGAACCATCCTTTACATCGTCGAAGACTATTTATTTCTGGATAAATGAATTTAAACGTGGCCAAACATGAATCGAAGATGAAACCCTCTTTGGACGCCCAGCGCAAGTTACCACAACAGAAACAGTTAAAATAGTATATGGTATCGTTATGGAAAATTGATGAATTAAAGTATGCAAAATAGGTAATATAGTGGATATCTTAATTGATACCTTAAGTAAAAAATTGTACACGAAAAGATTGTGACGTAACTGTTTACTATCGCCAGTGTTTGGCAATATTTAATTACAAACTTCTTCCAACAATTTTGACCGCAAATAAAACATGGATCTACTACTACATACCAGAGACAATGCAGTAATCAACAACGAAATTGAAAGGCAAAGACCACAGAAAGTCGTCTTGGTTGACTACTTGGAAAGGAGAAAATAGCAACATGAGCCTGTTATGCATCTGACGAAGCTTGGCGCGCAAAATCTTCTACCACCAAATCAACTGCCGCTAAGACAAAATTAGACTAGTTAGAGTTAGAACTAACTCTTTATCCCCCGTAGTCCTTAGATTTAGTTCCCAAATAAAACATTTGGCTTGGTAAAAAGGATGTTAATGATTATTTTGCGGTCTTTTAATAAAAAGTACTTTTTTCCCAGGTTTCCAATATCCTTTTTGCAAACCTAAACCACCGTACATAGTCATTTTCCTTCAGTTCTTGAACTGTAAGGGTGAAAGTGGTCAAAGCACAAAATTCGGCGAGTGCTAGCCTCCGCGGCCTATCCAACTCATTCGATATTTTCTGATATTCTGACGGTCCGATTACTTCCCCGATCTGTTCTAGGTCTCACAGTTCCTCTCGTTCTGAAGTTGTTAAACCATTTCAGTATTGTTGGGCGAGATGGTACGGCACCGCGTTGAGCAACATTGAAGTGAGTTCGAAATTCCCGCTATATCCGCACCATCGAATTATTGGTTGCAACAAAGATTTCGTAAACAAAAACGCGTTGTTTAGTCTTCCACGGCTCCATGGTTACTGAAGTACGATTGTTTTACACCACCTATCAAACAAAGAAATTTTTTAGAGACTTGCGGGTTAATATTGCTGAATCATCCACCATCTTGACCTGGCATTTTACGATTGCTCCTTAATTTTACAACTCTTACAGACTCAAGCTTTGAAAACCTCATTTTTCAAGTGACTTGAGTAGAGTGAGTTTGTGCTCGTTATGCAAGGTGTAAATTCATTAAGGGCAAATATTTTGAAGAGCAGCGGTAGAAATAAATTTCGCCACTAAACTGTTTTGTTTATTTCATCATGACAAATATTAATTGCCTAGAATTATTAGAAAAGGTTCTAAAAAACGTTGGTTTTGTGACATGAAAAATTGCTATTCGAGTTACAACGGTGCATATTGCGCTTAGATTTAATTTGCTCGACTCTTAGCAAACGCGTTTCTTGGTTGGGTTCTCGCCCTCTTAATGAAAAGTTAAATCTGTACTTTTCTGTAAGTTCGATGCACCTGTTGCGGAAGCCTTGGTCTATCAGGGTAGAACTATGCAGTCAATTCCGACTTCAAAGTGCTCGGCGATACCAGATCTTAATCACTAAAGAAGGCCCCTTTGATGTGAGAAAATGAGACCTTTACATTATGCATACAATTATTCAACGGATTGTCGTGCTTTTTGGTACTTTCCGGTCTTGTCGTTCCTGCTTAAATTAAATTTTTTTTAATATAAGATCGGCGGTTGCTTCATATAGTTAACAACAAATAGCCCTGAAATGCATTTATTCTTATTTTTCATATACTATATTTTGGACAGATGAATAGAAAAAATCATGAATAAGGAATAACGTGTTCTACAGTTAATATTTGAACATGTACATTTGGGGTTTCTAAAACTTTTTCTACAAAATCAAACATGTGCTCTTGAAGATACTAGTAATACAAAAAAATGGGGTACAACTATAAAAATAAAAGAAACTTACAAAAGTGAACAAAAAGAAGATTATAAAATAATCGTTAAAATGGAAAATTTGGGGGGAAGATGGAAGTAATGAAAATGAAGAGTGGTCTTAATGGAACAAACATCAGAATCGAGAATGACTTGACGCTGCAAGAAAGACATATTTAAGCTAAAATAAAAGAGATTGTAAAGAAAGTAATAGAGTTGGGAAACGGGATTAAAATTAGATACTAAAAACTCACAATTAATTAAAGTAGCAACTGAGAATAATATAAATCCAAGAAACAAATCAAAAGGAAAAGCAATGGATTTAGAAAACCACGTGTGGTTTTTGGTGCTGGGAACAGGATTCTTAATAAAAGAAAACATAAAAGCAATGATAGTGGACTTCAAGGCAATAAACGAAAGATTGAGCTATTTAATAATAAAGGAAACCTTTAGGAAGTACAGTATTATAAACATTCGTGCGCCAACTAACGATAAAGAAATAGAAGAAAATAAATAATTCTATGAAGAGTTAGAATGAATATTGAGAAATGTTTTTAACTTTGACATTAAAATAACAGCAGATCTAAATGCGAAAGTGGGAATTAAAAAAAAGAATATGAGCATATAATAGGATCAGAAAGTTTGCATGAACAAGCTAATGAAAATGGCCAGTTACTAGTAAATTTCGCGGCAAGGAATAACGTGATTGATGTATCTATCTGGGAGAGATGAAAAAATATACAAAAAGCGACTTGATTTGATTCTGATAATCGAGCAAAGATAAAAATGATCATATGTTAATGACAAGGACTGTGCCATAAATGTAAAAACGTATCAGGGGAGCAGACATAGGCTCGGATCATTATTTGGTAAAACCAATACTAAAACAAGCTAAGGATCAATTCAGGAAAAAGAGAACAAAGGGAAAAAAGGCACCTGAAGCTACTCAAGGATGGGAAGGTATTAGAATAATTCAAAGAAAAATCTTTTAAATTGCTTTTAATAGAAAACGTAAAAATCATAAGTACGAAAAAACATTCGAGATAAAAAAAAAGAAGCTAGGAAAAGGATGTTAGCAAAGACAAGAAATCATTACCAGAGCGCTAGAAATAAGATAAACGATATTTGTAGAGAAAAGAAACAGAAAGTGATGGACAAGACAATTTTCATTATACAGATCCAAAAACATTCAGACTTGTTATCTTTGCATTGCAGTTTGCCACTCTGCAGTGCCTTTTCGCTTTGCTTCCTATAGGTTGATGTGTTGTTTTGTCTTTTCCCAGATTTTTACAAGAGTCAAACAAGTACGGACGTGGAACTCTGGTTCCACAGATGTCCGGGACTTCTACACATAAACAAAAATTTGCGGCCACTTCCGGTCAAACCGGTTTCGAGATTTTCCGATCAGGCTGATTTTTGGCGTCTGGACTTGAGTTATGGTCCTTAGTTGAATAATGAAAACGTTATGTCTGTATCTATCACAGATCAAAAATTATAAGGCATGACAGATGTCGGAGAAGACAGAAATAGAAGCTTGTCTCCGGCTTGGAAACTGCCTCGATCAAAAGTTGAAAAATAAAGGGACGGACAGACAGACGGCATTACTCTCTACATAAGGCTTCTCATTTTAATGTATAGAAGCCTAAAACCAACGGAGTACACATTCTAGAAGCAACAGTATTGAAACAAGAGATTTAGAACGACATTTATATGCGACCGAGGAAAGAATCATGAAAGTGTGGGAAGGTCATTTTAAAAAGGTGTTGAGGAAGAACACAAGATAAGAGGAGTCCTCTTTTTAAGGTATCGATCAGAAGAATCCCTTTTGAGTTTCAAAAAACTGACAATGTTAACTTTTCAATGAACAGTCGATTTTTGCCTTTTTTGAAGCCGGTTGCATTTCTGATATTTAGGGGTGATCCACCTTTTTTGATCATTGTCACAGGACACCACAAAACACTTGCAAACACTTAGCTGATGTTCGCATACAAATTTGCTTTTGCTCTGGAATGAGCAGATATAGCATCCATTAGGTGCTTTTTGTCAAATGTAATTTATTATGCAAAATGAAGTGAACTTGTTCGGTTGACATGTACGCATTCCCTGCCAACCCATGTCTTTTCGCTCGTCTGTTGGCTAAAACCATGTAATGGATATGGTTTTGTTGATACTTTCTCGATTTCTAGGATGTAATCATATGCAACAAACTTATTCAATATTTACGCTATTTGGCTGCTATTCTAGCGTCTAGCAACCATCTCCAGAAATACAAACCTAGTTAAAGGTTTTCTAATGTCTGTAATGCATTTTAATGATACTTACGGGGGCGGAAGAAGGTACATTGGTATAGATATTACAATTTTTGTGTCAGAAAGCTATACTCTGTTCATTTGCATTTCTCGATCTTTGACTTATACATGGTATGTAAATAAAGTAATAAGACTAATAGTGTAGCAGGAACACTGGGGGCTGCTCGTTTGGAGGAAAGGTGGGTCGACATCCAACGCACGTTAAGCGCGAGTGGGAACGCTCGCGAGGCAGTAAGTTGTCTGTAGCGATTTGTTTCGTAAAACGTTTTTGGCAAGTACGTTTTGACGATGAATGACACTAAAGTTGAGCAACGGTGTGCTATCCGGTTTTGCTTCAGACTTGGGCACACTGCGACAGAAACGTTTGTAAAACTACAGCAGGCCTATGGAGACACTGTTTTGTCAAGGGCGCAGGTGTTTCGGTGGTTTAAGGCATTTTCAGAAGGAAGAGAGACGATTGAAGATGAACCGCGTAGCGGACGGCCTGCAACTACAGGGAATGACATCAATGTCGATAGAATCCGGCAGCTTGTGCGTTCTGTGCTGCTGACATTTAGAATGATCAGGGAATAGTTGCATTTGACGCAGACCACCGTTCATTAGATTTTGACCAAAGAATTGGGGATGCGGAAAATCTGCGCGAAAATGGTTCCGAAAAACCTTTCGCTGGAACAAAAGCACAACCGTAGGGACATGTGCCATGACTTTTTGGAACGGATTAAAAAGGACACTCGTTTTCTGGAACCTGTCATTACTGATGATGAGACTTGTGTGTTTCAGTACGACTCCTAAACGAAGCTCTTCAGCCCCCTTATTCACCCGACTTGAGTCCGTGTAACTTTTTTCTCTTCCCACATGTGAAATGTACCTCAAAGGATGTCATTTTGGGATAGTATCGAACATTGAAAAGGCCGTAATCGACCAGCTGAAAGCGATTCCAGTATCCACGTTCCAACACTACTATGACGAGTGGAAAAACAGTCTTCAGCGCTGTGTGGTTGCCTAAGGCAATTGCTTTGAAGGGGACAATATCCAAGTATAATTGTCATTGCCTAATAAAATGGTAAAAAAACAGTCTCATTGCTTTATTTACACACCTCGTATGATTAATAATGGTCAAAGTGACCGACTGCTAAATAAATAATTTTGATTTTATTTTAAGAGAACTATCAAAGAAGTTTTCATACTATAGTTGGTATAAAGTTTTGCTCATACTGAACAACCACTCAAGTTAAGCCACGGAAAATAGCGTAGTTATTTTAACGAATTCTTCACCCAGTCCTCACCGTCAGACTTACAGTATTAATCTGACAACTCTATAGAAGTTGAACATCTTGTGGGCTTTGTAACGGAATAGTAACTATTGAAAAAATTAAAGTGGTTTCAAGACAACAAGCATTTCTTTTCAAAAACAACCTTTTCGAAAAAAGTATGTAATCAGGGCTGGTGAAATATTTGTTTCTTTTAAAGTACAGACTTTGCAGGCCATAAATATTAAGTAATTCTAAACTGTAAAGCATTCAAAATTTGTGATCACTCATCCTAATAATTACCCTTAAATAAAAGCAGCAAAAAGTATTAAAGAACAAATTTAATGTTCGGTCTGAAGGAAAAATAATACTTGGAATGAAGTCTAAGGGAAAAATCAATATTATTAAATAACTGAAGCCAAGAACTAGAAGTAAGAATGCATTTTCAGAATTTATTAATTAAAATATATCTCCCCCCTCTCTCTTTCTACAAGTTTTTTTCCCCTATAGGACACAGAACTGGTAAGGTTCTCTCCATCTCTCTTTCCTCTCTTGGTCTTCAGTCTTTTGCCTGGTTTGACGTATGTTTCCAATCTTGTATTCTCCCGGATTTCCTCTTCATTTTCTTCATGACTACTCATGCCCACGTCGTACATAAGACTTTCCCTTGTTCTTTTTCCTTCTATAATTGTTTTCACAATTCCGTCTCGGTAAAGAATGTGTCCGATTAGTTGGTCTGGTCTTTTCTGTGTCTCTTTCCACATCCTCTTCTTTTCTTCAGCCCTCTTCAGTACTTCGTCGTGAGTAACTCTATTCGTCCAGCTAATTTTTCTCATCCTTCTATAACACCATTGTTCAAAAGTTTAAGTCTTCCTTTTTTCTTGTAGGTCAATGGTCCACAATTCAGAGCCATATAAAGCGAGACTTCACACAAAAGTGTGTATAGAAACCTTATTTACGTTTAACGAGATATTATTGCAGATTAGAAGACTTCTTTTATTTAGGAAAGCTGTTTTGACTTGTATAATTCGTTGGTTTATTTCTCTTTTGCTTCTTCCATCTTTTATAATGATGCTGCTTAGATATGCATTTTCATTTACCTCACCAATTCCTCGCCATCAATTCTTCTGGTTTTGTGTGTTGATCTTTCACATATCATGATTTTTGTCGTCTTCATATTAAACCTTAAGTTATATTCCGTTTTCATTAACTTTCTTGTGATATCAAGTGTCTGTTCTATTTCTTTTCTTTGTGTATGTTAATTCCACCTTGTGTAAATCATTAACTTTATTGTCTTCTGGGTGTACAAATTGAAAAGGGAGATGATAAGGCACATCTCTGTCTGACACGTTTGTTTATCTGTATTTTTCTTTCTTCATCATTAACCGATATTATTCTCTTTTTAGTTGTACACAGATTATAAATAAAATTATATCCTTATAGTAGATACGAGACTTTTTCAGAAATTTAAAAAGTATATTTTATTTCACGTTGTCAAATGTCTTTTCTGCATCGAATAAGGCGATATAAACTTCTTTGTTCTTTTCAATACATTTTTTAATATTTAGTCTTAATGCTAGGATTGCTTTTCTTGTCCCCGTGTCTTTACAAAATCCGAACTGATCTTCTGTTAGCATATTATCAATTTTTAAAACTTGTGATATAAGTGCATCGTGTGGTTTGTTCTCGGGTTATAAGGCCTTGGTCGGAGTTCAGAAACTCTTGACGTTTCATCCACAACTGCGGCGGATATCTTCAGAAGGAAATCTCCTAAAAATTAAATGACGTCACCGGGATGGTAAATAACGTGATCGGGCTAACTGCTGACGTCAATCGGGTCGTTGCAGGTAATATTTTGGCATTTTCTGACGTCACTCGCTTTTTCTGCGTATCGCGGTCTGTTTTTTGCCCCTTGAGAGCGATAAACCAAAATTTAGATAAAAATTATTTTTATATTTATAAATCTCCACTAATCTTATGCCCATAAATTCTGGTGTGCCACAGGGTAGTGTCCTGGGACCGCTCTTATACCTCCTCTACATGGCTGACTTACCGACTTGTGAAACTACCACAACCGCCACGTTCGCGGATGATACTGCGCTGCTAGCTACCGACTGTGACCCAATTAGAGCATCAGCAAAACTGCAGAACAAGCTCAATACTGTTCACGATTGGTTTAAAAAGTGGCGCATTAAAATAAACGAAGCGAAATCTGTGCACGTCACATTCACTAAACGACGTGGTATATGCCCGCCAATAATGCTCAATGGACAGCAAATTCCGCAGGCCGATTCGGCTAAATATCTGGGAATACATTTCGATAAGGGCCTTACGTGGAAAACACACTTGTGGAAGAAAAGACTACAATTAAATTTAAAATTCAGCAAGCATTACTGGCTACTGGGTAGAAACTCGAAACTTTCTCTCGACAACAAGCTGTTAATATATAAGGTCATATTCAAGCCCGTGTGGATGTATGGTATCCAGATATGGGAACTGCTTCATCTTCCAATATCTCGATAATTGAAAGATTCCAGTCAAAACACTCAGAACCATCACTAATGCACCATACTACATAACCAATGCGGACATTTACAGTGACCTAAAAATAAGTTTAGTGAAAAGTGAAATAGTTAAAAATAGTGAAAGATATATCAATAAACTAGAATTGCACCCCAATCATTTAGCTTTAAACCTACTAGATAGCAGTAAACACAACCGCAGACTTAAAAGACACTACACCTTGGACTTACCCTTCCGGATTTAGTACTAGTATTCTTACATTAAGTTACAGCAGAAGTGACGTTAATGAACGTCAACTTCCACCTAAACCCACACTTACGTAAATCATTTACTTATTGCTTTGCAGCAGATTGTAAATAGTTATGTATCTGATCAATTAAAAAAAAAAAATCCACCGCCTCTGTGTATATAATCTCGAGATTATACAGTTCCGTAATTTTTAGAAGATTTTCTTCTGAAGTTGTCCGCCGCAGTTGAGGACGAAACGTCAAGAGTTTCTTAACTCCGACCACGGCATTGTAACCCGAGAACCAACCACACGATGCACCATAACACCGGCCGTGAAAGTCTTCGCATCTATTTGTGTGGTATAAGGTTTGTCATTCGATGCTCTTCGTATTTATAACTTCCAGGCCTTTTTGGCATAGTAACTATTATACTCTTGGTAAAAGCTCCAGTTTCACAAATCATTTTAATGAGTTCAAATATAAAAACTAAAGTTTCTTGATTTAGGCATTTAATGACTTCCTCGGGTATTTTGTCAATACCAGGAGCTTTATTATTAGTTCCTTCACGGCCTCGTCAAATTCTGCTTTTATTATTGGTCGTCCTTTGTCTTCATCGTTTATTAGTGCTTCATTCATTATTAGCTCTTCGGATGGTTTATCTCTATATAGATTCTCTATATATCCTTTCTATCTACCAGCAGTGTATTTATCTTCTGTTAGAACTACCCCTATTTTGCTTTCCGTATTCCTAACTGTTCTTTAATGTTCCTGTATGCGTTATCACTATTTCCGATATTTAAATCTTCTTGTACTTCTTTGTAGATATGTATTATATACTGTTCTTTAGCTTTCCTACTTTCTTTGTTTACTTTATTTCGTAGTCTTTTATACTCTTGTCCTTCTGTGTTATTGTTTTTATATGTAATTCTGCAATGATCTGTATATCTTCTTCGGTTATCTAGGGTTTTCTATATTATCGCGTATCTTTTCACAATACTTCATTTAATCTTGATGTATCATCATGTCGTTACTTTTTCTTGAGGGTTCTTTTTTAATTTAATTTCCTACTTTTTCCTGAAATTTTTGTAGTATTTTTTCGTCTTCTTTCAGAATTTTTGCTTTTTATTTTGTTTCTCATTTTCTTTACATTTTTTAGCTTAATGTGGTATTTTATCATTACCATGTTTAATGGTCGATGTCTATGTCCGGTCCTGGATAGCTTAACTTAACCTGCCTAACTTAATTTCTAAACTATTGCTTGACTAATATGTAGTCTATTTGATATTTTGCTATGTCTCCCGGCATTTTCCAAGTGTAGCGCCTTCGAACTTTTCTACCGTATTTTATTCTTTTCCCTCTCCTGGTGACAACATTCCAGTCCATAGTAATTATTAAGTTTTCATTGCCTGATATTTATTTTAGTATTTTACTTACGGTATCATGTTTTTTCTATATCGTCATCGCTATGTTGACTTGTGCGTATATACACTTACTTGTATTATCACTATGTTACCTGGTCTTGTTTTAATCTTTACCAAAATTATTCTTTCGTTTGTAATGTTACCGTTTCCAAATTTCCCGTTTAAAATTTCACCAACTCCTGCTATTCCATCTGACGTAGTTTTAGTGTGAATGACTCTGTATTTTCCACTCCAGCAGTTTCCTTCCTGGGGCCATCTCATTTCACTTATGTACTTAATATCGCTATGTAGATTATCCATTTCTAATTTTGTGTTTTTTGAGTTTAACTTTTGTGTAATGTTCTTATGTTCCACTGCGCTATTTTGCAGTGTCCTTATTTCTTTGTACAGTCTTCCCGTGTCGTCTTCCCCCGAGATCCGAATGGAGGACTGTTTTACCTTAGGAATGAAATTTTCCAAATGAAGATTTCAAAAATTTGTGGAGATAACATGATAAAATATTTCTCAAGGTGGAGTGAATAGCGACAATTAGAAGAAGCTTATATTTAAAGTTAACCATTTTCATAGAAGGAATGTTAAAGAAGAGATTACATTTCTGGCTCTCCATATTTTTTACATTTTTCTACTCTAGGGTAATGAGAACGTGCAGATTCTTATGTCCAAACTTACCACACTGTCTATCCACTTGTATTTCTTTATATGCCTACAACACAAAAAATGTGGATAGTGTCCGACATTGTTTAATCGTCTCTCATGATGCTTAAGCTTTAGTACCGATTTAACCGAATTTTGCATGTTTTTATATGAACATGGGAATTATTATATATCTGATTACTAATTAAATTAGCACAATTTCTGTTTTCACGGTTGTATGTTACTAATAAAATTAATTAAACAGTTTAATTTTAACAACTTTCTTGTTGTTACGTGATGTACGTAAGATATCATAATCGACTACAAATTTGCAAGGTAATACAACAATAAATTCATCGTTTCGGCTGCCTCTTTATTAATATCAGGCCGTAGCTTTAATTGAAATAGAACATGAGAAAGCCCAAAGAATCGAGTTTGAGAACCGCTGGGTATAATGGGCTACGAAGGTCAGCAACCGCGGTACAACTGACCGCTGTTGGGCTTCAAAGTAAAGTTGCCGCCCGTCTTTCAATGGTACCCGCCAGATACTTAGCCGTCTAAAACTGTCAGGGTCGGACTAATCGCAGATTCGTTGTGAAATACTGCCTTTTTTTTAGTTGAACAAATTCATATCCTACTTGTGAATCCACATGATATAGGCATTAAAAACAACTAAGAAAATTCACTATAGCACAAACGTTTTCGAAAATTTCTGCCTTTTTTAGAACTTCTACGGTAATCAAAATAAAACTGTACGATGAAGCTGCTTCAGGAAATTGTACTCGTTAATTAACAATCTCCTGTTCCGCGAAATTCCAGAATCAACCTTGCCCGTTACGGACCTGCCGCGCAGCGGTGCATGTTTCTCAATTATTGCACTGGTCATTCATGTCGTATAACATTAACGTGTCATGCCGCCATTAAGCTCTTCTTTTGATGCAGCTTTCTTTGCTGCTCGGCTGCAAAAGGACGCCGCCGTAATTGAACTCTCGCGGATTACAAAACAAACGCAGTAAGTGTCTTTTGTAACCTGCGAGAGTTCAATCAAGATTAAATCCGCAACAAGATGCTTTATCTCCGAAACGGGCGCGATTTTTAGATAGACGTTTAAGCGAACATCCCGCTGCTGTCGGGCCTGGAGCCGCTTCCACAGTAAAATAAACGTACAAGGCTTTCCATACCGAGCGCCGATGTCCGTCCTTTGATCAAGTTGTTCGCCTCGTCTCGGAGGAATTGTTAAAAATTTTAATGGCCATAAAATTAAAAGGCCCGAAATTATAGGGTTAGTCTCGCCGTGTAACAGATCTTCCGTTGCCCAGACGCTCAGCGGCCCCGAGTTCGCTCTATTGCTAGGAATATTTAACGTTTCACTTTAAATGGTGAAGATGCAGTTGAAGTCGATAATCAAATAACAATTTATTGAAAGCTTACATATATAATGCTAGTTAAGAAACATGAAGCACAAATAAAATGAATCTAATTCAGGTGTGAAAAATAGGCCATCCAAGTGACTTTGTTGCAGGCGGGCGGAAAAATTGTCCATACACCTTTTAAGTATATAATGCTTGTATTTGCTCGAATTAATCAAGTTCTAGCTTCCGAAAGAGTTTCAAGAGTCCGTGGTTTTTCGATATAAACCTGAGCTTTCAGGTAGCCCCATAAGGAATAATCGCACGGTGAAAGATCCGGTGATCGAGGGAGCCAGTCCACATTCCCACACAATGAAGTGAGGCGTCCTGGAAAATATTCCTTTAAAAAAGCTATGGGTTCGCTTGAGGTATGGCAAGTAGCTCCATTTCGTTGAAACCAAACCATATCAAGAGCAATCTGATGACAAGCATCAAAAATTTTCGCAACACCATAAGGTAACGCTGCGAGTTGACCGTCACAATGCGTCCGTTTTTTGGGAAGTAAGAAGTAGAGTCCAATTATGCCAAATTGAGCTATTCCGCATCACACAGTTACTCTCTCACTATGTATGGGCTTTTGATGGACTTCCCGTGTTTATTTTTCCAACCAGTACCAGCAATTTTGTTTGTTTACAGCACCTGATAAGTAAAAATGAGCCGTCTCACACGTTAGCAAAGTACAGTCATTTTCCAAGGTTTCTCAAGAACGTTACACTTTCCTGCCGAACCCTGTATATCTATACGTTTTTCTTCTGAATTTTAAACATATAATCTCATTTCTAACCTTTATCCTGAAAAGTGTATTGTGAACACAAATCTATATAAAGCGCAAACGTTAGTCGTCACCACTCAGAACGCATTCCAATTTTTATCATTCTGGAAGTTCTGTTTTATTCGGTCTACACTACCCATCTATCAGCACATGCACGTTTCCACTATGGAGAAAAGAGGGTGATTTGAGTTGATAAATTCGAGCAGACTTCAACATCTTCGATAGAAGTGAAGCGGATATCAGTGAGGCGATGTTACAAAGATCGTCGGATATGATAAAATCTGCTAACGCAGCTCGGTAATCGTTTTCAATGCCTTTATGTTGGCGATCCCTAAAGGATCTAGTGCACCACACCACTATCACATATCGTGCTGGTTGTATCGTTTCACAAACTAGAAGCACCATCTTAGCGTCAATGTTCTTTTTGAATCGGGAGAGCCATTGGCATAGTAACATTGCTTATTCTCAGCTGCTAGTTTGTGAGAAATCCAACCGCTTTCCTTGTGAATCTTTCCCAGCTTATGCAGATACTCCATGAACTCTTGAGTGTATGCGACAGCAATTCTCTTCCAAAAGTCCTTCCGATTCGTTTCATTAGGCTATTCAAGGCATTTGGTGTTCCAGATTCTATCACTCTTGCAGTGCGTTACAAAACCAACAGATAACACTTCATTATGGCTATACGGCGATTGAATGTAGAAGCTGAAAATTATCTTATTTTACTGATTGATTGTCTGATCTTTTTTTCGGTGTAATTATTTATTTATCTGATTGTTATCATAAAGTAGCTGTTAGAATGTTTCTAGATTTATCAGATACAAAATCACAAGTACCGCATTCCTCTTTCTTTAATTCAGTAGGTGAAATTGTTGGACATTTTTCGAATCTATTTGCCATCACTGTTCTTGTGTAGTAATTGTCTTATGTTGAAAACAATTGATAAGATTCAAAGAAGGAAAATTTTCATTACCATATATTTTAAATAGATTACCTTTGGTAATTTAAATACATTTAGATTTAACCTTTGTAAGTTGTTCATTTTTGTGCTTCTCAAAGTATGGAACTATGTTTACGTATATTAATAACATTAATTTATTGTTCCAATCTCTTTCGTTCTACTTCATTGATAACCATAAATTTGTATGTATCTAACTACATTCCCCATCTCACTACCTGCAGCTAGGTGATAAAATAGCAGTTGCGTTATCTTTTTTTTTATTTTTTGCACATCGGATGTCTCGAAATTCTATTTACAAACTTAGGGTTTATAAAGGGACTGAGTAGGAACGTGAATGGGAACCCATATCCGAAGATTTACCGTTTACGAGCTATAAACACAATAAATTCAAGTCGGGTGTTTAAATTTTCCGCTTTGGCTACGTCGAAGAGAAATTGCATTTATGTATCAAGTGTAAATCAGGAGGAAATTCTTCAATACCTGCATCGACCAAGGAAAAGTACCAAGCGACTGGAAGACTGCCAACATTATTAAAATCTTCAAAAAGGCAACAAAAAGCTATTCGATGATTACAGACCGAACTCATTAATTTTCCACCTATGCAAACTGTTTACACGAATATTAACGAACCGAATAACAGTCAAACTTGATAAATTTCAAACACTGGACCAGGCAGATTTCAGACCAGGGTATAACACTAGGTCACATACAAACGCTGAGACAAGTGGTGGAAATCTCTCATGAATATAACTAACCACTCTATACGGTTTTTAGAGACTTTTACAAGGCGGTCGATATGGACATGTACACAAATACAAATATCGTTGTCAAACTGTTCGAAGATATAAAACTTATCTCTCTCACCCAATCTACTAGAAGATGCCTTCGAAAATCTTCAGTGGAGAACAAAATAAATAAACACAAACGGCTAATATTTCAGTAACCTGAGATTTTCTGACTATATTTTGTTGTTTGCAAATAATATGGAGCAAATCTAAACTTTGGTGGAAGATCTACAAGAAATCATGCGGGAGGTAGGACTCACAATCAATGTTGCAAAACCAAAACTAATCACAAATAGGAATGATGGGAGGGACTTACTGTTGAGCAGACAACAAATACAGCTGGCTAATGAATGCATATAGATAACGAAAAGAACAAAAATCGACGAGTGGAAAGAATAGCCAAGCAAAAATGAAAATGGATAGAGCACATTGTTCGTAAAGACCACGAAAGATGGAGTAAAAAGATGACCTTATGAAGACCCCGAACAGGCAAACGGGATAGAGGAAAGCCGAGAGTGCATTGGAGGGATGACATTGCAAAAAGGGTAGGAACTCAATGGATAAGAAAGGCACAAAACCAGACTGAGGGGGATATTCTCGAGGAGGCGTATGTCCAAAACTGAAGTGGACTCTGTCCTATGTGGACGCTGTGGACGCTGTTCTATGACGATGATGTATGGTATGCAAGCGATGCTTATGTCAGTACCATGGCTTGTCTTTCAAATGCGTATCCGATTAACAGGGGTTAAATAGATGTTTAAAGAATATGCCAACATGATGTATATGTGTACATAGTGTATATGCTTTGGTTGGGATTGCAATGAAGTTGCCACTGCTCTCTGATGCAGTAGAATTGGGAGATTTAAACCCTTGATTTGACTTTATCTGTGTGTAACATAAAAACGACAAAACGAACAATATACCAACTTCCTAGCCGATATTTCTACGGAGTTTTTTGCAGTGGTAAAAACCAAAATCCCGATTGGATCCGTATTTTTTGGCCCCATATGGAAGCAAAGTTTATGTAAAATCTAACCTTTGGTCGAACTCACATTCAGATGTAAAAATTGACACTAGTAAAAAAATAATTTAATTTTCGTACGTACTGTGAGATTGGCCTTCCATGTTTTAAATTTTCGTATAATAAGTTAATCTATTATTTTTGGTAAAAGTCTGTAATTGAAAAGTCTTTTGCTATTTTGGGTGATTTTATTATTTCATCCTTGTAGAACATCAAGAAAAAAATTACAAGTGGTTTTCTAAATGTGTCAGGGATATGAATTTTTAATAGATGTTTTGGAGTGATCCGAACAATAATGGGAGGGTGTAAGGTAGTTGAAAATGTGGAAAGTAAAAATTGTCTGTTGCTGTGGCATTCTTTGAAGAAAAAAAAACTTTAATACTACTTAAGCCGTGTAGTCGAAAGGAAAAACCTGGAGAATGTGTGTGACAACATTAGTGACTGAGTGTCTTTGGCATGCGATGTTTTTTTTTTTAGAAGACACACTACATGCGCAAAACGTCACCAAGTTCTATGCTGAAACAAGATCTTTGTGTGTATGTTGGAACTACGAGGGTTGATTTACCACGAACCGATTTCAGACCGTCGTACCATAAATGCTGACATATATTCTCAACAACTTCAACAAATGTATGCTGTATTATTTAACAAGTTATCCAGCTTTACTCCACTTTCCACGAAAAGAATCATGAAGAAAATGCATCATCTTGATAACAACGAATTACCTCCATGTCTATCATTTAGTCCAGATCGTCCGACGCCACTCTTTCATTCGATTGCGCATTTTTAGGTGAAGAAAAGGAAGTAACGTGTTAGTCTGGTTTAAGATCTTAGAATATGACAGGTTGTATTTTGAATATTGAAATAAATTTACATTTAATAATGCGGTGCTTGCCCCAGAGATGGTACACGACGACCGGACAGTTAGGGCGAACATATGGGAGCTTTGACCCTGAAATTCGTAGGCAATACTCTCTTATGAAGCACAAAGCCTCAGCATTATATCCTCTTAATACTACATTGTAAGAGATAATTGTCTTTGCTATCTGAATAATATTTAACGCGTTACTTTCTACAATTTTTATTGTTGCAGTTATAAAGTGCAATTTTTAAGTCTTTATGAAATTTAAGGTGCTATCGGTGAAGATTAAAGTGAAAGTGTATAGGGTATTATGATTTATGAGGCGGAAAGAAATTTAGGCGCGAAAGGAAAATTCTTAGGAAAATCTACGGCCTGGTAGATGAAAACGGAGCTTGGCGTGTATTAATAAACTGAGAACTGAAAGCAGGATATGGAGAAGCAAGTATTTCTGCTGAAATCCAAAGCAAACGAATAAGCTGTCTTGGACTTCCAGGGGAGTTAAAAATAACTCTAAATCGAAAACCCAGAAGGTAAAAGAAGCAGAGGACGACGAAAACTTAGATGGATGGAGGAAATGCAGGACGATTTGAAAAAGCTGGGCGTCACAATATGGAGGAAAAAGGTAAGGACCCGCAGGGAATGTAAAAAATTATAAAGGAAGCCAAATCTCTAGAGGAGAAAGTAAGAAGCAAACAGTAGGGGTACGAGTGATTGTCAACACTAACCATAAATATGGAGAGAAAACGAGACCCCTAGAACAGAACTGGTCCTTGGAGGGTTGGAAGGCGAGTGACAATCGTGAATCACAAAACGGGAAGTCAATAAGACTCAAAAGGGGAGCTCCAATGTCTTTGTGGCCTGTTGCATCGTAAAGCATATTAAAGACATCTTCAAAGTCTTTGAACTCGGGATTTTTTCCCTCTAGGAAAGTTAGCAGTAGGTTTACAAAAGTAGAAAATGCACACCTAGCTAATACCTACATTAGTGTGATCATGGTACCATGTTGAATTTTAAAACTTTAATTTAATTGAATTATAAATTCAAGATATTTATTATGCATATAAGCGCGGTGATGTAAAATTGTCAATAAATTCTACACCTAATATATAACACACAGTTTGCGCTTATTCAAATGGAGGCAAATTTAAATGAATGATGACTCTTATTCTGATTCAAGTCGAACTTATTTATCTGCAATTCTCAGATCTCAAATGGGAGGTGTAATCTGTTCTTAATTGGATACACACCACCAGCGTTTCTTCCATTATTCGAAATAGCGAATTTTCTTTTACCAAATAATACTCAGAATGGCGGCCTGAACACCATTTCAGATAAATCTTGATTTTAAACCAAAAAACACAAAGCAAATAAAAATGAAAAACTGGTGAAATCAAAAGAAATCCTGAGAGATCATTGATAATAGTAATTTAAACCAACACAAAGGAATAGAAAACCTTTATGTTCAAGGGGTGGAGGCTGTTGATTGTTTTCGGTCATTTATGAATAACATGTGTTTTGAAAATTTAAACCACAATTTATTTTATATTTATATATTCCAATTATAGAATATAATAATAATATAATCTGTACCTCTCCTACCGTTAGATGTAGAGGATCCAATTATAGAATTATTACTTAAAAATCTCTTTTATATATATATATATATATGGTTTTTGCCTATTCATTTCTTTCTTCATGCGTACTAAATTTCCTCGACAAAGACTTATCGACATAGGGCACAAGCCAGCGAAGCCCCCTGGATGCAATGTGAGTCATTCGGACCATCGATCGGAGTTGAATGCTGCGCAGCATCCCGAATCTCTCCGGGCCTCTGTTCGCAATCTCTATTACGCTGTCCATCATAACTGACGCTCTTTAAAGTTTTGCACTCTTAATAAGCAATAGGCTAGAAAATATTAAAAATTGCATTGTGTTTTTTACCACAATAATATTTCTGTGCCAAATAGGGCAGCTGCTCCTTGAAATGGCTTGCGGCTCCTCTGCGATGCTGGTATGTACCATACTACAAGGCGGGCTTTATGTTATTTGATATATTTGAAAAGGGGATGTTTAGATGAGCCATTGTGTATTACAATTTGTAGTAATAATATTGGCCTCTGATTTTTTGCTTTATTAGATCAATGTATTGTTAATATTGATGTGTTCTGACAGGGTCAATTGTGCATGCATCTGATCCTATTTAAGGAGAAGCATCTTTACCTGAAAGGTATAACAATTTGGTGGTCGATGCATTGAATTGGTATATAATATTTACAATGTATTTAAAATAAATGTGATTTAAATATAGATAGCAAGTTGATAACAAAATGGAGGGTAAAAATGTAATATGACATGGCAGGTCTTTCAATCAATATAAGCCTGAAGTGTATGGGAAACAAAGACACAAATCCCTCTTAGGTGGTATACGCTCATAAATTTCTGGAATATTGGCTTTCAAATGTATAAGGGCAATTTATCCATGAAATAACAAAAAAAAACTCACCATTATTTTAATTTACCCTTTACAAATGGAATTTAATTGAATTTTGCATGCTTTATACATTTGCATGCAGTATACCCCCTCTTTAATTACACAAGATTTAACATACTCAATGATTTCTTTATATAATGTGTTAAATTTGTTATATTTTAAGTTTGAAACAGTTTTTAGTTAAATTTATTGCTTTAATTTAAAACCACGCTTTATGATTTGATTTTTCTTTTAGATACGGATTCGCCATGAGGCCTAAAAGAATTCTGTTATTTCTAATACAAGAAAGCGAAAGTTACACATCGAAAGGGGTGAAGATAGGCCCCAAACAACCCTAACATGACCGACCAAGAGCAAGACCAAGACAAGAGCAAACATATTTATGAAAGCTGCTTCGATGAGAATTCGCCACGTCCACCTGTGCCTGGCGAAGAGAGGGCGCACTGCACATCGGACTGCTCCTTTCAGATGGACTGGGCTCGACATAAAGCTGCTTCTCCAACGTCACGCAAGTGCTATTACTCCACTGGTAATTTAAGCATTTAGCTCAGATTTGAAGGAGTTAGACCTAAAGGACTGTTTCCAGATCCATACGCACCAATGGGTTACGAGCCAGAAGGAAGCCACAGGCCCCACTCAGCAGCTGCTCGCCAAGAAAATTATCCACAGTCTCCAGCATGCTTGCGATGGTCATATTCCCTACACCAACTGCTGGAAGATTCCGATGGCGTCGATCTATTCCGTCGCTACCTCCAGTCAGAAGGTCGCCCTCATGCCGATGCTCTCGATTTTTGGTTTGCTTGCGAAGGCTTGCGGAAGCAAACGGAGCCTGAACGAATGCAGCAACTTATTAAAGCAATTTATAAGTAGCTACGCCGCAATAGAGCAGATTATTTTTGCTAACTGCTTTGATATTTATAGGCGTTTCTTCCTAAAATATGCTCTTCCAATCCCGGATGAGCTACGCAGGGAAGTTGGGAGACGTGTAAAATCATCCTCCAGTCTAGATCCCCCCGCTGCTTTGTTCGATGAGGCGCAGATGCATGTGGAGAGTCTTATCAGCAATACTACGTATCCTAACTTCCTAAAAAGTGATATGTACCTGAACTATGTTCAAGTAGGTGGATGAGTTTTGTTGAAGTCGAGTATTTTTACAAGCTGTGACTTGTTTGCAGTCTGTCCAAAACCCTACAGTTAGCAGTGGAGAATTTAGTAGTGATTCGAGTTCTTCCAGTAGTGCTGTTAGTATGAGAGAACTGTCTAATTTGGCTGCCAATGTTGGACTACCTACATTGCATGAAGACATGGAGTTTATATCTAGTTCCTCTGCCCCTCTTGCCCATACGCCCGGTAATAGATATCTTTACTATATTTTTTTAAGATTTAGAGTAAGGCTGTTTGCTCACCTATGGGATCAAATATATAATGCACAACATGCATGATAATGATAGACAATTATGACAGTGATTTCTAGATCTCATGCGCAATTTTTCGTGTAATAGAAATATTTGACCATTGTATTTTTATCATTTACCAGCAAACTGTAGGTGTGATTTGGGTTGCCTAAGTAAAACTACAAGTTTATGGATTAAGTTATAAAGTACATATAAAAGAAAATCTTAATGAAAAACATAAAAACTAAAGTATTTTGGGTGAATAAGTGTAATTAAAGATGAGCCTGCTTTTAAATGGAAAAAATCTAAAAGTGGGCAATTGGTGTTGCCCTTGATGGCTCATTACACCTGTAGCAGCTGAATGCTTACACATAGACAGAAAAAATTTAAATTTGAACTTCGCGGCCTTTAGATGATTTTGGCAAACTTTGGGTGAAATTTTTTCCACTTGGAAATTTCCAACTTCAAATTGACGTTAGCGGCGTTACAGCATAAAGTGTTGCATAATTTGTTATACTCAAGTTACTCGACAGCAAGTTTTTAATGCACAACCAAGGAACCAATAAGGATTTTTGAGGTTTGGCAAGGTTATCTTTTTTCAATATTACACATATACAGTGAAATGGACTTTATCATGTACAACAATGTGAACAGTTTTAAACCTTATGGACATGGCTCAGAGCATGTAGTACTGATACTGTCAGCTATATTTGAACTTGATATGCAGGTAGCTCCACAAGCATGTAATTGAGGAAACAAGGCTACAAGACAATCATAAAAATATAACTAAAAATGCAGTTCACATCATGATGGAATTTAAAAATATTTAGAGAAGAAAAGTACATAGAAGCATAACTAAGACTTAATAGAAGAGGGGCAACTACTTTGTTAGTTGAAAAAGTATGTTATATTTAGTAATTTTTTTGTACAAAAACAATTCAATAGTTTATATTTCAACTATATGTAAACCTTAAACCAAAAATATTGAAAACTTTTAGAACTAGAAAATTAGTAAAGAATGTTTAAAACAAAGTATTTTGAATTAGAACTCAATCTTTTTATAATTTTTAAATTTTCATTATTAATCAGCTATGTCAAGGACCAAGAGTATGCTTTCATTTTCCTTGAAAAAGTTGGTTTAGGATTTTTGCCTCTATTAATTGTTTTTATCTCTTTGAAAGATTTTGGGTGTCTTATTTGCTCATTACTCTTTCTACCAATTATTTATTATTTTAAAGACCCTGACCTCCGCCATTGTTAGCAGTAAAGGAGTAGAGCCTTCGTTAAAGGAACAAGCAGTCACAAAAACTGATTGATCATTTTTTCAAAGAAAAAATATTTTGTAGCAAATTGCTAAAGGTATTATTGTAGCTCTTGTATGTTTTGCATCTCTTTATCAAATCAAGACTTTTAAATGGAGGCCTTAAAATATACAGTATTTTACTTTAAAAAACGCAGCGTGATGGCAATCATCTCATTTTTTCTCTTAATCAGACAATTGTGATGTATTGAATTTTTATCATTTGAGTATTTATGGTTGAATATAGCATATATTGCGTTTTGCATATCGGTACAAAATATTTTCTTATAACCAAACCATAATAAATTAATCTTCCTTAGTTTTTTAACAGCCCTGAGCATCCAAACTTGATTTGAGGATTGCATCCAGAACCTTCATATTAGGCAATTTTACATAAAACATCGAATTTTTTTGAAAATAAAATTTTATAATTTTTATTTAAAAAAGCCTGTATTTTTGTTGCTAAAGGGATCTGAAAAAGACAAAAATGACAGTCTTAGTTACCATAATGTTGATTTTGCCTGGAAAAGTGAAAATTTGTTCATGAAAGGCAGGTGTATAAAGGGAGAAGGGTAATTTTGGAGCATCAGTGGTGTTACGCAAGGTCATGTGTTTATTGACCAGAGACGATTATTTTTTTATGCATGTAAGTCAATTCTCCGTAAATTGTGGTTTACCAGGTTGCAAGAAGAAAGTTAGTGGACGATGCTTTTGCTAGACCACCAGTCACTGTGACTTTCGTGAAATAAAGACTTATTCTTGCAAGTTGTCTGCATATTTATTTGTGGTCCAACTACTTCATTTATAATTATCATATATTATCTACTTTTTGTTGCAAGCCCCAGTACAAATCTAGAGAAGATTGCTTATTATGCCTGAGCAGCAAGAAAGAGGTCATCTCTAATTTATGCATCCAGTTGACTTGCATGAATTCATGCAAAACCTATTAAAGTTTTTTTTAATTCCAATGTCACGAAGTGATGATTCCTGGTCGATTTGAATATGGTGAAATTTTTTGTGGGGTGTTGAGCAGTAGCTCTACCCGTAATTTGTCATCAAAATGCATGATCTTTATTTTCTAACTAAAATTTTCATTCCCGAAATTTTGATAACAATATTATATCCTTCATCATTGCAGGTATCTTTGCTCAATATTTGATTAATTTCTCTTGCTCTGCTGCTCATTTATAATCCTTTTTTTAATTGAAAAAGAAATACTCGAATGTCTCTTGTTGAGAGCATTTTCCTTTAAAAGAAAAATAGTAGATATATAGACATTTTGGAATTAAATTTTAAGAAACTACACCTTTACAAATATAAAAAAACGAAAAATCAATCTTTTTGAACCTTACAAGTTTAAATAAAATATCTGAGATAAAAAGAATCGCTTATGACAAAGATTGTAATAGGCACAGGTTGGACAATTATTTATTTAAACGATATGCACAGGTACCGGTTGTATGAGCACTGGATACCATACTCCTAATGTTGGGGGATCTGTACGCCTAACTAAGGACATCCTGCTCGCAACGCAAAGGCGCCGAGCGTTAGATGTACGGCCAAAACCAGAAGCATATGCAGAGTGAGTGTTATTGCTTTGTTATGGCATGCGCTATTTTTTGTTTTGCCTGCATTACATCACTTGCCTTTATGAATTCTTTTGTTTATTTACTTAACAAATATGATTTTTTGTGTGCGTGTGATGCGTAGTAAGTTCTTGTACCGTGGTGTGGGCGCCCACGCTATTTACAATTCCTACAACCCAGTGTCCAGGCAAGAAAGTGAGCTGCAATCATTAAGTAGCCATTCCGATGTGCGCACTGAATCTGACAACATGTCGCTCACCGATAATTCTGTGTAAGTGTGAAAAAGATACAAATTGATCTATAAATTAAATGGTAGCTTCAGTTGGGTTATCAGGAAATATATTTGTTTTGTTTTGTACTTTTATAACTAACGTTAACAAATTAGAGAGAAACACGCAGTTTTGTGTTTTTTCTTTTAGTTTGTTATTTCTGGGTTTAACTTTAAAGTAAAAATTTTTTGTTAAATCTGGTTAGTTTCTTTAACAATTAGAAATATTTATTGAATGCACAAGAACGTCTACTAATGAAGGTAAAGTACTTATTTTGGACTTTTTGCAGTTGTATGGCATGCTATGGGAATGTATTTTTGTTTTTGTTGTAAATATGGACATAAGTGTAATTACACTGGTGCACTAATATATCACTACCAGAGATAAATTAACTTGTCATTAGTAATCTGTAAATAGGTGCTAGCTATCACTTACAGTAATACCACCCTAAATTATGGTACCCCAACTTACATACTCTGGCGGTATTCAAGAAGTTACACACTTATAGAAACCTGCACGACATATCATGTCTGTCTCTACATCTATTGGAATTTATGTTGTTTTGTTTAGTTTATTATTATAGTAGAGTTATATAGAACTACCACTGTGTTGATGAAAATTATTTTGATTGTTCAAAATGTAAAGAAAAGAAACATTTGTTTTCAAATTGAAACAGTAAGAATTTTGAAAGAGCATTTACAAATTGTAAGATCGCACAGAAGTTTCACACTGATGATTAAATTATGACAAAAATGTTTTTTTTATGAGACAGCGACTCGGTATGTTATTGCGATTCAAAAATTATTTATTTACTTTCCTCCAAAATAAGTCTGCAAAACTCGCATATAGAAATGATCAACAGTCTAGTCTATATGTATAGTATGAACTCATAATGCACCAAACCATTGGTGTTAAAGAAAACTTACTAACACGTCTCGTCCATCATCTATTTTTACTCAAAATTCACGCGGATTATTCTTTGATGAGATAAAATTAATTTTTGCATTTGTTTTTTAGTTTTGGATATTAAAAGCTTCTTTGTTGTGCTGGCCATTCTTCAATGGCTCTTCTTCTTATGGTCGATCTCCTAATTGGAAGTTGACTATCATCAATGATAATATTACTAATATCCACATGGATCTTTAATGCAGTGGTTTCTACTAGCCTTCTGCATTCCTTACGCCATTTACACGCCATTACATCTCGTTCGTCCATCTTAAAGGTCCATTTCTCAACCTAACACCAAAAGAGTGTCCCAGCTCTGCTGGTTGCTCCACCCAAAGCTGTTAAGGAGACTACTTATTATACCGGTAGTTAATCAGTTTAACCTACAGGTCAATGCAGTTTACCAAGGTGAGGCGTTTGGGGTCATAAGCTGAGAATTAGGTATCTTGTGAGGACCAGTTATGTCTGTCTATTTTTATACAGTTGTAAACTTTAAAATTTTTTACTGTGGCAGAACTACAACAATACTGCATGCTGAAACATGTCTAGACTAGTTGCAAACAGACATGCTTAGCACTCCACTTCTGCGAACTTTCTAACTGCTCGTCTTAGTAACAATAACAGCATGTGTGTTCTTTAATCTAAAAATTTTCAAGTATTCCTCCTACTATAACCTATTATATATGTATATATGGCTTAACACCCCATGTAGGTGCTTACTAGTGTACACATGATTTCATCTACACTGGCAGTCGATAAATTTGTTTTACGGGAACCACAAAAACAATTACAAGATATTCTGTCATGTTACCTTTTGAAGCTATGAAAAGATGTCTCTGCTTGAAGAACATTCATAAATTGCAAAAGCATAAATAAATCACCAATTCGAAAAATTTGTCAACGAAAATCTGCTGGTGGTTTCAAAAAAAGTTAATTTGGAAAATGTGACGGCATATTTTTGAGTTTTGTAATAGTTGGGTTTATGTTAAGTATTAATGAAGAAGGTATTCAAATTTATACAAATACAATTAAACTATAACGTAAGTATATAATTATGCTTGATTTTTGCATAGGGATGGCAAATCCTTGTATCGTACATCACGGCGTCAAACTAAACAAGTCCAAGAACTTGCAGCATTGAATAAGGAGACGAACATGCACCAGACAGTAATTCCACGCACGCAGAGGATAGATAATCGGCAGTGCCATGCCACTGATCCTGCTACGTTTGCCCCTATCCTTATTGAGAAGCTAGAGAAAGTCAAGAGAGAGCAAGAATCTCAGGAGTTGTTGAATCGCAAACTTTTGGAGGTAAAATTTCTGTTGAAATAAAAATATGCGCCACACCACATTAACGACTCTTAAAGGGCGACTCTGCAATTTCTCTGGATGACAAAGCAAGACTGAGTAACATACAGTCAACGGAACTAGCTAACGCAATACGTGAAAAACTTCAACTGGAAGATGATAATGACCAAGACATATTAGATCAGCATGTCTCTCGGGTATTTTCAGATTTGACACCGTCACGCTCTCCTGGGATTGTGAGTCCTAGGCCTTATTCCCCATCAAGAAGCAGGTGAGGATACATTTATGTTGCTTTAATCGTGTGCACTAATTGTAAAACGAAATTATTGTGTAGATGGCCACAAGATCCCTATCTTCGTCAGAGACGTAAAGATAAAGATGGGTTTTCCACGTTTAGCAGTGATTCAGGCAATGTACATGACTTTACGGAGGGTTTTGATTATAAAATGAGTATGGTCAAATCGAAGAGTATGACTGAATATGCAGATGATAGAGAAAGATTCGTTCGAGGAAGCAGTGGTCGCAGGTTAATAATTCTAAAATTGTCTATTTGGAAACTTTCATATAAACAAGAAATTACAGATCTTCATCTAAAAAGACACTTACGGATTTGACAGACAGTGGTGTGTCAGTAGTGTCCGATACGCCTCCCGTTGCCCACACAGTAAAAGATAGTCGTGTGCTTGCTTGGGTAATGGAATCAGATCGAGGAGGCCGAGGAATGTCATATAGTCACAGTGAAATGTCTGGGAAGCATAGCAGGTGCATTATTTTTGTGCAATAATTTATATATTTTACAAAAAGAAATTATTTGCATATGAGTAGGCATCGAAAAGCATATAGTAGTTCAAGATCTAGTTCAGTGGAACGTAACAGTGCAACCAGCAGCTTGGGGCCAGCTCAGCCATTTGTAGCAGATCCAAGCATGCCCCCTCTTCCTTTGCCAAACACTGCCATTCAATTGGAGGAAGCTCGACGTCGACTAGAAGATGACATGCGTGCAACACGATTAAGACAGAAGTAAGTAGAAACGTAAAGCAACGGGTTGCTTCTAAAATTATGCAACATTTCTAGATCCTCCACCAAATACTTTCCTGAAGTAACGCAGAGTAGTCAATCGACTTTACGTAAATCAACTCGAACTAAATCACAGCCTCAGCCTCCGCCACCGCCCATAACCACCGTTCTACCTGAAGACTACACCACTGTCGTGTTTTCATTTTGTGATGAACAGTTTCCATACCGCACAAAAATTCCTGGTCACCACATCACTTTAAAGCAATTCAAGGAGTACTTGCCTAAAAAAGGAAATTACAGGTGTGTATGTGAGCGCATATCAAGAACATTTTGCTGCAAATAATCTGCAATAAATATGTTATTATTGTTGTTGTACAATTGTTACTATCTTAATTTTTATTTCTAGTGTACAATGAATCTCTAATCGGTTCTAATGAATCAAAGTGCAAATAAACTCAAAGGCCTTAAGTCAGTTTTAATGCATTATGTAATCTGTTCTTGGGTTATTAGGCTGTGTTCAAAGTTTGGTAACTTTTTAGGTTTCATCCACAGGCTATAAACAATTAGCAGCAAATGCTAAGGAGGTAAGTGAGGTGATTAAAGTTAGCATCTCTATCATATAAAAGTCAAAAGTTCTAGTGAATGACCCAAAAACAGATAACACTAACGTTTCTGTGATTCAAGTTTTGTAGTTATGTTCAAGCTGTACAATTTTTCTGTAATACATTTTGAAGTAATTTTAGTGGCATTGTAATGGTAACTCTGTTTCGTCCAAATTGCAGTGTAACAGCTCAGTTCTGCAGCACTTCTTCAGTCATAATTTAACATTATGTAATGGTATCTTTTCTAACCAAAATGTAACAATGTACATGTAAAACTTTGACTTAAATGCACTTCAAACCAGCAATCTGTACTAAATAAAATGTATTGTGGTGAACTTTGGTCCAGTTGCACATTGAAATTGTTTCAATATTATTAGTATGGATCAGTGGAACAGAAAAATCATTGCATGAACATAAATAGTCCTTATGCCTATATAAAAGAATAAGAAGATTAAACATTTACAAATCTATAGATCAAATTCTGGATAGGCTCATAGCACCTACCTTAAAATTTATATTTGTGGCATAATCAGAGCTACCGAGACTCGAAAAGTGCCAACACAAGTCATTGGAGACTGTTCACTTGCAGCAGGACCACAAGCCTTCTGCCTGACTTTTCCCATAGTTCAGAGATGAGAAGTTGTTCTGTTTTCATGCAAATAATGGTTGTATAGGGTTGTGCATTCTTTGAAAGCATTTGTCAAAACAATTCTTCCATGTTTCCTCAGTGATGTGAGGAAATCTGTCATCTCACAGCATTATGAGGTCTTCCCTCATCGTGGGAAAATCATCCCCTTTTTTACCCTATTCTTTATACATGGGAACAGCACAAAGTTATAAGGAGCAAATTTAGACTATAGTTTAGACTAACATTTTCAGCCCAAAGCTACGTGTCTGCCCTTGAGAGTGGACAAATGTTTTTAACATCTTAAACTTTGCAGTAACTGCATCACATGCTTTATAACTCCACTGAGAGTATACAAAACGCTTTATTTTGTTGACATGGTGAGATGTAACATTTTAAAACATTTCAATTATCTCACATTATTACAAAACGTAGTGATTAAGGCATGGAGTACCTAAACGGAATGTACATATCAAATGAAACATTTGCATCGTACAATAATAAAAATTCCACCAGATAAATAATCCAAATGTTGCTTACAGATATTTCTTCAAGACAGAGTGTGAGGAGCTGGGCAACCAGGTGATTCAGGAAGAGGTCAACAACGATTTAGATTTAGTTCCACTATTCGAGGGTAAAATCATGGCCCAAGTGAAGCCAGTTGACTGAAACACTGCGATCTACAAAGTAATAATTTATATTCAGCCTGATAGTTATGTAAGAATTTAATGGTAACAATACGAATAATTTGTACATTAATTTATTATTTTCTTTTGTTGTTGATTTCTCAGCATAAAAAACGTTTAATTTTATACTTGACCAGTAGTTAAGAAGAATTAATTATTTAATTTTTTATTACCTAAATAATATGCTGCTTGTTTGAAAACGATTTTTGTTTTTAGTTGTTGAACTAGCTAAGTGCTAAAATTGTTGTCAAATCTCAAAGCATCAGGAAACTCCAGTTGATGTTTAACAGCAATACTATCAAGGCAGCAATCAAAACTGTTACACCTATAAAAAAAAGTAACTAAATACAGCAGGTGCATAGAAAGTGCCTTTATCGAAAGTCTTCTTTATTCAATTTTTTTGTGTTCCTTTATTACTATAGGCTTTGTGTGTTTTGCATGTGAACAGCACTCTTCCAGAAAGAAGATTCTCATGCAAAATCACATAGTGTTAATATTAACGGCTTTTATTTTGTTTTTAGTAATGTTGTATACAGCTAAAGGCAGCTGTGTGTATCGATAACTCAGTTTTTTTTTAAATTGAAGTAGTTAATAGTTCTTCATATACCTCATTTCTTTTAATGTATGTAGAAAGTATTTCACGACATTAAATAAGAAAAACTTTATTACGTTATTCCTAACAAGGCCTTACGAATACTTAACATGTACATTGGTTCTTTTTAACTGTTAAGACAATAGAACTGAATTCTTTACCTTTCTGAAGATGGATCTTTTGGCCTCGTAAGATTTTTTCATGAACGTTAAAGTTGAACTCAGCTTGATGCCTATTTAATGTAGTCATTTAATTGTGAATTTTGTAGATAGTTGAATATTTATAGTTGTTTTCAAATACTTATTTTTTTATGAAGTATTTTTTCACAACACATTCTGCAGTATTTTAGCATAAACATAGTTACAATATTCGACGCGAAAAAGCATTATGTGCCATAACGTTGTTTTTGTCCTAAACTTAAGACTACCTTATTGTTTTCCTTTCCGTTTCATTACGTGTTGAAGTGGCCTACGTCAACTATGAAGTTTGCAATTACTTGTAAGAAATAAATTTCTTAATTTGTACGTGAACAATAATATAATACATTTTTTTAAATAACAGCTGTTTTATTCTCGCATTTAAGCGTCCTCATGGTTTTGGAACGCAGACACTATGTAATACAGCAAAGGAATTTTCGTAGTGCGAGAATCGTCCATGACTCCCAATTTGCTGGCAATGCTTTCTCGCAAAGGCTGCTCCTTGCTCTGGCCTGATTCTGAGATAACTGGGGTTACATAATATCGCTGCGATCATCTCGGAACTTACCAGCAACTAAAAGTTGTTCTGCATAGATATAGCCATTCCATGCCAGATATTCCCGCACCAAATCGTTGATCAGCTTAGTCTCTTCAGGAATTACGGGAACCTCTTTATTTGGCACAGAGTTCCTATTAAGAATGGACATGACAGCTGATCGCAGTTCTGCTTTAAAGCGTCCAAGGCGACCATCTTTTTGTAGTGATTCTTTTACCGCTAGGGTATATAATGAATTCGATTTATTAATTATTATTTTGATTGATAAATTACCTGCTAAAAGATCTTCTTCTGTTGGCTCAGACATATTTTGCTGTCGGCTGTCACTTTCTATGTTAATGTTGCTATTGCGGTTGCTAGGTGATTTTGGACATCTGCTTGTTATGCATGGTTGCACACGCCTATTACTTTCCATGTTTCCTCATACCAGTAAGTTTTGGAGAAGTTACCAGGTTGAGTTAAAATTCATTATACTCTACTTGGAGCGCCATATTGGCGGATGACCATATACAACATTTCTGTTGTAGTCATGTTTTGCTTCTGAACTGTCCGCAATCAAGCTAAAAGGCATCAACAAATATATATTTCTGGAGTAATTAAATACTGTAGATAACTGTCCCCCTTTTAAGCTCAACAAAAATAACTTTGATTAGTTCAAAGATGTGAAATCAGAATAGGGAAAAAGGGATTTGCTCTTAAATTATTATATCGTATATAGAAATGCTATATAGCAAATAGGGTATTTATTGATTTCATTTAACCCATAGAATATGTTTGACAGACAAGTAAGGTCCGTCACCACAGTTTGTTAGTGATATCTAGAACTAAGAACTAATCTGGTGATTGATATTAATAAGACTTTCAATGAATGATTTGTTTTCATCGGTGTAATAGACTTTCAGTTTCCTTGAAAAAATTTTCATAGGGAGCAGTTTGTGAAATCATATCAAGGATAGGTATGCCATAGTTTTTAACTCTTTTCCTGTTCACCACAAACCCACATGGTTTTCTTAAGTCCTGTTACACATAATCCTACCAATCATAATATATCTCAGAAGTGATAGTATGATTTGATGGAAACAATCTTATCAAATACATAATATCACTTTAACAATGGGAATCAGTATTTAATTGTCTTCCAATTGTGAGCTTTACCTCTCACAATCACATACAAAAACGATTCTTTATCTTTCAACTTAAAAACAATGGATAATTTGTTGCATCTGATTAATTAACAATACTTTTGATGTCCATATTCCTGATTGAACCTGTAGGTCTTGGAATTGTTAAATACAACCGTCATTATTTTAAATAACACTCATACACTGTTTAATGTACTAAAACTGGTCAAGAACAACCAACCATTAATTTCTCTATGACCTTAGAACTATGGCTAAATATACTTAAATACATTCAGTAAACCTTGTTTAAAGCTAACTGGTATGCTTAAATCATTCCTGCTCATCTCCTGTCCTGTATTCCGCTTTTAAATCACATAATTACTGCACTAGCTCAAATGGCATCGTCCTCTTCAACTTCCAGCTGAGTTGTTCATTGTCGAAGAGTGTACGCGCTTCTACATTTACATGCTGATAAAGTCTGGTTTCATGTTTCCCTGGAAATCTTCCGATCTCATTTTTGACAAAGGGAATGACAAGATCATGATGAACGTATGCAATTCTGGCATCTTGTTAGAGATTGATCTGACCATAATTCTAACAAATTTGGTCGTCGATGGCCAAAAAAATATGATTTAAAGTGACATGCGTGTAATAATATTTTTTAAAGTTACTCTTCCACTTATAGGCTTTTTAGGTACTTTTGCGAGTACTAATTCATTTTTCTATTGCATAAACAGAAGGGAACAGGACTTTATAAATTAAAGTTTAGTTCAATATCGCTATTATGTAGCAGTTGGGCCTCTCTGGAAGGGCTGCAAACAGCCGTGGCATCAAAAGCAGATTCCAGTAAAATAAAAAATTATCCGTCACATGTACACCAGATATCTGGGATTCTTCTATTTCTTTTTTACCAGTACGAAGACATCTAGGTGGGCTGGAAAACAATATCATTCATTAGATTTGATGTTTGTTGTTTATATTTAATATTTTCGTTTGGTACTGGGAGTGCATGTCTCTTCAAAAATGCTCGTGTTTTACTGTGGCCTTCCCGCTTTGATCTTAGCGACTTGGATAAACGTGCTGTGCATCGCATGCATTTTATGTTTGTAATCCGTAAAAAATATGATAGTATTATACACCAGCATCACAACATGCGTTGTTCTTATAACGTGCTGTCTCTGCTGCATTATATGCCGCAACAGTTGTTAATAATAACTATGAAAAGGTACGTTTGTGTGGTTTGGAAGCTTTTTAGCTAATATGGGGTTTAATTGCAGCTAAATTTTCTTGCCAATATGTCAACTTCAAGCCGGAGTAAGATAGCAACCCGGCTGCCTTCAGCTCGGGTTCCCCCCGCCAGGCCGCCTTCAGCTCGGGCTGTCCCCACCAGGGCGCCTTCAGCTAGAGCCACCGGCAAATCTCAGGTTAGTATTGCCACACAACCACAAGCGCCGAAGAAGAAAGCCTTCACCATCCCTGCGCTCAGTGTGCCGCCTAAAATACCAGCTCTTGATCCTGTGCTGGAGAAGTTGAAGCGTAAGACGGTTCGACGAAATACTCCCCAAGGGGAAGATATAAAGAAAATTCGTGAGCTTATTAAGGGTCTTAATAATCAAGCGGCCACAGTTCAGGAGTATGTGGGATTGATATCACCATACACGGGTGACAATGGTAATCATACAGCAATACCCAATATTATCATTCCTTATAACACTACTGTTTCAGGTAATGTTCTTCGTACTGTAATGGGAGAAGACTTGGCGACGTTTCGCAAAATGGCAAAGCGGGTATATGACACAATGACGCAGGATGTCAGTGACGTGTTAGCTAATGAGCAGATTAATCTCACTGAACACTACAATGAACGATACACTTTGTTAATTGATAAAATGATGCGGACAACCGATGAAATATACGAGTACATCCCTAACTTTAATTTTGAACGTTATTATAAAAACCCTGAACAATATCTTAAAAAAGCATTTCCTCTCATTTCGGCTGATGTAAGTACTGCAAAAAATTTAGATTAACAAAGTTCAAGTTACTCTTCTTTTTAACAACATTCAGATGGAGTTAGATCCAGAAGAGGAGGAAATGCAACGTCGGCAAGAAGCCTATCACAGGCTGCAGTGGTTGCGCTCAGAAGGAATAAGGCTTAATGAAGAAAATCGAAAGCTGCAAGCTAGACTTCGCCAGTTGAAAAGGGATCAACAGCAAGAGTTAGAAAATGTTAGGCAGCGTGAAGAAATGGCTGAAGCCCAAAAGACACATTTGGAAAATGCTCAAGCTGACCTGCAGAATCAGTAAAACCTCTGACGCATTTCTGCCTTATTAATTACGACATGTGTTTTTCTCCAGACTGCAAGATCTACATGAATCTATGGACAAATCTTTGCTGACTACAGAACAAGAGATACGTATTACTGATGACAGCAATATGGTGAAAGAAAGGAAGCCACGGAAGAAGGCTTCAGCAAAGTCGCAACCCAAACCAAAGAGGGAACCCTGGAACGTTCAAACTGCGAAGAAGTTGGAAACTGAAAGTTTAGAAGAGGCTAGCAAGTCAGCAGTTAGTAGCGTATCGGTTATATCTACCTCTTCCAAAGGTGGAGTAAAGAAAAAGACCAAAACCAAAGTCAGAAAGAAAATTGAGAAACGGGACACGTCACCGTTCCATTATTCACCTGTAAAAACGCCGCCACAACAGCAACGGACGCAGAGAGAGGTGGTAGAAATTAAACATTTTATGTGCCATAATTAATATTTTGTTAATCGTAGGCTTCGCCTTTCCACTATTCACCTCCCAAAACGCCAATAGAATACCGGGCTCCAGCACCTGCTGAACCGGCGCCTCAGGTTGAAGTGGTACAAGCTAGGCAACTACCTGGTGTGAGAAGAAGTCTTGCTCCTAGGGATACCTGGGGCGGGTTCAGATAAAATTTTCCCCTAAATATATTATTTGTGATAAAATTGTTATCTCATTTAAAAGCTACGATGAACTTTCTTTGATCATTTAAAATCCAGTGTGGTCATGTGGGTGCAGAGCTGGGTTCATTTTGAACAAATAATGCGGCATGATGTGTTTGCTACTTATGAGAAATCTAACCTCTCCAGTTCGCAGAGCAATCCACCACATGGAATGTTATCATTCTTGATGCGCTAAAATTTTGGAGGGTCCATTATAGAAGTTAAATCCAAAATTGAAACAGCGAAATGTTGGCGCCTGGGAAGAACTTTTTTAGTAATTACCTCGTGGATTGCTTCTTATAGGCAATGAAAGAGGAGAAAATCGATTTTGATACTGGCAATGCATGAGTAGCTGCAGTTATAACTAATATCACTGCCTTTTGTCACATACAATCAATCATAAAATTAAATAAAAGCTAATGGTAGTGCCACAACATTGCTGAAGAAGTGAACTTATGTTAGGGGCCAATCATCCTGCCTTGAATGTAGGAAAATATTTCTACAATTTTACTTTACACCATTATTCACGATCGTAACAATAAAAAATGTTAAAAAGTAAGGCTCCATTGTCATTTGGTGTTACCTGCACTCTCTATATTTAGCCACAATTTAAAAATCTAAATTTGAACTATATATAAGCAGATTTCACTTTATTCCTTTGGTCAAAGGAGGGACTGCAAAAAATATACTTTGTATCAAACTGGCTATGGTTTTGAAAGCCTTTTTTGTCAGTTGATATACCTGTCAATTTATACTTATGTTTTTGGAAAATTGCTCGTTAGATCGTTCAATATGGGGGAAGTAGTAGAAGATTTGAATTACGATTTCAATTACAACATGTTTCTTACCAAAACAATGCTTGCGAACTTGACCTCTCTAAATGGTATGAAAATTACCTCGTCCTACTGGCAGGAAGTCTCCAAGCAGCTTTTTCAGATCGTTCCAAAACCATAAGGTGGATGAAGAAGCTAGCAGCATGCAATCGCACGTTTAATGAAATGAAGTTAAGGAATGACTTCATGTACTACCTGGTTCTTAATGTGCAGAACGGCGAACTGCGCCCGCCATTTACTGAAAATCCACCTCCGGGGCCTCTCCCTTCATTGGCGCACCTCTTGGTTAGTTTGCAATAATTATTTTCTGGCGTAACAGCAATTTTGTTGCCAGCCTGGGGGTGCCGAAGCTGGGCAAAACATGGAAGAGGCGGGCGCCTGGGCGGACACTTCCTTAAATAAGGCAAAGCCGATGCTCTACAGGAACTCACCTGATGGCGGAGCATTTTTGGCGGCCCAACCGATACCCAGGTGTGGCGCTTTCTGCTACCTGGCTGTGGTCAGCAGATCCAAACCAGATTCAAACTCCTAAAGTACCTAAAAATGCATGTAAATTTGCAGTTGCCGTGCCTGTGAAATATAACTGTACTACTTTAATACTAAATAAATTTTACATTTTTAGCTTATCGCTCACATTGGTTACACAGAAATGCCATGAACAGCATAGTGCGTGTCTGCTGTTTTATAAGCTAAGAAATACTCTCATTTAATCTAATCTAATATTTGCTAGTAAATAAGGTATTAAACATTATGTTTTCCCTAATCATCAGTCGTAAATAGATTACTGTATAAGTGACTAAGGATAGGTATTTATTGACCAGCTACATTCCATTTAATAATAATATAAATTAAGAACGCATGTATAAGAGTAAAATATGCGACATATGAAGACGTTGGTTTGACCATTTGCGCCTATGTGCCAACATAATGTAAAAAAGCAACTTTTTTTATTTGTGTTAAACTTTTTCTACTCTGAAATGGCCAAGTCGCTCAGCCAAACCAAAAATGGTTAAATGGTGACAGAAAGGTCTGCTACGTAGCTTTTGATCATGCTGAATTCATATCGGAAATAATTATTGCAATATTTCTTGTCTAATTTGCAGACAGACGGTTTTGGATCACGAGACCCGTTCCAGATTACAATCCCATTATGGAAAAGTCAGTTGAACATGATATCCAATAATGTGTAGAAGTTCACGAAACAACGGTAATCAACAATCCAATTATTTATAAGAACAAATAAAAAACCAGTAATTATTTATGACGCTGTAGAAAGTTTCTCACTATAATTTGAGTTAATACTCATCCAGTTTTTTTATTATGAGAGAAGTAACTACATCTGCCCAAAAAAATTATTTTATACATACAATACTCTTACATGTTTGATGCTGTATATAAGGTTTTATAATTTTAAAGAACCCTATATACAAATTGTGATGAAGCGCCAAGTTAATCATAAACATAACCTAATTTTTTAATTCAAAAATTAAACTCGGTTCGTGTACGTTTTCGAAAATTATAAAAATGAAACGTATTATTAAGCCTGCAACAACATCCTGTGATTTTGCACAGCTTCAAAATATTTCAGATACTAAAGAAGCCGAAAATGAAACTAGTCGAGACAGTAAAGATGCTCCCAAAAACTCTCGTTCCACTAGAAATAAACATTTAATAGAAACAACACAAGCGGACTCAAAAGTTGACTTGTCCAAGTTTAAAATGGCAAAGAAGGAAAAAATTAAAGCTCAGAATGCGAGTTCACGTCCAGCAAAACGGCAGCATCTAACAGTTGTGTGCGATGAGGGTTCAACTTCAAACAGCTGCAGTGAAAACGAAGGTAGCTACGAGGACAATAAGGCAAAAGATGATGCACAAGTTGCTAAAAAAACGCCAAAGAATTGGCAAGTGGTGTTGCAAAACCTTCGTGAAATGAGAAAGGATTTCAATGCGCCCGTAGATACAATGGGGTGCGATCAGTGCTCTGATGAACAAGCAACTCCAGAAGTATACGATTGTATTTACTTTTTTACAATCTCACTGTATTGTTGTAGGATAAACGATTTCAATCCTTGTTGTCATTGATGTTGAGCAGCCAAACAAAGGATCAAGTCACACATGCAGCAATGATGAGGCTTCGCGAGCATGGCTGCTCCTTGCAGAATATTTTAAATACGTCTAATGAGAAATTAGGGGAACTTATTTATCCTGTCAGTTTTTGGAAGGTTAGTCTGCATTAAATTAGGCATATATTTTATGTTTAATATTCGCATGTAGTAATGTAATTTCGTCATAATTTTTTAAGACACGCTTTTTCTTTCCCTCTTTGTATACAGTATACATCTACATGCAATTTTAACCACATTATTAAGATCAAACAGCTGCCAATATTTTATTTGTAGTTTGGGAACAACTTGATTTTCAGAAACATAAAAAATGGAGATAATTTCTGTTGTGTTACGGCTGCTAAGGATTGAAAGGAATAAGTAATGAGTTTAAACATTATTACCACAAACATCTTGTAATAAAGTAATAAAAATGATAATACTTTGCAAATCTTGTTAGCCTTTTCAGGCATCGGAGGAGCGATCTATCCATTCTATTCCTTTTTCCCCAACCAATTGATCATTTCTGGAAATATGTTGTCTTCTCCACTTGCTTTTCCAATTTTGATTTTCTGTATTGTATCCTCAACTTCTCTCTTAATTTTTCATTGATATTCTATTTGTTCTTCTCTGTTTAAGTTTTCCTCTGGATCTAACATTTGATATTTGTGTAATATTCCTTCCAGATTATTAGTATTTCCTTTGGTTCAGTTTCTTTTTAGCCCTTTTTTTGTCGCTCAAAATTTTTTACTATCCTATCTAGTTAATTGCAGTAGTTGAGGCGTGGGCTGCGCAGGAATGTTTCTAGTGGATGTTTTATTCTTTTCTGTGCATGTATTTTCCAAAGTTGTAGATGGATTTGGATTTCATAAATTTCAGAAATGATTGTTTTGTAGTGTCCATCTTGAAGTTCCCTCATAATAGAATTGGAATCTCAGTACTTGGCTAGTTGACAGCAGACACATTTTCACTCCTTGTAAGCGTTAACCCTTAATTGGGGGCGAGTGGTGCATTTCTAGATTTCTCATAGTTCAAACTACTAAGTCGTTCTGGTTGTTTTGATATTTTGAAATAAATTTAAGTTTACGATTTAATATTTTCTTAAAACATGTATTGCTTTAAATTACAGAAATATATGAAGAAGGGCATGGCATCAAAAACATGTAGCAAATGATTGTAATATTCTAATATTTTGATTTCATCTAAAGGCTGACAAGTGATATCATTTGTAATTTAACTGTAACCATCTTTTTTTACAGACGAAGGCAAAGAATATAAAACGGACAGCTGAGATGATTAAGGATACTTTTGACAGTGATATTCCTAAGACGGCAGAAGATTTGTGCAAGTTGCCGGGCGTGGGGCCCAAAATGGCACATCTCTGCATGAAAACAGCATGGGGCCAAGTTACTGGAATAGGTGAGTGTACCATAAACAGTTATGTATTTTTTTATAGAAAAACTTGCAAAAGGTGTGGACACGCATGTGCATCGCATTACAAACAGACTTGGGTGGGTGAAAACCAAAACACCAGAAGACACACGCAAAGCATTGGAAGACTGGCTGCCCTACAGTCTGTGGAGTGAAGTGAATCATTTACTTGTTGGATTCGGCCAACAAACTTGCCAACCAGTGAGGCCTCAGTGTGAGATCTGTCTGAACAATCAGCTGTGTCCATTTGGAATAAAAGAAATGGGATCAAAAAATAGAAAGAAGAAAAATTAGTAACATTCTTTTATTATTTGTATAGACTGTTGTATTTCCATATTTTGCTTTTATATAAAACAATACATTATTCCAAATTAAAACATAGGTTTTAATTATATCTTAACTATCATTAATTCATGTTATATATCATTTCCATCTCAATTCATACTTTTTGTATCCTACAGAATAATTATCTTCAGACAACATTTAGGAATCTGAAAATATGTTTTTTGTGTGTGAAGTGTTGTAGGAGATTCATTACTATTGCAGCAAAGTTGAATGAGCGGCTTCTTCTAGCAGATTACTTAACATTGAGCTAAGATTTGGCTTATTACATCATCTGTCATTTTCATGTTAATATATTGATTCTGCCGTCAGTGCATGGTTACAAGGTTCAGGGATTTTTTGGCGCTATCTGGTACAACTAGGTCTGCGCAGGCCTACATGGGATTTGTATGGGAATACATAGACAGGTGTCCTAAAAGTGTGTGTAAATGTGCTTAATGCTAGGAAAAAGACAAGGCGAACAATAAAAACATATTATTATATTTTCTAGGTAACAATGTACCCTATTTTATCTATCGTAGGTAAGCAAATAAAGGTTAGACACGTAATTCAAGGCACACGTATGTTGTTGACACATCGGCTTGACCAAAGCTTGTCATCCTTTGAACGGTATTTTATAATCAACCTCGCCGAACGTGGCTCCTCGTCCATATTGACGGCTTTAAGCGCTTCGGTGGCAGCTGCAGCGCCTTCATAGAAATCTTCTAAATCCTCATCATAGTCATAAGGACTCTCGGTTCCTATAACAATGTCTGTCTCAGCATCGGAAGCCATATCTTCTAACGGCGGCACATAATCAGGATCCGTGTCATAGTCGCCTTCGAATGGATTGATTTCCTCAACCTCTCTATCAGTACTGGCCAACCATATGGTTAACCTTTCTTCCATTTGACTCCTCTCTTCATCCGATAAATTTTGATATCTTGTGGTGCGATTCACCACGTCCATCAATCATCGATACTAGATGCTGATGCCACTTTTCTATATATAAACAAAAAGAAATAAATGACCAATATTTACCTTTTGTTTTTGTGGAAAAACCCCAAATAAATTCACTTCAATAAAAACTCACAGATGTTTACACTACAAACGCTGCTGCTATATTAACATGTTGCCTGTGCTCTATTAAATCTGTATGTTCTACACACATACAAGTCAAAACCGGTTTCAATTGCCTGCCCCACCATTCATACCATACATAGGTCTGCACAGACCTGCTTGTTTCGTGTGAACCATTACGTTTGCAAACACGAATAAAACCGAACACATAAGCAGTCTGATTTTGTGCTCATTGTGTTTGCCGTAGCCGCTTCTAGAAAGTCATGGACGGGTTCGTCTGTAACACCCAAAACAAAAAAGTTATACACACGCATATATGCAAAAGTCTGCACAGACCTGGTTGAACCTCGTAGGGTTAAGGCACTTAGGATTGGATTCAAGTGGCCTGCTCAGTCGTTAAAATTATTTGAGTTTCTGAACCAAGTTCAAACAAGAATAGGAAGAAAATTTTTTTGCCTTTGTGTTTGGGTTGAGGAATGACTATTTGGTCAAGGTTTTGAAAGCTTGTGACGTCCTTCGGGTGAGCTGTAAAACATGTAGTCCTCCATGTGGCATCCTAACCAATAGTAGAATGGTTGAGAGATAGGAACAAGCAATTTACCAGTGCAATCAGTTCTTTGCAAACTTTGCACACATAGCTAATGCACAATTTCACACCATGTTCAAGGGGAAGCATTTTTTTTAACTGGAGATGTATGAAAAGTATTTAAAAACTATCTTCAAGATGAATCAATTAACATAAAATAAAAGGTTAATCACATACAGTGTCTGGCAAGGAGGTGTTATGTTTTTCAAAATACTAACGCAGATGTTTTTGAACAAATTTCAATTGTTCTTTTTTTTTCAAAGATTACATATATAATGTCATTCAAGAAACAAAAAGAACGTAATTCAGGCGTGAACGCCATCCAAGTAGAAACCGTTCTTATCCAGGCATCGTTGCAGGTGGGTGGAAAAACTATCCATATACCTTTCCAATAATACTGTGTGGAATTTCTCAAGTTATAGCTTCTGAAAGAACTTGAAGAGTTTGTGGTTTTCAATGTAAACCTAAGCTTTCACGTTTTATCGAAAAAGTAGGGTCCAATTAGGCAAAATTGGGCTATTACTCTTTCACTATGTAGGAGTCTTTAACGGACTTCCAGTAGATTATTTTCCGATTAGTATCCGCAATTTTGTTTGTTTGCAGTAACCAATAAGTGAAAATGAATTTCATCACTCATCAGAATACATTTTTTTCTGCAAACGCACACCGCCCTAGTTGTTCCAAATCTCACAGTTCATCTTGTTAAACCATGCATGCTCCAAACCGCTCTCCAGCAAGGGAGGTGGAGGAAATTGCGAAGCAACGACACTTGTACTGCCAATGGGTGATTTTCAGCCAGACCTGTTTGCCAAATTTTGCAGTACACTCGTAAAGAACTATCAAGTTGGCCCATTCATCACAAAACGTCAGGTGCATGCATAGTTCGACTGCAGCTACTGAAATGGCAACTAACGTGGGTATATCGACTATTACACATGCGCTAATTTCCCTACCATAAATGTTATACCCACCTCAAAATCGTAATACCTCCCTGCCAGACCTTGTAGTATTCGGGCTTTTCTCTCCTGTGTATAGATTTTTATTAAAGATCTTACGATTTGCCTCCTCGAGTCGATATTACTTTTAAAAATTGTCATACAAGCACATCATTTTCTCTATAGTTTTACCTCTCTCCATTCCCAGTTCTTCAATCTGTCCCACCAGCTTTTCCTGCCTTTCTTTTTTCCACCCCTCTTGTTTGTATTACTTTCTTCACCAGTCTATCTTATTCTGTCCAAACCATTTTAATAGCTTTATGCTTGCCATGTTTGTTATTGCTTTCTATGCTAATTCTTCCCCAATTTTTCCAGTTTCGTCTTCCTTGCTATTCTTCTAAGGGTCTTCATTTCCACTGCTGTTAATTTTTTTTATTTATTTTGAATTTGCCAGCATTCACTCGCATATAATAGAGTTGGGGTTAGTTAGCAGCAAATAAAGAGCCTTTTTCACAATCATAATTTGCAAAGTTAGTTCAAAACTCGTATATTTGCTAAACAGTCAGTAGATTAACACTACCATAACTAGGAAAGTTGACTAATGGCCAAGTTTAACAATAAACTTCAATGATTTTGATAACAATTTTCCATAGCTTAAAATACTCATCATTTTTGTCTCCATAAGAATTTTAGTGGTTACTAGATTAACCATCCAAGAGTAAATTGGCTGCTCTTCGAATGCATATCTAAGGAAAAAATAAAGTTTTGCTTCAATATTTCTAAAATAAAATAACATTACCGCTTTAAGTATTTTTAATATCAAAATTTCTTATTCAAAAATATACAAGTCAGTTTATGTCCTAGACTTTGATCGATTTTTCTTATTTCTTGTGCCTTTCTGCTGCAGTTTCTTCTTTAATAACGCTTTCTTCTTTTGTTTCCGCCTTTCCAATTTATTTTTGAGCTGGAAGGCTTTGCTTGTTTGAATGTGTCTTGTGGCTTGTCTTCGCAGAAGCTTTTTGATGTCCGTTGACGATTGTGTTTGGTTGTTTAGGTCTAAGTCTGCTGCTATATTGGCTTGACCCGGCTTCATGTCGAGCTCCATGCCAGGCAATTCCTCCTCAGGTTTCCCGTCATAGTCATCAACCGAATCTCTTTCTTCCGATTTGCGACGTGGCCTGTTACTGCCAATCCAGTTATCAGAAATATCGTCAGTTGACAATGATATGACCCTAACATTCACGTCGTCATCTTCGTACTCTTCTGCCAGCAAATTTTCGACTTCCGGAAGCGGCGTGTAGGATTTCACCAACCTCTTGTAGGACTCCCTAACTTCGGCCTTCATGCGCTTCTTTTCTGCTTTCAAATCTCGTTCCAGCTTTTCTTTAGCCTTCTTTTTCCGCTCCAAGTTTCTTTTACGAAACCCAGTGAGAAAATTCCTACAAATTAGAAGGCATAAATTTTGAGGTTACGGGTTATTGAGGTTATGAAGAAAAATTCAAGTAAATTTGTATAAGGCTCAATAGATTACTCGATTTTACCTGCGATCTTCTTCGTTAAAGACTAAATTGACTTTATTCTTGCGATTCTTTCTTGAACGTGTATTTTTAATTTTCTTAAACATCATGTCAAATTTCCCATAATCAAATCAAAACTGTTTTCATAATTTATATTTGTAGATTTAAATATCCAAAGCTTAAATGCATTCGCGTTAATACAACAAAATAAGTGTAAATCAGAATTATTGATATTTCGCTGATTAATATTTTTCTTAAATACTCTGGAATAATGTAATCGGTCTTTCCATTGATTTGTATCCCTTTCATTTCTCCTGAAATTCCTTCAACCAATCAGGAGCAAATCGACGCATAAAGTCGGGCTCATCAGCAGTATGGCTGTCAGTATAAATTTGAACCTTGAATGATGAACTTCCCTTCTGTGAAATCTTTATGTAAAAACGCGTTTGTTATTGTGTTGCCGTTACCACGGCGTAAAACTGCCTCCAGACACTATAAGATGTTGCTGCGGATCGGGTAGATGCCTCGATTAGCTGTGAGTATGCAAATTCCAACGCCGAACGCAGTAAAAGTTCGCTTTTATGGGAGTAATTGCAAAAAAATGATCTCCATATTAAATGCACGATAAAATGTTTATTAGCCTATTTTTAACGCGCCCGCTAAATTCAATCGTTGACATTAGGCTGTAAAGAAGCGCAAGCTTCGCAGTTTGGTATTTTCAAAATGCATCGTCCCTAACGCAGGATCTCGTAGTTTTTTTTTGCATATCCAGGGCATCAAAGTGAAATGCATCATTGATTAGCCATATGGCCCGCGCGCGAATAATAGTATTTGAGCTGTGCTCGTTGTATAACTGTATCCTTTTGTTGATTTAGCAGATGGTGTATTTTGCGAAATTCGCCCCTTAAAGGAACATCGAACTACAATGACATCAAGCAGGTAGGAGTCAATTGTGTAAAATAAACAATTACTTGTCTAGCCTAGCGTAATGTTTTAAAGACCACAACCTCTGATTTTTATTTAAATATAGGTTAGACCGCCTGTTTGTATTGTTGGAGACCGGGAGCTCGGCTGTGACGAGATCTGCAGCAGCCAAGCAGCTCGGCGAGGTGCAACGTCTTCATCCGCATGAGCTCAACACACTCTTGACTCGCACTGGCACTTATCTGAGATCTACCAACTGGGAGACCCGCATTGCCGCTGCAGAAGCTATACGAGCAATAGTTAGCAATGTGCCTCAGTGGGATCCTCCAGGACTGGACGTCAAAATTGGTGAGGGAGAAAGGGAATTTTAATTAAATCTGTATTTGATTTTCTTATTAATGATATTGCAAGAGTAACAGTGCGATATGAAATTTTCTGAAAAAATATGAATTATTATGGGGTCACTTCAGGTGCTTTGACCATCAGATGGCAGTGTTTCAGGCAGTAATTTGTACTTAGGGGGAAGGCAGGGAGGTGGGTAATGAAGTGTTATTGCTGTCATAACTTTGTGATTAGTATATGTCACAGTAGTTAAAATTTTTAGTTATTTGAAACTAGATAACATAAATCTAAAAGTTATGAAGCAATTCTAATAGTGAAATTGTCAACTTATCATTAACAATTATAAGAAAACATTTTAATACGCTATGATATCTTTGAGTTATATATGATATTTTTCGGTTAATTTATGAAAAGTCCAGGAATATTCAGCGTGTGAAAACTAGAGAAGATAGACATGTATCTTCGACTTGATGAAAATTATTTTATAAGTAAGTTGTATATAAGCAATATAGATAATGAACTCCTCAATATCTTTGGACCGATATATGTAATAATGAAGTATGTAGATCTATCTTCATTGATTTCAAAGATAGTTACTGGCAATTATGTAATCTTTGCTGATTTATTTTGAAATTTTTCTTACATGTAGAGCTCCGTGGTTTATTCACGTTTACTTCCAAACTCTGTTTAATTCGAAAGTTTTATCATTATTTACATAAGCTGATATGGTGCTGCATGCTCTGCGTGGTCACGCCATGTACAAATAAAAGCATACACATCTGTTTCAGAAAATGTCCAATCCATATTTATCTGCTACAAGTTGTTCTACAGATATATTCCTCAGTATATAATGAATACATAGATAAAAGATCTTAGGGGAAATGAATTTGATATTTTGTGCTCAGTAAAATATGGGTATAGTTCCTAGAAGTTAAATTTATTGTGACGGTAAAAGGCAGAAATTGCATGAATATGACAGTTGCCAATAGAAGCAAAGGTTTTAGCTAAGTTAAGAAATATTGTGTAGTTGGTTCTTAAGTTACATAGGGCAAGCAATGCTTTGGAAACCACTTTAAAATTTTGATGTTATATAAACTAGTACCTACTCATAATAATCTGATTACCGAGCATGCAAAAATTGGCCGCCAATTACAATCTGTACATGAAAGCATGTTAGTTAAAATGCATTTTGTTTTTAAAATCTTTAAAGTATGGGTAATACCATATTGTTGCATTATTATTAAGTAGAGTTACTTGTGCCACACAATTACAAGTATTTGAGGTGGGTCATATTGTGGATTTGCAAGAAACTGAGTAGTTATATGACAGAATTACTGAATATATTTATCATAATGGTTTAATACTATCAGTAGAGATCCTTTAAAATATTTACAAACTACTAGAGCATGTTCTTCTGAACGGCTTTTTAGTACAAATGCGTGTTTAAGATTGATAGGAGTGGAAGAACTATCCAAACTACAGATTAGAGCTAATGCACCTCCAGGAGTGTCAATACAGACAGGGGACTTGATGAATTTCTTCTTCAGTCACAACACTATAGTACTTGTCTTCTAGAGGGTCGCCTTAAGAATAGAATGATACTTTGTTGTGTTTAATGATGAGAACGCGTTTTGCTATCTTGCAAGTAATGGTCAGATGCATGTACTAATATAATCTTAACAAGTAATGTCTTACAGCCACAGCATTTAATGATTTTGGATTTAATAAGTTACAACTTTTGTTGGTGTTTATGGAAGGATTATTCAAAAATATTTTAATAGTGATTGACAACACAATCTCTTGACTATAATATATACTTGTACAATGTGAGGTGTAGAATAATGGATCATAAGATAGTATTTGTCACCTGCCGTTTATGCACATATAAAAATACAAGCAATTGGATTGTACACTACAGTGGATCATGAATAAAATAAAGCTGCACCTGTTGACATTAGGAATTTGCTCATGGAACTGAAGGTTAATTTAAAAACGTTAACATGTAGCTGGTTTGACGAGTAACTTGTTTCATATACTTATACAGGACATGCAGTAATAAGTTTCTTCTTGTAGATGAATATTCTATGGTAACAAATCATTCCGATGTGGATTGGAGTTGTTTGACAGTTGATTAAACGCAAGCTTCAAGTAACTACAAAATAGATAAAATTGGAGTTCTGGGTGTAATTCATTTTTTATAGTATTCTTGGAGATCTACAAATGGCAGTCATACCAGGAATTATTGAAAGTGATAAAATTTCAGCTGATATATGAATGAAAGTGTGCATCTGAATTAAATGAGTTAATTTTATTTTTTATAATGAATTTTATGTTTAATAAAACTTTGCCCAATATGGGTGCCACATCTGCTCATCCCAGAGGAAAAGAGAATTTGTATGCGAATATCGGTAGTTTAGTTGCAAGAGTCTAAGATGAATTTAGCTTTTTTTTATGTTTTGCGATTGTAAATAAACAATCAAACAGAGAAACAGTAATCCAAGCAGTTGAGCGTACTATGTAGTGAACCAACTCTATAAAAAGCTATAATGGCGTCAATTTTTTGAGACACGAAAAAATTTTGATTGGGCTACCTTCTTCTTTTTCTTCTTCAAGTGCTTACTCTTTGGAGAAGAGTGTTAGCGATCATTAGACTGTTTGGAATAATTCTGTGGATGTTATTCTATACCAGTCACTGAGATTCTTGATTCAGGATAGTGATGTTCAGTCTGATAGACGGCGTCCTTCAATTTGACCTTGTAGTGCTAGTTTTAATACGTGGTATTTAGAGATGTATGGGGCTATGCTGAAGAGGTAGCACCTTTCCACTAGAAATGATCACACCAAGTGTCAAAACAGGAGTTGGTACGCAGCTCTTATCTATGGCTCCTAGTAGCAGTACTATTTACAGTAATTGCAGCCACATCCCAGGAAACTGCATTGATCTGCAGGCTAAACTAGATGAAGGTAGCCAGATATGGTGAATAACTAGCGAGGGGTGGCAGGCTTGTTAGTAGTCAGCAATAGCAGAGATCAAATGGATTAGTATCATATTAGGCACATTTATAAGCATGGCTAGAATACCTTTAATGGTTATAGAACTGCATGTGTGTGGATAGCAACGGAAAACTACCACACATTACCTAAAATTATTATAAGAACAATCACGGGGGAGAATCCAAATGATTTGAACTATCTTTAGAAGGGGAAAACCGTTGTTGGCAAATACCATGCAAAAGCGTCCTGAATATATCACCGGTACATGCAAGTTGTCTTGAAGCTCTTTGATATCAACCCATTTATTTAATTTTATTTTCTCAGATTTCTATGTGTTCCCGAAACCTAAAATTTTCTTGTTATCAAGGACACAGATCTGCTATGTAAAACTGTCAAAAGACCTGAGAGAGATAAAAAAGCTTTAAATGCAACTCATGAAAGCCAACTAGTAACCATGTGTGAACTTAGTATTTCACAGTTGAAAAAAAATTGTGGGAGTATTGACTTTGGACTGTTAAAATGGTTGTTTAATCTTCAGATTAAATACTTCGTGATTTTTTGCTTTTAAAGACGTGAAAAACATTGTTTAGGTGTCATTATTGCCAACATTTTTTGGCTGGATTCTGTTATTGTATTACTATTATTTCGATGAAGAAATGCTATTATGTATAACTAAAACTTGAACAGTTTCTTCTTTTTTGTACATATGCATCTTATGAAACAGTGCTTTAAAATTCAGGCCTACTTGGTTATAGTTCAATTAAATCAATGAAAATAGGTCGTAGTCACAATAAATATATAGGTAAATTACCAACTATGTTGTGTAATAAAATTTAATTTATACTTAAAAATGTTAATTCAATATTTTTTCATTGTGCAGAAGATGGTCAACCACAATCTCTATCTTGTGTGGGTAGATTGCGATTTGAACAGTTTGATATGGAAAAAGTACTTACCAATAGCACACACCTTATGGCATCAGAAGGCAGAGAATATGACTTAGAAGAAGATTCCACTTTAGGTAGGGGCCGTATTCGTAAATAATCTCGACCATGATGTAATTAGGAACTTTCAGGAATTGACGTAAAAGAAAAAATGGCCAAGCAGCGACAACTGCTGAATGTTCGGTTGGGACTAGATGTGGTATCGAAGATGGGAATTGATATACCGGCTTTGTTCACCAATGAAGACCTAAATACACCACATGCTGATGCTCAGGAACATGGTTTTAAGTGGGATGATCACAAGGTAGTTTGGAAATTGAATCAGTTGCAAGTTGCAGCTCAATGTTGTTATTTTAGAGACCTCTTAAAGATGTCATATCGGGACCAGGCGAGACGGGACTTAGTTCGAGGGAGATGAATCGGGCCCGGAGGAAAGCGAGACAGGCTATCTACAAGCAGAAATCCAGAGATCCAGCTGAAGATAGCAACGAAGAGCCTGAAAAAAAGAGGATAAAGTTAGAAGATCTGAAAATAAAAGAAGAAAATAATATAAGCTTTTGTAAGTATTTTGTTTCTTAATTTTACATCTACATACACTTCTTAAGTATGCTTAGTATAACAAACAAGCATTGTACACTTTAGTACACTGTTCTTTGGAAATAGATTTTAGAATATTTATTATTCTTTTCGGCCACCATACTTCCTTTCAAAGGGAATATCTGAAAGAGAAAGTTTACCATAAATTATCACAAACTCTTAGACACCTCGAAAGCAAACGTTGCCGAGAAATGAAAATGGTGGGAACTTTCAGTACAGGTAATAATAACACCTTCTTTAATAATATGAACTAAGTCTGGTTCAAATTACATTGTGACATCTTCATTGCTATTAAAATTATTAAAGCAGTGCTAGGTGCACTAGCGAATATAACGCTTTATGTAATCAAAATGACAGAAAAGGAAATTCCCAAAGTAATGATCAGATAAAATACCAATTAGCCTATTGTCTTTGCAAACAATTTGGTGGTATGTGCGGTGATTAAGAAGGACTTACAAAAAACGTGCGATTCTGATAAAGACAGTTAACAAAGAGAAATCTAAAAATAAATTCAAATAAAACAAAAATAATGGTATTAGGAGGCAAGTTTGTGGTCGAGTTGATGAATAGAAGACTCTGGTTTTACCCATGCCTGATAAGTGACTTGTTTGGTAACTAAAAATAGATAACTCCCTTGAAATTGAACAAGGGATAATGATGATTGTTTAATGTGTGTGATGTTTGAAACATCGTTCCATATCAGAGATGGTACATGATATCTGGGATGAAACTTATAGAATCTAGAATCTTCCCGTTCATAGAGCATACTACCTAATGGAGTGTAGAGCCACATCCTTATTTTTATTTTATATTAGGGGAAAAAGTATGTTAACATAGAAATAGACCAAACAAGTTGATACCTTCAAATAAAAGATGTCTCAAAAGAAACGCAGGAATTAATTAAAAAAATATATTTACTTACTAATTGGCATAGTTAAGTCATTACTTTAAAGATATTTAACAATTGTGGCTCGCTACTCTGTCAAGTAGCATTTACTGTTTAGGAGTTGTGATACATAGAGCAAGAAACACTGAGAATGAAATGAGCAAGAGAATAAATAGAGTGGCCTAATTATATCATACACTAAGTACAACATACATAGAAAACAAGAAAATAAATTACTAACCAAAATGGCAATATATAGAACAGCATTTGGAAGTAGAACCAGTCAGTACTACACAAAAGTAAAAAGTAACTTCAAATTGATCATCTAATCATAGAAAGCTATATAAGACCAAACAACAGATAAGAGAAGAACAAGTATAAAAAAGAAAAAAAAACAAAAAATACATGGACATTATTAACACCAAACAATAAAGGCAAGAAGAAATTAAGAAAGATTGTTCATAGAAATGTATTATAATTGCAAGGTAATTTGTAATTTAGACTTTACAATTAAAACCATAAGGTTACAACTATACATATATGATAAACTTTATATGTTGTATAATATTTTGCCCTTTTTTATTTTATAGCTGATAACGATGGCGATGCAGGTGACTGGCCTCTAGAATGGTTTTGTGATCAGTTAAGTCAAGACTTATTTAGCTGCAGTTGGGAAGCTCGACATGGGTCTGCCACAGCACTTAGAGAAATTCTGTCTGTGCATGGTCGTGGAGCAGGAAGGTCCACATATTTGCTTGCATCAGAGGTACATAATAATGAAACTGCAACTTTGAATTTACTCATTTATTGATTTCACTACAGCTCGAGGAACATAATCAGATTTGGCTGGAGGACATTTCTATAAGGTTGCTGTGTGTGTTGGCTTTAGATAGATTTGGAGACTTCGTTTCTGATGCTGTTGTAGCACCTGTTAGGGAAACTTGTGCTCAATGCCTATGTGCTGTTTTAAAACTAATGAATGAGTGTGGCTGCTTGGGTACCTTAAAAGTACTGTTACAATTGCTGTCACAAAAAGAGTGGGAAGCTCGTCATGGTGGTTTGCTTGGCCTTAAATACCTGTTAGCTGTGCGGGACGACATGATCGCGACGTTGCTGCAAAATTCATTTGGATACATCCTTCGCGGCCTTTCTGATCCTGTTGATGATGTGGGAGCTGTAGCCGCATCAGCCTTAATACCTATAGCACCAAAATTGATCGATCTGGTACCTGAATTCATTCCTGAAGTAGTAGCAAAGCTTTGGGATCTTCTTGCAGAACAAGATGAACTTGCTGCTGCTTGTAATAGTTTTATGGGGCTTCTAGCTGCAATCTTAAGCCTACCGAAGGCACAAGATCTATTGCCTCCACAGCCGCTTAATGATGTTGTGCCTCGTTTATGGCCTTTCCTTAGCCACAGTGCTTCATCAGTCAGGAAAGCTACTTTGCAGACTTTGGGAACATTGACAGAGAGGCCTGCAAACAATAGTACTTTACAGTGGGATGCTCAGCTTTTGCAAGATGCTATGAGACACGTTTTTCAACGTGTACTTGTAGAGCAACAATGCGACGTACGAGAAGTTGCCGAGTGTGTTTGGGGTAATTTGGTAAAAAACTCGGGACTGGTGGAATTGCTTCATGCAGCATGTCCATTAATAAGCATGTGGTTATGTCTTAGCATGCAGGCAGTTAGGCTGATGTTTGATCCAGCTTTGCTTATTCATGCCAAGACATCCAGGGAACGAAAAAAAAATGCTGTTGATGGTTTGCAAAAGTTCGACCACACGGTAATGGCAAAATTATATCTTGGAGGTAAAAAGTATTGCGGTTTTAATAATCTAACGAGTGAATAAATTTCTGATGTTTTAGGAAGTGAAACTACCCCATTAGCTACTAGAGAGGCAAATGCAATGAAAGTGCGTTGCATGACTGCGAGAATGCTAGGTCTACTTTCATGTTATATCATTAAACCAGCGCCGGGTATAGATTACTCGGGTGATATAGAAAAACCGATTGACTGTTATGTGAAAGTTTTGCTGGTTTACTTACAGTCCAAATCGGCTTTGCAACGTTTAATGGCTGGTTTAGTGATAGCTGAATGGGCCAAACTTGATCGAGAAACGAAATCATGCCCCGAAGCCCTAAAACAACGTCTCCATGGTTGCCTTTGCGAGTATGTCTACTTTGATGAAATTGCCGTCAGCTTCACACGATTAGTTCAGGAAACTAGTGATTTTATAGCCATGATGAAACACTATAAGGTACCAATAGCTTCTGAAAACGACACAGTGCTAACTTTAGAACACATTCAACAATTAACTGGAAATAATATCCAACAAACTTTACTGAAATTTAAGTTAAAACCTAAAGTTCAAGACAATTTAGAGGAACGGCGCAAAAGCATTCAAGGTGCAGTGTCTCAAACCAGTAGTGACCAGTACATGCTTAGTATTAGTACTCTGGCTGCTTTGTCCGGTGCAACTGTAATGTTTCGAACTTTGCCTGAAAAACTTACTCCTGTGGTAAAACCACTGATGGAGTCTATTAGGCGAGAAAAGGATGAAAATTTGCAGAAATTAACAGCACAGCATTTGGCACAATTGTTGGATCAATGTCGTGAACGCACACCTTGCCCCAATGACAAAATATTGGTGAATTTGTGCACATTCCTAAGGTAATAATATCTTACAAATCCGTTTTTTCTTTTTATCAAAACAAATTATTTCAATTAAAAACATCTTAATTAATAGATTACAATCATACCATTCCGTCAATTATATGAAAATGAAACTATTTTGTCAATTCTGATGTTATTTCATAATTTAGTAACATTAAATACGATTATTTTACAGGTGTGATCCTGAATTTACTCCGATTGTTCACCACCCTCAATCAAACCAAGCAAGCACCAGTTCAATAGCATCTTCATCTCTTTGGTCTCAACCAATAGGCAACTACAATGGAATTGTCACCTTGAATAATCTGCAGCGTAATGCTGAAAGGGCAGCTTTTCGACGATCCAACAGCACAGGACGCGGGCCTGGCCGGCCACCAACCACAGATTTTCCCCTAGAAGAATTGTTTAAAGAAGAAGATGAAACACAGAAAGCCAATCAAATTCAGAGGAGGGGAGCAACGATGGCTTTAACAGAAATCGTTAAGTATTTTGGAGCAGATCTGCCTAAATTATTATCTAAGATGTGGGACTTGATGGTGGGCCAATTAATTAGTACTGTAGATCCTGAGAATTTTGTGCCAGAAAATTGGTATGACAAGTCTAGTGAAACAGAACAACTAGTGTGGGCATTGCAAGTACTGGAAGTTACTAGTCCTAGTGTGCATCCGTCGCTTCGGCAAAAATTAATGGAAATAAGTTTGCCCAAGCTTTGTGTACTTTTAAGACATCCATATCGTGCTGTTAGGCATTTGGCTTCTAGATGCCTAGCTGCACTGGCCAATTTAGATTCTGTTCCTGTATTGGAGCTAGTCGTTAGCAAAGTATTGCCAATGCTGGGTGTTATGGATTGTGATACAGATAGACAAGGGGCTGTAGAGGCAATTGCTTGCATAGTAGAAACATTACAGTTTAATATTGTTCCTTATGTGGTTCTTCTAGTTGTGCCTTTGCTCGGTCGAATGTCAGATCAGAACCAATGTGTTCGCTTAATGGGTACACACAGTTTTGCGACATTAGTGCAATTGATGCCTTTGGATGGAGGCGTTCCTGAGCCACCTGCCCTGAAGGGCAGTGTTTTGATGGATAAAAGAGACAAAGAAAGAGAATTCCTGCAGCAGCTTTTGTCCCCCTCTAGCATTCCTGACTATGTAGTACCTGTACCGATAGAAGCTCAACTCAGAAGTTACCAACAGGCTGGTGTTAATTGGTTAGCTTTTTTGAATAAGTACAAGTTACATGGCATTTTGTGTGATGACATGGGCCTTGGCAAGACATTGCAGTCGATATGCATTCTTGCCGGAGATCACTACGTTCGAGAACAAAAATTTAAAGAGACAAAAGCTCCCGATTGCACACTTCTACCCTCACTAGTCATCTGTCCTCCAACGCTTATTGGTAAAGTAAAAGTCTAATTAATTTATTATTTTTCTAATTATTATTACTCTTAGGCCATTGGGTGTATGAAGTGGAAAAATTTCTGTCTCAAAAGTATCTCCGACCTTTGCAATATAATGGCAATCCCACGGAACGTGAGAAATTGCGACACAAATTCAAAAAACATAATCTTATAGTTGCTTCCTATGACATAGTACGTAAAGACATCAGCTTCTTCTCGACCATTAAATGGAATTACATAATTTTAGACGAGGGTCACGTGATCAAAAATGGTAAAACACGTACTAGCATTGCCATAAAGAATCTAGTCGCAAATCATAGACTGATTTTGAGTGGGACGCCTATTCAGAACAATGTGCTTGAGCTGTGGAGCCTTTTTGACTTTCTCATGCCTGGGTTCTTGGGCACCGAAAAGCAGTTTACTGCTAGATATTCTAAACCAATCCTCGCCAGTCGCGATCCAAAGTGTTCAACTAAAGAGCAGGAAGCAGGAGCTCTCGCTATGGAGGCTCTACATCGGCAAGTGTTGCCATTTTTGCTGCGCCGCATGAAAGAAGATGTTTTGGATGACCTACCGCCAAAGATCACTCAAGATTACTACTGTGAGCTTAGTCCATTGCAGGAGCAGTTGTATGATGACTTCTCAAAATCACAAGCACACCAGACATTACAGGTATATTGCATTATAAATTTAATTAGAATATTCACAAACCAAATTGAAACAAACGATAGCCAAACAATATTATTACCACTTACTTTTAATTCTTCATGTCATTTGCTTTCATTTTTAATATGCTAATAATGGGTATGACACTCATACTGTGATGGAAATCAATGCCTTGAAAAAAATAATTTTTAATAATACAAATGCGAAATTAATATCTAATACAGCAGCACATATGAAGAGAAACGAATTTTAATGGATTACGGTGATGTCACATCTAACTCTTGTAATTTTAGTTCACCTATTTTCCGAGGTTTCATATCACTTGGACACGCTGTATGTAAAAAGAAAAGGAAATTACAAAAATTTATAAATATTGCCTTAGTTTATCCTATAAAAGATCAAAAATATAAAAAATAACCTGTATGCGTATGTATCTTGGTTTCCTTATTTGATGATGTACTTCTAAAGCGGTGAAGAAACACGTTAATGGAATTTTTTTGTATTTTCTCCATAAGTTTTCTTAAAAACCAAACCAATAGAGAGTCATAGTTTTCTTCAAATGGAACAGTTCAGCAGACCAAGCTTCGGGCTGTCTGAACTAAAATCTCATGTTAGAAAACCCAAGTTCTACTTCTGAGAGAGAATTAATCCAAGTCAACAAAGCTTGTTTAGGCAGTATATCACTCGGGTAGTTGTATTGGTTAGTTTATACTCCTAGATGGATAGAAATGACGGATGACTTATTATTGGTCAAATGAGCTTAACAGTTGGTTGCACTTCGATAATCCCAGTTTTCTTTTTATGTTTCCAAAACATTGTTCTTTTGCAGACAATAAGAATACTAATTTGGCTTTTTCATAGTGGTGAACAACAACTTTATCAATGTGAGATTCTGTAAACGTTTGTCTTTCTAATTTTTTCTGATTCTGGAATATTTGAATTGTATGGGGAATGTAACTAGAGTTATAAGGTGTCTGAAAAATAATTAGACACTTTTTATGAAATTAAAAGATTTGTTGAAGTTCGCGCATCATGTGGTTGATTCTTGGGTTAGGCCATGGTTGAAGGTTGGAAACTCTTGACGTTTCGGTCACGACTGCGGTGGACATCTTCAGAAGGTCTAAAAAATTCTTCTTGCTTTCGATATCATTCTGCTATAGCACCAATCATTATCTAATTCTTCTAGAAAAGAAATAAATTTTGAGTTGGACACAATTACTCATTTTACTTTCCGATCTTCAATGTTATTTTATTTCTTTGAAAGTTTTTTGTGACATTTATTACTAATTAATCGCCAGAGTGGTCTAAGCGGTTGAGGCGCGGACTGCGATGCGAACGGATCTGGGTTCCATTCCCAGAGTTCTTTGATGCCGGGAGGGTGACCTTCTCAGTCACTGAAACTAATTGAGTACCTGCGTTCGTTCGAGCAAGGGGTAATAATGGCGGTCGTCTAAGGCGTGGTGCTTGCCACATCGCCCCGCATCAGACCGGGAAGTTAAAGTCCGACATACAAGAGCCTTAACCTCTCAGTTTGCAGGCCTTGCTCCCACGCAGGGCGTTAGAGCCTTACCACTACCATTATTACTAATTAAGTTATCAAGAACATTGTCATAAAAAAACTTGTTCTAGGTTAAATTTTAGAAAAGTATAAGAAAATATAATTGAATATTAGAAAAAAAATTGTTGATGCCTTATAATTTTTGATCTGCGATAGAGACAACATTTTCAGTATTTAACTAAGAACAATAAATTAAGTCCAGATACCATATATCAACCTTATCGGAAAATCTCGAGACCGGTTTGAGCAGAAGTAGCTGCAAATTTTTGTTTATGTATACCAGCCCTGGACGTCCGTACTTGTTATAATTAAAGCAAATTTTTGTCAGACCAAAATGTTTATATTTTGTGACCTTTTTCATTTGATCATTGCAATCTCATGTTTAATGTCTCTATGTTTAATATTAAATTTAATTCAGGAATCACTAACATCTGGAGCAACGGCCAGTTCGATGCAGGGCAACACGCACATATTCCAAGCACTGCGTTACCTGCAAAACGTCTGCAATCATCCCAAGTTGGTACTAAACCCATCACACCCCCATTATCAGAACATCCTAACGCAACTGCAAACCACAGACTCGAAGTTTGATGACATCAATCATTCGGCAAAGTTGCCTGCACTCAAGTGAGTTCTCTTTTTCCATCTCAATTTTGGTAAGTGCGAAAGTTTCCCTCTTACAGGCAACTACTTCAAGATTGCGGCATCGGAATAATAACTGAAACGCATAACCCTGAGCTGGTGGTTAATCAACACAGAGCTTTGGTCTTTTGTCAATTAAAAGCTATGTTGGATATCATTGAGAATGATTTATTCAAAAAACACATGCCTTCAGTCACGTATCTCAGACTAGATGGCTCTGTGCTGCCTGGTCAACGACATTCTGTTGTCACAAGGTAGAACAGGCAATAATGATATTTACCATCGACGCTGAAATGTATTTTGCAGATTTAATAATGATCCGTCCATTGATGTATTACTCTTAACCACACAAGTAGGTGGTCTGGGCTTGAACCTCACTGGAGCAGATACAGTGATATTTGTAGAGCATGATTGGAATCCCATGAAAGATCTTCAGGCGATGGACCGAGCTCACAGAATCGGCCAGAGAAAAGTCGTCAATGTTTATAGATTAATAACTCGAAATACACTAGAAGAAAAAATTATGGGGTTTGTACTTTTGCAGTTTATGGAGGTGCAGGTGTTTAATGCCGATTTATGATGACAGGTTGCAGAAATTTAAGGTTCAGACAGCAAATACTGTGATCAGTGGTGAAAATAGCAGGTTAGAGTCGATGGGGACAGATCAGCTCCTGGACTTGTTTTCGCACAAGCCAACCAGTTCGAATATGCCGGCTGGCGGCCGGCCAGGCACAGGAGGTGTGCGTGCCCTTCTCGAATCTCTCCCAGATTTATGGGACCAAAAACAGTACGAAGACGAGTACGATCTTTCCCAGTTTATGACGAAGCTTCAAAATTGAATGGCGTGTAGTGCATGAAAACGGTCTATTTCTGTAGCAGGAAGTATAGATTTTCTGTGTGGCATTGAACCAGTTCAGCTTGACCTGATGACCTACTTGGGCTTGAAGGTAAATGGGTCAAGTGAAATCGGGTCAGTGCTCTACTTCCCTGTTTGACCTTTTTTCTGGAACAATGAATGAGTGCTTTTGATTTACATTTGTTTGCCGTTTCGAACTTCCTTTTTGTTTTATTTTCAAACAAATGAAATTAGCAAAAAATATTTTTTGGTTTTGGTCAAAATTAATTGTCATTTAACATTTTTGGGGTACATAAGGTTGTAATTTAGCTTTAGATATAAGCCATTTCATAGTGTGATATTATGAAGAAGAAAATGTACTACATGTGACTAGTTACTTGCTGATCTACTTGTAAGTGACAGAGATGAACTGCATTCATAACACAGATATTCTCTGTATAAACATTAAGGGTTTGCATTTGCTTGTGTATAAAAAGTAACTTGAGTTCTTGCAAATTGTATATTATCATGTGTTAGAGTTAGATGCTACTCATTTCCCATTGCAAAAATAGTTTGCGTAATTTATTGTACATGCCCATTCGTTCTCAGTCGCGTAACATTACGCTAACGTAATGGCAGGCGCCCCCTTCTAATTGTAATTGTAATATGCATACTTTGTATCCAGTACCCATAACGATAGATGTATTGCACACACCATTGATTATTTGGAGTATAAATTTGATCATACAGTTCAAGCATACAAGGCAATCCATGGTATTTCGATACTTTGCCAGTTGTTGTCCTGTGCACAACCATAATGAAAAGCAATAATTTATTTGTACTACCTGTGCAGTTTCTGCTTCATCATTATACTTCGTAAGTATTTTAATACAAACGATGAAATGTTTAAAATGTCTTTTATTAATCAAAATACCTGAAAAAAAAACCTACGCCACAAATTCATAGCATAATAATATTTGTACTATGTGCATTCTGTTCAAAAAATTGGTGTTGTACATTGGATAAAAACCACGTTCCACATTATAGTGATGAACATAAATGATTTTAGATTGTAGGATCTGCAATTTGATTTGGGAATTTTTAAAGTGCTAATGCAAAATAGATACTTGGGACATTTCTTTTAAATTGATGATTGATTTTATTCTTCAAGAGTGTGTTTTAGTTAGTTACATTAATTCTTTTTTTTTTACTATATTTGCAGGCCTGTGAAACCCGAACACTATACAAAAGTAAAAAAATCCTAGATACGAAAATGGATTGTCAACAGGAAAGATGCGTGTGAATATTTTTGAGGCAGAAAAATCTACAATTTGATGTGAACCTATAACTTAAAGAACCGAAAGATAATAGAATGAGAATCAATATTAACAAAGAACGAAGAATAAGCTTACAAAAAAATTGAAATAGTGGAGCAAAGATCAGTTATTGACAATACTGGGAAACTAGATGGCAAGATCAATAATAGAATAACAGCAAAGACAAAATTGTTTCATGGCATTAGAAGAGGCTTTATTAATAAAAAAGAAATAAGCATTAAAACAAAAATTATTTATTTACTAATTTTATGGCTGTGAAACTGGGCATTGAAAAATTGCACAAAAAAAGTGTAACCCAACGATAACGGACACAATAGAAAATGATGCCATAAGTGAAACACTAAAGATAGAAAATGCTAGGAAGTATATTGAGGAGGCACAATTACGGTGGTGGGAATACATGAAAAGACTAAACGAAAAGAGACAAGTGTGAGAAACAAAAAAACTGTTAAGGGGAGGGGTAAACCTCATAAGACATGGGATAATGAAGTGGCAAACTCACTAAAGACCTTAGCAAGTGATTAAAAGCAAATCGGAAGGAAAAATGAAATAGTTTAGTTATACCTTCTACACTTTCCAAAAACAAAATTTGACATTTTGATTAAACTGTGGCAGAAGAATCTCCGAGTCTCTAGTAACATTTTTCGAAATTGGAGTATAATTTTAAATTTTACAGCCCTTTAATCATTATATTACTGACAGGTTAAAATCACCCCCCATCTCCATATTTAAAGTAGCCTTCTTGCTATGGCAAAGGTTGAACTTGCATTTCACCCTTCATGCTTATAGGAATAAACAGGGAGAGTTTGAGTTTGATCCTCAGGGTGTTCAATAGTCGTGTTTGTTTATCAGCCAACAGCGAAAACAGTTATTGTAATAATAATGCGTGCAAAAATAAATAAAATGTAAAACTTTCCAAATTGACGTCATGCTGTTTTTACCTCTACAGCTATGACCAACTTTGCAATCACATTTAGAGAACCTTGCAGACTAACAAACACTGGTTTTTGCAATCCAAAAAAGCAGCTCGTTCGTATATAATTTATTTTCTAATAATACCTGTTTATACATCAACATTACTTTCTTCACATTGATTAGTTACTTCGCAACACAGTTGTTCCACTAAATGGCAGTCTGCTAGTTCCTACAATTGATCACAATATGACTTGATAAGCAATAAGCCCGCACATACATTGCGGTACATAAACGCACAAAAATATCATATTTCTCTTCCTATACACATGCTAGACTATACAGAGCATGTCCGAAAGCTAAAATGTATTAACGCATAAAATTCAGACTTTGTTGTAGTTTGGCGCATGGCCCGTGGCTCATGCATAAAATCAGATAATACTATAGAGCACCATACGTTTTTATGCATACATGTTTCTTATAGCATACGCAAGATTATGGAAGAAACAGGACCTAAGCATTAGAAGTGACGACTTCTGGATTTTCGCCCGATACAGAAATGGCTGCAGAGAAACTATTTCAACAACAACTGTTACTTATTATAGGCGCTAATTTATAAACACCCTGTGTTAAGTTACTTACATAGTAATACTTTATAATGATAGTATAATTGCTACAAACCATCTACACTATCAACTAGTTGATGTTATCATTATTATTACTATTTGTTGCTATTATTGTAAGATTACAATTATATTTCAGTATAATACAAATATAATAAAACAAAGTTGAAAGAAAAATACCTGTTGGGTTGAAGAGTTTGGCACTACATCTAAAACCAAATTGTATCATGAGGAGGGGGAGTTGAATTACCAAAAATATCACATTACTGAAATGCACCTGTGCTGGCTTACAACGCAGCCTACCTTTTCATTTCGATGATTTGAACATGACACCAAAAGGCAGAACGAGTTGCCAACATGTGCAGTGACGATGCATGTTATAAAGGAACACGGTGGTGCTTTTTCATTTTTCAGGTAATTTGTGAATTAATCAGTCTGATCAACGATTGCTTTTAAACATAGTGCTAAATATTGAAATAGTAAAAACAAGTCGAAGGAACGCTTCGATTTAACATTTTTATATAACAACTACATAACAGTAGTTAAAACTTTAAACAAAGGCATGTGGTTACCAGTAACTTTACAACATCATATTTCTAGAAATAGAACTTATTTGTACTGTAAGGTTGAAATTAAAGAAGTACATACAGCCCTCTCTCGATTTGCTTACAACTAAACAGTCAATTTCATTGGGTTTCCAAAGCGAATTTCTTATATAAAATATGGTCCAGCCACTTTCCCAGAATGGAGCCCCTTATCATGGCAAATGATATGAACAAACTTCAAATTGTCCCTGCTGAAGAGATCATTGAAGATCTTTTTGGTGTCAATCTTATGCTTCAAGGCGCCATTAGCTTCATTCTTTTGCACGGTAAGCGCCTCGCAGATGGCAGGAAGCACGGCCCGGCTACGCTCAATTGTATGGTCGAGGTTCCATGTCTGGAAGATGATTCGCTCTTCCCTACTGCAGTACGGGTTGATGCTATGGACCGACTTGTAGAGACATTCTGGCCGGTCCCATCTTCCTTGGCACACAAATTTGCCGGCTTCATCGCAGAGGCTCTTTAGTTTGAAATCGCCGATGCTGCAGTTCCGGTCAAAGTAACACCCAAAGTAATTCACAGTCTTAAGGCCACTTTGGAGATCAGCAAGCAGGATGTGCAGCCGCTCCACGGGCAGGTCTTTGTTTTTCAGCAGCTCCTCTTTTGTTTTATAGTAGTAGGTTCTTATTCGGTCCTGAGCTCTCCTAAACATATATTCCTCTTTGGTTTTTGCTCGTGTGTCTAAGCCTGTTTGATTCAAAATTTAGTATGTAACCTGAAAACGTGCCGTCTCGTGAAACTGGCAAGCAAATTAAGATCTCGACAAGGGCAGTTTTCATCAAAACCTAACCTCGCTTTGGTAGCCATAAGAAAGTTGCATATTTATCATCTATCACATTGAATTAGTTTAGTTAACAAAATTTATTATGTAAACATTTAAATAATTTGCTTGCCCGTGAATGAAGTGTGAAATGATATTTTAACATCTGTACAAATGCATTCAATTTTACTATTACTTTTTGTTAGATACTGTTTTGTATTTTGAATGTAAAAAATATTAACTGTGAAAGTTTATACTGCAACTACATTTACCTTCGAACCATTCGGGATGGTCTTCTTTCTTGGAAAGTCCGGTCTTGTTGTTGTCGATGCCTTTTAAGACTTCGGCCAGCTTAAACACTTTGTTTTTCATCTTCTCCGAAAAGAACTCCTGCACCTTTTCGCCGGCCGACAGGTACTCCTCGTTCACTTCCCTGATGGTCTTGTACAAGATCTCGGCGTCGGTCTCCGCGCGCTCTCCCTTCCTCACCCATATCAGCAGGGTTTGCGGTTCCAGCGTCTCGAAGTATTCGTTGTTCTCGACCAGAGTGCCGTCGGCCGTTTGATACAGCAACTGGCTTTCGCTCAGCTTCAGCTTGAACTTGTCGAGCGTTTTTTTCTTTAGCTCGTCCAGACTCTTCGCGGCAATTCCCACCCTCAGCTTCCGCTCGGAATCCGTCACCTTGAAGCCTTTCACTGTGCCCATCGTATGCCTGCGGAGTTGCGATGGAACGCGCTTTCGTTTAGGTATCTGGAGCTTCCCAGCTTGTGCGAGACTGCAAACGCTCAGCCCCAGTCTCACCCCCCTAACGCAGCGCAACACATCTGCCCAGCGAACTAGGAACTGGGCCAATGTCACCGCGTCCTATTTTCTGCCCCAGTTTTTGTGCTCATGCGCTGTTCGGTGCAAACTGGAGTTTTTGTTGCATTTCTGTCGTGCAGTCGTAATAATAATCACAGAGCAAAGAAGGAACGAATTTTTCTCACATTCTGGGGTCTCTGCATAATCCCTTTATCCCGTCGATTGTAATTAGATACCTATAGGGGTGAAATAATATAAAACATTATTTCGTACTTCTTTCCCCTCTATAAAATTCTTCTATGCTATTTTTTACTTTAAATATTCAGCAAATACAAGTCTGTGCTAGTACGATTACCTGAAGTAATAATCAACTAACTATATGTGATCATCATTATCACAATCAATAAGCTTTTAGCACCCATAGGTGTCGAGGTAATAATACTTTTAACATATCCAGTTTATGCCGAATCTTTTGCTTCTACAAATTTAAACTATTCTTTTCTGTTTGCATCCTATCACGTTTTCACTCGATGCTTGTATTCTAGGATTTGCTTGCGATTTTCCCTCCTTTTCTTGCCTCCCAGACTATCTTATTTGTCTTTCATTGTACCATTCTTATCATGTCCACTTCTTTCTATCTATTTATTCTTTCAGTGGTACCTTCTTGATTTACTATTCTGCATAGCTGAAATATTTCATTTCGGTAGCTTGCTATTTTTAAGCGCGTCTTTGATTTTCTTTGGCTTTAGTGATTTACTATAATGATATTGCGTGCTGAACCCAGGTATTTTAGAGAGGTTGTTACTCCTCTGTCCCCCTCCTTCCTCATTTTGGCTTGGGTCAAGCCATGGCGGTGTTAAAAAAATTAATTAGTTTTTAGAAAGGTGCACATGTTATTGTGCTATTGATAAAATTGTTCCACGCAGATTGTTTCACTGTTATAAAGCCTGCAAAAGTTGCTTCATAAAGTTTAAACAAACAAAAGCTTTCATTTTTTCATTGATTTTTTTATCATAAACAATATTCAAATCAGAATGAAAAGAAGGCACTGATAATTTCTTCGACTTTGATAATGCTTCTTTGTTTTCTTCATAACTTGTTTTGAGATTGAATCTCAATTTAATGAGCTTCTTGATATTCCACATTTTCCCTCCTTACTTCCTTTCTTCCAAGTCTGTCTTCATCAAAAGTTGTGAATATAATTTCCTTGTATAGCTCTGGTCATGCGCAGGACTAGCAATCTGCCATCTTTTACCATCGCAAATTGAAACGCCAATGGCGCGATACGCTCCACTAAGGAGTTACATGAAATGAATGAATAGCTCTGGTTACTCTGATCTCAAGGCAATGAAATATAGGTGAAGTAGCTATGAGTGCCGTCGATTACAAAGAAAATTGATAAACAACCTTGAAGATAGTAATAAGACTAATCCCTGTTATTGTAAGCCCTTTGCCATTGTTGGAATAGACTCTCTTACAAAGTTCAGTTTTGTAGTAATGGCTCTATCAGGCTCTGTGTTTGCTCTGTGGACACAAGCACTATTCGAGTCTCGGTCAACCCACGGACATTAAGCTAGTTAAGTGCCTGTTAGTGGGCGCAATAAGCCCTAGAGGCGCCACATTGGTCGATATTCCGTATTTGCCTAAGTAAAAGGTTGTATTTTTGTATTGTGAATTGTGTTTTGTCACTTTTAAGTAAAATATGTTAAATAGGTCCTTAATGGTATTATAGATTTCTTGCTTTTGTCCCATAGAGTGGATGAATCTTCCATCTAGACAAGACCGATGAGTTGGTGTTTAGTTGCTCATGCGAAGTACCGAAAAGAATGCCGTGATCTTTTGCAGCTTAGTGGATGCTTCGCTATTCATTATTTGGTGCCATTTCAGTGTTTTTGTCATTTAAGCAGTTTAAAAGAAAATAATATTAGGAAAATTACAGTTACCTGCATACCGCTCAATGGGATCAAAAAGTCGATGTAAATTAAAAGAAGTAATAAAAACCATATGTGGCTACTGCATGCGTGCTTTTCATTTCTAATTTTTTTACAGGAAAGCAGAGCAATTTAAGTGTCACAATGAATAGGGCTGCAGCCGTAGTTCAGTTTTCAAGATCATTGTTTCTCTGTCCACACGTCGGTGCAGACGAGTTCGAGTCTCTCTCTACCCGTGGGTGTATGTGGCCTCCTAGTATTGAGTTAGTTAAGTGCATGTTAATAAGGATAATAAGCCCTTGAGGTTACATTCTTGTAATAAAACCGTTTTCAAGATGCGCAACTATTAGACATACTTAACTAATCATTCAAATGCAGATGCACACGCCAAAGGCGGCAGTACCACACTGATTTAAAAAAATTAAATATGAATCACTCACATTCAAAGCAATGACCATTGATTTAGAAGATTGGTATGGACTGTTAGTTCTATCAGCGGTATACTGTCCTTCAAATTAACAAAGTTTCAACGAACACTTCAACTTTTTAGGTAATCACTTCCTGACGGGTGACAATTATAACGCAAAACATACTCTTCGGGGTCTTCATATTTACCCACTTGGTATGGGAAAAGTGCTATGTCAAGTAACATACTGACCAACTAATCTGCTTTACCTCTTTGTGGCAGAGTTGCAGCTATTCTTACGATAACTTCATGTTTGGACTTGTCTTTGAACCACACGCCACTGTTCGCAATTGCGAGTTCTTTAATTATAAAAAAAGAAGCATCAATATGTTACAAACAAATGTAAAAATCAAAATGGTTCAAAAAGTCAACAAAATCATTCAAAATATCGCGTGAGATAAGAGGAACAAGAACTATGTACATTAGCGGTTAAAAGAAGAATTGCTGAAAATACACGGTAAAATTCAAGATATCGTTCGAACAAGCAACGTTATAATAAAGCATTAACAGAAATGACAATTGATGAGTGATCGAAAAGATCAAGCTTTAAAGAATATTTTGCAAGTCTGAGGGCAACGTAGGACATCAAAAGTATGTGGAACTAATAGAAAACAAAATATAAAAAAGAAAATTTTACCAGCTCACTCTACGTATGAATTTGTTTACTATAAAGAAAAATAATTTTTACAACTCAGTTGATGTACTCCCTATATTAGGCAAACTACTAGAAAAACTTAAAAGGTTAATGTCAACAAACCCCCAGGTTTCAGACAAAGGTGTTTTACCATTCAACAAATACATAGATTTATAGATGCTATTAAATAGGTTTTTGTTGATAATAATCAGACATTGGGTAAGGTATAGAAGGTTTTTTGCTTTAAAGTCAAGATAGGAAATTTTGGAAATTATACATTTACGGTATTGTAACTGATAAAACTGGAAATAACAAAAGAAGCGGTACGCCAGAGGACAAATTGTGACATTTTTGCAATTTAGCATTGAAGAATTTTTAGACAACTAAAAAAATAAAGAGTAAAGTAAGCAGCACGATTAAAATAAGTGTGCTTAATAAATGCCTTATACCCACTCTTATTTATGGGGCAGACACGTGGAGTCTGATCAAATAGCTATACCAGAAATTAAGAATAACACAGTCAGAAATGGAAAAATCTATGCTAGGTCTAAAGTTAAAAGATAAAGTTAAACTGGAAGAAAAACACATATTATGCTACTACCTGAACAAAGATGGACATCTAGATTTACTAAGTGGGTATTGGTGGCACTGCATAGAGACGCTAGATGGATGAAATAAATAGTAAATTATGCAGAAAGGAAACTGAAACAAGAGACAAGCGATGGAAAAGCATAGAGGGAGATGGGGGATCCCTTTGCCCTACACAGAGAGTTATAGCACTGCCTGTTCGAGCGACATCTTGAATTTTGCCGCTTGTTTTTGGCAATTTTTCTTTTAACTTGCTAATGGACAAATATATTACTCTCCCTTAAGATTATGCGTGTTGTTGCTCTTGCCATATTTTGAATTATTTTGAACGGTCATTTTAATTTTATTTTTATTATGTAGTTATATTGGTCTTTCTTTTTTATAAACAAAGAACTCATAGCTGTAATTAGGATATGCGAAGACGACAGGCGAGAAATAGAATACGATTTGGAACATGGAACATAACGTCCTTTAAGGGAAAGAAGAGATGGAAAAATATAAAGTACATATTCTGGTAATAGAAGCTAAAATAAAAGGAAACGGAATAAAAGTCTTATTGTTAGACAAGAGATACACTCTCAGGAACCCCTGTAGGACGCAGAAGGAGCAGGTATAATACTGAACAACGAACTATAAACAAAAGTGACACCTAGGGGATTAGTAAACCCCAGAATACTTGTTATATTGTAATTTAAATATATTCCCCAACAGAAAACGCTAACAACAACGATATGGAACCAGTTCTATGAGAAATTGCAAAGAATACCAGATAAAATTCAAAATAAGAACGACCATACCACAATAATACCAGATTGGAATGCACGTATAGGCAACAATAAGGAAGTACGTTACGCAACAATGGGATAATTCGATTTGAAAGAAAAATGAATAACAATGGAGAAAGAACGATACACTTCTGTATAACAAACCAGCTCCTTACTTGGAATACATTACCATACACAAAATAACCTACAAGACTAAAGCTCTAAGCCACAAAACCATGATAGATTACATAGATTAACCAGGAGTATGAGATATGCATTATAGGACGTAAAGGTAATAAGAGGGACAAAACTGTCCACTAACAGTAAATTACTAATAGCAAATACATCGTTCAAGTTACCCAAAAGAGAAAAATCTCAGCACTAGAACACATGCAAATAAGAGAAGAATACCAAAAAGCACTTGATCTAAAAAACTAAACGTACTAGAACCAGAAGAGAATAAACCTACAAAGCTTGCAGCGCATAGCGACCTTTGACCAATCAGTTGCAAAATCACTAGCAAACAAGCCTTTTTGGTCACCTGTCGATTGGTGAAAACAGAATTTGGAAATTCCCAGCCGTTCTCGAATTATTGCTCGGATGGGCGGACAACATGAAGTTAGTAAGTGACTCCGCTTCGCTTCGCCACTTAACAAAAGAGAAACCTTCTGGAGCAACTTTAAGAAAACCATACTCCAAACGGCCTGAGAAAATTGTGAAACCAAGCAAATAAACTACGCAGGCTACAGGAAGAGAAAGAGTTGGTGGAATGAAAAAAAGAAGCATGAAGTAAATTTAAATATCAAATACAGAACAAGACAAAACCAACTAAATACAAAAGCTGCACGAAGCAAAAGAAACCGTAAAACAAGCGAAGAGAGAAGCCTGGGAGGAATTTGGCATAAAAAGAGAAGAACTACATAGATAAACAGAAACAGTTCTGCAATATAATTAAAAAATTGAAGGGCAACAAAAAAGACGATACGAAATATCCTAAACCTACATGGAAGGCTTGAAATAATAACAAAAGGTGTCCTAAAAGCCTGGCGCAATCACTATAGAAACAAAAAGAGAAGAATAGAAACACTAGAATATGGAAACGAAGAAGAGCAAAATGAGATAACGAAAGAAGAAGTAAGAATTGTTATAACGACACGGAACGGAAAAGCCACAGTAAGAAGAAGCCGAAATAATCTCAGAACTACTCAAGAAAGGAGGAGAAGTAATACGCAGATGGTTGAAAAGAATCTTCCAGCAAGCATTGGAAAGACTGACAGGAAATACAATAGGTCGAATACATAATACACACTAATTGTGACAACTACCTATAATACGCAGTACTAAAGACGTATTTCAAAATTGTAGAAAAAAGACCGCGAAACGAAGTAGAAGATGTACTGAAGAAAGAACAAGTATGCCGACCAGGAATACAAGCAGTATTAGAATACTAAGAGAGAGAATGACACTAACCAAGTCACAAAATATGAAGAGCACTAGAGGAATTGCAGACAAGTCAAAAACCACTAGGGATAAAAGCTTGAACAAAAATATAATAGAAGTAAAGCTAGATGAGCAAAAGTCACAAAATTGTAGATTAGATAACGGAGTCAAACAAAGGGATAGCCCTAGTCCATTGATGTTTATCGCGTGCGTGAACAGTATAATCAGAAAAGGAAAAAACGAAGTCGGACAGGCAAGACTAGGATTTTACAATCTAAATCCTATACGTACAAATGTGATAATGGCAAGAAATGCCGATCTACTATAGCATAACTTAAACACATGGAAACACAATCCAGAGGAAAGGGGAACGGTAATAAATATCAATAAAAGCAAAATACTACATATCAGAAGAGACGATAGAAGAGCAGTATCAATTATTGTAGAAGACAAGTATGTGGATAAGTACGAATACTTTGGAACAATAATAAACAAATACGGGCGGATAGAAGAAGAAATAAAAACACAATAACCAAAGCAAACAGATTATATTATCAGATAAACGACAATATGATAGGAAAAGATTCACCTCTTTAAGACTATATACGCCCTCACAGTACTCTGTGGGTCAGATACGTGGATGATACTTGACAAATATAAATAAAAAATAACAGCATCTGAAATGAAGTACCAGCAAAAAGTACGGGGAAAAACAAAGAGAAATAGAATAAGAAACAGAAATGTAAAAGACGACCTAAACCAACCATCAGTGATAAACAAAATAGAGAAAAGACAATTAAAATGGTACGGGCATCTTATCCGTATAGAGGCTGGTAGATGCCACAAAATAATACAGAAATTACAGAAAATAAAAAAAGACCCAACGCTGTAAGGCATGATTGGGAAATGAGAAACAATACACGTATTTTTAGATACACTGTTTTTAATAAACCTTAAAATTCCATTTTTGGAACCTCTACAACGTGGACAGCATTGATATGGATGTATATATGAACTTTCCTTGGTTTATAAAGTTCAAATATATATATTTTAACAATAAATTACTCTTTACAATTTCACCACCAGATGTCAGAGCACTCACAGTATTTTTTGGGTGCTGGTACCGTCATTTTCAATGATCGGGAACAGTACCGTTATCATTTAGCGTAGAAGCAAGCATGCGCACAAGGGACATCCAGGGTAATAAAATTCTTGACGCCTAGAAACACTGCTGGTACATTAGCCACCGTTGATATTATTTAAAATTTATAGGTTAGTTTACGAACGTTACAGTTTATTTGCCGCTTTTCCCGAAGAATCTAGTTTTGGCTTCGAAAATGTCGCGCGGGGCGTTCATAGTGATCGAAGGTGTCGATAGGTGCGGGAAAACGTCTCAGGTTAAAAAACTCGTGGAATCCCTCCGGGCGAAACACATTCGAGCAGATCAGATGGGTTTCCCAGACCGCACGACAAGCACAGGCCAGATTATCTCGAAATATTTGAGCAACAAGGACTACAAAATCGGCGACGAAGCAATCCACCTACTGTTTACGGCCAATCGGTGGGAAAGTGCCGAGAAGATTAAGGAACAACTGGCTAAAGGCGTTACCCTGGTAGTCGACCGATATTTATATTCCGGAGTGGCCTTCTCTGCTGCAAAAGGTTTGTCCACCAGCGTCTACGTGTAGTTTTTTTAATGCCAATTTCATTGTAGGACTGAACATGCAGTGGTGCATGCAGCCTGAAGTGGGATTGCCGAAGCCCGATTTGGTGTTTTTGTTGAACATAAAGCCTGAGATTCAGGAAAGCAGGGGGGATTTTGGAAAGGAACGTTACGAAACGTCTTCTTTCCAAAAAAAGGTTGCAAGCCTTTTTATGCAGTTCGCCTTATCTGAAGATAATTGGCAAATAATCGATGCAAATGCAAGTTTCGATAAAGTTCATTCCGAGCTGCTGAAGAAGATTGAAGATAAGGTGAAGGAAATTTCCATACTTCAGACCCCATTAAAATGCTTTAAGATATTCACTGATAGGGAAAATGTGCTTTCTGACAAAAACACAGTTAATCATAATTCATAGTTACGTGGAAATGAAATTTTTTATCTAGTCTAGCATAAGTGTAAGCTGTTCACTTTATAAGTATTAAATTCCTTTACTGTTTTGTATAGGAAGTTGTCCTTTTAATAAATATATATATTTGGTATTTTAAACTTTTATTCAATATGTATGTGTACAAAAATGATAATTAGAATTCTTTTTTTATAGTCTGGTCTTCAGAATTGTCGCGTTTCCGTTTTCCCTGATTCTGTCTGCTTTTCAGCATTTTATCATTGCTGCTGAAAAAATTCAAGTTTAGTAGTAGGCTATAGATTATGGAAATGCTTATTATACAAGAACCGGAAATTTTCCCCATTACAGTCAATTGCTCCTCTAAAATGTTTAATAGTTCCTTCCAGTTTATAGAATTAGTTCTAACTTAATTAAGGGATGCATTTTAAGAAATCCTCTGCTTACACAGTAGTGTTTCTCGTCCCTGGGCCCCAATAAGGTAGTGGATTCTCCTGGAACCGCACATGACCACTGCGGCGCGATTGCGGGTTCGCATCCGGATGTAAATCAAAGGAGTAAACTTCCTTAGGCGCTATACCCAAGATGTTATTGCCGGCGCTTTTTTCTGTTTTACGCTTTTTACTCCTCGGATGCTGCTTCTCCCAGCAACGCATGATGTCCCATATGACCCTCGCAGGTGCATCCGTTTTTATGGAAGTTTTGTGCGTGTGGGTGAAACTGACTCGATAGCCCGCATTCAACAGGGCAGACCTAAAAGGGCCAAAGTAATTCTAAAGTACCTCTCTGGCAGAAACTACCTAATTGTCAGCATAGGCGGTGTTCCAATGTGCAATGTCCCGCTAAGACGCTCCAAAATATAATGCAGCGGGCAATCGAGCAGTTCTTCAGATATTACACTGAGAACTCCCAAAATGCGTTTGTAGGTGCCAAGATGAGTGGAAGCTGTTGCGAGCACCTCGCCCACAAAATCTGGAGAGTGTATTGGTGCTGACCAAATTGGACCGCCAATCTTGGGGGAAAATTTTAAGAAAAAGGATTAAACAGATGTAACGTGAATAGCGTACATGAAAGGGATGATCACAATGTTCGCACATAGTGCTGACTGGAGGTCCCGTTGGCAACTTGAACTTGACTTGCTTATCTTTTTCTGACTTCTTAGCGACACCTAATGCTTGCAATGTAAATGTATCGCATCCACTGCACTGATACACTAAGGCGAGTTTGCTGAAAATCAAAACAATTATAATCTTCCATAATTTGCAAAACGAAAAAGTTTTATAAAAATTTTAAGTGGGAAACACATTAGGTAGACCCCCAACCAACTACATGGATGCCAAAATTCAACACTTGCACGTTTCTCAGTCTGTAAACAACTCATTTATCAGAATGTCTGATATTTTTGATAAAGAATTTCAGATTTACTTAATAATTAAATTTACATTTATTATTGGCAAGCATGATGTCTTGCAGTGTAACCTTTTCCACTGATAAAATTTGGATACCCTTTTAACAATGCCCATCAAGTACCCAAATTTCATAAAGCCTGGGAAAGGAAGCGCTCATCTAATTATTCTTCAAGGCAATACAAGGCCCTACAAAACAAAGAAAATATATCTCTACGGCTTCAACTATTTTATTCTTTTGAAAGTTTGTACTCCTGACCTTAAATTGATTATTTGTTGACAGAACAAGACGTAATGAGAATTTAACATCTGTTTGATAGTTCTACAAACCTGGTAGAATATTTGCATTGGTGAGCGCTCGTATGCACTTTGACGAACACTCTGATGTAAAAATCTGCCGATAAGGACAAAATTGGTTCAATATAACGTCCGTATCGGTTTGCGTACGACTCTATACACTGTAACAAAATCCTAAGTGCCTAAAAGAAATCTGGATTTATGCTCACTAAATGCATTATCAAATAGATCACCATTTCGTGACAGCACTTGATTCGTAACGAAATTGCTCCATATTTGCTATAACAAGTCTCTGGCGAGTTTCCAGCCAGCACAGCCATATCAGTGGCAGTAACCAGCAACAAGCCACCATCTTTTACAGCCTGGACGGCAGCATCCAAAAACCGCGATGGACACCCATATGGATCAAGATCTATTACATCAAACTGGTCTTTCGATCTGTGCTGATACATTAGCATGCTAGAAAGTGCATGTTAATCTAATCACTTTGTTAACTACTCCCATGTGCTTACACGGCATCGTTTTCAGAAGCTTGAACGATATGATTCACATTATTATCAATGATATTTGATTTTATGCTTTCTACGGCCTGGTGTGCAATGTCATTCGCAATTATCTGTTTGATGCCATGCACCTCTTTCGCATAGCGAATGCTGCGCAAACCTGTAGCAGCTAAAGCTTCTAAAATGATGATGCCGTCTTCGTCCTTAACTTCTGTTTGGTTGCTGTCGGCAACATCTTTTTTGCGACGTTGTTTGGCGTATACATTGATAACTGAAATGCTAATGAAACCATGTTTATATCGCTAATGTGATTGCTGGAAAGTCGAACCTCAGGTCGCGGTTGAACTCTTGCACCTTATTGTAGAACACCTTGCCCTTCGTTTTCACAGTGGCATATCCTTCCGAGATAAGCTGCTCCGTTTCTGGCACGGACATTTTCGGTTTGAGAACGATTCCCTTACATGCAAATGCGTTCACTTTTGTAATGAATTTTTTTGGTTAGAATTGAACGTGTTGATCACTAACAACGTAGTGCACCTACCAAGGATTGCTCTATTACTAAATAATATACGAACTAATTTTCGGTAATTTTGCGAAAGAATGGCCTGTGACGATAGAAAAACCATTAAGAAAAATTTTCGCTTAAAACTTAACCTAAATATACAACCTTGATTCTAAGGTTATATTGTCAAAAACAACAAAATGTAACCTAAGCTTACATTGTCAAAAACGACAAAAACCGAACCTAACCTTGCCTTAAAGGACACCTAACTTAACCTTGAATGGGTGAAATAGAAAAGCAATATTGATGAAAATAATTAATGCTGATCGTTTAATCGCCACTTAGCGTTTTCAGGAAGCATCGCATTTTTTGAACAAATACCAGATACTGATAACCTGTTGCAAATTATTAATTCGGCAATTAAAAATTAATAGATGTAGAAAAAACCAAAGCAAATGTTCACAGTCGACGAGAAAAAAGGGCACTCGCCATAGGACCCATATGAAACAATGGTGCTACATGCGAATAAATTCAAATTTTAACGGTCTCTTAGGTGACGACGCGAAATAGTTGCGCAACATTCAAATTTTAAACGGTTGCCTTGGCGACGATGTGAAATAATGGCGCGAAATTCAAAAAAATAATTGTTTATAACTTTTTTATTTATAGTCTGCCCAAAATAATAATGGTATCAATGTATCCAGCTTATCAAGCACTTTTCACATATATAAAAAAAAATTACCAAATCTTCATCCTGAAAGGGTGCTTTTAACGCGAAGTCGAATATTTGGAAAAGTATTCGAGAAATCAGCGTAAAATATCCTATAAGAATCCATTTCAAATTTTGTGACGGACCAACAGACCTACAGACAAACAGAAATTCAGTAACGAACTTTTTAAGTTCGTTGAAAATCTAAAAACCTGCATTTATATTGCATCAACGTAATAATTAGCGCCGTTATCGTTGTTGGTGTAGCAGTTTTCCATTTAAAATAGACCAACTGTAATTTTTATGCCTCTCCTACTGTCGATTTATAGATATGGGAAATAGGATATAATACGTGATCTACTATTATAAGGCTGTGTTCTACGCTAGCGCTCGCAGTGACTGAGAGTACAACTAAACTGCAGTTCATGTGCCATAGTACGTCAAAATTTATAGTGAAAAAACTTAACCTACACGTTTGGGTATTTTAATAGAATCTATAGTTACTGACCGCACATATGATTAACATTACTAAGCGTAATTTTTACAAGTTCGTTGTTTTTCCGAAAACGAAAAATTATTCCGGGAGCAAGTCCAATAACCTAACTTCTTTATTAAAAACCATGCCCAAGGAGCAGAGACACATCGTCGAGGCGCAGAAGCAGCGTAACCAGATTAAGGAAAAGCTCTCCAAGTATGTGCCGGGTCGTATCGCTTTGCAGGTGCTGGGCACCGGCGCAAAGGGGGCGCCGAGGTGTTTGTACGTCTTTTCTGATCAGGCACGGTAAGGACAGGGGTCTCTTTTACATTTATGGCCGTTTCTCGATTGCATTTTGCTGCAGCTACCTTTTCAACTGTGGCGAAGGGATGCAAAGACTGGCACACGAACATAAAATGAAGCTGGCGCGGTTGGAACATGTGTTCATAACGCAACGAACGTGGCAGAATATAGGAGGCTTGCCAGGAACTGCTCTAACCATTCAAGATGTTGGTATACCCAAGATCACGCTGCACGGGCCAAAAGGATTGGTAAAAACAATTGTGATAATATATTATTCCAAAGATTATATAATGTGTTGCAACAGGAAGAATTATTCACGGCTACCAAAAGATTTGTAATATTAAAAGACATGAAAATCGAAATGGCAGATTGTAGTGAGAACAACGTCTTTGAGGATAATGTAATGACTGTAAGTTATGTTCCTATCAACAGCAGCTCTGCTACTAATGGTGAATTGCAAGAGAATGATGAAAGGCCTTTAAAAACTGCGAATGCAATAGACGAACTGGGTAAATCAGTACAAGTAGTACAGGAATCGGTAAGTGTGTGGTTTTATATTAACTAGCACTATATTTAATGGTTATCTAAAACATATATTACTAGGACTACTCAGGATGAGAGTCATATGTGTATAGCATTTTAAAAGCTCAGCTTAGTCATTGTACTCATGCTGTTGATGTTCTTAGAGTTATTTTTTTTTAAATTTGTGATATATCCAACCAAAACGCTGCCAAATAGCAGTTTGGTAGAATTTGTTTTAGACCATTATAGCTACGACATCTAAGAAAGACCAATATTATTCTTATCAAAATTGAGAACTTTTAATACAAAATGAACAAATTTAAATTTTTATTTTTCTTGAAGATTACATATGAATTGCCATACAGCTCAAACAAAAAGAATGTATTCAGTTGTAAGAAATGAAGTCATCCAAGTAGCAACTATTTTTGTCTAAACATTGTTACAGGCGAGTGGAAAATTGTTCATACACCTTTCAAGCATAGCACGTGGAATTTCTCAAGTTATGGCTTCTTAACGGATTTTAATAGTTTGTGGTTTTTCAATGTAAATCGGAGCCCCCCCCAAAAAAATAATCACACAGTGAAAGATCCGGTGATTGATGGGGATGATGCACATCCTGCGCAATTAAATGAGGCTTCTGGAAAATGTTCTTTTGAGGTATGGCAAGTAGCCCCATCCTGTTGAAAACAAACCCTAATCAATAGCAATCCGATATCATCTCAAATCAGACATCAAAAATTCTTGCAACAGCTTACGGTAATTTTTCTTGGAAAAGTTTCTGCCCTGCACAGTTACTCTCTTACTTTGTAGAAGCCTTTGATGAATTTCCCATGGATTATGTTTTGACCAGTACCGGAAATTTTGTTTTTTTACAGCATTCGATAAGTAAAAATGATACTTGTCACTATCGTACATAGTCATTTTCCTTCAGTTCTTGAACCATCATGATTTTGTAAGGATGAGAGTAAAGGCCAAAATACAAAATTCTGCAGGGGCTGACCTCCACAGCCTGTCGAACTCTTTTGATGTTTTCTGGTGTTCCAATCACCTTCACCTCCCCAAATTGTTCCAGGTCTCACAGTTCCTCTCGGCATGAGTTGTTAAACCATTTCAATATTGTTGGGTGAGATGACATGGCACTGCGTCGACCAACATTGAAGTGAGTTTGAAAACTTTGCTATGTCTGTGCAACCAAATGATGACCGATTGGAACAAAGGTATCGTAAACAAAGACGCGTTGTTCAATTCGTCCACGACTCCTAGGCTACTGAAACGGCAATTAACAACATATAACCATCGCGCATGCACTAGTTTCCCTACCACCAATGTTGTACCCATGTCAAAAACGCAACATCTCCCGACATTTGTCCACAACTACGGTCGACATTTTTAGAAGAAATATCTGCTGTTTGCGGCGTGCGTGCTCGCTTTTTTTTATAGATAAGTACGTTGGTGGGATAGTGCTGCTGACGTTATTCAGCATACAGGAGGTAACGCCTCAGCAGTTATTGGTGTCACTGGTTGTTTAGGCTTTCTTATTATTATGTAGCAAACCAAGATGTAGATTAGCAAAAGCACTCATCTTTGTTAAAACTTATTTCTGCTTTTATGTATAATCTTTATTAATAGTTACTAGAGTTGTGCTTTGTTGAAAGTCTGTTTTGTGTTTCTAAAATACGTCTACCAATGGCTACTTCTTCATATTTGTTGAGGTGTAAATGTTATTGATGTTCTTTTATTTTGGTGGTAATTGTCTAATCTAAACATACATCCATCAGCTATCAAATTCATGAAAACCGCAATGGCTAAATAGTTACATTATTACACGTAACAAGTATGGAAGAACATCATAAAGATAAGAAGAGGCCTTTTGTAGAGAGACTCGTTGAACGTGTTATGGTTCTGGCTAGGACTAAATCCTCTCAGCCATCTACTATGAAGCTCCAATCAAGGAATTAAATTAAAATATAAAATGGGAGAAAGACCCTTAGAAGCTCTGATAAATCATCTATACATGGATGATTTAAAAGTCTATGCTAGATGTAAAAAACAACTCCTAGATCTACTAACTATAAAGAAACGATTCAGCTCAGACATCCAAATGAAGTTTGGAATTGACAATGTAAATCAATATATCTATAAAGAGGGCGCATAACAACAGCAGACAGATTCCCATGAGAGGAAAATGAAAATAGTGATAACTTGATCGAAAGGGGCTCTTATATGATTTCCTTCTGAAGATGTCGCCGAAGTTGTGGACGAAACATCAAGAGTTTCCAAACTCTGACTATGGGTAACAACCCAAGAACCAATCACACGATGGATTTCCTGATTGGTCTTCAAACTTTCGCTAAACTGCTAGACTGGGGTACACGAATTGTTAAAACAATTTTTTTGTAAATCCTGTAGACATATGCTTTCACAAATATGTGTTTGTGGAAATGATTATATATTGAAACAAGAGGGTCATGGTATTCTTTTATTTTTCCTAATGTATGTATTGAAATGGAGCAACATAACAAAAATAGAAAATATTTTGTAATAGTAGCTATAGCTATAAAATCACAAAATTTTATATCATCTTAAAGTATTTTGTTGTGTAAACTCAATCATCTTTTATGCTTATACAGATGGAAGTTGCTACTTCTACATGTAGTACAAAGAATCGCCGGAACCATAGAAGGTCATCCAGATCTTGCAGTCCTTCGATTCCTCTTACACAAGAGGTAGTGGAAGATGACGTGGATTATTACGCTCACGAACGTAAGAATTGCAATCAGAAACCTAAAAAGGCTATCCGTTCCCGATCCCGTTTAGGTATCCCTTTCTTTCTCTTTTATCCTCTCCTAATTTTATTTTATAATTCAATGAAATAATTTCAGACACTGGACGACGTACTTTTGCTGATAAAACAGCGGACTTGTCCAGGCTGTCTTTTTTAAAAGAAACAAAGGCTGAAGGCACGGCTATGTGCTATATTTGCAAGTTATGGCCTAGGCCAGGAACTCTGAGCCTGGACAAGTGCGTCAAGCTGGGCGTCCCTTCAGGGCCTTTATTGGGAAAGCTTAAAAAGGGCGAAAATATCACTTTACCATCAGGCACTGTGGTAAAATCAAAAGATGTGTGCGAGCCTGATGATCCTGGACCAATTTTTATAGGTGCGCATCGGCTTAGATACTTAAATGTTTTACTTTTCATGTCATTTGTTGTAGTTGTTGATTGTCCGTCCGAAGACTTTCTGGATTCATTTGTGAATAAATCTGCTTTTAGAAAACACCAAGTAACAGCAAAGAAACAGGAAGATCAGGCCTACTTGGTTATACACTTTACTCCACCTCATGTTTTAAGAAATGCGAAATATCTTGCCTGGATGGAACAGTTTTCACCTAGCACTCAGCACCTAGTGCTGAATGAATCTAATAAATGCATGGGAAGTGTTGCCGTTCACAGAGTGCAGCACAAGCTCAACATATTACATAATAGTATCTTTCCCCTCTTAGGTGATAAGGGTATAAGCATTGAAGGTGTCGAGGTAACGTTTTAAAAATCCCTTTAAATAATTACTGGAACCTTGATAGAAACCTTTCAAGTATCTTTTTTATTCACACATTAATATTAACATCTCAGTAAACTTTGAAGCATTTTATTATTATTATTATTATTATTAATATTAGTATTAAAGAAACTAGATATTTTGGCTTCCTAGGCTGACAATTTTTTACCCCTCAAATTTTTGCAAGGTGGGAATGTGGAACAATTTATTTACAAATGATAACAGTAGGATAAGTTGGTGTAGTAATCTTTTCATATTGGCTGTCTTCGTTTACTTTCTGTTCAAATTTATAGTATATTAAGCTTTAGATATTTTCAAAAACAACTTTTGAAGACATGTAGACTTATAAAGAAAATAAAATAAGAAAAATCATTTAGTATCAGTTAAAAATATCTAGATTCTCGCTTTTTGCTTTAATTGTTCCTCTAGAAAGCCTTTTTGGTGTTGCTTCATATCGATCCTATGAGTAATTGGAAAATGATATTTATCTTGTCATTGGAAGGATAAGTACTCCAAGGTGGGATAGTTAAATACCTCTTGGCCTGGTCTACGTTACCTTAGGATTTAAATTTTTTATTAAGGTTGTTTTTCTGTCAGGCAAGGGGATTAAGCCAAAGCAGCTTCTCGTACTTTTTTATCTGTGAGACATGATTACAGGCGACAGGTCTTACATCATTTGATAAAAGGTAATCGGTATTATGTATCCTAGTACAGGCTCTTAATCACTATACAACAGTTTGGGCTAGGGAATTGTCTGTGTAGAGGTGTTAAGTTACCCAGGCTCTTAATTGGCTCATCACTAGATTGTTTCTTCACATCTAATTCAGAAAATTCTGTTGGATGAATAATATTTTTTGGCCTGTCTTTTATTTCTCACCTGAAGACCTGTCTGATGGATTGTTTAGGAATAATGTTTATTGCTCTAAAATATGAACGGTTATTGTGAAAAATCTAACTGCCTCATGGTAAAAATGCACTATAAAGTTTTCTTCAACAACACCTCCAGCTCTGTGACACAAACATTCACATTTCCTGAGGGACAGGTCACTGTATCTAGCTTGTCAATGCAGGAGAATCTCTGACTTGTTACAAAGGTAGTGTTAGAAGGTCTTGGAACATTCTCCATATTCCTTTAATATGAATTGATTCTAACTTTTTTCTATGCTCGAAGGAACCTCTCAGATGCTCTACGAAGTAGGGTACCCGATCCTTGTGATCAATAGACGCAACTAAAAGGATTTTGTAGCCTTATTAATAGAATATTTATGTAGTTATAAGACCAACAAAATTTTTATAGATAATCAGAAAAATTTACTAGAATTAAGTTTTGAGCTGTGTAACAACAAAAGATATTTGAAGGGTATCTGGAAAGGAAAGAGTTAAAGATATACTGTATTGAGTTATAATTGTATGTTGCCGGTTAACTAATTTTCGATTGGCCCTAGTATTATACCCTTATTTTTGCCACTTAGTGTCAATGCTTTTGTGATAGAACCTGATGGGTTTGAAGCAGACTGGAAGACTCTGAAACACTCGCCAATATTCAGTAGACTTAGCTCTGAGCAACTACCACCTCTTTAGATCGATGGAAGACTGGATGCGTAACAGGAACTTTGGGATAAAATGACTCAAATTCTCACCAACTTCTTTTGCTCTAAACCCTTCAAATTCTACCGTCAAAGCATTGACATGCTTCCCAACAAGTGGTAGGATGTCATAGATTCGAAAGGCGATTATTTTAACTATTAATTTGCCCTTTGTTATAAATTAATTGATGCGAAAATAAGAGTATTATGGTGGGGCCAATCAAAAATTAATTATCAACCTATTAGTATTCTAAAACGTTTTTTGTTCTCTAACACTTTCAAAATGAAATATCAAAGTGAATTTTAACAGACTGAGCCGAAAGCTTTCAAAAAACGGATGAAAACTGAAAAGAACATCAACGCAATCAATTCAAACCCTGACCCAATAGTGGAGTCAAAACTGGAGAATCAAGACATGGATTTCAACTCCCTTTCCTTTGCTGACAACTTTATTCATGCAAATACTTTCTGTAATTTTCACCTGAGACCCAAAAAGGGACTGGATAGGTAGATATTTGCTTAATGATTATGCTACCTCTCATCAATTACTTTTGGTAGATCTAGTGAACTGGAATTAACCCCAAATCAATATGTGGAAGAGGTCATGAAGGAAGAAGGTTTCCCACAAGCAGTAAGAGATTTGAAGAATGTCATTCGAGAAAAAACTGCAGGCCTTAAAATTCGATCGTATCCGAGAGTTTTATTTTTGGGAACTGGCTCATGCATCCCCAACAAGACGAGAAATACGAGTGGCATTCTCTTGGAAGTCAGGTGGCTGCAGTACAAAGATTTTGTTTTATTGTTATATGACTAATTTTTCTAGTGATTGCACGAGCATTTTGATTGATTGTGGAGAAGGCACGTATGGGCAAATTGTAAGATTCTTTGGAAGTGACAAGGTCGATGAAGTGTTGAGTAAGATAAAGGGGATTTTCATCTCTCACCTGCACGCTGATCACCACATTGGCCTCATTGGCTTGTTGCAAGGGAGACGGAAGGCCTTGGAAAAATTGCAATTGGGCAGTTACAACCCCATTATGTTGATTGCACCGAAGCAAATCCTGGCTTGGCTAAATTTCTATGATCAATATTTTGAAAGCATTTCTAGGGAATTTGAACTTGTGCCGAATGCTGAGTTGGTAAGTTTGGTTGGTTCTAGATGTGTTTGGAAAGTTAGTGAAACTTGCACTTTATTCAGTCTTAAGTAATGATGGGAGTATGCATTTCATTGTTGCGGGAAACATTTTTGTAATATTCCTATTATTTTGGACCCAAATTATTGTGTGAAAGCATCAATTTTAATTACAAAAATCAAACTTCGATTAATGATATATAAAATACTCCAAAATAATTATACCGTAAAGGTTTTCCCACTAAATAACATTATCATAACTTTATGTTATAAAGCACTTAAGATGGTTTTAAGCTATGTAATGGACCCTTAATGTGATTATGTGAAGTATTAAATCATGAAATGTTTGTCTATGCATTTGGGTTCTTTTAATTATTTTCCTTCAAAGCAATATTGGCATCATATTATGTGTCTAATAAAATAGTTACTATATCTTTGCAATTATCTTAAAATAGATCAGAGCTGAGGTTTTCGAATTTAGCTTAGAATTGCACAATCAAAAACGCCCAACTTGAATGTTTTGCAATCTAAAATTATTGTACCTTATTAATACTGAAACTACTAATATTTTACAAAAGTGAATCACTCCTTATAACCTGTTAGGTTGAGACCGGGGTATTGAAAAGCCCAATACGCCTACAAAGATTCACATCTTTAAACACGAGTCGATTTGTCCAACATCTTTTGTTCTTTTGCATAATTCATTCAATACAGTTAATTTAGACTATGTTTATGTTTTTTTATCTTTGTTCTCATTCACCATGAAATTCCGGTACAGTTAAATCTTGGAGTTGTATTTTGCAAAACGAGCGGCATATGATCACAAGTGTAGTACATATGGTGACATTGTGTCAACGTTGAGCATTTTTTTATTTTGTGTCCAAGTGTAGGGACTATTCCTTAGTTACTGTACTGAAAAATGTAACCTTTGGGGAAAAGCAGAAATGTTGAAAAAGAAGGTGGTAAGAAGGAGATGATTACTGTGAAAATTGAGAAGTAGTCGACATCGACAATTTACACAATATTAAAGAATAAAGAAGAAATAAGGAATGCAGATAAAGGGATCAGGAGAGTATCAAAGTAATGGCTACAAGTTTTGGAAGATATGGATTAACGAGAAGCAACTGGTAGGTGATCCTGTGATCATGAATTTGATTTGTGAGAAAGCCAAGACCTTATATGCCAACATTGTAAGTAAATTGCTAGGTACCTCAACAGAAAGCAGGGGATTTTGAATGAAAAATGAAAAAGATATTCAAGAACTGGTAGTGTGACATAGTCAGAAACTAACCACCGATGAACAGATTGATTGTATTGCAAACAACAGCAAGAGGTTATAAGGGTGTTTTATCCGACGAAGAAGATGAGAAACAGGCAGAGGAATCCCTCATTTCATATATGATTAGGGAGATGTGTGCAATGTGGGTAACTGTGCAAAATTTTGTAGAAGAGTATTATCTGAATAAGGCTGCATCAATGCAAGCGATGAATCTATTTAATAATAACGCATTTGGATAGGTTCCTTGTTAAAGTTACATACACTAAGAAAAAGGTTGGAATGAAGTGCAGATGAATTTATTTTATTTTTGCACCGTTTTCATGAAAAAATAGTTGAATAGTTGTGGAATGAATCATCCCAGTTTCCATTACTTCTTATTGGCGAAATTCGCCTTGATATATGGATGCTTTGGATTATAAGTACATTTCCAGAACGAATTATGCTCTTAAACCCAGGTTTCATTGTATTTTCTGTGCTTGAAATGTTAAAATTGTGAATTTCTGAGCATTGAATGTCTCCTGTTTTTTCAGTTTTGCAATTGGAGTAGATTTTTTTGTTGATTAAGCTCTTACCCTCTAGATATTTTTATATTTTATTGAGGGAAAGTTGGCACTGTGGGGGACTAACGTAGTGCACATAGTGCTTGTCGTTTTAAAACAAGTATGTGAATTAACTGAATAAGACGGTGACAGGATGCAGGCATCTGATAATGCAGAATAAGATAAGGAGAATTTAGACATATCTTAGTTGGTCCTCAGTTTTAGGTGAATGTAACAATAACATGAAATGATGCGCAATTTATGTAATATATATTTTGTTGTACTTTACAAATTTAATGTAATATTGTCTGGTCTTCTTCAACCACTAAATAAAACAAAGGTGATAAGCAAGAAATGTTACTTTTAACCCAACTCCAATCAAAACTAACAGAAACTTCAGCATGGTTTGTTTAGTTCTCAGATGAAATGTTAATAGTTTCCAAACTCTGACCATAGCCAAACAATCCAAGAACAAACAATATGATGCATTAAAACACTGGCTGTGAAACCCTCCACATTTATTAGAAACCTCAACAGTTTTATGTTAGAAACAATTTAGAGAGGTTTAAATAGACGAATCAGGAGATTATTGATTGAAGGCTTATTTCTAGGTGCAGGATGATCAAACATTATTTGAAGGGACGAAAGTTCGAGTTTTTATGACACTCGAAATGACAGACATTACAACTGCGTACGTGCGGCACTGCCCTAACGCGTTTGGAGTTGCCTTCACACATAAAAGCGGCAACAAAATCTGCTATTCGGGAGATACTATGCCGTCAGAGAATCTTATAAATATTGGTAAGTGGGAACTTGCTCTTCACTGTTACCCCAAGTTTCTTTATCCAGGCATGAACTGTGATTTGCTCATACACGAGGCCACTATGGAGGACGAGTTGGAAGATGAAGCTGTCCTCAAAATGCATTCTACCACCTCGCAGGCCATTGAAGTTGGTAGGAACATGAACGCGAAACACATCATGCTCACTCATTTCAGTCAGCGGTATGCAAAGTTACCGAGGTTTAATGATAACTTTGGAAATAATGTTGGGATCGCCTTCGACAACATGCAGGTATGAGGCCTTGCGATATGTCAGGTGTATAAATTTTAAGAAGCTTGTTTGAAGGTACGTTTGGACGAGCTTCCTTTAGTGCCTCTGTTTGGTGCAGCTTTGAAGTTGATGTTTGCTGAATACTATGACGTGTTAGAAACAAAAGCATTGAAGCGTCAGCTGAGGCAAAGTCGAAATGAAGCGAGTACCAGTCAGGATAACTCCACAGTAAGACCTAAATCGCAGCAAGATCGGCAGAGTAGTCCGGATGGTGGATCATCGTGCGTTAAAAACACCCAGAAAAGAGGATCTGCGAACGAACATTAACTTGGAAAATTGCTTATTATTGTTAACTATTGGCATATATTTAAGTAAAGTGATATTTTTACAAACTGTTTTTAAATTTTTGCCTAAAGATATTCCTCTCCAGTGTTTTTTTTTCTAGGCCTTACTTTTAATGTTTTCTGGGCACCTATGGTTACTCATTCTGACTAACTGACTACACAACATTATTTGTCTTTATTTTCAGGCTCTACCTATCATGAGCCAGGATAAACTGGGAAGCAATAGAGGAGTAACACCTCTCAAAAACTAAGGCCCAATTAGCCTAATTAACATACCTTATAAGCGCCATGCTAGTCTATCTGTCTCAAATCAACGGACCCCTTGCCGTTAATCTTATCACTCGCTTGAGGTAGTGTGATTTGGAAGCAAGATAATTGTTTATTTTAAAAATGACTTCAGTGGCTTGGTAAAAATCTACAGGTATAAATGTTGTCATCATAATTGATATTTAATTATTTTTTTGCTACTCGTTTTGGGTCGAGTGTAGTTTTTAGAAATTTGCTAAAATTGTGCTATAGTTGTACTTTCTTTTGTTACTGTTGCTTTCGAGTACCCTGGATATAAGTTAGATCTTTGACCGGTTTTGTTTAGTTTAGTTGATATATCCACAGTCCTAGCTGTCTTGTGATTTAAATAGATGCGAAAGCTTTCACGGCCGCTGTTATGATGCATCATGTGGTTGGTTTTCGGGTTTTTAGGCCATGGTCGGAGTTTGGAAACTCTTGACTGTGGTGGACATCTTCAGAAGAAAATTTAAAATTTTTTTCCAAACTCCGACTACAGCCTAACAACCGTAGAACTAACCACACGGTTGCACTGTTTTGCGATTGTTTCAATTATTTTGTAAGTTCTTTCTCCACTGCGGTAGTATGTAAATTATATTGCCTGATTACTTGGAGAGAAGATTAACAATCATTTATAACATTAAAAAATGATATAATGTATAAAAAATCCGACATCCTCAGGGTTAAAAGGAGGATGGAAGAAAATAATGTAAAAAATACAAAATATAATTCCCAGAAATATACATTATTTAATAGAAATTTAATAAGCGTTTGCTGATAAATTTGATCCATTTCATTAGTCATCCAGATAACTAGTGCGAGTAAGCAGCCGGTGTAATTTATATCATTTTGTTAATATATGTTATTAAATCATTGGTAATAAACGATAATTTGTATTTTGTGCACATCTTTTCTTCTTCTTCTTTCTCGTTTCCTTCATGCCCTTTCAGGCGTCGGATGTGTACGACTTTTCAAAATTATTAATATCAAGGAATGATTTTAAATTGTGCGCTAAAATTTGATGTTTCCGGTTGTCAAACATTTTCTCTAGTCAAATACGATAATAATTTCAAGACAAATTTTCGGGTAGTGTAAATTGCATCAAAAGTCAGCATATTCGAGCGTGGCATTTATTGTAGGCGACTGGTTACGGGTGCTCGAAAATACGCCGGCGGCCGGTCGCGAAGAAGTTTGCGGCGCGAGTGACATTTGACGACCATTAATTTCCGGTGTCGTAGAGAGTGCACGCGGATATCGGCAGCAGGGAAGTCGTGCCATTAAATATTAAATACAAGGCGATTGCTGTCCGTGCGAGCGTTTTAACGCGTCCGAGATGTCGAGCAACACGGCCCCCGACTCTTGGGAAGCTCAAGCCGACGCTGCATCGGCCAACAACTCGCCAACGCAACCCGCAGATGTCACAGCCAAATTTTCCACGTTGAACGTCAATGCAGAAGTTTTCGTGCCTTCATTCGCTAGATCTGCCGTGATTAAAGACGAAAGCTCACCCACCAAGTCGCCAGTTTCTGAAAGTTCGCCTAGTCACGATCCTATATTAAATGGTAAGTCGGTTATTTCGTTTTACCCAACATTTATCTCCTATAAATGTGTCTATCTAGGTTAGACATTTTGCTCAACGTTCTTAATTTTTTAAATAGCACACGTGTCTTAGAAGGTTGAGAAAAATCCCTGTGTACCCTTCAGTTATGTTACCCCTGCCTATTACAGGAACCAATATAAATGAAATGAGTGAAAGGGAAGAAATGAAAGAGCCACCGCCGTTGCCTCCTGCAGATGGGGACGCATCCCCTGGAGACGGCGGTACCGAAGGCGGCACTTGGGAAGATGAGGTGGAGGATCCAGATGTCATTCTAACTCCCGAAGGCGACGATGAAGAGCCTTCGTCCGAAGAAGCACCAAAGATTTCTAAAAAGAAAGTGGTCAAACCGGAGGAGGTTGCTAAAAATAAAAAGGAGCATGTGAACGTAGTATTTATTGGACATGTTGATGCTGGAAAATCAACTATCGGTGGTCAAATAATGGCTCTTACCGGAATGGTAGATAAACGAACACTAGAAAAATACGAAAGGGAAGCCCGCGAGAAGAGTAGAGAATCCTGGTATTTGTCGTGGGCCCTCGACACCAATCAAGAAGGTGAGACGTGATTTTGGGTGCTTGAGGGTTAATACACGTATTATTTGTTTTAGAAAGAGATAAGGGGAAAACTGTAGAAGTAGGACGCGCATATTTTGAGACTGAAAGAAAACATTTTACAATCCTAGATGCCCCAGGTCACAAAAGCTTTGTTCCTAACATGATTGGTGGTGCAGCTCAAGCCGATTTGGCAGTGTTGGTAAGTAGTAAGCCGATTTAATATGCCGCAGCTATGATGAAATAAATTGTAGGTGATCTCAGCAAGGAAAGGCGAGTTTGAAACGGGCTTTGATCGAGGAGGACAAACGAGAGAGCACGCCATGTTAGCCAAAACTGCTGGTGTTAAGCACCTTGTTGTTCTAGTTAATAAAATGGATGATCCGACTGTTAATTGGGATGAGGGAAGGTGAGCAACTATATTGTGTTTGCTAACGCAAATACTATAAAGATGACAAATAGGTCTTATCATTAAACGGTTAATTGTTAAGCAAATAAAATATTAATGGACATTTATAAAAAATGAAAGGCTTATTTAGTATCATGCTATACTTTATATATATATATATATATATATATATATATATATATATATATATATATATATATATATATATATATATATATACATACATACATACATACATACATACATACATACATACATACATACATACATACATACATACATACTTATACTTTATACATACATACATACATACATACATACATACATATACATACATACATACATACATACATACATACATACATACATACATACATACATTACATACATACATACATACATACATACATACATACTATACATACATACATCTACATACATACATACATACATACATACATGAACATACATACCATACATACATACATACATACATACATTATACATACTACTTTATACATAATATTAAATACATACATACATACATATACATTAATATATAATACATACATACATTAAAATATATTACATAAATTATAAATTTGTTACATCAATACATATCATACATACATATCATTTAATTTAGATTCATAATTCATAATACATAACATACATAATACATACATACATACTATATAATAATATATATACATATATACTTACACCTTTGTATATTGTATAGTTTGACCTAACTCCAAAAAACTGATATATTGCCTATTCAGTCACTAGAAATAATTGAGTACTTGTGTTCATTTTCAGCAAGTGATATGGTAGTTGTCATTCGTCCCGTTATAAATGGGACGACAGTGAAGACAAATGTATGGGAACTTGACCTTCCAGTTTATCGGTCCTGCTTACTTTCGGAGTGTAAAGCCTCACTGTTATTTTATTTAATTGGTTTAAGAAATAAATTAATTTGATAATTATAAATTAATAATTTTATGCACATGCAACAAGCTGTTAAGTAAATTATGAGTTTAATCATGAAAAGTTATTAAATTTGTTAGTAGCTTCAAGATTGATTCGACTCTTTTTGAGTTGTTTTGTTTTTTGAATTTTGGAGTTTCATAATTCATTTGTGATGATAGATCTCTATTCAAGTTGGTTGGTTTGGATTTGGGAGTTCTGATATGCTTGCTTCTTTAAGAGAATGTCCTGGTTTAGACCATTAAAAAGAAGCTTTCTAAAGTTTTAGATATATTTTAATACACATTTGAGCAGTATAATTTTTTTAAAATTTAATATTACTACAAAATGGTGGACTTGTAAACTGACATGTATAGCACCTTGCCACTGCAGTCTTGAATTAGCAGAGAAGAAAAAATCGTGCTTAAACTTAAAATTGATTTTTTATATAAAAGTTTTGCATTTTTTTGCAATAAAAATTATTTAAAAAAGCTTTTTGACCAATCTTTTAGTTCATTTAGCATGGTTTTTAATTCCCTTGAAAATAAACTATGGTTTAAATTGTTAGGTCAAATAGTTTTTTGCTATCATGTCACAAAAATAAAATTTCGGGAAAATGCGGTTTAAAACATTCACTTGAAAAATATCAATTCTTAAAAACTTACAATTTCATTCTAATCACCAATGACTACTGTACATTCGTTGGTCTCTTTTTCTTTTTCTGTAATGTACACACAGGGCAGTATGAACTTTGTTACAAGGTCGTTTATTTTGTCACTGTAATACCCTGCTGAGAGCCGTAGTGGTTTAGTGGATAGGTCTAACTACAAAACCAAGAGTTGCGGGTTCGAATCCCGCCAATTCAATCGCTGGCATTTTTACGGCCCAGCTCGACTCAGGCTGGAATAAATGAGTACCTGGAGGTCAAACTCTGGGGGTAATAATAGGCGGTCGGTAGGTAGCGCTAGCCACGTTACTACCCTTGTGTAATCTTGTTGGTATCGTTTTGCTTGTAATCCCCCTTAGGTCCTTTTTTAATGCTGCTTCATCTGCTGACAACTTTATTGTCTGAAGAGCCTATATTGTTTGAGTCCAGTCTATTTCTCTTTGGAATTGCTCATCGGTAGATGTCTTTTCTTTTCGGCATTCTTTTCCTCATCCTTCTTTGGCTTTTACTCTTCTTCCGTTTCCTCCAAATCTTCATAATTCCATACCTCACCATTAATAATTGACTTATGATTGACAAAAATGCTAGTTTCCTTTCTTTCTGGTATCTATTATATATGGTGTTAGAATTTTTCTTGTTTCCTTTGTTTTTTTTTTTATCTAGATTAAAGGTTGCTAGACTACGAAACCTAAAGATGCGGGTTCAAACCCCGCTTTGACCAGCTCTACTCAGACTGCATTAAATGAGTACCTGGAGGTCAAGCTCTGGGGTGATGGTGGTCGGTACGTAGCGCTGGCCACGTTACTACCCTTGTGTACCGTAGGCTCCAAAAGGCCTTTATAGCCTATTACGGGGAACTATTATTATTGTATATCTTCTTTGGTCGAAATTTCTGTCCCGTTCAAGTATTTTAGATTTTCCATTATTTTTACCTTTTTGATTCTAGTTGTTAAACCTACTCCCACTTTCGTATTCCATTGTTCTTATTTCCATTTTTGTTATTATTTCCATAAATGCATCCCTTCAGTTTTCTGTGGTTACTTTCTCTTGTATCCCGAAAATCATTAAATTTCTTTTCTAGCCGCTTTATTTTTATCTCCTGTTATTTTATAGTTTCTTTTAATTTGTTTGTTTCTTCTCTTTGTTTTCTGATAATTGAGTTTGCATCGTCGATTTTGTTCTCCATTTTTATTAATTTATTCATAATATCGGTAAGTATTAAGTTTCCATCATTTCTTTCCATGTTCAATCAATTTGATTTAAAGCCGACCCTATCCTTTAAATTATTCTAAAATGTAAACAAAGATAAGTGTATTTTATATCAAATTTATTTTTATCTGATCACACTGCATAAAAAGCCACAGGCTGGTCAACCCATGGGACCTTGGCTTTTATCTATGTTACTGATTTTATTGAAACTTTATTACATTAGGTATTTAGCTTAAAAACTTAACCATTCTTTCCTTTTTGTTTGTTTACTTCCTCAGTTATTAACCCCAGTGAATCTTTGTACCTTCCTTTATCCCTTTCAATAATACAATACTTTTTAATTCTTTTTTACTTTCTTTAATTTTAAAGTTTTTACAGAGCAACTCTATCAACATTTTGACGTTATTACTAACCTGCCCCTTCCTCTTTATCTTATTGTGTCTTTATTTATTTTTTTGGTGATGTGTTCTAGCACCTTGTTAGAGAATCGCCTTGTTTGACTTTATCTGTTCTTCTGTTTCCTCTTTCTGAGTTCCTTTGCTCCTATTCTCTATTCTTTCATTGCTGACATGTTGTTTTCGGTTTCTGGTGATGTCTATGTTACTTTGTTTCTTCTTTTATTATCATATTCATTTTGTCAGCTATATAGCATAATTTGATTCTGTTATCATTTGTTTTCTCATGGTGTGTGTGCTTCCTTGCAACTTGGCCATTGTTAATCTGGGTACTATAATCAATTCTTTCCATATTTTTTCTCCTTTTCCAGGTTTTCGCAAAAGTGTTCCTTTTCTTCGACAGTATCAGTTTCTGTAGGAGCAACATATATTTTTATAATTTACAAGATTATTTGGTTTCGCCTCCAATTTGATGTAGGCCGTTCTTTTATTTTAAATTTCGTTTCCATAATTTTTGATCTAGCCTTTCCAAACAATATAAATTCAACTCCTGAATAAATCATTGTGAATTCCTTTTGTTCCCTTCCCTCCCCATATTATATCTTGCAGCGGCGCTAAATCTATGCTGCACCTATTCGGTTTCGACCCTAATTCTTCCATTTTTCTTTTTGTTTTTTCTTTCTTTTTTTAATATATTTATGCCATAATCATTATCTTTAGCAGCAATGTTTATCTTTTTTACTTACTAGTTTCTTGGACCAGTTCTTATAAGTACTCTTTATCACTTGCAGATCTATCAATCACTTCTTAGGGTCTTATTTAGTTGATTTCTTTCTGTGTACAATTTTTCGCTTGTACTATCTCTAGCCTTTATTCCTGTCACATCACCTTCTTTCTTGTATGGTGCTAATAGGCTTTGTGTCCAATATTTATTATTTTTTGGGGTTTACCTGTAAAGCAAATTTTTGCTTGTTAGTTTTCTTAATAGTTGTTGCTAGTCCTACTTTAACTGGTATTTTTTTTGTCTTATTGTGTCTATTTCATACTTTGCTATTGCTTACTTTAATTTTTTTTATTTCACTAAATGTATTAACTTTTATTTGGGGTTTTTTTTTTAATCATTTCCTGGCATTCTAAAAATAATTAAGTTCTTTTTTTGTTCCTTTTCTGTATTCTTATTTCCTACTGCTTTACGGTATTGGTTTCATCCCGTTGCTGTTTAATGTTACAATTCGTGTTGTTTATTTTATTCTTCATTTGTATTGACTTGTTCATGTGTTTTTGATGCAACTTTCGTTTCTGCTGGGATTTCTCTTTTGTTTTTCCATATAGTTCCAGTTATTGTTAAATTATTGTCAACAGCTTCATAATTTTTTCAATAAATGGAATTGAAGTAAAGCAGTTGTCACATGTTACCGTACAATTTATTCTATATATATCGGGGCAGTGACTTCCCTGAAATATCTTTCCGGAATGTTGCCAGTTGCATTGAAAGGCTTATTTTGTTCTTTTCCTAAGTAGGGAATACCATAAATCAAGTATGACGTGTAATGATCTTCTAGCTATATTTATCAGGCTTGGCTTTCATGTACATTCGAAAAGAACGTAGTCACCTGAAACTCAGCAGCTGCTCGTCTACAGTGCACTGGTTAGACGCTTCATAATATTTTGTGCAATTTCCAATAAGAATGTCTTAAAACATCTGTCACCTTTCTTATTGAACTGCAAACATATTGACGATAACCGGAATCGTTTGTATGGCATTACACATCATACAAAGTGACGCCATTCCTTTTGTCCTAGAGCATTTTATCAGTGACATTAGAAGATTTCCAGAGACCACTGCATATATCTACACCTTTAATACATTGATCTTTAATTTTCTCTGTTGTGTGCTCTACAGTTATGTTTATTATTTTCTGGTTGAAAATCCTATCCCAAAATCCTATTGGTGCCTCGTTTTTGGGACTAAGTGTGGGTCTGTCGGTTGTCGGACTGAAAGCGTTATGAAATACTTGGAATATTTTTTGGTTATTTTTCAATATATATGTATTTCGAAATATTTATGATTATATTGTAAAACAAATCAGGGGTGTATTAGATTTTGGAGTAGTAGATAAATAGAGCAGTGAACAGGAAAGGTAGCAGCTGAAATTGCTTGTTTAAATTTACCCGACGTTTTGCTTGGAGGCGTTGTTGTCCAAATGTAGCCATTTTCCCCTTGAAGTTGCAGTGCTAGCCTTCTACATGCTTTGTTTTCTAAGAAACGCAAAGGATGCATTTTTTAAAATTTGTCCTTGGTTTCATATGAATCTTCATATTCACTGCCTTTAGAATGCTCAGAAATATTGTCTTCTTCACTTACCAAAAGGTTTTGCAACGTCGTCGTCTTTAATAGGCTTTGTAACTTATATGCTATTCTAAATATGAAATATTTACATACACGAAAAAAATTATACCACATTACTATTGTAACTTATGTTATATGTAAAATAATGCCAAAATTGATGAAAAATAAATCACCAAAAAAAGAGCAAATTGACCTGGGCTTTTTTGAGTGTCTATTTCGAATGGTTACCAACTAGAAACTATAGCGCCGCAGATGGCAAATTAACCTGGGCTTTCTTGAGTGTCTATTTCGAATGGTTACCAACTAGAAACTATGGCGTCGCAGGTAACACACAGTTGTAAAGTTGAAGAGTCAAATGAAGAATAGATGGCGCTATAACTCAATTTCAAATATTTAATTGCAAACTTTTCCTGGAATCAGGCTGAACCGGGTGGGTATCCTTTAAGGATTAATGCTCAAGAGTGTTATGAAAACTTGTGGGTCGTAAATAGATGCAAAGGCTTTCACGGCCGGTGTTATAGTGCATTGTGTGGTTGGTTCTCGGGTTATAAGGCCATGGTCGGAGTTTAGAAACTCTTGACGTTTCTAAAAAATTTTAGATTTCCTTCTGAAGATGTCTGCCGCAGTTGTGGACAAATGACAAGAGTTTCTGAACTCCGACCACGGCCTTATAATCCGAGAACCAACCAGAGGTTGTGGGTCGTAGTAGGTAGGTTTGTTAATACTGTATTGAAGCTCATTGATTATCAAGACATCCAGGAGCGTTTTTCTGTCCCCCTCCCCCCACTGTAGTCATCAAAATGACTGGATTATGTGCATACTTTCTTAGAAATTAAGGTACAAATATCACAATTTTTTTGTAGGAGAGTAAGTGAGGGCGTTCTTGTAATGTGCACTCTACACACATGCTTGCTTATTGTATATTACATTTCTATGATTCTTTTTAATTTGCAGATACAACGAATGTAAAGATAAGATTCTCCCATATCTCAAGAAATTAGGATTTAATCCTGCTAAGGACCTCACATTTTTGCCTTGCTCGGGATTGTCAGGGCAAGGTTTAAAAGAACCGATAGATGACAAGATATGTCCGTGGTACAAGTGAGTGTATACCGACATAATCGTTATTAGAGTAATTGACTAACATGTTGCTTATTGCATTTGCAGGGGCCCTGCCTTCATTCCTTTCATTGATGAGTTGCCCTCTTTAAATCGCAAGACTGACGGCCCCTTCATCATGCCCATTGTAGACAAGTATAAGGACATGGGAACTGTGGTCATGGGCAAAGTGGAGTCTGGCGAGTGTAGAAAAGGCCAAAACCTTATGGTTATGCCTAACAGAGTAAGAATTATTCCGTGTTTACTGTTTATGGACAGCTAATATGAATGTTAATAGACACCTGTAACTGTGGATCAACTGTGGTCGGACGATGATGAAGTTAGTTCTATCGTAGTGGGCGAAAATGTCAAAGTGAAGGTCAAAGGCGTAGAGGAGGAGGATGTTAGCCCCGGGTTTGTCCTGTGTGATGCTGCCAATCCAATTCGTACAGGACGTGTGTTCGATGCCCAAGTTGTGATTTTGGAGCACAAGTCCATTATTTGCGCAGGTTACAGTGCCGTTATGCACATTCATTGTGCTGCGGAAGAAGTCACAGTTAAAGTTAGTCATTTATGTTACTTATAAAGACAGCTGATTTAAATCGTTTTCTTGTTACTTCCACAGGCCTTAATTTGTTTAGTGGATAAGAAAACTGGAGAGAAGAGTAAAACTCGGCCAAGGTTTGTGAAACAGGACCAGGTAGCAATTATGAGAATAGAGTGTGCAGGCGTCATCTGTTTGGAGCAGTTCAAGCTGTTCCCACAAATGGGGCGATTCACTCTTCGAGATGAAAGTAGGTCTTTGTGATTTCTAAATAGTTCTAGAAAATGAAATGTTTTTGTTTTAGATAAAACAATTGCAATCGGAAAAGTTCTCAAAGTTGTGGAGTAAAATGTATTCTAGAACATAAGATATTGAACACTACAACCCTGCAGTATATGCAAAAAATAACGGACATTTCTGATAAAATCCAAACGAATCATATGAACGCCACACAATAATAATGATGATAATAATACTTTTTTATACATCGCGTTACATGCATACATCTGTTAATTAAATAGTTAAGACTATTGGTGCTGCTGATTAAAAGGTAGCATTCTAATGACATTGTATATTTGATTCCTTTTTTAATTTAGTTATATCTCATGTATTTTTCTTTATATTGTGTAATAATGAAAAGGTGTATTGGTTTTTTAATTATCTTAATTCTTTGTAGTTGAGAGATTGCATAAGCATTATTTATTATTGTGAACAATAGTCTATTTATTTTATACAGGAACTTTGGTTTTCCCTAGGGGTTGTCCGATTGTTTAACAAATTAAGTCTCGCCCGACTTTTGATAACCAAATATTTGTAAATACTCTGAAGCGCCATTGTAAATATTTTGTATTTTTTTGAAATTATCACTACAGGTACTTTAAAATATTGCGGCATGACATAATATTGGTTGAATTGGGAGGGCTTTTAACACTTCATCGGTTATTGTAAAGTTGAGACAACCCTCCAAGTTTGCGTACGATTACGATCCCATTGTGTGGTTCGTTCATTGCACGCTCGAGAAACATGAAATTGTATCAATATTGGTGCTTTTATTAATTAGTTTTGGGTATGAGATAGAGCAGACTTTGCACCAAACTCTGTAACTGATTTTAATTTCTCTGCCATTAAATCTACTGAGAGGAAAGCATGCTAGTTTTATTCATTAAAACTTCCTAAATGTGTGCTGGCCTATATTGTAACGATGAGCTCTGTATCTCGGGAAGTAAAACAATTGAAGCCACAAGAACCTAGAGGCTCTTCGTAACGTTTAAATTTCATAAGGACAGTTGCTATGCGTGACTGTTGTAGGTTTGTAATTTTAGAAGCTTGCTTTGTGAAGTCGCCTTTTTTGGGTTCATTTGTGGCCAATTCTTTTAATTGTTCTGTATATTGTAAGTAATCAAGAACATGTTGCTGTCAATTTTATATATTCAATAAATTTAATTGTGAATGGTTGTCGCTTTAACATTTGAATTTCCCGCCGAGTTGAATGTTGGCAGCGTTCGATAACCGCCTGCATTCACGTTGTGACGCAGTCGCGTTGGCCAACCGTCGAGTTTTCCGATATCCACCCTATCGGATTTACGATAAAAAGTATTTTTTTATATGCAGAAATAGACTTAACATTTTAGAGTTCGGCAGATATAAGCGAAGCGTATATAGAGGTAAAGCATGGAATTATTTCTAATTCATCAATTAGCATTAGCGTAATTGTTGGAATACCGGTAAAAATGGATTGCTGAAGGATATCTGAGATAGATATCAGAAAAGGAAGTTGCAAATTTACTTATGTAATTAACTTCGCACGGCCGCAGTGTTAAGGAAGCACTTGCAGCGCTTGTTGCGTCCTATCCAAACTGAAGACCATTAACTTGGTTTTTTCTTTTTCGATTTTCAGCAAAAATGTCTGGTGACGCCCCGACGCCTGATGAGGAGTTCGAGCACGAGACGGACAGCTCTTACAGGCCACCGCCCGAAAAGACGATTGAGGAAATATTGGCTGCCGATCAAGAAGATGAAAGCTTACGGAAATACAAGCAGGCTCTGCTGGGCCAGGCAGAGATGGGAAAAGTGATTGTCGGTCAGTATTTTCTAGCTATTTGTAGTTTAATATGAATTTACAATTTTTTTCTAAATTCAAATCAGATAAGATACTGATTTAAAGGCCATTAGTACCTATTATTAGCAGTGGCAAGCCGGTCCTATATAATTCAAACATCTATTAAATTTGTCATTAGCAAACATATTCAGTAATGTGAATGTTACATTTGCATAATTAAATTTGAAAATGATTCGAACTAAATACGATTTTATGTAAAATCTCATAAATGTGGTTTTGTAGAGCCAGATGATCCCCGAAAAGTGATAGTAAAAAAGCTGGTGTTGGTTGTTGCGGATAGGCCCGAAGTGTCCCTGGACCTGACGGGGGACATTTCAAAGCTCAAGAAAGAGACTTTTGCCATTAAGGAGGGCATCTCCTACCGCATTCGTATTGAATTTATTGTGCAGAGGGAGATCGTGCATGGGCTAAAATATGTACAAAAAACTTACAAGTTAGGAATGCCTGGTAAGTAGGAGACTATTTTCTTTTAGTTGAGCATAAAATACCTAATGCTTCATTACTGAAAGGAGTTTTTTAGATGGCGTAAGCAGTGCTAACTTTATAACTGGTGGTTAATCTGGATTATAACAATTACTTCTCGCTTAGGGTTCAAAATCTTTATTTGCCATTAACGGCCACTTATTTGTTGCCTACTAGGAAAGGGTTTACTTTTAACATGTTTTCTGCCACTCACATCTAGAGGTACGATCAGTTTCTTCTGCTTGATGCCGCCTACACCATTAGATGTATTTCAAAATTACTTTGCCTTCATCTGTTAAGTTCTGGCAAGTTAGCATTATAGTAAAGATTTGAGTTAAATATGGTGTGGCTATTTAAAAAAACAGATGCAAGTTATTACTGGCTGCTTGATTAAGTTGGTGTACCTATGAAAAAAAATTATACTGCCGTTAGTTTTAAGATGGTCACCCAAATAGCATTGAACAGACAAAGAGTTAAATATTACGTTTGTGTGCTCTTCTTTTAATGGAAGTAATGCACAAAAATAACGGAACAATAAAATGTTTTAAAAAAAAGTGTCAAGCAGTTATAGGGCACATTGGCAATTGTGCAATTATTTGTGAATGTTAAATAATTTTCTTTTCTTGGTTAACTGATTTATCTACATCATGCTGAAGGGAGTCAAATTAACAGATTTTGAAAAGGGCCAATTCCAAACCCTAAAGCAATACAGATGCAGAGATTTTAAGACAAATTGGCTGTGTACAATTACAAAGTTATTATAATTTTTTAAAAGACCAAGATAATTATGGCACTGCAAAATCCACTGGTCGTTCTTCAGTGTTAAACAATTGTGATAAAAAAAGAAATATCCGTGCTGTTTCAAATTTTACCATTTATAAAGTTATTAAAAGTAATTCTAGCATTAAATGCCTTACAAATGAGAAGGTGCTTGAATTTATATGGCTTGGGAAAATTAATGGGATTCGGTGATTTTTTTCGTTCTTTTTTATTTGCGCTTGGCAACCATAAGTTAAGTGGTGTTCTCAGATGAAAAAAAGTCAGTTTGAATGGACCAGATTGTTATTGCTTGATTTACCTAAGGAAAAATATTGCTCTTCAAAGTAGTTTTGGTGATGGCAATGTAATTGTATGAGCAGCTTTTGAAATGTCTGGCACTGTATCCTTAGTATTTATTAGTTAGTACGAATAGTGAGGATTATAAAAATGTGCTTGCAGAAAATTTGGTATCTTATTGGTTACCAGATTAAGTCTTCTAACAAGATAGTGCTCCGATTCATCGCAGTTTATGCACAAGAAGATGGCTTTTTGATGGAAACATTGCCCTTTTGAACCATCCTCCAATCTTAATCAGAGTTATAGGAAATCGTCGTTTGTTGGATGTGCGGAAATGAGCGCCAATTCGCATCAGTAGGCAATCTAAAAGAACCAATTTTCCTTGCACACTGTTCTATTCAGCCAGAAACATTTTGTAGCCTTATTATTATTATTATCCGGATTATGGCGAACTGAATTTTTGGAATGATTCAAAAACAGCAATAAAATTGACAATTAATGTTTCTTCTTTTAATTTATTTGTTTGTTCAAGTAAATCTGATTTTATTGAAGTGCGCTGTAATTTCTTTACACTTTTTTAAAGTACTGTTCATCATTGTGCGGCACTTCAATTTAAAAAAAGACCACATAATTTTTTTCACAAACGTAATTTTAAACATTTCATCTACGCCATTTGGGTGACCATGTTAAAACTAACAATAGTTTTATTTTCATAGAAGCACTATAATTATTTATTAGCGCACATAAGTATTTTTCATCAAAATCAGTCTATTGTTGAAGCTGTCACATTCGTTGGGGTCCCCTACCAATAGCACTTCTTTGTTAGTCTCCATAACTAATTCAGAAGAGTTACGGAGACTCCTTGCAATTCTTGAGAGGTTGGGAAGTGTCACCTTTATCAAACGATAGGATAATTAATCTTTTTCACTTTTTGATGACTATTCTTCTAGTGAAGAATTTTTTGCTTATTGGTGGGGTTATATTTCTTTTAGAAGACAACTTAAGTTTGATTGTTTGTCTATTTTAAAGAAAATGTGTTTTTTGGTATGACAGTTTTCTGCTTACAAAGAGGATTTTGTTTAAGTTGGGCATTTATAACTGTGAGACTGCCTGAAGAGTCCGAACTGAACATGATCTTCTAGGTCTTAGACATCTTGACATCTCCAGTCTCATTAAACAATTTTATACCGAGATATACAAAGATGCAGTTAATGCCGAGAGGATGTGGGGTCTGAAAGATTACACTTATGTAATACTTACATCAATATGGTTTTTTGTCTCCCTACTCCATTGGTAAATAACAAAACTTAATGAGAAACACAATGTAATTTACAACTTCAAAACTTGATAGTTGCCAATACTCTGGATGTCTCGATGCTGCATAAGGCAAGGGTAGTATTTACGGGAATACTAGGTAATTCATCAGACTCAATCAGAAATACTTCAGCAGTTTGCAAAAGTGTTTTGTCAAATATTTAAGCTAAAATTATTTGTCTTCAATAATAATTATCTGACTTGTATTGTCCTAACTGCATTGATTTTCACAGATTGAAGTTTGAAAAATTCCTACTAGAAATGCTAAATGCAACAATATGATTAACAATAATTAAGTAAACACCTTTGCCTAGTAAATTACTAGATGCCACCACATATAGATTACTAGGGTTGGGGCAACTCTTTTTCAGAGGTAAGGGATGGTATCACAAAATGTCGTTTCATAGTGTGTCCACAACACAAGATGGCTCTGTGATGTGCTGTAATTGTACAGAGAGCAATGTTAAATAAATTTTCGTCAACCGCCATGTGAGAATATAAGCAGAGGTGGAAAATTCGAAATTTACAATTGAAAGAACACGGAATAGAGGAAATGTATGGGGATTTAACAACATGGCGGAATTATGCTCTTCATGTTTATTAAGATAGTTGACATTCTGGCATTCTCAGGCTATTTTAATATACAAATCTTGTTCTACTTGGATCACATTTATCCTGCACGGCGGTTGACTGATGGCTGATTTACCATTGCTTTCTGTACAATTACAGAACCTCACAGAGCCATCTTGTGTTGTGGACAAACGTTATGAATGCACGACTTCCTTGAAACATACAACCTTTTGTGATATCATCCCTTGCTTTTGAAAAAAAAAATAGTTCCCATGACTTATGTCCCAACCTTTGTATTTATAGCAGCGAAATTCGAAATAAATAATTTTGATCACAAAGTACCCCTGGCTTATGAAATGTTTTTTCCTGCACCCCCATTATTATAAGAAAATTTACTTTAATTGCTCCCATATGTTTTTTGTGGTCCTACACCCTTTTATAACAGGCCTGTTAATTCTGGAAGACTCGTCTAAGTTTTACACTATAACTAAATTTTTGAGACCATTTACACATACATGTATTCTTGTATATCATTGTTAAATCTGTTTAGTCACAATAGTATTAAGACTTGCACTGTTATTACTGTTTGTCTCTCATATAATATTAAACCTTGTTTTCAATGCCTTCGTTTTGGAACGTAGAACCAGGTAATTTTTTTCTTTAATGTAGAAGTTGTGTGAAGTAACATTCTTGAGTCTTCTTTTTAGTATGATAGTTTATATAAAAACAATTTCCTAGTTGTAACTGCATGCGTACATGCTAACATAAGCTTAACCTTTAATTAGTCATGTAAGGTGCATTATCTTATTGTTAGCCCAGTTTAAATATTTTGGATGTGACTATTTATGTGAAGGTGCATTTAGGTGATATTAAAAAAAAATTACACCACCTGATTAAGTATTTTCCTTTTGTCACATCAAGTGATTTTATCCCCTAAATCGATAAAAATGTGAAAATACATAAATGGTTTCACATTTTTTGTAATTAATATGGCAATTAATTTATATGAAATTGCAGATTGAATACAGTTTCCTGCCTGTAGGAGATATTAACAAACCTTTGTTTATATAAATGAAAATAATGAAATTGAGTTTGATTAAAGATGCTTATTCTAGCTGCTTGCAGCAGATTAGGTTTAACTCTGTTGTCTTACTCAATAAGCTTTCCTGTGGGATGTTTTCAATTGGAAGGCGGTGAATTTTATTTTGAAATGTTCATGTAGTCCATTGGATGGACAAAATATGTCATATTTTTGCAAGGAAAAATTGCCTTTATGTTTTATATTTAACTATTTTATTTAACAATTTTTTTTATCAATTTCTAGATACCTTTATTAGCTATGCACACTTGTTATATTTGTAGCTTAGTGATTTTAAGGTGCTTGTCCTTGAAGCATTTCTTTAGTCATTTTTCCAATCTCCAGCTACTTGTTTGTTTATACCCCCATGTTCATTAGACACAGTCCATGTTATGCTGGCTTTAAAGATTTCTTAGATTTTGTACTGACAAAAGAACCACTTAGAAACTGACCTTCAGTTTCTTATATCTAACTGTAATAGCTCCCTGTAACATTTTTAACTATCTTTTTCTTGGTCTTCCTTTTGTTTAACTCCCATTAATCACCACTTATTAACTGATAATCGCTCCACGTGACCTAATCATTATAACTGTTGATGTTCACTGGTTTTTTTTATATATTAACTGCCCTATATAAAACATCTACCACCATAAATTTTCCTCAATACTTTTCTCTCCCATCTGTCAAGATTTGTTGTTCACTTTTGTTTAGAGTCCATGTTTGGTCTAATTACAGTTGTCACTTGTCTAGATAAGCGCTTTAAATCGAACAACCCATTCATTTTTATTTTAAGATCCAACCCCTCATCTTCATTTCTATACTCCCAATAGTGAACTCTGATTTTTCTTCATTTGTTGTGAACCTCAACGTTCCTATCACTTTCTCTAACTGTAACGACCTTTTTTAGATATTCTTTCAATTTTATTAACATACGCCGAACATTGGTGTTCAATACTTACTATTTTTTCCAGTGCTAAATTAAATGAAGCTGTCGAGAGTAGATTACTTTGTACCAATCTATTTCTATTTTGAACTCCCAGCACTTTAGATTACACAAAAAGAGCACGGGCCCTTTTGGGTCACCGATTTACTGAAATTTTGTAAAAACAAAGTATTAGTATGAAGTACCAAATGCCATTTGGAGCCGATTTTAAATACATTTTTGTTGTTGGATATACTTGCTCTTTCCAGTCTCTCTAATCTTAGTTCACCTAGTTCTGTATCTTACTTGTTCTTATTCAGAAGGTTATTGAAGATTTCTTTCATATTTCGATTATTTTTCATACTCTCCTATTAAATTTGTCTTTATAATACTTCTGGTAAACTGAAATCTCTTTATTTTCTTAACTTCCTCATTCTTAAATTTTTCTTCTAAGTTGCAATAATTTTTAGAGAGAAACTGAAATCAGAATTTCTATCACTGCAGTATTTGCTTTTGTTTGATGAATTTGGTGGTACGGTAAATAAATGTCAGCTCTTCAGGATATTTTGTTACGTGTATAGAATACAGCAGGATTGGACTGTTGGGATTTTATCATGACTGCGCAAGCTCCAGAGGGATTTCTTATCAATATAGGTGTCGTCAAATGTGAAGCTTCTTGTTGTTCCCATTTTGGAGGAATTTCATATGGTCTAATCATTGTTAATTGGGTATCTTAAGACGTTGCACAGGAACTTGCTTTAAATCAAGATAAAATAATTCTTTGTCCAAAGCATTTAAAACTAGGGCTCCATTCATTATGTATGTAAAGCTTACATTTGTTGCACGTGATTATGTTTATTGTATCTATTGATGGTTTGAAAGTTTATCAGCGTTGTATATTTAGTGGACAAAATGACTCACATGGTGGGATCGTATGCGCCAAAGAACGAAATGCAGTCATACACGACACCTGCGGAAGATGCCCCATCGGGCATGCTGGCCCGTGGAAGTTACACCGTGCAGTCCCTCTTCACAGATGATGACAAGCACGAGCACCTGAAGTGGGAGTGGAGCTTCGAAATCAAAAAGGACTGGAAGGATTAATACACTTCTACCTCTTCAAAGTAAGGTCGGTATTTGTGCAGGATTTCGCCAGTCTGGTTTTCATCCGTTTGTTTGTTTCAGTGTTAAATATTAACAAATCAAAACAATATGTGTATTAAAACCAAAAGTATTCGCTTTACCCATTTTGTATCCTCTACCTTTTTGAAACGTTTACATCTTTGTAAAAAATACAATTTACCAATTGTCTGCCTTAAGATGTATTGTGGATGCATCTGTTGATTAGCTTGCATTTAGGTTTTATTTTTCTTCATCTTAATCGAAATGTTTTTAGCCTTACATGCATTGTAATTACTGCGGAGTATCATGCAAACCATTGTTATTAATTCTTAATTGGAGGGTATAGTTTTTTTTTATATTACCATAAGTGAAAATTGCTTATGATCTAAGGAATGCATATAATATATATTACTTTGCAGTGAATTCAGATGCTTAGCTAAATAAATTACTTTGTTATGTTTAGAATGTAAGTGCTGAAAAAGTTCAGTTTGTTCTAAAATCTGCCGGTTGGCACACAAAGCTATCTCTTCATATTGCACAGTAATATATCTATTATTGGTGCTATCTTGATGGTTGTTTTGTAATTGTGCCTTGCATTATTATCTTGGTGCAACAATTTATAGTTTTGTCAAGGAGTCATTCATTCGGTTCTTTAAACGCCATTTCGTTTCTTGCAGTAGAAGTTAGTTTAAGTTTTTTCCTTGAGGAATTGTATGCAGTGCTATGATCTTTAATTGTAAGGTTTGTGTGTTGCCTTGTATTCCAACTACTTGCGTGGGTGTTTGCAGTATTGTCTTGACATACCTATCATGTCTGTAATATTGTATTAGCCGTATTTGCAAAACCAAAATTGTGCATTTACAGGATCGGTGATTTTTGCTTTAAGTAATGTTAGTATGCAATAAATGTATTAAGGTTTGAAAGTAAAGCACTAAAGTGAACATCTGTACATTTAGTGATTTTATTTTGCACACTTCATCCAACATATGTGTGGTGAGCGTGAGGGCCAAAGAATTTGACAAAACTTTTGGAAGTGAGTGCGCACCCTCCTTCTGGAATAACACATCTCGAATAAATTGCAGCAGAATGGACTGGAAAATGTTCTAGATGTACTGTTCGTTGTACTAATGCTAGAGGCAGATGAATATTGCAGGCTATGGCTGTCCATGTAGCCGTTGGTGTCATGGCAAGATGTAAGTAAAAGTCAGCTTAAAGCCAACAGTTGCAGGTTAGATTATACTTTAAGGGACATCCGATAAATGACATTGCTATATATTAGTCAAAGCATACTCACTTTAGTGACCATTTTTTTACTGGGTCAAGATAAAAGTATAATACTATGCAGTACAAATAGTTTTAGTTGACACTCTTGGTCTAACACTATCTCTTATCTATTCTGTGATTGTGTGGTTTGTTGCAACAACTTTTTGATACAACTCTAAATTGTTCAGAATTGCAGTAGTTCATACCTACACCTTCCTAATATGCTAACACAACACAATACACCTTTGGTGTGTTTATTCATGCAACTCAAGTTAGTGACTCATTACCTTGCATTCTTGAATTTGAAAATTGAGTAAGTCATACTACTGCTATTAACATAAGTGGAAGACTAGTGAAATTCGAGGTGAGATAAGACTAGTTCTCATTCATATTTCAAACTGCTGATGTAAAAAATTGGCAACAAAAAAATTATAATTTATTTATTGTCTGTAAAAGTTATAAAGTGATATATATAAATATCATATACATATACACAGGCATCGTTAAAAAAATATGTGCAATATGCATTTCGGCAAAATGAAACATCTTATCTACATTTGACTAGCAATTCAATTAAAAGCTTTTGTTAGTGCTCTTATCACATATGCAGGTGATTTATTTGAAAATCTTAACTTTACGGCCTAAATTAAAGAAATATTGGAAATGATAACCGATGAATTAGAGTTGTCCGACTTGTCCCTCAACAAGGCAACAATGCTGTACAGCATCTGGTTGTGTGCTTCATCTGCAGGAGTCTTCCTTTCATAGTTTTTAATATTGCAGCTGCAGCCGTGCCTCAACAGCAATTCTACCAGCTTGCTATTGTTGCTCAGGCAAGCATAGTGCAAGGCTGTGTTTCCGTACACGTCCTGGACATCTAGATCATATCCACCACACTTCAGAAGTTCGCGTACGATTTGAATGCGCTGATTTTTACACGCTAAATGCAGAGGTGTTTGGTGCAATTCGTATGTTTGCATGTTAACTGCTGCACCACAGTCCAGCAGCAGCCTTAAAATGTCGACCCGACCATATTTGGCAGCTACATGGAGAGCTGTGTACCCCTCCGAATTACAAGCATTAATGTTGCAGACTTCCGCTTTATTGGAGTTTTGGGTAACAGAACTATCAAACTGCTTCAAACAGTCATCGCAGGTGCACAGCGGATGGCATACAGATTTAGTATCCACATCCTTGGTAACTACAGAATTTGGTATGCCTAAATAATGACACATCAAGGGAAGATCATTGTTTTCGATCGATTTTAGTGCCAAATCGATCCTTTTCATGTGCTGCATGTTTTGGTGTCGCACATTGTCGACACTGATAATAATCTCCTCTGCTGCGCAAGGCAATGGTTCAAAAAAGTTTGACATTAAATTTCTCAAATGATCATTGTGAGCTGCAGTGAGTGCAGTTCGATTGCATTTATTCTTTATATCAATTCTCGCACCGTACTGCAACAATATATGAGTTACACCTGCGTAACCCCACTTGGCAGCGAAGTGCAAAGGAGTGTCGCCAATGTTATTCTTACAATTAACGTTGATGATATGTCCTTTCTGTTCAGAAAAGTACAGCAATGCCTTCACACAATTTTCATGCCCATTATTTGCAGCAAGATGTATTGGAGTATTTCCATCGCAGTCTTTGGGTTCTAGATGGGCACCGGTGTGTAATAACAGCAGCAAAGCGTTTTGGTGTCCTTTAGAGGCAGAGTAGTGCAGAGGTGTTAATTCAAAATAATCAACCGCATCAACGTCGATGCCTTTACTGATAAGATAATCAACAACGTGTGGTTGGCCAGACAAACAAGCGATATGCAATGCAGTACGTCCTTTATCGTCACAACTATTTATCGACAAACTGCTAGCTTTGATGCATTTTTCACACGAACATAACGGGTGACAGAGAGATATCTTATCGACAATCAGGCTTTTCAATTTGTTACTAAATACTTTTTTTATGGCGGTTAAATCTCCATTTTCAATGCAACGGAAAAAAGTGCTTAAACTATTTATAACCAAAGGGCATTCTGCATCATTTACCTTTGTAACACAAAGTTTATTATTTTTAATATATTCGATTGCTGCCTCTAAAGTAGTTATTAAAAACGAATTTTCGTCTGACAAATTTATAGAGCTAAATCTAAAATGTGTTAGGTACATCAAGTTAGCAATCCAACTATTCAAGTTTGATTTTGCAATTAAAAATACGAAGATCTTCAACAGGTCATCAACTGTAGTTATATAAGTTGGCTCAGTTTTGTTTTTACAATTAATTATATCAACAGTACGTTTCAAACATTCGATTTTGCCCAAGCATGTTGAAAATGTGTTGATGTTAGCTAATTCGTGCTTGGCATTTACAATTCCCTCAAAAAACATTTCATTAATGTCCAAGTCCTTCAAGTTTATGTTTAAAGCGTTTCTGTGAATTTTATTGAAGTTCGCATCGAGTTCCGCTGTCCAGTTGCACAAGGCCCTAAATAATTTGTGATGTATGCAGTGCTGCATGTACATTTCCACCACTACATTAATGTTATAGGAATTACAGTTTGTTACTTTGACGCAGTTTTGATATAAAGTCGAGACCTTTTCTTTTAAAACATCCAAATTATCAAATTCCCATGACCCGCATAGAAATTCCTCGATTACTTTATTGATTTCATTCAAGTCATTTTGTAATAAATGTATGCAGTCTGGCAAGTTTCGAACATCCATATAACCACTACAGTTCGTTACATAGTCCCGACATAGCGGTCGCTCGATGCACCACACCTTGTATTTACGAGTCTTATTCACGTAGAAGGTTTCATCAAACAAAATAGCTATTCTATCTCCGCCTATTGTGATTACTTTATCTTTAACTATAACTACTCGCTTTGTTAGAGTATAAAAATGTGTGCAAGGAAGTTCTCGGTTAGGTACCACAATATGCTCTAGAATGCTATCCTCGTTGATAACCGTAGAATCTATCGTATTGATGCGAGGCACACACACAATCCAGCCTTCCTCTGTAGCCTTCTCGATGACGTCTGTGTGATTATCCTGGATTTCCCTAAAGAATGGGTTCTCTTGAAGGCATTCGTCGTAACCGAAATTCATTGCTGAAACCCGAACTAACTTGATGAGAAAACTTATGCAGCGTCAGTATAAATATTTTACCATAATTGTAAGTTGGTCGGCAAATAATTACTTTACACACATATAAGGTTAAGATTGTAACTACAGATATATACATGTAATGATCACAAAACGCTTAGTGCGGAACTAGGCTAAAACTTTTTCTTGTAGCCGGTTGGTGGCGCTGTATTGAAGTGTTTAAGTAGTTGCTAATTATCTTGTATTTGTTGTTATATAATTTTAATTTTTATAGCTGGAACTTGTAATAATCGTCACAATAGTGGTTGTTGTCTTAATCGATTAAGTAGTGTATATAGGCTGGTTTCAAGTTGATAAACTTAATCAAACTTTTTACCTACGGTAGAAGTGAATGGGATATCAGCTGGATGATATTGCAAGGATTTAAAGGAGAAAGAACTGGCGAATGCGCCAGTTGTGTTGAAATACTCAACATACTAGAGAAGGGCGTAGCAATTGATGTACAATTCAAAACCAAGTGTCGTGACAGTTTGGAGACATTGTGATTTTTAGAGAACAAACGTTACATGTTGTTGTTCATTAAAAACTTTATAGAAAATAATATGGACAAATAGCAAATTATATTATGGATTGAAATTTTATTATAACAACATTGGTTGCCTAATTCCCGCAATTATATAGAGCGTAATCAATAATACATCTATTTTATATAATTAGCATAGATTGACTTGTTATTTAAATTAAATTTATACGGCTGTCACACTTCTTAAAGAAATCGTTTCTAATCTACATAGGAAGTTACCATACACTCCTTCAAGTAATTTCCAACTATATGTAATAATATAATTGGCGATTCAGGTAGTCTATATCTTCATAAGTTTAAAAGACCTTACAGGGAGACACTAATTCTGTTTGCATTTTCAAGCAAATGAAATATTACATTTCTCTTAATTTTAATACTTTATATCAAGATGTTCTATTTTTATTACTTGGCACATGTCCTGCCAGTCTTGTAATAGTAATGGCTGCAGACTATTGGCTTCCCGTGGCCTTTAACTCTGGGTATAAATTTAAAATGCTTTAAGGGGAAGATTGTATTTCTAATAAACAATGAAGCGCTAAAGAACTATATGTGAGTCTTCAACTACTGCCTTTATGTAGGTACTTGTACATTACTTCAGGAGATTGGAAATGCAGATGGGAGTTGTGTGCAATTTGATGGTTTTAATTAAACTTTATGGGTTGATATGGTTAAGGTCAGTTCTTGAATTTAGATGATGTAGAACCCTAAGCAAATTGTCAACTATACCAATTGGTGTCGTCGTACTCCACGATGGCATTCGACTTGAGCAAGTCGTCTTCTTGTTAGTCTTCAGAGGCCAAAGGTCTCCTTTATTTTTAGTACGAGCAGAGCTGATAACAAGACTGATGAATTCTTCAACAGAAGTAGTAATGAGCTGTACCGTATCCTCCAAAACCTATGCTTAAAAGGCTGAAGTGGCTTTATTGTTTTTTAGATCAAGATAATCCACGAATTGGGGGAGAAGAAGAGATCTCTACGGTATCCCCAAAGTGAAAAGAACCGAGTTTTTGGTTTCTGTTAATATTCTCCATTTAGGAATTGGTATCATTGAAGATAATGTTGTGTAGAAAAGAGCGGACACGCAATTGGTTAAAAAATTTTAATTATAATACAATTTAAAATATATAATACAATGCAATATGACACTATCTACAATATAGGCACATAATATCGCAATATACAGGATGAAACAACTTAACAATTGCACATTTTCATGCGCAAATTTAGTTTAAGGAATGATATTTGATGTTTACACCAACAAAACGATTGAAAAAATCTAAAACATTTAACAAATTTGATAGGTTTGATGATAATGTATCATCTTTAAGTACGAATTAGACTTCTGGTTTTTTGATGTATAGCTGCAATATTTTGAGAGATTTTGATTGACAAGTCAAATTTCAAACAAACATAAATAATTAATGTACAGGTTGATAGCAACAAAAAATTCTATGCATATCACAGTAGAACAAATGTAAAAATTGAGATGTAGTTAAATGAACTGAAGGCTACCGCAACTCGTGTATTGAACGAAACGTAATTTAAAAATCAAAATTTTCCTTCCCTAATGTAGGCCTAACAGCAACTTCTCTACTATCAAATTGTAGCATATTCTAAGTGACTATAAATGGGCTAAGATTTCCATTTCGGTTGGTATTTCAGTGATTTGTACAGTACTTCCACTGTCCGTTTGCGAACATCCACTCACAGTCACGATAACTGGATTTTGATCGCTGGTTTGCACTATCGTTACTAAGTTCCCTTCCTTGTTTCCTTCTAAATCGCTGCAGCTGCCTTTAAGAAGCATCTTCACGGGGTTTATTTCACTGTCGGGCGCCATCTTGAGCGAATCTATTGTAATGTTGTCCAGAGCTATGTCTTCGTCAGCAGTGGTTAATATGTTGGCACTGTTGACGAGCGAACTTCCCTGATTCGATTCCGAGAGACTGAGGGATTGCTCCCGGCTGTGAATGATGACGCTCGTCTGCATGTCAGTTGTTGCAGGCCTCGTTGAGCCAGTCTGTGATCGGTACGAAGGAGGAAAGCTGTACTCGGACTGCGTCGCGTCCCGCCTGTTTGACAGAGGAGCTCTGAAATTCAGGTGGTCAATATTTTGGCACGTGCAAGTAGTGTGTAATTACCTCAACAAGCTGCCCGCGTAACTTCTGTAAGTTGGCGGTGGCGACGGCCCGTTTTGCACTCCAGCCTGTATCTGGGGGGTGTTGCCTCTGTCCAGCAGCAGCAGCCGTAGGCGGTACTCCTGCATTGAGGCTTGGTAACTAGGAGGGGGAGGTCTGTACTGGAACTCTGGATATATCATGGCGGCGTACGGGTGGTGCGGTCTTCCGTAGGATGGAGGAAGGCGCGGCACGAAGCGCCGCGGGCATACGTCCACCGATTCTGTGGAGCCCAGACCGAGCATTGCTCTGCAGGTTGAGGAGTCATGGGACGTCAGCCGCCATGCCACGCCGCTGACTGTTACCAAAACGATCCCAACACCTGCAATGAAATAGTAAGGTTCTCCTAATTGACATATTTCAAATTATTGGTCTCAATTGTTCTCGTTTGGTTTTCATTTGGAAGAGAAAGGAAGTACGGCAACAGCGCGGGATGAAACGGTTCTTAGCACAAGAAACCTTCGCATCCTCAAGAGATAGATATCTTGTGCGTCATGCCTTTGGCGCACAACCAGACCCGTTTTTCAACACAACTTTGACAACTGGTGTCTATATTAAAGTGACTTTTGTGAACAGATTAGATGGCGACGAATTTGGCAGCGGTTTTTACCGGTAGGGTGATCGATACTCAACTGTTCTTTTCGGATACTCGCTTTACAAAACTTGCTCCTATGGGAACATCTTAAAAAAGGCGAGAAGATCTGACGTGATATCTAGGCACTGTCCCTCTATGTTTCATCTGCTACTTTGTAATCAATAGTGAACATTGCTAATCACAGATTAAGTTTTGAATGGCCACGTCGGTGGGAGAGATCAGAGCGTCAAAATAGACATAACTTTATCTTCAATCATCACACCACTGCGAACATTTATTTCATACTACCGCAGAAGTGTGTGTTCAATGAAGAGAGCAAGTTTTATCTTCATGGAAGTGAAAGTTACACATACCTACATACCATGTGGACCTGACGAACAACATCTTTCAGATTGTTTCGTTCATAACACACAATTCTTGTCGACCGATCATTTTCGCTACTATAAAATTCGCAAATCTTTCTTGATTCATTCTGGATGGAAGAGGAAGATGAACTTCAATACGCGAATTACGTACTCTTTCAGTTAACAAAGTCCTATCTGGCCAAATGATCTTTAGATAAGTGGAAGAGATGACGAAAAATGTATTGTCATTTTATGGTATCAATCGAGTTCTTCTGGTGGTCAGTATACATGATGATCATGCGTTTTATCAATTTCTAGCAGATTCTTTGTTGATAAAGCGGTCAAATCATGATTTGTAAAGAACTCAATAGTGTGGGCGATTTTCCTTTGGCTTTGTCCTGCATAGAACAATTCTCAATAGAAGTGTAGTCTGCTTATCACTTATCTTCGCTTGGGTTTTTAAAAATAAATCAACAGATTAGTTGTTGCTATTATGATTAGCGAGCTCGTCTTTTATAATTCGTCCAGTAACAAATATAAATCATAAATTTTGTCTCCCTACCAGACAGGATAGGCTAGAGCAGGATTCGCAAATTTGTTGGTGCATTCGAGCGCCAACGAACATCCCTTAAACGCGCTCGTTTCGCTTCCGTGATAAAATGCGGGTTTGCAGCTTAATTATAAATTTAATTTTGGAATACTTCGCGGATCCCCACACGCGCACAACGGGGGAAATTTTAATAACGCGCGTTTGGACATCTAGAATTAGTGCCGCGTCAATATCACGGGCCGATGGATGTTCGACGAGCGATGTTTGACTAAAATTCCTATCTGTCACCATGGCTACGCAAGCAATCTGCCAGCTTAATAATGCGATAATTAAGTCTGCCCCCCGTGGGGACGGCGCCGCTCCGAGCCCCGTGCCGTGTACTTTGTTCCAGCCGAATTTCCCTCCATTGTCACTTTGATGAAACGATAATCTGGCAGCGAATTAAATTAATCAGGGCAGGACCGACGGAGATTTATTACCTATCATCAGCAGCGACACCGTCAGGTGGTCTCTTCCGGCCGGCCTCATCGCGCCCAGAGCGGTGCCCACCAGGACGCAGCACACGGCCACGACCGCAATCAGCGCTATGAACCACCTCAGCGAGCCCGGTTTCCATGCCAGCAGGCCGCAGCAGCTTTTAGGGGGTTCCTCCGAGTATCTTGATCTGGAAAAAAATGTCTCGTGATCTATCGAATTATTGCAAAAATTCGCGATTGATTTTGTACAGTGGCGCTGGCGTCGAAAAAAGTTTTTCAAAATGAAGAGCGCAGATTTTGTGCTAAAATTGTATTTTTTGTTTATTCATAATCGATGTATAGCGTACTCTTTAGGAGTACCGAAATGGTATTGCAGTTATACAGACGCACAAGCGTAGTAATTAGCCACATTTGAGTCAGATGTCGTTTTATCATATTCCGTATACACTCGATGAAGTCTAGGGTCTTGGTGGAACAGTCTGAAGAGCAAGAGCATTTTACCACAGACGAAAGAAGCTTAGTACTTACACCACTATATAATAAATTTGACTTTACTTATATCACGTGACACAATAGAGCGCCCTCACAACACCATCGGATACATGTATGGTGGTGTTGTAATACTCAATAAACTTGGATCCATATTTACACTGATTTGTGTCGCGGATGCTTGATGAAGCCATTCAAAAACTGACCCAAGACTTTGTAGCTAATAGACCTTTTTTTAGCCCGGGTGTAAAAAAATTTGAAAGTCGGTTAGTCATCTGATGGCCAAGCTCTTGATTTTTAAGGCGTTGTAATTTTTTATCCAAACACGTCATGTGGTTAGTTTGGTATTGTAAATTATGTATAGGAGCAATCACTAAGGCCTCTCAATCGGAAGGAACAACGTAACGGAAATTAAATGCAAATTGGATGGGGATTCATTATGTTAATTTCTACTGTAAGTTTTTGAAGTTTGGGATCATTCTGCATCCAAAGCCCTAACATTCTAGAAGGAAAATTCGGTCAAAGAGGCGATCTTGAAGAAAGCCGCCTTAGTGAAAAGTTGAAGTTGAAGCGTCATTGGATCAATTGTTCGAGGAGATTTTAGTTTCTTTTAAATTTCATTACCGAACCTTTTTGATCTGTTACCATTATCTTTTATTAATTCTAACCAGTGTCACTGATAAGTTCCATAATAAAAACGTGCGCTTGTCCTTGTAATAAGACGATATTTGATGTTGAATTTCAATTTTTACGTAACGTAAGAATCTTAAGATTAGTTTCTTTTTAAATGAAATTACGCGCGATTCCATAAATAATGCCGGTTTTTCTCGACTGTTCTTGGTAGTGCGAGACGAAGTCATCAAGGGAAATCTAAAGACTGCAATGAATAGTGAGAAAGTTTTATAAATTCATATTTGTAAAGTAGGTCTTATACAAGACTCCTTAACCTGTACTAAATTAAGATTTACCTTCACCCAAGCCTTGTTGTGCGTATTACATTGAAATAATAATCAAAGGTAGCGGGTAGACAATTTCTGCGCTCCTGGCGCACAGAGGTTTACTTCAGGGAAGCGACCCTGCCTACGCGAGCCATGGTTTCTTCTCACCTCCCCTACCACCGAGACAAACCATGTCCTCACCTTAATCCTATCCTCTCCAAATACAATCCTACCTACATCCTCACGAAACTCGCCAAACGTCTTAAATGGAAGTACCCCAGGAGGGTAGAGTCAGAAGACCACAATCCCGTCAGTCTGCCTCAAGGACTATGATGGACGCAAGAAATTGTCAAAACAACACACGAAACTTATGATAGCCACCTGTAGCTGCAGAACACTCGAAACTGATGACCAACCATACAACTAAAATTAATTAACACGTAATCGCCCTCTCAGAAGTTAAAAGAACTGGAGAGAATCTTAGGATATTAAAGACAGGTAACGCATTATACCATAGGGGAGGAATGGGCTTCATAATTAGTAAAAGTTACTATCTCTTGTTGATTGTGCCAAAGCTATATCGGATAGGGTTGCGTATTTAACTATCAAACTATCAGAGAAACAGAAGATCAAATAATTCAAATATATGCATCAACATCCATCCATGATGATGAAGAGGTAGAAATACTATATCGTGATGGCCGATTTCAGTACTATACTGGGACGCGCCAATGCATAGATGAGATATGCTGGAAAGCTCTCTAGAGATATAAAAACTATATTCTATGAAAACTCTGTACAATAAAAAGGTCCAAAAACGATGGACATGGATCAGAACCGATGGAAAAACTAAAAATTAAATATAAGAAACTTTGAACATTTTCAACACAGGTAGCGATCATAGAATGGTTAAAGCACGGATAAATACCAACAAAACGAATAGTAAAAAAAGATACATCAAATCTAAAAAGGCTTTCATGAAGAAAACATATCACATATATAACAAAAAAGACTCTCATAATCTTAACAAGATGGCAGATTAGTAACAACAATGAAGAAAGCTGCAAAGAAAGTATCAAAGAGGAGAACAAAGACTTATAACCGTTATGGAGAAAAACAAGAACCCAAAATAATTAAAAAGAAAAGAAGAGAAACCAAGTAATTGCGCTAAAGGATGAGAATGGCGAAGAAAAAAGAAACAAAAGATATAATACAAATGTCACAAAAATATTACGAAGATCTATACATCGCACAAATAAAACGACCACCACAAAACGCAAAAGCTGCAGTAATGAACATGGGGTCAGAGGATATACCAGAAATAGACGAGGAAATCCCCTTTGCACTTAAATCTTCTACAAAAATCAAGGCACCAGCAGAAGGCTAAATTTCTACAGAAATGATTAAAGAAGCACAAGACAACACGTGGAACAACACGATAACAGTGATACTAGTCAAGAAAGGAAATAAGACGCCTGAAAAATTATCGACCAATAAGCTTATTACTAACCCAAGTCTGCAAGCCGTTTGTAAGAATAACAGCAAATCGGTTAAAGAAAAAATTAAATAATTGACAAGGCTATAGTACAAGTGACGATGAACATCCTACTGGAGGACGCAACAGAATACAACTTCCCGGTGTGCATGGCGTTTGTAGATTTCGAAAAGGTCTTCGACTCCACAGAACATTGGGCTATAATGGATGAAATGGATAAAGCACGAATAGACTACTTCTACAGAAAACGTAATGAAAAACATCTATCAAAAAGCTACAAGCACAATAAGACTCCATGAAGACTTCGACAAGATATAGATTGAAAGCGAAATACGACGGGGTTTATCGTGGTCCTGGAAGCAGTGGTCAACAAAAAAAAAAAAAACTGGAGCAAGGTAGAGATCAATATCAATGTTGAAAGATTTCTAAATCTAAGTTATGGGGACGATGCAGTCCTGATCGTTGAAGAGGAAGATTGGGCAAGGAAAATGATGCAAGAACTAGAAAAAGAATCACTTAAAAAGAACATAGACAAAACGAAAATAATGAGTTCACCATAGATACATATCACAATGAATGTAAAGCAAATAGAAAACGTGGCCTATATATTACTTAGGACAACAAAGACGACGGCGAAATAGAAAGAAGATTTAGGGTTAACAAACAAACTGAAGGTAACACAAAAAAGGAAAGATCAATGATAGGCGTTACATTAAAAGACTAGTCACCAATATGATCACTGGGATCATCAAGTGGATACCTTGGATAAAGAAGAACAGAGAGAAATGGGGAACAAGGGGGAGCCCATGCTCAATCTGACCGCAATAAGGCTCATGATGATCATGAATAATCAATCACCCAGGATGTTTATTATCAATAATTAGATCGACTTCAGCTGGCACTAGAATGAAAGTGAAAATTATATTATTATTTAATTTTAAACAAAAACTTTCTTATTTTTTGTTCTAAATTATTAACTTACTCCAGTACATCCCACTCGTGGCTATTGCCTTATAAAATTATAAAAATTAGACAATATTCATCTTGCAAGATATCATTTAAACATTTAACGGTCACTAATCATTTCGATGGACAAAATTTCGAATTCATAGATGAAAATAAATTACAGATAAAGGCGATAGTCGGAAATAACTGCACAGCGGCTCAGCAGATTTTAATCAGCACAATGTTAACGTCATCTTACTAATGTATGCTTTCCATTAGTGTAATTACAAGGGAATTTTCCACGACGACAGGGCGTTTACGAAAACTGACACACGACAAAACTACAACTATGAGCCTAGCTTGCAATAGTGAGTGTATCTAGAGGGGTGGCCCAAATTAGAAGCCGGATTTAAATTTTAAATAAAATGACCGGATTTTTATTGAGTATTAAAGCACACAATTTTCGATTAATTTTCACATACCTTGAAATCGGAATTTCAGACAAGTTACGATCAATTTCAGTTCTTAAAGTTTGTGGATTTCGGGTAACCCTACAAAAAGAAGTCGCATGATGTTAAATAATAATATTGCTAGTTGATGTTACTGCAGTAAATTGATTGGTCGAGCCGAATGGCATTTGTTCTAGATTCATATTGCCCAGTCGGTGTCAAACAATTGCGTTATCATATGACTGTAACGATGGCCGCCTAATGTTATAGCATTTCCAGCAAAATATTCTTACCACGCCGTCTATCCAAAATACACGCCAAACAGTGACTCGTTGAGGCTCCATTTGTTGCCCTTAAGGCACGCGAGGATTTTTCGAGCTTTAAATGCGAAAATTTTGTCGGTCAAGTTGAAAACAATTTTTCGACTTGGCTAAGAATTGAGTCAAATTTTGTACACACGAAGTTGCAGACCTGAATAGAGCATTCGCTGAAGGGATTATGCTGAGTCGATGTTTTTGGGTTTGCATTCGACCTTTCGGAAGAATTCCAGATGACATCCGTCGAAGTAATTTTTATTAAAAGGGGGGATGCGCTATTGCTGGAAGTGCAGGAAGTGTCCACCACTCTGTTGCCTCCAGATGGTACAAGCGCTTCGATTCCGGCGATAGGAGTCTCAAACATCAGTCTCATTCCGGTCGCCCGTTAAAGTTGGACAATGAAGATTTGCTTGAAACATTGGAAGATGAAATTTGGAATCAGTTCTTGGAGTTGGCAAATCAACGATTCATCTCCAACAACTGCACAAGAAGCTTTGATAGGATCCGCATGAACCCACTGAAGCGCAAGCCGCCAAAGAGTCAAGATTTGCTGTCAACTGCTCAAAAATACTTTGAATGACAGATTCTGGAAGCGAATTGTGACGCAAGACGTAAGAAGTGGGCCTTCTTGGTCAATCACAATCGTCAGAAGAAATAGGTTGCACCCAGCTGAACTCCGTCGTCGGTTCTGTGCCAAGATGGTTTCGGCAAGAAGGTCATGATTTGCATTTGGTAGAGATTTGAAGGAGTTTTCCATTTTGAACTTGTGCCAAATGACCGCGTCATCAATGCCAAACTTTATTGCTACCAGTCGGACTATAAGTTGAAGAACAAGTACCCGACCTTCGTCACTTTGTTTCAGTAAGATAACGGCAAACCTCAAACTGCCAAGAAAATTAAGGAGAAATTTGAAGAATTGGACGGCGTTGAAGTCTTTCCGCATCCAGCCTACAGCCCTGTCCGATTATGGCCTCTCCCGCTCAATGGAACACTTCTTGCATAGTCGCCGGTTTGAACCGTTTGGTGAAGTTAAAGAAGTGTGTAAAGAGTTCTTCGATTCAAAGCCGCCCGAGTGGTACTTCGACCAGATCAGAAAACTCGCGGACTGGTGACAAAAGATCGCAGAAAATAATGGCCTCTAGTTCGAAGAATAGTTTTTATCGTTTCATTCATAAAAGTTGTTTTTTTCTTAAGTGTTGCAGAACTTTTGGGACAACTTGTATAAAAAATTGTTCATTTTTTAAATCCAAGCGTGTGTAGCTGTGGGTTGGACGAAGTTCCGGAGTATGAACGATATGGAAGACATAACTTATAAAGAAGGCACACTTTTACAAAAACAAATTTAGAGAGAAATACGCTATAATGGTGAAACGGCTTAGTGTGACCCTGACGTTTTAAAAAGGCGAGAAAAGAGAGCGAAAAGTGAGCCGAAAGTTTCAACTTCAATGCGGCTGGAGGGAAATTACGCTTACGAGCTCCATTCTATTGGCATCAAGTGGGCGCCAACTGAGCTCTTTCGAGAAAGTCGTTTGAGAGAGCTTCAAAAGTGGTACGATGGTGCGGATGTTGTGACGAAATAGGCGCGTAACCCCTGAACTCCTCACTTATAGCAGATAAGTGGGCAAACGTTCAAACAAGTTGCTTCCGATTAAGTTAGTGACCATCCAAACTGGAGCCGCATACGTCATAATGATTATTATTGTCATGTACAAATGTAGTTCGATGATGGATAATCGGCTCCCGGTGTGGAAGATGGAGCCGAGTGCTGATTTTGCTGCTTTTGTTCTTGAAACCGCCCTGTCAATGTGTTGTCTCTAGGTCAGTTTCTTGTCCTCCTTCTGAGATTCGCCAGTAAAGTAGTCCTCTGGTGGAGAACTCTTTTCTGCATTTTTCACAATTTCGGCACTTAAACAGACCTTTCGTTAGCCGGCACAAGTACCGACTGGAAAATGCCCGTGACGTCAGGAAAACAGTGCTGCCAATAACACGCCTATATTCGACGAGATACCTAAGCAAAGTCTATAGCGATTTATTTGACTTGATGGCGTGAACATTAAAGCGTGGATTGCTTCGAAGAAGCGCCACTGCTGTGCCCGTCGGCAATGGACAGCAGTAATTAAAGTTGATGGTGATTACGACCCAGAATAATTAGTGCAACGTGTTTCGTTTTTAAGATTTATTTTAAAAAACCGAGACAATTATGCACTAACTTATAAAATTCAAATTTGTGATATTCGCGATGTTTTATATTCCAGAATTACGGCGAGGGACTGTTTGAGTTCTTTTTAGAGGATATCTGGAAGGGAAGATATTAAAGAAAGATGAAGAGCTTCAGAAAGATATCTTGTATTGGCTTGTCCTCCGTAGAAGTAAAAGTTAAGACAATTTTGACCGATCCGTCTATAGTGTAGTCGAATATACAGGGTGATTTTTAACTATAGGGTCAAACTATGAGGTGATTTCCATTATTCTCATATGAAATAAGCAGAGATGATTTACAATCATGGAAATGATTGGGGAGTAGCACGGATTTACGAAGATAATAACCGAACTTTTATAGCAATACACTTCTGTCGTCAATCTTCTTCACAAATGAAGCAGCCTTTGGTAGAAATCGCATCATCAATCTACGGAACAGTCACCTCATGGAATGGTTGACGCTCATCGCCAGCGATGATTTAACTTCAATGTTTGGACTAGGATTATTGGTATTATTGGACCAGTCGTTCGTCCCTGGGGGGGGGGGGGTACATTGCCTTCATTTTCATTGACAGTACGACAGGTCGTACGGTTGTTGCTTGATGGAGCTACAGCTCATTTCATTCATAGTGCCGTGCAATGTAACGTAATATAGAATTGCAAACTCTTTTGCTTATTTTTTTTAATTTGTCCCTATATTATCATATTTGTCCACATAAAAACCAATATTTCAATAATACAGTTTTATGGTGAATTGTTATATTTAAATTAGTAGGAATAACATGCTTACATTCTAAAAAATAAAATTTAAACAGCGTGGTCCAGTAGGAAGAACCAGTAGGCAGTTGGAGATTAGGTGGGTTCCATTCCCACTATAATAACTGTATTTTCCTTTTCAATTCGTTGAGTTACGACAATTTGAAAAGAGCACCAATAATTTACTCTGTAATACAGCCGTAACATACATCCTTACGTAAAAACGCAGTCGACTATGAGCGTCGTTTTTATGTAAGTTAAGTTGCTCAGTTATTAACAATTGCGGATCTTGTGTAAGTTGCACTTTCTAATAAACGTTACGGTAACAATAAAATATAGGTTTGAGATGGTTGCCGCATGCGTTCAAATCAATCGTGATATCTTCAAATACCATCATTATCCGTTTACAGCACTCTGACCCGGCTTGGGTTTGGAAGCTAAGTAGAGAGTATTTTCGGGCGAATGCTCCAACCCTCGCTCCTTAGGCGGCGAGACCTAATCAGTCGGCGACGATTGTTCCGGAACAAGTCCGGATATCGCCTGGTGCGGATTATCATTAATAATAGCACGTTCGTGCCGCTACAAGTGATTGGCAGCACAAAATCGTACATCGTAATAAAAACACTTTGATTTAGTAATTTTTTGTTTTGCTTAATATAATTCTGGATCCAGATACTGTGTCTGCGCAGACTATTAATGAGTCATTAGTGCCATTTTATCGTAGTAAAAGAAAATGTTGACGAAAAATTCCTCGATTCGGAAGAGGGATGAGCGGCGTCGGATAAACATACCCCCAAATTTATAATCACTTTTTCAGAAGAACGCAATGCTCACGACGACGCCCCATTTGTGGCGGCCGCTTCGGCCAGAAATCTTATAACAATATTTCATCTTTTATTGCCCGCCCACGGCGAAATAGCCGGAAACAGATTCGATTGCACGTAATGGGGAAGTATCGAAATGAAAGCGCCGGCCCTCGCAGCTCCTGCCCATTCCAGAGCTGCGAGTTTCGTCCGAGCTGGTTAACGTTCGAAGAACGGCGTTCGAACTTCGGTGTTCTACTCTGTTCGCGGCGATTTTTCTTCGCCGGGCAAATTGTCTTCGCTACATTTGATCGCTCTTGTGGAAAATAAAGACCGAGCGCGGGTAAAAAACGGCCGAATCGCTGCCGCCGACTTTAATTAAGCCCCTGCCTGCGGGAAAAGCAATTAGCGCCGCAACAGTGTTGCGGTAGCAAGCGTGAAAATCCTCTGCGTGTAAAAATGCAGCCATTTACAATCTGCATGGGGCGCTGCGTTCCCAGCAAACTGATTTACAAATAGTTTACGTGCGAGTTGAGAGCATGAAAAATATTGCCATTAAATGCTGTGATTTAGTAACCAGTATTAAGGGACTCTAGAAGTTTGACGCCATACAGACTACTAAATTACCCTTGACCATAGGACCCCTGAAGGGGCAGAAACCCCAAGACCATCTGGAGCCCGCATCCTACGGAGAAGCCCTCCAGCTGACTCGAACCTGGAAGCTGTGGAAGGCAACCGGACCTGATGGCGTTCCCAACCAAGCGCTGCAACCTCTTCCGAGGAAGGCAGTCGTCTACACCACCACCGTTGCCAATGCTGCCTTCCGACTCTACCACTTTCCGAGCCCTCGGAAAGTTGTAAATGTCGTGATGCTTCCCAAGCCTGGGAAGACCGGCACGTGTGCCCAGAATCACCGCCCGATCTGCTTTTTGGGGAGCTTGAAAGAGTGAGGGGGTGGAATGGATCATCCATCGACATCAGTTGAAGACCTCTAGATTCGGGAGCGGAGGTGGCCAAGGCAAGGCACAACAGCTTCGTCTACAAGATGGATTCAGCGTTCCTCCCGCTACCGCTGATCTAGTTGATCCGGTCCTTCCTCTCTAGCCGAAGGTTCCGTCATAAAGTTATCAGAGCGGCGTCCCCCAAGGCTCGGTGCTATCCCCCACGTTACTCAATAGCTATGCCCTGTACGACGACGACCCGGTATGTAGACGACACAGCGATGTTGTCAAGCTCACGGCAACCCTCGACGGCGATCTAGAAAGTCTACGAGGAAGATTGGTGCAACACGTGGAGAATAGGGGGTGAACGCAGAAAAGAGTTGCGTCGTCTTATTCCTTTCGAAGACCTGGCGATTAGACCTGACGAGGCTCAGAATCTTCGACCGGAAGATACCTTGGAGAGCAGAGGCACGATATCTGGGAGCGATCCTTGATGAGAAACTCACTCTTGGCTCCCCCCTTTATCCCGGGAGCCGGCTGTCCTATCCTCACAAACTCACAATTTACAAAATGTTCATGATGTACGTCTACTCCGCGTGGGGGTACTGTGCGAAGACGCACATCAACAAGCTCCAGGTGACACAGAACCGGCCCGCCAAGTCCATCTCTGGCACTTCCTGGTATATCAAGAATACAATTGTCCATCGAGATGCCGATATACATCCAGAAGTATATCTTCCAGTGCGCTCAAAACATGTTTTCCAACGTTGGAAGCCACGGCAAGCCCATCATATGTCGCTTCTACGAGTACGAGTACGAGAAAGCGCCCGAAGATTCTGGTTGGTACAGGGGCAGCCTAATGTAGGTCTACCACAATCCAAAGAAGAAAGAGGTTGGGGGGTTGGGCTCGGGAACCCCAATGAAGTTAACGTGAACTTCAACCAAGTAATCTCTCAGCAAATAGGGTTACCAGATTATTTTTATTCTCTCGCTTTATACCTCTCTCCTGTGTCTAGCTAGGGTTCTGGTTTGCTGGAGTGCCTTTCCTTTTCTCCTGGCACTCTCCCTTATGTTATTTCCCTTTATATATGGAGTTGTCACCTGGATCTTCGGCTTCACTTCGGATGTCGATTTTTTTTTATTTTTTTCCTCACCCACGCGAACAATATGGCCTTACCACTGCTTGCTTGCGTTTTTCCCCATTTTCTTCTTGTCTTTCCAACTATACATCTCAACTATCGCATCTCTGCTGTTGAGACCTTTGATCTATATTTGTCGGTTACTGCCCAGGTTTTCTCTGCATATAGAATTGCTGGGCTTTTATACATTGCATTTTTGTTTTCTTGTGTAATTCTTTCTTTCCTATTAAGGTGTTGTTAATATGGTAATATATCGGGTTGGCTTTACTTATCTCGTTTCCTATTCTTCCATCTTTACTTATTACTGTTCCTAGGAATTCATAGGCCTCTACTTGTTCCAACTCTTCCCCGTTTATTCTTATGTCTACTTGTTCATCGTTCTCGCCCCTTGTTATTTTGCTTTTTTCTGTTTATTTCCGTCCCCATTTGTTTGTAATGTTGTGGGTTATTTGCATGTCGTCTGCATATAGTAGGGGTTGACTTCTTATTAGGTTTCGATTCACATATCCTAGTCTTGAAATCCTAGTTTCATTTTTGCACTTTTTGTAGATGTAGTCCATGTAGATTACAAAGAGTAGTGAGCTTAGGCTGTTTTCCTGTTTTATCCTCCTTTCGATTCTGAAGACCTACGAAAAATACCCGTTTAGATGCACTTTTCCTTTTATGTTCTTGTGTAGATTTTCTATCACTGTTCTCATCTTGGGTGGGACCTGTAGTTCTCTAAGTGCATTCCATATATATTTCCGGAGTACTCGATCGAACGCAGCTTTTAGATCTATAATATAAAGGCCAGGCAGAGAACCTTGCTTTTGCTTATGGGTTTTTCTAATATGGTTCTTATTGTGAAAATGTTGTCTTGTATTTGTCTCCCTTTTTATATATAGGGATTATTATATTATTCTCCCAGTCTTATTTTTTAAACTGTTCCGGGATTAGATCGTCTTCCCAAGGTGATTTCCCGCTCCTTACGTTTCTCACGGCTTCTATAATCTCTTCTTCCGTTATTTCTTCCTTGTCATTCATTGGGGTATTATCCTTCTTCTTCTTCTGGGGGAATTTCTCCTCTCCCTTTTCTTCAAATTTTCGTGAGTTGTGTTCCTTCCATACTTTCAATATTTCCGGAGTTTAGCTTGCAATTATTTTTCCTCTTTTGTTCTTCATATTTCTTACTTTTTGTTTCGGATTTCCCTTTAACCTCTTAACCACATCGCAAAATTCTTTCTAGTTCTCAATGTAACTGTTCTCAATTTTTTTTCTAAATTCTTCCAAGAAAGTTGACTATTTCGGGATAATTCGTCCCTATTTTTTGAACGAAACGATCACTGGGTAGAGTATACGAATGAATTGTGACGAGTTGTTCTTCAAGAAAAATAGTAGAAAAAACTGGATTGGGCGTACCAAAAAAAGCTAACAGGAGAAGATTTCAATCCCAAGAGTTAAAAAAAAATGAAAGCATGCAAACTGTGACGAAGGGCGAATTTATAAAAAAGGAAAACAATTCGATATACAGAAACGACTTACTTGCTGCCATCAGAGAACATAATCTCCAGGAGTTTTGTGTAAACTTGTTCAATTACCTGCGCTACTGAATATTGATTTTCAGGAAGAAAATGGGAAATTTACATCCATTGTTGACTCATAGTTGGCGGAAAAGATCCTCGAAGCATTTTTGCTGTTTCATTTATCACAGTGGGGGCAACTGTGCACGTAAAATTTCCAAAATGGCCACCTTCAATATAGACCGCCAATAGTAGCAAAATGTGGGATTCCCAACATCGGCGTTTAAAAAATATGCAGTGAGGGTGTCAAGTGCCACTGATTACAATACTTGTAATACGATGGAATATATTATTCCGAACCGGAGGTGCGACACCTGCTTAGAATTTCGCTCGCATCTTAACCTCCTTAAGCGTTCGTTGTTATTGCAGTGCATACATTTGGCTGCTGAAACTTGCGGCTGGGTATTCAGGGCGTTGTTCGCTGCAGCCGTTGCGTAATTTATTTTTGAAGCTACGACATCGGCTTAGTTTTCTCGTTTAAAGCTTCATTGGAGTTCAAATGGGGCATACGCGAAGCTGCATAATTAAACTGTCGAAATTAATTAAGAGATGAGAATTTTTTAATTTGAAATATTAGCATACCTTATTCTCTTTCCAATATCAGTTTTCTTATTTCCTTTTATATTTTGTTCCTTCCCCCTATCCTTCCATATGGCTTCCAGTAGGAAATGATCGCTGTCGGTTTCGTGTCTCACATCATTTACTTTTTTATCTTCTCTCGCTACAATGATGGGTTTTTTATTTTGTTGTGGTATTGCTCTCGTAATTTTGTGTATTTTCTTAAATGTATTGATGACAACCAGATCATTATCAATACAAAACTTTTCCCATGTTTGCCTTTTACTCTCTGGCATTTTTTGTTCCTTTCCCACTTTTGAGTTAAAGTCGCCTAATAGAATTTGACTACCTTGTAATTTTTAATTGTATTTTGTAGTTGTAATCAGAATTGATTTTCCTCATTTACCCTCTCATTTTCGCTTGTGTGTCTGTGTTGCTTATTTTCATTGCTACTTTCATTTATTATATCGCAGTCCGCGAATGATGTTATTTCTGAAACTATTATTTTCCTTTCATCTTGCTTGCCTACGGTGAACGCATTTTTTACCTTTGCCCTTTTGTATATTATCCTGTAAAAAGTTTTCTACTTCTGATTCGGCATTACTAATGTTCTTTATTATAATATTGATTCCTTTACTTTCTTTCTCCTGTTTTTTAGGTTCTCTACCTCTTTGCATAGTTATGTCTTTTCCTTATTTCCCATATTTCTTCACTATCTCGCTGTTACTTGTTATCTTATTCCTTCTGCTTTACTTCTTTCATCTCTTTGTTCATTTCTTTTATTATTTTATAGTTTGTCTACGTTTCCCTCGCTTAAGTTGTCTGATGTGTTTTGAATTACTTCTCCAGCATGGGATCCCTGTGTTACTCTACTTCGCTTAAAAGCTTCTAGTTCAGCTTCAAATTCCTTTCCTTTGTCACTAGCTTTTCTCTGTTTCTTTATATAATTCTCTAGAGCGCTTAGACTGTTTTTCGCTATTTGTTTGCCTTTCCCACTCTCGATTTTTATTTATCTGGTACAAAATTTAGCACTTGGCAATGTTGATTTTAAATCAGTTCACTTAATTGGCCATGTTCATATTTTCATAACCTCATTCTAAAGTCTAAGCTTAAATAACGTAGGTTTAACTGACAACACAGCTGCTAATCTTCTCTCTCATTTCGTCCTTACACCCTTTATCTTTTCACGCTACTCTTTGCTTTTAAAACTAAAAATTCACCAATTTTGGAGTGCTATCGCACGCGATTATTGTCACTATCACACCCTTGAAGGTTTAGTTACTCCTCAAAAACTGTTGAGGCTTGAATAGGCTGTGTTACCATCACACCTACCATATTCTTCAGTCCTAGTATAATCAAACCATCAACTATTTCGATCTTCGCAAAACGCCTTGAATGATGAAACCTTCAGTGCTGAGTATATTAAATTGTTCTTAAAGGAATTTTTACTTTTCAGTGCGGAATCATGTAGTTGCCTGAAATATAGTAAAAAATAATGGAACGGAATGGAAGACATATTGTTTAATAAAACTTATTTTTCTGCCAACCCTTACACCTCTTGTCCAACCTTCAACATGTAACAGATTAAATTGTTTTGCCTTAATCTAACAATTTTCTCTACAAGAAATATATCCGAGATATTTGATTTTTTGTTTCGTAAACGAGATAGATAATACAATTATGCCGTTGGAGGGGCAAGATGAGGACTTTTACGGGACTAACTTAATAAGGTCGGTTAGGATGGTGAAGATGAGTGTTTTTTATAGGCTAATAGGGTGCTCCGAGACCGGTGTCAAGTGGCGCTCTCGACAGCCGCAGCCGTGAAGCATTTCGCCCCGGAGACTCATATCGCCCTAAATTATGAAGCGCGCGATCAGGGCCGGCTCGCGCATGTTTATCACATCCATGCGTCTGGAAATCGACCGCTCCGTTTCCAGAATAAATGCGGTGTGCGAATTCGCAAAATCATTTTGAATTAAAATGATGCCGGACAAAGTTCATTCGCGAATGTTCTTCCTTATTAAAAAACCATTTGCATGTCTCGAGGATGAAGAAATTAACATTTCAAAGCGAAAAGTAGTGTAGTCACAGAATTTTAGTGGTATCTATTTAGTAGAACGCTTGGCAATTTATTGACAATAGATAACATTTGGAAAATCGTATAAAACAATTTGACATCTGTGTATATTTACATTTTAGGTCTTACAACAGATAAATTGAGATATTCTAAAGATCCGCCTCAAGGAGATGGGAGCGGCGCGAAGGCAGATTCTAGTATCCTGCTCGGCTCAACGACACGAAGCCGCGAGCATTCTAGAATCAAGTGTGTAGGCATCAAACATTTGCGAGAAACGCTTAAGAGAAATTGCGGGCAGTTGTGGTAAAATACAGTTCACATGGTAATCTAAGTGCGCCGAGAATAGGCAGGCAATTTGAAATAAATAAAACTAGGAAAAATCCCATTAGCTTGCGTAACACGTGATATATGAAACCTTAAATAGGAATTAAAAACGTTTAAAGTCAGTGACCTTCGATTGTGACAAATATATATGAATACAAACAGACGTCTTAAATATAACTGAATTTTTTTATAATAAAAGGCAAACAGTAAAATTGGAGTACCGAGAATTAAGTATACGATTATAACGACAGCGATTTATAAGCTGCCTATCGAAATAGACTTTCCAGCAAAAATATCACTTAATAAGGGCAAACTTGTCTAGACGAGTCAGTTGCCACGATGTCGTTAAATGAAATATAATGCACGCACACGTCCACAATCTCAACCTGAGCACCCGCCAGCTTGCTGAGAAGCAAATATTCATAAATCCACTGTTGCTATATGCTAAAACAGTTTAAAAAACGACTTACGGTGGAAAAAACAGGAAGTGAAGGTGAATATGGAATGACAGATCACGAGGAACAAAGCGAACAAAACAAAGCGTTGCAGCCTTTTTTATCTGAAGATTTCTGCCGACCTGAAAAGTTTTAGGGCTCAAATAGCCCTTGATCGGTATGTCCAACAGAATCAAACAGCACAGTCTCGTTCCCGTAAGTTGTACAAAAATTTATTGACACGATATCAGTGCGTGATGATGGATGATGAGATATGTTGCTTCAATTATATTTCCGGGCAAGATCACTGCATTGGTCGCAGCCGGAAAGATGCTCCAGAGGACTACAAAAGAAGCGGAAAGCAAAATACCCGAAGAAATTCCTTGTCTGTTGCGGTTTGAAGAGCAGGGCTTTAATCACCACTGAGTCTCAACTGGTACATCTATTAAAAAGAGTGTTCGCAACAACGTCATTTGCTATTCATGTAGCAGCACAATGTCAAACCGCTTTCTTGGCCAGATCTTGCGATATTCCACTACTCAAGTCAACGAAAGAGTGTTACGCTGCTAAAGGTGTGGCTTTGTACCAAAACAAATAAATCCACCAAAGAATCCAGAACTAAGGCTTAGTGAGCAATATTGCTTCAACGTGAAGGGAATATTGAGGAAAACAGGAAACAACAGCCCAAACCATCAAAGATTCAAGTGGCTCTAGGTATTACGTAAAATTCAAACGGAATGCGTGCAAAAATCGATGGCACAAATCGTAAAACTCGCGTAGCGGGATCCCGCCACAATCTTACACGAAGAACTATTTTGTAGTTTAAGGCCTAGTAATGTGTTTAGAAGTTATATAAGTCTAATAAATATATTTCCAAGTATTTTGTGTAAATTGTCTCAACTGGGTACTCCAACTTTGCTGTGTTCACCCTTTATTAAAAGTAAAAGAAAAGAGGCAATCTATAGAAGAAAGGCACTAAAGAACCAAAGGTTTGAACAACCTGAAGAGAGTTAGAAACCTTCTAGAGTAAAGTAAAAAAGAAAGTTGAGAAGAAAAATGTAAAAGATAATTTTCATCATTGGAAAAGGGAAAATCGATATGGATGTTAATTTGAATACGGAAGCAGATGTAGAACGTATATTTTTGTGGAGATCTTCTCTCGAAGAAGCTAAAAGCTGTGAACTGTTATCGTTCATGTGCCTAATCTGGAATTAGGAAACACATCTTTTCTTCTTCTGTTTTTAATTTTTTTGCATAGAGCAATGGTTATTTTTCAACGATTACACTTATTCTACGTACTTTTCTGTCCGCATAGTCAGTTAAAATAAAATGGCGATTTTCCTCTACTACAACTCGGCACAGTACTGTGGAAGCAATTCCCTATATTGTTGAACATTGACGGCATCCGAATTTAGCGTAGGCATACAATTTGAGTGAGACCATAGAGTACATTTCTGATGGTCATACCGGAAAATTGCCCAATATGATGGATGGTCGCGCCATAACGGAATATGCAGCAAACATAAAATAAGTTGGAGATAATCTAGTGGTAGATGTGTCGATAGCACTATTCCCCACCATGGATCAAGTAAGAGAAAGCTAAAATTGGCAACACAATTCCCAATTAGACAGAGTTTCTCCAAAAAAAGCTGTGAATTTTCTTCGTTATGATTAACGGAAAAAGTGAGTTTAATATTGTTTTACTTCCATACAGCATTTGCTCCGAATTTGCCATATAGTCCAAACTTTGTACATTATTTACCCGGAAGCTTTATGCAGTTATAACTAAAGATCTGGTTCTTTCCTGCTCATTTCCTTTAGGTTTAGGGTGTGGCTACAGGAAGGTGAGTTTAATGTTCTATTTTTTGAATTTTTTACAAAAATTAATCTTAACACCATGGTGATATTTTGAAAGATCCGAAGCAGAGGAGAAGTTGAAATCATCAATAACCACTTTCGGAAGAGAACGAAAACTAGAATATAGAAGTGAATGATACATAGCTAAAGAACTACAAAAGAAGTTAGGTAACAAATTAGTCCACAATTTGTATAATCTTACAAAATTCTCTTCGTTGCCTCGTCGCCGGAAAATCATCTCCCTTTCAGTTTGTTTTTCATGTAAGACTTTTCTACTTGTTTCATTTTCCTTCAGTTCTTAAACCACCATGATTTTGTAAGGACGAAATTGGAGGTTAAAGTGCAAAATTCGATGAGTGCTGGTCTCCACGGTCTGTCGAACTCTTTTGATATTTTCTAGCGTTGTAACGGTCCGATCACGTCCCCGAGTTGTTTCAGGTCTCACAGATTCTTTCGATCTGTTGTTAAACCATTTCAGTATTGTTGAACGAGTTGTTGGACCGCGTCGACTAACATTGAAGCGAGTTCGAAATCTTCACCGAATTACGGATTACAACAAAGGTATCGTAAACAAAGACGCGTTGTTCGATCCTTCACGGCTCTATGGCTACTAGAATGTCAACTACCAACGAGCGTATATCCAACCACTGTGCATGCGCTGTTCCCCTATCACCAATATTACATTCGTTTCAAAAACAACGCGTCCCTGTTGGACTCTGTAGATGAAACATTGAACACTGTTTTGTTTATCCAACTGTCGATGTACTATTACAAAACAATACTTGTTTACATACAGCTCATTCCCTGGTCAAGTTCCCTTCCCAACAAATCACCGGATCTATTAAAGTGGGGAATTGAATGGGACATGGGCTAGCCTAGTCTTCAATTCCACCAACAATACGTGGTGTGTCTAAAAAGTTTGGTGAATAGTATCAAAGAACAAAGAAAAAATATATAAATACAACACACTTTTGACAACGTCCATAAATTTTCTGGAAACTGCCAGCAAAGTCATATTTAGGAATCGATTGCAGGACCGCTGTCATACGTGCTTACGCTTACCCAGTAGGTTAACTTTGGCTGCCAGCTCCACCCCCACTACAAGTAAATAATGCAATACAAAGCGCGCGCACGTCTGGCCCGTTTCCGTTGAGCTATAGGAGCATTCACCGAACTTTTTAGGCACACCACGTATTTATCCAACATTGAAACCCTGTGTTGCTGGACGATTTTTGTCACTTCTACAATTATTTTCATGTGCTCGGCGCAATTACCAAAGAAATACCGAATGGTATACCGAACGGACTCGGGTTCTATACCCGGAGCTCTCTGATGCTAACGGGTGGCCTACTCAGTCACAAAAAATAATTGAGTACTTGCGTTCACTTCAAAAAAAGGGTAATAATGGTGATCGTCGAAGGCGTGGTGCTTGATGACCGGCCAGAGAAGGCGAACATATGAAAGCCTTAATCTTCTCAGTTCGCAGGCGGCCAATAAAGCCTTATCAATAAAGTTTCATTTTCCAATTTCATTATTTAGTAGTCATAGTCTTGAAGTTTGTAAAGTGAATTTTGTGATCATACTAGGGGTTAAGTAGGCATTTACAAACTTTTGGGACGACGCCTGCGGTATCGGAAGGGGTTAGGTCGTTATATTAGTTCTGATAAACTATTATTTTATGCGCCGACTCATTAAAATATAAATTACCAATTAAGTTAATAAATAAAATTTGTGCCTATTAATACAACAAAAAATAAATTAATTAACGTCATGAAATAATAAGACTGATAATATGAGCGGATTGCGTTTACGGCTTTCAGATACTCCGAGGCATTTCGTTGGCCATGGCTCTGCCAGCTCTCCATATTTCGCGTACTTTTAATTCTCCCGGTACCTTTTCGAGCAGCGAAGGATGTTGGATCCAGGCCAACGAAATTATCTGAATTCGCGTTTCGGCAAGCAGGGGCTAAGCCAGGTCAGGCGTAAGAGACAGACAGCAAACACGGCCCAGACTTGTGCTAATCCATTCATATTAATCTCCGAAGGCCATGCCGTATTCCGCATATCATAAATTTGAAACTTTCCGTCTGCGCTACAGAAGCGCTATTATTCCCTTACACTAACGCGACAAAAAACATCTAGGATCTATATCATGGCATTGTTGTGCACCAAAGCGATTCCACGATTTAATCATCCTTCAAATGGATTATTTTAATTTCCATATTGTTGAACATAATCTGCATATGATTAGCATACAACCCCTAGAGGCCGGCGGATAGAGGAACGCCTCCCAGGTGGGTGGACCAACAGGCCTAACAGCAGGCAGCATTGTTATCATAATTTAAAAATCCCTTAGATAAATGGAAGATGGTACAACGCATCACAATGGAAACAACAGAGGAATATCTGCATAAACAGAAAGACAAAAAGAGAAAATGGATGACTGATGAGATACTGATCCTTATGAAGAAACTAAGACTTTTAAAAAATAACGATCAATTCAAGCATAGTATACATGAAGAAATGCTACAATGTATTGTGTGACAGTGCTAATTGATCTATATAATACTGGAAAAATATCTGAAGATTAGCTGGAGTCAACGTTTCTTTCCATTTTTAAGACATCTGGAAAGACGCGTGACGATTATAGGCTTATTAACTTAATAAATCATGTAGCCAAAGTATTTCTAAAAATTATACACCGACATAACTATTTTAAATGCGAATCGGTAGCAGGAGAAACACAGTATCGATTTAGAAACGGGTTTGGTACAAGAGAAGCCATTATTACACTAAAGATGTCTGTATTTGTTGTAAAATATGAAAAAATTTTAATGTCCTCAAAAAAATCCGCAAATACAACACAGATATTAGAATAATATTAAAATTGTATTGGAACCAAGCAGCAAAAGTCTAGATTCAGAATAGCTACACATACATAATAGAAATTCAGAAGTGTGTACATCAGGGACGTGTGTTATCATCTACACTACTCGGGTGGAATCTTTCATGAAGCAATTAACAATTGCGTCGACACTATAGAGATAAACAGTAAAATAAAAAGAGGAGATAACGGAGAAGTTACAGTACATGAGAATAATATGGACATTTTAGAATAAGAAAGGAAGAAAAATAATATTATAATAGGAGATTTACACACAATGGCCCTAAAAACAAACCAAGATAAAAACATGTAATCAGAAGATTAGGAGAAAAATTAGAGGTTGTTACTAGGCCAGGATTGTCTGAAATTTGAAGTAGCTGGGAGCACTAATTACAAACGTGAAGAAGAGAGAGAAGTCAATTTGAGGATAATAAAAACCGATAGAAATGCGAGATTAATAAATAATTCGTTGAGACCAAAGAATTTACAAAGGAATAGAAAAATCCACGAAACCAAACAAAGACCAACAGTACTTTAAGCTGTGAAACATGGGTTCAATAAAACGATAAAAGATTAATGAAATGGGAACGAAAAATAATAGGAGGAAGGATGACGGAAAGCGTTATTTATGAAGTAACGAACTATTTGGGATTTATATAGAGTACAAGATATCATCAAGAACATTACATATAGAAACAGAGGAAAACGAAAGGATAGTGAAGGCAATGGGATGGAAAAACCTGGGAAGACCTGGGAGAAGATGGAGAAAAGCTTTGGAAGCAGATTTAAGGCAAAAATCCAGTTTCGGGCACCCTAGAACCATATTATTAGCCTATTAGTTAAAGGTGACCCTGTTTTCATTACGTAAATAAATAAACAGTTCTAATTCTTTTTTTTTTCAGTTTTCACTTTATCAGTCTTACTTATACCATACATCATCTAATAGACTCGAGAATCTTCAATAAACGCCAGGTTAGAACGATCAAATCCGGGTCCCATCAATGTTTACATCGTCGTAAGGTGCAAGCTTACGTAATTCACTTCACAAAATCCTTCTCATCTCTTGCGGAAGTTCCTCCACTCTTCGTTATTTTTAGTAACAATAAGCAAAACTATTTTGGTGGTTCCCGAAGCGTGCCCTATAAGTTTTCAAACTTAGTATGAGGGAATATTCAGAATAACAAAAGGCACGTAAGTTGATTGCTCTAGAAGTTGAGTAGGAGAAGAGGGAAAACGCAGAGCGGTCAACGATAAATTCGATGAATTAGCACTACAGACACGACAAACGTGTTCGTGCACGTAAACATTATCTTTTCACTATGTTTTACCTTGTTTTCATGTCTTTATCTTGTTTTTTAGGTAATGGCACCACCTAGTAAATGAAGATCCGCGATTCTCGAACTATTCAAGTCGGGCATCCACCCTTCAGACATCCGCGATCAACCATCCATGACACCATCCACGCCAGCTGTTGTCAAAGTCATCGAGAGAGAAACATGAGAAACCCCCAACGATACATGCGCCAGCTCGCCCAGTACTGTGGTATGAGGTATTTTACCATTTGATCCGCTGTGAAATCACGTCTGGAGCTTTACCCTTACCGTACGATCAAAAACTAGCGGCTGACTGACAAACAAAAAACGACTAGGAAGAAATTGGCCAACGATTTGGCAACCCGATTCCATCAGACACGTTGGTACGACGTCGTCTGGACAGACGAAAGGGTTTTCTCAGGCGGTGGCGATCCGTCAAAATACCAGGATACTTGGCCGATCCCCTGAGGATGCCAATGCCATAGGGAGAACCATTGAGCGCTCCTCTCATCCTGTATACGTCATGGTTTTCGGAGGCATCACAGCTGATGGAAGAACCCCCTTTATTTTCATCGATCTGGGCGTAAAGATCAATACGGAAGTGTAGAAGAAGGACACCCTAAACTCCATATGCTTCGACTGGGCCCCCAAACACTTTAGATCTCGCTCCTGGGTCTACCTTTAGGATGGGGATTTTGGACACAACGCCTAGACAACGCAGGACTGACTGTGGCCTTCTTGCTCCCCCAAATGCAATCCAATAGATTTCTCTGTCTGTGCGGAGTTGGAGAGGAAGGCCTGAGCCACTGCCCACTCATCTGTGGAATCTCTAAAGCGATCCCTTCTCAAGGTCCAGGATGAACTCTCTATCGAGTACCTGTCTGCCGCCGTCGATGCCGTTCCCAACGGATTCTCATCCATGCAAATGGAGATAGATTCAAGAACTAATTGTTGATATGTTATCCTAAGACGGATAAAGTATTACTGTTCGGTTGGTATTGCTTTTAAAATAAGACTGCCGGTGCAAAACCTTTCTCCGTGTTAATTATCTCGCACCCTGTAACGTGGATGAAACAAAATGTTTCAAGAAAAACGACCCGGAAGAGAAATAATCAAATTGTTATTAAACAAAATTGGATCCTTTGTTGTCAGTGTTGGGTGGCTTGATAAATTGATGCAGTTTAATTCCTTTTCTTAAGAAGGAAACTACATTTGCTGGGAGAAACCCAACTACTCACTTAGTTCGTTATCTGCTCAAAATTACAAAAAACCAAACACGAAGGAAGGTTATCACCACATCATTACTATTGATGGCGATAGCCTCGAAAATTTGATTGATTTTACTAAATGCTACACCTCTCGGATGTTTTTCTCTATAGTTTTAAGCGAACAAAGCTGCTGCCAATTTATCAATTTTATTGAATTTTGAGCATCAGCAACATGCGGCGGAGTTATATTAGGGAAATACACAACTCGTTGATTTAACAGGTGACGAGGTCGTAGAAAATTCCGTTGACCTACTCCGGAAATCGAACCTGAACTTTCTTTTAAGAACCCACGTTTTACGAACTAAATCACGATCGTAAATTACTGCCAACAACCCAAGAATTTCTAGGTGAAATTCGAATTGACAGGATTCAGATGAGAGCACTAGCACGTGCACTATAATTAGTTAACTTGGTGGTAATAGCGTAGACAAACAATGCAGGCATAAAATGCAGACAACTAACGGGCGTTTATTTTTTATGAAATGAGGCCAACTTTTTGCTGGATCTGAAAATTTGGTTCATGACAATCTGTTCGGCATATAACCTCCACGAACAGCATTGCAGTCAACAATTCTTTTATTGAGATTTTGCACCACATTTTGGCACATTTACGGCGTAATATGTTCTTCTTCTGGAACAGATCGAGGAGGTTGTGGGGCCGTTAGAAAAACAGACTGTGAAAGCTAGCCCTAGCCGAATTTTCCACTTTCATTCTCACAAAATCATGGTGGTTCAAGAACTGAAGGAAAATGACGATGTACGGCTGATAACGAAATAAGATTAATTTCACTTATCGGGTGCTGTAAACAAACAAAATTGTTGGTACTGGTCGAGAAATCATCTACGGGAAGTCCATCGAAGGCCCCTACATAGCGAGAGAGTAACTGTGTGGTATGGAATAGCTCAATTTGGCATAACTGGACCCTACTTCTTAGTTCCGAGAAAACGGACACATCGTTACCTTACAATGTTGCGAGAATTTTTTATGCCTGAATTGAGAAGACACCGGATTGCCCTCGATAGGGTTTCGTTTCAACAGAATGGAGCTATTGCCATACCTCAACAGAATCTGTGACTTTTTAAGGCACATTTTTCAGGGCGCCTTATTTCATTGCGCAGAGTTGTGGAGTGGGGCAGGCCTCCTCGATCGCCAGATCTTTTACAGTGTGATTATTTTTTTATGGGGCTACCTGAAAGTAGTAGTAGTCATAACTCGAGAAATTCGAACAATTCCACGTGCTATGCTTGAAAGGCGTATGGACACTTGAATTAGATACTTTTCGTTTGTACTTTATGTTTTAAATCGCATATGTAATCTTTGAACACAATGTATAGTAGTGTATAAGTAACAATTAGCAATAAATAATATGTTAGGCTACCACTGTATCGATCTTCTTAGTTAGATAGTTAAATTAAACTCCAAAGTAGAAAATAGATGTAAACGTCCATTTTATGCAAAATAATAGGTTTTTTCATGAACAAGCACAATATCATGTTTCTGCAACGTAATGCTGGACTACAGCGGCGCACGGTAATTGTTCGTGTCGTTTGTTTATTTTCTGTAACCCATTGTAAACAGAACAAAACAATGCGATCAATCATCGCATTTTTGCCCTCCTTTGTGATCCAGCGTTCGGGGAGAAGCCATCGCAAACATTTGTTGTTCGTCGCATATTTGACGCCGAACTGGCTATGCATAAAATGAGCGAAAAGTATTTTTCAGTGTGCACCACGCATTTTAAAAGAATGCAGCAAAAATATTGTACATTCATGAGCTGGCAACAATTGTCCTGTACCTAAGGAGCTTATCAAGGCGACATGGTGACAAATAGAACAAAATGCTGTGAAATATAAGAGTGACAATCATCTACGGGGTACGGGACAAATTAAACATTTTTTAAAATAAAATTTTATTTGACAAAAATTAAAACAAAAAAAACCTTTTTCGAGTTAGTTGTAGAGAGTCCAGAGTAGAATTAGCCTATGTAACCCCCCTCAGCCGCAATGACTACCTCCATCCTTGGTCTGAAGTGCTCGCACGCTCTCTGTAAAGCAGCGCTGCCCGTATTGATAAATGCTGGTGGTGCGACATTAGGGTGTCTGGACTTGTTAGTAATCCAGAACATATCCACGTTATCTGACAACCAGTTTTGGACTAAATGGCTTGTATGTGCCAGTGCACCATGCTGCTGAAATACATATCAGCCATCCGAGGCCAGTTGCACGCTCACCGGCACCCAACACTGACACCAGTTTCCTTAATGATTGCCCCGGGCCCTTCGAAATAAACGCTTGAGCCGTTTCTACGACTGCTCTTGAATAACTCTTTCGCGATGGGTTAGCGGAACCTTCCCCAGATTTCTCGAAACGAATTATTTCAGTCGCCGAACGCCCAGCGCGAAGACTTTTGATAAGTGCCACACTTCGGTTGTACTCCGCCCTTTATCGCAACAGTTCGTCCATTTTGAAGTTCTAATTGTTTTCTAGGAGCACATGACTTTCATGAACGTCTACAACGACCTATTGCGGCAGTACTACAGGGCAGGATATTCAAATTTAAATTTGTCCTGATTTAAGGGTCGTGCCCTGCAAATATTATAAAATACAGTTATGAGTTTCATATGCAAGATGGTGCACATATTTTTCATCATGAAGGTTAGATCAGTACTTATCGACACAACAAGTATTTAGAGTACTGTTAACCTAACAAGACCTAATGGTATGGCGATAAAAACGTTTTAGCTTATTCATAACCTTATTTTTAGAGACCTGTGCATCGTAGTAGTAAAGAACGGCATAAGTAACGTCGAAACGATAGTATGGGAAGACTTAAAATCGGTATGTCATGTGGTTGACTGCAGATCAAAATGCCATACTCAAATTTATTTATTTTTAGATCACTGCACCTCTGCGTTACACTATGGAGTGACGTTTAAAAATGAAGATTGTCTACAGAAAAACTTCTGTTCATCGTTTTTTTGGAGGAGGGGGATTTCAAAGGAATTGTACTTATTGACTTTTTCAGAAGCAAAACAGTGAAGATTGAAACTGTTGCTTTAATTTTGCTAAAATTTAAACAGTTTGCGAAGCTTGTGGCTCCGACTTGCCACCTTGTGACTATGTCACACCCATTAAAAAAGGAGGAGAGCAAATCCAGAGCAATAATCAGGTTGAAGAATTCGTGCGCAGCTCGTTTTATACTCGCTATACTGTTTTTTATGAAACCAGCCTTAAAAAAGTTTCTTTTATATATGTACGGCCCTCGTATACCAAATTTTTGCGATAAAGCTATCTACATACAAACTAATTATAAATAAACAACTGATATTCAGGGCCATGCTTAAATAAATTTAAAGAAAGAAGGTCATTTTTAAGAGTAGGATAATATCGCTTTCCCTGGAGCAATCAAGAACACGAGCCAATGAAGATAAGTTAAATAAAATACTAAAAATGATGGACGTTCCAACCGTTAATGCAAAAGAATTAAGAAAAGAGCAAGCGAAATTTATATAAGAGATAGGGGAATTGAAAGCTTAAAACAAAAATACAAAAGAGGAAAATAAAAGAGCTGAAAAGGAAAATTATGGTAATCAACGAGTAGAAGTAATGGAAAGGAAAAAAAGAAGAAAAAACTTCATAATATAAGGATTAATGCTAGGAGAAGAAGAGTCAACGATGTTGAAAGTGGAAATGAAAAATTACATGAGAAAACAGCTAGGCGATAAAAAAAACTAGGTAAGAAAACCACTTTCGTAAAATTTTAAAAAGGGAAAGATGAAAAATAAAAGCAAATTAAGAGAATATAAACAAGAAAAAATATACATCGATGACGATATGGCGAAAGAAGAAAGAGAAATCTAGGGAAAATTAGAAAAATAGCCCAAGAGGAAAGGAAGAAGGGGACAAGAATGAAATTGAACAAGAAAAAATATAAATATAAAAAGAAGGAAAACCCAGCCCTCCAAAAAACTAACTAAAATAGCAATGATAAGGTTACTATGGCAACGACTTGACAAAGAATAGGTATATGAGGATAGATTGCAGCGACATGGAATGTTCAAGCCTTAAATGGGAAGGAAACTTGAATAGGCGAATGTTGATGTTCTAGCAACCACAAAAATAAAACTAAAAGAAAAAACATGCACTAGACGATAGGCGCATAATGGTGTTAAGCGAAATTAGGTACATAGAAAGAACGAAAGGAAGAGTTGGGCCTGCATGGTAAAGAAATCAGAAATAATAATGGACAGAGAATCAGAAACTTCTATGTACAACACAACTTATTGGTAATGAACTCATTTTTCAAACACAAAGCAACACATAAGTTTACGAGAGAGGTTATAAGTAGGAATGAAATATTTGTAATTGATTACGCCTTAATAAACTGGGGTTATAGGTACGAAATCAAAGATGTGTGTTATGAGTATACAGATGTCCTAAGACACACAAAAACACACTACTAAAAGCGAAAACGAATATAGAAATACAGGAAAATGATAGAAGTACAAAAGTTGAAGAACGAAGTAGCAATATTAAGGAAGCGATGAAGTCATATAGGTTATCAAATAGAGAAATAGCAGAAAATTACAGGAATAGAGTAGAGAAATGAATAATTGTGGAAAATATTCAGACAGCTTAACTAATGCAGGAAGAGAAATACGTGGAATAACTAAAGTTAGTAGAAATAGAAGTAAGAGACAAATGACATGGTGGAACGAAGACATAAAGAAGAAAGTAGATATTAAAAAAGATAAATGAAAAAGGTATTTCAACCATAGAAAAAATCAAACATACCAAGGACACAAAAGACAAGGGGAAAATTAATAAAACAGTGCTGGAAGTCAAAAAGATGGGAAGAGTTCGGTGGGAAAATGCAATCCCAATTCCATACGAACTAAAAACTATTCTACAAGACCCGAGAATAAACAAGAAGTAATAAAGCAAATTAGAGATAAAAATAGAGTAATTTTAACAACTGAAGATGACGTCATCAATAGATGGAGAACGTACTTCAGGGATCCCTTCAAAAAGGGACACAGAATAAATAGTCTGTAATTATTATCGGGGAATTCTCCGGCTCAGCATACCATCAAAGATATGTAAAAGAATTTTGGAAATAAAATTGACGCAAGAACTAGAACTGTAACTTAAACACTCACAAAGTGGCTTCAAAAAAGGTATGTGCATACAAGATCACATTTTTACGATCATAACATATCACAGAAAAATTAAGAAACACAAATGTATCAATATATCAAATTTTCCTTGATTTAGACATAGAGTATCAAGACCTCATCATATTTGCTAGGAAAAAAAGTTTAGAACTTTAATTTAAAGTGAAATGAGAAAAACATAAAAATAATGGATTTGGACAAATAGAAAGAAGTGCCTGCAAGGTATATAACAGAGAGAAGTCTTAATAAAAACATAAATAAGCATATGTAATTCAGTATTTGTACCCATACTAATCTTTGGATGTGAGAGCGGAGTCCGAACAAAAAAAACTCGAGAGTAATATACAAAGTATAGAGATGAAACATCTGAGGAGTGTCAGGAGTTATTAAAAGAGACCACATTGGAAATGACAGCAACTGAAAGTACAGCTAGTAGTAAAATGGATAGAGGTCTGCCAACTGAGATGGTATGGGCATTTCAGGCAAATGAAAGAGCAGGGAAGACCAAAAACTATATGGGATAAAGACGTTGAGACGATACTAAATAACAGAGGGCTTACAACGACACAGAATAAGAGACACTCCATATATGGGAAAGAAATTAACGAATAAGGAAAGTGATGAAAAGTGTGTGATTCGATATGTGTAGTAAAGTGTCTAAAAAGAAAACTAGTGCAATCACTTTTTGTAAAAATTTACTAAACGATTATTGTTAATTAAAAATGCAATAAATTTATTAAAAATTGACCCCTTTTTATACAAGCTCGCTTCAAAAAATCAATACTAAGATATCTTCTTGAACAAATTCTCTAAAACTGCTCATGCTCTACAATCCAAAGCAGTAAGGTCTGGTTAGCTTTAAAAAATGAGGCACATTGCTGCTCAGCCAAGTTTTAGTTACTCTTGAGTGTTTTGTGGATGGTTCAAGACCCATCTTGTAATTTTCACAAACTCGCTTTCATTAAATGGGCGGAGAAGTAAAAATATATGATTTTTTGGAAGCTTAGATCTAACGGTACCTTCATTGCTTAAGATAAATTCACTAAGAGGCACAGTATTTATTTGGTCAATAGTGAACACATGAGTCTTAAAATATGTAGTCGATTCTTGTGAGTGGATTGGTGAAAGTGTAGTCAGAATGTATTAAAAAAGTGACGCGAGCATTACATCATGTTTAAGAACTTCCCCTTAAACCTTGCCTAGCCCTTTTCTCTCTTCATAGAAATCGGCGTTATACTCCCAAGTAACACTTTGTTACTCCACATTCGTGAATAACAAGCGTAAATTAAAAAAAAACTACTTATTTAAGTATGACATTTACGTCTATTTTGTGTCTATGAAAAACGCTTGGAACGTTCGCGTTATTCTAGCCCCCCACGTGCTCAAAAGGTGCGGCTGAATTGCTGAAGGCATTGTGTCCTTCGCTCGACCGTGACGTTGGAGTGGCCGCTACGAGGGGCGTTTGGAAATTCGTTACAGTACTTAGCATAAAAATGCACCATTTTCTGTTGTGTACATATTCGTTACAAAATTTGAGTTAGTTAGTGTTTCTTGTAATTCAAAAAATTATTAGATTTTTTCAGACCCCATGTCGAGAAATGTGCAGGCTGAAGGCTTTATGATAATGGAGAAATTTGAGCTCTTCTTGAAAATCGTTAGCTTATTTTAGCAATCGAAATCAACAGAAATCGGAAATAATAAATGTTTGACATCTGAAATATACGCTGCAAAACGCGAAAGTGGCAGAAAATGCCATGAAGAAGCTGAAAACACGCCCGGGACGCCGTAGGAGCCCGAATTTTAATCAGCGGGATAGTGGCCAAATTTAATTCGAGCGGTGTCCGAAATTATCGCCGCACCGAGCTCGCCGTAACGGACATAATTAGATCGCGCGGCAATTTGAATAATGCGCCGGGCAAAACGCAATACATTTCTAGTTTACTGGGAATTAAAATTTCCGCAATAATTGAACTTGTGCATAAATTGTGCAGATGCGATCCCCGAGGGCCTGGCCTATATTGCAGTTTGAAACTTCGCTGCTGTACAGCCAGGTTCCTAGCGAATTTTCGGGCAGAGAATTACACTGCAACTGTTTAAGGTTACGTTGGGCCAGATATTTTTTCACGTTTCCTGCAGCGTGATGTGAGATGACCATCCAAGGTCGCCTGAAAAGTTCTGCTATAGAAATTGAAGGAAATATCTTTTTCGCCATCAATTGATATGAAACAGCTAACACCATTTTAGACATTTAAATGTACCTCTTGGGCATTGGCCAGCTTCGACTCAAGATCGTTTCATATTAATTAATGCGTTTTCATTGGCAATAATCTAACATTATGACAGGTGGATGAATTGTAACTCCCCTGAAAGAAGTATCAAGAAAATGGTTTAAACTTTTTCTTTGCACATATAGCAACTGTGGTTTTGGATTGATTCTCTTCAAATACAAAAACAGAAGAAGTTTTCTTGACACCATAGACGCTATGCGTGACAGATCTCTAATTTAAATTGAATTTAAGATGTTACTGTATCCCCCAGGTCCAATAGTTCACTTCAGATAACGGCACTTTAAAACATCTACTTCGATGTAAGGTGCTACAAATGTACAGGCTAGCCTAATGGGTACACTAGATGAGATTTTCATTTTCAGCGGGGTAAGTACTAATGAGATGATTAGAAGTCGCGGCTAAAGTCAAATGAGCCAAAAGTTCAATTATATCAAGTGCCCCCCGGACTTTCGCCTTTTTTTACTTCATTTGGAGGGCGTTTATTCTTTTGCAGCTTTCTGTTAGTGCTGACCAAAGAGACGCCTTATACGATTCCGTTGAGCAAAGTTCTACAATCGTGTCACCACCATTCGGAACAAATTCAATGTGTACCGCATTTTAGTTCTACTCAGTAGGCAATATCGATTAGGTCTGGTCTGGTCTGAACTTAACCATTGCTTGGATTACGCCATAATTCGATGAAGCGATCATGAGAATTTGTAAAAAGTTGGCGACAAGCTTTAAGCATTTTCTGCCCATACGTACACACATCAATTGACGCGTGTGTACGCCCACATTCAAGGGAGAGAAGAAGAAAAGATTTGGAAGAATTAACTTCGAATAGTAAGAACGATATGGATGAGTATAAATGGGATAAATAAAAATGATAGAATTTAAGAAAAAAGCAGAAGATATAACAAAAATGAAATAATTAGATCAAACCAGACAGTCTCCAAAAGAAAAAGAAAATAATGAAGGAGCAATAAAAAACCTAAACATAAGAAGAAGAGCGAGAACAAGATAATAGTAACAGGCCTAAGCATCAAAATGGAGGAATAAGAAACCCTAAAAGTGGGCGTAGAAATCCACAAACTAGACCCTATATTATGTTTGATTAAACTAAATGATAAAGGATAAAAGAGAATTAAAATAATTAAATTGGCAATTGTTATACATGGAACGAAAAAATAGCACAGAAGTAGAGAGAAAAAGTTAATAAAATCGAAATCAGTTACCAAAAAATAATAATCGAGAGAGCAAGGATGGACAAACGGATTAAAACGAACCTAGCATTATTAACAAAACGAAATAAAAGGGAGAGTAAGAATGGGTTGCGCAGAAATGAGAAAAGGACGCAAGGCAAAGAAACTTGAGCGACTTAGAATTGGTTGGCGATGTTTTATGAATGACCTAAAACGTAATGGGAAGGTTTGAAAAAAGAATTCACAAATAACGTCAATCCAAGACATCCAGATTAGAAATGAGATAATGGAAAGTAGACGACTACATCCTTCAATAGTGAGGAAAAAGCAGGATTTGAGAAAAGGATGTTTGGTAAGCAACAAACCAATATGAGATAGAGTGTTATTACTCCAGGCCAAAACTTATCTATCGGATATTCATGCATCCTCAGAAGACAAAATCGGCGAAGATAGAGAGAAATTTCATAACGTGTTAGATAAGAAATACGAAAACATTGATATTGCAAAAAATAAAATTGTCAGTACATACTATGAAGGAAACAAATCAATAAAAGGACACAGGTATTTCCAGAAGAAAAAAGGCCACACGTTTAGAAGCTATAGACTCCCATATCCAGTTATACCGGAACAGAAAAATAAACATGGGGGGGGGGGGTTTATACAAAGAATGGAGAAGCTTAATGAGGGGAAATCAAGGCTTAGTAAGGCCCTAAAGTCGAAATAAGAGGCATCAGGAGAATTGAAAAACTAGGGGATGTAATTCAGAATAAAATAAAAGAGACCACGGAGGGAAAGAAAACATGTTCTGATGATGCGTAGAAAGGAGCTAAATAAAGGAAAATACTGTTTGGAAGCGATCCAAAAAGAAATAGAATCACAGGGCTGTGATGAAAAATCAGATATAACAGAAGAAATACAAGCAACGGCGATGATGAATATTTAGAATTTTTTAAAAACCGTAAACCTAATACGAAACGTATTTCCTATATCGAAAGCGAAGAAATCGATAACTAAAATTGGCTTCGTCTAGTTAACGAAATATTTTAGTTTTGAATTTTACAAAAAAAGCACGACGTTCAACTGTAGGGTGGATACAAAAGACACGTTCCCAACACCCCCGCATTTACTATTATTGTTCTCACGGCTTCTCGCATCGCGCCATTACTGATATTAGGCATGCACTTTAAGCTTTTTCTCACCGTTGTCCTCGGTGACCTACTGGCACGCTTTAGGTTTTATGATTTGCTTCTTTCACCTCTGTGGCTTACGCTACTGCTGACATAAAGCAATTCTCAACTTCAAACGGCCATCATAACAAATTTTGGGCTCTTACGCCAATCCAAACTAAATTGGAAACGAGAACTACGGAACGCAGATTATTGTTCTTATTAACTTACACAGTGTTTTATTCGCAAGGAGTTTTCGTTTAATAAAGTTGTACAGGGTGTGACAGGGAGGTGTTGCGTTCTTCTAAACGCTCTAACAGATGTTTTTGAGCAAATTTCAATTGTTACTAAACCTGACCTTTCAGGTAGCGCTATAAGAGATAATCACATGGTGAAAGATCCGGTGATCGAGGAGACCACTCCACAACGCCGCACATTAAAACGAGGCGTCCTAGAAAATGTATGACTGGTAGCCCCATCCTATTGAAGCTAGGATTTTGTAAGGATGAAAGTTGAAGTCAACATCGCGCCTTAGACGATCGCATTATTACCACTCACTATTTTTAGTGAAGCCCCGAAGTGAACCCAGATCGTCCGCATCGTAGCCAAACTACTCAACCGCTTGGCCACTGGTGCTGCACTGAGTTGAAAAAGTTTTAACAAGGAAGGCTAGGATATTCTGGATCGCATCATGATGAAAGATACGCATCATTTCACTCCGGAAGCATACGGACTTACCCCAACCCTCTTCTTTGATGAGCTGTGCTTGGCTGGTTTAGGTTATCCCTATGTTGTTGATTTCATATTTGTATAGGCCATAAAGAGAAGGATTTCCGTGGCTTGGATTCTAACATATAGTTGTGAAGTGCACTATTGCGAGATACATTCCCAGATAGTCTCTTATGATCATCTGGACATATGTCATCATTGGTCTTATCATTGTTTTATATATTATTAATTTGATTTTTGTTGACATCTTGCTCTTTTGGTATAATGGTGCGCCGAGGACTTGTTTGGCTATCTTGGCTCTGTTGATTATATGGACTCCCGGGAAAGTTTCTTGTCTAAAGTCATTCCGAGGTATCGTGGCTTCCCTGTTCAGGGCATATCAGCCGAAAATTACAAAGTTCGCTAGGTCATCGCACCATGATATCTTCTTTTTGGCGAAGAACAGCACTGTCACCAACCACCGCAGTGAATTTGATAGCACTGTAGAGTGGTAGGTTGAATAGGGATACACGAACTCGATAATGCCTCTTCGATGATTTCACGCCGTCAAATTTCATTTAGAACTAGTAATGACTGGATGAGTTAAACAATAGGCAGTGATATTGACGCTGGAAGATGAGCTCGTTATGCCAAAACCTTGACAGTGTCCTGCTTTTTAGTAGTCTCCCGTGATTTTCTCCACCAGTCGTAGTATGGAGTGGTCGAGGCAAAAATCGTACTGGTTATCCAACATCAGCTGAAGGGTTTTGACTACTGTCCTCAGATGGATTATACGTTACACGAGATTTGTCAGGTTCGACAGTAGGCTGATGGGAAACGCGCCTGACTTCCGGGCCTAGGAAGCATGATCTTTGCGATCTTTTAAAGGTTCGAAAGGTGATAGACGCAGGACAGTGTTATCATAACCACAAAAAATGCAAAATGGAAAACTTTTATATGCGACTTCTCTTAGTTGTTGTTTTAAACCCCCTGTCTTCCTTAAGTGTCCTTGAGGAGCCTGAAAAGAGTATAATCGCAAGATCGGGGCGATAAGCAGAGTGCTCTCTTGCCATCCAATACATTGCTCTCCTTTTGAACAAGATACGTTTCTGAATGTAATGTCATGTTTTTTAGGCGATAGGTGACTTTTATCCTGACTAGTAAATTAAGCAATGCCTTTCGTTTTGTTTAAGAAATCAATGAAAACTACGATTTCCCTGGCTTCGATATTTGCATGTTCGCTTTGGACTATCGAGCTAGTTCACACATACACTTCTTCTTGTAATATCGTGGCCGTTTATCAGTCGTTGACCATCATCCTGTAGGCTACCATATTAAAGATAAGCCTTGTCGATAGCTGCTCTGAAGAGATGAATTGTAGTTCTTCCACATCTTTGCCTTAAATTCCCCAACCAGGAAATACTTCTACCTGATCCGCGCTTGGCTTCGAGTTTACTTTCTGTAATTAAATGCAGCAGCTCGTACTTCTCGAGATGTCGCATATCGTGGTCTTAACTACTTCTACCTCTTTGTCCATTCTATCAAGGATGTTGTTGTTAGTGACTCTATCTACTATTGTTCAATTTTGTACATTCTTTTGTAATCCAAATTCTCTCGTTGATTCTTTTAACACTCCATACCACTTTTATTTCTGTACCTTCAATTCTGTTTCTTCTCTCTCTTTTTAAAGTTGTCGTTTTGTGTATATCAGTGTATCTTTGAGTCTGCTGCATGTTTGTTCTATGTTGTTCTGACCTTACGTATTTATTGTTCTTGGCTAGACTTTGCGAATATTGCCTATTATTATAGTGATTTTTCACTTTTTTGTCAGCACTGAAATGCTATTTAGATCATAGTAAAATTTTTCTATCTGCTCATCAGCATAATCTTGAATTGTTTACATTTACAGTATTAGTTGAGAGCTGTATCATTATTATTCTATGTGGATACTGCTTTACATTATTTACAGCTCTCATCTTCTGAGTGCAATAATATAATAATCTTCATAATATAGTGCAATCATCTAATGTTCTGCTACCAGAATTAGACCAACGCATCTCGCTTATCCTCAATATGCCAATTTCATTTCTCGAATCATGTTGTGGACTTTTCAGGCTTCATACGTACTAGTGATATTCCAAGTTCTTGTATTTCGCATTTCGGATGTTTTATACTTAATTTAGCTGATCGGGAGACTCTTTGTAGCCCTGCACCATGATATATTGTCTGGGGAAAATTACATTATACGCATTGGTAGTTTCCCGTTGTTTTCCAAAGTGGAGAAAGATATGGGAAAGATTAAGTATGACGTAAGTAGGAATTTAGGTTGGGACACGCACTCTCCTCTATTAGGAAGCGGGAGAGAAGCATGACTCGCTGAGCAGGGGCGTTTTCCTGAAGTTGACCTATCTCTATCATGATTATAGGAAGAATATGTCAGTTATCCTGTAAACATACGTACACTAACCCAATCCAATCGCAGTGTGTTGAAGTGTAGACAGTGGGTTAAAAAGTATTATGTATGGAAAAAAATATCAGTTAAAAAATAAATAAAGTTGATGCAATTTTATTGTGCTCTGATTAAGAGGAGAACGGGCTCTGCGTGAAGTTGAACTACTCAACAAGCCAATCAAGGCTGGCGCGTGTTGCTTCAAATGAAGAAGCTATTGTTGGCTTAAAAATAAAGGTCATCTCTGTATTATATTGTAGAGAATTTCCAAAAGAGCCCCGTAGGAGCAGCTTTGCGTAGACCTCATCGCGCTCGGCGGCCGACATAAGGTCTTCTAGGAATCCAGCTGCCGCACACACGCAAGAACATTCTAAGCGTTTCGAGACGTTTTCGAGCCTCTGCTGGTAGGCGCCAAATAGGCATAAATGTCGTGCAGCAGGGCAGCCGCAGAGAATTCGAGATGCAACATAAATAGTATCGCAGATAAATACAGAGTGTTGTATACTTAAAAAGTGTCGAAAATGATTCTGATCGCATCTAATTTTAAGTAAAATAAATAAGTTGTTTTAGTAAATATGCACGTCTTACCCATCGCTGAAATTGCGAATAATTTCAACGGTGGAAGTACTTAAATCAAATCCACGTTTCCGGGCAAAAAGAGCAACAATCGTCACTTTAATAAATTCCGCCGAGTTCCGATGTTATAAAATTCGATTTTTGCCTGTTCGCCCCTTGCTCGGTAAATACAATATTGACGCAGTCCGCCTCTTCCAAATATTCTGCAAGTGGCGAGTGCGGAGAAAACGTGTCCGGAATGGAAGAGGGAATTTTCTCGCCGAGGGTGAAGGTCGTACGTCGATTTAGGAGCTTGCCGCACGTTTTTATCGGTGAACGGCGGCGGTAGTAATTCCGCTATACAAATTCGAAATAAAGATTTATTCGCGCACTGCAGTGCAGAGGTAATTCAGCTGTAATTTAACTTCGAGCTAATATGCACTTCGAGCTCATCGCAAACTTTCAATCTCATTAATAACATTAGCGGTTTTTAAATTAGCGAAACCTTCTGACATATTGAATTAAAATGCGGAGGGTGAGGTAAATAAAATAATATTTGGTTGGAATGTAAAATGTAAACTATAGAGACAAACTTCAGGGGTGATGATATAACAATGACGAGTCTCCAATTCTTCGTGTGGAAGTATGGCGAACTCAGCTGAAAGCTCCCACTACCTGCTCGTCACGCACCATCTCTAATACAGGGCGATGTGGCAAGCACCGCCTTAGATGACCGCATTATTACTCCTTGATCGAAGTGAACGTAGGTACTCAATTATTTTTAGAACCCGGATCGCTCGGACACTCTGACTCAGGAGGTCATTCCCGGTAAAAAAAGAAACAATAAGCTCATCCAAAACGTCCAAAAATGCACATAATTTTCATAGTTAGTTTCTTTAGTTCCCTGTAAGACATTCATCTAAGTTAAGGTGTGTTTATGCGTTTGAGGATAACTCCATGACAAGGTTGGCAAGTGACCCGCTAGTTTGGTGTATCCTACATGAGATACCATCGCTACTATCTTTAGCATTTACAATACGCGTAGAGACTATCGCGAGCAGATTTTCTTCCAAAAGAGAGGCTTTATCGTCGTTTTTTGGAACATACCATTACCATTATGGAATTTTCGGTATAAATCATCATCTGCCAAGAAAATGCGGGATAGCATTATGAACCTACATCAACCTATACAACAGTCATCATCAGCAACAATTTATTATTAACATATAGGCCGGCTATTGGTGACCACCCAGTTGTATCATTGGCAGTTCAACAGGTCATGTAGTTGATACTTGATAGAGCTCCAACTCATTTGGCTATTTTCTTTCGCTGGTATTTCAATAACAGCATCCCTGACAGACAGATCGGACAAAGAGGTGCCGCTTATCCCCCCCCCCCCCAAACTTTACCTACGGGACCACTAGAAAAGCGTCATGTGTGTTGAAGCAGATTCTAATGCGCATGCACTTGAACAATGTGAAATACCAACCTGTGGCACTATTTGTTGTACTTATAGTGTAGTAACAACTGGCACCTTCGGATTTCAGATGTTTTTGGGCAAAAGTGAACTCCGGATTTTGATATGCAAAGGAAATATGCGGTGCTGAAGGCGAAAGAAGTGACCACTACTCTGCTGTCTCCAAATGGTACACGCGCTTCGATTCCGGCGACTTGAGCCTCAAAGCTCAGTCTCGATCTTGTCGGACTTTAAAGGTGGAACTTCCAAGGAGTTTTGCATTTTGAGCTTCCACCGTATAGCCGCTCCATCAACGCCGAACTTTATTGTCAGCAGTTGGACCGTGTCTACGACAAGTTGAAGAAGTACCCGACCTTGTCAACCGAAAACGTCAAAGCCCACACTTCTAAAAAGACTAAGGAGAAATTTGAAGAGTTAAACGGCGTTGAAGTCCTTCAGCATCCACCCTATGGCCTCTTTCGTTCAATGGGACACTTCTTATATGCTTACCGGTTCGAATCGTTTGATGAAGTTGAAGAAGCATGTCAAGAGTTCTTCTACTCGAAGCCGCCCGAGTGGTAGTTCGACCAAATCCGAAAACTTGCAGATCGGTGGCATAAGATTATAGAAAGTGGCGGACTTTTTATTGTTTTCAAATAGCTTCATCCATAAAAATGTTTTTTTTTTGGCAAATAATAATGATAATAATCAGCTTACTTTATAAAACTGCAGCCGCATACAAGTTAAAGCCTTTAATAATATCGGAGCATTTTAAAACAGTGACTTTCACTTATTTCAATTTCATTGCAACACAAAGGACTGTAAAATAGACTGCAATTTCTCTGCCTGTGTAATACTGTGCACTTATATCAGACATTTGTTATGTAAGTAATGTTTTTATTAAGAAAATGGACTGCACTTGAAAATGTTCAGAGTGGCCCATGCATTTTTTTCCATTCCTATTTACCGTTTCGCCATCAATTTTTGAAATAAAGCAAGCAATCTTTTATAGCGTAATCTATGTACTCATTAAACTGACTTGGGAAGTTTTACTGTGCGAATTTCAATTTGGTTAGAAAGCTACAAAAGCGCAAAGAAACATTTGTATTGTTAAAACGGGCCATGATACTGCAACGAAAGTGCGGTTCAAGAAATTTATATGTGAAGACCAGTCTCAAATTTAGGAAGACCTAGTACAGTGAATGCGGAAGCCATATCTAGAGCAGTTTACACTTACCCCGGATATGCGCTTTGAAAGGTAAAGAAGAGCTATATAGTTGTACCGCATAATTTATCTCAAGTTTATCGTCATGGTGATCGCTTGGTAAACATATTGTTATGTTTGATGAAAACTGGGTCTATACCCAAGCCCACCTGGGAGCAAGGCCTGCGAACTGAAAAGGTTAAAGCTCTCATATGTTCATCCACTGTGGCCTGAGTAAGCCACTCGCTAGGCATCAGAGGGCACGAGGAGTGAACGCGGGACCACGCTGGCGATACCTAAGCCAAATAATAAAAATGATTCCCAAATGGGACAGATGTGATGCATTTGGTAGAACTTTTAAGGTCCTGTACTTTGAATTTCAGGTCATGTCTATGAATTTAGCTCTACTCAATTGGAACGTCGCTCTCGTAAACAGGAAGTGGATATTTATAAGAAAAAATAATGCCCCTTCCCATGTCAACTAAAAAACAAGGCCAAAGTCCAGGAACTTGGCATAATTGAACTTTTGCCTCACTTTGCCCATGGCCCATATATTAAATTTGAGCATTTGCCGAACTTTTTGCAAACCCAAAATCCTTCAAAATGATTGTTTACACCTCAACGTAGTACGAAACTGGTGACATAGCTCCCCAAAAGTCGGCCGTTGACCTATTTCCATCATGGTATGATAATACTATTGAGTTCCGTGACATGTGTTGAAGTCTATTGTGGCGCATTTTAAGAACTTTTTGTCCAAACATTTAGCAAAAAGCAATTTTAGACTTCACGATTTAAATTTTCTCCACTACAAAATTTGGGAAGCTTTTGAAGATATTGCCTGTACCGGTCTCCCTGGTGAAAACAGAGGCAGATTTTCTATAGACCTGCGTTATTCAATACATGCGTTGCCACAAAGATTTAGGGACTATGTAAAGGTTGAGGGGCGATTATATTAATAAGCAAGTAGTTGTTTTTGTTCTAAATACACGTGTAAGTAATTTTTTTAAGTGACATTGAAACACATAAAAATCTGCCAGTTTTACAAAGAAAAGCAGGAGTGAAGCTTCAAGAAAGACTAAAAGTTGCAAACGAAATTACAAGACAAAGAGGATTAACAAGAGAAGCCGATCAAAGTTCCACAATCTTAAATTAATTTAGTTGAACCTCCAATTCAACTTATCAATAAAGCAGCAAGCAGAGAAGAAAAATAATTGGTGAAATTTCAGCAGTCGGAAGATATATTTAAAAACAAACTGAAGCTCGAGTTGAAAGCTCGTCTTCCTTCGGCTTAAATGTCTACACGTGATAAGGCAACATACACCAACAGTGAAGGTTCAAAAGGTATAATTGTTTGGAAGGTTTATGACTGAGGGTAATGTTTGGACAGAACAGTATTTCAGAAGTCATCAAGTTGGGTCCCTCGTCTCAAAGTAACAGGCCTTTCCTGATCATCTAACAATACAACCAAAGAGGTAATAAGTTTTCTTAATTTGGAGTCAAAACAGAATTCCGGGGAAGATAAACCTCCAAAGAAACAGCATGAGAGAATCAGTTCTTAAACATATAGTTTAATAGTGAACACCCCGAAACCCTATCATAATATTTACATAAAATGTCACTTACACCAAGATTCAATTACGAGTCATGGTGTTAATAGAGTGATAAAGAAAACAGTACGCCATCTTTTTTGAACTTACTTCATCCCCCTTTCCTCTCGTCTCAATTGCTATGTTCTCAAGCCCGAAGAAATAACTTTTGATCAACAATTTGAACCTCATTTTTATCTATAACTAACTTCAACAATTTAAATCGTGATTTTCAAAGCTGGTTCTCTTCGTTACCACATTCGCAGAAGCTCCGGCACAGCAAATGACAGATTGGATCGTTTACCATCACTTCTTGGATTATGTTTTAGTCACATATTTGCAGATTTGTTAAGACCTGCCAGACATAATGTCTCCTCTGAAAATCAGAGTTTTTGGAAATATTCCATGATGCTCTAATAATAAGACTGTAGACTTAAGTAGATTTTGCAAAACAATAACTCTACAGTGAACGAGTTTTTCCCATGTACGAAGAACTCATGGTTATCTCTTGTTATATGAGAAAATTGTAAAGTTCGCGCTCTCTCCAGTGGCGAATAATTCGAGTAAATTTATTAAAACTATTATTTAATAATATTTAAGTATACTGTATTTATCTGCAACATTATTTACGTTGCACTCGTTCCGCTTCCGGAGCTTGAATCCCCTGGGCTGTCTCTCTGCGTAATATTTATGCCCATTGGGGTCTATCAGAGAGGCCTGGAAACGTCTGGATTATTGACGTCGTTTGAGCTCCACAGCTGCACATCGTTCATGTGTGATGTCAGCGTGGCCATAAGGCCCCTTACCTTGCGTTAGGAAATTCGTTATAATAAAGAACTGATGAAAAATATTGGCTTTCTTAATTCGACAAATCGAAACGTGATGTTTTTTCTAGTTTAGCTGATGCTTGCACAATTTAATTTATTAGTTGTATAGTGTGCAGGAAGGGAAAAATTATCTGCACAGGAAGCTCCATTAGATTTGAAAAGAAACAGTTTGGAACGTTGCCTCCCAAATTAAAGACTCATGAACTGTGACCATGGCGGCGGCGTTGTTTACTAGAGCAAGAAAGGACCTCGTGATTGCTTATTTCGGCTGTAAACTAATGCTTTAGTGATATTTAATTCATAACCTGCTACCAAGAGATTCTTGCGCCGAACTCTCGAAGGAGTTACCACACAACAGTGGAAATTGCGAAACGAAGTCCCGACACACTGCAGCGCAACGGGCGAGTTCGAGTTGGAAAGTTTTCCATTTGATACAACCGCGGGGCTTTAATGAACAGTGCCGAACCCTAGCTGACAACAAGAGACCAATATTTAATCAGCGATTCGTTTTCCCTTAAGTGATATTTTGCTTTTGTTTGCCCCCGGATCTTTCGGCTGTTTACCGAAAGTACACAAACAGAAAATGTCGGAGCAAAATTTATTGTCAGGCGAAGTTCAAACAAAACTGCGGAACAGCGCTGCAGTCCTATTGCGGCTCCATTAGCCGGAAAATTCATTTTTAAAATGCCCCCGGCCGCTGCCCGCGGCTTTGCGAATGACAGCCACATTCGATCGCCGAGTCTCTAATTTTATTCTGAAAATCTAAGCCCTGGTTTGTTTTTCTTGCAATTTATATTAAAACCCCAACATGAGGGCTTGTTCACATTTTCCGCGGGTAATAAATCGCATGTATTCGTATATCAAAATTAAAAGTGGAACGATAAGGTTTAGCCACTTCCTACCCCGTCGTCAAATGATGACAGAATTCATCCAAAAAATTTTCTGCCTTCATTTACGCTGCTTCTATTGTTAATACTGCGAAAAGCCAAGGAGTTAATACAAATTTGCTGGGTATTGTCAGTTTTCATACGCGCGGATTATGTGAACGAGCCCTTACTGTCTCGTAAAATAGAATTTCAACGCTGTTCTGCAAAATTCCAATTCTAGCAATAGAATGGCGTTTACAATCCGACGAGCAGTAAACTTGTTTTATTATTTTTATTAGCGCCTTTCTACGTCAACACTTTCACAGACTTGACACGGATTTGCAAGAGAACCTGTCCGGTGTCGGTACTAGTCGTCGGTACAAAAATATTTCAGCTCTTTGGTTTTTGTAGGTACAAAATATGATTATGCACATTAAAATACTCACAGAAACTTTGAGATAGCTAAAATAAAGCATAAATTAATTGTATATGAAACTAGCAGAGGCGTGGCATTATTTATTGATTGGATGCATTCGTAAGTTAAATTTGAACCGTGAGTGTGATGGTAATTTATCGCAACCACGTGCAAAGAGGGAATCGTAAAAAGAACACTAGAATTATAGGAAATTTGCATACTGCGAGACAGGCCGTCAATTCGCAACTAGCGCGAGCTTTTTCGGAGCTTTGAATAGTGGAAATGGACCGTACACATCAACAGTGGGAAGCTTCATGCGGACGCAGCTATCGCAAAACGGCCTGTGAGCGCAAGGGAAATTCATTGTAAACATCAGGTGTACCCCAAGAACCGCCCAACAAAAGAACACAATGAAAAGCTAACATGGATCTGGTTCCACATTACCGAAAGCAGAAAACAAACGGCGCTCCGCAAATAAAGCTCGCCGAGCCCTCGCACTTCCCTCTTTTCAAATCTGCAGAATCGACAGAGAGAACCTACCTGCGTTCTGCACAGAACGAGATGACAGAACAAAGAGCGCCGGAGCTCCCGTGAAGGCGGGCGGCCCAAGAAGAGCGGATTTTAAATGATTATCTAAAAGGGCAACCGTGCAAGAGGTAGCAGAATAAAAGATGTATCCTGGTTGGCCTTTGAGTGCGATAAAACGGCCCGCTTTAGTTTACCAACTGCGAAGTAAGGTTAAAGGCGAAATAAGCTCACAGAGTTGATTTCATCAGATTGTAAAAAATGAACTGCTCGACGTTTTAGTTAAGTTAATTAATATTAATATTATTTCAACTTAAGTCGTTGTATTTGGCTTTCATTAATATATTAAGGTAGAACTGATTTAATTTTATAGAGCAAGCCCTTACACCCATGATGTTAAAGGACTTGTTCACATATTCCTCGGGTAATAAAACGCGCGGATTATGTGAGAAAGTCCTAAAAATAAGCTTCGATATACCCTTATATTCTATAAACTTATGATTTTTTGTAATTTCTCAAAATTTTCAAACATTAAAAGCAAGAAAGCTTAATCATACCGGTAAAACGACATCTGAGCATAGTTGCACTTGAACGGTGACAGTGAAAAGAAGTCGGAATCTCATCTTGGCTAAAAACAGAATATCGAGCAATTTTTTACTATCCTGTACACGGTTTGAATGTGATCAATGTTTGAAGGAAATGGCTTTTGTGCTGGAGAGAGGAAATTTCAATCAGGAACAAGCCAAAACGAAAATAAATATAAATGTGGCCATACCGTCCTAGATTTTTTACGAATAAGCAAGGCTAATAACGACCAACAAATCAGATGTAAAAACCCTGAGGTTGAATAACTGCCGGAAGCATGGAGGAGATGCATCTAGGTACTGTAAGAAACGTCTTTATAATGATATATCCGCAAGAAGCATTTGACTCATAAACTCTAATTCCAGTTGACCTTGGAATCTGAATATGAACAAAGTTTTGGTATAAGAACTGGCATGGCAAATTAGTGAAAAATGGCCAACCTATATGGGAAACGGACAGATGAACAGACCGAGAGACAAATATATTACAAATAATCATTAAATGTCAGCATCTAGATGCTGGTAGTAATAAAAATAAGTAAATAATTAACGTGACAAACGGAAGCAAACATTAAATTTCAAAATATCAATGCACTTTAAAATCTTTCCTTTGGAATTTCAAATGTTCTACTTATTAATTCCTTTTAATTCAAAGTCAAAGGAAGTAATGTACCAGTTGCAGAAGGGAATTGACCTTCTGTACTACAGGATGTGCGATATAGTCAGGGCAAGTCTATACCGAAATTCTGGAGACTAATTAGAGTTACTTTTATACCAAAACCTGGAAAGATAGGGCAGGATGAGGCTAAGGCTCTAAGACTAATTAGTTTGATGTCTTTTGCACCAAACACTCTAGAAAAAATGTTTCACAGACATGGTGTATTAGTCACTCGGCCTCCACATCAAGACCAGCATGCATATTAAGCAGGCGTATCCACAGGAACAGCATTGCGTAGACTTGTTATCAGAGTAGAGAATCATGTGGAAAATAAAGAGGTACTTTTAGTTGCCCTTTTTTGATGTTGAGGGACCGTGCAGCGTTGAAGAATAAAGGGCTTAACGAAACAAGCTGCAGGTGGATAGACCGTGTGCTTAAAAAAGATTAGTATATCTAAGGCTCGGGTTGCAAAAGAACGTCCGCAGATAGGAGTTTTGTCTCCTCTATTGCGGAACCTTGTACTAGACGAACTGTTAAAGACGCTCGAAGAGAACGAATGTAGAGCACTGGGATATGCAGATGACTTAGTCATACTATCCCAGGAAAGATTTAACATAGAAATTGGACAGATACAGAGAGACTAAACGTAAGATCCTCAAAATCTACCACAGTAGCATTCACAAGAAGGAGAAACCTAGAGGGACTGGGACCTCTTAGGCTTCGGATTGTAGAAATAAAATTGTCAGATAAGATAAAGTGTCTTAGGGTTATTTTAGACTCTAAACTCGCCTGGACTCAACACATTCAAAATTCAAAAGGAGGAGGCAACACTAGTGTGAGTCAAACGAGCTCATGGAAAAACACAGGGTTTAAAACCAAAAGTGGTGTATAGAATATACACGACGGCGGTCAAATCCATAATATTATATGTAGTTTCGGTATGGTGGACAAAGGTGTTGCAAAGAACTGCCATAACTGTACCGAGTAAGGTACAAAAACATACGTGTCGAAATCATAGGAAAGGCAGGAGTGGTTTTTAATACACTGCGCGATGCACCCATCCGCAAGGATTGTATGGAAATGGTTATACATACCGGCTATGAGAACAGACCATATGACGCCAAAATTTGCATTCAACATTCATTTCGTGGTAAATATGAATCCGAATAAGCAACAGGAACAGATCCGGAAAAACTATCTGGTATACAGACGGATTAAAGACCAGGAACATATACATCCGTTGTTGAAGCGGAGATTGGTAGTGCGCCAAACAATTTGAGGGCTTATCAAAATAGGTGAATCAACATATTTACGGACAGTCAAGCCATTCCGCAGGGATTAAAGAACCCGAGGGTATAAGAATGTTACGACGAACTCAGTGATTTGGTAGACCACAACAAAAAAATTATTTTAAAATGTTATTGTTAATCTGCGTTTTTCCCAAAAAAGCAAATATCGCTGCTGTTTTAATTTTATCACTCGTAACAGGCTACTCTACACGTTTTATATAGTTTCATTTCTTAAAACCTTTTATAGGGGCCAAAAACAAGCTGACAAGAACGGGTATCCTACGGCGATGCCAAACGCTTGTCTATAGCATATGACCTAGTGAGGACCTTATCTGCAAATGATGGAAAATTTATTTTGCGTTTGTCAACTTTATAACCGACCCAGAACCCCTTCCACTCGTCTATACTCCACAAAATATGTATTTTTTCGTTTTCAGTCTTAATATCCCCAGTTGCCTACTTGAACTGCATTCTGCTCTAGTAGATTATCAAAAACAAAGACAAAAAATCCCTTGTGGCAAGACCAATCAAGTGTCAGGTAGATTTCGTTTTCATATAATTTAGTATACATTTGAAACCATATTTCTCTTCCCTTTATCCGATTGACTCCATTTTTGGACCGGGCCTAGGCATATGTCTAAAGAATATGCTCAAAGTTTAGTTTAAATCAGTTAAAACTGTTGAAGTTATAAAAAATCAGTGGGTTGTATACTTCATGACGGAGATCTCTTTCCACCGTACAATATTACCAATCAGGAATTCTTTTGGTGCTCGAAGTGGACAATGCTCAAAAAATCTGATTTAGGTTTGAGCTATGACTGTTTACCTTACTTTGTCGCTTTTGCGCTTAATGATAGCACAACAGCACAATAGAATGGAACACAGGAAACAACATCAAAGAGGCAACTTCCAAATAATATCGATAGTTGTTAAAGACAAAGCATATGGTTCAACTGGTTCTATATGATTTATATTCTAGTGCGTATATGTACCCGCTTACGTTGATTTGATAAGAAATAGTCTTCGGGGTTAAGTAACCACTCCATTTATTCCGAAGGTTGTAGGTGATCTAGTAGAAGCTGGTACTTGTATAAGGTACTGTAGGTTATTGAGTATGATTAGCATATGACGTCCCGTTCCAAGAATTGGTAAAGTAAGTATATGATTTCATTCACAACCTCATTGTGGGACGACAAAACCCACTTTCATCTAAACAGCTTTGTCAGTAGAATATGCTATTTTAGAGATCGGAAAGCTCAAGATTAGTCTTCATCCCGTAAAAGTAACGATTTGGTACGATTAAGTGGGGAAAAAGTTCTGGAGAATACAACAGAGGTATGGTACCAGCAAGACGTGGATGGTGTTCTAAAGGCAAAGTTTTGGAAGTACTCCAGACTCTTCCTGTGGGAGTATCTGATGGACAGGGTATACCGCAACAATCTGAGAATCATCTAGCAATTGAACGCAAACGCCCATAAAAAAACTGAAGGAATAAGCCAAGAAACACTACGACAGGTAATGGAAGGAACACACCTTAGAAAGAGTATGCTGCTGACAAGAGCGAAATTTTGACCATTTTAAGGATATAATTTTCAAAACTAATCGAAAATTATTTCCCAGAATATTATTTTTGTTTATAAAAGGTGTCATATCATTTGACTGTTGGGTCACCTTGTATGAATCATCTTCAAGTTTAAAGTCGCTTGAAACATGAAATACTACAATATGATAAAAAGTTATTTCAACGCGTTCAAAATAGTTCCAGTCGATTGAACACATTAAAAACTTGGATAATATTTGGAGAAGGAAAGCTCTTTTACTCAGTCACACGTTTCCTTTTTAAGTGGTGCGTCCCTATCTCGAAAAGGTTCCAGAGTTTACAGAAAATCCAGTTTCGTTCCATTTAAAATCGAATTTACCCCCCGATACTTTTTCGCCTTTATTTGTTTTGCTCTAGAGAAGGCTTTGTTGCCATTGGTAACACACGTAGAGGAAAATATCCACGACCTCGCAGCAGACGCTTGCATCGCCTATATGGAAATCGGACGTCTCCTAACCTTATTAATACAATTGATAGACAATGTATGCGGTAGTTTCAGGACACATCACATGTTGCATGTGATTAAAATATAAGAAAAGATCATGTAACAATAAGCTTAAAGCTCTCGTTTTAGAAATCTTCACTTACAAGCTGTTCAATAATTTTATTGGTCGATATAAATTTTAAAGAGAAAGAGGTTGCAGAATGAGGGTAGCTCTTTACAGAATTCTGTGGATGGCGAAACAGTTTTATAGCCGCCATTAAGCCATTTTCAGCCGGTAACGTTTCATTAAACGCCTTATTCATCCAATCTTTATGCGTTGCAAACTGAAATCTCCCGTGTATTTCAATTACTGAGTCTTAGCTTACCGCGATGTGAGAAGAGGCGGCACAATAGACGACCTTAGCTCAAAACTGTAACTAATATTCGTGCATGCAGCGCTAAGTTGTCGTGCAGGGGGAAAGGGATGAAGAATCTAAAGAGAAAACAGAACCAACATCCGCCCGACGGCAGCTGTCGCTCCTTCCTGCAACGTCATACGTAGAGATGTTAAACCGGCATCCCTCACCGACTTGTCAACTCGCAAATGAATTTGTATACATCGAGTGATGAAGCCGGAAACTTTCCGGACGTACCTTTTGCATTTATTATGATCTATCAGGGTGGAGTGGCGCCCGCACAGCATAACGTAGAGAACAAAGAGCCGTGAGAATCTAGGAGTTTCGAGTGACACTAACGGAACTGATTGTTCATTTTCAATTTTACTGGCGCCTGAACGGAAGAAGTTGACGCCATTAAATATGCATTGGCCCTAAAATTTGTTGTTACCTTTCAAGCATAGCGCATGAAATTGCTAGAATTTCTCGAGATATGGCTTCGAAAGGATTTCAAGAGTTCGTGGTTTTTCAATGTAAACTTGAATTTTCATGTAGCTGCACAAGAAATAGCCACACGGTGAAAGATCCGGTGGTCACATCCTCGCACAATAAAATGAGGAAAATATTCCTTAAAAACAGTTATAGATTCTCTTGAGGTATAACAAGTAGCCCCGTCCTGTTGAAACCAAACCCTATAAAAAAAGATCCGGTGTTTTCCCATTTAGGCATTAAAAATTATCGCAATATCGTAAGGTGATGCTGTGAGTTGATCCGCACAGTGCGTCTGTTTTCTCTACTATGATGCACCAGCCCACTCAAGCGCCCTCGTTCAGCAAATAGTTCAGTTGACAGAAGTAAAGTTCGATATCGTTTCACATCCACCTTGTTCGCTTAATTTGACTTTTCCGGCTTGTATCCATTTCAAAAACTAAAAATGTTGGGACTACAAATAGTAGTTTTGGCAATTCTTAAGAAAGCCGCCCAATATATTGAAATGCAAGGAGATGCACCACTTTTAATCACATTTATTTATTATATTTTCATTGCCATTACAAAAAAATTTCAATCCAGCCTCGTAGATTGTCAGAGTTGACGCGAAGTAATTCGGAAAGTTCTTGTAGAGTTCAACACTAAACCATGTTATATAAAGCGTGGTTACAACTACTTTTAAGAGTTGCGTTAACTTAAAATATAATTTGTACACTGTAGCAATTTTGCTTACAAATTCACTACATTAGCGAAAACGCAAATGATAATTTTTTGCCATCTATTTAGTTCCGAAGAGTAAGCCAGCAAACTAGTTCTGAAATTAAAATTAATTATTTAAGGTAAGAAACTAAAAGTTTGCGCTTCAGAGAAGTTCTACTCGGCTAATTAAATGTTCGAATCTGTTTTTCTTTGCCCAATTATTAATATTTGCGTAACTTTTTGGTTGCAAAACACACTCTTAGGGTAATGGTTTCATTTGTTAGAGGAAAGATAAACTAATATTTAATTACTCCATTTACCCACCTTTCTACATCACTTACAATTGCGGCAGAAGGTAATTCTGTTTCGGTCTGCGAATTTTAACACTAATTAGATATTTAAGTGAAAGTGCATACATGTAATGTTTCTTCTAAAACACAATTTGTTTTATTCTAACGGCATTTAATTAAGTTATTAACGGAGAGTGTGAGTGGTTCTGCAATATATTTCAATCATTAAGATAATCTAAATTGTCTATGTCATTCAATTAGAGCCAAACTATCTGGTTTGTTTAAATTGGTGACTAAAACACGTGGTGTCACACCAGCAGAGATATTCGATTTCTCAAAGGGTACAAATCACCGTCAAATTATGGATGAAAGAGAAAGAAGTCTATATTGGATTGCCTAACAGTCGTCTGGTAAGGCTTTATTCTTTTGAAAAAGTGTTCTGGATGATAATGAGAATAGAGCCGGAAGACCACACACAGCGACCAGGAAGATAACACTGAAAAAGTTGAGAAACATTTCTAAGAAACGCCCACATCAAGGAGAAATGCTCCAAAAGAGCTCGAAATCAAGAGATCATCACTTTATCGAATCGTCAGACAAGAGACACAACTATTCGCTTACCAAATACAGATTCCTCAGCCCTCACTGAATGAGAAATCCATCGAAAATCGATTTCAGTTCGCTCTCCTGTTAACACAAACGATTGAATCAGGACAAATCGGTTATAGAAGATATGATTTTCTGATGAATGCCACTGCGAGTTAGAAGGTTTTATGAGCAATCAGAATTATGAATGTTCGGAAAAACTAGAAGTTACTGCAGTGCGCCCCCTACATTCAAAGCGCAAAATTGTTTGATGTGCTGTAAGTTAACTATAGGATCATATTTCTTGACCGACACAATCACTGGTCAAATCTACAAAGAGAAAGTTTTGATTCCTTTATCAATCACATAAGTCGAACTTCACAATAGCGTGAATTCTGGTTAATGATAGATGGCGCCACGGTTCATCGAACTCAAGATAATATGGATACTATCTCAAGAACATTCGGTTTGAATACCATAGCTTCGATGCAAAGACAAAGACTAAATCCTTATGACTGCATATTATGGAGTTTCACCAAGGATGCCGTGTACCATCCCAGTCGAGAATCTCCAGAAAACCAGAGAAAGAATTAGTCAATTCAGAAGACTTTAGGCATAAAATTATTGACCACTTTTTGAAAGCAGTTTTCTTTGTTTCAAAATGATCAAGTAACCAAACCCCACGCTTGTATGAGGATCCATCTATGTTTAGCACCTCTACAACAAGCTCATTCGCCATGATTTCTTTTTGGTTAGAATGTATGTCTATCTAAAGCGTATTAAGAATAAAAAATTTACTATACTGAAGAAAATCATACGCCAAGGGGGATATTTTACTTAACTTTTTATGAACCCCGGTCCAGTAGCTCGACCGAGATTGATTTGAGTATTATCAAGAACATGCTGAGGCTCTAACGCCCCACATGGGAGCACGACCAACTGAAAGGTTGGGGCTCTCATAAGTGCGCTCTCTTAGCTCGATTGTCATGCACCATTTGTGATACGGAACGATATCTCAAGCACTGTGACCAAGGACATACTCAATAAAAAACCATTCCAATCAGTAAGCAAACTGTTTTTAATATCATGTTCTATATGTTGAAAATAGTTAAAATGGATATGAAATAAAGGTTTTGTAGTGAGTCGTTCATGAAACAAACAAGTCGCATCCAACGAACAATTTTACGCAAAAGTGAGAATGTATATAAAATACTCATAAAATTACCAATACAATACATGGATTTTTTTTTAATTGGCCCAACACAAAAAGCTCACGTTTCCAGTACCTTACTAATTAATACTAACCTCAATTCACTCCAACACCATTTTTGTTACGGCATATTCCGTACGTCATCATGTTGGCAACGTTCTCTTCGCAGTGGCCTTCCATTGTTTAGAAAATTAATTCAGAAATAAAGAATGTTAAAAGTACCAGGACCGCTCTTTTTGTTTGAAGCCCAAATGGTAGACCACGAATATTGTGTTAATGCCATTATGAATTATTGCCGCGCAATATTTTGTAGTTGTAACTTCAAGATTACAAAAACGATTTTAGTAAGTTATAATTGTTCGTAATTGCAAGTTATATGAAAAAGACAATGCGATTAATGGTGAGACACGTTCGTTAGCGATGTACAGTTGGCTCAACAAATTTCGACGTGGCTCTAAATCTTTGGAAAGTGCCATTGTGAAGGTCACCCGAAAAGCTGTTATTGCCAAGATTTTGCGACTATACAAGTTGGAACTCACTTCAATGTTGGTCGACGCGGTGCCATCCCATCTCGCCCAACGATACTAAAATGGTTTAACAACTTCAGACTGAGAGGAACTGTGAGACTTGGAACAGCTCGGTGAGGCGATCAGCCCTCGCCGAATTTTGCACTTCAAGCTCTTTCATCTTTACAAAATTGTGGTGGTTCAAAAACTGAAGAAAATGGCTATGTACGGCGATTTGCGTTTGGAGAAATGATGCTGGAAACCTTGGAAATCGACTGTATTCTGATAACTAGTGATTAGGCTCATTTTTACTTAGCGGGTACTGGTCGGAAAATATTCCACGGGAAATTCATCAAAGGTCCTTATATAAAGTGGAATAGTCGGCCCGATTTGACATAACCTCACTTCCGAGAAAATGGACGCTGTCACGGTCAACTCACAGCGTTTCAACGGGATGAGGCTACTTGCTACACCTCAGTAAATTCCGTGGCTTTTTAAGGGAACATTTCGCAGAGTGCCTCATTTCATTGCGCGAGTATGAGGACTGACTTCCCCGATCACCGGATCTTTCACCGTGAGATTATTTCTTAGGCAGTTACATGATGGCTCAGGTTTACATTGAAAAACCACGGACTCTTGGGATTCTTTCTGAAGGCACAAATCGAGAAATTCGAGGAATTCCACACGCCATGCTTGAAAGGTGTATGGACAATTTTTCCACTTGCCCGCAATAAAGCCACTTGGATGGCGTCATTCTTCACACCCGAATTATATTGCCTTTGTGCTTTATATTTCTTACAGGACGTTATATGGGTCCGCCAATAGAGACGCAGAAAATTAAACGCCATATTTTTTTCTACCAACCTAGAGCTATTTTTTGCTATGGAGTAATATTTGATTGAAGACCGCGTTGAAGTAATTAAAGAATAATACAAAAATGGTGAAAAAATATAAAACACCCATCGAGCTCTCCGCGATTATTTCGGTCGTCGTAACTCTCCAAATGAGATTAACATTATTCGTTTGGTGCGAAAAATCGGAGCTACTGGTTCTGTTTGTGATATACCAAATAATGGACAACCTAAAAGTGTTCGCACATCGCTAAATATCGCTACGGTGTAGGAGAGTGTGGAACAGGATCCAAAACTCCCAGTAACTCTTCGATTGCAAAATTGGGCATTTCGGAGACCACTTTATGTCGTATTATGCACAAAGATTTGAACTTACACGCTTACAAGATCCAACTGACTCAAGAACTCAACTCATTTGACCATTTCGACGTGTGTTTCTGATTCGCTCCTCCAACATCGTGCAATTGAATAGAAGTTTTCATCGAAAATCATCTTCAGCGATGAGGCGCATTTCACATTGAATGGGACGGCGAACGAGCAAAACTGCCGAATTTGGACCAACGGGAATCCAAGAGAATATCAAGAACAACCAAGATATCATCAAAGAGAGACTGGTGTGCTCTGTGGCCAAAATGTGTTACTGGACCATTTCTTTTCAAACATGAGGTTAGAAATGCGATTACAGTAAATTCTGAGCGATACCGTGGCATGATTAATGACTATTTCTTCCCGCAACTTAATCAAACTGACATAAATGATGTTTATTTTCAACAATACGGCGCAACATACAATACAACACGTAGGAATATCGCAGGAATTTCGTGAACGTTTAAATTTCGAGAAATGAAAATGTCAATTGGTCGGTTCGTTTTTGCGATTTGACGCCTTTAGACTTCTTATGGGGATATCTGAAAAGTAAAGTCTACATCAATAAACCAGCCACCATCCATGGCCTCAAGAACAACATAATTGCCAAGATAAATGCGAATGAAGCGACTCTATGTGACAATGTCATCGAAAATTTCGACCATGGTACCGACGTCTGTAAAGCCAGTCGTGATGAACATTTGAGTGATATAATTTTTCATACGTAAGTGGCATACATGAATGTTTAAAATAAAGTATTCTACTTTATTATACAACCATTACTGTAGTTTCAATTAGCGTTTACTTTTTTTTGTGCTTGAATTGGCAGACTTTGGAAAAATTAAAATTAAAATTTGTTAAAAACGCCTGTGTTTTAGAGTGTTTTGAAAAACGTAATACCTTTTTGCCGGACCCTATATTGCGGCTGAAATAGTTGTAACTGTGTAAAATACATATTCAAAAATACGGCATTCATGGACATGAAAAAGTCTTAATTCTGAAGAGTTACAATAAATGCCTACGTCAGAAATATATTCTGATGATCATAGTGATCGTAATCGTCACAGTCGACTTTGAATTTTCCTTAAACAATAGTAAATGAAGCTCAATTTCACATCGAACATGATTACTGTTCTTCTTCTTCTGTAATCGGCCCTTGTCGTCCATCCTTGAACATAACTCTCCCCATTGCCCTCCGCCGTTCTCTATACTGCATTAGCTCTATCCATTTTGGGCCTTTAATTTTCCCGATGTCTTTCATGACATCAAGAAAGACTACTGTTACAAACTATTATATAAATTAGAACAAAATATCTAAATGAGCAACAAAATCCCCGGTGATTGTTTTGCTTCGTGCAACTCACTGAACAGATAATTCAACGTTTAGAAAAGACACCGAATAATCAAAATTACTGGATGTCAGATGTAATTATCATAAATTATAGAATTTTGCATGAATTGTATATTACCCATTTAATTTCCCTCAAATCAACTCTTCCATATTTCCTTAGACCTGGGCATACTTGTCATACACGCTGTTAGAAGGTCCTGGTCGTTGGAAAAATTCGTTTTGGTCTTTAGCAGGCATGTCATAAAAATAAAGCCATAGCAACATCTTTTATTTTCAAATTCACTGAACACTTCGCGGTAACATGAAATTCGTTCTGCCATTTTCTTTTCGGTTAAGGCATAAAATGCCCACCCCTCAAAGCAAACAGTTTTTTCTCACTTTAAAATGGTGATGCAGAATGGCATTATTTTTTAATGAAATTGTTAATGAATTTTGGAATTATTCTACGAATTTGCAGAACGCACGTGGAGCGTCTGCAAAGTATTCTCTTTATCTGAAAATTATTGCAGAAACGTAAATCAAAACAACTGAATAAAGAGTAAGGCATTCCCGCAATTTCCAAGTTGCGTCCTATTGATTTGTTGCCGGTCTTGATACAAACAGGGCCTTGTTAATGGGAACTGCAATAAACATGCATGTAATGCAACTGATCAAATTAATACAATTACCGTGCCGTACCAGTTAGTAACAGCTGGCACGGATATTATATAATGTTCAGTCTCATTACAACACAGGTACGTACACAGGAGGGGAAGCTGCACGTTTCATTTAAGCATCTTCTGGCATTGGTATTGCTTTATTGCTCTTTTTCAAATCCACACTGAAAATACCTACATACAATGTCATGGATTTATATAAACACTTAGTTTAAAACTTACTTTAAACCAAATCCAAGATATAATTAATGCTACACTAAACCGAAAAAAATCGCCTGGCTTCGACCTGATCACGATAAAATTCATCAGGGAACTCCCAAGGGTAGGTGTACAATACATTACACAGTCTTATTAACCGGCTATTTTCCTCTCTTGTGGAAAGTACCTCACATAATTTTAATACAAAAAACTGGAAAATCATCTCACGAAAGCTACTGTAAAAGCTGATTTTAGCTCGAGTAGCGCCAATATTAACTAGGTGTCAAGCAATAACCAAACATTAGTTCGAATTTAGATAAAGGCAATCCCTTGAAGAAAAGAAGTCTTGTGCTGCAGCTTTTTTAGATGTAACACGATTATTCGATAGTCTGGCACAGTGGCCTCCTTTATAAGATCAAAAACCCACCTTAATTATTTTAAAATCGTTCAATCCTATTTCCAAGATCGGCATTGCCTTGTGCAGAATCAAGATGAAACAACTTCCCTTCATCCAATCAACGATGGAGTCACTCAGGGTAGCGTGCTCGGGCCGGTTCTATGTCTCATCTTCACAGCTGATCTGCCTTCCTCACAAAATGTTATAACAGATACATATCCTGATGATACAGCGATATTATCAGCACAGCTAAGCCTGTTATCGTATCACAACATTTATAGTCAACCAAAATCAAATTTAGCTATCAAAGTGGCGAATTGGAATTAACTAAACAAAATCTATTCAAGTCACATTCATAACTTTACTATGGATATACGATAATTGCAGCAACGAGATGGTGTCTAATATTTAGGCATGCGTCTTAATCGTAAAAGATCTGGGAAAAGCACATATCCACGAAACGATTAAAACTAAACAAATTATCACTTGACTCTTGATCTATAGGCCAATTCTCAAACCCACATGGGGCTATGGAATCCACTTATGGGGATCTGCAACCAAATATACTATCGAAATTTCGAAAAAGTTCCAGTCAAAGATTCTCAAATTTATAGCGAGCACCTCTTGGTATCTGCCGAATCGAGTTATAGCTCATGATCTTCAAATTTCAAACGTCAAAGAAGAAATAACTAAGTTCTAAACTAAAAAATCACCCTAACAGTCTGACGAAGCTGATGGACCAACGTAATATAAGACTCGAAAATGAAGCTTCTTACGATCTGCTTCTTCCCCCCCAGGAAACCCACCGTTGTAAACAGTGAAATTAATGGGAAAATGTTAATGAACATTTATCCTCTATGTTAAATAATTATTTGTCACACCATTTACTCGTAATTCACTTTACAGATAGTAAATTAATTTGGGCAGTTAAAAACATGGATTGCTAATTACCCCGGGAAAAGGGAGTAGCCTTTCCGATTTGCAAGTTTACTATGTAATAAAAATTACCACAAATTAATTGTTATTTCACTTTCTCCCGAGTAAATTGCAGTGAAATCGTTAGATAATAAAGAGCTGCTTCTAGAAAGCCAGCTAATTTTAAATTATCAATTACTCATCAGTTGTAACGACCAGCTTTACCATTATTTGTATTGTAAGTTGTTTTCCAAATTAACAGCTATTACGAAAGTTGCCTGTCCCATTCCTTCTGCTTCAGCACACTCGTATTATTTTATTTTCAGCAGCCGTTCAAACTGAGCGTAGAACATTCAGTAGAAATGCATTGCTAATCCTTCATGGTGGAACAAAATCGGTAAATTTAATAATATTGAAGTTTACAAAAGGCGCTTACGCTCTGTAACCCGAAATAAATCTAATGACTCATCTTTCACTCTGCTTCATTCATGTGTGTCGCGGTTGCAGAGGACGATGTTCCGAGTCTTGGGAAGTAAAACCCGTTTCGTGCTGTGGAATGTGCCTTGCCGATGCTTCTACTGATTAACCTGCCCGCTTTTCCCACCATTACCTACCCAAACACGAGGCTAACGTCTATTCCAAACCGGCGTATATTAAGAACGTCCACAACGGTTCGTGGCGACACGCAGTTATTAAGGACATATTTTGGTAACCGATAAATAAAACATACAAAAACACGTTTTCGCTTATTTTCTCCAGAATGATTAAAGTTGGTGTAAAAGCGGCCATTTAGATCTTTTCTTGGTGTTTCCGCTGTAGAAGCTGTTTTAGTCAAAACGTTACTTCTGTTACTAATTTTTATGGGATGAAATTGGAAGATATCAATGTCCGAAATATGTGGTTTCAACAGGACGGTGCCAATTACCATACAGCAAATGAAACCGTTAGTCTTTAAGAGAAACGTTAATTGGCCACCTACATCGTGTGACTTATTGCCATTAAACTTTACTCTAAGAAAGTCTTTAAAGGAGCAAGCGACCCTCAAACGATTGAACAACTTAAAGATTACAATATCAATACTGTTGGCGAAACTGCCATCCATAACTGTAGCAAACAACCGTCGTATAACACAGAAGCAAAAGAGGTCACCTGCTGGAAGTGATTTTCCATCAGTAACCACAATATTTGTATTTTGCAATAAAGTAATAAAATCGAAGCATTTAAAATGTTTTGCATGTTTATGATCATTTGCAATTCAAAACACTTTAAAGGGCCTTTTACACGGTCATATCAGTTCTTAGTTCAGTTTCAGTTTTAGTGGAACTGTCAGTTTTTCCTAAATGTAAAAACTAAAACTGAAACGAAGACGAAGACCTGACGAGATGGGCAGACTTATTTGTTTCACTTCAGTTCTAGGAATTCCTAGGTGTAAACAAACGCGTCATGCTTCAGTCCGTTTTCTCACGTCAGTTCTCTTCAAAGTCTGGTTCAGTGTACAACTGTCGCTATGCCCAAGAAGGATCACGATTTGGCTGTAGAGTTCATTGAACTTTATAAAATTCTCCGTGTTTTTGGAACAAAAAGAACCGACACTACCACAACGCAAACATTAGAGAGGCTGCTTACACTTTCCTATTGAAGAACTACCGAGAATACGACGAACAGGCCACAAAGGCGATGGTGAAGTCCAAAATCAATAGCCTGCGCGCAACTTACAACAAAGAACTTAGAAAAGTTAGATACAAACCATCACTATGGTATTATAACCTCCTTTCGTCAGCTAGGACTACGATGAAAATAATTCAACCAATCACATGGTTCTAAGCGGAATTCCTTCATTAAATTTACGTGCGACAATGAATTCCTCGTAGGGTACCAAGCTTTACTCCACTTGCTTCTTTTTTTCCGCCTTTCCTCATTGTCAAAGCTAAGACTACTGCAATGAGACAATCTTCATCCATGATCGGTGTAGTAAAAGGCCTTAAGTACACTTTTGAACATACGTACACTTTGAAACCGCAACTCGGACTGAACAGAGAACCGAAAGGGCTGAGAACTGAACGGATGGTGTAAAAACAAACCTTCTTTCGGCCTGAAATATAACGAAATGGAAAATGAAACTGAACTGAGAGCTGATATGACCGAATAAAAGGCTCTTGATTGGGAAGTGAATTCAGGAAAATGTAAGTCTCATTGCATTACAATTTGATGACGACCACAGCAAAAATCTGATAGAAGATAAAGATATTGCTGATAGATAGAAAGGATATATAAAGGATCTATATACAGATAAACCGCACGAAGGGCTAATGATGAACGAAGCACTTCTAAACAATGAAGACAATAATAAAAGCAGAATTTGACAAGGCCCTAAAGAAACTGCCTAAAAATAAAGCTCCTAGTATTGACAAAATACTTGGGGAAGTTGTTAAATTTCTAAATCAAGTAAAAATTGATGGAGAGGAATTGGTAAGGTTAATAAAAATGCATATCTAAACAGCATCATTACAAAAGATGGGAGAAGCAAAAGAGAGAAACCTACCGGATTATACAAGCCAAGAGTTTTCTTAAATAAAAAAAAAAAAAACTCACCTAACCTGCAACAATATCTCGCTAGGCGTAAAAAAGGTTTTTATCCACACTTTGTGTTATAATGATGATAAAAATTAGCGAAGAAAAGAAGATATTGTGGAAACAAATACAGAAGGAACGAGACCAGCTAATTGGACACATTCTCCGCCAGAAAGCAATTATAAAAACATTTATAGAAGAAAAAAGAACAAGAGAAGACTCACGTGACCGACATATCAAACAAATTATGGACGACGTGGACTAGAGTAATTATGAAGAAATGAAGAGGAAAGTTGGAAGAAGACAAGATTGGTAACATGCGTCAAACTAGACGTCAGACTGAAGACCTATAGAAAGACTAAAACTGTTCTATTGAGACAAAACTTGTACACAATTTTTTTTGACTTCCCACCCAACTGTGCCCTTTATTACAGGCTTGCAAATTGCTTTAGAGCAATGAACCTTACGTTAAATTGTCCTATTTGACCTAAACTGCGAGTGAAATACATATCTATATTTAACAGTGTATTTTAAGAGTTATATTTTTGCTTAATATCGGTAGCGCACAAAACCACCAAATTTTTTACAAGAAGGACAGACACCGCAGAGATTTTTTATTGCTTCTTTTAACAAATACTACACATAGTTCCAGAGATAATTAGAGGGTGATTGCCGCCGCACAGTCTTTTGGATTTGACTTACATTAAGGGTTGATGCAAATGGCGGATTTGCCTGATCAAACTAACCGTACTTTTTCTCTAAACCCAATTTTTTATAAGGCGTTTATAGTTTAAACATTAGGAGTGTATTTTTACGCATTTTATTGATTTTTTAAATTATAAATTGATTTTCGAATAGTAAAAACAATTGAATATTCCAATAACTGCTCGAGTAACACGATTAATATTGGTATATAAGAGATGCATTTAGTAATCACGATCAACAAGAGTGAAAGAAGCTGGAGGACGTGGGAGAGAATTTTTGTTAAGAAAGTTCAGGCGCCTTTCACTCGGCGTTACTTTGGCGAGTAATAATTCTAAGTACTCGAGAGAAAGGATGGGATAACACGTCGGGTTTTGTTTTCGTTAGGTAAATTTATTTTTGAACGGGCTTTGTTGCAATCGGGTTACTTTCGACATCAGAAGCTGATCAACTAGGATCAAAAAGCAGCTTTTGTATAACAAACTTAGACGCCACAGATTTCTATAAAGCCATACTACGCATATGAAATGAAACATTTTTAGGACTTTAACAAAATTAAACTTTTTATAATTCATATAATTTTTTTCAAAACAATGAGAATCCCTTGTGAGAAAATCCGATAAGTCCGATTAAATAATAAATATTTAATTATTAGCCTTTTCGCCTAGACTGAAAAATTAAAATATTGCAACGGATTTCCAAACGTTGCTATCAAGGCACCGCCACCTTGCGAAGTTGAGGGCTGTTGTTACCACCGTGCCGTCACGGTTGAGCGGCGAACCTAATTCCTTCAATGTTTTTTTTATTAATTTATTTACTATTTTGTAACATTAAATCATTACAATACGCAAATTTCATGCATAGATAATAATCCTAAGTTTACTTAATTCATGTAGACTTTTCCAGTAATATTCCTCTGCATTCTGTAAAAGTGATGTGGAGAGATTTTCATTCATTTTGTTTTATTGTCCCCTTTTCAATATGATTTAGATGTGTTTGCACTATACTAGCAGTTATTACTGGATCTCGTCAGTGAAGGTGGCTTGAGTGATGGCTTGCTGGTGGGCAAATCAGTTATATAAAAAGTTCCAGTATAGTATCCTGAGGGTACCCTAGAAGTCCATCAAACGCCGGAGTGTAAAGTTTCTCTTCGAAGAATTTACTACTCTATGAACTTGTTATATTGATGAGTGTTTTCTTCTAAAGTTAAACTGATGCTCCGGTGTTAGATTGGAATCTTCAATAACTGATAGAGGTCAGCTTTTCAATAAGCTTGCTAGTATAGATAACAGACTAATTGGTCTATAAGAAGCGACTTCACCGAGCGGTTTTCCTGGTTTTAGAATAAAGATTACTGCAAGGCTGCCTGGTAGGGATTAGTAAACATGACTATTCCCTTGCGGGGAAATTCTTTGAGTAAATGTTCTGTTACTAAGTCAAAGCCAGAGGTCCTTTTGGATTTAAATCATTTTTGATTGCCTCTTTGACTTTCTTAAAATCAGCGCTTTATTACAGCGCAATCTATCAGACGGGTGTTTAGTATTTTGACAAATTCTCCTCAGCCTTCTTTTTCAGCAATTTTCTTTTTAATTCTTATTGGACAGCCTTCCTTTTCCCTAGTAGGTGGAATTTGGGGAGTGCTCCCCAAGCGAACTTTTGGACAGTCCGAGTGAAGTTGCTTACTGCTGCTTATTCTTGTTCGTTGATAGTTAGTGGAATTTCATATTTAATTTATTGTCCACTATATATCAAAATGACATCAATCTATTTCGTTGTTAAAACACTGATCAGTCCGGGGTTTATTCATATTTGTTGGTCACTATATATGTTCCTATGATGACAAGTAATTTAAGTGTAATAATTCTTGAAAAACCTGTCGCAATACTCCCTCTCTTCCTGATGCAGTTACATGAGAACCCCAAAGGATATTCTTAGTACTGTGATCTCCTTGTGGCATGAATATGTTGCCTAGACTTCCGAAATATTTAATGAAACCCTTTTTAATGGTTGGTCAACTTGACGGACAGTAAGCCGCTGACAACGTGATTAGGCCATATTAGTCTTCTATTTCCACACCGGTTGCTAGTAGAAAGTTTTCACTGAATTTACGTAATCCTTCAATGTGGAGGCGCTGCTGTTGAGACCCCTGCAATGCTTGTACATCTGCGAGGCCTAGAAAGGAGCGGAATGTAAACCTGAACTTTCGGGTAGCTCCATAAGAAATAATCGTATGGTAAAGGATCCGGTGATCGAGGAAGCCATTCTACATCCCCCCGAAATGAAATGAGGCACCTGGAAAATGCATACTTAAAAAAAACATGGATTCTCTTAAGTTATAGCAAGTAGCCCCATCCTGTTAAAACCAAACCCTGTCGAGGGCAATCAGATGCCTTCTTAAGTCAGGCATCAAAAATTATGGCAGCATCGTAAGGTAACGCTGTGAGTTAACCATCATAGTGCGTTCGGTTTCTCGGAAAAAGTAGGGTCCAATTATGCTAAAGTGAGCTACTCCACACCACATGGTTACTCTCTACTATGTAGGGGATTCCACGGGTGTGTGATGTCCTAGAATAAGTGTATTTAATGGGCACAATAAGCCCTTAAGGCTGCAGTGCTTGTAAAAGCCCCCTCCACAAATGTAGGGGGGGATTTTGATGAACTTCCTGCCCAATTTTGTTCGCTTACAGCACCCGATAAGTAAAAAAATTAGTCTCGTCACTCGTTATCAGCATACAGTCATTTTCCAAGGCTTCTAGCAAATGCAAATGTAAATCGCCGTGCATAGTCATTTTCCTTCAGTTCTTGAACCACTCACAATTTTGTAAGGATGAAAATGGAGGTCAAAGTGCAAAATTCGCAAACTAACTTTTCTTCTTAAGCATCGAAGTATTTCATTTTTTAAATTGTGCAATTTTTATTGAATTAGGGCAAAACAATAGCAGAAGAACTTTCTTAGCTTCAATTATAACACCAGACAATAATAGCGTGCGGAGCAGCTAGCACATTAGCATTATTAATGCGGTAAGACTATTGTATTTAGCAGTTCAATAGGCAAATGAAATTTATATTAGGTATCTGTTTCCTCTAACGCTATGAAGGGAATAATTTCCCTTTACATTGTGCTTTCGTTGATGTCTAGAATTAAGCCCGTCCTTTTCGCACAAGAAACCCAAAGAACTTATCTGGGCCTAAAATAATACAATTCCCATTAAGTTCCTGGCATAAAAAACAATTTAAATTGGCCCCCATCTTTTTAAATTTAAAGTCAATAATTGAAAAATCATCAAAACTCGTTTCAGCGTGCCAGTTGCTTAAATTGATAACATTTACATTTTTAAAGGGAAAAGCATTACAAGATGCTTTCGAAATCCTCGAAAATCGCAATCTAACGGGCTCGTTCCACGATCACCTTGAGTTTTTCCTTTCGAATGCGGATCTGCAGAGCGCCTTTCTATTGCAACGATAAATATCACAGCGCGGTCGGTACAGTTTCGCCGCATTGTTTGCACTTAAAATGTCGGTTATTTATATTTAAATTTTATCTGCAATTATTTAATACTGTGCAGGCAACGAGAGTAATAATCATAAATATTTATTTAAAGGGCGTGTCGTCCTAAAGAAATGTTGAGCTTTTATTCGTATCCGACTCGCATGTACTTCACTCGAGAAACGTACACGGAGCCTATTCAAAAACTATTCGGTCTAACTCAAAATTTTTTTTAATTCGCACAAGACCAATTTTACATTAATTATTAATGATACAACATATGGAAGAGAAGATATAGAGCAAACTAGTAGAGAAAAGCTGAACATGCGAATGGAAGAAAAAGATGGGGATTGAGTACAGTACGGGAGACACTACAAAATCAATCTCAATCAAATAAGTTCTTGAAAAACTTAGAGAACGCAACTCTGGACTTCACCACCTACATATTTATAGATTTTCTTAAAGTCTACGATTCTGTATTTAGAAAGGAACTGTACAAGGGGCTAGATGAGCTAAAAACACCGAGAAAGCTAATAATATCGGTAAAAATGTACCTAGCAAACAGCTTAAGGCTAGCTCTCGACAAATTTTGGCAAGGAGATACCATGTCAGTCACATTAATCAATTTTGTCTTAGAAAGAGCGATAAGAAGACGACCTATAAATCCTGGAACCATGCTGTACAATAAACAAAATATAGTATTGGAATACGCAGATGATATTGATACCATAAGCAGGTCACCACAAGGTCTGAAAAAACTAAGATCGTACGTATAAGAAGCGACGACGAAGCAAAGTCTGCAAATCTATAGCAAAAAGTCGAAGTATATGATAACCGCAAGAAAGATATGTTAATATAACAATAAATCAAAAAAGATACAAAAGAACAAACAAAGTATCTGAGCTCAATCATTAATGAGAACAATGAAGTATGAGGGGAGGCAAACTCACGAATAGTAACGGGTTAAAAAGTATTATGAAATCCAAGGTCTATAAGACAGAAATAAAACTAGTGATGCTTTACGAGACGGAAACCTGGTGCTTTGTAAAAAAGAGGCGAGGCAGCTAGATACGCGTGAAAGAAAATGTCCAGCCCGATAAATGAGAACGGAGCTTGGCGTACATTAAGAAACCGAGAACTGAAAGCAAGATATGGAGAAGCAAGTACAGGGTCTTCATTATGTCACGCAAAATAGTTATTTATTATCATGGTCAAACTGCTCAGGCAATTTTATGTTAGCTAGGTCAATGTTTGGAGTTTTGTTTACACTCTAGGTCAACACTGAATATGGCGCCAGCTATTCAACCAAAGAAAGGATCTTAATTGTGAGCGCCTTTTATATATCTCTAGCAAGGTAAAAAATACTATATATAAATATTATATAATTAAATTGTCTATTTTATCATGTTATAATAGGCCCATTGGAAAGTTTAAAAAGATACTGTATCCACTCCTGAGACCGTAAAACAAGCTTTATGAACAAGAGCCCACAACTTCGGTTTTTAAAGGTACACCTCAACTCTATGCGCACGATCTTTACCAAGAAATTGAATCTATTTTCGTGTAAGATTCAATTGCAAACGCCTCTGTCAGAGGTCAACATTAGCAAAAGGTTCATTTTTGCAAAACTGATCATGGAGATGGTTCGGACCAAAAAGTTAGACATAAAGCACCTCCATTTTACGAACGAGGCCTATTTTAAACTAGACGGCTATGTCAAGAAACAAAATTACCGATATTGGAATACCAAAAATGCATATTTGACCGAAGTACGTCGATTGCACCCAGAAAAAGTTGGAGTATGGTGCGCAATTTCCACTATGGGATTGTCGGCCCACTGTTTCTCACAAGATAGGTGAATGAAGAAGTTTTTGGGAAATTCATTCTAATAGTGAGAGACAAAAGACAAGTAACCAATACTGGTTTTAGCAAGATGGAGCCACCGCTCATCAGACTTGGAGCATCTTTGACATCCCCACAGAAGTCTTTGAAAAGAGGATCATAAGTCTGGCGCCTCCTGTAAGACGGAAGGTGGCATCGAGTAGCCCCCAAATTCACCCGATTTTTTTTTATGGGATTATCTTAAAGATAATGTTAATCGAACAATTCAAGAATCGCATCATAGAAGAGGTTCTGGCCGTTTCTGCGGACATCAGAAAAGCCGCAATTGAGAATTTCGGGAAAAAGGTTGAAATCATCATCTCTAATGAAGAGAGTCATTTTGATTTATTCGCCATTATAATAAAAGAAGAATTGGAATTTTATCTTGCGTATTTTTTTATAATTAATATTTTATCGTTTGCGTTACATAACGAAGGCTGTATTTCCGGTGAAATCTGAAGCAGACGAATAAGCTGGCTTGGATACGTCGAACGGATGGAGCCCTCCAGAGGAGTTTAAAAATCCCAAATCGAAACACAGAAGATAAAAAAGCATAGGATAGATGGATGGACAAAGTGCAGGACGATTTAAGAAAGCTGAACGTCACAAGACGGAGAAGAAAGAAGCAAACAGTAAAGATAAAGGCTAACCATAAATTATGGAGAAAAACGGATCCTCCCAGAACAGGACAGGCGAGTGACTATCGCGAACCACAAAACGGGAAGTCAAGAAAACTCAAAAAGGAGAGGTCCAAGGCTCTTGCAAGTGGTCTTTCCAAGTAAGGTGTTGGTCTATGTGAAGTTAGAGATACTTTATTTTTATTCATTGTTAAAGTTGACCTGTGATAGCTACACCATCTTGTTGCAAAGGAAATTTGTGCCAAGTTCTTCTACTTAACTTCCATTGCCGTTCCATAGCACATTTGTATTTGTAGTTTTTCTGAGGCTCTGTCAAGGTTGCTATCTGATGATAAGATTGCTGTGTAGCTACTGTAGTCTCTTCTATGGAAGGTATATCGGATGTAAAGATTACATGCTGCCTTGAGATACGCCAACTTTTATAAAATTGTATCTGGGTAGGAATGAAATGAGGCGCCCTAGAAAATGTTCCCTTAAAAAAGTCACTCTTGAGGTATGAGAAGTAGTCCCGTTATGTTGAAACTAAACTTTATCGAGGGCAATTCGATGTCTTCTCAATTCAGACATCAAAAATTCTCGCAACATCGTAAGGTAGCGCTGTGCGTTAACCGTCACAGAGTGCAGTTTTCTCGAAAGTCAGAAGTAGGGTTCAATTATGCCAAATCGGGCTATTCCGCACCACACAGTTACTCTTTTACTATGTAGGGGCCTTTGATGGACTTCTCGTGGATTATTTTCAAATCAGTGCTGATGATTTTGCACCCAATAAGTGAAAATAAGCCTCGTCGTCCATTATCGGAGTACAGCTATTTCCAAACTTTCCAGCATCGTTTTTGCAAACGTAAACCGCCGCACATGGTCATTTTCCTTCAGTTCTTGAAGCACCACAATTTTGTACGAATGGAAGTGGAGGTCAAAGTCAAACTCTTTCGATGTTTTCTGGTATTTTAACGGTCTCGTTATCTCTCTGAGCTGTTCAAGGCCTTAGAGTTCCTCTCGTGCTGTGTCTGCAACACCGAATAAACGGTTGCAAAGTAAACAAACTACCGCCTTTCAATTGTCTACGGTTCCATGGCTACTGAGTGTATATCAACCATTGCGCATGCGCTAATTCCCCTACCAACAATATTATACCTGTCTCAAAAACGCAATCGAGATTCGTTGTCTGGGTTATTTTTATTTTTTATTTTTATGTGTCCATTACACAACACGCAGTTGCTGGTGCATTACTAGCTTTTTGCACGGTTCTGCATCAAGTGAATTCCCACATTTTACACTATTATAATACAGTTACCAAGTTACCACCACTTTGAAGTTTCTACACACCTGTCATAATTTTACTGACCCTTTCGTTGGTTTTCACTTGCGCATTTGACGCAAAATTTCGTTTGTGTTTAAATCGATCCTGAATGTGACCTGTAATGCATTTCACATTAACAGAGTAAGCGGCATGCACATTGGAGAAATAATTCAGTTAAAAGAAAGCCATCTATTGTTAAAAATATTTTTACACAAAATATAACAGAGAGGTATCAATATTCTTCTACAGGCATGCAAGCAAAGCCATCCCGAGACACTTTCGGTGGGTTGCCACAGAAAAGTGTCACTGCCGTCTACCTAAACAAATAGGACTGGGTTATAGTTCTTTTTGTCCATAAATCACTACCTCGCCTTTCATGCCAGCCAAGCATAGGGCACAGATGGGAACTTTCGTGTACAGTTGCCACTAATAAGGGCTGAGCAGCGACCTAGAACGAACGTAAATTGAACCTTACGGAGGCTCCCTGTAAATCTTAAACAGATGTCGGAAAATGAACCCAAAGAATTCATTAGCGCGGCTGCCAAAAAATAAATAACGCCTTTCAATTTCGTCGGTCGAGGGCGCGCATTAGGGGGTCGGATCGGCGCGAGAAAATAGCTCGGCAGACTTTAATTAAGGTATTAAGTACTCTCGTAATTTTCTCCTAATGATTTTTAAAGCCTGAGCATCGAAGATACTAATTTACCTTTGAGGAAGTTCAGGGGCGGCCGTTATTAATTTCAAGATTATACAGATGACTCTAAAGACCCATTTAATATTGCATAACATAAACGCGGAGAAATTTTACTAGGTAGGTTCAGTATTTTTGTATTATGTGAAGGCAAAATCGTCTCCCTATATATAATAAAACAATGTGATGGGTGTGCTAACACAACCTATCTAAACCGCAACTAGTTTTGACACGTGACCAAACTTGTAAGTGATTATGGTGAAACTTCACAATTCTAGACTACATTGGATTTGAAACCTTCCATTGGTGAATTTATGCATTTGAACAGCTTTGAGCAGATTCATCACACTTCTTCCACTATCTTTTTCTTTGGATAGTTTTTCCCGCATCAAAAGACAGTAGCAAATGCTAGTTGTAATGATATCGTTGAATAAAGTGAAAGGCCCAAAGTTACTAATGTGTCAATTATAAATACGAACATGTGATTGCTTACCAGCCCAGCCTCTCGTGTCGTTATTCATTTAGATCGTCATGACCTTCTCGAGCTCGTAAAACCTCTAGAGAAAAATTTAGAAAATCAATTTTGACCCTGTTATAGTTTTAACAAACTGTTTGTGTGTTTATACTATCCATTCAAAAGAAGTGACAACAAAACATGCAAGGTGCACAGAATAATAGATCAAGAAAAGAGACAGAGATTTGAAGCTGTCTAAACAGACTGTCCAGTCTGCTAGTTGTAATGATATCGTTGAATAAAGTGAAAGGCCGCAAATTAATGTTGCACGAACATGTCCACCAGCCCAACCTGAGTACTCGTCAGTTGGCTCGAAAAGCAAATGTTTACATTTCTACTTATGCTCGTGTGCTAAAATAGTGTAGGGAACGACATATTATGGAATTGAAACCAAGAAGTGAAGGTGCACTTGGAATAATAGATAAGAAGAAGGAACAGAGAGTGTTTCAGCTGTTAAAGACAATCCGAAGAAGCCAAAAGGGAAAAAGTAGAGCCGATCTGAAAAGTTTTAGGGCTCAAACAGCTCCTCATCGGGATCCAAAACAAAATCAAACAGCACAGCCCCGTTCTCGTACGAAAATCTACTGACACTATATCAGTGAGTGGTAATGGATGACGAGATATATGGCTTCGCCAACTTCAATTATATTGGTGGGCAAAAGAAAGCGAAAAACAAAATTCCCGAACAAATTCCTTTTCTGGCAAGCCATATGCAGTTGCGGTTGAAGAGCAGGGATTTCATCATCACCGAGTCTGTCAGGTGGAAAATCTATTGAAAAGAATCTTTGCAAAAACGTTTTTGCCGTTCCCATAGCAGCACTATGTTTAATCGCTTTTTGGTCAGATTTCGTGACATGCCACTACTCTTAAAGCAACGAAAAGGTGATACGCTGCTTATGGCGTGGATTATGTATTTTTGATTAGTTGAATTTAGTGAAAAAGTTTCAAGTCCAAAACATCTACTTACAATTGCGTTTACTGAACCTACTGTTATGCCAAGATCTTCAGTAAGGTCTCTTGCAGTCAAATGGCGATTTCCCATTGCTTTGCTCTCAATTTTTTTGTTTTTCTTCGCTTATTTCAGGACCTTCTCTGAACAGCTTATGCCACTGGAATTCTCGATAAAGATTTATTACAACTTTAAACACATCAGTAGCATTAATTTAATTTTTAACGCAAAATTTAAAATAAGCTCTTTGTTCAACAATATTACACATTTTAAAAATCGAAAAAAGGAAAAAGGTGATGCAAATAAACTGCTGCAACTTATAATAAACTACTTGACGTAGTACACCGAAAATAGAAGTGAATGCCAATGAAGGTTGTGCCAACATAAGTTCCAAATTAAAAAGCCACCTTATTTTTGAACAGAGTAGTATTTAAAAACATACATTTATTTCCTGAGAAAAAATGTGATTACATTTTGGCCAAGCCACATCAATTTTGGACCACGGCACATTCGTATAATGGGTTCGCGTCTAGCTAAATTTTTTAACACTTGATGCTTCATAGTTGCGGACAAAGAAAACGATAAAAAAACTTAAACTCCGCTCAACTTTACATGAATTATTGTTCAGTTGTGCCGGAGCTTCAAGGTCGAGAACTGAAACAATCGTTTGGAAAGCACCTCTTGACACCAAATCAAAACACGCGTCCTTATGTAACGCCTTACATTTAAGGCGACAAGAAAGCAATCGACCTTCAAAGTTCATAAACAGTTGTGTTTATTGTGTCGATATTAATTAGTAACTCCGTTGTTGCCCAATGCAAATTCAATTAAAACCATGCCATCCAACCTTTTAAGGATGTATACATTACACAAGCTAATTTTCTATTTGATTCATTTGGACGCGAAGAAAACTAACTATTCGAACGAGCAAAAATCGTATATTATAAACTGCTCCTATAAAATGGAAATACTAAAAAGAGCATTGCATTTATAATAATAGTTCCCCATAACAGGCCTTGAAGACTCTTTGGGGTCGTAACAGGATAGGTCTGCTACAATCTAGAGCCTACGGTACACAAGGGTAGTAACGTGGCTAGCGCTATGTACCGACCGCCTATTATTACCCCAGTTTGACCTCCAGGTACTCATTTATTGCAGCCTGAGTCGAGCTGGGCCGTAAAAATGCCACCGATTGAATTGGCGAGAGCGCGATTCGAACCCGCAACTCTTGGTTTCGTAGTCTAGCGACCTATCCACTAAACCACCACGGCTCAGGCATTGCATGCACATGGTAAAGTTGGTATAACACCGAGAAAACTACATTAAAACTAACTGATAATACAGGGTCGGGCAGGAAGGTGTTACGTTTTTGAGACGGGTATAACATTGGTGTAGGGAAACTAGCTCATGCGCAATAACTCATAAACACTCGCTGTTAGTTGCCATTTCAGTAGTTATGAAACTGTGGAAATTGAATATCGCGTTTTGTTTACGACACCTTTATTGCAACCCGTTATTCGGTGGTACCGTCCAATCTCATCCAACATTACTGAAGTGGTTTAGCAACTTCAGAACAAAAGGAACTGTGAAAATTAGAACGGCTCGGGAAGGTAATCCGACTGTTAGAACGCCAGAAAACATCGAAAGAGTTTGATAGGCTGTAGAGGTCAATCCTCGCCGAACTTTGCACTTTAGCCTCTAATTTCATCCTTACAAAATCATGGTGGTTCAAGAACTGAAGGCAAATGACTATTTACGGCGGTTTAACGTTTGAGAAACATTGGAAAATGACTTTATTGTAATAACGAGTGGCTCATGTTTACCTATCGGATGCTCTAAACGAACAAAATTGCCGGTAATGGTCGGAAAATAATCCACGGGAAGTCCATCATAGGCCTCCACATAGTGAGAAAGTAACCGTGTAGCGTAGAATAGGTCGATTCGACATACTTTGATCCTAATTTTTCCGAGATAACGGACTTACTGTGAGAGTTAACTCGCAGCGTTACCTTTATTTTAACATCGTGGAGCTATCTGCTATACCTCTAGACTCTAGAGAATCCATGGTTTTTTTAAGGCAACATTTTCCAGGGCGCCTTATTTCATTGCATGGGATTATGGAGGTACTCCCTTGAGAATTATTTCTTATTGGGTTACTTGAAAGCTCAAGTTTGCATTAAAAAACCACGGGTTCTTTCGGAAGCCACAATTCGAGGAATGCCACGTGCTATGCTTGAAAGGCGCATGGACAATTTTTCCACCCGCCTGCAACGATGTTTGGACAAGAACGGTAGTTGGCGTCATTTTTCAGACCTGAATTACATTATTGTTGTTTGTGCTTTGTTTCTTAAATGGCACTATATAAGCACTTTTTGGGGAAAAAATAAAATTTGTTCAAAAACATATGTGCAAGTATGTTTTGAGAAACGTCGGATACTATATTTTGAAAAAAAAATGTCTCTATTCGATCATTCAAATTAAAATAGTCTTTTTTAATAAGTAAACAATAAAATCTAGAGCAATGCTCAAATTTCTACACGACCCTGTACCACGAGATAAAACAATAGATTGTGTTTTGGATATAATAAATAAAATTCTACCGAAATGATTCATTTCGCAACGCAGTAGTATAGCAATAGTAGAATCCCCAGGGACGTCTTTAATTTCCTTTGCTTAGATCTTCCCCAACTTACGTAGCATCGACGAAAACTAACTAAAGCACGGGTGGTAATGATGCTCGCAAAATGTTAATTATAGATACCTTGCAGAGTGTGTTATTATGTAATTATTGAGCAGAATGTCTCTACGGAAAGTTATAATTAAAACCTTCCCGGAAGCTTCCCGCCGGCTCATATTCTGGAATACGGGCATGATCTGCGTATAGTAGATTCAAATACGCTATGTACATATATATGTAAATTTTTCTATTTTAACTGGGACTGTTTTTCCCAGTTGCATGGCCGATTTGTTAAATTCCATTTAAGAACTATTAGTAAACAATTAGCATTTGAAATTTTTGCGAGCCCCCAAAATCAACAAATTGTTTACTAGTTTATTAATAGATTCACCGAGACTAACACATCACGATTACTCAATGCAGAGATGACTACGTACCTTGTTCTTGCGTGCTAAGTAGTGACCGACTTAAGATAGACAGCTTACCGGAAAAGCATGTCACTTTCTCATTATATGGAGTCCGGCAGGTAGGGTTACATTTTTCAAAATACTCCAGCACAGATGTTTTTAAAGAAATTTAAATCTTTATTTTTCCAAAGATTACATGTGTAGCGCCATTTAAGAAACACAAATAAAAAGAATGTAAATCAAGTGGCGAGCGTGCTCGAATTTCTCGAGTTGTGGCTTACAAAAGAACTTTAAAAGTCCCTAGTTTTCAATGTAAACCTGAGCTTTCAGGTCACATCTCCACGCAATGAAATGAGATCCCTGAAAAATGTTCTCTTAAAAAATGGTTTTTCTTAATGTATGGCAAGTAACCCCATCCTGTTGAAACCAAACCCTGTAGATGGCAATCAGATGTCTTCTCAATTCAGGCATCAAAAATTCTCGAAATGTCTTTGCTGTGAGTTGACCATCACAGTGCGTCCCTTTTCTCAGCAAAAGTAGAGTGCATTATGGCAAATCGGGCTATTTTACAGCACACAGTTACTCTCTCGCCCTGTAGGGACCTTTAATGGACTTTCTGTGGATTATTTGCCGACCAGTACTGGCAATTCTGTTTGTTTACAGCATCTGATAAATAAAAAGTGAACCTCGTACTCGTTAATAGAATACAGTAATTTTCCATGGTTTTCAGCATCGTTTCTACAAATGTAAGCCGTCGTACATAGTCATTTTCTTTCAGTTCTTGAACCACCATGATTTTGTAATGATGAAATTGGAGGTCAAAGTGCAAAATTCGACGAGAGTTGGCCTCCACATCTTGTCGAACTCTCGATATTTTCTGGTGGTCTGATCACCTCCCCGAGGTGTTCCAGGTCTCACAGTTCAATTCGTTCTGTTAAACCATTTCAGTCTTGTTGGGCGAGATGGGATAACACCGCGTCAACCAACATTGAAGTGAGTTCAAAATCCCCGCTGTGCCTTCACCACCGAATGAATAGTTGCAATAAAGATATCGCAAATAAAGACGCATTGCTCAATCGTCCACGACTCCATGATTACTGAAGCACTGCGCATGCGCTAATCCCCCTACCATCAATGTTATACCCGTCTGAAAAATGTAACACCTCCCTGCCGGACTCTGTACACTTTAAGTTCCAAAAGATGTTAAAACCGAAGTGCTCACCTGTAGCATTATGTAGTCAAGACACAGGCATATAAGAAGTTTGTTCATTAGACTCTGGATTGCAAAGAATACTTTCTTACAAATTTAGTTTATTACAATTTTCTATATTTACATTTTCCAAGGCCCTAATTTGAATTTGTCATAAATTATTACAGTTTTTTAATTATGTGCAGTTCGCGGTGCAGTAAAACCCAAGTACAATATATTTACTGTTAAACTTTAGTGTTGCGGCAGCCTGATCGCTAGGATTACCGTACGAAACACAAACACCAATACGAAGCGGATTTGAAATAAGTATGCCCCAATCCTACTAAGGCGGAAGCAGAATGAGCGAAGGAGTTATTTGTGGAAGCAGCATCGTCTCGAACTGTTTCCGCGAGTTATTACAAGCGAATTATTAACGCCAGATGAGCAAAACCGCACAAAAGCAACGCTGCATAAATTTGTATGTGCTTGAAGTGAAAGTTCGTTAACAGCCAAGATTATTAGAAATTTCGCATTTGTTTTGCCATTATGCAAGCTAAAAACAGCACTGCTGTATATAATTTTAAATTACAAAAAGGTAGTTATACGACATCCAAATTATCATCATTCAAATGCTTCTTTAATTTTAGAAATTGCAAAGATATGACAAAATGTAAAACTCTACAGTTACATGTGGCCCTGTGGGTGCCTTCATTCACTCACTTGTTCAATCAACAAATGAATGTTAAGCGATCCCTTCTTCGTTCGAACATGTTTTAAATTTTTGATTTTGAAGGATAGGCGTGAAAGCATTATTGAATGTTCAATCTAATGATAACGATTAAGGGAATTTTTATACCACCCTCGCCTGAATAATAATACAACACACACCTTAGGTTTCTTACCTCATCCTCTTTTTACCGTCTTAGAGAATGTATCAAGTGAGAAACATAACATTCCATTTTTACCCAACAATATGTCGCGCCTCTACTTAAAAAATCAAGAAATTAAAACTGCATCTTAAAAATTAATGTCCTAGGCTTTTTGGAAATGCAGAAAAAATTAGTTTCGCCGGCTTGAGCTTTGGAAATCGAAAAATGGTGAAACTCTAATTCCACATGTTTTAACGGAATGTCTTCATGCTAATCTCAATGTCTTGCTGATCAGTCTAAAATATTTCACCCATTTTTACCCCCTTAGGGGTCATACCCACCTATTATGATGTGCCCACTGGGAGTAATACATTATGATAGCCACGTTTAGCTCCCGCACGAGCCTTGAGACGTTTGGTCCAATCGTCTATGTAAGTATGTATATGGTGCGAGATAATTACCCGAACAAACGTATTCGTGCAAATTTCAGCACAGAAATTATGGATTAGTAATAATGATACAGTAAGCGTTTTCGCCGTACTTTCTCAACATTTTACCTTATTTTCATGTCATTATCTTGCTTTTGTTTTTTTTTTAGTACATGGAAACCCGCGATTCTCAGTGTTCAAATCGAGTGTCTGCCTTGCAGACATCAAGAAATGTATCCATGCTCTGCGATCAACCATCCATGACACCATAAAACGATATAAGAAGCTGAAGATGGTCAAGGCCGACAAGTCACCGGTTCTAGGCCGGCAGTTGTCAAAGTCATACAAGAGAGAATCACGAGAAACCCCCAACGACCCATACGTCAACTCGCCCAGGACTTTGGTATCACTAATTTTACCGTTACATACATTGTTCAATCACGCCCAGGGCTTTATCCTTTTTGTGCGATAAAAGGCCAGCGGCTGACTAATAAGCAGGAAGCAACTAGGAAGAATTTGGCTGATTTGCTGATCCCATTTCCTCCAGCACGCTGGCACATTTTCTGGACAGAAGAAAAGATTTTCACCGTCCAGGCGGTGGCAAACAGTCAAAACACCAGGAGACTTGCTCGATTACCTGAGGATGCTTGCATACACCATGGTTTTCGGAGTCATCACCCCTGATAAAAAATCCCTCTTCTTTTCATCAATCAAGGCGTCAAGATCAATGCGGAGTCTATCTGCCTCGACTGGGCCCCTAAACACTTTAGATCTCGTCACTGGGTGTAGCATCAGGATGGAACTGCTGGACACTACGCTAAAAACACGCAGGACGCGTTGCACACCCACACCTCCGACTTCATCATTGCTAAGGAGTAGCCCCCTTACTCCCCCAATTGCAATCTAAGAGTCTTCTTTGTCTGGGCAGAGTTGGAGAGGAAGGCTTGCGCTACTCCCCACACATTTGTGGAATCTCTGAAGCGATCCTTTCTCTAGGCCTGGGACGAACTCTCCGTCGAGTACCTGCCTGCCGCTGCCGACGCCGTTTCCAAGAGACTTCGCTCTCTTATCCGTGCAAATGGCGATCGATTCGAGAACTAGTTGTTACGTTATCCTAAGACCGATTAAGTATTACTGTTATAATTCGGTTGATACTGTTTTTGAAATAAAGGAATACCGGTGCAAAAGCTTCGTCCAGGTAATTGTAACTGATAACTGGAACTGATGTTTGATGAAACTTCAATTGTACGAGTGTAATACATACAGTTAATCCTCTTATAACGCAATTAATTTTTTCCGCGTTATATATATAATTTTGATTTCAATGAGTCAATTGTTTCCAAGGTCATGTATGCACCGTCTTGTTGAAACCAAAAGCCACGCTAAACATTCACTTTTCTCGAATGTCGTTCTGCCCGATGAAATATTTTAGGATTTTCGCAGCCCCAAATTGGACCATTTTGCTTGTTGACGTAACCATTGAGTTAATGAAGTGCTTCATCACCAAAAATCACTTTCATCCGTTTCAACCGTTCAAGCATCCAAGAAACGACTTGATGAGCAGAATGATCAGTTGGCTTTAAATGTTACGTTAACGTAACCTTGTAGGCGTGCAAATGAAGATCTTTCGTCTGAATATTGTAAAGGGGGCTGTTAGACAAAAAAAAAAACAACAAAAATCCAAAAGACTTAACAGCGACCCGCCTCGAAATTAAAAATAGTATGAGAAGTATTTGAACATAAATAGCTCTTTTTTGCAGTTACAAGAAAAGGGAAATTATCCTTGCATCACCAGTAAGCTACATTATTTTCAGGAGAAAGTCGTTTTAGTAATTGATTTCTAAAGAAAAATCTTTATTCGGCCCATTCAGCACTCATAATATACTTTAACAAATGGAATCACGTAAAAAAATTACTGTGCTTCAAAGCAATATTTTCATTAATGCAGCGTTTCGCTCTCGAATGTACTCTAGTCGAACTTTAATTGGATTACTTTGATGAGCAGAGCAATTTCCAATTTAATGGAGTGATATTACTTCAATTTCATCTTGTTACTCTAGGCGAAAGTTGTTTTAAGACCATTACCGCATGCAACTACTAACACTAACTTTTATTTTTAAAAGCTTGCTTTGGTTGGTTTGCTAATTCACCGGGGTATATCATATACCAGCCACTTTAGTAATTTAATGCGCAAAACTACAAAATTTAGGATTTTCTCAAAATTGTATGCACTTGCTATGTGACAGCAATCTCTCAGTGGATTTACAAAATTATCCTTCAATAACAAAAGTGCTATTATTCTATATTATCAAGTTTATATAATTTTCATTGTATAATATAATATTAGTAGTAGGAGAGTTAGATATACATTCGTTAGTTGGAGTCTCAGTAGCCATGGAGTTGTGGACGATGGAACAACACCTTTGTTGCAGCCGGTCGCCATTCAGTGATGCTAACACAGCGAAGATTTCGAATTTTCTTCGATGTTGCTTGACACCAGAAAACATTGAAAGAGTTCGGTAGGTTGTGGAGGCATCCACTTTCATCCTTACCAAATCATAGTCATTCACGAACTGAAGGAAATAACTATGTATGGCGGTTTGCCTTTGCAGAAACGGTGTTGGAATTCATGGAAAATACTTTATTATGATAACCAGTGACGAGACTCATTTTCGCTCGTCAGGTGATATAGACAAACAACATTGTCGGTAATAATCAGAAAATAGTTCACATGAAGTCCATCAAAGGCCGCTACATAGTGAGAGAGTAACTGTGAAGTGCCGAATAGCCCAATTTGGCCTAATTACACTCTACTCTCTCCGATAAAATGGTCAATTCACAGCCCCACCGAAAATTTTTTATGCCTGAATTGAGAAGACATCAGATTGCCCTCGATAGGGTTTGGTTTCAACAGGATGGGGACACTTGCAATACCTTAAAAGAATCCATGGCTTTTTTAAGGGAACATTTTCCAGGGCGCCTCATTTCACTATGCAGGGATGTGGAGTAGCCTCGGTCTTTCATCGTGTGATTATTTCGTATGCAGCTACCTGAAAGCTGAGGTTTGCATTGAAAAATCACGAACTCTTAAAGTCTTTTGGAAACCATAAGTCGAGTTAATGAAATGCTTTAAAAGTGTATGGACGACTTTTCCAACCGCCTGCAACAATGCCATTTGGATGGCGTCATTTTTCACCCCTGAATTACGTTCTTTTAAATTTAAAAATCTTAACTTGCGCACGTAAATAAAATAAAATGTTTGATATCCATGCATATGAAACTTCCAAATTCATGACGATTCCGAAGCAGCCTGTCCAATTTTCGTGCAAATTTGGTATCCCTAAATATAAATTTGGTGTTCTCACTATTGCATTATCATCACGTGCTAAATTCGGTCCAGAATCATGTCACAAACAGCTCATCGATTTTTTTTAACCGAGCCGCTTGCTCCGCAGTTGTCACATTCACAAGGCTTATCTTTTAATATGCCCATCACGTAGCATCGTCGGCGAGGGGTTCCGGAGATATGAACTTTCAATTTTGGTTGCGTCAAATTTATTGCAAGACAGCGGGGATTATGTGGGGAGGATGTCCTTGCCACTACAGAGGTTCTATTTATGTAAGCAAATTCCCGTATTCTGTAGTAGACGGTCGGGAGGGGCTGCCGATGTAAATGTGATTAATCTATTCACAGCCTTTTACTGCCAGGGCAGCAGAGGGTAGGGCCGGCTGAGTTTCTCCTTGGCCGGCGCAAAAAATAACAGTCGTTTGGGGATTACTTAGTTCGAACGCATCCATTATGTATTTAGATGTGTACAATTCGAAGAAAAAGGAATTTCATACTACAGTACTAAAAGCAGATAGTAACATCAATTATCAATTAGAATAAATATATTTGCGGTCTATTATAACAATTCTTCCAAATTTATCTTAATACCATCGTATAGTCCATTGCAAAATTTTCCATTAACATCTTTTACACAATAAGAATTTTTCGAGTTGTAGCAAAAGGTCCAGTTCTATTCAGAATTTTTGTTTATTCATAATTATCGGAGAAATATCTTGTAGGGGTAGAGCCTTTTAATGACAGGCGGTCGCACCTGATACCATAGATAGAAGGTGCCTGTATAACTGTCCTCACAAGATACCCAACTCTCAGCTTGTAGCTCCAAGTGTCACACCCTGCTGAAATGCATCGACCTGCAGGCTCAACTAAGTTGAGGGTAGCCAAATATGGTGATAACCGATTGATTGTCGGTATAAGCGGTCCCCCTGTTGCAATGTCAAAAGCTTCGGTTGGAAGAACCAGCAGATATGGGACACTCTTTTGCCCTTCGCAGAAAGCAAGTAGAAACCATTGAATTAAAGATTCATATGGATATATTTAGTAATACTATCATCATAATCACTTATATGGAGTAGGAGTGAGTGATCCTAAAAATAAAAAAAACAGCGGAGGCAGTTGCAAGCTTCACGCCGTTCTCAGGCAGAATAATGATGTTTCAGCTGAAAACAAACAACGGCAAAATAAATGTCATACAAATCTACACGCCAACTGCAGATAAAGTAGATGAAGAATGCGAAGAATTTTATGCACAGCTGGAAGAGATCTTCAGAAGCATTAAACAGAAAGATATTACTATTGCGATGGGAGATTTTAATGTGAAAATTGCAAATTCCAAAGTTGAAAGATGTGTTAGCAGATTTGGTTTAGAAAATCGCACTAATAGCAGAAATTGTTTGGTATAATTTTTCCAAGACGAAGACCTTATAAATACGCTCTTTAAACTGCCGGCTCGTAGACTGTATGCACGGAAGTCCCCAGCTAATAAACCAGGATAAATAGTTAGAAATCAAATAGATTATATACTTTTTAATAACCGCTACAGAAATGGCATTTAATCTAGGAAAACATATTCTGGTGCTGACATTCATAGTGATCATAATCCCGTAATAGCAAAAGTTGCAGTGGACCCCCACGCTGAAACTACTATATAGATACTAGATGTTTAAAACAACCCAGATTACATGACATAGTTCAACAAATTCCGTTAATCATTATGTTGTTCTTTTTCTTTCTATTTGTTTTCTAGAACAGTTATTCTATTGTGCGGTTTGCAATTCTCTTCGTCCCACTTTTCTTCTTATTCTTTATTTCTTCCATTATTTTTTGACAGCCCCTTTTCGATCCTTGCCATCAGTTCTAGTATGGTTTATTGAAATTCTCTTTGTTCTTCCAGAATAAAATTTATATCTTCCCCAAATGAACAATGTATGAAATCTTTAAAATATAATTTGTACAGTAACTTTCGGCCCCCGTATGCAACCCTTTCCTCAATTTTCGATATCAAAATCAAATTTAGCGATATCTAAAACCGAACCTTGACAACATAATATTAGTTAGCATCCATACCATTTGTATGCAATGATTTATAGTTTGCTAAGATATACTCCTTAACTCTAGAAAAATTCAAATTTGGTTGCATTAAGAGTTTTTTTTTTAATCTGTAAACGTGTTGAAACAAGTTCAAACCCCCCACTTACGCTGCCAGCGCGACCTCTAGGAGTTAGTTGCTCCTAAACCTTAAGTGTTGATCGGTATTTGAAAGATTTGGTTCCCGTGTTTGGAAATGTTTGTCCTTTGTAATATTCGGGAGCCCCAGAAAAGAAATTTTAGCCAGATATCAAAATGCCCATCCTCATCTCGCGGAAGAAAACATTACTGCTGTTCATTTCAAGCGAGAAAGTTTTTTTTTTTTTTGGTATCCTACCTTAATCGACGAGCTGAAAGCCAACGTGCTTTGTGATGCCGCCATTAAGCCTGCAAAGCTCACAGTACCTTAACAGGGGGCCGAACCGATGTAAAGAAGAAGACCTAATTGATCTCCAGATCAATGAGAAAACGTGAAAGAGTTGGATTGGCGACTGATTTAGAAATATGCAGAACTGCGGTATTATTTTGAAAGATTATGAAAATTAAAATAATCGACCACCAAATTCTATTGAAAAGAATGGATTTTACAACTTTTTCCTCAATGATAATAAGGCCTTCTCAAAAAACAGCATTCCCGCAGCAATGTAATAACCTCTCTTATAATTAGCGTAATCTACGAGACAATTCCTTACCAAACAAAAAAGCCAATTGCAACGCACACTAAGACAAATGTAGGACGCCACTTTCTATTTTTTTATGATCATAATCCATCACGCCCAGCCGCATTCGTCCAGTTTCATTAGATTGTGAGAATTTCCTGTAATTTTAGCGAGGTCTAACTTATAGCATATGATTCTTCAAGACGGTGTATACGCAGAATTCAGAAATTTCAATTTATATTTTTTCCTAAAACCACCATAACAGCTTTTCGGTAGAATACACTAACACACTTTTATACAGTGCTTCACCCATTTAGATCAGTCGCAATTTTCTACAGTATCACTGGATAATTTCCAAAAAGTTGATTAACAAGTGTGATAATCATGTCATAGATGATTTTTTGATTGATGATGTACCATTTGATGGGGAGTTCGGATACAAACACTCGAGGCGGTAGTACAGTATTATCTGTACCCCAACCGTTATTAATACTCACAGACTTAGATTCATCATATAAAATTATGAGACCCAAGTTGGAAGAACCAAAATAATAGAACGGTTCGTTTAAAATTGTCATCACTACGTACAAAAGTCAAAGAGATAAAATTTCAAAAAACGGAGGTTAAAATTGGATCTTTGAGTTCTCCAAGGTTGTAGTATCTTTTGGGTTTGAGCATATCGGAAGAATGTGGGAGTGCACCCAAGTACCCAAGCACATTCGCGAACCAAAATCGCCGACTGTTACTTCACTCTTTCAATTTAGTCATCTCTTTTTAGGTGAATGGTGTGTGCATCACCTATTTGATCAGTAAGGTCGCTTCTTCCATTTGTAATTTTACTTATGTATGTTCTTAACCTGTTATACGAATAAGTCATGCCTCTCAACACCGTCACCAACGGCTTGGGGACTTTCTTTGCATCCTTTTTTGAGCGCTATTTCCATTCATTCACCAACGAATTGATTTCTTCTTCATCCATAACTTAGAGGAAAGTAATTAAAACCAGTTTCGAATGAAAGAAAATTGACAAGCTGAACTGCTGGATTGCTAGTAGTTCTGAGGTAAATCTAGATGGTGTAATCATCTTGAATCTGCCTAATATACAAGGGTGAATGAATCAAATATAAACCGGAGGTGAGGTGAAATGGGAAGGGCACGACATCTAAGCATCGTAAGTAGGAATGCTTAAATGGGATTCCCTTCGCAAAGCATTGTTTATTTTCAACGACAGAAAGAATAAAACCATCCACAATTATAAGAAGACTTAAGCACAGTTTGGACAGTTTAAGCATAACAGTTGAAAATATCACCCGAAGACCAGCGTCACTGAGGAGAATATTCGCATTGTCTGGCGACTTCTTGAGGATAGCTAGAATTAGTTTTGAGGTCGGAATAAGCTATGACAGTGCTCAGGAAATTAGAGACGTACATTGCTTTGCAACAATGCCCAGCTCCATCTAGATGCCCAAATTCGACAATTGAGAGTCCCAACTACCTTCACATTACGTCAGCAAGATTAAAAAACTGCCTGTTCGTTATAAGTATGTTTTTAACTGGAGATTATGTAAAAACATATAATAAATTAAAGTACAATTGCGCTTAGTTATTAAACCCAAATACATTGGGAAATATCCAGCTGTATAAGCAACAACTTGAATAATAATCGATACTAGTGGAAAGCGAAGAATCTGGTGTGGTTTAAGTAACAGAAAGTGCAGAGAAGCAAGTAAAAACGTGAAAGTTAGAGCGTGAGAACGACTGGTTTACATTGTTATTGTAGACATCGCTGCGAGTGCCAAAGGCGATGAAGAGGAATACCCGATAAGTAATACGCAGATAAGTTTTATTAACCTCCGAAGAGTCGATTTGAGTATTTAGGCCTTTTGCTCCAAGAATTGCTAAAGATCTACGACAAAAAATGGACCAAATTGAAGAAATGTTTAACCAGTTAAATAACTAATTAAATCGAATAGATGAGAAGCTTCACCATCCGATTACGGAAATGATAAAAGAACAGATGTCTTAGAAAAGGAGGTCAGACAAAATCTCCTAATATAAGGAGTAGCCGATGATGGAAATGGATACAAAATCGAAGATTGTGACAATATTGGAGAAAGTAGGGATACAAAGAGTTTTTCCAAAGGTATCCAAGAAGAAACAAAATTACCAATACCGCAAATGAAAGAAGCAAGACAAACCGGGCATAAAACACAACTAAAATATAACAAGCTAATCATCGACGATGTTACTTATGGGTTACGAGGTATTGGAAAAACGAAAGGTATAGATAGAGAAGGTACGGTTGAAAATTGAAGGAGATTCCATAAAAGAACAATCAACAAAAATTACAAGAACAGCAAGGCGAAAAACTAATTGATGAACTTGACAATAACAATGGATGATGATGAGATTATATAGCCTCAAAAGGAAAAATTGGAGAACTTATTCAAAACTAGCAAGAACTATGATGTAAAAATAGTGCTAGGCGATTTTATTTTTCATAGTAAAACTTAGTAAACAAGATGAACAAAATGAACTGTATATTATGAAGATGTATTTCTAAAACTGTACATCTAGAAACCTGGGTTGCCCCAGGAGGGAAAACAAGAAACCAAATAGACCATCTGATGATACGAAATATCCACAAGATGTTTATCCAGAAGTTACAGAAGAGCAGATTGCGACTCAAATCATATGTTAGTAAAAAAGTTTATGAAAAAAATAAATACGATAAAGAAAGACACAAGAGGAAACGATTGTGATTCAATATAATAAGCAGACCTAATGAGAGGATAATGCAGGATAATTCATAGGATAAATTGTGCATCATATGTGAAGTTATATAAGAAACGGCCAAGATTCTACAAATATAGAAGAAAAGGCAAAAAGATTAGTGGTTAAGTGCTGAATGTATAAGTAATATATTGGAAAATAAATCCAGGCCAAATTAAAATATCTCGAAAGCAACTCAGAGCAAAACGAACGAAAGTAAAAAGAGTTAAGAAGAAAAACTAAGAAATTGAAAATAATTTTAAAACAAAGGAAGTCAACAAATTACACAACACTTTAGACAGAGGTACGTCACGGAATATAAGAAAGTTTAAAAACATTTTGAGGGGGTGTTACATGGTGAACAATCAGTGGAGGGGAAAGAGGATATGGTTTATTCTCAATGTGGTCAAACAAAAATAGAAGTGTCGACAGAATTTGAAAAAATCGAAAGAGACAGAAGAATAACAAGAGGCCGGGGAAAAGCGGCATTATAACGGAGCTATAAAATTACAAGAAAGAATGTACAATATGCTGGTAAAAGTATGGAACGAAGAGAAAATGCCAACAAAATGGTCGAATGAAATTCTAATATCAATTCAAAAAAAAGGGGGATAAAACTGTATATACAAATTACAGAGAAATGGCATACAAACTACTAGTCCTAAGTAAACGGGAGAAACTAAACGAGTACGTAGAATGAAGAGTTGGTAACTATCAATTTAAGTTCAGGAGTAACCGATCAGTAATGGATCAGACATTTACATTGAAACAAATACGAAACAGTCACTATCAGAAATCGCCACTACTTATAATCTTCAAAGATTTTCGGCAGGCCTATGACACCATAGACCGAAGAAAGCTGTATGAAGCTACGCTTAAGTTAAATATTCCTAGAAAATTGGCGAATTTAGTGCGGACGACTAAAGGAAACTAGATGTAAGATGGAGATAGCAGGGCTTTCCTCAGATAGATTTAAAGTGAACCGAGAAGTACGACAAGGAGATCCATTCCCAATAGTATTATTTAATGTGTTAGAAAGCATTTAGAAGAAGCTGGTATACAGAAATGGGGCCATTTATCAGCACAAGCTACTGACGACATTGCGATTACCGCAAAATCAAGAAAAGGGTTAAGGCATGTAGATAAATGAGGATAAAACTATAAAACAATCGATGGGAAAAAATAATTTTGAAAAGGTTAACAATTTATATATTTGGGAATCAAGTCTACCCACAAGGATGATGAAGATGAAGCAGTGGAAGAAAGAAAACAAAAATCAAACAGCCGGGGGAAGGCACCAAGATTTATACATAATATTAGACTGATGGTAACTTCCGGTAATGAAATGTGAACCCTAATTTTGAAAAACACAAAGAAAATAGAGGCATGAGAAAAACATAGTTAAGAAGGATTATTCAGGGGAATAAAAGATAGAGATACTTGCCGGAGGTGAACAAACGCAGAAATTATATCATTGTACAACCAGGTAGCGCTCATACCGTACATTAAAGCACAGAGTCCGATGGTTGAGACATGTTGAGAGACTTTCTTAAAACAGGGCTACACGAAAGGTAATGAAGAAGGTGCAGAGGCAGACCCCGAAAAAAGTGACTAGAAGCGGCACACGAAGATTTGCGCTGAAACGTGGAAAACTGGGAGATTAAAGCTAAACAAAGAGGCCGGTACAGAAGAATTATAAAGAAAGCTATGAAATACTAAGCTTGGGCCCTTTGCGGCCCGTACATGCCGAATAAATACAATAATAATTCTAATGTATATTTGATTTACCCACGCGAATCCAAGCAATAATTAAACATGATGTTATCTATAGAACATTACAGTAAAAGTAGCGATTGTGTTTTAACTTTCTAAAAAACTTGAAGGCGGCTTATTTTGATTGCGTCTGGTTTTTCTAGTTAAGAAGTTATATTTTATGTCTTTTAAATTATTCATTAGCGTTATTATTTAAACAAATTAACTCTTTGAATTAATTGCACTAAGTGAACTGTGGCAAAAATAAATAAACACATTGGTCTGATGCTTTAAACTTTTTTTAATGCGCCAAACTGCATTTGTCCATCTGATACAGCAAAAGGGTCGATACGTGTTATGTAAAGACAGAAACACCCGACTTTAATGAGTAACAGGATCGCAAATCCAGTCGACAAACTCGCATTCACCGTGTGCTTTTATAAATGTCAACACGAAGGCCGCTGACTGTTAATTTAATAGTGAAGATGCAAATGTGCCAGTTGGTAACTGTTTGAATTCTTGCTGTTGCTTGGATTAGATAATCTCACATTTCAGGTTGTCCCAAAAGTTCTGCAGTATTTGTGAAAAATTTGATTTTTGCGAATTTTTTTGGATTTATAGTAGCATCTTCGGATTTCAGATGGTTTTGGACAAAATTGACTCCGGGACTTACGTCAAGAGATACTGTAAAGGAAATTTGCAATGCCGAAGGTGAAAGCTGTGTTCACTACTCTACTGTCTCCATATGGCACAAGTCCCGCTGCGGTCGGCTGTTAAAGTTGGACAGTGAAGACTTGCTTGAATTCTTCAATTGGCAAATCAACGGTCCATCGCCATCTCCAACAGCTTAACTTTGTGCACATGAAGTCCCCGACAGGATCCCACTGAACTCACTGAAGCGCAAGCCGCCAAAAAAGTCGAAATTTATCGCCAACTGCTCAACAATTCTTTGAATGGTAAATTTTGGAAGCGAATTGTGACGTCGGACGAATAGTGGGTCTTTTTGGTCAATTACAATCGTCAAAAGAGATAGGTTCCACGAGGTCTAACTCCGCCGTCGGTTCCGCGCATAGATAGTTTCGGCAAGAAGGTCACGATTTGCGTTTGGTGGAACTTTGAAGGAGTTTTGCTTTTTGAACTTGTGCTGAATGGCCGCGCCATCAATGCCAAACTTTATTGCTAGCAGTTTCAGCAAGACAACGCGAAGATCAATCTCGTTTCGGTCGGCCATTAAAGTTAGATAATAAAGACTTGCTTTAAACCTTCGTCAAACACTCGAGACTTTGTTGGAGCAGTGCTTGGAGTTGGTAAATCAACGGTTCATCAGCGCCTCCAACAGCTTGATTTTGTGCACAAGAAGCCCCCGACAGGATCCCACTGAACTCACTGAAGCGCAAGCCGCCAAAAAGTCGAAATTTGTCGCCAACTGCTCAACAATTCTTTGAATGGTAAATTTTGGAAGCGAATTGTGACGTCGGACGAATAGTGGGTCTTTTAGGTCAATTACAATCGTCAAAAGAGATAGGTTCCACGAGGCTAACTCCGCCGTCGGTTCGCGCATAGATAGTTTCAGCAAGAAGGTCACGATTTGCGTTTGGTGGAACTTTGAAGGAGTTTTGCATTTTGAACTTGTGCTGAATGGCCGTGCCATCAATGCCAAACTTATTCTCAGTACCGTGCCTACGACAATTGAGTGAATCCCTGAAGTCTGATCCAGAAGCGCAACCGCCAAAAAGTCGAAATTTCAACTGCTCAACAATTCTTTGATATGGTAAATTTTGGAAGCAATTGTGACGTCGGACGAATAGTGGGTCTTTTGGTCAATTACAATCGTCAAAAGAGATAGGTTCCACGAGGTCTAACTCCGCCGTCGGTTCCGCGCATAGATAGTTTCCGCAAGAAGGTCACGATTTGCGTTTGGTGGAACTTTGAAAGGATTTTGCTTTGAACTTGTGCTGAATGCGCGCTCAATTCAAATGCTGCAGTGGACTGTGGGCTATTGGTCAATGATATCGAATGATAACGTAGCACCGTTTCAGCAAGACAACGCGAAGATCAATCTCGTTTCGGTCGGCCATTAAAGTTAGATAATAAAGACTTGCTTTAAACCTTCGTCAAACACTCGAGACTTTGTTGGAGCAGTGCTTGGAGTTGGTAAATCAACGGTTCATCAGCGCCTCCAACAGCTTGATTTTTGACAAGAAGCCCCGACAGGATCCACTGAACTCACTGAAGCGCAAGCCGCCAAACAACAATGCATAGTAATCAATTTGTGTGAAAGTCCATTTTAACGCCAAACAAAGTCGAAATTTGTCGCCAACTGCTCAACAATTCTTTGAATGGTAAATTTTGGAAGCGAATTGTGACGTCGGACGAATAGTGGGTCTTTTTGGTCAATTACAATCGTCAAAAGAGATAGGTTCCACGAGGCCTAACTCCGCCGTCGGTTCCGCGCATAGATAGTTTCGGCAAGAAGGTCACGATTTGCGTTTGGTGGAACTTTGAAGGAGTTTTGCATTTTGAACTTGTGCTGAATGGCCGCGCCATCAATGCCAAACTTTATTGCTAGCAGTTAGACCGTGCCTACGACAAATTGAAGGTGAATCACCTGAATTTGATCAACCAAAAGCGCGATTCGTTTCAGCAAGACAACGCGAAGATCAATCTCGTTTCGGTCGGCCATTAAAGTTAGATAATAAAGACTTGCTTTAAACCTTCGTCAAACACTCGAGACTTTGTTGGAGCAGTGCTTGGAGTTGGTAAATCAACGGTTCATCAGCGCCTCCAACAGCTTGATTTTGTGCACAAGAAGCCCCCGACAGGATCCCACTGAACTCACTGAAGCGCAAGCCGCCAAAAAGTCGAAATTTGTCGCCAACTGCTCAACAATTCTTTGAATGGTAAATTTTGGAAGCGAATTGTGACGTCGGACGAATAGTGGGTCTTTTTGGTCAATTACAATCGTCAAAAGAGATAGGTTCCACGAGGCCTAACTCCGCCGTCGGTTCCGCGCATAGATAGTTTCGGCAAGAAGGTCACGATTTGCGTTTGGTGGAACTTTGAAGGAGTTTTGCATTTTGAACTTGTGCTGAATGGCCGTGCCATCAATGCCAAACTTTATTGCTAGCAGTTAGACCGTGCCTACGACAAATTGAAGGTGAATCACCTGAATTTGATCAACCAAAAGCGCGATTCGTTTCAGCAAGACAACGCGAAGATCAATCTCGTTTCGGTCGGCCATTAAAGTTAGATAATGAAGACTTGCTTTAAACCTTCGTCAAACACTCGAGACTTTGTTGGAGCAGTGCTTGGAGTTGGTAAATCAACGGTTCATCAGCGCCTCCAACAGCTTGATTTTGTGCACAAGAAGCCCCCGACAGGATCCCACTGAACTCACTGAAGCGCAAGCCGCCAAAAAGTCGAAATTTGTCGCCAACTGCTCAAGAATTCTTTGAATGGTAAATTTTGGAAGCGAATTGTGACGTCGGACGAATAGTGGGTCTTCTTGGTCAATCACAATAGTCAGAAGAAACGGGTTCCTCGATGCCGAACTCGGTCGTTGGTTCCGCGGGATAGTTTCGACAAGAAGGTCATGATTTGTGATTGCTGGAACTTCGGAGGAGTTTCGCACTTCGAACTTGAGCCGTGCCATTAATACCGAACTTTAATGTCAAGTGTCTACGATAAGTTGAAGGGGGAGTACCTGACCTAGGCCAACCGAAAGTGCAGCAAGACAACGCCAAATCCAAAACTGTCAAGAAGACTAAGAACCAATTTGAAGAGTTGAAGTTGAAGACGCGTGCCAAGCGTTCTGTAATTCAAAGCTACCCAAGTACTGCTTCGACCAGATACAAAAACTTGCGAGTTAGGTAGAAAAAGATCGTAGAACATGATGGCCTCTATTTCGAAAAATATTTTTTGATGTTTTTAAATAAGTTCGTACCTAAAAAAATGTTTTTCGCAATTTTTTTTGCAGAATTTTTGGTACACCCTAGTATTTATTGTAAAATAAACAAATTTGTCCAATTGAAATTAATTTCGCGTAAAGTTGCAACAAAAACAACACACCCTGAGTCCAGTAGGTACCTAATTTGAAGTCAGTTTTAAGTTTAGTTCGGTTACATTATAGAGCTACGTATTATCTAATAATGCCCATCGTCAATTAAATAACTAACTCTTTGTGTTTTAATGATATATTTACACAATAAGTAAATTCTAACAAAACTTCAGAACTTAAATGGCAAAATTAAACCGAGATTCGTTAAATAGTAAGGTAAGGACATCTAACAAAATCCACCACTTAACACATCCATTAAGGGTAAAAAACAACACCAAGTCCCGTTTTACGTTTCCCACCATCATCCACGGATGACGTTATGGTGCTGTATGGCAGTTTATACCGGTTGCTTCTAAAATCATTTTCTAACGTTCATTCGTGGATGACAGTAGAATTGATTTTATTTCTAGTTATTGTTGTAGTTTATTTTACACAATTAATAAATAAAACACCCCTTCAGGGTAAAAAACCACAAAATGTCCCGTTTGACGTTTTCTACCTTCATTCGTGGATAACCCACGTTGCTGTACGACTGGTTATGTACCGGTTGCTTGTAAAATAATTTTCTAAGGTTCATTTCTGCTGCCATCGTGGATGGCAGTAGAATGAATTTTGTCTCTAGTTGTTTTCTCTACTTTATTTTTACACAATTAATAAATAAAACGTCCATAAAGGGTAAAAAACAGAAAAAGTCCCGTTTGTCGTTTTCTACTGTCATCTCTAGTACTTTATTTTACACAACTATGAGATATCACGCATCTGAGCGAACATAACTTAAAACAAAATTTAGAAAGTAAATTCCAACATGACCATAACAAAAACCATTGTAAAACATTTCCGCTTGGCTAATGCACTTTACGTTCGATTGCCTCTGAACATCCAACTTATTTAGCATTAAAAACAATTAAATTCAGCGTTACAACTTTCAGGAATGTGGCGTTAGCACAATTTTGGGAATGCATAAAAGTGTGACGAGCAAATCTGGATAAACTGTAGATTTATGGGTTGTTATTAACAATTTGTGGCTTGCGCTAGAAGCGCGGCCTAGCGGATTTCGAATAACTTGTGTCTTCCAAACGGAACATGAGCTTTTCATTGTTCGTTTCTGCAATAACTTAATTTTTCCAAAAAAAAGCTTACAAAAAACGCAAGATGAAATTTTAGGGCTGAATCGGGCACAAGATGCGTCTATAGGTAATGAAAGCGACAATTCTATATCGATGTTGGCTGGTTACATAGAAGGACGCACTATAACATCTATGGTTTTACATTACACGGTTAGCTTTGTATCTATGGTTCAAATGATAGCATGAATTCCTACCTTCTAAATCCAGTCGAAGGAAATTGGAACCTAAATCCAGATGGAGCCGCAACTGGTACGGCGACAGGCCCTGCGCCCTGTACTAGCGGCACTTGACCCGACACCACCGGAGGGGGAAACGGCACTATATGACTGGCCACTACACCACTAGGCACTACGCTATTAGGCACCACCGTTCCCGGTACCAACGGGTTGTGCATCAGGTTGCTCGCGGCACTCGACGGCACCCCGTTGTGGTTCCCGTGGTTCGGCGAGTACGGGGGCGGCATGTGGCTATTGAGCAAATCGGGCAACCGATCGGTGTGGCCGACACGTGCCGCCACGGTACCGTGCTGATGGTTTCCGTTGTTCACCCGACGTAAATGACGACGCTCGCGTCGTTCCCTGCGCCTCTGCTCCCTGCTGACGATCCGGTCGGTGTTGCGAACCAATGCGGAAGCCACGCTGATGTCGTCCGTCTGGGCTTCTGTAGATGTGAAGGTGCGAGTGCGAACTTCCTGTTGGGGAGGCTCCTCCGCATGGTCGTTGTGAACAGTTACCTGAGTCGTGCCAGATATGCCTCCGCCGTTACCGTTGCCACCACCATGTGGCGTCGATCGCACCTGGATTATGCGGTTAGAAGGGGGCGCAGAAATGACAGCGGGCGTATTTGCGGATTGATTACTAGTGTTAGCGCCGAGAGAGAGCGGAGGCGACATGGCTTGAACGATGTTGACGTTTGAGACGTTGTTCCCAGGATCAACAGCATTATTGATGCATTGGATGGTAGGTACGTTCGACACCACCGTGACCGGCACGGCTCGATAGAAACTGCTAACCACGTCTACCGAACTGATATTGACAGGAATCCTACTCTGCTGACTATTCGGAGGGATGTTCAAAGTGGTAGTGTTGATACTACTTTCTCCGAACCCCAGAATCGACGGAACTTTCGGCACGGAAACGCTTCTGGTTGCGAAAGTTGGGATGACGTCCGTGCTGCTAACGTGCGAGCTGTGTCGGTGGTGGCTCAGTATCGAGACGATGTTGGCACAGCTAATGTTGCCGGTGGTCGGCGGTGAGGGTTGGCTGATGGTTATATTCGACGGGGCGACCGCAGCGCTTCGAATGCCAGCGCCGGTCGGCGCGGCATTCCGAACAGAATTCGAAGTGGTCATCAAGGTAGACGGGGTGGAACCGTTGCGCGTGTGGCTTACCACCACCGGCTGTTGCACCATCGCGCTCGGTTCGGACGAGTTACGCGGATGGTTGGGAAATATGAAACCGTTTCCGACCGAACTTCTTTGCGTCGCGGCACTGCACGGCACCGAAACGTGCCTCGGATGGTTGGGCAAGCCCACCACGTTCGCGCTCACAATCGAGTTTAAATTAGAAGGGATCATGTCCGAGGAAACGCTGCGCTGATACCCGTACTTTGTGGGAGGAGGGATGGCCGACGGTGGTGAAACGTACGAGTGCCTGACCTGCTGGTGGTGGCCGGCAGTTTGGGGGCCTTTGGCGGCGCCATCTGCGGCGTTCGACATCGCATTCTGATTGTGGTGAATTAGGTTGACGGTAACGTTTGGGGCGTTCTCCGCACCAGAACCCGCGACACCATTAGACGTGGGAGTTACGGGGCTAGTAGAGATTTCCACGCGCATTTTGTCCTGACGGGGCTCAGATGCATTACACTGGGCGGGCAATGTTCCACTTTTGCTGTTGCTACTAGCTACACTTAGCGTCGACACGGCGACACACGACAACGAACACGACTCGCACTCGTTCGAACTAACGTCGGTGAGCAACCTACTTGGAGCGCTCACCGTAAGTAACCCACGTGACGAGTTTCCGCCCGGCGATTGGCTAAGCGGGTTTCCGCAGCCTGGTAGGTTATTAACCATCTCGGCAGCGAGATGTAGGTCTGCAGTGTTGCCGCGCTTCTCGTCATTGTTTGGCCCTCTTTGAAGGTCGAGCGACGAGAGGCTGCTGCAAGAGCCGCAGGAACCCGAAGAGGGCGAGCTGTCATCGCTCATCTGCTTATTATTTTGGTACTCGTACGGCTGCCACAGCAGCGAGCTCAGCGCCTCGTTCACATCCTGATGAAACGAATTTCTATTTTTCGGAGGACGTTCGCTTCCACCCAGAACGCAACAATTTTTTGTTGACATTCTATATCCGAACGGGCTGCCCTCTATTTTTACCTGCCTGCCAGCTGTTCTTTCCGCATTTTTGTCTATTTTTTCCCCGGCCTCGTCGCTAGTTAGTTCTGCATTGCCGTTCCCGACTGCATCTTCAAAAATCGGCTGGCGATGTTTGAAATTGATGTTCGGTACCTTGTCACAGCATGGTATATCAGTGCCTTTTAAAATACTTAATATTTTCAAGGTGGAAAACATGCTGCAGTTGTTAAAGTTTCGAACATTGTCTTAACTTTTCTTGTGCAAATATCCAAGTTTCGGAAGCTCTGGGGGTTGTATTTCTTCCAGTAAGGCATGTTAGGATGGCATCGTTAATTAATTGTTGTAGGTGGAGGATGGCCGCTTTTCTTAATCTAAACAAAAATCACATTTCAATTACTGATGAAACGAACCCATGAAAATACTTTTAACCCTGCAGACGCAGGAAGTTTTTTTATTTTATTGTATTGGTAAGGTTTTCTTTAGCCAAAGTGACGAAAAATTGGTCGATTTTGGTGTCAATCGATTTCCATCATTAGGAAACTTCGGGGGCAAAAGTTACGTCCCACTGAAAGTTTCCATTGGAAATACATCGTTAATGTAATTGTTTTTAGTAAACTTGACAAAAGAAAGATCGATAATGCAACGTTGAACCTAACCTTGCATTGCCGAAGACAAAAGCGTAACCTAATCTAATGTAATTTATGCTAACCTAACCTTTAATTTTGCCACCTACTTTTCTTAAGTGCATTCATCAACTTTCTGTCAGTTGTTTTACCTCCGCTTTACTTTGAATCGCCCTAATTTCTGTGTCCTGTCTTAGCGTTAGCGGGTAGGTAATTCCATACATTTTTGTTTGTTTCATTTGTTCTTTAAAAGCTTCTTTAAATCTTTTTTTGATCGTGTGTGGTCCGATTTGTCACTAAGTGCAATGCAAGTGAATAGAGAAAACAAATGGTGAGATCCATGAATAGCTTTATTCCTTTTTATTTTTAAGTTTTGTAATTACTTGTGTATAATACCCACCCCGTTTTATTTTCCCTTTTATTTTTCTATATTATTTTCATAGGTGATGTATTTTCTTCACTACATACACTTTACTTAAAGAACATGTCTAAAAATTTTAGGTATTGTGAATATCCATTTTATTTCTTTGTTATTGCTATTCTCAGTACAAAAATATAGTCTTTACATAGATTTTCTTTTACTTCTTCTATTAGTCTTTTAGTTTGTGCTATGAACGAGATGAATATTGACGTTATAATAATTTGTGTCGCGTTTTTTATATTGTGCTATACAACAGCATTGTTAGACTTTTGTATTACATGTTTTGGTATTTTTCTTGTCAATTTTAATATTATTTCTTCTGTGTATTTGATTATTCTTAACTAGTTGCTTCTTTAAATAAAATTGGATTTACAGCTTTTACTTTTACTATTTCAATTTTTTATGATTTTTAAAGTTTTTTTTATTTATTTAAGATTATTTTTAGTTCCGTTATTTTCATTATGTAAATTTAAAAATTGATGGTTTCTTAATTATGTATTATTGCTTATCACGTTCACTTTTTTGGTATATATTTTCTATATTCTTTTGTTTTTATTTACACGTTTTGTATTTTTTACTACATCAGAGAATTGTTTCTGTTTTGTTATTTTTCCTCTTGCAATATTTCTGTTTTTAGTATTCTTCGTTTCTTTTCTACTTACATGTTTGATATTTCCTTGATTTTTTCTTTTCCATCTATCACCCGTTACCTGATACTCTAGTATGAAACAGTAAACAATTTTTCAATTATTCGGTTAAGGTCGAGATTCCCAGTAGTCGAATGGAGAGATCGTTTGTTCGAATCTCACTCGACCGTTTGTCCACACCAACTTCCAACGCCAGGGCTTCCTGAGAAGAAAGTTTAGGGGGCTTGGCCCTAGGTATCTTGTAAACTACAGATTTCCACATCCACATCAGTCAACGGTGCGCATTCATTGCATACATAGTAACGCCACGTTTTCATTTGTTTATGATGATATACACACCCGATGGATTGAGGTATCAAGTCAAAGACTGGTTCCGCAGAAGGTGGGCCCAATGGAGATTCTGTTCCATGCTGTGTGCCCCAACTGGTGACTATCATTATTAAATTGTGCCTTGGCAATTGTTAGGTATTCCGTTAGTTCTGATCAATCTTTTCCATCGAAAGAACCTTTATTTAACACATAGATTGAATTAATACATCAATCAGGACATTTTCCATCCATTCGTCGACACTTTCAGCACTTTTTTGAAATTACGGAAGTGCTAATCATTGATCGAAAAAGGTGGTAATCTAATGGAACTTAGATCTGGAAAGTACGCGGAGCGCGGTAGGATTTCCCATTGGAGGTTTACCAGTGTTTTTTTTTACTTACCAAAGCAACATGAGGCCGTGCGTTATAGTGCAAAAGGATCGCTTTTCGGCGTTTGCTAGCTATTGCAGGACTCTTCTGTTGCAAATCTTCATCCAAATTGGAGTAACTGTTGTTTGTAGCAGTCCCCAGCAACGGTTTTGTCTGATCTCAGTAGTCTATAGTAGACCACGCCCTCCTAGTTTCACCAGATACAGAACATAACCTTTGGCCATGGATATTGCGCTTTGGGGTTGAAGTCGAAGGTTCACTCATGATTTTTTGCGCGTGGGATTATCAAAATTTATCCATTTTTCATCCTCCGCCACAACTTGAAACAAAAAACTCTTTTTACTCTGCTCAGCAAGCAAAGAAATCGCGGTGTGCAGGTGAGCTGCATTGGCACTTTCCAACAATTCATGTGGCACCTATTTTCCATCCTTCTGGATCTTTCCCGTTACATGTAAATGATCCGAAATGGTTGATTTACCAACATCTAATGTCACTGCAACTTTCTTGAGTGTTTGAGTTGGAATTTCATTTAATAGTATCTAGAATTGGGCGTCTTTGACCTTTTTTGGGTGACCTTAGCGTTCTTTGTCTTTACATCAAAATCACTATTTCTAAAACGTTAAAACCAAAATATACAGTTGAGATACGTTCATCATCATAAGTTTCTAAAAGCATCTGATAAGCTTCAGCAACTCAAGTCAAACATGAAAAGTAGCGAATGTTGAAAATGTAGGTATTAGGTTTTCCTTTTCAGGGGGTGATTCTAATGAAGATTTACTGAAGAACCAGGCTAATAAAAGCTGATCGCCTCCATACGGTACTCCCTAGAAACTCTAAGTAGCAGCTAAACGGTCAGCATTAATTGTTTTTATCAAGAATTATTGCTTTTCTATTTGTTTCTATTGTATTCAGGCATATCAATTAAACGTCGTTAAACCCTTGCGTATTCAAGGTTAGGTTAGATTAAGTTCCATTAAACAAGATTAGGTTAGATTTTTGTTGTATTCAACAATGTAAGGTTAGGTTCAACGTTGTATAGTTAGTTTAGGTTTTTAGTAGTTTTTTCTGTCAAATTTACCGAAAATAATGTCTACAGCCGCAGGAAACATACTAGCAATGTATTTCAAATTGGAAATTTAGGTGGGCGTAACTTTTGCCCCCGAAGTTGTATCTTGCCTTTTTAGGATCATGACTTTGCCCTTTTAATACGGCCTGACTTCTCTTTTCTTAGGTTTCGTTGACGCGAGCAAAGTAACTTTTTCATTTTAGTGAGAACGGAGAAAAGCGGCCCCCGAGGTTTCAAAATAAAAGAAAATAAATCCAATGAAGAAATATCGTCTCCTGACGCTTAAATATCCTAAATACTATATGCAACGCGATAATAGCGCACCCCGCGGAATTGTATAGAATGAGTGAAACGCGATATCTGCGTTGCCCGCGGCTGGAGGGTTGACACGAGATCATTAAAAACATTTCTCTCAACAACAGCTGTCAGTGAAGGGACGCGATAAAAAATATTTTAGTACACAAATTTTACATTTTAATTAAAATGTTTTAAACATTATTATTATGAAAAATGTTATTGCCTTTAGAAAAATATTCTTGGCTGACTTCCTGATTTACTTACTTACTTACTTAGTCCTAAGCTTTTCTACCTTTAGGTGTAAGGCTACTTCCTGATTTTGTTTCGCTTATTCTTTCTTTTAAAAGAGATAATTAGACACACATCGAAATATATAAATTTAATTTATTATCAAAACTTATGATATCAAAAAATGCTCTATACGAGGAACTTTTGTTTGGTAACGTCAAACAGTTATCACTCAAACAAAACCAGGCCGAATTTTAACCAAAGCGCTTTTGTTTAAAGTGGATAGAAAAGGAAGAAAAATGAGTTCTGTACAATGATCAGGCACTTTCATTTAAAAATAATGCTGCTTAGGTTAATATAGAATTAAATAAAATAAAGGCTGGCCCAAAATGAATACTGGATTTAAACTTACAATTGACACTTCCTCACAGATATAGTTTCGAAACTCCGCCATGGCCTGCCCCAAGCTGGGATGAGAAAGGATCGATGATAGCATTGAGTAAGCGCCCCTAATAAAAGAACAGTCTCGACGATGGATAATTGAATAACCCTAAGCAAAGAACTTTTCTTCAAATTAAAAATGGACAGTACAAGATACAGGAACCTCGGAAATGGAAAGGACGAGATATGCGAAAATGACAGGCGAGGAATATAATGCGATTCGGTACATGAAAGACGATGCCCCTTTCAGGAAAAGAAGTAGAAAAATGGAAGAGGTAAAAAAATATATGGTACACATTCTAGGAATAGCAGAAGCTAAAGTAAAAGGAAACGGATGTTGGACAAGGGACGATGAAGAAGGAGTGGGTGTAATACTAAGCAACGAACTAAAAATAAAAGTGACGCATTGGAAAGCAGTAAACTCAAAAGATAGTGGGAGTAATTCAAATATATGTTACAACAGAAAACGTTAAAAATGGCAAGGACCAGTTCTACAAAGAATTGCAAAAGACACTAGACGAAATGGAAAATAAGAACCGCTACACCATAACAATGGGGGATTGGAATGCACGTATAGGCAACAATAAGGAGGTGGGTTACGGGACAAAGGGAGAATATGGTTTAGAAGAAAAAATTAATAACAATAGAAAAATGATTACAGACTGAGAAAAAAGAAGGATAAAGCAGATTTAAAAGATCAAATACAGAACAAGACAAAACAAACTACATGCAAAAGCGAAATGAAGCAAAAGGAACCGTGAAACAAGCAAAGAGAGGATTCCGATAGAAGTTCGGCAGAAAAATAGAGAAGAACTACATAGAAAATCAGAAAGACTTCTGAAATACAATTAAAAGATTGAAGGGCAACGAAAAAACGCGATGAAAAATATCAATAACCGATAAAGAAGGCTTGAAACAACAAAAGAAGAGGCCCTGGAAGCCTGACGCAATCACTATAGAAACAAAGAAAAAATAATACACCAAGAACAGGAAATACAAATAGAAACAAAAAGAGAAGAAGGGAGACTAGAGCCCCTAGACAATGGAAACGAAGAAGAGGAAAATGAGATAACAGAAGAAGCAGAGGTGGCCATTTGGGAAACATAATTTTCCATTTAATCGTGTGTACTTTAATACTAAATACAAGCATTAATTTGATTTAAAATTTAGGTTGGGCCACCCTTTATAAAGGAACTCTGCACCATCGGTGGACTATTTCTGAACAAATAAATTTAAATGCGCCGTACACTGTACACTCAATTAAAGTCACTACAACAATTATAATTGAAGAGAGGTACACAAAAATAAATTATGCATAGGCGTCACGGCTCCAGATAATCGACCAAAAGACATAGGGTATAACAAAGTTTAAACATAACCCCATGAACTTCCTACGAAGACGAAACCTGGATCCTCTATTACATACCAGAAGCAGAGTTAAAACAATAGATAACAAGAGGTGGTCACAGTTTCCATAAAGCCATCCTGATCACACTTGGAGAATGAAAAATACGAGAATTTTGTGAAAGATTTTCCTTTCTTGTTTAGGAGTTAAACGAAAGAATCAGATTAGAATTCCGGAAGCAAAATACAAGAATAATAAACAATACGGTAAATTCACAGATTAATCACAGTCGAATAGGCAACACCAAATACACGCGGATAGAATATTAAAGTATGAAATTATCTGCAAGCCAAGATATTGGAATATATTAATATCTACAATTGCAAGAGAAGGATTCTTCGAACAAGGGGGGAGAAAGGAAAAATATAATAAGTAGCACATTCATTTGGTAAAAATGAGAAAAGAGGAAGCATTGATTGAAAATGCACATAACGGAGAAGGAAATAAAACAATAAGGTAAGAATAACAAAAAAGAGAAAAGTAGGGATGTTTTCACCTTGCAGATACATGTTCAACTCTTGCATATTAATAGCGGGTTAATCTGTTATAGTTTATTACAAGAGTGTTTAAAGGAGATTGGTGAAGTTTGATTAGTTATATCGCGCCCTCCAGGCTGAAATAATTATAATAAAAACTGGCAATGCAGTCCAAATCCTTGTTATACTAGAATATATACACTAAGTAGGGTCATATATAAATCTAACCATGGCTCCACTTTCTTAAGAACAGGGCACTGAGAGCATAAAAACTTATTATGGAAATGTTCAGTCCATAAAAAACTCGTCGCAGAATTCGTAACTTTTTCTGAGCTTCCAATCGTCCTTCTGAACAACCAATTTGGAATTTAGTAAACAAATTTGAAGAAACTGGGTCTGTTCCGACAAACCACATCAGGGAGACCAAAAACTGCACTTTCTGTTGAATCGATTGCTTTTGTACGGAAAGTATCACAAACGACCCATCAACATCAATTCTACGGCGATCTCTAGAATCTAGAATCTAGATTCTACACAAGCACTTGCATCTATATTCATACAAGATTCAACTAACTCAAAAGTTGAAGGAGTTGGGCTATCGGAAACGCAGAAATTTTTTGTGTGGGTGTTAGAACAAAGAGCAACAGATCCGCTTATTTGCACAAAAAATCATCTTTAACTATAAGGCTCAATTTACATTAATAAACAAACTGTTACATTTGGGGGGAAGACAAGCCTAGAATGATTCACTGTACGGTTTGGTATGGTTTATAGTCCGGAAGAATCAACGGTCCGTTTTTCTATGAGGACGGCAATGCTGTTACGATAAATGCAGAGCGTTATAATGCGATGTTCACAGATTTTTTATGGCCTCAACTAAATGGAATTGACACTGATAATGCTTAATTCCAACAAGATGGCGCTAGATGCCACTCAACTCGATAAAACATCGCCTTATTGCCCACGAGATTTTCTGAGCGTGTTACCTCACGAAATGGTGATGTGAATTGATCGCTAGGAGCTTGAGACCTGACAAATTTAGATTTTAGTGCAGATAAGATAACATCTGAGCCGCTAAGGGAGATTGAAGCTCTCGCGCTTGAAAATATCCTACGAAATTTTAATGCTCGCATCGACGCCTGCCAATGTCTTTGTATTAGATGGTTCAAATATAATCGGAACTGATTTGTGTGTAAACAAACCACACTGCGCAGCAGTCCTGTGATTTTGAAAGGGTGGAGCCACAACCTCCACCCTCCCTCCTGCTTAGGTTAGAACCTGTTCATTCCTGTTTGGGAGTTACTAGAGTGATGAGCGAACAGAAGGTAACGCGGAGCGTGAAACAACGCATTGTGATCAAATTCCTCGTTGGAGAAAACGTTCCGTTTGCTGAAATTCACCACACACTCCAATGGGGAAGAGTGTCTTACAGACCCGCGTGCTTAAGTGGTGTAAGTGGTCGAGACAGGACAGAGAGCGCGCGGAGAATACACCGCACGATCGACGGCCGCGAACATCCGAGAGTGAACCAAACATTGATTGTACAGACGCGTTTATTCATATGAATAGGCGCAGCACTATCGAGAAACTTGACGCAAGGTTGTCCATCAGTGTTGGTAGTGTAGAAGACATCGTAAAAAATACCTGCGCTATTGCAAGGTGAATGCACGGTCGTTACCATGCACTTTGGCGGACCTGAACAAAATTGTGCGCATACAAGCTACCAGTCGTCTTCTATAGCAGTTTGAAGACGAAGTGAAGAGTATAGTGACAGCCGATGAAACGTGGGTGCACTACTTCATTCCCAAGTCCCAGCAGTCATCACGCTAAGCGGCATACCAGTTTTCCTAAACCCAACAGAGTGCGGAGAAGCCGTTCAGTAGGAAAAACGATGGCAACTTTCTTCTGGAAGCAGGAGGTTATCCATCTAGACTTTTTGACAGATGCCAGAACAGTCTCTGCAGTTTATTACTCAGACCACCTGGCAACAGGCGTGCAGGAAGAGATCTGATCCAAGCGAAAGACAGGTGGAAAGCGAGTAGCCTTCCTTCAAGGTGATGCACACCCTTATACGGTCAAAACAACAATGGAAACCTTCGGGAAATTGAAATGGAACCTTCTGCCGTATAGTTTGGATTTGGCCCGAGTGATTTTCAAATCAAACTTGCAAGGCATACAGTTTGACAATGACGCCGTCATCCAGACTGTTCGCGAGTGAATATGCCGCCAACCAAAAGTTTTTTCAGAACGTTGGAAAATGTATTGACTTCAGAGGGAAGTACGTTGAAGACTGGCATGTGCAAGTACGTGTTTGGCAATTTGATTCAGTCCCGTTATGTTTGAACCACCTTGTTCGAAAAGCATCCTATTTGAACGACCAGAATATTGCATTTGATGGTTGTTACTTATGTAGTCCGGGCTTTGCACTCAATTATTTTTTTAATTTACGCACGTTTTAGTTTACTTTGACCAAAGAAGTAGTTGCTTATAATAATTTCCACAACTCTTCTAAAATGCCGCGACTAGAATACGCAATATTTCTCATAACGCCAAACTCTAACGGTAATTCTATTTTTCTTCATAAAAATGTTTGTCGACTTGTACAAATCGCCACACGTACTAGTTGCTAGTCAAGACCGTGCCTTGTAATGTAACTGTGCTCGTGAATGATTATTATTCCGGCGAGATGTGTAGAAGTTTAAATATGAAATCAGGTTAACCAGCAGGCGGTACCATAAATAGCAGATTAGATAGAAATGTTTCTCGTCTAACATTGCTATTATTGTAAAAACTCTTTGAACTTAGCGTTTTGTGTTGATGTGAAAGTCTTTAAATTGAATGCGCGCATTCGAAAGCTTTGCACCGAAAATTGGATCCAACTAGGTTTATACCGATTCTGATAGGAACGAATGATTTGCCGCCAAACTTTTTTGATAATTCCCGTGGAGAAGTTATGAACTTCAAAACTCAGGTGCCTGCGTGATGGAAGACGTCGACGTAACGCAATTTGTTTCGCCACCAGTTCCAGAGATTTACGAGCTGATTTATTGTGTAGAAGAAATGGCGGGCACTCTACTGGGTCTCTAGTTTCGCAAGTTTAAAAGTTTAGAAACACTTTTATGTTTCATCAATATTTAATTTTTGATAATCAGTTATCATTTAAATGAGTAGGCAGGTATGTACCTAGCATTCCCATAAATACTGTTACAAAATCAAACCTACTACAGCATCGAGATATTCATGACATTGGAGTACAGTTCCGATTATTAAGTCTGATTATTTACCAATGGAGTGGGGTGATAGAAGAAAATCTCATAAGCGCAATCTTTAAAACCTTACATCTTCTTCTTACATCAGTTCGGACTGTTCAAGCGGCCAAACCCGTAAGCGCCCGAATTAAACGAAATCTTCTTTGTAAGCAAAATACTGTCTCGGGAGATGCAAATTTCCAAAACTCTCATGTCTCTTATTATTAAGCAAGACCTAGAACTGACTGTTTACAAAAAACATACGGGACATTTGCTGGCAGATGCTTTAAAAAAAGCATAGCTTTAGGGTAGAAAAAGCAAAGAGGTTTTTGACATGATAACGAAAAAATTTCACAATAGAGGAGATCGCCCAAAGAAGCATCTTAGCTAGTCCCAAGGACATCATCCAGCACCTGTAATAGTGTTTGGTGGAAAGTGTGATCTGATGGAGTAATTGTTATTCATTTTTGTGAAAAGGGAGCCAAAACGTCGATCGCTGTGCATCACCAGAACGTTTTGGGAGGTGTAGTGAAACCTCTGAATCACACGCTTTTTCGAGCTGAGCCGTGGATCTTTCAGCAGGACTTGGCCTTTTGGTAGCCCAGATCTCAATCTATTAGATTACAAATTGTGGGCTGTTCTAGAGCAGTTTTCTCAAAAATAGTAGAGCGAGCCCTGACGGGTGCAATTAACAGTTTTTTTTTAATTTTTTACCACCCATCATCCAAGACTGTGTGCTTGTCTCTTTGATTGTGTTCTAAAGAAGAATCAACCATGTATGTGACAGGAACTGGATATAAGATATTTGCCACCTCACCAGTGTTGCTTATATTAATCACTTAAAAGGTATGATTCAAACAGAGAGATTCTCTGTTTATTAACATGAGCCTTTCTGTTTTGTCCAAGTCTGAAACTTGGAGGAATTTGTGAATTACTCTATATCACGCAAAAAACAAAAACAAAAAGGATTTATCATTGAACTAATCTTTATACTCGATGCATCTCCTATGTAGTCGGTCGGTCATGTTTCACAAATGTACTTGACTTAAACAGAGATAAATGTTGGTTTTTACTGAAAAACTTTATAATGAAGCATATAGGTTATCTCCAAGTTCTTCCACATTACCTATAGGGTGTTCCATTTCTTTTCTGTGGCAACAACTATGTATTTCCAAGATAAAATGCTACCCGATTGCTTGTGAAGAGGTTGGGTGGGTCTGCTGCAGGTCAAAAGATATCTTACATCTCTTTTTTTATCATTTTCGTCTCTTCATCCTGTTTTAAATTTGTCTGCATTTTTCTAATACTATTTTTTTAAGACCCCTATTTCTAAGCTCTTCAATTGTGTGCTGCCTTTAGGGTAAATAAAACTTTGGAGGAAGTAATGGTAACAAAGCCGCTTGGTTTGAACAATTTAGAATTGAAGTTAGGTTAAATTTGGATTATTTTAAGGTAAAAAGTAAAACTTTGGTGCATTTAATTTAAAACGATCCGCTAAAGGAATTAACCCATTAGTACTAATTTTACTCAATGCAAGGTAACGTCAAACACCATGACTTTTACGCAGATTTTTATTATGATGGAGACTAAAGGGTGAACATATTAGTGAGGATCATAATTAAGTACAACAATTTAAGAGCTGCCTATCTAAACAGATTTCCAGTCAGCGTAAAATATCAATTCATAAGGGCAAACCTGCTTTATAAGAGTCAGTTGCCACGGTATCTTCGAATAAAGTGGAGCGTCGCAAATAGGCAATCCCGACGTCAGAGCTCGAAAAGCAAATGTTCCTAATTCTACTATCGCTCGTGTGCTAAAAAAGTTTAGGGAACGACCTACGGTGGAAAGGAAACCAAGAAATGGAGATAAACATGGCATGACAGATCGAAAGAAGGAACAGAGAGTGTTGTAGCTTTTTAAAGACAATCCGAACATATCTTCGCGAGAGGTGGCCAAGAAAGTCAAAATGTCGCTGTATTTTATGCAAAAAGTAAAAGGGCTGGTCTGAAAAGCTTTAGGGCTCAAACAGCCCTTGATCGAGATGTAAAACAAAATCAAGCAGCACAGTCCCGTTCCCGTAAGTTGTACTAAAATCTATTGTTATGATATCGGTGCATGGTGATGGATTATAAGACACATTACTGGATAAGATTATTGGACTGTACGCGGCCAGAAAAATACCTCAAAGGACTGCAAAAGAAAATGGATTATGTACTAAACAGTCCAGAACTAAGGTTCATTTAGTAATATTGGAGGGAATATTGAAGAAAACAGGTGCAACAGCCCAAACCATCAAAGAGTTCCGATTTATGGTAAGTCGTGCAAAAATTGATGGCACCAGTACGTCGTAAAGTTCGCGCAGAGGGATACCGCAATGGTCTTGCACAAAGAACTGTTTTGTAATTTAAGGCTTAGACTATATGGGTGTAATAAATATATTTCCAAATATTTTGTGTAAATTGTCTCAACTTCGGTGCTCCAGTTTTGCTGGGTTCGCCCTTTATTTAAATAATTGAAACACGTCAATATTTCTTGTTTATAAGTTACTTTAAACTATTTTTGAATTCATTTTTGGATTGCTTGAAAAATATTCAATTTATTCCATTGCATTAACCCATTTTGAAACTGAAATTTAGTTCCACGTTTACTCTAATACAAACGACAAGTTATAGCCACCGTATTTGAAATTCCTTATTTTGTGCCTCCACTCGAATGCAGTCAGGTAGTTACTCAGGCAAGACATGTCAGATTTGGATGTCCCTAGGGCGGACTACCCTCGCACGCATTTGTTCTTTGCCCCTTCCTTCTCTTTAATGGGATACGCGTCCCCTGGCTTTACCTGTCGCTTGTAACGTCGAAAGAAACGGATTAATATTTCATCTGAGATTTAAACAAGCCTGTACAATAGCGAAATTGTCTTTCTTCGCATTAAAAATCACTGTCGTCATATTAAAAATTGTGGGTTAAAAATGTCCATAATTTGAATTAACCAAATATCGAATTACAATCTCCACCGATTAAATTCCTTCCTATTGATGACTTTCATAGGAAATATTCTCTTTTCTAAGGTAAGCGTCACAATTTCCGTTTATAATTAAAAATGTGTGTCCTTAGTATACGTATCCTTAGTGGAGAAATACACTTGGGGGAAGATATGCACGACATGGAATGTTACTCAAAGAAATATATAACTTCTAATATCCGTCATTTTATATGGTTGTAAAATAGATACTTTAGAAGTGGATGTACATATACATAGTATTTTAAGAAATACTGTAACACACTGGAACGACAAAATAAAACAATTAACTGTTTATGCATAATATTTTCAAGATTAATCTATCTTCTAATATCTTTAAAGGGCGATGCGGAAGCATTGGTTGCCAGAGTAACGCGTTCGGGGCCACGCAGAAATACGCGAACGGTCCTCGTATCTTTAAAACACACTGCAATTTTAAAAACTTCTTTTTTTGAAAATAAGCATTGTTTGGTATGGAACTGGTACAAGCAGCTGAGCACCACATAAATTACATGAGAAAACAAAGAAGTGAGTAGACTGCAGATGAAAGGGCAGCAATAAATGAAGCGAGGCGACGTATATGTGCTGAAAGAACTCCGGAGGAAGTTGAAGTAGAAAACCAAGCAAGACGACAACGACGTTCTCAAAGAACACCGGAAGAAATAGCTGCAAAGAACGAAGCAAGGCGACAGCGAGGTTTACGAAGAACCCCGAAAGAAATAGCAGCAAGAAACTAAGCAAAGCGACTGTGACGTTCTCAAAGTACATCGGAAGAAATAGCTGCAGAATAGTAACGATTGCTACAAACAGTTCGTAACACTTGCATTCTCAAATAGCAGCCAAGCGTAGCTGGCTGGATTTTCTAGTTAGTAAATATAATTACAACGGATTTATATATAATAGGCACGCTTAGCCTCTACAAGCTTTAAGCCGTCGGAACCGCTCGTCCGTGGCAGTATGTATCATATGCATTGACTGAAGCCGCCAAGGATAGCTTCAAAGAATCAATATTACGTGTATTTTTCAGCAAATTATGCTCTTTAAAACTGCCCTTAATTTGTAATCTAATGGATCGGTATCTGGCCTACCAGAAGGCCAATCCTTTTCTGTTAAAAAATGTGCTTTGTGGGCGAGTGCAGAATCTTGCTGAAAGATCTAAAGCTCATCTCGGAAAAGCGTATAATTCAGAGGTTTTACTACACCTTCCAAAATATTCTGGTGATACACAGCGGCCGACGTTTTGGCATAAATGAAGGTCAATTACTACATTATAACACACTACCCATAAAACCATTACAACTGCTGAATGATGGTCTCTCTGAACCATTGGCACTAACCAAGACAATTTTTTGGGCGACTTAGCATATGCCTTGTCATTTTGTTTGTTTAAAGATTCCTCCACTGTAAAACCTCTTTGTTTTTCTCTCCTATCTTTCTTCAAAACATCCGTCAGCAAGTACCCCGTAAGTCTTTTGTAAGCAGCTAGTCTTAGGTCTTGCTTAATAATACGAAACATCGAAGTTTTTGAAATTTGCTTCTCCTGAGACACAATCTTCTACTTACGAAGAGGATTTCGTTTAATACTGCCTGAACAGTCCGAACTGAACGTGGTCTTTCAGATCTTAGACCATCCTGAACGCCTCCAGTCTTATTAAATAATTTTATAGTCCGATACCCAAACATATGGCTAATATCGAGGGATGCAGGGTCTTAAAGATTACACTTTTTCAGTTCCACACTTACACTAACACGTTTTTTTTGTCACTCCACTTCATGGGTGTTAGCCAACGTGGTTCCGTGATTGAGGGGCGGGCTGCGGTGCTGACGGACCCGGGTTCATTTTCCGGAGCTCTCTGATGCCTGGCGGGTGTTGTATTCAGTCACTCAAAATAGTTGAGAACCTGTGTTATAATTACGGTAGTCTAAGGCACGGTGCTTGCCACATCGCCCCGCATCATAGATGGTACGCGACGACTGATGAGCCTAATGGCGGATATATGAGAGCCTTAATCTCTCTGTTCGCAGGATATGCTCCTACGCAGGACGTTATAGCCTTACCATTAACACTCCATGAGTAAATAACCAAACTTGACAAAAAACATAAAGTAACTTACAATTTTAAGACTTGCCAATGCTTTAGATATCTAGAGGCTATGTAAAGTAAGGGTAGTACTTATGGGAATACTAGGTAATTATAATCATTTATGAAGTGTACTCAAAATAATTGATATCAATTTTTTAATAAATAACATAATCTACCGATCAGTTCTACTTCGTCTTGGTTACTTTTGTAAAAGCCCTTAGGAATCATGCACTTCATCTAGATAACGGAAAGTTCTTTCTGCCAGCGGCTAGAGTAATAACTTTGTAGCAGTTTTTTTCCTGTTCAGGAAGGAAACATATTGGGAATTTTCTGCTGCGTACCATTTCCATCGGGAACACCTATACATTAGTTGCAGTGTAATGTAAAGCACACATTAGTGTTATTTGGTAGATGATTAATTAAAGCTTCTAGAAACATTATTTTGTCCGTTAATCTACTTTCGTAATGTGTTATCAATGTCTAAATTCAAATAAAACTTATTACATTGATACTTAGGCGTAATAAAACGACTCTATACACTTACTAGAATTGTTCTTTTATTTTTTAGTTTAAGCATTTTTATAGTTTATTTCTTGTAACTATAAGGATAAACCAAAAAAAAAAAATACAATATTTGCTTGGTAGTAACACGGTCCGTAATTTTATTACTCCACATTGTAAGCAACAGCACTGTAGCTCGTGCAGTATGCGAGTAGTCAACGTGTGAAGTAGGACGTTTGTAGGTGTTTGTCGTAAAATATTTGTGAACTATGCACGTGAATCAACAGAAAAGATCGCGTTGCATACATCACACATTTTCGACACCAATCTTTAACATCTTCCTTGCAATTCACCCAGTAAATCGTGAACCTTTTCCAAAGTCTGTGCATTTCCCATATGGACACCAGACACACCATCGTGGAGTTATAGCAAAACTGCCGGGACTCTCTTCTTTGAAACCAACAAGTAAAGTTATCTTTGAGATCGATCTTTTTCTCAAGCACCCGCTGTAAGATGATTTTGCTGTTGGCAGATACAAAGCCATTTTCAATCAGTTAGGTTTTTTCAGCTTTCTTCCATTCCCAGACATATTTTAAAGTTTGGTCATGTTTTAATTGGCACGAGTCCTTAGTCACAATTGTTCGCAGCGTAGAGGCCATTTTCTCTTCTGCAGTTGCTGCAGCCTTCTGGACACGGTTTCCTTGACAAGGAGTTAACATCTCAAAGTCATATTCTTCTTAAATATTTTTCACTACACTTTCTAGATTTTTACATCCTTTGAAACCAGTCGCCTAATCAATTCTTCCATATTTTCCAAGAATCTGGACACACTCGTCATGTCTGCTACTAGAAGGTCCCTGTGGTTGGAAAAATTTGTTTTGGGTTTTAGCAGGTACATATAAAAATAAAACTTTTACACTTATTAAGAATTTTGTGGTGCTACAAAACGCATTGACCACTTTAGTTAAAGCTTTTCGAGCTCAACGATAGTTGCTGGTGCGGGAACATCCATACATTCTTCTATTTAGGATAGGTCACACGTTTGTCAACCTCGAGCATCTTCCTGACTTCGGAGAATTCCTTAGACTGAAATTTTAACTGTGGAACTTTCGATGCTTGCCCAGTCAAAGAACCATAATCTTAAGAAACTAATTAATACTCAAATCGTAAACAAACTTGTAGAGAGGAATTTAGGGTTTCATTTTTAACCAAGATACCATTCAATGTCTCACTACAAGAGTAACTAACACGCGAAGTTTGTCTGCCGGCTGCATTGCGGGTTTGAACCTGACTCAATACAGTTAAAGTTATCGTAACGAAAGTTTCTTAGTAGACTTAGTGTCAACAAAAATTATTTAATTGATTTAATCACTATTTTCAACATTCGTAAGTAATTTTTTTTAAATTTATGGAATTAAAACCGAGTTGTGGCTCACGAAAGAGCTTTGAAAGTCCGTAGTTTTTCAATGTAAATCTTAGTTTTCAGGTAGTTCCATAAGGAACTTGTGAGTTGTGTCAGATTGCATCCCTTCTCTAGGAAATGGCTTTTCCGCACCACACAATTACTTTAAGTGAAAAGCGACTCGTCACTCGTTATCAGCTTATAGTCATCTTCCAAGGTTTCCAGCATCGTTTTTGCAGACGTAAATCTCAGCTCATTTTTTAAGTTCTTAAACCGCTATGGTATTGTAAGGATGAAAGTGAAGGTCAAAGTGCAAAATTCTACCCTCCACAGCTCTTTTGATGTTTTCTGGTATTCTAAGGGTCCGATCACTTTCACCTCCTCGAACTGTTCCAGTTCTTATAGTTCTTCTCGTTTTAAAGTTGTCAAACCATTTCAATATTGTTAGGCGAGATGGAACGACATCGCGTTGACCAAGATTGGACTAAGTTTGGACTCTTAGTTATGTCTGCAGCACCAAATGACGGGAGTTGTTTAATCGCCCACGGCTCCATAGCAATGGAGTGTATATCAACCATTGCACATACGCTAGTTCCCCTACCACCAATGTTATACCCGTCTCAAAAACGTAACACCTCTCTGCTGGACCCTTTAAAATCTGGATTTGGTACCCAATGATCTATTTTATTTCTACAAATTAAAGACGCCTTGCAAGAATCAATTTTATTTTGATCAGTGGTATTACTGTTGATTTGCAAACAACCCCATATTTTCCTACTATTTATGTTTTATATTTGTTTATATTAGATATTTATTTTCAAAAAATGATGCAAAGAGCATCCAACAAACCATAGGAGAATATTAACAGCCAGATTATAATATGCGAAGAGCAACAAGGTTTAAGAAAGAGCGATGCAATCTTTATATTCCGAAAGCTGATTGAAAACGCCATCGAATTTGGCGAACTGCTATTCTTATGCTTTGTTGATTTAAAACAAGCATTTTATAGAATACGCCTTGAGGATGTTCTAAGCTTATTACAAAAATATCACAACACCTTAGACATTAGAATCATAAGGGAACTTAACCAGAATAACTTAACAAAATAAAACTAGTTACAGTATCAACAGGAATCAGACAAGAAGACAGTTTAAGCCCAATATTGTTTAAAACCATAATTAATAAAATAATAAAAAGATCAAAGAAGTGAATGCCGAATACAAAATGGGAAATCAACAAGCTAAAATAATGCGTTACGCTGACGATGCCATTTTGACGACTGCAAGCGAAGATAATATCCAAAAATTCAAACATGCTGATATCTACCGAAAAAACACAGTCAATGGTCGTAGCAAAGAAACATATTAGAGGCAAACTGATGGTGGGTAATACAATCATGAAACAAATCAGGAAATATAACTATATTGGGGTACAAACCACATGTGATAGAAACCTAACAAACGACGCCTGAGTGCAGGTAAACGAAGCCAAGTATATCAAATTACCTATGGGGTAATAAATATATGAATATAGACCCAGTGAAAACAAAAAAAAATGTTAAGAAATGAAAATACTCAGAGCAATAAAGAGTTACCTTATGAGATCAAGTAAGAAGCAAAACAATTAGGGAAGACTGCAGAATCCAAGACGTGGTAAGACGGACGAGGTCAAGACGTTGGGAATGGAGAGACTATATGGATAGAATGTCACCTGAAAGATTAGCGAAATGGTCAAAAACATAAAAACTGGACAACAAACGACCACGAGGAATACCACCAAAAAGGTGGACAGAAAACTGGGCGTCCATATCACGGGAATAATAGCGCAAAATAACAGAATATTGTCCTAACTAAGTGCATATGTTCTGTAGTAGAAGGCAATACTGTTCTTCATTGAGTTAATCTTCCGTGCTCGTTATAATTATGGTGTGTTTATACCTCTTTTTTCACTTGCAGATTTGCCTATAAGTGAACGCGTAAAGTGCTGTTAAAATATTCTGTTGACAGAGGCTGTACGGACTTACCAGAAACCCGCTCTCATAGACAGCAACCGAATCGCACAAGTAAATGAATATGCGTATCTAGGCAGCATCATTACAAAAGATGGGAGAAGCAAGAGAGAAATTATACACGCCAAAAGAGCTTTTTTGTGTAAAAGAAGTTTCCTCACCGGTAATAATATCTTGTTAAACGTGAAAAAGGCTTTTATACACACTTTTGTGCGTCTGTGAATTGTAAACTATCGGTCTACAAGAAGCTTTTGAACACTGGTGCTATAGACGGATAATAAAAATTAGCTGGAAGCATAGGGGTATTAATGAAGAAAGACTGGAAAGAGCTGAAGAAAAGAAGAGTATGTGGAAACTGATACGGAAAAGACGAGATCAGCTAGTTGGACACATTTTTCGCTGGGAAGGAATTATGGAAACAATTACAGAAGGAAAAAGAACAAGGAGATGTTTACGCCACCGATATATCAAACAAAGTATGGACGACGTGGACACGAGTAATTATGAAGAAATGAAGAAAACCGTCGGGAGAAGACAAGATTGAAAGACCTAGAGAGAGAGAGAGAAGTGAGTATGCAATCCCAGTTACTTATCAAACTACCCATGTATTATATTTAAAGGATAAACCAGTAGAAGTTGTATAACCATTTATGTATCGAAATTAGCTTGAAGGTTATTTTCCTTCACATTTTTTAGAGTTTCGCACCTAAAAGGAAATCGAAATGCTGCTATTCATCCATAGACGCTTACATTGCTCGTTGAGGTGGCGATAAATTATATGGCAGCTGGAACCCGGAAAACCTATTACAAATGGCCCACCCTCTGCAGTTTTGGTCAGAGATTAAATCTCGTATGTTATGTTTGTGGTGCTAAATCCTGCGCTCGCCTATACAGCTTATACTGTTATAGAAAAATAACGGCCGTTGAATTTTTTGTAAACAAATTAAACCGCGATTAGAAATTCGTCACAAATTAATTTCCTAAATGATAGGCCGTATATATAGTGCAGTAGGTACACACGTGCAGATGAAGGATGTGATTACCCCGTTGACTTTTCACAGATGTGTTTATTTTCCGCTGATTGATGTTGCTACTCTATCTTGCTTAGCCCTATTTGCATGTAGCAAATATAGAGTTGAATTTAGTACGCTTATATCTGCAAATAATTTATATAACATTATCGATGTAAATGTTCACGTTTAACTTGGTTTTCCTTTAATTCAATTGGGGATTTATTAAGCACGATAAAAACACGGTTCATTGTGCAAAGTTCTGTGGTTTACAAGGTTTTTATTTACACAATAAGGGCGGTATATTAAGTCACTGTTTAATGCGATAAACACTGGTGTATTTTAACAATAAATAATTAAGATCGTTATTTAACTAGCAATATCCCAAAACCGAGATTATTTTAATTTTTCTCATAATTTTTGCATTAGAATTTTCTCGAGGACATGTATTTCTCTTTTTCTGACAAGATTTACTAATACTTAAATTTATCTAGAAAGTACACCCGAGAAGAGTTGGAGTTCGTTTCCAACCGTTATCGATAACGGACGTGTGAGAGCGTCGCATTCGTTTTTCGATAATAAGGAAACGTAATAACAACAATATCGGCTTAAACTGCAGTGTAACGTAGTGATAAAATACCGCAGTGTTCAAATTCATTAAATAAAACCAACAAGAAAATGTTGCCGGTATTTAATGGACCAGGTATGTTTTACAGCCAACCGGGAATGTCTTGTATTACCCAATCCGCTCCGCTTTTTATTAATCAACAAATGAATCAAACGTTCACAACCCCACAAATGAGTCAATCATTTATGATGGACACCAACAATTATTATTTGCCATAACATACACAAATGAACACGTCAATAAACAGCCAACAACACAATAATAACCAAATTTTATATAGAATGTCTTCTACTAGTGATAACGAATATAATACACATGTAGACGAACAACAAAATAAAAATCCATGGCAAAAAGTGAAATATACAAAAAAAATAAAAATAAATGTAAACCCGGAAAATCAAACCTCAACTATGCAATTAACTAATAGATATAACCAACTTGATACTAGTACTGAACAAACTGCAAATCCAAACAACCCTGACACCGTTATTCCAAAAATTCCAAAACCACCGCTTATTTTTGTATATGATGTAGTACATTTACCCGAAATGATAAAATAATTACAAGATATTGTAGAAAATGAACAATATACCACAAAAAGCATGGCAAACAATTCAGTAAAAATACTCCAGTAAAAATACTTCAGTGTAATACTCCAGGCACTTACCGAAAATTGGTCAAGCATATGAAGGACCACAAAATTATACATCATACCTATCACCCTACAGAAGGTCGGGCTTATAGAGTTGCCATAAAACACCTGCATCATACAGTTGATATCAAAGAAATTAAAGAAGAACTAACTGCAAACGGACACAAGATACGAAATATAATCAATGCCAGACAAAGAACGATTAAGTTACCATTAAATCTATTTTTCGTTGATCTGGAATCATCAAGTAATAATAAGGATGTTTTCAAGATTATTAAAATCCTAAACAGTATAGTATAAGTAGAACCACCGAGAAGAGCCAAAGGTTTAATACAATGTACGAGATGCCAGCAGTATGGACACACTAAAACGTATTGTGCCATTTGCCATTTGTTTGTGTGATGTGTGGTAATCCACAGACCAGGACAAGTACGACAAAACACTACATACGCGAGTCAAACACGAAGTGCAACCCAGAACCCACAAGTCACACAAGAGCCATCCGTAATAGCATTAAATAAATTTTTGGAAGAATTCAAATCAATGTTTAACCAGTTAATCCACCAAAATAGTTTGGTTTTAAACATGCCATCAACGCTCATAAGCAAAATTCACAATGGCTAAGTTTTTAAGAATACCAACATGGAATGTCAATGGCGCTCAATTACATAAAGATGATATGAAACTGTTCCTCGGCAACAATTCAGTTGATGTCTTCTTAATCTGTGAAACACATTTTACCAATAGATCTTATTTTAACATACCTTATAAACTGTACTGCAGCAATCATCCAGATAACAACGCACACGCTGGTAGTACAATTGTCATTAAAAATAGAATTAGTCACTACGAACTTCCAAAATTTGACAGAGAACACTTGCAGGGTACAGCAGTTAAAATAAAAATGTCACAATATAAATTAACAGTAGCATCAGTATACTGTCCACCTCGACACAATATTCCTAACACTGGGATCTAAATATATCGCAGGTGGAGACTATAATAGTAAACACACATAATGGGGATTTCGATCGATAACTCAAAAAGGCAGAGAACTCTATAAAGCATTATCAGAACAGCATTATTCTTACTTATCAACTGGGACCCCTACCTACTGGCCCACAGACCCGAATAAGATTCCAGATCTTCTGCACTTTTTTGACACAAATGGAATCTCCGCTTCACATCTGCACGTAATCCCAAGCCTTGATTTTTCATCGGACCACACACCGATAATCGCAACTGTCAGTATGTTTGCCATAAATAACTACATCACACCCAAACTACACAACAGAAGAACGAATTGGGAAAACTATAGAGGCAAAGTAGAACAAACAGTAAAACTCAATATCAGCCTTAAAACTCCTCAGCAGATCTATGAAGCTCTTACAGATCTAACAAATATTCTTAAACAAGCAGTTCAAAGTGCCACACCGCAGAATGATGTACAACAGCCATCGAAAAACGTTCCTATAGAACTGAAACAACTTATAGCTGAAAAACGGAAGGCAAGGGCAAAATGGCAAGGGAGTCATGCGCCTATCGACAAAACAGCATTCAATCGGGCTAGCAACAAACTTAAAGCAAAACTTAAAGACCTAAAAGATCAATCATTTCAAGAATACCTAACGGGTCTAAATCGATTCGACAACAGTATATGGAGGCCAATAAAATCGATAAAGAAACCTAAAACGCCTGTACCACCTCTGTGAAATGAAAATGGGCTTATCACAGGACAATGGGCACGCAATGATGCGGAAAAAGCAAAATTGTTTGCAAAACACCTAACTGACACCAAAAATGATAAAAGAACTCTCAAGGAAAGGAATTATACTTTTAATGTACATATACAATGCAATACTAAGACTCAACTACTGGCCTAACCAATTTAAAGCAGCTGAACTTTGGGGGTGTGCAAGCAAAAGTAACATAACCATAATCCAAAGGTACCAATCGAAAATTCTACGAATGATTGCAAATACACCTTGGTACGTCACTAACCAGACACTCCACGATGTTTTAAAAGTATCCTACGGCACAGACGTCATCAAGGAACGAAGCGTCCGCCACCATACCAAATTGGAAAGCCACAGCAACATTTTGCTACATCCACTACTTGAAGACCGTCTTAACAGACGTTTGAGAAGAAGCTGGCCAATAGATCTAATTGACGGTTGAAGAGGACACTTTGCTGGAAGTACCCTTATCATGTCATAGTACTGTAAATATTTAGTACTTAGCTCGTAGGATTGTTGATTCTGATTGCTAATAAAACCTTTCATTGTATAAAAAAAGAAGAGTTGCACATTAGTTTGATGATTATGCTCGAATGGCAGGTCTGTCATCCTACAACAAGAATGAGTCCATAATACGTTTTGCCACTGTTCGCTTATCGAGTAACGATGCTTTTGCGCCCACTGAAGCCGTTTAGCCTTAATACCATGCTCTAACAACGGTTTTTGGTGGCAATACGGCCGTGTAGCTTCCTGAAGACGCCGCTTTATTGTGCTGACTGATAACGTTTTATCACATCCCCGATTAATATCTGGGGCAGTTAATCTTCCATTTCGCTTAATCATTAGTCTTATGAACTGATCCTCTGCATCGGATGTTACTTCTGATTGCCCAGGACGATGGCGTTCCTCAAGACTTTCTGTAGCGTTATAAGATTCATTGTCGAAGCACAAACCCTTAATGGTGCATAGTGTAGTTCTCAGGTTATAAGGTCGTAGTCGGAGTTCAGAAACTCTTGACGTTTCGTTCACAACTGCGACGGATATCTTCAGAAGAAAATCTTCTGAAATTAAGTGCCACAGGTTTAGATGCGATTTATATGTTGATCAATATGTAAAGAAAATGGCTTTGTGCTGGAAGATAATCGTCCTTTTCTTAATTTGAAATTTCAGTCTCCGAAGTCAAGATGCCCATCTTCTTCTGCCACAGAGGAGAACATTGTTTCTGCCATATGATTTGTTACCACAACTACCTTCTGGCGAGAAAATTTTGTTTCGGCACGATACGCGACGAAAAGGTACATATTTTTGAATAAATTTTAATTATTATTATATTTTATAATGCTATTTAAGAAACATGAAGCACAAACAAAAAGAATGTAATTCGGGTGTGAAAAATGACGCCGTTCTTGTTCAGGCATTCTTGCAGACGGATGGAAAAATTGTCCATACACTTTTCAAGTATAGCGCGTGGAATTGTTCTAGTTGTGGCTTTCAAAAGAGTTTTAAGAGTCCGTGGTTTTTCATTGTAAACCTGAGGTTTTAAGTGGCCCAATAATAAATAATCACACGGCGAAAGACCAGCTGATCGAGAGAGCCACTCTACGTTCCATCGTAATAAAATAAGCCGCTCCGATGTTCCCTTAAAAAAACATGGATTCTATTGAAGTATGGCAAGTAGCTCCATCCTGTTGAAATTAAACCCTATTGAGGGAAGTTTGATGTCTTCTCAATTCAGGCATCAAAAATTCTTGCAATACTTTTAATTGATCATCACAATGCATCCGTTTTTTCTCAAAATTAGGACCCAATTATGTCAAATCGGGCTATTCCGCACCACAATTACTCTCTTACTATGTAGTGGCCTTTGATGGATTTCCTGTGGATTATTTTCCGACCGGTATCGGAAATTTTGCTTGTACTAGCACCCGATAAGTAAAAATGAGCCTCGTCACTCGTTATCAGAGTATAGTAATTTTCCAAGGCTTCCAGCATTGTTTCTGCAAACATAAATCACCGTATATAGTCATTATCCTTCGGTTCTTGAACCACCATGATTTTGTAAGGATGAAAGTGGAGATCAAAGTACAAAATTCGGCGAAGACTGGCCTCTTCAGCCTGTCGAACTCTTTCGAACGGTCCGAGCACCTCCTCAAACTGTTCCAGGTCCTCACAATTTCTCTCGTTATAATGTTGTTAAACCATTTCAGTATTGTTGGGTGAGATGGGACGGCACCACGGCGACCAATATTGAAATCTTCGTTGCGTCTCCACCACCGAAATGACCGATTGCAACAAAGGTGTCGTAAACAAATTCAGTTGTCCACAGCTCCATGGTTACTGAAATGGCAACTAACGATGTGTGTGCCAACACTAGTTCCTCTACCATTAATGTTATGTCCGTTTCAAAATCGTAACACCTGCCTGCCGGATCCTGTACTACGTCTAATTCCACTTTAATTTGGACGCCCTTTATTTTTTAGCAAAATTCATTTTTAAATTCTTTTAGCAACTTCACTTATAAAATAAAATGATTGCATTGTTGTTTTTTTGAAGAGTGACACTTACAAGTGATAAGGTCAAACAAATTGTGGAACTCTCAAACAAATTTACTCTAATTATCAAACGACCTTTGTATATTTGACCCCAGTTGCTTATCACAGGTTTGGGTAATGCAATCTTTACATTGCAAAGTTCATGTAAGAATTTATCTAAACTTGGTACCTAGTTAACAAACCAACTAACCAATTAGTGATAAAAAAGGTAGTACGCATAGTACAAATAATATTGGTTATCACTAAACTATACAATTCCCAGTAGATCTAAAAATAAAATGAAAATCAGAATAAGATTTATAAGCATTTTTATAAACATGTGTACTCTCATTTACTAGATATAAATAAGTAAATAAGCTTGGGTTATCAAGTTATAAATAGGTTGGACAATTATTATTTAACATCAGTTTCGTCTTGTCCATCAACATGCGCGCAACTGTAAATATAATGAAGGCGATATGGTTTACCACCATTTTTAGTTTTTTGTACGTAATTACGACCGGTAAGTTAGCTCCTGCATTAAAAACTGATTTTATGATTAAGATGATTACAATAATTTATTTGTTGTATTTGAATAATTTATAGTCAAGTCCTATTTAATGTACTCCTTCCTTTACGGGGAAGTTCTATTTCTTAAGGCATTCGGTAGTATCAAACGCATCCATGAAGTGGTCTAAAATTATGTTCTATGATTTTTCTAACGATCTTTCGTGTTAAAATTTCTTCAAAAAAGACATCAATAGTAGCAATAGGTAAGTGTTTATGCCGCAATAGATCAAAACTGTCTAAAATTTTAGGTAGGTATAGATGGCAACATTCTTTCTTCCAAGGTATCACTGAGCTTGGTATCAACCTTTTTGACGTAAAAACTGCCTAAACAAATCACCGAGTATACTAAGTTAAGCGCTGAAAGTCTGAAGATGTTTAGTATGTGCTTTAGATCGTGTTTATTTTGGCTGCAACATTTTCTATGTTCTGTCTAGAGTGACACCTAAGAAAGCTCTTGGTGTGTTTGTCCACTATTTAAAAAAGTCTAAGTCCCCAATTAGAAAAATGTTTTTCGGCAGTGTTAAATGTTACCTCTGTTTAATATGTTTTCTTCGACAAAAATCTAGTGGACCCAACCATGCTACCTAAAGCCGTCTTGTTCTATTCGGATCCGTTTTAAAATCTTAATCCTAATCTTTTTGGTAGTATTCCTTGCCATAGTTTATAACAGAAGCTTAAAAGGGCTACAGAGCGATGACTCCATCAAAACCAGATGCTTTACCTGATTTGGTCTCTTCTGAAGCTTCACCAACTTCTTCGATAGTAATTGATTTCGAATATCCTTTCGTTGAGTAATACAAGTTGTTAAGTTACTTTTTCTTTAATGTTTAAATTGGAAAAAAATCCCCTATTTCAAGCTCCCCACTGTTTTGATACTTATAATACCAAAGCTAAGCATAACTGTTCCAGATCCTTTGATTAACGCAGTATAATTTGCTATCCAACTTTCTGTTAAGTTAGTGCAGTTGGTTTTTCTATTAAGGCTTTGGATTAGAATCCATAACTGGAATTTGGATTTCAGATATGATGCTATTTAAGAAACAAAGCACAAACGAAAAGCGTGTAATTCAGGTGTGAAAAATGACGCCATCCAAGTGGCGACCGTTCTTGTCCAGCCATTGTTATAGACAGGCGGAAAAATTGTCCCAATATCTTTCAAGGATAGCACGTAGAATCGATCGAATTTGTCAAGTTATGGCTTTAGAAAAAGCTTTAAGAGTCGGTGGTTTTTATTGTCAATCTGACGTTTCGCTTAGCCCCATAAGAAATAATCACACGGTAAAAGATCCGGTCATTAAGGGGGAGGGGGGGGGTACATTTAAATATGAAGTACTCTTCCTTAGGTCAAAAAAATCCTATTGTTTCCATACTACAACATTGATATCTACACTAGCTTTAAGACCATACGGCATGGTATAAAATTTGGTTCCATTGTTTTACTACACTCCTAACAACGATAGCATCACAGTTGCAAAAAGTTCATTCGTTTCATGAAGGCAGATTTTTAACTTTTGTTTTATGGACTATGTAGAAAGTAGTGTGTTGTAGTTTTTTATAAATGAATGGAAATGATTACACTTCAATAATCCCTTGCAGGTTAATGTATAGTCGAAGAGCATCTCTAATAGAAGTGCACTCCAGTGGTTGCTCTGGAAAATAGGAAAACTTAGTAGAAGATGTTAACTCTCGCTGGATAACGTTATTTAGAAGAAATCAAGGTGTATTTACCATAAACCCTAACACTTTGAATTGGGATCGTCTTAAAATATTTATATTTGAATTGCTAGCTGTTCTCTAGAGTTGTATACCATATGCCTAGATCAGTTAGATAATGGTCTTGTATAATAGTATTTTTGTGGATAGCTGTGACTTTCTTCCTAAGAGCCAATATATTTTCTGTATATTGAGATCAAGCTGCATTCCATATTTGTTTCTTCCATGTTATTCGTCAGTCTAAACGTATACCCAGGTACTTAACGTGTTGGTCTTACGGTATTTGTTTATTATTAAGCAATAAATGTGGATAGGTGGCTCTTCTAAGAGTAAAAGTTACATTTATTTTACCTTCAGTTACCTTGATGCGCCATTTGTTAGTTCAGGTCTCCAACTTTTGTAAATGGGATTGGAGATGTTGAAAGGATATATTGGAGTTGGCGTGTGGTGAGAGTATTGCGGTATCGTCGGCAAATATGGCAATCGGAGTTCTTGTTGCGGTAGGTAGATCAGCGGTAAAAAAAGGTACAAAAGTGGGCACAGCATAAGTCCCTGAGGAACTCCAGCGCCAATGAGAAACAAGGATCTGTGACTATCGCCGCACATCACAAAAATGTTTGTCAGTTAGGTATGACCTTAGTATCCTAGGGCAGTGCATCCTTAATTTTAAAGAGTAAACATTGATGCCAAGTTTTGTTGAATGTTTATGTGATATCTAATAGTAGTGTTTGCCTTCGAAGTCTTAAAAAATTCTGTTTCTCACTCGGTGCACCTGCTCAACTGCAGCATGGTTTTGGGTCTCAGATATTATCTTCAAATATTTGGTCTATAGGAAATTACATTTGTAGTTGGTTTGCCAGGTTTAGATTTTAATATAATTGTGGCAATTTTCCATTGTTCCGGAAAATACTTCACTTAAAATGGAGTTTTTTTTGATAGATGAGGAACTTGAAACCCCTTTCTGGTAATTCTCGAAACACTCTAACCCTAATTAAGTCATAACAGAGTCATTTACGTGGATTTAAATTCTTGATCTCGTTAACCCTAACGTTTTCAGTTGGTAAGCACATTCGGAAAGGAGATTTAAGCAATTGAATTACTTGTTGCCCCATTATGGACGAAATACGGATTCTAAATGTTTTCCAAAAGCAAGGGCTCTTTTCGGGATACTTTTGGCCCAAGTATTATTTTCGAGACGCAAAGGTGACACGTGATTTTGTGGTTGTTTTAGCTTCTTGGTCTCTTTCCAAAGGGAGTAATGACTGACTTTCGTCGGTGACAAATTTTTCAGATAAGTTTGCACTGATATAGAAGAGGAGTTTCTTGAACGCTGCGGTCACATGATGAACCTTCGCTTATAATGCTTTGTTGTTTGCTAGCTTGGGGTAACTTACATTTTTCGGCAATTTCTTGGCCATAATAGGAGAGTTGGTTCTATTTTCTCGGTGTTTAAAAATATTGCCAGGCATGCGGCTCGTTGGATAGTTTTATTAAATACGAGGGTGGTCCCATAAGTACCCGGCCTGACCTAGAGATGGCGGTAGTTGTTTGAAAAATATAACTGTATTAAAAAGTACACAATCTATAAAGCATATGTTTTAAGTTTGAAGACGCCACGTTGTTTAGTATTTGTTTGACAGCCATCAATAGTGAACGTTGTCAGTGAATTTGTGAAAATGGAGAAAATTGGTCATCGTTATGTGATACAATACTTTTATTTGCAAGGCCTAGGCCTAACCAATATAAAAGCCGAACTGGATTCCTCTCTGGGTTAGTCTGTTCCTTCGTTTACAATAGTAAAATATTGGGTAACAGAGTTTAAACGAAGCCGTACGAGCTGCCAAGACGAGCATCGCAGTGGTCGACCAAATGAGGTGACGACTTCAGAAATGGTGAAGAAAATCCACAAAGCGGTACTGGATGATCGTCGACTGAAAGTGCGCTAGCTAGCAAACATAGTAGGCATTTCAAAAAGTGCGGTACATCGCATATTATCTGAAAATTTGGACATGAGAAAGCGTGTGCAAGATGGGTGCCGCGTTTGCTCACACTCGAGCAAAAACAGTGTCGTGAAGATGTTTCAATTGAGAGTTTAGCGAAGTTTCACAGCAACAAAGCAGAATTTTTGCGCCGTTTCATAGCATGGGTCCATAACACACACCCGAGACAAAAGAACAATCAAAACAATGGACTCAAAAGGGAGAACCGGCTCCAAAGAAGGCGAAGACCGTTTCATCTGCAGGCAAGGTCATGGCGTCGGTTTTTTGGGATGCGCGTGAGATAATTTTCATTGATGAAGGAAAAACTATCAACGGCGAGTATTATACGAACTTATTGCAACGTTTGAGCGAAGAAATAAAAAAAACGGCCTCATTTGGCTAAAAGGAAAGTGTTGTTTCATCAAGACAATCCACCAGCTCACAAATCCGTTATTGCAATGGCCAAAATTAATGAATTAAAGTTTGAATTGCTACCTCATGCACCCTATTCGCCAGATTTAGCCTCCTCGGAATATTTTCTGTTCCCAAACTTGAAAAAATGGCTCAGTGGTCAAAGATTTTCCAACTATGATGAAATGATGTCGGCAGTTAATGGCTATTTTAATGACCAAGACAGTTCTTATTATAAAAAGGGTATCGAACTTATTGAACATCGTTGGGAAAAATGTATAGAGCTGAAAGCAGATTATGTTGAAAAATAAATATATTTTTTTCCAAAATTTTTGTGTTTTCTTTGTTAGGTCGGGTACTTCTGGGACCACCCTCGTAATTCAACAGCGGAGACTAATGCTTTCTCCGATTTTAAAGTCATATCAAGCGACAGAGCCTCATCAACTGTTGTTCTGAAGAGTTCTCAGTTCGTTAGATTATTGCAGAGGCTAGGAGGTTTTATTTTGGACATCACTTGGGTATCTACGCTCACAATGATTAGCATGTGATCGAGCCGAGGTGCTGCTTTAAAATAATTTGGATTAATGTCTCTTGCAATGCACAAGTCGAGTAAATTTGGCATTTTTGCCATATCTATGTTGGTTTGCCTATGGATATATAGTGCAATCTTTTAGTGGTTATAGCTTTCAGCAGTTTAAAAATAATGTTCTAATTTATTGTTGTGCCTGGGCGGACAATAAGCCGCTGAAGTTGCTAAAGGTCCTTTCCAATTTCCGATTGCTACAGTAGTGCTTGAAGACATTTCGAATTACATTGCGGAAGTTCCTGGTGTTTGATTGCGTTTTTACAATGATCACAGTTCCAGCATACGTCTGGGTGTTGTATTGCGAATAAAGGTTTTTGAGATCATCAGCGAACAAAACTGTGCATAGCGCTAGATGAATGTTACTTATTAAAATTACAACGAAATGTTTCAACTGATTTTTTGGCAGTCCACTGTTAGTATTGATTAGCAGGTTTGACAACTGCTTTAGAATATTTTTAGAAAAAACACATTGAGCTAAGTAGCGATTATTGTTGAAAAATAAATAATACTCTTATATATGCAACGTTAAAAGAGTTCTAATAACTAGGTTATGCATTTTCACACTTGTTAGATGGAAATCTTTATCACAATAAATGCTTCTATATATGTGTTTTATTGCAGGTTTGAGATATGATCCTAAATCAATAACAGCACACCTCACCGCGGAACCTTCAAAAGCAGTTGTGGGTCAGCCCATAAACTTAACTTGCAGTTATAACATTCACAATAATACACTTTATTCTGTAAAGTTTTATAAAGGCAATATAGAATTTTATAGATACGTTCCTGCGGATACGCCAAACCAGCGGGTTTTTTCGCATTCTTCCATAGACGTAAATTGTTTTTCGTTTTGAAGTTTCACTTTTGCTCACCGATTTTGTTCCAGGTCATAGGAAAATCCAACAACTATGTTATAATTAAACCTTTGAGCGTGATTGCTACCGGAAAGTACTCATGCGAGGTCGCATGTGACGCACCGTCGTTTGACATAAGGATAGCTACAAAGTATGTAACCGTGGAATCTTCATTAGAAACGAGAGGTATGACGATACATTTTACGAATTTTGTCTGTATGTTTGAGAGTCAAGGTTAATAACTTTGAATGGTACAACTACAAAATTCGCACAGCCCTTTTTGCGCTCGTTTCCTGATGTTTCTAGAAATTAAATTTCCCAGGTGCGTTCAAGTTCTAAGGTCTCCAAATTTTTTTCTCGGCAGTAGAAAGATGCGGTAAATTTAAAAGACGCGGAAAGTATTTCTGAATTTATAATATAGATGTCGGCACACAGGTCAAATTGTCGCCATTGCAGTGAGTGTTGTTTTGTGCACTTTAAGTGGCGACGTTTACTGTTCAAACTTTCTTGCTTGTTGAAACGCCTATCGAAGTTCATCGCCAAATGAGTGAGACATGAGGTGAAGACGTTATGGATGTTAAAAATGTGCATTCATGGGTGCGAAATTTTAAAGAAGGTCGATAATTGTGTGACAATGAACTGAAGCAGCCTCGGCCACGAACCAGCCGGGCCGAAACCATGACTGCGCGAGTGAAGCAAGTTTTTATGAAAGACCGTCGATTGGGTGGCATTTCCGCAGGATCTGTGGGGTCCATTTTGCATGATGACCTGAAAATGCGGAAAGTTTCTTCAAGGTGGATCCCACGAATGCTGACCGACGAACACAAAGCTACGGGGGTGGCAATGCCTCAGGGCATGTTGGCCGCCATGAATTTTCAACCATGAAGAACACTCTCCGTGACCGTTAATTTTTCAATCGAGCCGCCATTGCGTCAGCGATTTTTCAGTGGGCAAAACACACCCCTAAAGAAGTGTTCTAGGCAGCTAGAGAATCATGGTGACAATATCGTGAAAAATGTTTACCTCTAAACGAGGAGTACATTGAGAAGTAAAAGAAGTTTTAACTTTCTTGGGTAAGTACTTTTTCAGAAAAAAATTTGAGGACTTTAGAACTTAAACACACCCCGTAATTATCATTTTTTCCAGAAAATAATAAAAGTAAAGTAATTTTTGCAATACATTGTTGAGAAAATCACGAGGCGTATTATTTTTTTATATATTTCAGAATCTAAAGATCATCTCAAACCGATTTCAGCAAAGCTGATAATAGAAGGTGCATTACAGCCAACTGTAGGCCAAGCTATTAAATTAACCTGCAGTTACAATATCGAAGGACTGCCACTCTATTCCATTAAATTCTTCAAAGACGGCACTGAATTTTTCAGACACATCGTGAAGGAAACCCCAAGCCAAATGGCCTTTAAAGTTGATTCTATTGAAGTAAAATACTTCTCATTACTTTAAAAACTATGAAATCTTTTTTCATCTTCTTACAGGTTATAAATAAGAGCAGTAATTCCGTCACAATAAGACCCCGCAATGTTAACGCAAGTGGAACATATGCCTGCGAAGTTTCAAGCGACGCACCAACGTTTGAAACTGTAATGGTTAAGCAGAATATAACATTTCAGCCGGTTTTCAGAACTAATGGTAGGTTTAACAAAGGTACTGTAAAAACTGTAGAAGAAGGGCATTTGTAATTAAAGTGCACCATAGCTTTAAGAGTCCGTGGTTTGTCAATGTAAGATTAAGTTTTCAAATAAGAAATAATGACACGGTGAAAGATCCGGTGATCGATGGGGCCACTCCACATCCCTACGTACGAAAATGAGACGCCCTGGAAGATGTTCACTTGAAAAAACCATGAATTCTTTTGAAGTATGGCAAGTAGCTCTAGTTTGTTCAAACCAAACCTTACGCGGTGAATTTACCTTCACAATGCGACTATTTTCTTGAAAAAAGTAGAGTCCAATTATGCCAAATCGGGCTATTCCCCATTAAACAGTTACTCTCTCACTATGGAAGAGTCTTTAATGGGCTTCCAGTGGATTGTTTTCTGTTCAGTACCGGCAATTTTGTTTGTTTGCAGCACCCGTTAAGTGACAATGAGTCTCGTCACTCGTTATCAGAATACAGTCATTTTTCAAGGTTTCCAGCATCGTTTCTGCAAACATAAACCGCCGTACATAGCCATTTCCCTTCAATTCTTGAACCAACGCGATTTTGTAAGAATAAAAGTAGAGGTCAGAGTACAAAATTCGACGAGGACTAGCCTCCACATCCCGTCGAATTTTTTTGATGTTTTCTGATATTGTAGCGACCCGATTACCTCCCCGAACTGTTCCAGGTGTTACAGTTCCTCCTATTCTGTAGTTGTTAAACTATTTTAGTAGTGTTAGTCCAGATGGGACGACAGCGCGTCGACTAACATTAAAGTGAGTTCTAAACCTTCCCTGTGTCTGCCGAATAACCAGTTGCAACGAAGGTGTGATAAACAAAGGCGTCATAGCGACTAACGAGTATATATCAAGTATTGCGCATGCGCTAGTTTTCCTGCCACCAATGTTATACTCGTTTTAAAAAAGTAATACCTCCTTGCCGAACCCTGTATTTTATGTATCTTAAGAATATATTTTAAAACAACTATTTTGTTTCAGTTTCGACACAAGAAAGTAAAACTGTATCTGCAGAATTCACGGTGCAGCCTTCAAAAGTAGCAATAGGCCAACTCACGCAGCTAACATGCACTTACAACATTACGCAAGGAACGCTTTATGCTGTAAAGTTTTACAAAGACCGCACAGAATTTTACAGATATATTCCCACAGCGACGCCTGCGGAATCCGTTTTTCCACTTCAATTTATAGAAGTAAATAGAAGCACATCTCAAAGTAACTTATACTTCTTATGTTTTGTAACAGATCGCCAACACATCCAACAGTCGGGTTGTCATAAAGCCCACGCATGTAAACGCAAGTGGAACATACATTTGTGAAATTACACTGGACGCGCCGATGTTGGGAACAATAGAAATCGCTCGAAATATAACCGTAGAGCCACTTTTGAAATCAAACCCTAAATCAGGTATTCTAGGTGTCTACATAAGTTCTCAGCTTTTTTCTGCAAAATTAAAGTTTTATTTAAAAACAAACAAAAAAAACTTAAGTATTAAAGTATTCTCCGTTGGCATCGATGACCTTTTGCCATCTTTCGGGTAGCTTGCGAATTCCCTGGTGATAGAAGCTCACCAGCTTCGAGACGATAACGTTATCGATGCATTTTCGGACTTCTTCTTCTGCTTTGAAGTGCGTATTAGCCAAATGATGCTGTAACGACCAGAATAAATGATAATCGGAAGGGGCCATGTCTGGGCTATACGCCGCATGTGGGAGAAGTTCCCAGCCTAACGCGTCCGCAGCTCATCCGTGTCAAATGTTTGAGGGCGTCCAGCGCGTGGTTGATCTTCAAGACTAAACTCTCCTCCGCGAAATCTTTGGTACCACTTTTTGCACGTTGCATGACTTGCAGCATTGTCACCATATGCAGCACAAATCATTTCGGTGGCTTCAGCAGCGTTTTTCTTAAGATGAAACGCGAAGCGGATAGAAAATCGAATATGCTCTTTTGTGATTGCCATCGTGAACACAGCTGATTATTGAGGTTATGTGCATCAAACGCCAAATCGCATGATGTTTCGAAAGACCAAATGTCATTGCTTTAAAACCGCAAGAGGGCGGACCAATACGTTACATGTAAACGGTGATTTGCGCCCTGTGAAATCTAAAGCTGAGAACTTATTTATACACCTATTACTTCGTTTTTTAAAATATATTTGTCATACGTTCTGTGCCGTTCCTTTTACTCTCATTTGTGTTGTCTAAGAAATCTCCGATTTCTTCTTGCATATTGGCTTCCAGCTCGCAAAGGAGTAGAAGGATTTTTCTCTGTAACAAAGTGATTTAGAAGTGTTCGTTACTATGTACGCGACCCTGCTGTTGACTGTTTGATCCCTATCTCTACAAGGGTTTTCGTGGTGCTCCTATTTAATTTTGTGTTAACTTTCACAAACTTTTTTTTATTTGGTTTTAGTATTTTGGTTATAATAAATTAATCTGTATTGAAAACTTACTTTTGAAGCAACCTACGGGGTGGTCCAACCGATCAAATGTTTTCCTCAGCTAGCACGGTACTTTTTTCCGGCTTCGAAGGTTAAAATTCCGAAATTTAAGATTTCGTGATTTTGACCGACCTTTTACTCTTCTTTTCCTAGATTTTATGGACAACTGGAAAATGCACCATAGGACACAAAATCTTCGTCAGTTCAATAAGAAATTTGGGAACCACCATTCTTTGGACAATATGACTGTTACCCATTGGGCCGGTCAAAATCACGGAATCTTAAATTTCGCAATTTTTAATCTGGAAAAATAGTACCGTGCTGGATGGGGAACATTTTTTTTTAATAGATTCGTTTCAGGGGGTTAGGCACAACCATTTCCTCGCGAAAGGAATAAGATGTGCTCATATAAGGTGTTGGAAAGTCATTTAGCCGTAGCTCTCTGAAGCCAAGTAATTGTTTAAACAAAACACTTTAGATGAAAGGCCAAAAAGTCCTTCCTTTATATGTATATATTTTTCCTTTTGGAATACTATAATATCTGAGGGGATTTTTTTAGGCATAAATAACTCAAAAATGGAGTGTGTATCCGCGAAAAAATAAAGTGTATTTCATTATAAAGTTTCAAACTCTTCTTAGTCTGCAACAAAAATACTGATAACGAATGTATGCACACATACATTGCCTTAACAATTCTGTGATCTTATTTGATGATATGGACGTGAAAACCAAATAGTTCCAGTACTACAGCATAGTTTGCTTTAGTGTTTTAGAAAGCCGTGCGTCTACGCTAACAAACCAACATTTTTTCTCAACTTGAGAACAAATTTGACGCGTTACTATGGAAAATGAGCCTCGCCTATACGAAAGCCCTATCAAAAATTTTATTCACAGTGTTATAGAGAAGATTGTTAGATTATTGTGTTATTTGGACACCATTCAGCTTAAAAAATTCTCGAGGTTTTCACGATTACAGTAACAATATTTCAGAGCAAAAACTTCACTTACATGTAACGCCGTCGCAAGCAACTGTTGGAGAATTTGTTCAAATGGACTGCGACTACGAAGAAGCAACAGAATCGACATACAATATAAAGTTTTATAAAGACGGGGTTGAGTTTTACAGACACACTCCTTTAGCGACACCAGATAGTGTCCCTTTTCCTTTGGATGGCATAAAGGTGAGATTCGTCCGTTAGAAATCTCGTGTTGTACTTATAACATAATTGATGTTAGGTGATTGAAATGAACGGAAGCTCCATTGTGGTACAACTCCTCAACGAAACGGCTAGCGGATCGTACTCGTGCGAGCTGTCTTCTTTCGTGGAGCAGTCGTTCTCTTCGAAAACTGCGGCGCAGAATATAACAGTGTTGTCATTAGAGCAGAAAACAGGAAGAGAATGTGGTAAAAAAATTTTCAATTGAAAAAATTCATTTTGTAATTGTAACGTCATACTAAAACTTATCTAATCGCCGTGGGTTTTCAGCGAGACTCGAACTCGCCCGCACTAGCCCGAAGACTGGGGAGCAGTGCTCTTGACAACTAAGCTAGAGCAACGGCTCAACCTGCCGCTCATGGAAGTGTGGACAATAAATAAAAAATAAATTTATATACTTTAATGTAAGAAAACAATTTATTATTATACAACACGTAAAAAACAAACAAAAATCATCAAGAAACTGAAAAAAAAGTTTCATAAAAAAGGCCATTTGCATTTAATATTTCTTGTACGACTTTAGGCATTTTTTCGATTAATTTTTTTAATTTCTCTAAGATTTTCTCTCTTTCTGTACCGTTGTAATATAAAATTCATCGTCGAAGTACAAACTCTTAATGTTTCTTAATATTATGCGCTAATAGCCTTTCTCGAAGTACATTGAGGATGGCTGAACGAGTTTCTATAGAGAATCATGAAAAGGTGGCACAAGGTCTGATGTTAAGCAGGCGAGCTTGGAAGTCGGAGTTCCGGACTGCGCACGATTTTTTTAAAACAAACTTCTAGAAGAAGGGATAGGGACAGAAAAAAGATTCACTAAATTTGAATAAGATGTCCATACTTCCTTGAGCGGTACTATGTGCTTTTATAACACAACCCCTGCAGCTTTGTGATTAAAACATACATTTTGTCTGGAGGAATAAAAAATATTCTGCACTCAAATATAATAAGAAATTGCAGCTTTGTTTTTCAGACTCAGAAGAGCGCCCGTTTGTTTATTTGGACTTTACGCCGGAACACCCACTGCCGGGAGAGTCCGTGAAGCTGACGTGGTCTTATTGCATCGGAAACCAATCACTTTATTCGATTCAATTGTACAAAGATGGGGAGAAATTCTATCGATTTCTTCCGAACCAGGTAACACCCTCGCAATTCTACGAAGAAGACGGCGTTGTAGTTAAGGTGGGTTTGCCTTGATCAATCGCTTGATTCTTTGTAATCGAGCGTTTCTTTGCAGTCAGGAAGTGAGTCTAATAAGTCTCTTGTTTTATCCCCGGTGAATCGGCGAACAAGTGGGGTATACAGATGTGAGATATCCACCAGGTCACCATCGCTTCTAAATCTTGCAATAGAACGAAGACTCCAAGTGACATAATCAATACTTGTATAGTACTGAAATAATGAAAGTCGATTAGAAGAGTATAAAGAAACAAAATACTATTGAAGTGAGCATTTATCGTATAAAGGAAATTGAAGCAGTGTGTTACTATTTTTATGTAATTAAAAAAATATATTGTTCGTATTCTGTTTTTTTTTTTTTAATGTAAATCTGAGTTTTCAGGTAGCCCTATAAGAAATAATCACACGGTGAAAGATCTCGTGATCGAGGGAACCACTTCTTATTCCCTGTGCAATTAATGAAGCGCCCTGGAAAATGAACCTTTTAAAAAAGCCATGGATTATTTTGGGGTATGGCAAATTCCGTTGAAACAGCTCTATAGAGGACAATTCGATGTTTTCTCAATTCAGGCATCAAAAATTCTCGCAATATCGTAAGGTAACGCTGTGAGTGGACCGTCACAGTGGGTCCAGTTTCTGGATCACACGTTTTTCTCTCGCTATGTAGTGGCATTCGATGAACTTTTCGTGTATTATTTTCCGACCAGCAATTTTATTTGTTTACAGCACCCGACAAGTGAAAATGAGCCTCTTTACTTGTTATTAACATACAGTCGTTTTTTACGTAAACTGCCATACGTGGTCATTTTCTTTTAGTTCTTGAACCAACACGATTTTGTAAGGATGAAAATGGAGGTCAAAATGCAAAATTCGGCGAGGGTTGGACTCCACAGCCTGCAAAACTGTTTAGATGTTTTCTGGTGTTTTAACGGTCCAACCACCTTCCCGAGCTGTTCCAGATGTATGTGTATATCAACCATTGCGCATGCGCTAGTTCTCCCAACACCAATGTTATCTTCTCTCTTAAGTGCCGTCTCCTCTTAGAAGATTGGCTATCATTATGGCTGTTTGTATTCTCGACGTTGCTGCTCTGAACAATTCAATAGAACTGCAATTGTACTATTGTCTCAGGTTACTCAACCAGGAGATGCGTCTTCTTCCTCTATTCCTATTACCCTGTATCTTCCCTTGCATGATATTTTGTAGGATTTCATATCTTTCTCCCCGCATCACATGCCCCAGATACTGTAATTTCCGTATCTTAACTGTATTCAATAGTTCTTTTTCCTTCCCCATTCTTCTGAGTACCTCACCATTCGTCACTCTGTCCACCCAGCTGATTTTCAACATTCTTCGATAGGTCCACATCTCGAATGCTTCCAGTCGATCACTGATGTTTTTCTTCATCGTCCAAGCCTCCAATGTTATACCTGTCTCAAAAACATAACACTTCCCTGCCGAACCCTGTACTTAAGGATCTATGTTAGGTACCCATTTATTTAGGTCGTAATTAAATTTCCTCTGGATTAAAAAAAAACTAAACCTGCTTTGTGTTCTATTTTTCAGCCTTTCTGTCAGCAAGCGCAAGGAATTGCTAATTGTCTCCCAACCGCTAGTGTTTTATTGTGTTCCCCTTTAACTAAAACACTGTCTTGTAATTTCTTATGATGTTGTGAAAGTGTCACTTAGAAACTAGAAGAAATAATAGAAAATAACACCTTTTAAAGTGTTTTACCTACGATATACATATGATATATTTCTACCATTATGGTGTAACAAACAATAAATTGCAATTTTACGCATACTTTTGTGTTAGTAGTGGGCACATTGGTCGAAATATTCTTCGGGTAGTTTTATTAGTTTTACTTGTCCATTTCTGTATTGACCATATATGTGACATGGTGAGATGTCTAACCCTTTCTATATAGTACACCCGGCTGCTACCCTTGCACGATTAAAATGACACGTGCAAGGGGCTTGAGACACAATGCACTCTAATGAAAGATAGTATTCGATACTCTAAGGATTCTTTATATGTACGTGAGAATACTAACTCTGTTGATGCACATTCAATATTTCAATAAGATGAACCTAATTTCAAACCACAATATTTCACAAAGTCGGTAAGTTACAATACAAAAAAATACAAATAGTAAGTTACTAAGGGTTACTTCTTTGACTGAGGTCACTGATTCTGTTTTAAGTCAAATCAAATTAGTCACTAATAGTGCCATACAAACACAACCATTAACGTAACTCTAAAACTAGAAGACACAAGGTGTATTGTTTGAAGATATTGTGGAACAAGACTGTAGCACCAAGTCTCGTGATCTATCAAATGTTGAGGCAGCAAATTTTCCAATGTCAATACTGTGGCTAATTATGGGATGCAAATTAATGTGCGCTACACGAATAATGACTGGAAAAAGCTTACACGTTATTAAAAACGCATAAAACATTTTCAAAATAAAGCTTTTTATCATCCAGAGCCCTGTAGGTGAAAGCAAGTATCGCATAAAAAGGTGTTAAAATGCGGTAATATACTTTTTAGGCGTAACTTTGGATTCGGCGAGTGGAGTTGAAAAGTGGTTTCGCAGATAGAATACATTACCCCAAAATGTGATTTATTGCTTTGCAAATACACTTCTTTATGAATAAAGTTTCAGGCATAATATCAAATTTAAATTCAGGGATTTATTGCACTTTTACTTTGGAGATATAGATATTGGTGCGCTTTGTAAAGCTCTTGCGATGCATAGTTCAATTAACGTTAAAATAGTTTTATTCGCTTGAAAATATAAATGGCAATATGACAAATTAAAAATAATTACACCTAAGAAATATGCCAAGCTGCAAGTGAATTTTAGTATCTTTAAGAGAAACTTATAACTTTTTATATCGGGTATTTCATAAAATTTCCTAATCGTAGTTAATCATTCTAAAGTGAGTTAATTAGATTACATGGTAAATTAAGCAGAATATGTAGGGTAGTAGGAATACTTTGCAATACGCCTTTTATTTTTGTCGTCTTTAAAATACAGGGTCCGGCAGGGAGACGTATAATATAGGTTAGCGGGGAGACACTCTCTACACTCCCAGTAGAGATAAGGTCTACTTCAGGGAAGCGATCCTGCCCACGTGAGCGTTGGTTTTTTCTCTCACCTCCTATCACTGAGAGGAACCATGCCCCTCTTAACCCTAATCCATCCCACTCCATTTTAATCCCCCTATATCATACCCCATCTTCTAACCCGCTTGGCCAGCGTGGAAGATTATGCTCCCTCTCTCAATATAGCGAATTTTAAAACAAAAGGATCTGGTCCACAGATGGGTAAACGCAAATCCCACCCCTCCAAAACTGTCTCGAAGAATCTGGGGGAGGCAAAGATTCCCTAACAACCCCAAAACACATTCTTAATATTGTCTGTCAAATAGCATATCGCAACCTACAATACAAAATCATTACTAACAGAAAAATGCCCAACGGAACTTAAAAACAAACTACAAAACGTGAAATGGGACGTAATTTGCCTAAGTGAGGGGAGAAGATGAAGAGAACAACTAATAAAATAAAAACTAATAATAGCTTTTATTATGCGGGCAAAGATGATAGTTCCATAGGAGGAACCGGAATTATAAACGTCACAGTGAAAAAACTGTATGTGTGAAGAAAATCTCAACTAGGGTGATGTATATCATTTTAAGGCTATGTAAGAGACGCTGCATCAAAATTATACAGATATACGCACCAGCCAAAGGCCATACGAATTAGGGATCACCAAGTAGCAGCGGCTATCGCAGAAAAGAAAACGCATTTCACTAGTCTGTACGGAGGTTTTAATGCCAAAATAGGGATTAAGTCCGATGCTACGGATACCTCACTGGGAGGCTACGGTCTGGAAGGCAGAAATGATCGTGGAGACACAATGTTAGACTTCTTACTTCAGAATAATATATTTTAGATTAACAGCTTCTTCTATAAAAAAAAAACAAATAAAAGATGGACTTAGGCAAGTCCAGGCGGCTAGGCGAAAAACGAGATTGCTTTTATAATAACTGACGTCAAAGACATGTTGATGCTAAATAGGTTCGGTATTGGAAGCGATCACAGGACGGTAAGAACTGAAATGTTAGTTAAAATTGACAAAGAACGATATAAAATGGTTAACAATAAGATCAGTAAATTATGAGTGAACCCACCAGATGCTAAATCATTTCACCGAAATATTAACAAAACATTAACAAAAAAATAATAAATGCGATACTAAAAAGTCCAAATAAACACTGTCACAAAACAGGAGAAGAGAAAATCAGTCCAGAAGACGACAAAACTGAAGAGTTAAACGAGATTAACAAACGAATATCAAAAGCCACACGGAAAGATATCAGAAAATACAACACAAAGGAAATCAAACAAACCACAGAAGATAACAAAAGCATGAATGCTACTCAGAAACTCGAAAGTGGAAAAACGGATGCTTAACGTGTCCTTAAGGGATCATATTAAGAACTAAAACTTGCACCGAAGAACAGGTGTGACTAATATAGTCACATAGACAGCAAATCTCAAGTGGAACTAGGTCGGACATGTGTCCCGGATGAGGCCGCTTGAGTGGTGGCCGAGCGCCGACAGAAGGAGCAGAGAAAGATTATATCAGAGGAATAGCCGGCAACTGGGTTCAAGCAGCCCAAAGTAGACAGGAATGGACAAAAATGGGGGAGACCTAACAGTGGACGCAAACATTGGTGGTAGGGAAACCAGTGCCTGCACAATAGTTGATATATAGGCATTGTTAGTTGCCATTTCAGTAGTCATGAAGCCGTGGACGATTGAATAACGAATATCATTCGGTGATATAGACATAGAGAAGAGTTCGAACTGACTTCAATGTTGGTCGACACGGTGCCGTCTCACCGTGTTCGACAATACGGAAATGGTTTAACCACTTCAGAACAAAATGAACTTTGAGACATGGAAACAGCTCCAGAAAGCGATCGGACAATTAGAATACTGGAACTGGACTTTGACCCTCATTTTCATCCTTATAAAATCATGTCCGTTCAAGAACTGAAGGAAAAAACTATGTACGGCGAATTTCATTTGCAGAAACGATGCTAGAAACTTTGGAAAATGACTGTATTGTGATAACGAATGACGAGGCTCCTTTCACTTATCGAGTGGTATAAACAAACAAAATTGCCAATGCTGATTAGAAAATAATTGACGGAAAGTTCACCAATGTAAGAGGGTAATTGTAAGTTGCCAGATTTGGCATAACTGGACCCTACTTCTTACTTACAACAAAACAGACGCACTGTGGCAGTCAACTCACAGCGTCACCTTATGATGTGAGAATTTTTAATGCCTGAATTAAGAAGACATCGAATTGCCCTAAATAGGATTTGGTTTCAACAAGGCGGGCCTACTTGCCATACCTCAACAATATTTGTGTTTTTTTAAGGGAACATTTTTAGGGCTCCTTATTTCATTGTGCGGGAAGAATTTTTCACCGTGTAATTATTTCATATGGGGCTACCTGAAAGTTCAAATTTACACTGAAAAACCACGAACTCTTGAAACTCTTTGTAAAGTCATAACTAGAATAATTCAAGCTATTCCACACGCTATGCCTGAAAGGTGTATGGAAATTTTTCACACCCGAATTACATTATTTTTGTTTGTGCTTTATGTTCTTAAATTGCATTAAGTAAGTAATCTAAAAAAAATTGAAATTGGTCTAAAGACATTTATTTTACAGTGTTTTAAAGAACATGACACCTTCCGCCAGACCCTGTATTATTGCAAAATTACAAGAGTTATTTAAGTCAAAATGGGACTTGTTGTTTGGGAAGTATAGAAAAGGTTGTTACGGTAAGATTTATGGTTCAAAGAATTATGAAACAAAAACTTTCTTTCACTAACAATAAGTCAAGTTATAAACAAAACTGCAACATAAAATATAAACTTTTATATTCAAACAGAGCAGCACCTCCTATTATAATGAAATTGCATGCGTGTTTCATTAGCCCGCCATGAATTCGGAAACTACTGACATATCCTCCATTATGCTACTCCGAACCTAATCCATTGTAAACATCTCTTAAATGCGACTAATATTTTATGTCCGGCACCGATCAATAGCTTTTAGCAGTATAAAGCGCACGCAAGGAGAATTCTTTTTTCTAATTTGATTCTACTACGATGTACGTTTCTTGATCGTCGTCTTAAAAGATTACAATCGATTCGATTATATAAGTCAAAAAGATGAGTTTTTTGCTGTAACCATCACTGAACTCATATAGTATTTTCGTATAAATGAATGGTAAAAAACTCGCGGTTGTCATTCGCTATTCATGGAATAAGCTTCCCTTTTTAATTAATACTGAAGGGTCTATTCAAAAACAGCAATAATTAATTTAAGAAACAATAACCATCTAAAACTCTTTTTATTTACTTAGTTTTATTATACTTTAAACCTTTCCTTATTTTCAACTCCACTATTTGTAATAATGTGTATTTTCCAACTCTATATTGTAACAAATTTCCGAACAATCCTGTGGGAGCAGGCGCTGCGTATGTACGTACGAGACTCTAACATTCCAGGCGTTTCCAGGCCTTTCTGGTTGACCCCAAATGGGCACAAATAAAACGCAGTGAGGCCACCACCGCGAAGAAAAGTGTCAAGAGAAAACGTTCTGAACCATGTTATATATTTCACGTAGCTAATATCCACTCTTTTTTATTTATAGTTTCTTGGATTGATTGTCCTTATTTCAAGTTGTGCTATATTATTTATTTATTTGTTTTTATCTGCGATTTTTAACTTTTTATTAAAAAAATTTAATTTTTTTCTAGTATTTTATTTTTTCTTTCATTTTACTTTGTTTGTTGTTTCCAATTTGATAAGCGCGATCTGTAAGCAGTAAACGTAAAATGTATTAGTGAGAATAGCCAGATCGTTATCAATAGAAAGTTCAATTAGACTTCTACCATCAACATTCTTTTAACGTTCCCCATGTTTGCCTATTACTTCCTGTCATTTTTCCTTTCCTACTCTTGAGTTAAAGTCGCCCAGTAGAATTAGACCACCAGAATTGAGTTTTCTCATTTGCCCTTTCCTTTTTGTCCGTGTGTCTGTGCTGCTGATTTTTATTTTTACTTTCATTATTCTTTCATTTATCATATCCCAGTCCTTAATTCCCCCTCTTTGCTATTTAACCTTTTCCTCTTGTTACTACCTAAGTGTTGTTTGTTTTATGTTTGTTATTTGTAATGTCTTTTTTAGTATTACTTATTGTGCCTGTGCTAGTTCACGTACATATTTTGCTGTTGTCATTTCTATTCATTTCCGTTTCCACAGCTTTGTTTGTTACTTTGCATCTTACTTTTGATTTGTCACTAGTTCTGTTTTGTAGCTTGTTTCGCTTTTTTTATGCTTCCTAAATTTTCATTAAACCATTTATTCTTGTTTATTTATGGTTTCTAGTAGACAATTCTTATCTTCTTTCGTTTCGTATTTTGTTTCCTTGCTACCATTTCTTCCGTCTTTTTTGGCTAAACAGTTTTCCTTTTCTTTACCACTATATTCTCCCTTTCTTTTTATATAATCTTCCAGAGAGCCTAGATTTTTCCTCTATTTGTTTGCCTCTCACACTCATCTATTTTTATTTAACATCTGGGTCGAATTTAAATCTGTTGCAAACTTCCCCCGATTAACTTTGTTTATATTTTCACAACCTCGCTCCACATTTTAAGTTTAAATAACGTGGGCTTAACTCGCGACGCACCTGCTAATCTTCACTCTCGCTTCGCCCCTTCTTTTACCTGTTTGTCTTTCCACACTTTTCTTTGTATTCAAAACTAAAAATCAGCTAATTGTGGAGTGCTATCTCACGCGATTGTTGAAGATGCCACATCACTTTTTCCAAATAAAACTTATTTCTGCAATTAATGATCGAAACAAAATTATTCGAATAATTAGAAAAATTGTTTTGTTTTTCATATGAAGTATGATGTAACACCAAACGTTCGAATATTTACTATGGTACATAGAACAAAATGTAAAAAGTGATTTTTTGTTTTATATTGAAAATCAAAAGTACAGTCTACCTGCGCGCACTCAAACGAAAAATACAATTCCACGGCGAAATTCAAAAGGCGACACATCCGACAAGTTTCCGCGTCTTCCGAAACCGTATGCTCAGAAATATTAAAGGGAGATTCCGCCCCATCTCATCGGAATTCTCTTGCTTGTGAATTGCAAGCTTGCCCTTTGGCGCGGATGAGCCCCTCGTGACGCGGAATTGGTAAATAATTCGCAGGCGAAGCACGCACGGTATTATAATAGCGCATAAGATGAGCTTTATCGAAATGCTAAACGAGTCGGCACTACAAACTTCGATAGTGCCCTTTATGGCACTGCGCACCGTTCTAAGTTTACTTGGACGTAGATTTAATAAGTCGATAATTCAAAGCGAACTTCAATAGAGAGTATTGCGACTACATAAAACTGACAAAAAAAGATTTATAAAGGCTGCGCATCTTCCTCTTCATGAGAAAATTTAAATTTAAAGCAGACTGATGAAGGTTTCTTACCAATTAAATATAGTTGCAATACGTTAGAAAGGAAATCTGTGAATCTAAATCGGCATTAGGCAAATTCCGGTAACTACAAGTAGATAGATTTCAGGAGACCCATCCCAAGTATATATTTATTAGGGTGCTGTAAAGGTTTTTTCGTTTTTTTGAATATCAATTTTGTCATATTCTAAAGGAGGCATAAAGTTAAAAATCAAAATGTATACCTTTGTATAGTATTCATCTAGTTATGAGCGGAGCCCTCTATATCTTGTTGGTACAACTGCTATGAAAAGGGTATCTTATTATTTCTATCAGTTGGCAAAGTTGATATCCGGTCAAAAATTAAACCATAAATTAGACTAGATGGTAATCTGATCGTGTCAAATCAGGCAGTGTGCGGTAACAATTTCATTGAGTTTTCCTATTGAGTTCTTTGGGCCATCTGAGATATGGCGTCATCTATCTGCAGCAGCACCAGTCTTCGAATGACCATACTAAAGTGTCGCATATAAATAACATGATTATTTATCAAATAGTTCAATTTTTCCAACAGTTTAGTTAGACTCAAATCTGACAACTCAAAAAACAAAAAAACTGTTGCACTACCCTACTAAAAGCAAAAATTTGGAAGGACTCTTACTTTATTGTTAGTATAAAATGTTTGGGTGTATCGAATTACTTTACCTTTAAACCTTATGCCTCGATTCCGATTTATAGTGTGGTACCATTCCTCATCACTAGCCATGATGTTATTTAGGAAATTGTCCGTTTTAGCCTGGTACTGGTTCATTAAAAATCAACGAATAACTATACTATTCGTAGTAAATTGTTTTGTTTAACCTTTTGCCATTTCCTTGCTTATTATTGTTTTGAATGAAAATGATTTAGTCACTAGAATAAAAAAATGCTTTTACATCCTTGAACGTCACTCACTACTTCGAATCTTCCTTTCGTCCCTATCCCTTGTTTTAGATGTTTATTTACATTAAAAAAAAACTGTGTGCCGTTCTGGTTCCGAATTCCGAGCTCACCAGTTTATCATACCTTGTGTCGCTTGCTTGGGCTTTTCGTCGCGTCTAGTTTTGAATTTTTGCATTCAGTTGGCGCATGGCAAGCCTCTCTCCATAGAAACTCGTTCAACTATTCTCACTTTAGATCGAGAAAAGCTATCAGTGCGTTACATCGCAAAAACATTAGGGATTTGTGTTTCGACGGTGAATCTTACATTACAACGCTACAGAAAGAGACGAAGTCTTGGGGACCGTCATCGCCCTGGGTCATCACGAGTAACATCCGATGCAGAGGATCAGTTCATCAGCCTGATGAAGAAAAATTAAAGATTAATTATCCCAGATATTGCTGCAGAGCTTAACCGGGGACGATATCAGTCTTCAGGAGCCGCATTGCGACCAAAAAACCATTGTTACGGCTAATAAAGTTAAACGGCTTTGGTGGGCACAAAAGCATCTATCGTTCTTGGACAACTGAACAGTGACAAAACGTATTATGGACCGACGAACCCAAATTTTCAATCAGAAACATTCCTGCGTCTGTCTAAGAGTGAGAGGATGGTCCAAGACTGTATTGTTCCGACTGTCGACCACGAAGATGGGTTTGTTTTAGTGTGAGACTGTTTTTCTTTGGCTGGTGTAGGGGACTTAGTAAAAGTCGGTGGCATTATAAGGAAAGGACAGTAAAAAAAATTACGAAAAACTCAATACCATCTGGGTTACCATTAATCAAGAAGGAATTTGTGATGATGCAAGACAACGATCCTAAACTTACTTTAAAGCTTTGTAAGGACTATCTACCAAACCAAGAAGAACGAAAACTGCTTAAAATGATGACATGGTCACCACAAAGTCCAGACCTTAGTCTCGTAGAATTGCTATGGGATGAGCTGGACAGAACAGTAAGAAAGAAGCGTACCACGTCCAAAAATCATCTTTGGAATCTTCTTCAAAGTGCTTGGAGAGTTGTACCACATGAAGCAAATGTTCAATATTTAATTTAATTTTTTCCAGTATTCATGATGACGTTTTTGTTTTGTGTGGTATAATAATATGTTATATAACACATTATTTTTACATTAAAGTGTATAAATTCATTTTTTATTTAGTATCCATACTTCCATGAGCGGTAGTGTATTTATAGAGGGCAACAACTGTGCATGTGGTTGCAATATATATTTTTTATAAATATATATTCTAATACTAATTTAAAACCTGTAATACCTTACCGTGGCAACCTATGGTTTAGAGACGGTGACGGTAACCCAGAAGAGCGCCGAGCAGTTAAGAGTTTGCCAAAGAGCGATGGAGCGCAGAATGTTGGGAGTGAGTCTAAGAGATAAACTGAAAAACGAGGAAATAAGGCGTAGAACGAAAATACCCGATATAATGCAGAGAGTAGCTCAAGCAAAGTGGCAATGGGCGGGACATATAGCACGGCATGAACCAAACCGCTGAACCTCAAAACTCTTGAGATGGAGGCCCCGTTTAACGAAAAGAGGTGTAGGAAGACCACCAAAAAGATGGAGCGACGATATCCGAGACTTTGCGGGAAGAGATTGGATCCAGAAGGCTCAAGACAGAAATGCATGGAAACAAATGAGAGAGGCCTACGTCCAACGATGGACGGTTGCAGGCTGATGATGATGATGATGATGAATACCTTACAAACTAACACTTACGCCGGGGAAAACTGCGCTGGCTTTTTCTCCTATTGCAGTAAATATAGTCATTTTACTCTACATTTCCGTCTATTGACTGTAGTCATGAATCATAAATAGGAGTGCAGAGGAGATGCCTTGACTTTATTGTCTGGACTATAAAGAGTAAATTTATAAAATAAAAAATCTAAATTATAGTGTTCAAACTAGGCCATGCGTGTCTGCCTAGAATGTAAGTCCCTACTGGTTACTTCCTTGGGGCTAATATTTTGGGTAATAAATAAAATACCAATGTCAGATTTCGCATGAAATGCAAAAAGCTCTCTGGTACACAATGCTCGTTATAGTAAGCTTAGTAAATCGCAAACTAAATATATCCAAGACAACTAAAGAACCAGAACGTAGAGAAATGCCACTTTCTTCGTTTCGTAAGCATCTAAAATTGGGCAAAAGTTATTACAACACTGTGACAGTCATATAGTCACTTGGTATTAGCAATATAGTCATACTCTCCAAACGTAACTTAATAAACTAATCCCGGAAAGACGAAGCAGACGCAGCAGGCTGCTATTAAAGAAAACTTCAAATGTGAGCCTGGTAGAGAACCACACTTTCAAACATGCACCCATAGAGTGGAGCAGTGACTTATAAAAGTAAAGATTAGAAGAAGGGGTTACTGAAACAACGCCACAACTTCAGTTAGGAAGCAGATTGGAGTGGCAAAAGACATAAGGTGACATGGATCCCCACTGGCTCAATGAAAGTTATGGAACTCACTAAACTTTTTTCTTTGAAGAAAACTCAAAATAAAAACTTGATTACAGATTACTCGAGCTACATTTTACAACAAGGTACCACTCTGATCCTGGTGGTTGGTGAAAAATCACACAGAACTAATTAAGGGTAGGTTTTACAGCCTATCTGGGTTTAACTCAGATATATTTCAAGAGCGCGAAGAAATCTAACAAATTACAATTAACAATTATAGTAACAATGTTGAAGATTTATCAAATAAACATATGAAGCGATCTAGAATAGTCCTTATTCCTAAATATAGACGAAATTTATCAAGATTTATCAATCTGGCATATTTTGTGATAAAGTTGATAAGAACCTAATTGGCAGACATATTAGGGAATATTTATCACTAGGTAACTTATTGCACTCGCATCAATACACCTATCAGTTAGCACTGACTGTTTTTCTCGATATTGCAGAATGTCTAGACAATGCAAAAGTCGTAAGGTTATTATACTCATGAGTATGCCGGTGATTTAATACTCATCCTGAGAAAATTTTCCAATGTAGTCTCAGATATTTTACAGAAGCTTTTGACATTGTGGGGAGATAGTATAATCAGAAGAATCCAAATGTAAATTGTAAGAAGTAAGTCAAATTGGAAATAGTTAAACTTCAGAAATTTTCAGTTACCTACTAACTTAACCTTCCTGAAATATTCCATCCAAAATGGAGGCAGCAATAGCACAATTACTTGAACTAAGCAATCACTCCATACCAACCAGAAAAAACTTAAATAAACCGTTTAAAATCCGTCTCGGCAGAAAAAAGCCTATACAGAGACACTGTTGGGCTGAAAAACGAATCTGATACTCAGATGAATCCAAAATTGACCGTAGTATTGGAACTGAGATATATGAAAAACCACCTCAGTCTGCGGAAGAACTAAAATAAGAACTATTAAGCTAGGGACATCTTGTTTTTAGCAAATAAACAGGGTGCAATAGAAACTGTAACGAATTTACATCCGCGGCCGCACTTATTGTTGCGCCCCAGCTACGATGCGTGTGCACGTGCAGGGCTCGAACAATCAGAAATTGTCAGATGTTTACCAGAAACTCCGCGTACATTATGGAACCGGTTTTGAAGACGTAAATATCACGCAGCGTGGCAGATGAGGGAATTCAAGTGCCAGAAGAAAAACAAGTGCAACATAAATAGTATTACAGATAAATACCGTGGAATTTTATATTATTAACTGCAGGTGTTATTATATTGTTAAGTGGTTCGACTAAGTAAGTAAATTTGCATCTTAGCTAATTAATAGATCAATCTTGAACAGTTTTAAAAATGTCTATAAAACCCTATAACACTTGCAAAATGCAATATGGTGGATGTTAAAGCACAAGAACATACCAGAAAATAAAAGTTGATTGATTTACTGGTAAAAGCTCAACACTTCTAAAGTTGAAAAAGATATCGCAAACTCTATTCAATGAAAATTAAAATTTGGTTTAAATTAATAGGTTATTGCATAAGTTTTTGCATATTGTTTTCTATAAACTAATTCAAGCAAAAAGATAAATATTTCCTCTACGCATAATACTGATTTGACCATTTCTTGTTATTATTTTTTGCATGCATTATTGTTGAAATGCCATTGTAATTAAAACTACCGCTTCTTTGGCTAATGTTTTGACACTGACGCAATCTTCAATAATCTTTATGTATTCATTTAGTGTGCTCAGTTTTGTAAAAGTAATTTTAATATATTTAATTAGGTTCTCAGCACAATAATAAACTCCCACATAACTCGCAATTTTTCTCTTTCCTCCAAAATAACTCACAAAAGCAGACAGAAACGGGACTATTTTTTACATTTAAGGCTACCTTGCTGCATAATATATAAACAACTCAAAACCGGCTCCAGAATAGACGCGGAGTTTCTCGTACACATCTGGCAGTTTCCTGTTATTCGAGCTCCACGTGTGCTCACGCAGCGCGGCTGGATTCCTGTGAAGCATTATGTGCGCCACTGATGCATGATATGTGAGTAACAATTTTATGACAACCCATTAAATTAACAATAAAATCAAATAAAATATTGGGAGTGCAATAGAAGCGGCACTTTGGCGTTTGAGGTGGGCTTGTGGCGTCCCTTCCGGGGCACACGGTGCTAAAAATTTTAGACTGCAATAAAATATAAAATCACAAGGGATTGTTTGCTGCTCCACACTCTGCAAGCAGCAGGGATCAAGCTTTCAAATGCAGGTCCCTTCTAGCGTCAAGGGTATGCATCATAATTATTAATAACACGGCGCACGGCGAACAAAAACAACCTTTTCGTAGAACACTGGAATTTCGGACGAAATGCACTAAATCGAACCGCACAACTTTTGTTATGTATGGGTTACAAAACCGTTTTCAATACATCCGAACAATTGCTCATATTAAACTTTTAATTAATGCGTTTAGAACTCCGAGAGGGCTCGGCCGGAATAAAAACTTCCCGATGGGGTTTAGGGTTTGTTAAGGAAGTTTCAACGACTTTCTTGCGTACTGTGCACAGGGAAAGTAATTAATTTCAACTTTTTTTACTGAATTATTATGTAAATTAGTTGTCACAAAGCACTATTGTAATGCTAAAATTGGAGATCCTTGGCGCTCGTGAAGGGTTCGGCGCTTTACTTTATGGCCCAAAAATGTTCAATAGAACTGTTTTAATGTTTAGTCGTCGTTACTTAAATGAAAATAGATAATTCTGTTTAGACAGGAGCAAACATGCTGACATATTGTTTATTCGTGGGAGAGTTCACTCTCAAAGACGTTTGTGAAAAGTAAAAAAACGGGGTTTGATGTTTCTTTATACATCTCTGAGATGACTAACTATACGCACTAATTACAACGCTGTGTTTTGGTCGATCGTCTATTTAGATAATAAGCACGTCTACACTATATGAACGACGTGATTTCCGAATCACGTTCAGCTTTTAGATAAGATGCTTTTTTTGCATCTGAAATCTGCAGATTTATCACACCTATAAAAGGTTTTGTAACGTTTCGTTGCGTTTCTAGTGTTGTTAGTACTCTGTAAAATTGTTCTTTAAAAAAGCCATGCATTCTCTTGATGTATGGCAAATAGCCCCATCTTGTTGAAACCAAATCCTATTTAGAGCAATCCGATGTCTCATCAATTCAGGCATCAAACATTCTCACAACATAATAAAGTGACGCTGTAAGTTGAGTGTCACAGTGTGTCCCTTTTCTTAAAAAAAATAAGGTCTAATTATGCCAAATCGGGGCTATTCCGCACCACACGGTTACGCTCTCACTATGTAGGTACCTTTGATGGACTTTCCGTGGATTATTTTCCAACCAGACCAGCAATTTTGTTTGTTTACAGCACCCGATAAGTGAAAATGAACCTTGTCACTCGTTATCACAGGACAGTCCTTTTCCAAAATTTTCATCATCGTTTCTGCAAACGCAAACCGTTGTATGTAGTCATTTTCCTTTAGTTCGTGAGCCACCATGATTTTGTAAGGATGAAAGTGGAGGTAAAAGTGTAAAATTCAGCAAGAGTTGGTCTCCACAATTTGTCGAACTGTTTCAATATTTTTTGGTGTTCTGACGGTCCGACCAACTCCCCGAGCTGTTCCTTTTTCATTTTATTCAGACCTTTATGTAAAGATTATTACAGTTTCAAGTAAAAAATACTGAGGATTGTACCGTTCATCAATATTAAATCTTTAAGTCTAGGGAAAACACTTTCCAAGAAAAAATCCAGCTAAATAAGTAAAACATCAACTGCGCCAATACTTCGTTTAATATGGTCCAACAAAATCTAGGAGTCGTACAATTACACATAGGTACTTATTTATTGAAAATGCCAAATTGCTTTTAATTTACTGCAATCATTTTACTCTTGTTACTACGTTATCTCAAAAGTTCTGCAACACTTGCGAAGAATTGATTTTTGTGGATTATTTGTGTTTATAGTATACTAACAAGTTGCATCTTCAGATTCTAGATCTTTTTGAACAAAATTGAATTAAGGGTTTCGTGCACTATCACTGGAAACAGGAACTTTCATCAAGAAATATTGTAAAGGAAATTTGCGATGCTGGAGGCGAAGAAAGTGTCCACTACTCCACTGCCTCCCGATTCTACAAGTGCTTCTATTCTGGCAACGTAAGTCTCAAAGATCAGTCTCATTCCGGTCAGTCGTTAAAGATGGACAATTAGGACATGCTTAAAATGTTGGAAGACGAGCCTTCGTTGAACACTCGGAATTTGGGATCAGTTCTTAGAGTTGGCATATCAACGGTTTATCGGCATCTCCAAAACTTAACTCTGTGCACAAGAAGCCCCGATTTGCAACAATCCTTTAAATGGTAGATTTTGGAAGGATAGGAAGTAAGTTTTCTTAGTCAATTACAATTATCAGAAGAAATGAATTCCACGAGGCTAAAATCCGCCGTCAGTTCCTTGCCAAGATTGTTTCAACAAGAATGATTTGTATTGGTGGAGTTTTGAAGGAGTTTTGCGTTGTTCACTTCTGCCCATTGGCTGGATCGTCAGTGCCGAACCTCATTGCTAGCAGTTGTATTGTGTCTACAAGAAGTTGAAGAGAAGTACCCGACCTTGGTCGACCAAAAGCGCGTTTTGTTTCACTAAGACAACACCACACCGCACACTGCCAAGAAGACAAAATGAAAAGTTGGACAGCGTTGAAATTCTTTCGTAACCAGCCCACAGACCAGATGCTGCCTCGTCCAATTATGGCCTCTTTTGCTCAATGGAAGACTTGTTGCGTAGTCGCCGGTTCGAATAATTTGATGAAGTTGAAAAAGAGCGTCAAGACTCCTTCGATTCAAAGCCGCCCGAGTGGAACTTCGACCAGATCCTAAAACTTGCAGTTCGGTGGCAAAATATCATAGAAAACGATGGTTTCTATTTCAAAGGATAATTTTTATTGTTTTTAAATAACTTCATCCATAAAATTTGTTTATTCGCAAGTGGTGCAAAACTTTTGGGTCACCTGGAAGACAGATTATTATTGTACATGTAGTCTTAGAGAAAGGTCAACAGAATGATACATAATTGGATCATTTTTGGTGCGCTTGATATCCCCCTAGCTATTAATATCAATTATGAGTCCTTGTAGCACTCCGCTCGGGACTATAGCTTATAAATTGGAAAGTCAAAACTTACTTAGGTGTGACTTCACTGCCAGATCGTTGTCCGCCATCTCTGAATAAGATGCAGCACCTTAGACAATCTTATTATTCAAATCATCAACCACCAATAACGTTCAGTATTACACATACTTTGGTATTCTTCATCAAAAAGTTATACCACCTAATGCCAGAATCTCACTTTCTAATTTTAGATTTATGCATATATTGATATGCAGACATCTGTACTATGCATTTCGTTTTCATAATGAAATTTTCTTTTTAAAACCAAAATTCCTATGAACATCGCGTGACAATTTCTTTTATCTGCTATTTGTAGTATAAAAAATTATGAGCTGGATTTATTGAATTTATTATTTTTTTATTAACATCCCAATTTACTTACAATCTGCACATGTAATTTAGTAAATAGTTTGGATGGATTATTTGGACATGTAGAAGAATACACGGTAGTATTCTTCTGTATTGGAGGGGAAGCTATAAGCATTTTGTGGCTTTTGAGTACAAAAAAGCTTACAAACTAAAAATTAAAATAAAGATTCTAGTAGGAAAGTCGTTTGACACATATCTTTGAAATTTTCTATTTTGGTTTTAAGAAACTACGAGGCTCGTTAAAGTGTTGGGATGTGCTCTAAGACTGTCACTATATTTAACAAGGTATGATTGACTTTTTTTCAGTGTTAACATTTGTAGGTCATTAGGGATAGCCGCGTTGGGCACAAACCAGGGCATGTTTACAATCATGCGCAACGCTGTCAATTGGAAATGTTCTAGGATTCCAATGTTGGAGTTGGCAACTCTGTCCCATCGTTGTATGCTATAACTCCAAACTTTTTTAAAGTATAGTCTTATATAGGAAAAGTTTGTTATCTATTGCGAGCTTGGATTTGGGTCCCGGTAACCAGATCATCTTGGATAAAGTTAGTCCCAACTGTTTGCGTTTTGTGAAGATGTGTCTTTTGTTGATGTATAACTCGAGATACTTGACTTCCTCTTCTTGAGGTGGAGGATTGTTAGTTATTTGTATCGGAGGGCAGTTTCTTCTGCGCGTGGTAAAGGTTACGTGGGTGGACTTGGACTCATTTGCTTTGACTTTCTACTATTTTTCAAGAGCAGTTAAGTTGGTTTGTAATTTCTGTGAAGCTATGGTTGGATCTCTAACGGAGGCTAGGACTGCAGTATCGCAGGCGAATGTTTTCTGATAAAATTGGCAGTTCTGCAGTGTATAAAAAAGCAGTGGTCCGAGAACACTGCCTTAAGGTACTCCAGCATTTATCTGGAATAGACTTGTGTACGCTGTTTCACATTTGACCAAAAGTGTCGATTAAAGAAGTGGGATTTTAGAATTAGAAAGTTATTTGATGAATTAGCTCAACTGTAGAGTTCATCTTTCGGAAGTCGAACTGATGAGCTGGTATTAACTGTTGTGGTCAATAATTGAAATTATTTGTTTATAGAAGCTTTTCACAAGCTTTAGCCACAATAGGTTTTTATTACAGGACGATAAGATTTTGATTTATTCATTTTAAAATTAGTATTATCTGAGCCAGTGCATTGGGATGGAAAATATCCAATATGCAAGACGACTTTGAATAGCTGGGTTAGGTATTTTATACCAGTAGCAGGTTATTAGATCATGGACTGAAGCCTTTTCCAACTTCATAAACTTCAGTAGCTTTAAATCGTTTAGTAGGCGGTTTGAATTGATATACCAGGTCTAGTGTTTGGATGACGTTGTCTTCTTGGGGTTCATTCTTTAGTAGATGTGGTTGGAAAATTTTTGTTAAGTATTCAGCAAAACCACTAGCTTTGTCCTTATCGTTTCTTGTCCAGTTACCCTGGAGTTTACGGTTGGGTGGAGCAATATATCTCGATTTATTTTACTTTTTCGTTGTCTTCCGCAGCTTCGGTGGGTGAAAGGCCTTTTAATAATGTTTTAATAAAATCGTTCTTATTTTTGTTGTCGTGTTAAGTACTCTGCCTCTAAGCAGATTCCTGTATATTTCAACCGAAGGTTTTTATTTTTATAACGTAATGTTAACAATAAAGAACAGGCTAAAAGGGTGCCGGTTTTCGATAATAGGATTCTAGTAACATATAACAACAAATAAAGCACGCATAGTGCATAGTGCATCATTACTAAACCGCATAAGAATAAGCCCCCAGCTGTTAGAAAAATTAAATCGTTTTGGTTAAATCACCACGAAAATGAGCAACGGCACCACAGATTTACAGCCGTGTTTTCTCCGGCACGCCAGCAGGAACCGCATCTGTCTTCGAGGCCCTTTCAATTATAAAATCGATTTTTACTCATCGGCTCGCTCCTTCTCTACTATTTTCCTGCAGAAATGCGCGCCGAGGCTTTTTCACGTTAATATCCGTTCGGCGAAAATTTAATTCAATTTTAGGAATTTTTTGTCATCCAGGAATTGTCCCGCGAACCAATCGATATGTTTGGGGAGGCACGTCGAACCAGAGACAAAGACGAATCAATCTCGGCGACCCCACGAGATTATTGGAAAACTATTACCGGAATAAAGGAAGTGGGTTAGCTACTACCAAAGCACGAACTTGGTTAACATAAGGTCATTTAACTGAATTAGACTCTGCTTCAAACATAGGTGATGTTCGAGGGGTGCGCAGACAAAGGCGATTCAATTACAGTTTGGCTTGTCAAAGTTGGGAGAATAGGTATCGGTGGGGCGTAATTAAGGTACGCAGTTATAAAGCAAAAATGTTTAAAAACTAAACGCGACCTTATTGATGTGAAAGTACAAGGCTTAAGGGCTTCATAAAATTCAAAAGCGAACATCAAAGAACTGAAATATTAAATATTGAAATGCTTACTCACAGTAATGAGGTTTTTTCTAGGTGCTTTAAAATACTTTAACATAATATCATTTATTTTTGTACGTAATCAGTTATTTTCAGTAAAGATCGTACAAAAGTTAAAACAAATTCCTACTCAAATTATGGGAAATTTATATAACAATTAATATTAAAAAGTACAATTCTCATTGAGGTACTTGTATTATCAATAACCATTTTATTTATTAAGAATAAATTTAGACAACATTTACGAGATAAAATTAAATAATAATAATGGCGCTACACCCCCACCCCACTCCCGCCTTCTACGGGAGTCCAGCTTGCGAACTGAGTGGTTAAGGCTCTCATATGTTCGCCTTCTTTGCTGATCGTCGCTCACCACCTCTGGCACGGGGCGAGGTGGCAAGCACCGCCATTGTTGACTCTTGTTCGAAGTGAACCAGGTTTTTAATGACTGAGTAGGCAATCCAGCAGGCATCAGAGAGCACCGAGGAATGAACCCGGGTCCGTTCGCACCGCAGTCACATGCCTCAAGCAGGCGGCTACACTGGCGATACAAGGCAAATTAAAAATTATAAAATAAAGTTATTGTAATATAAATTAGTTAACTTTTTTGAAGCATCTATTTCCATTTCACGTTCAAAGGAAAACCAATTTTTTGAAGCCTTAAGAAGCATATCTACAGTATCACTCAAACATATATCAATATTTAGTATTGCCATAACTTTTTCGTTTCTTTGCATTTTCCGCTGAAATTTTCGAAGTATTTCACATGACTCGCAAATCAATTTTCAAAAAATAACGAACCAACTTCACTGAAAAAAAATTTATTAGTGCAGCAAAGAAATGATCAAAATACAGCACCGAAAAAGACATCATAAAAAAACACCGAGATAACTCTAAATCTCCGGGAGTCAACTAAAATGACGGCCTGGCACCTACAAAACATGAAGTCCTGAAGAGTATGGATGAAAGAGAGGGGGATGTTCTTCTATTCCTTCTCGAGTTGGGCATACTTCTCAACTGCATTCTTGGCATTTTTTCCAACCAGACAACGCCCCAGCTCTGTCCAGATATCCACGATGATATTCAGGTTGAGTGATTTGGCTAGGCTAGTCGAGGAGGGTCACACAACGACAAGCGAACCAGTCGTGAACATATTTTGAACGTTATTTGTCCTGTTGGAAAATGAAGTCTCTGTCTATGTTCTCCATGGCATATGGACGCATCGTGTGCCTTGGGGATGATAGATTTCCAGTCCATTCCAAATAACATGTACTTTTCCACTCTTTTCTGGTCCAGTTCTTGTGTGCCTATGCCAACTCCACGCGAGTTTTCCTGTTTTTTTCCGAAATCATCGGCTTCTTATCTGATAGTACAAACAGATGGTTTCGGGTTTAGAGCGTCACACAATTGGGGAGAATATCGGCTGCCGTGAGGCGGGGTTGTCGCAGGACATGCGGATAACGTTCCTGCCAAAGAGTCTCGGGGTAGTTTTGGGACGTCCGGTCTTGAACTTCTTCAGGAAATAGCTAAATAGCGCTGTTGTGGAGGTTGAACCGTACTGTAAGTTTATGGAGGGTTTGACCTTGGGTACGACCATTGGCAATCGTCTTCTGGATATCTGGGATATGTTGCGGTAGCCACACTGCTTACTCATACCTGATACAACCATTATTATTTGAAAATGCAAAAAAATGCAAGCAAAAATAATGAAAAGACGCGAAATACGAGTTCTTCAAAAGTCAGTAAAATGGCGACTTTCACTTATTACAGTGATTTGCACGCCATTATTAACAAGCGTTTGAAAAAGTCAAAATTTGCAGGTGTTAAAACATTGCCCAAAAATTTGAAAAAAAATCATCAGCACATAAAAAGTGAGTTTTTGAACGGTGCTGTATTTAGAATATCAAAGATCAAACCTTAAGGTCAATTACTTTGGAACGGCCATTGAGTGATGTACATCGAAATAATTTTCGTCTGAAGTGTTTTTAAGTAAACCAAAATAATCGTTGATTAAGCAGATTTTTCAGTTTTTTCGGTTATTCTGAATTAAGCGATTGATGAATTATTTAAAAAAATAGTTTTGAATATCCAATTGTTGATACGTTTGGACTAGTTTTATATAATGGTACACACTACATCTATATATTATAGTTGTTGACTCACTTTGAATGATCAATCATGCTTTCAGTAAATTATGCTTTCTAAAACTGATCATAATTTATAATCCAAAGACTTAAGGTCTGGGCTACCCGAAGTCTAAAAAGAAGCAAGTCGTTGCTTATCCAACTCTAAATTGACTGTACGGATCAGTGCAAAGACTTGCTGAAAAAGCATTTGATTTAAAAGTTTCAAGACTTCATCTAAAACATGTTGATGCACAACTACTGAAGCTTTGGTCTTGTAACAGACCCCCTCTTCTTTCAAACTTCGATTGCAACTGGGATGCTTCTTTTTTTTGTAATTTAATTTGTAATGATTATTTTTAATTAGGTCTCCTACCTTTTGAGAGACGTGCGTCGCGCCTGCTCACAGCCCGATCATCCCGAAGTCAACCGTTACACCACTCACTTCTTAAAACTGTTCAAGAAATTGTCATGCTACTCCATAGTAGAACTAGCAATGCATTTTGGGGTTTGTCTCAGACAAGTTGGAAAATAATCCACAACGATGAGGGTACCTCATCTGGGTGTGGACCAGAAATATCAAATGTTTTTTTTTCTAATTGGGTTGTATTTTCACTACCATTGTTTCGCGTTTTCCTTGCAGTTCACTCAACAGAGCTGCTCTCGAAATTCTTACATCGCAAATTCCCCTCTGATACTCATTGTACAGGTGGCCTAAAACTTCTAGTTTGAATTCCGTGCCATCGACGTTTTCCAACGTTCTCTCTAGAAGGCTACTATTGTACTAAACATTTATTAATGGGTCAGCGTGCTAATTTCTTGGTGCTTCCATCTTAGCATTATTCTTGATTTCTCCGCAACTCTTAAACCTTTGCTTATAAATAATTGCTGTAGGGCACGATTTATTTCAATTCTTTAACTTTTGTCAATCTTCTGAAATAGTCTTCTGCATTCTCATTCATCTCTTTTCCTAAATCTTCGGTTCTTTTGAGCTTACCTTTACTTATTTTCTCAAATTTCTAGAATATTGTTTTGCTTCGCCTATAATTTTGTTCAAAAATTTCCAAAACATCCTAATGCGTATATTTTTATTTGTTCCCTTAAATTGCCAGAATTTTTTATCCGTTTACCTTTATTTCTTGCAAGTATGTCTTGAACGTTCTGCCAAACTTTTAGTTGTTCTTCAGCATTTGTCTGCAATTCTTTTTTAAGCTCCTGGGATTTTCTTTCGTGTTTACCCTTATTTTTTGTAAATTCCTTCTAAACTTTTTTTACAAATTTCCAGAGCATTCTTTCACGTTTATCTTTAATCCTTTTTAAAAGTTCTGAAATGTTTTTTGGCGATTACTCTTGTTTCTCCTACAAAAGCTGGAATTCTCTTGCTTTCTGAGAGGCTGAAGTCAGCCACATTATCCCCATGCCACTGCTATTTTAAGAATTGGGACTTTTTGGGAAAAGAAAATAGTTGCAAATAGCAGCAATTATCTTACTTTGAATATCATTTGCTGAAAACATCGGTGGCATTAACTATTCTGCTATCACAGTGTGAAAATTTTGTCATTAAGATTTCTCGTATATCCAAGGTTTGTATCTCTCTTGTTTAACATTTTCAATGCTTCGACAACCAAAACAATTTCCACCATTATCTAGAATACCAACATTTTATACCCAACCGTTACTCTCTTCAAATCCACTCATTTGCAAAATACCATATTACCAAAGCTCTTAAAAACTCCACTACACTAAAATCCGATGAACTGAAATAATTACTAAAGCCCTAACATAAGACGGACATTCCAAAAAATTATTAATAATATCAAGAAAAATACAAATTTCAAAAGCCAAGACGTTTTCAACCAAGTAACGATGTTTTTTCTTTACATCAGGAGTATTACTAACAGAATAGGACAAACACCAGCTAAGCAAAATTAGAATTGGCAAACTTACAAAACAAGAAAAAGCGAAAAGAAAGGGGGGCATAATAAAAATTGGAACGTTAGATGAGTTAATCGAAGAGATGAAAATACAAAAATTGGACTATTAGAAATAACAGAAACAAAAAAGAAAAGCAAAGGAATACAAGAACCAAAAGAAGGATGCATGCTATATTGGTCAGGAGTGGACATACAGAATGTGTTTTTATGTATTTGTCGCAGAAATATGCCACGCTGTCTGGGAAGCGTAACATGACCAAACGAGAACAGGAGGCCATATGGAGAGGCAGCAAAGCGGGCTCATCATCGTACAACTGGCCAAGCACTATAGCATCACCAAGCAAGCCGTGCCCCAGATATTGCGCTGCTAGAAGATCAGTGGAGGAGTCAAGAAAAGCTATATTCCTGGTAGACCATAGACCGGCGATAGGAACATCCTGCGTAACCGCTTAACCGCCAATTATATTTCCCGCGAGTTAAGAGCTTTTGCGAACCGTCTTGCTTCCTCTCGCACTATTCACTGGAGTGAATGTCTGCCTCCACTGCAAGAAACCTTGGGTATCTGTGAAGAATCTAGAGGTCAGAGTTTCCTAGGCATGCGCGCATTTGAACTGAACTCGTACAGATTGGAATAGAATCTTGTGGAGCAATGAGTAGAAGTACACTTTGCTCAGGGCTGATGGAGTCAAGGTCGTTCAACATCCCGTGAGCTGAAAATTCTTAAGTACATGCTGGCCACCCACAACCATGGCGGAGAGTCGGTGTTTGTCCGGGAGTGTTTCTCTTTTGCTGGAATGGGCCCCACTGCCCGAATTCAAGGCATAATGAATAGATTCGTCTACATATCCTCAACGACCACATGCTTCTATGAGCACGCCAGAACCATAGAAGGGAATTCATCCACCAGGAAGATAATGTGCCCAAACACAGGAGTAAGACGGTCATGGAACTGGTTCAAGAGTAATTAAATCGACTTGATCGACCGGCCCAGCCAGAGCTCGAAACTCAACATCATCGAATACCTTTGGGATAAGTTGGGGCACATGGCCAGTTACGTTTCATACCTAAAGATGCCAAGCAGTCATTTATTCCAAGGGTCATATGACGTATTAAGTTCCTTTGCTGTTTTTACATAGATTTCTTAGAGTACCTTTTATGATCATGTTCAATGGACACGAAGAAACCGATTGTGTTGAATTCAGTGTTTTGGAGCTAATGTTATAGTTTCAATTATAGTTGATAAAATATTGAAGTGAAATGGTTTTGTGGTCATTCTTTACCTGCACCTTCAGAAAACGTGAAAAAATACCTCATCAATGGACTTTTGTCCAGTATTTTATATGTGACCAATGATCTATAACTGACCAACACAAAGACACACATATTACCCCAACATATTTATTTGTGGGACTTACGGCTGTCCTTAGGAAACGACACAAAGAAGAAAAGTGCCCGTCATTATTCACAGAAACGTGCATCACGCGTAGATTTATTCTCCACCTAAGAAATTACTTCCCACATTTGAGTAAAACGACTGCGAGCTGCGTGCCAGCTCCGGTATCCGAAAGGGACTGGAGGGAAAGAGACGATTTACCCTAAACCGCCCCGGGAAAATATAATTATTCAAACGTAATTTAATCCGGCAATGCGTTTCATTATAAACGCCATGCGAAATTTAGAAATAATTTACACGCAGCAGAGTTAAAAACGTTCGAGAAGCACAACGCATTTGGAATTTCATTTTCCTTAGCAATAAACAGCAACAAGGGCATAAAAGCCATTCGTTAAAGGTCCTGGAAATATATGTCGCGTACGCTCGCTCTTGTATACAAAATGTCTCATATTCCGGCCCATTTCACTGCCGCATAAAATGAAATTTAATAACAGCAAAGGAACTACGTTTCCTAGTTTTAAAGTTTTGTTCGCTTTTGCCCAACTTAAACTGCATTCGTATTGGATGAGCGAAAACATTTTCCAGTAGAGCTAATTCACACCCACGATGCTTAGCTTAAGCATCACTATATTCATTAATTCATTCGTTACATTTGTTCTAAATAACTTAATTCAGTTATAGCAACATTTATCGATGATGTAGCCATCCTTGAGGCAGATATTGATCCGATAAAGACTTCTGTACAACTTACAAAACTATCTTAACCAACTCCAAAATTGGCTTAAGCATTGGAGAATTAATGTAAACGGTGGTAAGTCCTATCAAGTCACTTTCAGTACAAAAAAGCCGAATGTCCTCAACTTACTCTAAAGAACACTCCCATTTCTATCAAAAAGGAAGTTAAACACCTTGGACTTCACCTTGATTAGAAATTAACCTGGAAATGGCACGTTAAGACCAAAAGACGCCAATTCGACTTAAAAGTGAGCTAATAAACAGAAAAATAAACTCTTCATATACAAGACAACACTGAAATTCATCCGGATATATGCTGGCAAACTTTGGAGCTGCAGTAAACCATCAAATGCGAAAATCCTTCAAACTTTTCTGATACAAGAAGGGTATCATTGGCAAAATTGATATTCGGCCAAAACGTTTACAACACACAGAAAACTTACGCATACGGATCTATAGCTTCGCAACCATCTAAGTAAAAATAGTTGTGAAAATATTGGTAGATCAGGCATGGCTTAAGTAAAGAAATGAAACATTTGGAACAAAACTTAGAAAAGAACGGCTATTCAAAGATACAGATAAAAAGAGTAATGAAACCTAACAGATCACAGTAGCTAAAGCTTTTTGACCTACGGACCGGATAGAAAAAATTCAAAACAAGCACAAGGTACCATCTGCACTACTGTAACCAAAAAATGGGGCGTGCTTCGACCAAAACAACAAAAGAAATCCACATAATATACTAGGGATATACCGCATACCCTGTTCATGTAAGCAGGTCTACGTTAGGAGTACGAGCCGTACGGTTCAACTCGAATATGCTTTGGAAAATCCTGGCCAGGAGATAGATTTCGCTCAAACACAAGTTTTATCCAATTGTAGGAACTATTACCCAATATCATACTTTAATATAGATAGACGTTGAAAAATTTTAAATTCTAACACAGAAGACGGATTTTATTTGCCTAAATCTTGGTTCGCCGCTCTTAAGGGCCAAAAAACAGACCACCATGCAGTGAAAATGTGAAATGACATTGGCAAAGAGATATTACCTGTAACAAAGTTATTTACGCCTGTAGCTAACTCGGTTACGTCAGCAACTAGTCGCGCTCGAGAGTATAAAAGCGAAAATGCACGGGAGAGTAGTTTAATTTTTAGAATATCGCCGCCATCCACTCTCTCTGTGTTCACTTTCAGATCATTTCAAATGTCCACGTCTGTTAAATATGGGGCGTTACATATTATGCAAAGCACTTTGCTCTAGAACGGCTTTTCTTTCTCTGCTGTTCTCTGTAGTTAAAGACCATACGTCCATATTGTTTTAAATGCTATCCTATATACCATCAACTTAATAGGTTGCTGAATTTGAAACCTAGCTTTTTACGTTTTACGTCAGCCTCTTATTAAGTGCATTCCTAGGTATTTTCCCTCTTCGATTTAAGTCAATAGTGCGTTAGAAAAACAGGGAAGGGGGTGGTGGGTAGATTCTCTTACAATTGGTAAACGTTATAATGGCAAGTTTAGCTTCGTTGATCTTAACTTTCCATTTTTGGCCCGTTTTTTTGACTTCACATAGATTTAGTTGTAGGAGTGCAGCCGCCATTGGTGGATCTTGATGTTCTACTAGTACAACCTTGTCATCGCCAGATGTAACAGTGATGGAGTATATACCATTATAAATGGCAGATATAACATTGAACTCAATATATTCCCTTGAAAGACTCTGAATTTTATAAGAAATGGTTTGGAATTTTCTTGGCCATATTTTACCTAAAAGTATCTATCTTCAAAAACTAATTTAGCGATAGTGAAATAGCCGTCTGGTATTGAATTCTTAAGTTTGTACAGGAGACGTTTGTGCCATACTTTGTTGAAGGCTTGGCTGCTGCTGTTTATTTTCAAAAGTTTTATTGATGAGATCCACTATTTGTACTATAGTGGAGTTATATTTTCTGAACCCGAACTGGTGATCCGATATTAGGTTGCAAGAATTTCTCCAATAGTTTATCCATGATAGGTGGTAATAGACTGAAGGCTCTATAAGAAAAGACTTGGTCTTGAGGTTTGTCAGGTTTTGGAATAATGATCATTTGTGTGACTTTTCATTGAACCGGAAAATATCCTACTCTCGGCACTACATTATCTATAATGGTTAGAACAACCATGCCTTTATAAGAGAATTCTTTGGAGAGTTTACCCGTAATAAGTTCCTATCCCGGATATTTTTTGGGTTTAAGTTATTTTTGTTTATGCGACATTTGGTAGCCTATTTCTAGTTCTTCTGTTACCTCTTATTTCTCGTTCGTGGTGATTGTTGATGGAAGGGGTTGAAAAATTGTTTGAAGATGATAAAAAAATAGTTCGGCCTTTTATGTCTGAACGTGCCTTGCTTTCCTATCTAAACTTTGCTCTCGCATTTCCTTTGGTCTTCCCTCTACTTCTCGTTCTCTTTGGCCTTGCTTACAATATTTGTCTTAGGTCTCTATTTCTTGAAATCTTCACAATGTGCCCATACCACTGAAATTGTTTTTCTCCACTTTTGTATTAGCGATTCTTGACCTTGTTCTTCTCTAGTTATTGTGCCTTGTATACGGTCTCTTTTGGTTCTCCCAACTTAAGAATTTCATTTCACTCGCCGTTTTTTTACCTCTAATTTTGTCTTGTTTGTCCAGCTTTCAGTTCCATACGTTAATATTGGTTTATATATGCTTCTATACACTCTAAGCTTTGTTTGTGTGCTTACTTCCTTTTTCGTTATTATTGATTTATTTATTGCATAATATGCTTTGCTTGCTTTATCTCTTCTGTTTAGTATTTTCTGTTTTATCCTTCCAGTTTTATTTATTATAGTTTCTAAATATTTATAGTTGTTGAACCATTCGAGTACTTTCCCGTTGTATATTATTCTTGTGTTTTCGATCATATCATTTTTCTCGATTTTTATTATTTCGCTTTTTTGTTTGTTTTCATTCCTTTCCTTATATCTTCAAATATCCAAATACTCTTCTATCTGGAGATAAGTCACATGAATATCTAACCATCGGAACATCTTCCAGTAACGATTTTCTCTTTTGCAGCAAACAAAAATAGGTGTCTTGACTATGGAGCGTCTTCTAAACTAAAATTTCTTCTCTAAAATACTTCAAGTATGCAGGACCAGTAGACAAATACTAAAAAGCACTGGAAACAAAGAATGTCAAACCATAAGAAAAAGGGTCCTGGAAAGGCCACAGAAGAAAGACCAAAACCAATAAAAGTAGCCTAAGAAATAAGTAAGAAAAATGGATATTACAAAAGTCAGCAGTAATGAGCAAATTTTGTCTCTTCTATATCTATAGAGTGAGAGACCTAGCATGTAGCTAAAGTCTTCTACAAAAGTATTGTTGCGACTAATTAAAGATCTACACGATATATCATAAATATGTTTGTATATTGCAACCAGGCATTTAGTATGAAAAGTACAAAAGATTCCTGCAGTTTACAGAAAGTTGCAAAGTATAATTTGTTGGGGAAATAAGTAGACAAAGTAATAAATTTTTAATATATCACTAAGGAGAAATGAAGATCTGCACAAATCTGTAGAAGACTCAAGAAATACTACAATCAGCATTGGACTCCTCTCGCTACTCCCGCGAATCGGAGGTTTAAGACACTATTTCTACAATAGCTAAGCGAAGATGGCAAAATCACTTTTTCATGAATTGAAGAATCGAGGAACCCACATGTTAAACCTACCACCTATCTGAGTCGGTAACTATTCACTGTAAAGGGCCATCAAGAAACTAAAAAGCTACAGTTAATAATTTAGCCTATTCAAACACCTAAGCCGGCAAGAGCCTTAGTGAGTAAACAAATGCATGTGTTAACCATTTAATAAATGTATTTCGGCCGTTGCCTTCAACCTCATCTGATAAAGAAAAAGATAAATGCAACAATCTGTAGAGGAATCTATCCGGTACGGAGGAAAGGAAAATAATGAAAGAGTGATCTAATTGTACTTGATCCCTTGGGTCTTGGTTTTCTTGGTTTCCCATGCATCTTTTCGAATGTAATGTTGCTTGGTACTCTGTTATTGTCCATTTGTAATGTATGGTCTAAGCATTGATTGTTGCAATGATAGAGGAATTCTTATACAGATGAAATTCTTGGACTGTTCTTCTTTTAAGCATCTTTAGTATTTTCTTCTTCCAAATTTCTTCTTTGCTCTCAGAATTTTTAACATCAAATCTACTCTCTGGGCCCCTAAAATTAGCTTTCTTTTTATTTCCTTTTTTGGGTCCATTTCTATTCCCAGATATATAAATTTCTCCACTCTCTTAAAACTATATCTCTCTTCTTCTACTTTAACTTCCATATTTCTTGTTTCCAACACCATAAATTTTGTTTTCTTTATATTCACATTTTCTCCTATTTTCGCCTATAAAATATTTGGTGAGATTCTTTAATTCTTCTCTGGTTCTTGCTAAAATCACTACGTCGTCTGCAAAGGGCAAGCATTGATATGAAGTTTAAAATATTGTTCGGATTCTTTTGAATTGACATCTTATTACCACTCCCAATACTAAATTGCATGGGTTGTAGATAGGTCTCCTTGTTTCAGTCCTGGGCTTATTTATTTTATTTATTTTAAATAGGTTTATTAGTTTTTCTAGGCATTATAATACCTGTTCTAGATCTATGAACATTCTCACATCTCTTGTGTTGTTCTTTATAAATTGATGCTATTAGTTTTTCCCCCATTCCTTTGGTATTTCACATTTTTCCCAGACTTCTGTTATTAATGTGTTATACTTTTCGGCCAATTTTCTCTCTCCATACTTCAGTCATTCTCCCGGTATTTTATCACTTTCAAGGTGTTTACCATTTCTTAGGATATCTGTTATTTCTTTTACCTCTTCTAGCGTTGGGGGTTTAATTTTTTGCTCATTTGTTTGGGTAAAACTTAAATTACTAATGCTAGGTTCTTCCTCCTCTGCTGTTAATAGGTCCTTGTAATGTTCCACCCATCTTTTCAATACATTTCTTTTGTCTTCTATGAGTAATGTTTTTGGTTGATGCTTTTTTCTAATATGATCTGTCTCGTTTAATGTTTTTGCTAGAAAATCTCTTCTTTTTTCTAAGCTCACTTTTGACTTTTTTCCTTACTTCTCTATAGGCTTTGCAGTGTTTTCCGAATTATCTATTAAGAATTTTTCTCTGGCTTCCTTTGATTCTTATACATTTACTATCAAACCATTCTTTGCCCTTTCTATTATTAGTTTTGTTTAATAATTATTTTTATTCTGTTCCAATTTTTCTTCTTCTTTTAATTCCTCTAAGTTCACTTTTTTGGTTTGTTTGCCTTCTCCTCCTGGCCTTTGTATTTGTTGTTTTAGGGGTGTTCCCAGTATATAATGGTGGCTGTCTACATCCGCTCCATGATAAGTTCTCATTTTGTCCATAATAGATAAGTGGATTTTTCCACCAGGATGTAGCTTATTTGGTTTGTTATTCTATAAACTGACTTAACCTACGTTTCCTTTGTAAATCGCTTTTATTACTAGTTTTTTGGACATTTTAAACTTTATATAAGTTTCTTTACATTTCTATTGCTATTTACTCCTGCAATTTCTTTAAACTCTTGTTCCTTCCCACTTGTTAATTGTTTGACTTCTCTTACAATCCGTCTAGCTAGAATTACCTTGTCTTCTTCTTTTGATTTTTTTATACTACTGCTTAAAACAGTTTACTTTGCCGGATTTGTTATCCATGACGTGTCTGGCTGTTTCTTATTGAATCTGCCTCATTTAACTCTTTATTATGGTCCCATTTAAATATTTCTCCTTCTATCGTTATTCTCTGGTAACCTATTTTAACCCTTTTCCCTTATTACTGTTTTCTTTTAGTATGTTTCCTAGATGTGCTTAGATTTTCTTTTTTCTCGTGTATATATATTTTGGTTCCTCTCCATTGCGCTTCTTTATCTTTTCTTCAGAATTCATTTCCCCACTTATTATAGTTCTGGCTTCCTCTCCTTGAGTACTATACTATTTTTTTACTGTTGAGACAATTTTCAGCTTATCCAAAATTAACTACTCTACTCTTTCTTTAACTTGGCTTTCTTCTGTGGTCACGCCTTTTAGGCTGTTGCTCCTGCGTTTTTTCTATTTGTCTCCAAACATTTGTTTTTTAGTTCCTTTAATCTGTTCTCCATGTGTTTCTTCCCCTATTAACATTACTTTCCTTTTGTCTGTATTCCTTCCCTTAGTTTTAAAATTTCTTGGTTTTGTAGTTATTTCTTTAATTCTTCTTTGCTTCCTTTATACTTTTGTATACCTCCGCTACCGATTCATCTTTTATTGTTTTAATTAGTTTTTATCTCTCCTGAAATGACTCCGTTTTCACTTTTCTTGGTGTCTTGTTATGCTTTAGGTTGTTAGTCTCCTGCTTAATGTTTCTGAGCTCTTTGGTATTCTTGTTGTATGTATGGTATTGTGTAAACATAAGGTACAGACACCATAATAATCTACTTTTTCATAGCCCAGTAGGTGGTTCTGCGACTTTGTTCTAAATGTTCCTCGCTTTTGTGTACCAAAAATATTGAATTTTTAATTGAAATCCCCCTTGTTCCGACGGAGCACTCTTCCGAATCCGATGAATTTATATCCCAGTTTATAGATAACCTTTGTTGCAATATAAATACCTTTATAATGTCTCTATTCGGCCGAGTTTTCATCGCACTAAACCCCCGGGATGTAGTTGTGCAAAACCTCTCTCGGGCTAACCACAAATAATTAGCGAATCACGCCCAACAAACGCAACTTGCTAATTGCAAAGTGTATCAAAAGATTGTTAATTAAGATAAAACATTTCGTGCCTCCTAAGGGCCACAATAATTAAATTCGCGTTCCCCTCAGCCTGCATCTTCGTCTTTCCCAGGTGCGGTTAGACGGAAATATAAGATTGTCTTTTCTGTTCAAACCTTACAGCGGAGGGAGATGAAGTCTAATTGAGATCTAAGCGCTAATAATGAGTTTGCCGATTTAACTCCGTGTTAGCCCAATTTATTTCACGCACATGGATGTTAGTGATGCCAAAGTAAGCTGACTGGGTTTACGGCGCTTTTAGTATTTATTCGAAAAAAAAATAATTAACACATTTTTGAAACACAACTAGAAACACGACATTCTATGGATTACTTAAAATTGAGTGTATCTGGAAACGCCTAGCTTGCCTTATATTGTTGTTTAATTCAGTATTATCTAGAATAAATTTTAAGTAACCCATACATAACTAAAAAAGAAACTAATAATAGAACACTAAACATTAAACATTAGTTAATTGCATTTTCTTCCATTAACAGGCGAACAATGTTCGTAGCGTGGGTATTCCTCACTTGAGGTGGAATTATAATAATAGGACGAGGATATCCTAGGCGGTCCACCATACGAAGAAGTAGGATAATTATTTTCCTGGCAACGTGTTGACAAAGTACAAGAAATAGGAGCGGACGCTGTTGTTTTCCATGGATCATTATAAGCTGCCAGTGTTGAAGGCCAGTGCACCCTATCAGGATAAATAAAACTATTAGCATTTTTTTATCTACTAACAAATTGCGACAACACACCTCTGAGCATTACCATTGCGTTCGGAACAGATGTCTTCTCTGTATTTCTTAGTATCATGACCGCAATCGTACTTTCTCTCTGAGAAAATATGCGATTTTTGCTCCGTAAAGTCGGGTTTTCTATAAAACCTTTCTTGTTTTCTTTCCTGGTTGTCACCAAATCTTTCGGAGCATAGCTTACGATCTATCACATCGATTTTATGTCCACGTTCAGCCCTCCTCTCCATAAACTCAGGCTTGACGATATCGGAATAATCGAGAAGTTTGTGCTTCTCTTTGGACATCGATCCATCATAATCATCGGACAGCTTTGGAGGTGGAGGCGCAACCCGATCAGAATAGCTCTTTAACCCTTTAGAATTGATTTTAGGCTGGTGCATGTGGAAACCCGCTCCATCCGTTTTCTGTCGATCGGAAGAAGCGACCGTGACAGAACTTCTAAGGTTGCAAGTTTTGCGAGCAAGGCAAGAATCGTCTTTCGTGCTCTTCTGAAAGGGTTGTTTTAAGCTCGAAGGCTTTTTGCATTGGTCCATGATGTCTTTTCTTTTTTCCGCCATAAAATCGTCAACCTTTACCTTCATCCGAGACTTGTGTATCTCTTCTTGTAATTTCGACCTCTGCCGAAGCACCTCCAATCGCTCCCTCTCAATTTTTCGCCGTTCTGCGTCCAAGCGGGTTAATTCGCGCCGCTCTCTTTCGAAAAGCTCCCTCTCTAGCTGCAGTTTACGGCGCTCTTGCTCCAGTCGAAACTCAATTTCTCGATGTTTCTCCTCTCTGTGGATTTGGCGAAGCATCTCGTCACGATTTCTTCGTTGTTCTTCTAGCAACTTCGCTTGAAATATTCTCTTTCTTCTTCTTTGCGGAAGTACTCTCGTTGGGTCCTACTGCGTGATCTCTGATTAGATCGACTGCGTCGCTTGACTTCATATTTCGTCGTCAATGGGTCGTGTCTGCTAACTCTTTTCAAACAAGACTTGCCAAAGTTTGCATTAATAACTTTTTTATCGTCGGTATCGTTAGACGAGTTATCACGAATCTCCCGCTTTTTTATCAATTTAGATTTGTCGCTTTCAGATATGTGCAAATCTTCATTTTTATCAGGGATACCTTTATGGGGCCTAGTAAACGAGAGGAAAATTTTCCTTCCTCCAAAATAGGTATTGTTGAGTGTCTTTAAAGACTCGTTCGCATCATATGGGTTATCCATCACAACATACCCGTAACACTTTTTACCATCAGTAACCACTTTTGCTGTTGCAACTTTACCAATTTTTGATAGATATTCCTTAAGATCACTTGCTCTTACTGTCTGCGTTACATTACTAATCCATATGGTCCGTGAATTTGAAGTGCCGTAGGTTTCTTTGGCTGAAGCTGTTCGTTTTAAAACGTCCTCGTTAGGATCCATTTGATCAGAAGGAAATGTACTGTCCGCGTTCGTAGCTGCTTCATCCTTTTTAATATCTTGATTAGGGACAAGACTTGAGTTTTCTGTCATAGCGTCCTGAATTTTTTTAATTTCAACTCTCTTTGAATCATTAAAAGCCGAAGACTTTTTATATTTTACAGCGGTCTTCTCTGCCGGTAGAAGTTCTTCTGCATCTAGTTCTTCATCGGCAGTAAGAATTAATGAATCGCATACTTTTTCTGCTATAGATGCATTGGATGCGTTTCTTTTTTGGTCTTCCCTAAAATTCAAAGAATCTTGCTGCAACAAGCGAACATTGGCAAGCTCGACATACTGCTTGGACAAGTTGTCTTTACGAGAAACAATTAAAGAAGCTTCTGGAATTGTCTTCTAAATCTTGTTTGAACGTGTTTGCTGGTTTCTGTGCTACCATTTCTGGATTATTTACATTAACAGATTCCTCACTAACTACATCTATAACAGTAAACATATTTGGAGATCTTTTATTCACCTTTGTGTTTATAAAGGCAGATTGTGTGTCATTACATTTATTTAGAGCTTTTACAACATTGCCGACTGTTTCGACTTGATCAGTACCTTCTTCCATGTTACGTTATTCAGAGTAGCTTTAAGAACAAAACGTCCAGTCAATCGGCTGCACAAAACACAAAAAATTAGTTATATAAAGCACAAGACAATAAACGACTATCAATTCGTTCTTCAAAATTGCGCCGATTTAAAGCGTATTGATTTAGCAGTATCGGGAAACTGACACCTGCCGGGAAGTCCAGGGCGCCACCGCCATTAACGCGAATTAAACTGCGAAACAAAATATAAAACCAGGCGAGCATTGAAAGCTCCACTCTTATCGGCCGGATAATTCTTGGGAAGCTTTCGCGTTCGGGGCTTATCTAAGCCGGAGCAGATAAGTGACTGAAAAACGAACAAGGGAACTTTTAATGGCGATGTCTCCGGTTGATCGCGGATTACTCCTGAACTGCTCGACGTTGCTAGGTTTTGTTGTCACTGGAAACCGACCGCTACGGAAGCGGGGAAGGGGAACAGAAAGTGGTATAGAAAAATGGAAAATGCATTAATCAAACAATGCATAGAAATAACAAACTAATAAATTCATTAATATAATTATTAGGACTTGTTCACATATTTCACAGATAAAAAAACGACGATAATCTAATATATAAATTAAAAGTTTAATCAAACTCCCAATTATTAAGATTACGTTGGTTAGGGTTTTCTTCAAACAGCCCAGAGTGATAATAAATACTCTTGGAAGTAACAGCGATAGAACGCACCCGGTGTTTTCTCTCCTTTCGTATACGCTGCTTTCACTGTTAATACTGCATAAATTCCAATAAACCAATAAAAATTCGCCCACACGTGCACTTTATTTGTATCTTATCTGCTGTGTCTTCTTAGTTCAAGAATGTGTGAACAAGCCCTTGCTTCCAGTTATACGAGGGATATTTCAAATTTAATATTTCTTTCCATTAACACTCGATAAAATAGTGTACCTGAGCACAACTTTAGTAAAGTGGGTTTAATTTTGTACAACGAATAAAAGACTACACTTCCATCGACTATAATATTAACAATACTTGGATAATGAGAACTAAAGGTCAAATTCTTAATTTTTAATTCTATAATAGAGAGCAATCCTTCTACATGCGAACGGATATCAATAAACAATATTATTTATCACTCCACGCTATACAGCAGCAAAGAAATTCTTAGTGTTCGCCTTTAAACCAACATGGATTTCAATAAAATTTGAGAGAACCTTTTGAGAGAGCACAGTTTCAAATAATCCGCAAAAAGTACAATACAGGTAAAGTAAGGCAACTTGATTTACAGTTCGTTTAGGTACTCACTTGTATAGATAAAGTAAGCTATGTGAGACATATTTAGTAGTTGCAGAAATGGATAAAATGAACATCAATCCTCGTGCAGGATCTGCGGGTCAACAGATACACATTGCAAATTCCCTCAAGTTCAAAGCCGCGCCTAAGCTCCTAAGCTGGGACGTACTGTTCCTACTACTATTCTCGTACATCCAAGGTTGTTAGCTAAAAAGGTGTGGGTTATTTGATTTATTAACAAGACGGGGTTAGTTTGCTTTCTAAAATGTGCAACACTCACTAACGCAAACGTCATTTTAGGCAAAAAAGGTTGCTAATTCTTGAACAATCAATCAGCTGGCTAAAGAGCTTATCGAAAGTCTACCCTGTAGATATGGCCGCTTTAAGATACTTGTAATGTCAAAAGTCATATCATATTTCTCTTCCGGTTATTGGTCACGACCTTAAAGAAATTTGATTTTTAAATATTTTATTTTTTTAATAATTTAATAATTTGATTCCCTAACCTGGATTTCTGAACTTAAAATAGGTAGAACGACTACCACATGGTATGGGTGTCCCAATAAACTAGCTCCTTAAAAGTATTTGGCAGATGATAAAGTGAAACAGCACCTTTGACACAATATCTCACAGTCAGCAAGAACTATATTAGGCTTTTGCCCACAGTTAACCAAAGCTAATGTTAAAGAGACTTTTTCACAGATTCCTCAACAGTATAAGCGAGTTTTTGCCAATCAAAGCACTTAAAACTTGCACAATTTGGCTCACCGAAGATAAAAATTCTTTTACCCATAGAGAAATGTTTGAAGCGACTTTAATCTGTCTTACCTTTAGTCCTAAGACTTAAAAAAAAACGCCCATTTTTTATATTACACACTAAACGCAATTTTTTGTAAAGTTGCTTCTGCAAAAATCTGAAGAAATTGCCACATTTAAAAGTTCTCTAGTAATAAAACTAATAAAATAGTATTTTTAAGTTACTTTCCAATCCATGCTTTTTAGTGAACACCCTGTATAATTCGCTACACTTTCATAGAGAATTCGAGTGTGCGTGTGAGGAAAGAGTCGTGCGTTCGTGCAACAATGTAAAATGAACAAAAACAAATCGATCCATCATACATCTACTCTATGAACCAAAGAGGGAGAAGAAAGTATTGAGTTGCCCTTAAATTCAACTAGTCTAAAAGGTGCTGGCAGTCTGAGTGCGCGACGTTTTGAACATAAAGAACTTAAGGCAAAGAATCTTTAAAGCAAAAACGCATAATCCGCTAGCGCCCTTCGGGTTTCCGCCAAAATTGAATCGGTAGACCTGTTCTGTTCGCACAACTTGCTCGGGATTCTCCCCAAACGGAAATAGATATCGCTTCGCCCGCTTAAACCCACCGATTCGGTTACCGTTCATCCGGACAAATGTGCCCGCATTTCTGCTAATTGCCGCTTGGCTCCGATCAAACTTATTAAGCACTGTCGATTTCATTTGCGAGCCTAAAAATCTATTTTGTCGATGGTGTTGTTAATAATTAAGATTCCGTCACGTTTAGCTTGCTATTTCGAAAGATCTAGTTTTACTTAAAAAAATCATTTATTGCGTCAAATTTAATATGTTTAGGGGAGGGAGTTAATGTTGAGGATGTTTTAAGTTTTGCATAAATAAAATGTAACCGATTGGAATGTGGACAAGCCATACTAAAACCTCTTGATGACTAATGTGAGTAGAATGCAAATAGTTGACCATCTCTGGTCGACAAAAACTTTATCTTCTTATTTCGGATGTTCAATCGTGAATTATTATATTTTCTGCATACATTTTCTCATCACTAGAGCTTGGAAGATTAGACCAAATTTTGGCTAAAACAATAAATAATTTGACCTTAATCGGTTTGCCTTGCTCTTAAGGTGTCATCAAAGAAAGAAAGGGTAAGAAGCTCATTTAATGGACTTCATAAATTTACTTTCCTGAAAACAATTTATTGAGGACTTCCACCCAATTCCTTCAAGTGTGCACCGTTGCTCCATATCTCGTTGAAATCTCACATTCTAGTATTCAGCATCATGCTGGTGAAATTTTACCTTACAAAATTATGAAATTTTGTAGTGTAAAGAGCTAAATTGCAACTCGCGAGAATTTTTAACACCCCTGTGGCAATAGTTGCACCATAACATTACCGGTCGTAAGAAATAATTTACATTTGTACAATTAACACGATTTCGTAATCATGTCTGAACTCTAATAACCAATTTGTATGAATAAAAACGCAAATCTTCTGCAATATCAAATTCACTATACAATTCAATATCCTAAGTGCAATAACATGTTTACACAACTACAGGAGAGTCGTTCTTACATTACACAGGTTTTATATTCAAAAAAAATGTCATTTTTCAAGGCTTATCACTTACAATTTAAGATTTTGTTACAATTAACATTGTAGTTGTAATCACAGGCATGGATTTTTAAAAAATAAAAAATTATGATGTGGTATCACCAAACGGTGTTCCAATACTATTGAATGTCCTTGACTTAAACATCACATATGCTCCGTTCCTATTGATTTTAACCAGATCAATTTTAAAAACCAAGTTATCTTTCGCATATTGTATAGTACAGGGTCCAGCAGGAAGATGTTACGTTTTTGAGTTACGTACAAGATTGGCGGTAGGAGAACTAGCGCATGCGCAATGGTCGATATACACTCGTTAGTTGCCATTTCAGTAGCCAAAGAACCGTCTTTGTTGCAACCAGTCATTCGATGCTGCAGACACAGCGAAGATTTCGAACTCACTGTTATGTTGATCGACACGGTGCCGTCCCATTTCGCCCAATAATACTGAAATGGTTTAACCGCTTCAAAACCAGAGGAACTGTGAGACCTGGAACCCTCTCCGAATGTTGCACTTTGACCCCACTTTCATTTTTACAAAATCATGGTGGTTCAAGAACTGAAAGAAATCAATTATGCACGGCGGTTTATGTTTGCAGAAACGATTATGGAACCTTAGAAAATGACTAATGGCGAGACTCATTTTCACTTGTCGGGTGCTGCAAACAAATAAATTTGCCGGTACTGGTCGGAAAATAATCCACGAAAAGTCCACCAAAGGCCCCCTGCATAGTGAGAGGGTAACTGCGTGATGCAGAATAGCCCTCAACTCACAGCCTTATCTTACGATGTTGCGGGAATTTTTGATGCCTGAATTGAGAAGACATCGGACTACCCTCGATAGGTTTTGGTTTCAACAGGATGGGGCCATACCTCAAGAGAATCCATGGCTTTTTTAAGGAAACATTTTCCGGCGCGTATCAGGCTATTTCTTATGGGGCTACCTGAAAGCTCGGGTTTACATTGAAAAACCACGAAACCTTGAAGTTCTTTCGAATGCCATAGCTCTTCAATTCCTAGATCGGCAAGTTCTAGAAGGATGTAACCACAAGCTTGAATAAATTTATATACAAGTATCTAAACCTGTATTTGAATTCAACTTAAAACTTTGGTTCCAACTCTATATAATATTAAGGATTATTGCCATTTTTATAACTTGCGTTGAAACACAAACATCGCTGAGGTAAGGCCGAATGCTGTATCGGCATCCCCTGTAACCCTACGGCATGCAAGCTACTGAATATTAAATTCGGGGCTAATTCTAGGTGGTCGCCCTAATGGGCATATAAATATTGCGACGGGGATTTTCTTGTTGTCGTACGGGTCCAGAGCAGACAACGGAGTTCGTTGTTGGTATAATTAGGTAACCTAACGGCTGCGGCTGGCACGCTGAATTATGGCCCCATATTTTCAGGGCGCCTCCTAGGGGAGGAAGCCGCCCCCGAGTGAAGTGCACGCTTGGTCCGACGGACACGCCACCGAGGAAGAATCGGTTCCAAACTAAAATAATCCCTACTCTCTTATAATTTGAAATGCGGCCAATTTTGAGCTCCATATTGTTGCTTTACAGAACAGAAACTAACTACTATTTGTTTTTCATTTTACTTTATTAAACAACGTTTTTAAAATAATAATATTCTCAATATCTCACCTTTGTGACTTATTTTGCATTGACTACAATCCTCTTTCTTTTCTAGGCGCTTGTAACAAGAAAATACAGATAAAATAAATATTATTTTTATCAAATTCTATAATAACCTGGGGCAATTGATGGGTGGATTGAGTAGCTCATTGACTGACTACTACCGCCGGCTTCAAGCCCAGATAAAAAAGGAAGGTTATAATAAAACCGATAAAACAAGATCTTTGTGCTCTCTCGGAGACTAAAAAGAAAGGAAAAGGCGACAGCAAATAATTACATATTTATTTACATCAGAACAGACAAGAAGAAAAGAGCCACATCAGGAATCGACGTAATGGTACACGAAAGGTTTGAAAATCAGTGACAGATTAGTGCAAACAACATTCGAATTTTCAAAGTATATACGCTCCAGACAGCAGCAAACTTCACCAAGACTTGCAGAACACACTCGACAGAATCTCAAGAAAGGATGAGATTATCTTGCTGGGTGATTTCAACGCTAGAATAGGTGATGAAACTATATATGGTATACAGAACAGGTTTAATGAAAGTGGTGACCAACTAATACAGATGTGTGCTCAGAACGACCTACATTTTACCCAAATAAGCCACAACGTAAGTACACATTGGAAAACAGTAGGAGAAGAAAATTTATGATAGATTTTATAATAACCTACAGAAACATCTACCCATCAAAAATATTAAATGTGAGAGTCCTTAAGCTCAGCAAATACCGAAACTAGTTATACCAGGGTACTGGAAAAATCAGGAACATTGTGAAAAAAAATAAACATTGAATTCTTTTGCGACGACACGACTAAAAAACTACTGGAACAGACTGAAACAGAAAATAGAATAAAAAACTACAGATAAATGTAATTCAAGCTGCAGAAGAAGCTTTTGGGGAAGAGGGATGTTAATATACATGGAAGACGAAGCACAAAACCTTGGTTTACACCAGAGGTAAAAAATTTAGCAGCAGAAAAGAACATCCTACATCCAATACACAAACAAGACAATCACTTGTGATTAATATATAAACAACTAAAATAATCCTAGAAGAATGATAAAACTACTTTCGTCAACTATATCACAATTAAGAGATAGATAAACAAATCAAAGAAGAAAACACCTCTAAATAAACGACCACAAAAAAGAATAAGAGCAACAGCTCTGAAACTAAAAACCGAAAAGCTCCAAGGTTAAAGAAAATAACGAATAAAATGGTTAAATATGGGAAAGAAACGCTCTTTATGCAACAAAAAAAGCACACTTACAACATATCCCAGAAGAGTGGAAGGAAAGTATAACGGTACTAAAATTAATAACAAAGATAATAGCGGAAGAAATTGCACGAACTGGAATCAGTGAGGAACAACAGGGTTTTCCGCAGAACAGATCCACAACCGATGCCATATTCATACTTCGGCAAATCATGTAGAAAGCCATCGAATTTGATAAATGAACCTTTATATATATATATATATATATATATCCTTTTCACACTTTTCTTTGTATTTAAAAATAAATATTCACTAATTGTAGAGCGCTATCGTACACGACTGTTAACACTGCCACACCCAGGTATTTTTGGAAACATCCTGTACATAGCTATATATCGTCATTTAATATTACCAAACAAAATGTTTAAATTTTCCAATTCTTAGATATAATTTAAGATTAATATGATAACCACGCTGCTATGTTTACGGGCAGCACTAGAAAAAGCAATTCCTTCGTTCTGGCAACTTTCACAAAAACATCTTAATTTCTCTTCTTGCTGCGCGTTATAACACAAAAGCATTTTCAGGTCAACCCGAATTTGCTGTCTGAAAGACGCACTCGGAGGAATTCGAGGGGAACGGGAAACGTCTATGAAACCCGCCGAAATGTACGTTTATCGATATTAAATTCGAGCTCGGCGTGCGTGAAGTTTTATGCTCTTCGGATGCATGATTTATGGCATTTCTCCATAGAAAACAAGCCAGTTAATGTTTATTTATTATCCGTGTTAGCAAGCCATACATCAACAATGATTACATTCAAGAAGTTATTAATTTTAGCCCTCTTGGCGAGCACAACTGAATTTTACTACATAAATTTAGTTGTACCATTATTAACAAATTATGCTAAGTGCCGCGGAACGAAAGAAATTTTCTATTTTTTTTATAACTAATATAATAAACAATTGGGAAGGTCACATATATCGAAACAAATCTACATTTGAATATCCTGCCATATAGCACTGACGAGATAAGTCGTCGTTGGCGTTTGTGAACACCATATGCTCTTAGAAATGTCTTCGCGCTGGGCGTTCGGCGACTGCAATAATTTGGTTCTTTGGATATCCGATATCAACTGTGTACGTTATTGCAAAATATAATGCCCACGAGAAGTCTGGAGAAGGTTCCGCTAACCGGTCGGGAAAGAGTCATTCGAGAGAACGCGTGGCACGGACTTCGGCATCCGTAGAAAGGGCTCAGGAGTTTATTTCGAAGGACCCCGGGCCAACATTAAGCAAATTGGCGTCAGTGTTGGGTATCGGTGAGCGTGGATGGAAACTGTGTCCTCGAAGAGGCGATATGTATCTCCGCAGGATGGTGCACCGGCACATAGGAACCATTTAGTCCAAAACAAGTCCAGACACCCTAAACGTGACATCTTTACGTAGCACTATCGAAGCAGCATTTGCCAATATGGACAGCGCTGTTTTATAAAGAGCGCGCGAGCGCTTCAGGCCAAAGATGGATGCGTTCTTTGCGACTAAGGAGGATTCTATCGAACGATTTTACTCTGGATATGTCACACAACTGACACGCAAAAGAATTTTTGGGAATTATAATTTGCTGTCAAATAAAATTTTATTTAAAAAAATATTTAATTTGTCCGGATTTAAGCGCCGTACTCTGTATATAGATTTTACAATTGTCTTAAAAACGGTAAAATCCACAACGTTCTTGTTCAACTTCCGATATGTTGAAAAACCGTAGTGTTCACAACATACCATCTGCACAGCAATATTTAGCAATGCATCTTCTGATGTCCTTTAATCGGGTTAACCGTTGCGTTTGTTTAAATATTGATAATATGATTGAAGCTTTTGTAAGCTAGTATTTAAGAAAAATCCAACAGAGCTTTGCGCTATTTAGGTACGTAAGTTGAATTTACGATGGTAAATCATTAATTCAAAAAATTATGCAAAAAGTACACCGACTCAGTTCTTTGAGAAACAAGAAACATTTCTGCTAAGTATCTACCTCTAAAAGAGAAAAAATTGTACAAGCAAATATTACACAAAGTGTTCCATTATAGCAAAACACCATCTCTCCGAGCAAATAATGACTAAACTAAGGTTTAAAATTCTTCCGCATCTAGATTCAGCTTACCATATTCTACTGAAACTCAAAAATTTGGACCAAACCAACAAGCGACACACAACATAAAAGTGTATTTTGATAACCACCAAAAAAAGACACTTTTGGAAGAAATTGAAAGCATAAACAGATGTTGAGATAGGACAAATGTGTTGAAGTTCAAGGGCATTGTGTCGTAACATACAGTACCTTATGAAACTCAAATCTTTAACATCAAACAAGTTACTCATTAAATCACTTTACTTTGTTATCAGATTTTTTGGCGTCATCTCTAGACCGTTCATTCAATTGGTGGCCAAAACACGTGTTTTTGATTTCTCGGAATCTCCTTAATAGAGATTTCCGGTTTTCCAAGGGGTATAAACCATCATGGTACAGATGTGGCAAAGACATCACCGAAACCATCAAATTATGGAAAAAAGAAGTGGCCAAAAGACTACATTGGAACGGTAAGGCTTTGATTCAACATAGAAAATATTTTGTTGCAATCTTCATTGAATTACATTTCGATTGCTTTAAAATGTTTTTTTTTTTTGAAAAATACAGTTTAATTGAAAAATGGCCGAAAGTGTTCGAAGGACAATAAGAATAAAACCGGAAGACCATGCAAAGTAACCATAGATAACAGCATCTTGAAACAATTGAAACACATTTTGAAAAAAACGTTCACCACATCATAGAGAAATGCAGCCCTCATTGAGTGAGGGGGCCATCGAAAATAGATTTGAATTCGCTGTTCTGCTATCACAAATGATAGAATCGGGACAAATTGATTGTAAGAGTACATAGTTCTCTAACGAGTGACATTACGAATTAGAAGATTTTAAGAACATTCAGAGCTACCGGATATGAGGTTCAAAAAAAGCGGAAGTTACTGCAGTGCACTCCCTACACACAAAGTCCATAACTGATGTGCCATAAGCTACTATGCCATTATATATTTCTGGACCGACAGAATCATTGGTCGAACCTATAAAGAGAAAATTGTGGATCCTTTTACAATCACATAAGTCGATGAGATAAGACATGCAAGATGGCGGCAGAATTCATCGAATTCAAGGCACTATGGATGCTATCTCAAGAACATTCGGTTCGTATATCCAGGACAGGAAATTCACCGAATCTGAATTCTTGTGGACTATTCACTAGGGGTCTAACCAAGAATACCATCGCAATTGAATATCTCTAGAAAACCTCAAGATTCTCAAAGAAAGGAAACAGAGTCGATTTCGGAAGACTCAAGGCACAAACTTATTGACCACTCTTTAAAGAGGTTGAGAGCGGTTACCAAAACAAAGGGCGCCATTTCGAGAACATTTTTATATATTCCATTCATTTGTACCCTGTTTCGATGGCATTTGTAGTTTTTTTTTTAATAATTTTTTCTGGTGACAAACTCATGAGGACACGTTGTACTATAACGTTGAATGCATCCATTTACACCAATAAAATTGAACTGATCCTAACTTTAACTTAAGATTTTTGATAATCTATAATAACGATAATACCATCACCTCAGTAATATTTGTTGTTTGCATTTTGTGCCTGCTACTTCTCGAAGGTGGAGTGTTACATGACTCATGCACTGACAGATACGCATTTAACATATGGTGCAGTAAGAAGCACTGTCCAGAAAGCCGAATGGATATACAGAGAAATGTCTCGCAGTGGGTGTCATTGAAATGGAAGACAGTTATTGCTGTAGATAGGAACTAACAAGAGACTGGATCGTTCGAGACACATAGATATAGATGATCAGGTTTGTAATAATGATTCATGTCTAGTCACTGACAATAATTTTCCATTAATTTGTGAGTTGAAAGATCACACAATCTTATCCTTCCCTAGCACTTGATTTGAATTGTTTTCTTTATGTAGACGGTTTATTCAAGTTGATGGTAACATCCGTAAGCACCTGGATAACAAATTTCCTAAACATTGAATTGGAAGATAAGGTCCCGCCTAGTGACTAACGCAATTTCCAGATCATATTATTCTGGATTTTTCCTATGGGGTCACATCAAGTCGTTGGTGTGTGAAACTCCAGTAGAAACCAAGAAGGAACTGCAATGTTCTTCAACAGGTACCAGAAATCTTTCATAAAGTACGGCAAAATTGTATGCAAAGTTGCAACGCATATATTGCATATATTATAGCTTGTAAGTTGTTCATGTGTATCAATAATTAAGGCAGCCAACAAAAACATTCTTTAAACGTATTTCTCTTAAAAGATCTAGTAAGATATATAAGTTTTGATTTTTTCACTCAAAATACTTAATTTAAGCGTCTCTATTATTCGTATTTACCTTTCAATCGTAGCCGTGGAATTGGTCAAATTTCTCGAGCTAGAAGCTTCAAGAGTCCGTGGTTTTCAACGTAAACCTGGACGTTCAAGTAGCTCTATAAGAAATAATCACACGGTAAAAAATCCGGTAAGAGAAAAAGCCACTACACATCCACACGCAATGAAATGAGACGCTCTGTAAAATGTTTCCTTAAAAAAACCGTGGATTCTCTTGAAGTATGGCAAGTAGCCCCGTCTTGTTGAAACCAAACCCTACCGAGGGCAATCCGATGCCTTCTCCATTCAGACATCAAAAATGTCACTGTGCGTCATAATAAATCGGACTATTCCGCACCACACAGTTACTCTCTCACTATATAAGAGGGCTTTGATGGACTTCCCGTGGACTATTTTGTGACTAGCACTGGCAATTTTGTTTGTTTACAGTACCCGATAAGTGAAAATGAGCCTCGTTACTCGATATCAGAATACAGTCATTTTTTAAGCTTCCAGCATCGCTTCTGCAAACGTAAACCGCCATACGTCGTCATTTTCCGTCAGTTGTTGAACCATCATGACTTTGTAAAAGTGCAAAATTCGGCGAACTGGCCTGTCGAACTCTTTCGATGTTTTCTGGTGTTCTAACGGTCCGGTCACCTCCCCGAGTTGTTCCAAGTCTTGCCGTTTCTCTCGTTCTGAAGTTGTTAAAACATTTCCGTGTTGTTGGGTGAGGTGAGACCGCATCGTGTCGACCAACATTGATGTGAGTCCGAAATCTCCGCCTTGTCTGCACCACCGAATGATCGGTTGCAACAAAGGCGCGTAGTTCAATCGTCCACAGCTACTGAAACGGGAACTAACGAGTGAATATCAACCATTGCGCATGCGCTAGTTCCCCTACCGCCAATGTAACAGCTCCCTGCCGGACTTTGTACGTAATATACGATAACTAACTGTAGTACAAAAAAACTTACAGTAACTAATGTGTAAACAAAAGTGTACATACGTAACAATTTGACAAATTTTTCTAACCAATCATCGTGTGATAATATTAATGCCCATTAATACTGCATATTGATGGAAGCTGCAATACAAAAAACCCGAAATGGGAGGAGTTTTGCTCCAAGCTCCCTTCAATTCGATCCTAGTTCAAAATGATAATTATATCTTTAGATCCATTAAAGTACCTGGTAGTAGCTATGGTAACTGACCAGGAATCAGAGAACTACTGCAACAACTACAGTAATGCCTCGATGCACACGGAGAATATTTTGAAAAACTAACAATTCTTTCAACCGTTTCCTAAAGTTAAAGTAAGTCTTGATTAGACTTGAACGACTTATATTTGCAAACAGCTGTTATAAATAAGTTTCAGCTTATAATTTGTTTGTCAAACTTTGATTCACATGAGAACTATACTCGCTTGGTAATGAATATAACTTAATGATGTATTCACTGACAAGTAGCAGCCTCGGAATACAACCTCAATGGACCAGTATAAAACGTTCTTCTGTGTAGCATCGCCATTGGAGGCAAATCACAACAAAAGGCCAAAATCTACTGGAAGCTGTGATGGACAATAAGCAGCATCGGATCCACATAAAATTCCAAATCTAGAATTCTTCTTAACTAAAGACGTAGCTTCAAATTGTACTGCAATTGAAGCAAATCTAATTTATTGTCAGACTACACTCCTGTGTACCTTGCAGTACATACATAAGCTGCGTGGACTGCTTCGCCTAAACAAACTAAAAACTGCAAATACGCAAAAAGAAGAGTTAGGGAAGAATAAAAAAAGATAACGAACTTACAACAGATTAGTCCAAAACGTCCGTCTAACTCTTGAAGAATTTAGAAATTCAGCATTTCAAGAATACCTCTTCAACCTAAATAAAGACGATCACTTCATCTGGAGAGCAATCAAAAAGTTTAAAAGACTACAACTTCCCATGCCACCCATCAGAATTGACTAGAACAAATAATGACAAGGCAAACACCTTTGCAGAATATCTGTCAACCATTTTCAAGCCGTCCTTTCTTCCTCCAGGCCATGATAAGAGTAAAATTGAATTTTTTTAAATTATACCTACCAAATGTTAGCCTCTATAAATCCTACTACGCCAGAAGAAGGAAACTTTTTTAAATCTGATATTAGTAAATTCAAATAGCACGCTATGATCTAATCACCCGTCAAGTATTATAGATCTTACCGAGAACGGCAGTCTCATAACTATAACATTAAACCTAATGCTGAGCCTTTCATACTACCCTTTGAATAAAAACCTTGAAGAGAAAGCTTCGTACAGACCTATCAGCCCACGTTCCCAAACTAAGCAAGGTTTTCGAAAGATTATTGCCGCAGACTTCATAAAGACACCTAATCATCAATTTAGATTCCGCGAAGGACATTCAACGATCCACCAAACTGGCAAAAATCTTGCGAAAGAGGAATATTGCACGACGTTGCCCGAACATTTAACAAAGTGCGCTTTATAAAATAAAAATGTCTATACTAAATACCTATTCCTTATTGCTAAAGATCAATTTTACTCTGTAAAATACAAAGATACCTTCTCCAAACTTTATTTTACAGTGTCCTTCAGGGTACTGTACTTAGCCTGTCCTTTATCTTGCTAATATACCCGATCAACAGACACCTTAATGGCTACCTTTGCTGATGATGCTACCGTAATATCCACTCATCAAATTCCAGATATTGCCAGTGAGCATCTTCATCAAAGCTTAAACCTTATTAGTGAATGGTTTAAACTATGGCGAATAGAAGTTGACCGATCCACACTGGTGCAAGCTACATTCACCGCTCGAACTGCATATGTACACCTCTCAACATTAATTGGCTTGAAATTCCAGCCGTCTGCGCTTCACATATCTAAATGAAAAGGAAGCAGCTAAACTTAAAGTTCAGAGAAATGTATTGACTACTTGGAAGGCAAATTGGACCGTCCAAGAAGACCTAAGCGTACCATACGTTCAAGAAGAGCTAGAAAGACTTGCTGAAAAATATCGTCCTGGACATTTCAATCAACTTGTAGATTAACTCGCGGATGGTATAACACTACGAAGACTAAACAGAGTATGGACTTAAGATTTGTGGCTTGTATCAAATAGTTGTTAACACTTGTAATAAATCTCAGCAAGAGTAGATTGTAAGAATTAATATTCATTAAAAAAAGTACCAGCAATAAATCTTATCGAGCACTAATCAAGCAGGCATGAGTCAAACAATGTGGAATTTTAAAACTTTGCCTTACTATTGATAGACATGGTGAGTATTTCTTTCTCGCAATTCACTTAACTTCAACCTGGAATATGTTTGCGCTTAATGTGAAAACATGTTTTAAAAATTCTAGTACTTGAAGGATAAATGTCATCATGAAATGGATTAACGCCAGAAAGAGCAAAGCATTAGTTACCTACCTATAAAACACGGAGTGCGATTTTCAATTCACGCACCATGCCGTTGCTGGTGTCTTGAGCCCGCCGTCGTCAAAGAAGCTCATCGTTAACGTTACTTTTTTACTTAGCAGCAAAAACTCGACCCTCGACGAAATTTTTGCACACAGACGAGTTGACAACTCGGCTGGATTTGTTCATTTTGCAAACAAGCCATAGCTTGCTTTGCCTTATCACTTGCCTCAGTCGCGCGTCACACAACGGCGACGTGAAAATAGCGTGGCGCCGAAACACGCTACACCCCCGACAATGACTAGGCGCGAACTGAATCTTGGAGCGACGCTGGCCGGCGTAGCGGCGCGCACTCTAGCCTCGTCATAACAATTCCGGGCGTCGCACGAGTGCACCAACATAAATTTTCAAATGAGCACCAGAGAGCTTTTCACTGCTCTTTGTGCACGTGCTGGCAAGAAATGATTCAGTGATGAGTTTTTACTGTAATTACAAGATGGTCAACTATGATCGGGATTCATTTTTTTACAAAAAAAAAAACAAATTTTCAGTCTTCAACGTACTCTTTTTCATTTTTACATTTTATCAACGTTCTGGGAGCATCCTGGTGCCCTTTTGAAAAGAGGCTTTTGGTTGGCGGGGTATCCACTCGCGAACAGTCTGGATGACGGCGTCGTCCGCAAACCGCATGCCTTGCGAGTCTGATTAGAGCCTTCCCAAGAGGTAGAAATCTCTTGGGGCCAAACCATGACTGTGCGGCGGATGTGGCAGAAGGTTTCATTTCAATTTCCGGAGGGTTTCCATTGTTGTTTTGCGTATAGAGGCGTGCATTGTCTTAAAGGAAGGCTACCCACTTTCCACCGGTCTTCAGCTTGGATCGGATCTTTTCCTTTGCGCTAGGAGGTCTGAGTAATAAGCTGCATTGACTGTTCTGGCATCTGTCATGGATAACTCCCGCCAGTCCCAAAAGAAAGTTGCCACCACTTTTCCCGTCGAACGGCTCCTCCGCGCTCTTTTAGGTTTGAGAGAACTGGTATGCCGCCACTCGCGTGATGACTATTGGGACTCAGGAATAAAATAGTGCACCAGCGTTAAATTGATGGTCACTATAGACTTCAAAAATGAAGACTACTGGCAGCTTGCATGCGCATCATTTTGTTCACGTCCGTCAAAGTGCGTGGTACCCACTGTGCATTCAGCTTACGATAGTGCAAATGGTTTTTCACAACGTCTTTTACACTACCAACACTGATGGACAGCATTGCTCCAAGTTATTTGATAGTGCGCCTATTCTCACAAATAAGCGCGTCTATACGATCAATGTTTGGCTCGGTGACGGGTATTCGCAGCCGACGATTATGCGGTTAATTCTCCACAAGCTCCCTACCCTCTCTGAAGCACTTACACCACTCAAACACAAGGTTCCGTGAGAGACTCTCTTGGTCTTGTGGTGATTTTCAGCAGACGGGACGTTTTCTCCATCTTGCAATGCGTTTTCCACGCTTCGCGGTACCTTCTGTTCGCCCATCATTCTAGCAAATTTCAAAAAGGACTAAACAGATTCTAACCGGAACAGAAGGGAGGGTGAAGGTTGTGGCCCCACTTTCTGAAGGTCGCACAGTTGCTGCGCATTGCGACTTGTTTACACACAAATCAGTTCCGGTCATATTTGAACCGCCTTGTACTTAGTGTCGGCAAACCAAAATTTTTCTGAAGTACTGAGAGAACTTTAAAGAATGTTAATTTTGTATCAAGGCACAGCTAAAATTTTTAAGTCATCTCTTGAAAGACATTCCATTGATATAGTATGCGTCTCGCCACAAAACTTAAGATATCTAAATAATAAATCTACTGCGCAGATAGAAAAGTCAGCAATGCACCATACACCACGAATCAACACTATAAACCTCGAGATCGTTGGAATTAAAATAAAAACCCATGATGGCAGTGCCGTAAACATAATATGTGTCTATAACCAACCCAACAAACAGCTACTAGAGTAAGACATTTCAACAATTTTTAAACAAGTGAATCCTACTTATTGGTGACTTAAACTCCAAAAACACCTCTGGGGATGTAGAGCATCCAAACCCTCTGGAACCAAACTCTCCGATCTAGCATCCACGTATGCTTTTAAAATAGAAATGATCATTAACCAGCCTGATAGGTGACTGGATATTCTCGTTCGCACGGACTTTAATAAACAAACACTGCAGCAACCTCTACAACACAACTCTTGATCAATAACTCAGGTAACCAAACCATCTTCAATCTCTAACCCAAATTGATGAAGTAATCATACACATAACGAAAAGCATCGCCGATAGCGGTCATCGAACCACTAAAGAGAAAATTAACAGAAAACGTGCTAACGTTGACTCGTCACCCAAATATATACTTGATTTAATTAAGCAATAGAATACAATGGATTACGGAAGACAACCAAACGGATACTACCTCAATCTTACATAATACTATCAAGCTCCTCGGGCGCTCAAATATTTAACTCAGATGAAGAAAATTGCAAAGCCTTGCAGATTATCTTGAGAAAACATTTACTTACCATAACCACGATGATCCCGTTCTCAATAAGATAGTGACCAACTTTGTAAAATCATCAACCAACCCCAGAGGCAAACCTTAACCCAACATCACCAATAAATCATATGCATATTTAGCAACAATTTCTAATGCATGGTATTTCCCCAATATATGAAAACATGCAATTACACTTGTGTTCCGCAAACCGGAAAGGATAAAAAAGACATTGGCAGTTACAGACCAATCATCTTACTATCAACGATTTCGAAGCGATTTGAAAAAGTTATCCACTCCCGACTTAATGGCGAAGTCCAAATTTTGAATATTCTTTCAATTCGTTTCAGAGAAGGCCACTCCACTTGCCATCAACTTGTAACCCTGATTATTGATATAGCGCAAGCTTTCGATCGCGTGAGGAGAAACGATCTCAAATACTACATCAAAGCCATCCCATTCTCTATTCTAGACAATCGCACGTTCTCAGTTAAAATTCACACATTCCAATCCTCCACCAGATACATATATGCAAGGCAGCAGCATAGTAGGTCCACTTCTCTTCAACATCTTCATGCAAGACTTTCCTATTATTAACGCTGACCTCGTAATGTAGACAGATGCCACAGTCATAATAACTAAAGATGAACGTCTGGAAATGGCACTCTCCAAACTACAAGATGATACTACCATACTAAGCAAATGGTTCACGAAATGAGACACATCCATCAACCATGCCAAATTTATTACAAAAATCTTTGCTCAAAAAACCAAAAGGACACAAGAAGTTAATACCATTTCTGAATCGCAAGTTCTAATGTGCCTCTATCCTGTACAAGTCATTGATAGGCCCGTTAGTCCTCTTCAGGACAACACACCTAAAACCGATCTCCATCGAACCCGGGTACTCCAGAACAAAATCCTTTGAACTGCAGTCAACGCTCCCTAGTTAAAACATTCTGAAGAGCTCGTCTTGTCTATCAGATACTTAAGTGAAACAAAATCTTCCACTGGATGTCAATCAAGGTTGCTGTTGAATAATTAAACCTCAGACGACATTATTTTTTTAAAACTGGCGTTGCGTACAGCACAATATGCAGTAATATTAGGTATTGAAACTATATGGATGCACTTTAAATGCCCTAAAAATAAGCTCTTGGTAAGACTAGTAAACAAGTTCTTTTGATTTATGTCTCATCCCATGCTGTGTTTGATTGCAACCAATCATCGCATTTAGTGCAAAGCTCAAGCTGAAAGACCCCACCTTGTACAGATTTTACAGAAAAATAAGTACTCAAAAATGATCATAGCAACACTGAAGACACTACAATAAAGGGTGGTCAAAATTAAGCTTTATAGTGGTTTTCCCGAATAATTCGAATTTTATTGCAGTTAGAGCTTACGACGATACCTTTAGCAATGTTTTCCCATAAATGCCCTAGAATCGTAGTAGGTTCGTCGACATAAACCATTTCCTTCAAATAACTCCGGAGAAAAAAATCTAATGGGGTTAGACCAGAAGACCGCGGCCGCCAATCGATGTCACCCTTGAAAGATAACACGACTGGGAAATGTGGCTTGACGCAAAGTAAGACATGTGGCTCCATCTTGTTGAAACCACACGTCATTCACATTCAAATCGTCAATTTCATTGAAAAAAAGGTGTTTAGCATCCCCAGCAGCATATAAAGTACAAACCAATAATTCCTCCAGCCCACAGTGCGCACCAAGTAGTGCATTTTTGTGGATACATTGGTTTTTCTTAATAGCACGTGGATTTTACCTGCCCCATATGCGACAACTTTGACGATTCACAAATTCACTTAAAGAAAAATCAGCATCAACTGCCGTGTTCTCTAAAACCCAGTTCACAAATGTATGGCGTTTCTGGTTGTCCGTTTCTTGGGTTAACTGAATTTTATTCGCCTGTAAATGCAGATCTTTGTTGAAATGCGTTGCGTACTACTGTATACTTACTTACTTTATCTTCTCCCTTTGTACCTCACGGTATTGAGGAATTGAGCCATTTTTTATATTCTCTCTTATTGCGAGCTAAGGTTCTGATTTGCCTGTTCTCCTGTTGATTTCCTTTACGTTATCTTCCAGTTATATACGGGTTCGTCCCCTGGGTCTTCGTCCTTCACTTCTCATGTCAATTTTTCTTATATCTCTCCTCCCCCATGTAAACCATATGGCCATAGCACTGTAGTCGCTAGTTTTTCTAGAAAACACCCTTAAGGGCATTTATTAAAATTACAATCAGATTATTGAATCGTTCCAGGAGTAATTTTATCCAAACTTAAATTACTACCGCAAAACTTAAATCTAAGGACTTACTAGTATCCCTTAGTTTCTAATAACTTAAGTACACTAATATTAACCACTTAACTGACCAATTTGTTACGTGCAGAGTGACCCAAAATTTCATTTTTGTTAGATAACTTTTGACGTAAAAACGACATCTGTATCAAATTTATTTAATAACTTTTCTGGGTATGGTATATTTTAAAACATTCAATACACAACGCAGCATTACAATCTGGGCAGTAGTATCCCGGCTCTTTTCGTATTCTCTTGTACTTTACACTGTTTTGTTGGAATTTCCTTTTTTTCTGTAGATGCTATTGTTTCAATAAAATATCTACTCACTAAACGTAATGGTGAAGCCGATGATGGACGTCCTGGTTGCCGCTGCACTACACCGTATTTTTCTATTATTTGTTCTATTAGACGTGGTCTCAAACGATGACTTTTTGACCCCCTCCCCTGTTTTGAATACCTAACCAACAAAAGAGTTCCATATCGCCTGGTCCAGGATGTGCGTGATTATAATAATATTTAGTAATAATATTTTCCCCGTTTTTCGATTACGGGATAACTTGTTATATGATGATCAGCTCTGTTAATACCATCCATAGGTATAATCTTTGGCCACTTTTGGAATGTTTGTTGTTGCGTTCCTTCTTTGTACGTCTATCATTTCTGTATTACGAATTGTTGACAATAAGGAGACGTCTTTTGGGCATTTCACTTCATTACGCAGACCTTTCTTTGTTGATATACAAGCATTTCTCCATTTTTAGTTTTTTCTTCTGCAAATCTTTTGGCACTTCCTTCCTATTCAGTCTCAGGGTTCCAAATGCGTCAGTTTTCTTTTGTAAAAGAATATCACTAAGTTCTGTTGTTTATAGTCAAGCAATATGTTCAAAAGTGATTTCATCAGTGTCATAACTCTGGGTGTACCTAGGCAACGACTTCATTCTTGGTTTCAAGCACTGTGCCCTTGCCACTGTAAATAATGAAAGACCAAACATATCCAGACTTAGATTCACAAAGCATGTAAGATTTAATGCCAAATCTAGCTCTTTGTAGTGGTGTAAACTGAATCCATCCTAATCGACCTTTATATCGCATTAGACTCTCGTCGATTGTGATATCTCTCTCAGGTGTAATTGCACTAGAAAACTTCTTATTGAGACGTTCTACAATTGGCCATATGTTATTTAGTTTAGGATTTGGATGGCTACTAGCGTGGTCAGTACAATTATCTACAAAAGGAATGTATCGTTTCAATAAAGCTAAACGTTTGTATGACAACACCTTAGCGAGAAAAGGTGTTTCTATGCAAATAGATGTATGGTACATCGTGTGGTTGGTTCTCGGGTTATAATTATAATTCGCTTTTATACTCGTGCGAGTACGGTAGGGATGGTGGTGAAGGGGAGTTGTTGACGTCACCGGAGTGGTAGATAACGTAATCGGGCTAGCTGCTGACGTAAATTTTGGCATTCTCTGACGACACTCGCTCTTTCGCCGTATTGGGGTCTATTTTTTGCTCCTTGAGACCCTGTTAAAATTATTTTTATATTTATAAATCTCGGGCAAAACACACGGGACAGTCGCTTAATTTTTAGAATTTCTTCTGAAGATGTCCGCCGCAGTTGTGGACGAAACGTCAAGAGTTTCTGAACTCCGACCCCGGCCTTATAACCCAAGAACCACTCACACGATGTTTCTATGCAATCTTTCTTCGACCAGTACCACTCATATATTGACTTGCTATAATTCTTTGAAGAATATTGAGAGCAAAAAAATAAATATTTCTGCACAGGCTATTCTCACAATTCCAGAAAGCCTTGATCTGTTAGTTTCCGTTGTAATCAAATCCATTATTTTAGAATTACAGAGATATTCCAAGTAATGTAAAGTATGTGACTCTGTATCCTGTCCAATCGGTAAATCTGCACCAAGTGTATTGGTGAATGGAAATCTTGAAGGAACGGACGTTGGCCTATCCAAATACTTCAACAAATTCTCTAAACGGCCTGAAATCTTCATTCTCAGAAGATTTGTCATCCGAAGATTCGAACAATCACTATCACTTCCTGATTCACTAATCAAGAATTGCTCACCGGTATCATCTCCCAATTCATACGTTGGGCACGAATAAAATAAGGAAAAATGGCAAAAAATGAAATTTATTACGTAGATCGCACTAAAAACACGCATCAACAACCGGTACCAGCAAATACAACGTTCTAAATGAAATTTTATGCAATAATGTATGTGTTATCGTGTCCACAACACGCAGTCGTAACCGATTGAATAGTCTCACACATAAACAAGTGCAGATAAATTGAGGTCATCGCATCGCACAAGTGTATCTCATGGAAGCAAGAATCAAACACTTCAAAAGGATGTATGCCTTATGACGTTCGGGATAGTCAGTACGTAAACAGACGCGCTGCCTAAGCGACACGGGGTAAACTGTTAAGTGGTTAACCCATATCTTGAGTCTTCTTGTCAGATTGTTGTTATCGAGGAGCTTGATAGCCTCAACATTCACATGCTAGTTGAGTCGTTGTTTGTGATTTTTTGCAACTCTGGTAATAGTCTGATCCACAGTGTCCGTCTGAAGGTCTCGGTGGAGATCACTGTTTCTAATACACCAAGACGCACTGATAATCCTGGAATTTCTGGATCCTTAGAATATTACTCTTGCTAATAGGTGAATGCGTATATCCACACTGGTTTAAGGATTTGTTTATAAATGTTGATAGACAGGAGTGTCTATCAAGTAATCAGTACTTGCACCTTATATCAGGCTCTATTATTTTCTTTTTAACATGGACGTACTAGCAAAGATATTTTGCTGAGTTGACATAAGCGATCTGGGCATTATTTATGTTAACTGGAATTTGTTGCTCTCTTTTATTTGTAAAATTAGCATGTACCGATTTGGTTTCGTTCAGTTTGATTTGCCATCTCTTGGTCCAATTACTGATTTGATTGATTGATGCTGCAATCTATTTGCAGCCTCTTCATGGTCTTTACCTACCGCTAGGATAGCAGTATCGTCTACCTACGGAGACGTTAGACCACATGACGTTATCTCGTTAAAACTGTGGGCAAAAACGCCGGTAGCAGTAGCGATTTGTGGTAGAGGCTCGCCCAAGCGACCTCGACGGCTGCTCGTCCAACGTGGTGGAGGAAACTACCGACACGAGTGGGGCTGCGTTTCACTCTACGACACAGGCTCATAAAGGTGCTTCGAGCCGCCCTATCCCACAATAGTGTGGGTAACGGGCGCGAGAAGTGTCAACTAATGTAGAGGCTCACGCAAGTGACCTTGACGGCTGCTCGTCCAACGTGGTAAAAAAACTTTACCGACACGAGTGCGTAGTGCGCCTTACCTCGTGGTGCGTAAACCCGTAAAACTCCTAGTGGAGCTACCCAATCCCACACTTGTGGGCAACGGATGCCGCTAGACAGTAACAGAGGGGTAGAAGTATCACGAGAGTGACCTCGACGGGTACTCGTCAAACATGGTAAGGGGAACCTTACCGACACGAGGACTAAGGGGAGGGGGTAGCCAACCGGGACGACTTCCCCGTTCCCCCTCATTGGTGTTGGACTCTTAGGAGTGGTGGCACCGCTTTAGAAACAGGTGGGACTTGTTGGCCTTTGTGCGAGCGTGCCCTTGAGCGGTGGGGGGGAGCTTCAGCCTGCCCCCAGCGCCCGTCAATTATGTCCGGCCTTCACTGTCGGACCCGGCGGGCGAAGCCGTAACACCTCCGGCATTCAGAGTTGGTGAAATAGAAGCATAGTTTGATTAAGAGAGTCATAGTTACGACGACAACAGGGGGTGTATACCACTGGTGTAGATCAGGTACAGCAGGTACTCCAACACTGATTTCTTTTAGTTCTGTGTATGCTTCATCTCGTTTTACTCTGAAGAATCTGTCCGAAATGTGCAATTTCCAATAATTCTGCATATTTCTGTGGAAGCAGCATATTCAGTTTATATTTTTAGCCATTATGCCATACCTTATCAAAAGCCTGGACAACATCAAGGAAGATGGCTGAGCAGACTTCGTTTTCTAGTGCGTTAATTTACAGTGAGACAAAATTAATAAACTATGGTTCTGCTTGAGCTTGGACAGGTAAAAACTTCTCGACAAAAAGTCTGAAAATCAATATAATTACAAACTCATAGTCCATTATGGTTTGCCACAACGATGTCCTTAAGGAAAGCAACTAGCCTTTATAATGGGATTATTTAATTTTTTCTCCTACCATTTGTATACAAAACCATTATTTGGCTGTAACGTACTAGCTCTTTTCAAATAATACAGCACAAGGTCAACCAAGAAAGTGTTTTTGTTTTATGCTCTGCATTAGAAGTCAGATCTATCAATATTTTTTCTTGATAACAATATAGAAGAGATTGCTTCACAATTGATAGCAACCTCATGCCACGATTTCTCTGCTGCTATTACTATTATTCAATTACATACAATCATTCACTTTGACTTTGTCTTTATTTTAATCATCCCCTCTAGATTGTCCATTTGTCTTATAAAATCTTAATTACTCTCACATACTTCAAAGCTTATCTTCAAAAATTAGAAATAATGCAACCTAGTTGCTGGCTTTCCAAAAGCAAAATAAAAAGGATGATTGGAAATTACACAAGCCATTAGAACGCCCCCACAATTGTGCTATAATACTATAATAATAAGACATACAGCAACCTTTGTCTACTTACCCTTGTGCACACACGTGCATTTGCTATTACCAATATCACCGCCAAAACTTATTTTAAAACATTCTGCGTTTTGAGCAGTTTGATACATTGTTCATAGACCTTGTGGAAAAATTTTCCATACACCCTTCAAGCATAACATGTGGAATTACTCAATTTTTCGAGTTATGGCTTCCAAAAGAGCTTCAAGAATCCGCAGTTTTTAATGTAAATCTGAGCTTTCAGGTAACCCCATAAGAAATAATCACACAGTGAAAGATCTGCTGATCGAGGGTGCCACCCCGGACCCCCGCACAATGAAAAGTCTCGAGATGTGGCATGTAGCCCATCGTTTCTGCAAACCGGCATATATAGTCATTCTCCTTCAGTTCTTGAACTACGATGATTTTGTAAGGATGGAAGTGGAGGTCAAAGTGCAAAATTTCATGAAAGCTGGCCTCCACAACCTATCATTCCATGTTTTAACTATCTAATCACCTTCCAGAGTTACTCCAGGTCTCACAGCTCATCTCATTCTGAAGTCATTAAACCATTTAATATTATTGGGGGAAATGGACCACATCGAAGTGAGTTGGAAATCTTTGCACCACAAAATAACCAGTTATAACAAAGGTATCGTAAACAAAGACATTTTATTCAATCATCCACGACTCTTATGCAACCAAAAAGTGTATATCAACCACTGTGTCTGTGCTAATTCCCTCATCACAGTTACACCCATCCCAAAAACGCAAAACTTCGCTGCCAGACTGTATATTAATTGCTTTCTAAAACTGTTACAGGCTTGGTTCAATTTATTTCACTTCAGATATATTACACTCTCAAAGTCAAAAATAGTACACTAATAGAATAATTGCTACAAAAAAGCAAATTAAATAACATCATCAAATATAAAATATCAATTAAAGAACTTATTGCACTATCTTCGCTTAGTTTATTTTTTTCCCAATGCTTTTTGTGTTTGTGCGGTCTTTTGCTTAGCTGCCTCTTCTTTTTCTGCAAAAATATTTCATTACTTTCAAGCAGCAGTAAGGAAGGCCGAAACTCACCCTTCTTTTCTAGTTCTCTTCTCTTCTGTGCCTCTTCCCTCTGCTGTCTTATAATTGCCAGTCGAGCCAAGTCGGCACGAGCCTGCTCCGTCTTGCCCTCTGCGTGAAGCTTTTGATAATGAGCTTGGGCTCTTTGCTTTTCGATCTCTTCACGCTCTCGGCGAGACAGCTGCGGCTTTTCTGGCGCCGCCTCTATATCGAGAGTATTTAGCTTTTTACTCTTCTTTTGCACTCTATTAGGATTCTCCACTGCTATTAGATTAGATACACCCTTCGCCTTACGTGGGTCCTGATAAGTACAAAAAAACTGTAGTTACATCTAACCTATGAAAATCAAATCTACAAACCTCTTCATCACTACTACTCTCCTCTTCACTACTGGCGCTATCACCAACACGTTTATCCCCCGCTGCAGCATTTGCTTCCTCTTCCTCGCTGCTGCTCTCTCCGTGTTGCTGTCGCCACTTCTTCTGCTGCTCCTCTTTTCTCCGCTCCTCCTCTAACTCCTCGGGGTTCGTAAACCTGCGGTTGCGACCCTTATGGCTCGTGAACTTGCCTTAATAGAGAAACATTTCAGTAAGAGACCTCGGAAACTGCACAATACTGACCTCGTGGCATTTTATCCAATTACCTATTCAAAACTAAAGCACAAAATTCGTTAGCTTCGTTTACGGAAGTTCAGTTCGACAGCACAATCACGCCAATCACACTTTCAACGTTGATGCGGTTTCACCATGGCCGCCCAAATTTTAGCGAATTCGTGACTGTCACCTTATCAAAATGCAAGTTCCTAAAAAGCAATTGGTGCTCCTGTTTTCGGTAATTTTTTTTTGTATTATGCTATAAGCGATATGTTAAAATTGCAATAGTTACTACAATAAAATTTTATAACATTAATGCGAATGGGATCAGCTTTTTAGTTAGTAATTTTATACGATCAAAAAATATTTTTACTTCGAATTGTTTATTAGGGGCATCTCTGGTAAAACATACAGGGTGTTTTGCAATTTGTAAGATTGCCTTCATAACACTATATTTAAAAGTATTATGTTTCTCACCTTAAAAATTATTGAGTTAAAAGAAAAGGTGAAAATTAATAGAATACGCTTTTATATGTTAAGAAAGCATAAAAATTAAGCAGGAAATGTTGTCTATAAAAGAGGCTACCAATACAAATATCCCTGATTTCTTATACTTTGTACTTTTTAAAATTAATTTTTTAATTTTTTGGTTTATAATATTTGTCCTTTTATAAAATTTATGCAACTCCACTCAAATACATATTTTTTTTTAATTGAATGAATCCAAATACGGGCCTGTACAATTGTCAACCTAACCTAGCTTTTGTGATATTTTCTAGTAAATATTGCAGCGTATCTGAAACGATTTTTGCGATGCCCAAGGTTCGGCGAAGTAAAAAGCCCCCGCCAGAAGGATGGGAATTAATCGAACCCACTTTGGACGAACTGGAACAGAAAATGCGAGAAGGTAAGCGAATTTTCCCCGTCCAATTTTGATGATTCTTGAATGTCATTCCAGCCGAAACGGAATCGCACGAGGGCAAGCGCAAGCAGGAATCGTTGTGGCCGATATTCAAGATCCACCACCAAAAGTCACGCTACATCTACGACCTCTTCTACCGCAGGAAAGCCATCAGCCGCGAACTGTACGAGTACTGTTTAAATGAAAACATAGCCGACAAGAACCTCATAGCAAAGTGGAAAAAGCAGGGCTACGAAAATCTGTGCTGTTTGCGTTGCATCCAAACACGAGATACCAATTTTGGCACCAACTGCATTTGCAGAGTGCCAAAGGGAAAACTGGAAGAAGTAGGTTGTTGATTAAGATATTAACTTGATATTTATTAATGTTTTTTTTAGGGTCGCATTGTTGAGTGCGTTCATTGTGGTTGCAGAGGTTGTTCCGGATAAAGGAGTTTGTCCAACATCTATCTAGTTCATAAAATTGTTAAATAAATATATAAAGATTCACACACTTTAACAGAACTTTATTAAACTTATGCATAAAGTATATAACACAAAGTAACCCTATACATAAGTAAATTAACCATTATAAAAATACATACATATGAGTATATAAGGCACTGATTGCTATCTTACAACAAAAATTTTATTCTAATTGAGCAAAATATAATCCTCAAATTAAACTGGTATAGTAATTTCAGGATTGTACGATAAGGAACTTTTATCCATAAGGGTGTTTCCGATTCCGTTAATTAAATCCTTATAGACGAGAGGATTCAAATTTTTGCCCAGTTGGTACAACACAAAGTAGTCCCCAAAACTGAGGCGCTTAATGATAACCTCTGCGTTCGTTCGAGACATGTAGCGTGCTTGCGCCATCAGCAAATAAACTCTGAATCTGGGCATAAACAGCACAAGTGCGCGATAGAGCAGAGCAACGGCCGACAAGACGGCAAGCACATAGAGCCAGAACCACAAAAAGATAAACAGCTTCTCGTTCACAACATTGAGAGGCAGGACGCAGAGAGCATCGCGGGTTTCGGGTGTACCGGATGGGCCATATTTGTAGTACGTACACTTGGTCAACTTTGGAAAGATCTTGGTCATGGGGTTAATGCCGTTGAATGTTGCCAGAGCTATGCCAAAGCCTGAGAACTGATTGCTTAGGAACCAGTCCATTAGAACAATTTGACATATCTAGAAAAGATCAAATTAAAGGATTTGCTTTATTAAATAGAAGCATTTATATTTACCACATTTAGGAAATTCAGAATTTCACAGATGACGAACCGAATGCAATACATGTTGTGTGAATACTTTCCGGCCAGCATATAACTAATCAGCCGTTCCTTACTATCCTTACTCCAGTTAGCCGAAATCAATGGTCCTCCTGTTTTAGAAAATATCTCTTTAGCAGTACCCAATAACATCATTACAAACATACCGAAATCTTTAACAAGCATTCGCAATCGCCCTCCCTCCCAATTCTTCCACAAATACCGTGGAAAGTAGAACAGCAAAGCTTGGAAACAGAATACAATGCACACCCACTGATAGTACTTTTGCATAATGATTGTATCATCAGGGCCTTCCGGCTGCATCGCTTCTAGCCAAGGGGTATTCGTCTTAGCGGCTCTCTTACGAGGAGTCACATGATTTCCCAACCCCGGCATCAAGTCCTCTGAAAGATTGAACAGAATATTGTTGAATGCGTACAGAAATTCATTACGCAGTCACCTGACAAAGTCCGTTTAATGATAAAAGTGCCATATATCCAGCAGTACGTGTCGATCACACTTTTGCGATCATCTACAACATCGCAGTTGATGGGGTCTCCGAAGTACTGCTTGGACGTCACCAAGATCGAGAACACTATCAGCATTATAACCGTGAATCGGTAGTGGAGCTTAAACACATTGTTGTCTGTGTGGATATTCTCGAGTTTGATTAAGGATTTAAAGGAGTTGAGGAAATCGAGCATGATTTGCATTCAATTTTCCGGAATTTTCCGCGCTTGCACGCACAACTGGAGCACATCAAACCGCTGTGGTATCAAAAAGTTGAAGCCGTTTTTGTAAAAGTTACCGCCGATTTCAGCGAGGCGGGCTACATAAAGGTGAGTTTACATATGGGGTATTAGCATAAACATCATTTTGTGGTCAGGTTGCAATTTTTGTGGCTACGCTTAAGATGTGCAAATTCGAATTGTATGTACTAAGAGGAGTTCATATATGCCTATATATATCGATGCTGTCTGTGTTGCAGGGGCCTCAAAAATGAATTTTAAAATTTATTAAAAATACCGTCGTTACATCGAATTATACGAACATGCGCAGTCTGTGCTTCTTGCCATTAGATTTGCAAGTTGATCATCTAGAAAAATGTCTACAAAATATAAATTGGTGAATATACAGCCAAAATTGAACACGGAATGATCTTTAGCAATCCAGTAGTGATTATTGTTTAATAAAAAATATTTTACATCAATTATTAAGTGTTTATTGCAGATCCTTGTATAATAAAAATTAAATAAAGCTTTTGTCGATAAGCACAGAGGAGACACCAAATTTATATAGTTGTACTGATGTCTCAAGAAGGAATTATTGCCTTCATGTTGTTGCCGTTAACTTAAATTGGCATTAACGGCATCAAAGCACGTTCCATGCTTGAAATAATCAAAATATTTTAAAGGTATAAACTACTTTTTTATTTGTTGTTACATAAAATTCTAAGCAAATAACTATACACATGTTGTATTAACTGTTTGGGCTGTCTATGTTATGATGGAAATTAGTAATACTTTTACTAATTTTAACGTTTTAAGTTTCTCGTCACTTTATACTTCTAGAAATTGGGCTGAACACACTGAGAAAGAGCAAAACAGGAGTTTATCTAATATTAGACATATTTAGAAACTAAATTTGGATTGATCATAAACTTAGAATTGTTTGTTTTCAAAATTGTTTCTGATTAATTATCGTGCTACTCGGAGTCAGTTTGAGTGGCCTAAAACAGCAACATTTTTAAACGCATCAGCTAGGAATTTTAAAAGAACCTAGCACATTTCTATGTCAAAATCTGGTGGGTCAATCTGAATAGATTTCTACCCTGAATTTAAACTGGAGAGCCGATTGATTAAACCCCACTTGAGGAATTGGACAATAGATGAGCTGATCCCAATTCAAGGTATTATGTGACGCGCTCTGAGGAATGAATGATACTATTAACGGAGCCTCTTGGATACCAAGTGACCTCCCAGAGTAATTAGCCTTACATCTATGCAGGAAGCTCTGTAAAGGTGGATCCTCCTTTACCCCATACTTATGAGAACAGTATGGATAATATAAAACAACATACTTGTCAAAACATTACATCTGAGGAAGCTTCAGACTCGGAAGCAAATTTTATTGTCATGAAGGCAACCAGAGCACAGGCCGTTCATTTGTGGACCAAAGTATGAAAATACCAGCAGAGGATAAGAGACCTCCGATGACAAGCGCCAGGTGGGAAGACAGAAAAAGAGACTGTCAGGAGCCTGATCGGAGTCAAAAACCTCGACATTAAAAACAAAAAACACAGAAACATACAGGTACAGCCTGGCACATACAGTGAGGCTGCTAATGGACTTGAGATGGCAATAATATATAGGCGTCATTCTGAGATAACTGAACCAGTATGAAGGCCTGGTTCCAAAAAAACTTATTGATGCAATGGATAATATCCCTACTGGAAGCAGCACTCCATTGCAATTCAAACGGACACCATTTAGCAGAGAGGTCTTGTGAATGGTCAGTGCTAATATGCATTTATAAAAAGTTGATAAACATCAACCCTCTTCTGTTTGTATTTATTAAATTGTGGTTGTCATTTAAGTCTTTAGAATTAAACTTTTGTTACCATAATTGAGAATGTAGTCCCCTTTATCAAAGTAATGTTTTTTGTTTCTTCTGTAATCATTATAAGTTTATAAATTACTTCATTTTATTTTTGGAAGCCGTTTGATCTATCCGGTAGCACTACACTCTTATGAACTTATTATGCTTTTCTCATTTTCTTTATAGCACTTCTTCTGGTATTCCTATACCAGTTTGCACAAGTCCCTTACTGGATAGTTGTTGTATTCTTATGAATCCCTTATTGGTTTTCCCTAGGTCATGTGTTGTGAGTTTGCATAACAACTGATGATGGGTGCACTTCTCTGTTTGCTCACCTTGGCATCTTTCTTTTGTCGCTTCTTATTGGTCAGTCTCTCTGCCACAAATCTTTCTAGCTTTGACAAGCTTCTTTTTCTGTCCTCCCAGCTGCTGCTTGTCATCGGAGGTCTTGTTTTCCTCCGTTGATATTTTCATATCGTGATCCACAACAGGCTGCAGGCCTGTGCACCCGTTGCGTCCATGACTATAAAATTTGATTATGAGTTAGAAGCTTCCTTATAATATTTTGGCAAGTATGTTGTTTTATATTATTTATAGTTCCCACAAGTATGGAGGTAAAAAATAATCCACACCTGCAGAGCCCCTTACACAGATCTAATTACTCATGAGGTCGCATGATATCACAGAGGCTCAGTTAGCAACGCTATATACCCCCAGTATCATTCATCCTTCAGCACGGGCTGCATAGCACCTTGGCCTGGATTTGGTTCTCTTTTGTGCAATTCTCTAAACAGTGTTAACTCAGTGGAGAAGAGCAATATTTATTGACTCTGTAGTCTAGATCCAGGGTGAAGATCCTGTATAGATAGGGGGTTAATCTGTATTAACCCCCCAGTCTTGGATCGAGAAGTGCTATATTGCAAGGCTCCCCTAAAATTCATAGCTGGTCTATGGAGGGCCTTTTGGCTAGTGGGCTATGGACTTTAACAAAGGTCACTGAAAACAACTGGCTAGGTAAAAATAAAAAATATTTTGAAAAATGGAGGGGTGAAAACAAATAAGCTAGTTTATCCAATTTATAATCACACTCTTACAGACCATCAAACAAGGAAAGCTTTTGTGGTTCCATATTGAGGGTAGAGCAGAACAGAGTTCTCAAGACGATCCTTACAGTGGAATCTGAGGGAGGAACCGGAAGCGACAGACCTCCAGAAGCACAGCTAGTCAGTTACCCAAGACTTAGCAGAAATGGATGGTAAAAGATTGTAGCTATTGTTCACCACAATTTGAAAATACAAATTTCATCACAAGCAATCATGGAAATTGAAATAGGCAAAATCCACCAAGATAATTCAAGCAGCAACACCTAATATCACAATATAAAGACGGCAAGAATTAAAAAATACCGAAAAATCCATTTACAAAAATATGGCAACTAGTCTTCGAGCAGATGACATCATAATTAAGCATTAACAGAGATGAAATAATTAATCAAGAGATTAAAAAATAAAGATTTTAATTAATTCTTGTAAATATAAGCATAAAGGAAGACACCAATTAGGCACTGTGAAAAGTGATTAAAACAATGGTTAACACCCCATGAAGGAGCATGGCCTGCGAACTGAGACGTTAAGGCTTTGATATGTTTGCACCATCTCCGATGCGGGGCAATGTGGCAAGTGCCTTAAACAACTGCAATATTACCTTTTGTTTGAAACGAATGGAGATAATTATTTTTAGTGACTGAGTAAGCCATACACAGAGTATCTAGCTTAAGATCAAAATCGGCACTTTAACCACTTGACCATAAAGTGACTACTTTTGTGATATACCGAACTGAATTATTATGAAATAAAAGTAAAAGTTTAAACAATAGGGTAATGTCAACCTCCGATTTATAATGCAGATAATATCCCACATGTAATGTAGGCCACTGAAATACGAAAACGACTTTCTTTCAAGGATATAATAATAGGGGAGGATTTAAAAAATCTTTATTGACCAAATATTGTGTCCATATTACTTAGACCCAGTCCACATCTACACTAGAAACTTCTATTATTCTATGCAAGTCCACAACTATTCAAATCCAACAAACAAGGACAAGCGGAAAGTCGGTACGTGGAGAAGACGAACCAATAACGAACTAAAAGAGATTTGTGACATAGAAATAAGTAATTATGACACAAAACAGAATTTATATTGCGTTGCCCATCTTTTTAATGTAGTGTCTTCATTGCTTATTACCCTGCCTTCCTTATCCTTATAGACCGAGCTTCTTGGTCAATACCCACCTTTGAGGGCTGGGCAATTTCTAAATTTCCTTTCTTCTTGTTTGTTATACTGCGTTTCTAATGCTTCATTTTGTTTCATCTGATGCTGCCTTTTTTTCAACCCGCATTACCTATGGATTTCTTTATTTTTCCCCCATATTCATTGTAATCCCCTTCCGTTCTGCTTCTTAGCATTTGCATTTTGCTTTCCTTCCTTCTTCTAGTACATCATGATATTATTTGCCAAACTATTCTTTCTCCCCCTGTCGTGGTTTCTTTTTCATGTTACTAACCATTCTCAGTTTAGCTTTTCTTAATTATTTCCCATTCTAAGTATTTCATTTTCTATTTAAATTTCCTCCAACTGTTCTTGAATGCTTTTTTCATACAATTTTTGATCTTCCTCCTGCAATTTCTGTCATGCTTTTTAACCTTTTTTTCGGTCCTTGGAAAATTCTACTTGAATTTTATCCTGATTATTGAGTGACTTTGAGGTGTGGTTTGACATTACTAAATTAAAGTCAAAAAATTTTCATAAAAAAATTAAAATTAAAAAATGAAGCCAATAAATTAAAGTTTTAGACTAGAATTTTCTATACAAAGTCCTACTTTTTTCTGAGAATACGAGAAAAGACCCCAAAGACCAGTAGCACCAGCATGGCTGCAGATACCTTGCAGGTATTTTTATTGTACACTAAAAATAAAGAAGTACCTGCATTTACTTTGAACAAAGGGTAATAATGGCAGTCATCTAAGGCGAGTTGTTTGCCACATCAATGACGGTGATCATCATGCATAATTCACCAAAATTGTAGAAAGAATCTTTACTTTTGGTACTTTTCAGTGATATATTCAAGCTACTTTCTCGTTAATGAATAAAACGTCTCAATTCTCCTCATCTAATGATTCCTTCAGTACTCTTTATTCTACAAGTTATAAAACAGACTTATATAGCTTAACAAATAAAATCAAATTTCCAAAAGACTTATAGACCACACTTTTTAAGCAGTATTTTAGCGCCAGAAAAACTTTGCTTTTTGATTAAACCAACATGAGGCGTCAGCTTCTCCCTTATTTCTTGCTGCACAGCTTCATTTCCATTTTCATACAATACAACCAAAAGGAAGCAGCCTCTGTTCAATGTCAACCACAAGTGTAGCTAAAAATTAAAATGTAAACATAATATTTCTAATGGTATATTTTCACTTACAACTTCTTTAGAAACAGCACCAAGGAGTAGCTGAGTGAATTTCGTTGTACCATCATGCTGAATCAGCTTTTTTAGTATCATGTGAATGCCAGCATGTTCAATTCCATTCACCTCCGTTTCACCATCATTAATTTTCCATGTAGAATCCGTTACAACCCTCACGATACTTTGTAATGCAACATCTCTATTTTCATTTGCACCTTATAACACAAAAATTACCGTCTAATAAATAATCACACTTCATGCTTTACTTGATTTTAATGCAGCCAGCATGACCATAGAAATGGAAGCAGTCGAGAGCCAGAAATTGGGGAACTCCTCGAACGACTTCAGCAGTTCCGGAAGAAAATATTGAAGTAATTCCTGTCTCCGAATATTCGGATCCTTTTTGCTGGTGGAATTTTCGCGGCCTGTCTCTATTTCTTTAATGAACACTGGATGAAAGTGTATCGAGTTTGCTGGTGCTACAAGCCATAGTAAAACCTTAACAAAAACGTAATCAGCCACTGCATGTTCAGATTTTCATGTGGTAACATACTTTTCTCCCCCACTCGTCTGCAGCCAGCGTCTGAATTTCAGATGAAATGTGCCCTACAATCATCTTGTTGACCAAAACGGTGTCATCAGCAGCATCCAGCACTGTAATTATTGTGCAGTGGCCGTGTTCGTGTTTACACAAATCAATCACATGTTCCTTCAACGCTTTCATTGCTACCTACAACAGTTGAACGTAAATTTTAAATATTTAACTCAAGTTCCGTTTACCTTTCGATCCTTGTTACTGCCTTGCCAAATGCATTGCATAGCAACCCGGGCTCCATCTTTACTGTTACTGAGTATAACTACGTGTGAAACAAGTTGTCCAATTAACTCACTTCTATCTTCTAGGGTACATTCAGTCAGGTACTGATGCAGAACGGATTGCACGAGGCTAGAATTCAATAACTGTTTATTCAATATACGTGCCAAATTGGCCTTAGTTGCACTGAGCACAGCTTTTTTCATGTTTGGGCTATCTCTGTAAGCGTCTTGCAAGTGCTTTAAGCGGTCGTCTTTGCTTTGCTTGTACATGTCACCAAAGAATTCTTGAATGAAATGACACTTCTGTTGTGGTGTACTCCAAGTGCTATAGGCATACTCGAAAACATCAGCACTAACTGCATGGCTAGCCAATTTCACAGCATGTCCGTATAATGAATTCAAGCACGCAGACCTTATCTTTGCGTTTCCATACTTCATCATATTCTTGAAGCAATAACGACCGTATTTTGACTGTATCATGTCCAATGAAATTGGAATTACTTCCTAAAAGATATTTTTAAATAACAAACAAAATACAGCACCGAATATAAAATAATATTCATCTTTAGTTACATCACGAGTGAAACAGGAATCGACTGAAATGTAAGGTAGAAAATTAAGAAAACAAACCTTTGAAATGTCTTTCCTGATAGTTTCGGGAGCAAATTTCAATAAATACTGCACAACTCTAGCCATGTCGTGAGACAAAACCAGCTTTTGGTAATGCCCCTTGCCCACAAGCATATTATGCAGTCGGCCAACTAGTCGAGCCCGTTCTTCTTTGCCGCCACTCAGATGCTTTTGCCTGAGCACTTCTGCAATTTTCTTTGCTTCTGTCGTAATGTCGTACGAGTCTTTTGCCTTTTTGCGCTTAATTTTCAACTCCTTTTTCTTCTTTTTAAATTCCGCCCAATTTGTCTTCTCAGCTGCAGTTCCTGATTTGAAATTGGTAGGCTTCATTGATTTACTAAAGGATTTCTTTAACTTCTTCAGTTTCGGTTTCGTCTCGGAATCCTGCTTGGACACGCTTTTAAAGACATCTAAAAGGGGTTTTTTGGGCGGTGTATCTGAAGGAGAACTAGAATGCTCTCTTTTAATTGTCTTAACCATTTCTTAAACTTAATTTTCACGTGTGCTATAAGTGAGGTTAATTTTACATGTGCAGTACATAATAAAGAGAGAAAAGCGGTCAATCTCTCCTTTTCAGCCATCTATCGGAAAAACATTAAAGTAGAATTTAAACCTGATTAATATTTTTTCTATTCTGCCCTTCTAGGATTTATCCAAGCATTTCCTTTTCATGTTCCGTAATTTTAAAGTGATTTTCACTAACTGATTTCCCACTTGCAAAACAAAATTTCATTGGACCATTAGAAGATACTGACTTTGTAGAGCTATAAAGAAAGCCAAGTTAGTCTAAAGACTTGAACAACCCCTGTTATGACTTTGTAAGAAAAAAACTCCAACAGACCTTAAATGATTTTCTATAACTACTGATAAACTTTATGATTGTAAATACTTGTTACTAAAGCACATCATTTTTACAGCACCATGTTGATCTAAACAACCCTCACCTGGTAATCAACACCCAGCGCTTGGAGGAGGGCCACAGCGACTACTTGGAGATGCAGAGCCCGCCCAACTTCAAGCACCTCTCCTCACCGCACGAGTATGTGAACGACGAAACCTACCTCAGGGCAAGTCTAGACTCCACGAACACCCCCAGCTACATGTGCATTAAGTCTTCGCACATATTCAGCCCGCGCTTGGCCGAAGACCCCGCTTTCAGCTTTGACGTCGACTCCCACAAGAACAGTAACGAGGAGGCAGCCTCAGGGATAGAGCTGCTACCGATGTTGTACACGAGGAGCAAGTTAGAGTGTGAAACGCCTAATGTCTCAGCCTCCCCTCCATCTACTCCTACTCGACCTACCACATTCCACCCAGCATCAAAGAGAAGACCAGTTAACATAGTTAAGTCGGCAGACAACTACATCATCATGCCGCAGATCAAAAGTGCCATAAAGGATGACAGTAGCGTGAACAACAATGCGAGTCCCAATACAAAGTCCAACAACTACGTCAACAGTAATAGTAGAGATTGGGAATGAATAAAAGTGTAAGAGGTAATGTCTGTCATTACTTCATTGCGGTGATATACACAAATGTAGTATTAGACAGTATGAAAGTATAAAAAGAGTGAACTTCTATGTAGATCTAGATTATAGTTGTGGGATAACATGACCTGTTTGTAATGTAATAAGAGAGTCTTCACAAACATGTAGAGAATAAGATATTAAAATAAACTTAAGCCAAAGTTTAGTGTAAAATAAGGTATTGATGTCTTCGAATTTTTTGTTTTTGAAGCTCAACACCTTATTCAGATTCTAAAAGATCAGTTTTAAAGTAAGCTTCCGTATGTGATTCCGTTATTTATTTAATTTCAAGTTTTTCAATGAAAATCTTCAATAATAGAAACTCAATTTATCTATGTAGACTTGTATTACGTGTAAGGAAAATTGATTACGATCTCCAGTGATGTACTTGACAAGGATTTATCCCTTACGTTTTGTGTTTAGTTTTCGTTTATTAATAATTGTAGTATAAATGAAAGAATCACCAAATAAAATGCTATTTGTAACTGCTCTTGTTTTTTTGTTTTTTTAGAATAGAATAAAAAATTCTGTTGATACCCCAGAGACAGTTAATAGAGAACAGATATAACATTTTAGTAAACTAAATTAAAAAAAATATATGAAAAAATATTGCAATAATTCCAAATATTGCCATATAAATGGCTTGAAAGTTTTTATATAAATATACCTACAATATTATAGTAAATTAAGAGCTAGTAGTTTAGCTTAGTATGATAAGTACTTGCTTACAATTTTACAAGACAAGTGTTCTATTCCCAACGGTTGCATCATTGATTTTTTTAAAATCTCTTAAAATTTTAAATTAAATAATATCATAATATAACAACAAACTAAAAAATATAAATTATACAATAAAAAATGTAAAATAACTTTAATAATTTATAATATATGCAAAAGATGGCGCCGCATTTTAAATTCTATAAATTTGCAAATTTATAAATTACAACAGAGGCATAAACATTATTAACGGCGTATTAATTTATTTATACATGTATTTATATACTACATAATTAAAAACAATAAATTATTCTTAATTCAATAATTCGAATTTTAATTTTTATTATAAAATGCAGTTCCCTGCAATAACGCTAAAATGCCATCTCCTCTCGCTCCTGCGATCCTAATACAAATCTTCACTTTTGCCCGAAAATCGCCCTTATGTGCACCCAAAATTTGCTAGCGCATCAGAACGAGATTTCTATCAGGATCACAGGAGCGCGAGGAGATCGTTATACATGCGTAGCGGAGCAAAATTTAAAATCAATACATGAGCGCTCGGATTTTCTGCAGCGACTGATAAAAGATCTTCTCGCGCTTCTGCAATCCTGGTAAAAATCAGGGTCTAATTCTCTAGCAAATTTTGGCTGTACATAAGGGCGATTTTCGGGCAAAAATGAAGATTTTTTATCAGGATCGCAGCAGCATGATGAGAAGGCGTTATAGCGAGCGCATTTTGCGCGAAAATCGTCCTTATATACACCCAAAATTTGCTAGCGCGTCTGAACGAGATTTCTATCAGGATCACAGGAGCGCGAGGAGATCGTTATACATGCGTAGCGGAGCAAAATTTAAAATCAATACATGAGCGCTCGGATTTTCTGCAGCGACTTATAAACGATCTCCTTGCGCTTCTGCGATCCTGGTAGAAATCCGGGTCTAATTCGCTAGCAAATTTTGGCTGTACATAAGGGCGATTTTCGGGCAAAAATGAAGATTTTTTATCGGGATCGCAGCAGCATGATGAGATGGCGTTATAGCGAGCGCATTTTGCGCGAAAATCGTCCTTATATACGCCCAAAATTTGCTAGCGCGTCAGAACGAGATTTCTATCAGGATCACAGGAGCGCGAGGAGATCGTTATACATGCGTAGCGGAGCAAAATTTAAAATCAATACATGAGCGCTCGGATTTTCTGCAGCGACTGATAAACGATCTCTTCGGGCTCCTGTGATCCTGGTAGAAATCCGGGTCTAATTCGCTAGGAAATTTTGGGCGTACATAAGGGCGATTTTCGGGCAAGGTGAAGATTTGTATCAGGATCGCAGGAGCGGGAAGAGATGGCGTTATAGCGCATTTTGCGCGAAAATCGCCCTTATGTACAGTCAAAATTTGCTAGCGAATCGGACCGGGATTTCTACCAGGATCACAGAAGCGCGAGGAGATCGTTATGCGGAGCAGCGCATAATTCAAAATTTATAGATGAGAGCTCAAAACTGCGTTAGGGCAGGATTTGTATCAGGATCACAGAAGCGCGAGGAGGTTCTCCGTATCGAATTTGGCGGGAATTTCAAATATTTGAGTCGCTTTTCCTATTTTGCCCCAACTTGTCCTAATTTTAACAGTCCTTTTATATGGGGTAGGGGATCTTCTAAGCCTTCTGTGCCCCTGATAGCTAAGCTACGATCGACATCAAACATAAAAAATCAAATTTTTATTTTTTTTTACTACCTGAAAATTAATCTGAAATTAAATATACATTATTTATTTAATATTGAAATATTGCTATAAACAATTACTCAAACTGTTTTATACGAGGAAAAATATTGGTGGGATGGGGAATTGAACGCTAGAAACTTAATTGTGAAGCAATGGTCGTAACCACAACGCTAAACTGTCACCTACCATTTTATTTTCATATCATTAACATATTCGTCAGAATTATTTTAAAAATAAAATATTTTATTTATAATTAATATTACTTACTTATTAACAAGTTTAACATTTAATAAATAATAATAAACATTATTATACTGCAAATTAAATATGTTAGCTATTTTAATACATAGACCCTATTTTAAATTATCAAACTTACCTTAAGAATTACTAAAATTATACTTAGATTTTAGTTCTTTTAAATTCATAGAAATATGCAAAATATGTTTATTTTAAAGTATTATCTGGAACACTTATTATTTTTAAAGTCCACCTTGTGGTGCTATGTAGGTCTATGTTAATTAAATATATTTAATATCCTCTTTTAAATAAATTTATAATTGTAATAAATTATTATTTAATAATTTAAACGATATGTTTTTATTTAAAATAGAAATTAATTATAATTACAGAAATCTATCAGCTTTATTCTGATATTCATGAAGTTTGTATTTGAAATATCTGTAGTACAACTTACTTTTAGACCTTCATATTAACAAAATTATAAATTTTATTGTATAATCAACAAATTTCAATGCGTTAATTAAATATTTATTTTTAATGATTCAGATTTATTATTACAATAAGTTAATAATTTTTTCCGACATTAATAAGATAACTATTTAAACTTGGGATTAAACATTTTTGTTTAACTCTGTATAGTGTTTTAAATAAATTTAATATAGTTATTCGGAGATTGCTAAAAAAAACACAAAATTGAAAAATAAGGCACTTTATTTCACAATTAACGTTCACAACATGTTGGTAAGATTTTGTCTGTATAGTATTTTAAAATATAAAAAAATTAAACTAAAAATTTTACATTGCAGCTATTGTAGTACAAATGGCGCTATAACAATTTTCTTATGCTAAACGTAAATATAATTATATTACATTTTTGACAGGCTTAAGTTACGTAAAGATAAAAAATATATTTATTGCAAAAGTACAATTAATGCTATTGTTTTTATAAACAAATTACAATAACAGCTTTGTATTGTCTAAATAAAATAAATACATTCAAGTTTAAAAATCGGTTTTCATATAAATTTACAATAAATTAATATTAAATAATTTTATTGTTGTAAATTTATATCTTAAAACAAAATATAATTTGTTACTGCCATCTATGAACAGTTTGGTTAACTTTCTACTATAATGAAGATTTATATAATATTACTTATTTATAGTTTCTACAGGTATCTACTTTATTCGCAAATTAATTTTTTACCAAAATATTTAAAAATATTACAGATACATTTATTAAATACAATCAACAATTATAATGATACATAAACAATTTTTTTTTATTTCTTCATGTAATTGGAATTCAAAAACTTAAGATCAAAGTGGGAGTATTTTATTACATGAAATTATCTTACGTTACTCTCTTCTCTTGGTATGTTTAAACATAATGTACAAGCAATGTGACTAATCTCAATGAATTTTGGTACTTTTTGAGCATTGTATGCGAGTGTTTTTTGTACGTATGTGATGATTATCGATTTTTTTGTATAGGGATCAGAAAACATCCATAGCATGACTTACATTACAACTGGTAATAAAAAAAGTAGCGCAACCTTCTGTAATTCAAAAGTTCAGGAGGATTGCTACTGTGTACTAATTCTCAGTACTACTACAATAAGCAATTGGTAGATGTACTGGTTGATGTGAACGGAGTATAAAATAGATGCTCAAATTGTCAATTTATGCAACTTACAGACTTGAGAAAAGTCTTTTCATCAGATTTAAATAATAGGATAATTGATGAGCTGTATAGCCCTGCAGGCAGACGGTTTTAATCATATCATCTGACTCTGTTCGGAACAGCAGAATTGGGAAGGCACCCACATGCAGTTGATGAGCTCCAAATGGACCTGGTAGGTATATATGGATGCTACAGCAGCCTAAGCCCAATATACAAAACACATGTAAGGATTGTTGTGTGCTGATGTACCATTTCCAAATGCCTTGTGGGCGGGAATCTTTGATCTGAACATACTTTATATGTGCCACTTTTAACATCGGTGGCTCTGTGTCTGGGTGTAAAGGTCCCCTTGTTTACGATTGGAATGAGTTAATTACCCACTTTATTTTGTTTACATCAATTACTTTCTCTGAGTTCTGCCTATTCTCCCTAAAAACACACTTTGCGGGTTTCAGTTCTAAATTTAGGGTCATGATCCTTGCTGGGTAAGCTCCTAATTACAATGTTTTACTTTAGGTATGCTTCTACGATGAGAACTACACTGATAAATTATATAAAGTCGTCCCACTCTGCGAGCTACCTGAAGAATATGGAAGAAGCGGAATCTCCTTACAAAATATTACTGGTAAAAAGTATTGGTAAATAAAAGGGAGAATGTTATGGAAGAGAAAAGTAGAGTTACAGAAGCTGGTTTCTGGAGGATGCACAGTATGTCTGATGAGATGGAACAACCTAATAAACCACAAACTCCACAAGAGTTGTATAGCATGGAGAGATCGAAATTGGAATTAGACTAGAACGTTCATTGTTAAAAATTCTTATTTTAATGCCTTAGGATTATTTAACACATCAATACACTTACTAAGGGTAACCAAATTGTAATTTATGTTATATAAACACTACTATTACAAGTTCCAATTTGACGTCATTTTTCAATTAATGATAGAGAAATGTTTATTATATAACTTAACAGCAGGCAGCTAGGTGACTTACATTATTTTAATTTCACCTCTTCCTTCCAATTCGGCAGCATAAAACAAACAGTTGCTCGTTAAGAAGAACTCTTCAATGATAAAAAAATTCACTTATTCAGATTTTTTTGTTTCTTTAGCGCTCTATATGCTTCAATAACTTCTTGTTGTTGCTTTTCTATGCGCCTCCTTAGAGCATTCGGCAGATTTTTACGTTTACCACATTTATCAATTGAGTTTTTATCACTTTCTGTTTTATTATTGTTGCTAGCTTGAATCACTGACTTTAGTAGCAAGTCCCTGGTTCCAGGCTGCAAGTACAGAATGTATAACACATAATTTATTTGTACATTAATAACTTACTCTAGGAACGCCATCAGGTTTAACCCCCTTAGGTATACTCAGTGAAGGAGGAGAATGCACCACTTCACCGAACTTGACCACATCCCTATTTACGTCAAAATTTTCTTTTTTATTAGCCATCTGCAATTTCTTTTCTCTCAGTTTCTTCTGTCGCTTTTGAGATTTTGTTAAAGACGGTCCATTAACGTTTGCAGCTGATTTCCTCTTATTTTTGTTGCGAGAATCTTCCATAAGCACCTCCAGTTCATCTTTGGGCCTTTTCACTATTTTTTCAACCTACAAACGGATTAAAGAAGAACGGATTTATTATCGAATTTCAACGGGCATACTTCACCAGTGTTGCGATTGCGCTTAATTTCGACGCCGTACTTATTTTCAAATGCCTTCTCCTTAATGACTGCATCGCAGGCTTGATGCACTCGATACAAAAAGTGCTTGTCCGATTCACCTTTACGTTGTTCAAACATGCCCTTTCCTTTGCTTCTTTTCTTCACTTTTTGGCTTGGAATCTGGTTTTTAATCCTCTCCTTAAATTTGGCTATCTTGGTAATGCTGTGTGGCGTTTCTTGGAAATCCGGGTTTGATGGAGGAGCATTAATCTTTCCTCTTAAGCTAAAATGTCCGAAACAAAATATTTAAGCATGTAATTCGAAATGTATGTTCTAGTAACTACTATTAAAAATACAAATAATAAGGACGTTTCCTCCACAGCTATGACGGATATCTTCAGAAGAAATATTTTCTAAAATTAGGTTACTACCTCGCGTACATAACTTTTGCATTCGCACACCTATGCTAGGGATGGCTAACGGCAACAGCTGACGACAATCGGCTTGCTGTACCTAACTTATAAATCAGTGGGCATGGGACACCTTTTGTTCATTTATTTTAATTATCCATTTCTGAAGCTATACTTGTGGTATGTTCAGCTGTTCTTGAAGGAGTGACGAAGCCTGGATGATATTTCTGTGTGAAGTAAAGATCACTGTATCATCTGCGAACATTCCCAGTATGATACTATTGGTCGTTGGAAGATCAGAAGTGAACAACACATATAACAGCGGTACTAGAATGCTACCTTGAGGGACTCTTGAATTAATGGGATGTACAGGTAAGACATCGTGATTTAGTGTTGTCAAAAGCTTGGCTCCGACAAGGTATGGCATCCAAAATTACAATATAAATTAAAAAATCACGTTTTGTAAAAAAAATCTCTTAATGATACACTCAGATGTACCCTTAAATAGTGCTATATTACATTTACTATACAACTGATCTATAAATATTTAAATTATTCACAGCAGCGGCTTCTGCTGATGGTGTGGCCATTTTAGCTACCTCGGCAAAGTCCTATATTTCAAATGATTGTTAATGAGCCATGATATGTCTCTAACAAAGTGTTTTCGAGTGATCTGTACATTCTTACAGTAAAACATAAAATTCAATACTCTAATCAGGAGTAGTGTTCGTCAAACAAATTAATTTATAATTTAATGAATGGTTATGACACGCCAAAAAGACTAAACTAATACACAACCTCTGAATTACTGACATAATTTTAATATTTTATTCAACGTTAACAGTATTAAAGTAACTGTTGCTAATAGAAAGATTTCATTGAACTGTATGCATTCTGTGCTTGTATTTCGAAGTGGACAGACGTGTGTGTGTTTCGAGGTATCGGTGCCTGGGCTGCACTTTAGAAAATAGAAAACACTAAAAAAGCACAAATAGGTACATCTCAATTTCACTTAAAACAAGTAAAAATCACAAACTATTGGCTACACCCGCGCGTGCACGCTTACAAGCACACAAACACACACACACACATGCTCAGCACGCGCGCAAGTACGTACGCACACGCACAACACACATACTCGAACATACATACACAAACACTCAAACACACACATACACACAAACACTCAAACACATCCAAGCACACATACATACACAAACACTCACATATACAAACACAAATACTCAAACACATTAAAACACGTATACATACAAACAAAAACATAAACACTCAAACACACACACTCTCTCTCACACACACACACACAAACATTCAAACAGATACACACATAAACACTCAAACACACATTCACACGAACACACACAAAAAACTCGAACATACACAAACACACACGCCCACATACAAACACACACATACAAACACTCATATACACAAATACACACACTCACATACAAACATACACATATACACTTACACATGCACAAACACTCAAACACAACCAATAAATACTTAAACACACATTCAAACACGTATACATACACAAACACTCAATCACACACTCTAACATACTTCCAGACGCTCAACCACACACAAATATTCAAACATACACAAACACACACTCAAATATACACACACAAACACTCAAACACGTATACATACACACACACGCGTAAATACACACACACAAACACTCAATCACACACGTAAACATACACACAAACACACATTCAAACACTCGAACACACACAAATACTCAAACACACATATACACAAACACATTCAAACACGTATACATAGACACAAACACTGAAACACACACGTAAACACACACAAAAACTCAATCACACACAAACACACATTCAAACGCTCAAACACACTCGAACACACACACACTGAAACACTCAAACACGCACGTAAACATACACACACAAACACTTAAACATACATACACACACACACACTCAAACACACATTCAAACACATTCAAACACGTATACATACACACAAACACTCAAACACACACACACATACAAATACTCGGACACACAATCACACACACTCAAACAGATACAAACACTCGAATACATACACTCACAGACAAAAAAACACTCTCTCACTCACACACACGCGCTTGCGCCCACACACACACACAAACACACACAAGCTCGCATGAATGCACGCACAGACCCACTCGCACACATGCACCATCACGCACGCACATGCACACCCATGCGCATGCACACATGCACAATAAAACATAATCCGCACACGTAACATTGCCTTAAGGCAAGAAACTTCTTCAAACAAGACAGTCAAGTACTTAGGGCTCATTTGAAAACATCATGCCTAGACTAAACGAAAGCAACTTGAAATTAAATTCTGGAAAATCTACTGGTTACTAGGTAGAAGACCACAGTTATCAACAACCAACAGATTGCTTCTTTACAATGCAATTTTAAGACCCATTTTGACATATAGATTGCAGCAGTAGAACTAAGTAGCTAACACCCCCATAGATTCCATCAAACGATTTCAATCTAAAGTGCTACACCACATTATGAATGACATGTGCCGAACAATACTATAAGCTGCGATCTCGGGATCTGTTTGGTTAGTCAAATGATTATGCAATTGAGTGGCAATTATAACGATCGTCTCACTTGGAGATCCAAACGATCTAGCTAGTGACTTATTGCATGTTCCTATAGTGCAATAACTGAAGAGATTCGCACCCTTGCATCTACAAAACAGATGCGCCTAGTCAATTCAAATTCTTGATAAATGTTAATAAAGTTATTTAGTTTTAGTTTGATAAATGCGTCCTACCTCGTCATAAGCCCATATATTTTGGGGTAATTTACGGGAAATTGCTAATACACCAATAACCCTCAGATCATTATTATGTTCATAGAATTAAAGTGATATATTCATAAAAAGTTTTTACTAAAAAGCTGATCAAAACAGTACCTTTTCAGTCTGTTGCTTTGTTGCTTTGCAGGGTCCTTAACCCCTCGGTGTTTTCTCCCTGGTATTTTCCTACCCATTTTGATGTTGTTGTAAGTTAAAGGCGACTTTATTTGAAAAAGTTTTTAGATTTCAAACTTCCAATTTTTTCAACTTAATTTAGGTTATGTCGATGACAGCACGTGCTGTCATCACGTGTGCTAATTATATACAGTAGCTTTTAAAAATCATATAGTATAAATCAAAAATATTGTACATATTGCTATGTAACAGTTTTATATTATTCACTTTAATTAAAAATGTTTTTAAGAATTTAAAACTTAAATATACTTTTATGCTTTACTAAAACTGCAAATAGTAATTTAATCTACATATAAAAAATATTAAACTAAACAACTCTGTCACTTCTAGGTTTAATTTAAGCTTTGCAATGCAAGCAAATATTTCTCTATTTACTTTAATCAAGTGAAGTCTAACTTTATATTACAAGCAGTCGGTAATTCTAGATCTAAGTAAATAGTTTTTAAAGTAAAAATGTGTCAAAAACAGATTTAGATAACTTCAACCAGTTTTAAATGTATTGTTGTAGAAGGAGGTCAAAATTAAGTTCGTAGCTACATACAGTAAAGGTAAAATATTTCTGGGTTAGCTTTACATATCGTTTATATTATCACAAATTTAAAACTTATTTTGAAGCAAACTGTGCGATGTCCCCTGTATCAATGAAACGTCAGGTAGAATGTCATTCTGTCATTATGTCTGACATTATGTCACATCGTTGCGATAACGGTGTATGGGATCATTCAGGAAGGAATAATACTGAGGAATTTACTTGTATTTGCATACATTAAGTAAGTCTTCTCTTTCATTAAGCAACTCAATGAAACGACGTTTTATTCTGGTAACTTATAAAATCATGTATTAGAATTGATCAAAAAACCTCTCGAAGTTTCTTTTAGATAGAGGCCGGGGTACCCATATAAGATTCTTTTAATAGATTGTGAAGCCGCCTTGAGTGTTTGGAGAACATTAAATGATTAACCTTTGAGAGTACATCGTAATATCGTCTATTTTAGTTTGTCAGATTTCGAAATTTCGTAAAATATGCTGACCATTTTGTGCTGTCGTAAGTTTTCCTAATAAGTTAGTTTTCAACAATTCAATCGGTTATAATGCTTAGGGAGTGCTCACCAAATAAAATCGAGCCCTAACCTAGCTTTTGTCCGCACTAGCTCTAGCAAAGATAACGTAAGAGAGATAAAACCTGTATCAAGTCACACTTTGCAGAATAGCCCTTCAGAACTGAACAGTACTGAGAGTGAGGTTGGCGAAGCGAAATTTCCAGAAGAGCCTACGACTTGCTGCATGTCGGGCTGTGCCAATTGTGTGTGGCTGGATTATGCAGAGAAAGTGAGTGCTTACTATAAAGACGGCGGACAAAAGGCCTTAAATGATATCAACGAGAAGGTGAGCGATCCAAATATAAGAGCATTTTTATTACAAGAAATAAAAAGTACAATGAAGTGAGTCGCAGCAGTATATATTGTAAAGGTGTATATATTATTTTCTCTTAGCTTGTATTTATTGTAGGATGTATACCTATACATGCTAATACAAAATATTTTATTAATCTAAAGTATATTTCATTGTACTTGGTCCCTTAATAATTATAAAATGTAACCACAAAAATATTTGTATTTATTATATATAAAAATATAGAAATCATTAATAATATAGAAAAACCTTTGTACATAGCAAACCAAATGCAATATTAAAATAACTAGACACGTTTTAATAATAATGGCCTTCGGTTTTTGACTGGAGGATCCTTGCACCGTCACTAGGCATGCACACGTAAAATGTTGGGTTGCCTTTGTAATTCTTCTTAATGTACTCTATTACTTTGTTAACGGCATGATTATAAACCTGAAATTAGTTCGAGCATCAGCTGCCGATGGGATTTTAAAGAGATATTCAAGAATATTCACCATGGTCACCGTGCACCCTCCAAATCCACCACCCGTCATGCGACTTCCCAGCACGCCCTCGATTTCGAGTGCCAATTTAACTAGGCAATCGAGTTCTGGGCATGACACCTCGAAGTCGTCTCTCAAAGATTCGTGACTTTGAGTCATTAGTTCTCCAAACTTATTGTAATTCTTGTCCTTTAGGGCCTCTGCAGCTGCCAGCGTCCTTTCAATTTCACTCACTACATGTCGGGCCCTTTTCACTATGTCTTCATTGGTATTAATTGACTGTAAATCTAAAACAGTTTTTAGGATCAATCCTTTTTTCATTTAATTAATATGCTTACATTCTATGTCCTCATAGTTAGCATCCCGCAGACTGATTTTCTTAATTAACAGTGCTGCTTGCTGGCACTGCTTTCTTCTTGTGGAATATTCGCTTCCAGATAGTTCGTGCTTGACATTTGAGTTTGTTATAAGAATGACGATGTTCGGATCTGCCAGTGGAACCAGAGTCGACACCAATGTCCTAAATAGCGTTTTTGTTAATAAACGTTACTATTATTGTAAAAATTAGCTAAAAAAATTGATTTTGACTTATGTACAGGTCATAAAAGAAGAATAATTTTTATAATTAATCAATAAAAAAAATGTATATGTGCATCAATGAATGAAAGCATGATTAACTTTTCGTTAGTTACTAACAGTTCCTGGAGTCAACGAAACAAATATTTGGGCTAGTTTTTCTCCTGCCACTTTGCGTAGCCAATTTAAACTAGTACAGATTGGCTATTGGTGTGTTTTATCCAGTCAATTTTATAGCTGTTTCCAGTTTGAATTTTTAATGATGGTATTGAAGAGAAATAATCGGTTTAGATATAAACAAATATTTTAGTTTCTTGGCTTATTATCCCTTGTAGATATGAGACAAAAAAGGACTTTCTAGAAACCGTTCCTACTGAAGAAGAGATTACTTTTGGTGATAGCGATAGTGATAATAAAAACGATACTGTTAAGAAAAAAGAGAGAGGAGTGAAACGGAGTTAAGTATTTTTGAAAATTAAGATAAAGATATGGAAGTAAGGTTGAGTCTCTATCATTTGTTAGAAGATGATTACCAACAAGATGTTTAACAGACCCAGATGAAAATATTTTGTTGAAGCTATGATGGCTGTGATTGTTTGGGATACAAAGAAGTGCAGAGCTTACTGACTTAATCGAAATGCATGCATTTATAGGGTCACTTTGTTATATAAATAATCCAAAAGCAGACAAGCTCTGTGATAGTAGTGTTCCTGATGTAAATATTGTTCAGTTGGCCATGTTATAAAAAATTCGATTTCGACTCAGATGCATGTACACTGGTATTAATTCGTTGTTGTTCCATTCCACAACGAATACTTATATCAGTTTAAAAATATGGCAAATAATCTGATAAAATTTATAGCTTAAAACATAATGTTTTCTTGGATACAGTGTAAAACACATATTCACATGGTAGTGAGGAAATCTATGCAATAAGATACTGTCACAATACTTATTTGTGGGCCTTTGACAGTGGTAACAGAGGAACACCACTTTGCATCACCTACAGAAGAGTAATTGAGTTGCAATTTACCAAGCATGTAAAAGTGCATTTCAAGGAATTTATTTATTTACGTACACTAGGTGGTATCTCATCTGTTTGAAATATTGACTGGACGCTCTTTGCAGAGTAACCGTACAAGACATCTGCAAAAACCACAAAAGTGATATTTTCAAATACAATTACTTTGGACCTATAAAGATTTAGGTGTTTTATTTTTGTTTATTGTTTAAGAGTATTTTGATAAAACATTTTCACTAATAGTAAATAATAAACACCAAAGAGAAATTATCAAATAACACTAAATTTCCATAAAACAATGGTCACCATTGCACAAGATCACTCAAACATTAAACATGTCTGCATTAGATTGCTAATGCCCAAATAGAAGCATGCGGCAATAAAGGTGTATCAAAAGTTTCAGTATCTAGTAGTGGATCATAGCATTGGGTTACTAGAATTACATTATTGCTAGTGATGAGAGTTGACTTCCTTACTGCATTTCCAAAATTATCCCGATCTCAGATACTAAAAGTCAAGTTTGTTTTATTATAAAAGTAATACTGTACTCCTTCAAGTTCTGTAGACTGATAAATGAACGAGTGTTCCTACACACCACAGTTATTGAGTAGTAGAATATGATAGTTCTGAAGATGTCCCAAATTACATCTAAGTAAAGGCAACTAACAAAGTTATCAACCTTTATGGAATCTGACTCCCCTCTCTCAGACTTTTCACCAGACAGACTTGGGGGAAGTTAACAAACAGCTAGGTAGCGACTGTACAAATTTAATTTTTTATATAGTAATGTAAAAGAAGCACCTTTTGAAGTTACCTGGCTGTTGCTGCTCCACAAACCACTAAACATCCATATAGTTATCAAATATTTGGCTTGACGGAACATTAAATAGTATACCACATTCTTTATATAGGCCTGAATCAAATTGATTTTCTTTTGTTCTCTTGATTGAAATGGCAGCATAGGCGTTTCAGTTCTTTAATGTAAATTCTGAAGATTGCGAAGGAGTCTTCCAAGACTTGAAGGGGACTATTTTGAAAAATGTTGGGACATCAGTTACTCATAAATCGAAAGAAATTGCAAAGTTGTTCTACTTTTTGCCTTGCATAGGATCTGTTGAAAATTGATGGGGCATAGGAAAGCAAGAATTACCAATGATAACACTTTAACATAATATAAAAGGAAGTTTAAGCTACAATGAAAAAGACTACATTAGACATACAATAAGTTAATTGTGATGGCGGCTATAATGATTTCAATCATTTCAGTATTTAATAAAGAAGCAAAACCAATAGCATTTTCCTCCTGCTTTTAATTTTAATGTCACAGAGACAATCACTTGACTATTTTTGTTACAAAAAGGTACGCAACTATCCCAAGGTTAATACACCAGCCACATTAAGCTGATGAATAATAAAATAAACGTTTCTACAATATGTATGATAAGTTTAAACGGAAAATGAACAGAGTACTAAAAATTGCAATAAAACGGGAACTTTATATATGTTCAGGTGTCTATAAGAATAGATTCGTTATACCACAACCATAACTAACATCATTTACAACTTAATATATGACCAACAAATTTTCTGTGTTAAATAAATATTATTTATGAAAACCTCTTGCGTAACAGACTTAAGTGGCTTCAAAGCAGCGTTGTTATACCTTGTTCGAAGTGAATGCAGGTATTTTTAATAACTGAGTGGGTAACCTGCCAGGTATTACAGAGCTCCAGAAATGAACGGAGTTTGTCTGCACTGCAGCCACATGCTTCAACCACACAGTCATGCTGGTGCTCACAAATAAAGAATAGAATCCATAACAAAACATAACATAACATAACATAACAGTAACTTCGTACACTATGCGATACCAATAAACAACTGTATTAAACTAAGATTTGCGTTTATTCGTTTAACACAATGCCACAGAAAAACTGACGATAAGTCTATGCACCCAGCAAGACTGGATCCATGGAGAATTTAGAAAAATTTTAAGATAAAATAAGAAGCAAGGAACCGAACAAGTAAAATTATGTTGATAAGAAACTTTAACAGTACAACTGGGTAATATATAAAAGAAGACGGAAACTCCATTGGTCGATTCAGATACGGTATAAGAAATGATAGAGAGGAGAGAATTAATTTTGCAATAAAGAACAAACTATTCCTAACTAATACTTTCTTTAAGGGAGGGGATGGACATAGAAGTCACCGTCTGGAGAGCCCAAAATGAAATAGATTTCTTATTAACTACAAATAGAAATATTATCACCAAAGCAGAAGTAATAAATCAGTTACAACTAAGAACAGGCCACTGAATTATAAAGAAAAACACTTAAAGACTAGAGAAAATAGTGAAAGAAAGAACTCGTGTCAATAGCGAGAAGTTTCATGATAAAACGGAACAAATTAAAGAAATGGAGAAAGTAGAAGAAACAAAGAATAGCAATTAAAAAAGAACTCGGTAAATGAAAGCGATGGATTGGATTAGCAAACTAAAAAATAAGAAAGGGGAAGAAGATAGTACAAGGAAAGTCATAATTTAAATTACAAGACATTCCAAGGAAGTAATTAAAGGCAGTAGAGAGACAGTCCAACCCCAAAGAAGTACAAACTGAAGTAAAAAACTAGCAAGCAATAGAAACGGAATAAATAAAAAGTAATAAAAACACTGAAGAAAGATAAAGTTCCGGGAGATGATGGGATGATCGATGAACAACTGACAACAAATGACTTCTCGAAGAAGCTATAGAGATATTACAAAAACCTTTTTAACAAAATAATACAGGATGAGGAGGTCCCAGAGCAATGGAAAAAATTTGATGATTCAGGCCCTAATTTGATAAGGTAGGTGAGAAACTTAGAATTATATAGAGACGTTAAAGCAAAAATAAGACGCGAAACAAGTAGAGGATTTCAGAATTGAACAAGGGAATCCTCTATTCCCAAACCTATTCATGGCCACGTTAGAGCAAATTTTTTGCCACTTGAAATGGGAAAAATATGGAATTGAGATAAGAGGTAAAAAGTTAACGAAATTAAGGTTGCCAATTATGTAATCTTGTTATCGGAAAGTAGCACATCATTAAAGATAATGCTGAAGGATGGTGGGTCTACAAAATTATCTTTGGCAAAACCAACTTGATGGTTTATTAAATGTCATTATGCTGGGCATTGAAAAAGTGAAATATGTAAAAGAAGTCACCTACCTAGGGCAAACAATTGCATTTGGAAATAATGACGATGAGCATGAAGTAAATAGAACAGATATAGATTGAAAATGTTCTAAAAAATTCTAAAAAAATACTGAATTTTCATTGTGCGATACCATCTATAACAAAAAGCTATGTCAAAAATTAAGTGCTACACAAAAATTGGAAAGACCTGTATTAAATTTAAAACTAAGTGATGGAGTTAGGGTTCAAGAAATAAGAAATAAAATGGGAACAAAAGACGTGAGGATTTGCAAACTAAAATGGAACTGGGCCACTTAGGAAGATTCCAACCAGAACAAGGGCGCAAAGGATTAACAAATGAACTCCAAGAGATGATCAGAGGAAAATAAGAAGACTTAATCAAAAATGGGAAGAAGAAATCATCAACATAGCTGATCAATCATGGATGATAAAAACAAAAAATAAATCCACATGGAAACAGATAATTATACACATTCTTTTATGCTGCATATCATAATGCTGGGTACCATCAACTTCCTAACAAATTTATCTCATAATGTAATTTACTAATTGGTTATGGAACCCACTATAAAATTCCAATAAATGGTCTAGTGATCCAAATATAGACTTAATTAAGTGCGCTCCAATATAAGATCACAAAAATGACGGGAACACATCATGGAATTTTACAGAATCTAAAAATACACTGCCTTGCCTTCCTAGTGCTGTATCTTCAAGAGGTTATCAGATTAAATAATCTCTAAACAACAAGCTTCCATTCTCATCAACCTACCTACAGTCTATGAGCAACGCATAGTCCTTTTTGCCCATTAGTGATATGAATTGGTCCATGATGCCACACGGCACGCCAGCATATTTTTGCTCAGCTTTCTGGCAGGCCAGCGCCTTATCTGTCGGGCTAAAAATGAGAGTTGAAATAAAATTGGGTATTTAAAATCAAAAGACTTACAGTATGTTGTTGGGTCCATTGAGTGCATCGAAAAAAGTATAAGTGGCTACTTCTAGTGACGCGCTGCTAGAAACGCCTCCTCCCATCGGAACACTGGATGTAATAACGGCCCGGAACGTCGGAGCTTCTCCTATATAGTTGACTATCACGCCTAAAAAATACGTTTCACGTTACAGGCATCAAGATGAGCAAGCAAGTTACCTCGAATGTAGTTGGCCCACTTTGGTTTCCCTGGCTTGCAGTAATAAATGAGGGCGCGCTTGTCAGGCATTTCAATCGTAGCCTTTTTGGGCAAATCGACATCTTTGTTAGTAGTGATTGCTATGGACTCGTAGCCTGGGGTTTTACTGCCTACTATTACGGTGACCAAAGGGATGGCCTGCCAAAAGTATGAGTCATTAAACAGGTTTGGATATTAATCCTGTTTATAAACATTTCAATATTAAACCTCAGATTAAGATATTAAAATAGCTTTTGTTATTTCAAACTGGTGGCAAGTTAAGATAAATTGTATTTAAATGTACAACTGATAAATAATTTATAATTCAGTCCACAACATACTTGAACCATAATTTACTCTTTGATTTGTTTATTTAAGATATTGCCGCGCTCTTTGTACTATTTATTTTCGTTAATATATACACATGTTTGTGTATAACGAGCTTGGAAAAATACAAATTTTCAAACGTTGATGAAATCAAACTTTGTGTACGATCATACAAGCGAACAAATTGCATACCATAGGTAAAACAAAACCGTCATTGTAGTCGGTGTGCTCTCCGATCAAGTTAACTCTCCCTGGTGCACAAACAGCGACGTCGGGGTTGGTCGCGAATGTCTCTTGGTAGACCCGGACCGCTTCCGCAAGCAAGCTCTCAACTGCAGGGATCTCTTGCGCCATTATCTGAGCACGTCGTCGTAATTAATCTGTCATTGAGGTCTCGTGCTCTCCAGCCGCGCTTTGTCTGGATCGAACGCGGCTCGCGACTATGCTGGCGTTCAAGAAAAGGCATGGTTTGGTTGGAGCGTGCACGAGCGGCGCAGCTGATAAGCGGCGATAACAATTAATAAACATCGTATAGTTGAGTTAATGCTTCTGTTCCGATAAGCATGTCAGTCAGTGACCCGTTGTTGAAAGATATCAAAGGTAAAAGGTGCAGCTTTCGTAACGTTCCATTTTTCGCTGAAATTGAGGTTAAGAATAAGTAATGTTCTCATTATTTCCATTAATATTTTGAACGAACCGAAGCGCCTACGAACGTTTATTGTAACTGTTCGATACTTATTCTCCTTTATCCACTTAAGGTCTTAAATTCTTCCAGGTAACATACTAAAATTTTTGGAAAGCGCCAAGGAAAATGGTGTGTCCGACGAACACCCCAACTTGGTGGTCTTCTGCGAAAACATAGAGAAGGTTTTTGCGTATAATCTTTTGCCCCATCATAGCGCCTTCAACTTCACGAAACCGGCAGACCCATGGATGTGGCTGGAGAAAGTTGTAGGCGTGAACGATGACATTGTCACGTTTGGCTATATCAATTCGGTAGACAATGTGAAGTTCTACCAGAGCATCCTGTCGAATGTGGGGAAACTGCGACTGCTTATCCGTTGTTGTCTGGCCAGGAAAGCATTGCACGTCCCCGTGGAGTATGTGGTAATATAGTAAAGCCAGTATCGGGATGTTGTGAACGGCTAATTTCTTTAAGATCAAGCGCAAGAAGTGCACGGATCTTTATAAAGGAAATTCGATATTAGGCGACGAAATTTTGGCAGAGATTCTTTTCTCTTTGCTGTTGCAGTGCAGTAAGATCAATTTCAAGCTGGATATTGCAAACATCTCGTTTCTGGATAAGACTTGGGATTTGCCTGAAACGCTGAAACTAGAGTTAGTTCCTTGCAAGTCCTTGGGAATGAGTGTAAGGTGAGAATTTTAATTGGGGGCATTTCAAATGTTATTGAACGTGATCTGCGTTTGAATGGAATGTAAAAGTTCTTTCGATGTACAACAATGGAAAGATTGTAACACTTTAAACGGAGCCACAAATTACTTATTTATTTCTACTCATTCTAAATTTCAAGGTCATATACATGAATTCTAGCAATTTTTGAGCATCTAGAAAAATATCTAAGCTATTGGTATATGCCTATTGCAGTCATTCATGGTTTTATTTAGCACACTGTTGATTTATTAAAATTTTTTTAATCTTACGACACTTCTGCTTTCAACCTTTCGTTGTACATCTTGGCTGTCAGATTTGGGTTAGGTTCTCTTTACTTATCCATCCAATTTTTCCAGTGCTCTCTATTTAATGCTATTTTCTTTATATCTTCTATGTTCTGCCACCTTCCTTTCCCACATTTGTTGTAACTATGTTTTTCTTGGCCTTCCTTTTTTCCTTTTCTTATCATTTGTTGCTCCCCAAACAATCAATTTTGTTGGGGTTCATCCTAGTCATGTAGAAGAATCAGTTTAGATGTCTTCTTTGTATTTTTCCTTTGTTTCATCTCCATTGCATCGATCTTCCCTATGTGTTTCTTATGTGATGTCCAGTTTTCTTTCCTTTTGTCCATTTGTTTTTGCATCTTCTTGTCGTTTGCATACATTAGTGTGTCCATTCTTATCAGCTCTATGCTTTGGTATCCTAGTGTTGCCTAAAGTTTTGACATGAAAACGTCTTTAAGTTCAGTACGAATACTAAATGTCATTCCAAAATTGTGAGCGACACCAAAACGGTCGAGTTTGAAATGACTAATACTCAAACACTCCTGGGCGGAGGACTACGGGGAGGGCAGCAATTGATGAAAAGAAGGTTGAACGCGATAAGCAAACCAGCCGAAATTTCTCCTGTCTCCCATATGATGCAAGGGAGAAGTGGGGGACGTTTTCACAGAAACTTCATGTAAGTAGCTCCGACTACTATCCACCCATTTTTTTTTGTTCTTTTCCTAGTGTTTCGAATTAATTTGTTTAGGCTGTCGCCCTGCTTGACTCCTTTCTCCCAGGCAAACCCTTCTTATGTTGCTCCTGCTATCTGAACCTTTTCTTTCACTATTGTAAGTGTTTCTTTTAGACACCTCGCTTTTTATTGAGTCTAACGCCACTCTATAAATCTATAAATGCCAGAATAAGTTATTCACTATTCTTTAAACTTCTCTCTGTGAGGCTTGTTATTATAAAAATATCATTTCTGGGATGAATGCTGCTTGTTCTTCTTCAATCTCCTCTTCTATGAATTGTCTAACTCTTTTTTCTGTTATTTTTTGTATAGATCTTAAAGCTTATCAATGATAAACATACAGCTCTGTCCTTATAGCATTTCACTTGTTCTCCTTCTGATGTATAGATGCTACTAGATTTACTCTTGTTTCCAACGCTCTCCAGAGCCAATCTTCTTCTCTAGGTAGATAGTCATGTCTGGTTCTATTTTGTCTTTTCCTCTTGCTTTACCCGTTTTTATGTTTTGTTCTTATTCTTCTATTGTTTTGCTAAATTTGTATTTGTAATATTCTTTCCAGATACGTATAATGTTATTAATGTTTATCTTCTTTGTCATATACTCTTATAATTTCTATTTCTTTTCTCTCTTTTCACTGCTCTCACACTGCCCCAAAAGTTTCTATTATTCGTTATGTAACTTTCCTGCCATTCTTTTCCATAATCCTCCAGTGTTTATTTTTTACTTTCCTATAATAAGGAAAGTAATGTAATCGGCGAAAATTTGACCTACCCAGTTTTTCACATTTCTGGACGAAATATAGTCTCAGGACACCAAAAAAGTTGGTTTGAGCCATTGGTTCGTGTGTGTGTGTGTGTCTGTCGGTCTGTCAGTAAACAAGATATCTTGAGAACCGTAAGAGCTAGAGACTTGAAATTTGGCATGCAAGTTACTTGTAGGTAGGGGACGCAGTGCGAAGCTTTTGGTAAAAATCGGCCGAGTCATTTGGTCGCAAGATCACAAAATCGGTCACAAAGCGGTCGCGAATCTAAACGGTTGAAGATACAAAAAATTTATGAGAATAAAAATGATTTATAGTCAATAGATAAACATGAATTTAAAATAAAAGTTGGTTAAATAGGAACTCGAAAAAAATTGAAGCTCAGGATTTTTAATATACCGGATGTTCATAAAATGTTTCGGGAAATTGATATTACCGGATAGATCAGATCGAGATAAACAAAAAATTACAATAAAATTTTTTGATCCGAGGTTAAATAAATAAGTTATAGCCGATTAAAATTAATTAAACGGACCAATCACAGCGCGCTCGGAAAGCTTCCAGGCCGACCGCGGGAGGACGGGGAGGGGTGAGCGCTTGGCCGCTAGGAGGGAGTATGCAGGCGGTAATGGGGAAGGCTGAGCGGCCGAGCTCGCACGGTTACCTTCAGTGACGTAGCAAAATTTTAAGTACGAGTCAATTATTGTCTTGTACTGTTTATTTTAATCAGCTTTCTAGTGTTGGACTCGCGCCTCGTCCTTTTTTAAAATAACAAGTTCCGGGACGAGTCTTGTGATGTTCACACCAGATTTTTTTACTTCCACCATCTTTTACAACAACAGATGTTTAGTAATACTGTATCATGTATATGATAAACCATATTTAGTCCCAGAAGGGCATAGGCAAGGAACTTGTTATTCTGATCAATTCATTAAATGCTCTGTTGATCTCAAGAAACTCAAGAACCCAGCATGACTATTTTCATTCGACAGTAACACATTTTAAAAGACAACTGATTTATTTTCTTCTTTTTGTAAGGCTACTAGCCTGTTTTTAACTGCAGTCGTGCGGGAGTACTATGAGCCACTTTTTAGTACCTTTTACAATAATTTTATTATATATATATATATATATATATATATATATTCTGTGATTCTGTGCGACTTTCATCCATGGCAGTCCTGCTACTCTCACAGAATCGCGCTACATGGAAGAATTTGAGGGAGACCTATGCCCAATACTGGGCGCAATGAGGGTTAAAGAAGAAGAAGAAGATATATATAATAATTAATAAACTTTGTAACACTACATAAGAAAAATACTCAATTTTCAAAGTGTTTCAAAGTGTTATAATCATTATTTGGAGTATTTTCTAAAAGTAAATCAAATATAACTTATAAGTTCACACAGCAATCGTACTAAAATGATACAAAGTCGTTTAGTGCTTTAGTCCTGCCTGTAATAATGGCCCTTAAGACATCAGAGGGTTATATTAAATGTAAAATACATAGATCCAAGCCGGTAGTCTTACTTACTCTGGAAGTCTTGCCTTTGAAATTCTGGTGTGCCTTAAGGGTGTTTGTAGTCTGCGAGAAGTTTAGGCGTTCCAATGTTTAAAATCTTTCCAATATGCCAAGGTTGGTGGCGATGTTTTGATGCAGACATTAAGCCATTGATTAGGTTGAGGAGGATGTTGGTGCTCTTAGTGGTTGCCATGATGTAAAGTATCTGTGGCATTGGTTAACTACTTTACTCTTCTTGAGTTGCTCGACTGTAACAGCTAAGTTGAAGATCTTTTGCCTGTTTGCTCAAGCTTAATGAACATGAGTTGCTTTGAGTTCATTATTTGTGGTGTACTCTGGACTCATCAACTTTCAACGTGTAGAAAGCGAATAAGCTATTAGTCATTTTGTCCTTTGCGAATTGCTGACCAGGTAGGATAACTGGACGAATTTCTTGTTTCTTTAATATTCCCATTTTGACATCTTCGTCCACATCACTGACTTGTTAAAATGGTTTGCGATTGTTGTTAGAGGGCTGTTACTGTAGCAAGATGGCAGACCCAGCTGTTAAATGCAGATTTCTTTGCTGGAGCTGTTGCAGGCTTAAAATTTCTTTCTTGGAGGTGACTGCTGAACATTGTTGATGAAAGGTATGAGGTTATTTAGATGTCTCCTCTTAACAAGTTGCTAAGGTAAGCTATTAGGGAGTGTTGGTCTTCATTGCTCAGTTATTTAAATTTTCGCAACTGCGACGGAGTACTCTTTACCAACACCGTTTACGGTTGTCGCAGAAAGTTTACTATTGGTCACTGTGGGCAATAAAATGTCCGTTAGGCACAGCATTTCACGGCATCTGTTGCTCTTGCTATATAACGTGATCATCATAGCATTTAACAACTTTAACGCCCAACTCGTTCTATACACCAACTACATCTGCAAAGTCAATAGGTTTGGACAATGTATTGCAAGATGATATTCGCCACTTGCTTGAGACATATTATTTGTAAGTTTGAACTTCATTCTTAAAGTGTTGCAATTTTTCTTGTTTTTTTTTTAAACTAAGCTATTAAAAGTAATTTAGCAAATGGAACCATATAATCTCAGCCTCACACAAAGTAAATTTTTGTTTTAGTTTTGCTGGTAATAAGGCAGTCGTAGTTGATATACAAGCAAACAGTGTAATATCTGAAGACGTAAGTGATTTGTCTGTGTTTAATGCTCATTCATAAATAATTTGTATTTGTAGGGCAACATAGAAATTGGCGATGTGTTAGATAACCTGAATGGAGTGCACATCTGTGGTGCCACAAAAGGAAAACTGAATACCATTCTAAAAAATAATAAGGGTCAGCCGGTCACTGTGGCAGTAATTAAAGCCAAATATAGCATCACCGGCGAACTGTACCGGCCTATTATTAGTTTATTGAAACAAGTACACTTAGACCCCATTGCAATAAAGAATGCAAAAAATGCTACAACTTTGGAGGACCTACAAGGTCAGCTTAATACAAGTCCCAGGTAAGTCGGCTGTGTAATGTACATAACAAATACATTTAATTGGTCATCACAGAAATATTCTTAGGTATTAGAGATAAACAAGGTGGGAACGTGAAACAATGTTCCACAGATATCACGGGCTTTCATACATATAAATTTTCATTATAAAATTATCATGATGTCAGGATGGCCGAGTGGTCTAAGGTTGCAATTCACTTTGTGGATTTGGGTCTGACAAATCACTTTTTAATTTAAATAAGAAGCTAAAAAAGCGATGGACAGACAGATAGACAAAGGCTATTTGTATAAAAGCATAAAATGATTGCTTTGTCCAAAATGAGATATCTATGATACACAGCCACTAAACTTTACATTATTATTATTATTAGTATTAAGCTCATACATTTCCTAATTGAAATAGTAGTTATTCCAATACAAGAACTTAAGTGATCCTGTTTTCAATGGGGATTAGCCCCTATTTTCTCATAGCCATTGATGTGTTTTTGCCTGATGGACTATTCTTTTCCATTCTTTTCTGTTTACTATTTGATTCCTCCACTGTTTCATCTTTTACTTGTTCTTTCCACCTGCACTTTGGTCTTCCTTTATGTCCGTGATAGTTCTTAAAGCTGTCTTCTAACTCCTGTATATGTGTTCATACCATCTAATTCCCATCGCCTTTATGACTTCTTTTTCCTTTCTAATATTTTAAGCTTTTCCTCTTTTTCACTCATTGTCATTGTTTCTGTTGTGTACGTAATTACTGGTTTTATCTTTGTCTTGTAAATTCTAATTCTAGTCTTTTTGCTTGAACTTCTTACTTTTTAACATTTGTTTGGTACATTAAAACGCCTATTCCCTTTCATTGGTTTCTCGTTTATGTCATACTTTTCGTTTTTCCTGTGTACTGTTTTTCCCAAATAATTAAAAGTTTCCACTTCTTTAAATGTGTGGCTGCCACATGTGAAATTTGTCATTATTCTATCATTTCTGCTGCAACACATGTATGTAGTTTTTTTTTCATTTATTTTTAGTCCCCTCTTTTACAAAGTAATATAATTAAAGCTAGTGAAGGGAGAATGTCATGCCTAATCAATAATAAATAAATGTGTATGCTCCAACAGAAAAGGTAAAAGAAGATGAAAAGTAAGCGTTCTATGAGGAACTAGAGAAAATGCCTGAAACAATATCAAAGGAAAACAGTGATGATAATAAGAGATTTCATTGTGCAACAGGCATACACACAGTACACGAGGAGGTAAACAATAATGGAGAAAGGTTGTGTAATTTTGCAGCAGTGATATATATGTGCCTAACAAGTAGAAAAAGAATCATAAGATTACATGGATGATTTCAGGTTCAAGCATTGGCAACCAAATAGACCATGTTTTAGTAAAGAGAAGAGACACCACAGTGATAAAGGACACAAGAGCATATAAAGGAGAGAACATTGACTCTGACCACATATATAGGAAAATATCAAAGATAGTATAAGTAAAGCAGCAGAGAATATAATAGGCTATAGGTTAAGGCAATAGAATAAATAATGGTTTGATCATGAATGTATGAGAGAAATAAGAGTAAAAAACAAAATGAGAGCAAGATGGTTAAAGACGCAAACGCCTATAAAGAAAACAGAATTTAAACCACAAAACTATGTAAATAAAAAAAAAGACAATGGATAGAAAAAAAAGAGTGCAGAAACCATTATACTAAAAATTTATACAAATTTATGGGAAAAAGTAGAAACCAACAAAAAAGCAATGATTAGGATCAAGGAAGGAGGAGAGCAATATAGAGAATAGGAAGAAGTGGAGAGCACAGAGGACTAAATTAAATATTTTCTGGTCCAGTTCCTAATACTAATATTACTTAACAGCGCTACTAAGGTGAACTCTATAGAACAATATTTGTTATCTGTGGTCTCTGTTTCTTACTAAAACTGGATATATGAAGTATTGAAACAGTCTTTTGATGTAACCTACAGTAGCTATAGTATGTGTGAGTAAAATTTTTATTCTATAGAACAAGGGTTTTTATTTTTCGGTTTCTATAATAGTCTATGATTACTATTTGTGTGCGTTATGAACTGACAAATTTATATTATTGTGATGTAGCGCTTGCTAAAGACATTATTCTTTCAGTGAAACATACTATGAAATAAAAAAGAATTATTCTTCTAATAAAATGTCATATCGTAATGGTATATAGATGATTATTAATTTACAGTGCTGGTTTCAAAGCGGTTTATGTGGGATCCGTTAATACAGGAAAGGTTGGCGATGTTAAGCAAATTGACAAAGCTGTCAAAGTGCTGTTATCTCCATACAGAAACAATACCTCGAGCCCCGCTAGTTTGCAACATAAGTTGTTGAAGAAAGGTATATATTTTGAAGTTGGAGAAATTGGGATTAAGGTGGTGGAATCTGAATCTTCTAATGTGAGTATACATGTGCAATTATCAAACGAATTCAATAGCTTCTACACACAGGTAATACTGAAACACTCTTACATGGAAATATCTTCCTGCGGATCTGTGTCCCACATGCCGCACTATTTTGCTTATATCGCAGGGTAAGTAAAAAATCTGGATTATTGAAATGCAATCTCTCATTAATTGTTGTTATAGGAACGAGTATTGTAATCAAGCTACTAATTTCACGTGTCATGTTTTTCACATCAAGAATTCTGAATCGGCTTACACAATTCTTCAAAGCATGGGTAAGTTAACAGATTACAGTACAGGGTGTCCTAAATAAATATACTCTCTTTCTAAATGAAAATAATTACTATGTTTATTAACTTAGAAAATATAAAAAATAGGCAAACTCATGACCACCTCTTTTCAAACAGTGGATTTGATATCGTTGCAACTTCCTCTTTCAGGTCATTGATTATTGCTGGTTTTGTGCAGTAAATCTTATCTACATAAAAAGAAATTCCACATTATGTCTTTACCTAATCCAATTATTCGTAAAAATAGGCCCTTACATCACTATAGTATTGGGGAAGTATCCCATCTAGCTGGAAGTAATTTTTTTTGTCAACAACCAACTCTTTGATGTGTGGACCAATGGATTTCTACAGTAGGTTCAGTTAAATATTACCAGTGGTGCCCATTACTGATATTTCATATCACACTATAACCCCTGGTAAGTTGAGATTATGTTTCTTAGTAATAGGATTTTGAGGAGTCCAGTGCATGTAATTGTGTCGATTGAGCAAACCATTTAACTTAGAGGATGGAAGGAAATGCTACAATTCCATGCCTTAGTATTCACAAAATACTAAATACTGCAGTTATTATCTTTTAAATAGTGAGTATATTTTTTGATACACCTTTATGTATCTATCTACATATATATACGAAGGTTGGGGCATAAGTCAGTTCAGTATGGAAGAGCACTATTCCTGACAGCTTCTTCCAACTCTTGTGGCATTTCTGCCACGAGAACACCTATTTTGATATACGAACGCTGTTCTACTCGGACTACACCAATCCCGTATGGTGGTTGACTGATAATTGATTTAACATTGTTTTGGACACAAACTATGAAACGACATTTTGTGATAAAATCTCTTACCTTTGAAAAAAAAATAGTTGCCATGACATGTTCCAACCCTCCTGTATGTGTATATATAATAAAGAAGTTACGTATGCATCTTTTATAGGGCAAGGATTTCAACGAACTCATTTTGCTGTCTAAATGGATCCATTGCAATGTATTCAATTTAATGTAAATTTTCTATCAAATTGTATATTACATATCAATATATTAACGATTTAATCGAAACAGTAGATGAGATTTCACAGTTAGAAATAAATATTCTTCTGCCGAATATTTTGTCATTCAAATTTTGTTGTGTGTGTATGCTTTAAAGCCAGTGTGGCCATGGCACATGACTGCGGTGCAGACAGACCCAGGCTCGGATACCTGACAAGTGACCCACTCAGTCACTAAAAATAAAAGGTAATAATAGGATGGCCAAACGGTAAGGGCCGATATATGAGTCTCAGCCTCTCAGTTCGCAGGCTGTGCAGTGTCATTACAAATCTTAGACAAGGTTTTGAATAGGCCCACAATGCAAATGTTTTTTTAGCTGTTGTTCCTTAACACCTATATGAAAGTACGTCTAATGTGGTTCTCAAGGGTTACGAGGTTAACAGATATTCTCAAACCAATTAAGAATCAATCTTACAGCCAAGTATTCTACATTAGCCTACTATATGTTAGAATAAGGATCTCAGGAGATTCTCATGTATTTCTAGTAATGGGCTCGTGATAGTTTTTGTTATCCTAGGTTAATTAGAGATCTTTGCCTTTTACTTGGCTAAAATGTTTAAGAAAGGTCGACTGAGTAGGCTTTCCACGCCAGCAGCTTATTTTACCTGTAATACATGGCCAGATAAGTTTCTGGAGCATAGTCAGTGCCAGTTTAGCTTCTTTTACTTTAGGTCACTATACTAGACAGACATAGACGCTAAGAAGCTACTAATCTAGTAAAGTTCAGCGTCAACACTAATGCCTAGACTACTAGGTGGTTCCTTTAGGGTGCAATTTTTTTGGGGCGTCCCCAGCTTCAGTATAAATTTTAAATATAAAAGATGGTTTCTTCTATTATTTATAAGAGAGCTATTGATCAAGCTACTTTAGGAGAGATCATTCGAAATTGTTACAGAAACAGAACAAGAGTAATTCTTCGGGTATTTTTTCAGATTCTTCCCTGACTAGTCCATCTCGTTGCCTCTTTATCTTGCATGTTCTTGTACCAAGACAAATGGCAACTAATTGTTTGTTATTATGTCTGTCACAGCTTTAATCCAGTTCCGTATTACTTATTGAGAGTCCGTACATTCTCCGGCATACTGGTATCTCTCTCTGAAGTTGCTATTGTTTGCTCCCATATAGACTCCTTACTGAAGTTTCTCTCTGCAGGACTGTGAAAGTTCAATAAGACCTTCAAGATTACAGTTGACGTTGTTCCTGGTGCCTCAGTGACATTTAAATAAGCAAGCATTTGTAAGCTCTTGAGGTGCTTCTCCGAATATAGGTGGACTGATTAGCTTATGTAACTTTAATGTTTCAAGACCATGTCTTCGAAATATATTCCCATGCTCATTAGACTTTAAAAATCTTGATCATTGTCACACTAGTAGATTTGCATTTTTTTAAAGAAACACTGAGTAGTTTCCATCTTTCCCTGGCAATTTGTAGGAAAGGAAACCTTTCAGCACTCACTTTATCTTTTTCTGTTACATTTTACTGAAATTTCGGTTCAACAGTAATGATTCACTCATACTCCTAGTAGTAGATGTTTCGCCTTCAATGTTGAGAGTAAGGAAAAGTTGAGCGATGAGTATCACGCATTGTAATTGTTAATCATCTTGTCACAACTGTTATGCCAATGCGGGTTGGTTCTTCTCTCCATCGCACTAATGTGTGTGTTCTACAGTGAGTCCTATAATTTCTTCGTTGAAGAAAACCCAAATGACCTAATAGGGTGATTATTTTGAGTAAAGTTGTCACAAACTGCAGCTGAATCCACATGGTTTATAGTTATTCGGGAATAATATGGGGCGTTTACAAAGATTTAGATAGAGCAGGAATGGATACTTTATCAGCTAAACTGAATGAACCACCATAAAACGTTTTAATTTGCTATGGAGCCTAATAATCAATGAGATCTTTTGGAACATCTCTGTCGTTCCACTTCATGAAACTCCTACACTAGCAAGGAACTCTTAGTATGGTGAGTGACATGTGCTTCCAAACTTGAGATCTCTGTAGATACAATCATTACACAAATATACATACATTAGGTCGCCATTAATTTCTTAATTTTCCACTTGTTCTGTTAGGAGATCTGCGGCAGTTTTAAGATGCTGAGCATGAACTTCGTCCCTAATTGTTGATCAATTGCGTTTGTTGGTATTCCAGAGCTGATTCTGCTCTGTAACATTCTGTAACATTCTCAAACCAATCTAGATATGATTTTTGAATTTGAAAGATCTTTCATAGCCGCCTAGTTGTCAGATTTACTTCTGTACGTATTCTTCCGTCGCACTTTAGTAGACAACATATATTTCTATTTGAAATACAGAAGCCTTTCTTTTGGTTTTTCATGATTTGGTACTTGTCTTAGATACCAAGCCATTTGTGTATCAAATCAGATTGTCAGGAGACAACTCTAGCCTGAGTTTTTCCCGCTCTTTTTGATTTCATGTTATCAAATTGAAGAGAGTATTATATATATATATATACACAGTATTACATATATATATATATATACATATACACAGCACTAAAAGGCCTGAAGAGAGTATTAACGTTTTGAATATGATCTGTCTTTATTTCTAGAACAATATGCTCTGTAGCTAATCTAACGTGGAGAAAATGTTGTAATCTCTGTAGTCCTAGTCTGGCTCCTCCTTTAATCATAACATGAAAAGATCAAGTCTATTGCAGCAGTGAGCATTGCCCACATTATGCCAACAGCAAGTCTTTAAATCCTATGTCTGACCACCTTGATACATACACATATAATGTAGCATTCTTGATCGTAAACCCCATGATTTACTACAAATACTATTGATAAAGTAATTTAAAAATTTTCTCATGATTTTACCTATATGTTCCAGATAAGTTTGAGATCTAAGGTAATCCTCAAACTTAAATGTATTTCTTTTCTACTAAGAAAATGTCCCAGTTCCCTTATATGGTGATATTTTGGAGCCTTCTACTTTAGTCCACCTATTTACCATGTTCAGAATTTTTTTGCATACGTTCTAGGCCATGTTAATGAATTTTGCTTCTTCAAAGATAACCAAGTCCATGACAAGGTTTCACAGGAAAAGTGGAAAACTCCTATTTGGGAATATCCTCCTCCTATCTGCACTATCAGTGATACATAAACCACTTTTCCTCTTGGAATCCAATCAATCCATTTGCTAGTATTGCCTGTCTGCAACCTTCTAATAGTTGAGGTGATGGAGTTGGAGAATATATCATAGACTCCTTGTATGCCCAAAAGGTATGTAAAAGAACCTCTTTGTTTTCTAGGGCTCTCTTCATTCTCCAAATAAGGTGGTGCAGAGCCATTTTAGTTGATGACCCTGCTATATAAACAATGATTTAGGTTTAGAGGACTGTTTACCAAGTTCTTGTCCCTGATATGCTTGTCGAATAGTTTTTCATCACTTTAAAATTAATTGGTGTAAGATTAATAGGTAGTTACATTTCGAAGACGCAGATCAACATGTTAAAATCTAAAAACGGTTTAGTGAAGAGCTTATATACTTAACATAGTTATCCATATTACTGGCGCTGACGCTTCGTTAATTTATAAAGCTTACTTCATGGTTTATTAAAATGTATCACATGTCGGAACACTTGCAAGTTATTTGGGAAACATATTGGGTGCCTCAATTTATGAAAGAGAAGCTAAAACAAGCTAGAGATTGGGCCATTAGTCGTAACCGCTATTGGGACACGCCTAGTCACATCTATATCTTCCGAGAGAAGAAATATGGTATTGGAAGTATTGCTGAACTCGAAGAGATAACTGGTAAAAATTAATTAAGGAAATTTGAGATTTATGATTCTAACAAGTGTCTTTCGTTTTTCTTTTCTCGTTTCCATTTGTTTCACCTTTCAGGTATTTTTTTCATCTTGTTCTACTTCATAGGTTTCCTTTTTGGTTCTCTCTTGGTCTCACTATTCTTACTACATATCTATATCTGATTTCTCCTATGTTCTAGATTTTTACTTTTTGTTAATTTTGTATGTTTATTTGGGGTTATACAGTTTTGTTTATATTTTTTCATAATTTATTATGTCTGCTTATATATTTAACTGCTTTAATTACTTGTTCTAATTTCATGTTTCGAATTATTGAATTGCTTTGTTTTGCGTTTTTATGTATTCTATTTGTTAGTTTTTTGTTTTCTCGTTACTGATATGAATGCCTTTAATATGTCATGTCTATATAACTAACCATTTCACTACAAATTCATTTTATGTATTTTTATTTCTGTTCTTAAAGAATCCTCTGTAAACCAGTGGTGGTGCTTCTTTTGGGTGCTATGATCAGTAGTCTGCAGGAGCAAGTCATGAAAAAATAATCCTTTCTCAAGTCAATTTTTGCCACCTTTAGCAACTACTGCCAAAACTTGGGTGGTTGTATTAGAGTAGATCTTGAAGAACTGCAACCTTTTAACGTGAAGTGGTATGAACACCGGCCTGTCCATGCCCAACTGCTAAACACTGGAGTGCGGGAGCTCTTTACTTATAGCCTGGCGTTTTAGTTTAGATGAATTGAGATTCTGCAGCAAAATTGTCGAAGCCTCCAGTTTGGAGAGAAACTTTTAAAGTAGGATACCAGGAAAATTGAAGTTTTTAAGGAATTCCAAACATTAAATTGATGTAAGCAATGTGTTATTCATGGTGGTATCAGTGTCGTTTTTGAAATTTTAGATCTGCTAGTCATTGCTACCGAGCTTCATTTTCAAAGATGTTACTTTTGTTTCAAACTTGTGATATTTTACAGATAACTGCTTTTCAGATAGATATATTTTCTTCTAAGGGAGTTTGCAGATGAAGAACGATAAATACAACCGAAGTGAGTCAATACATTGCTGTCCAATTTTTTAGTAATTCTGCTGAGTACTTCAAAATTTTTCTTATGCACGTTGATAACTCAGGCACAGATATGAAGGGTAGGAAGCCTCTTACTTCCACTTAGTCTACAACAGGTAGAGCTGCAATATATTTGCCTCATAAGGCACGTCAGTATCATATTCGTTAGAGTAGACTAAGTTCCGAGCAGTAATTCATATCAGAAAAATTGCACGTTGTTTAGAAATATCCAGAACGTATAATAAGCGGTAAGAAAACAACACCTGTTAAATACCCTTTCAAAATTGATTGTAATTCATCAAGACAAGGAATACCTTTCATGTCTGCCATATATAACATTGAGCACAAGATAGAGAAGGATTGATTATATCACATCAATATCAATTTTCCACTGAACGAGATAAAATAAACTTGCTTTAGATTGTTCAACTTTATTTAATAATTACAACACGATATACTTATTGTAACCAATTCCATTCAAATTACTAACCTTCTACCAATATGATAAGTCCTTACTTTATTGAATTACAATTAACTTGATATTTAATAATCTGCTGGATAATTTCTTAATAAGAATAAATGATAATCAATAGCTCACAACATAAGCACATGGTGCTCTGTGTTTCAAAGATGTTACTATCAGTGAAAATATATTACAGTAAATAATTAGCTCTAATCTCTGTCCCTCTTCTTGTCACTAGAGCTAGAGTGACGCGAGTGAGAACGGCGATCCCTGTCACGGCTCCTGGACCGCGACCTATAGGAACGGCTTCTGTTGCTGCGATCTTTATCCCTGTCACTGTGACGATGGCGATCGCGCGACTTGGACCGGTGCCTCTTGGAGCGCCTGTCCAGCTCCCTGCCTCCAACATACTGCTCACGGTGCCTCTCACGGTACCTTTCTTCCCGCTCGAAGTCGCGATCGCGGTCTCTCATTGATTTGCGTTTCTCCTCTTTCCGTTTCTCAGACGTAGCCTCTAGTTCAGCGAGCTTTTCTCGAATCTTGATGAATCCCAGGTGAAGTTTGCCGCCGAAATGGTCAGCCAACCGTCGATCGTTGTCGTGGATGCCTAAGTATGCAGAGCAGACCTCGCAGACGCGCAGTTTCTGCTGCTGATAGCTACTGGCTGGCATGGAATTGCGATACTCTTGTTCAGCTTCTAACTTCTTCTTCCTTAATTCGTCCACCTATAAAGAAACAAATTTAAATAAAAAAATCTATAGCATACATGGATGAAGTTAAAATGTAAAATAACAGAATGACCAACTTGTCCCAAAAACACTGTGAGATTGCATCTCGGCAATTGAATGGGCAGTAAAGACCAAAAAAATGAATAAAGAATTGAACAAAGCTCACTAAAATTTTGAAACTTTCGCCACTTTCTAATACTATGGACATGCATCTGCCGCTTTCTTTATAATTATTATTACTTCACAGTACCACAACAAGAGGGACATCGGTAGGGAATTGAGTGTCAGCAAACAATTGAGGAATTATCAATGAGGTGTGGAACTGGCGAGCATTTTTTTATGTGCGCTAAGCCACAAATTTTCTACAAATCCGTGTTTCTTATTTCGTTTTTAAACAAGGAATATATGTTGATACAGGTTTTGCATCACATAGGTGCCGAGTCCCATGACGTTGCAAGTGGTGCAGACGGCAAGAAAAGCAGCTTCTAGAGAAATCCCTGTGGAGCAATAATCCCGAGACTGTAAATCTCCCAACCTTCCTATAGATAAAATAAGTGATAATGATGGTGTCAAGAGTAACAATCATAATTTGGATACTGAACAGTAAGATACCAAACATCTTCAGTTGAACTATTGTGATTTCTGACGTTGGCCCAAAAGAGAATAAGTTTAGTGGACCCTTTTACAAAATGGCCAGCACATTGTAAAGCAGAAAGAGTGAAACTAGTTGTGACACTTGGTGCAATGTGTGGCTGGTTCTAGGGTTATTAGGCCATGGTGGGAGTTTGGAAACTCTTAAAAGTTTCGGCCACAACTGCGGTGGACATCTGATGACTTGAACATCTATTCTAGTCAAGTCGACTTGGCACCTACTAGAGATTTGTTGACCACGCTATAAAGTTGGCTGTTTGTAACACTCGAAGAAATGCTCGAAGCATTCAGAGGAAGGTGTAAGTTCTAACAGTACATTACAAACAAACCTACTAAATATGGAATAAAATTTATTCACTAGTGGCCTCAAATAATTTTTATACACTGAAAATGAAAATGTACACAGGAAAACAATTAAAAGGCCCGTTTGATGTGCAAAGTGTTGTAAGAAGGCTGGTAGAACTCATGTTCAACAGCAGCCACAATGTAATCATAGATAATCACTTCACATCAATTCTAGTAGTAAAGGAACAGCTTGAAAAGAGAATGATAGTGCTGGGAATCCTACAAAGAACAAATCCAATATTCTGATAGAATTTGTTGACTTGAAATCTTTCAAGTGGCTTATGTGCCAAAACATGTTTGTGTTCTCGTCAACTATAACCTTAGTATCAGATGTTCTAAAATTTGGAAAAAACGTTCATTTTGTTGTAAAGTCAGTCTCTTCCCCCATCATTGAAGTTTTTTCACTTTCTAAAATTACTATTTATGTACTTTCACTACAGCATGGAAACAAATTTAAAGTAGAAAAATGTAAGTTGAGCAAAACGGTTCATTTTAATTTTCTGATTTTTTACCCTCCGACGCCTTAAAAGGCAAATAGGATTTACGAAGATTTTGAAATTTTTTAAACCAAACTTTTGCCTTGAAATGAAACTTATTTTAGTCCAAGCAAGTAGTACTTGATAATTCATGCCATAATGTTCAATAATCAGAATTAGAAATTTGTAACCACATTAAATGAGTAAATATCAAAAAATAGCTATTGGAACCCTGAATAATGCCATAATACGTTTTTGGTTTCCCGTTGAAACAACCGGTTCTTAAAATTTCATTTTATAATGGATAACAGAAAATTAGACCCACCTCTTCCATAAGCTTCATACTCTCTTCCACAAATCCCTCCTCGCCGAGTTGTTCGCTTTAGCCAACTTTTGCCCAATTTGTTCAGCAAGCTCGTGCACATTGTTAGCTTTCACAGCGACTTCTGCTGAAAGCTCCTCCTGGGTTTCCGCTAGTCGTTGCTTTGCGGCTTCAGTCCGTCGGTCACAATCCCCTATAAAGGCTTGTAGATGTTCCATTGCCTGCGAGACAACACAACTCGCTTTAGAACTGCACTGACTTCAATCTGCAGAAGAACTTACATCCAGGTCATAAAAATAATCTTTCACTGCTTGCGCCTTTTCAAAGTCAGCCCGCAAGGCCAAATCATGAATCTTGGGACATTCACCCAGGTCCATACGCTGTCAACGCAAGAAACAATACAAACAAGGAATCGATGGCTTAATTAGTAATTGCAGAGTTTTTAATTTGATTCTGCTGTTGGTAAAATATGTCGGTCCATTGCATATGTTATGAGGTGGACTGTTTGTGAATAAAAATTAGAACTTACTCAAGTGTACTGAACAGATATGCATGTTTAATTTTTGGGCCAATTTTTAAACATCAAAACAGTCCATACGAACATCTGATTACAATGAAACAAAAATAAAAAGGCATAGAAATCAAAGTATATAAAATATAAACAATAAACTTACAATTATATAGCACAATTCTTCAAAAATGCAATGTGATTGTGAACGCCGCCAATAATGATGGTAAACACATCCTCTACGTGACGAAAAGTGTTTTCACAAGTGGTATAGTCATACATATTATAGAATAACAGTTAAGAGAGAAAAATGTGAAGACGCACCAATTTTGACGTAATTTCTCTGATGGCTCCATAATTTAGGTTGCTCGCTCGTTCGATCGATTGATACTCACAAAAAGCGGTTTTGCTTTTGAACTTAGGCCAAGATAATCTTTATTTTAGTGGCCTTCGAATAATTATACTCACAAAATCCTTTAGTACAGTTTAAGCGGTTACGATTTACATGCACGGATGGGATGTTTTGCCTAGCTCCAAAGTTTTTCTTCTTATAACCCTCACATAGTTTTAATCGGCCATAAATTGACAATTATTTACTTACCAAAGGCCCGAACCTAGCTTATTTTATATAACATATGTCTACAAGTCTACCATACCTTCCCTCGGTGCAGTGAAAATTACTAGCAGCAAACAGTAGGGACTTAATTTATACGATTTTAACAATCAACTATGTTTTAATTCAACTACTTCTACTTTTGCAAACATCAAATATTCAAAATTATACCAAACAACAGACTTACATGCGGTATTTGCGATCAGACTATTCAACATACTTTGGGCCATAACCTAAAACTATCAAAAATCGAGATTTTTGTCATTATTGTACTCGTTAACAAGTCGCTACTGGATGCGAACCGTTTTTCACTGTTGTTGGCCACACAATATATTCACGTTTAAACAGCATATAGTAGCTAATCGCATTACGTGTCTTTAACCTAATTAATTGAATACTTTTGTATACGTACGTAATTGTACTTACAAAATCTAACACCTATCTTCATGTTATAATAAACTGAAGTTTCTGAAAATATAGTTCGATAATTAGTTCCATCGAATGACACAGGAATTGGTGCTTGCGATACAATTTTTTTTTTAGAAAATCTCGTTTAATGTACTAACGACAGATATACTAATGTACTATGAATCCGTAATTATAAAATCAAGAGTGCTCTTACCGTTGACGACAGGATTTCATGGGGACAGCAGCTAAGCAAGAAAGACTTGCACACTTTCGGGTCATTAAATTTCACGTGAAACTTGTTATTCTCCCCTAGTACAGACAGAAGGTTCAGTGACGCAATCAATGCGGATGTTAGCCAAATACAAAGGCGGAATGCTTACCGTTACGACCTGTACCCATCAGTTGATCTAGCATGGCACGCATTTGATCATGGGCCGTCATCTCTCCGAGATTTCTGCAACAAACTGGTTAAAACACCTTATCAGAATCACAACGTCGTCCTAGATGCAATGGCGTTGTTGATTTGTCGATGCCGATAACGTGTGATCAATAACTCTAACAAATTTCCCTATGTGTACTACCAACACAAAATGCATAAAGCACTAACATATCTAGGATCCCAAATATTACTGGATCAGTTCCTAGAGGGACAAAACATTGAATTGATTTTAAATGTAGAAAAATTACCGTTTAAATAACAAAAATTTAAAAAAAATGTAAAAAACCAAATCTGTACAATTATACCTTTTATACAAGGGGTGTTCTTTTTATTTTGAAATACCCATCTACAAATTTTAAATAATAAATAAAATTTTGGAGTTTTGATTGCTCATGTATGTTTTAATTTAAAAAAATGTTAATTCTAAATGGTTTACGTACACAAACTTTCTGAAAATGTAAAAATTATTTGTAGCAAAGTCTTTAAGAGGCTTAAAGTTTGATGTAAATCTAATCCGAATTTCATGTGAGATATGTAAAAATCAAAAATATTTGTATTTCCACATATCCTCCCATTTTTTTGATTGCACTGGGTATATATTTGTCTAGAACTGTGGGTGAAAAATACTGGTTTATTTGTATATGAATGAAGTATATTTTAAAACCTGTACCAAATGTATAGCGAGTTTTATAACAGAGACGTTCTTGCGTATTAGTCCTTTTAGTAACTTTTCGTGTTCTGTAGTGGTTTGACGGGTTTGCTGCCAACTTTATATTCGCTAGCCATTGTCAAATCACGTGTCGTTGGGAACAGTGAGGTTATTTTCGATCTCTCTCTGTCTCATTAATAATTCATTAACAATGTGCTGAAGTGCACTCGATATAATGGTAATGGATCTTGTGTCCGAAATTTTAGAAAAATCCGCCCGAGAGGTCGAAAAATACAAGCCAATTAATGTACATAAACATTTAGAGTTAGAATATGATGTAGGCACGATATTGGCAATAGATAATAACGATCTTGATGTTAAAGCCTTAAGGTAGGAGTTTGTAACCTCTTTTTAGCACACCAATTTTGCTCATTAGTTTGATGTGTGCCTTTGTTAGAGATGAAAAGGACGACTATCTGTTAAATTTGACGAGGGATAATGTGCAGCTGTTGCTGAACAAGGTGTGGGAGCTGCCCACGGAACAGATCGATGAAGCTGTGGTCGTGCGATTGCCAGCGCCCAAATTTTTGCTGCCGCGTGCTCGGCCCGTGCCTAACCGAGACCGCTCACAAAGTGGCAAGAGTTTGCTAAACTGAAAGGCATTGATAAGAAGAAGAAGGCGAAGCTCTCCTGGGACGAGCAACTGAAAAAGTGGGTGCCTCTCTACGGGTACAAGAGAGCAACTGCCGAAAGGGAGAAAAACTGGGTGATTGAGGTGCCTGAAAATGCAGATCCTTTGGAGGACCAATTTTCAAAAAGGACTGCAGCAAAGACGGAACACGTGTCCAAGAATGAGTTGCAGCGGTTGAGGAACATTGCAAAAGCTAGAAACGTAAAGGTTCCGCGAGTCGGTTTTACTAATCCTGATGCTTCTTCTGCGAAAGATGTATGGTATTTTAAAAATGTGTTATCTTGTGAGTAATTTGGTAATTTACAGCTGCAAGCTGCAATAACGGTAGCTCGTGCCTCTACCGCAAGCTTAGGAAAGTTTCAGGAGAAATTGCCAAAGGAAAAGGAAGCTCGTGGAGTTGTAGAATTGACTCCTGGTGCCACAAGGAAGCGCAAATTGGTTCCAGTGTCGGGCGAGCAAGAACGAAAGCACAATTTGGACATTGTCAATTCGGTCTTGAATAAACGACCAAAAATTCACATTGAGAAAGCGGTGGCAAGGCACATCAATGAGGAGCAAACAAAGTAAGTTGGAGCAGTAATGTTTATTGTTAAGAAAATATATACAGAAATTGATCTTTTTAGATATGCTATTTCTGATTTTTTTAATAATCTCAATTTTTTCCTTTTTTATTGTGGTTGGCATTTGCCTTCATGTGGGGCTTGAAAACTATGGAAAATTTAAATTAAGTTCAGAATTTTGTAATTCTGGGTGCTAGTAGTTATGCATTTTTTTCTGGGATAAAAATCATAGTGCATACCATGCATTATATGAGGGTTGGGCAAAGTTAAATCAGTTATCAGTTAACCACCATGCAGGATGAATGTGACAGTGTAGAACAATGTTTTTATTTCAAAATATCCCTTTTCCATGGCCGGAAATGCCACAAAGAATTGATAGAAGCGGTCGGAATAGTGCTCTTCCACATACCAAGTAGTTGCGAGGTGGTTAGCAGAGTTTCAGCAAAGACGCGAAGCAACCGGCAATGTTCACTCGTATCCCAAACTGTCTGCTATGTTGTTCTACTTGAGTCACATCCATCCTGCACAATGGTTGACTGACAACTGACTTAACATTACTGTTTGTGTAGTTACAGAACATCACAGAGCCATCCTGTGTTGTGGACATACTATGAATGCACAGCTTCCTTGTGACATACGACATTTTGCGATACCATTTGATACCTTTGAAAAAAAGACTTATGCCTCAACCCTCTGCAAATTCATAACTATGAAAATTTTTTAGTTAGTGATATTTTTGCTCAAGTTTGAGCTTATTTGAGCAAATATCTTACAACTAGATGTATTTATAAAGATCTTCTTTCGATTACAATTTCTTTAATTACATGAAGTACAAACAGAAGTTCTGAAATTATTTGAGCTGTGTACCAGTTAAAGTCTATTGTGTCTAGTTTAGATAGAAATATTCTTGCATCATATCCTGTCTTATTTTGAGAGTTGGAAAATTCTTCTAGAAATTTAAAAAATCAACCCATCAAATTAAACACAATGGGTTAAAAAATGTAAGTTTTTCTTTGAAAATATGCTTTTAGGAGTCCTGGGGCCCAAAAATGTTAATTTGTTGAAAACCTGGAGTTGAATTCTTTGTCAATTATTGTTTATATCAAAAGTGAAAAGGTAACATGATTTGATTATGTGGTTAATTGTGTTCATTACTATATGAAATAAAATTATTGTTTGTTGTGGAAAAACATTTCCGAGGATTATTTAGCTGTGCTGTGTATTTTGTTTATTAATTTTTTTGTAGATATATTAGAATGAAGTATCTGAAATAAAATACAGGGTTAAATTGCTGTATATACCCATCTACACATGTTTGGGTGCATATAGAAAGCTGTTGAATGTTGGTGAAATATGCAAATAGGTAGCAGCTGGTAGAAACACGTTTATAATGAATGCATATGCAATATTTTCATAAAATGACTGAGAAATTGAATACACCTATGTACTCCACTATCAGTATTAGCAGACACAGCCAGTGGCTCTTCAATATTTTATTGGTTTTATTTTAAGCTTTTTTGTTATATGTATTTGCACTGCGATAGAAGCAATTTAATCACAAAATCAAAATATTTATTATTTTATTATTAGGAGCAGTTTTAATTGCTAGAGGTGATTAAGCCTAGAAAAAATAAATGAAAATCAGTCATTGCATAGAACAATAATAATAATAGTTCCCCGTAACAGGCCTTGAAGGGCCTTTGGGGTCGTAACAGGATAGATCTGCTACAATCTAGAGCCTACGGTACACAAGGCTAGTAACGTGGCTAGCGCTATGTACCGACTGCTTATTATTATCCCAGAGTTTGACCTCCAGGTACTCATTTATGGTGATCGAATTGGGGCGAGCGGGATTCGAACCCGCAGCTCTTGGTTTCGTAGTCTAGCAAGCCACCACGGCTCTCGCATAGAACAATAGAGAACAGAATTAACAATTTATCTGGAGCGGGACGTGAAAAATGGAGCAAGTAGATTAAAGAACTGCTATTACCAGTAACTATCTACAAAGTAAATGCAACTGGACTTATTTAAAGTTAATAATAATGATATGGTTCTAACGCTCTTCAAGGGAGCTCGGCCTGCAAACTGAGAGGTTAAGGCCCAATTGTCACACACCATTTCTGATGTGGGGAAATTTAACAAGGATTGTGTATTAGACAAGCGCATTTTTACCCCTTATTTGAAGTGAATGCAGGTACTCAATTATTTTTAGTGACTGAGTAGGCTACCTGCCAGGTTTCTGAGCTCCAAGAATGAATCTGGGCTATTAAACAGTAAAAATATGCAGTATCACATTTTTGACTAAATGACATTGACTACATAAAAGAAGCTCTGCAAATTTTTGTCACACAGATGTAAATATTAATAATGTAAAATATGGAATCATAATAAATCAACTCAATGATAAAATGAAATAGCTATGTAATTAAAAACATGATACAATGTGAATCTCAATGTATCAGATTTTTAGACTTTAGATACTTCTTCTTCTTCTCTAATCCTTTATGCCCTTTCGAGCGTCGGATAGACTTTACATACACAAGACAAAACCTTTAACTCCATAAGCATGAAACAAAAAAGCAGTTGTAAGATATTAGATGTGTATGGACCTGGGTTTATTCCCAGAGCTTGTGGTATCTTGGTCACTAAAAATAATTGAGTACTTGCATTTGCTTCGAACAAGAGGTTGTCTAAGGCGCAGTGGTTGTCATATCGCCTTGCATCAGAGAGGGTGAACACATAACAGCCTCAACCTCTCAAGTTTGTAGGACGTGCTGCCGTGTCGGGTTGCCGATGTGATTGGTTTTTGAATTAATTTAAAAAGAAAGTACTTAAATGCCACCATTCCAAATGGATTTTCCTCACAAAAAAAATTATAGTTAAGGAAATTATTATAACAAAAAAAAATAATAAATTCTACAAATAGTATCTGTATATATAAATGGTCTAATTGTTAGCAAAATATTTTAAGAATTATCACATGAAAAATATAAAACTCTTACAATGCTGCAGGCATGTTCCTAACTACTGGAAAATTTCTCTAATTATTGTGATTCTCAAACTTGGAATAAAATGGAAGATCCTACTTTATATATATCATCAAATATTCTGGTAACATCGTAAGATAACGCTATGAGTTGACTGTTACAGTGCGTCCATTTTCTCGGAAAAAGTAGGGTTCAAGTATGCCAATTTGGCCTATTCCACGCCATTTAGTTACTCTCTCACTAAGTGACTTATTTTTCGACAATTTTGTTTTGTTTACAGCACCCGATAAGTAAAAATGAACCTCGTCACTTGTTATCAGAATACAGCCATCGTTTCTGCAAACGTAAACTGCTGTACATACTCGTTTGCCTTCAACTTTTGAACTACCACGATTTTGTAAGGATGAAAGTAGAAGTCAAAGTGAAAAACTGACCTGTCTGAACTGAAAAACTGCGAGGGCTGGCCTCTGCAGGCCGTCGAACTTTTCCATGTTTTCTGGTGTCCGATCATTTCTCCAAGCTGTCTTAGGGTTCACAGTTCTCGTTCTAAAGTTGTTAAACCGTTTTAGTATTGTCAGGTGGAAGGTGGGATTTTGTATTTTGAAATTTTAAAGGGATTTTTAATCACAGTCATTTGATTTTATACCACCATTTTTTCCCTTGGGACACACTGAAAGGGAAAATGTAACACAAGAAATAGAACTCTTTCAAACGTTTGTTATATTATCATACATTTTATACACCAAGCATGTCCATCTAAAATCTGCTTTGAAAGTCATAAGGAAAAATTATGAGCTGAGAAAGAACGAAACACTTTTTAAATTCCAATTGATTTGCACCATTCTATTTGTCAAAATACTTATGCATTTAATTAATACATGATCAAATAATTTTAAAGTTGTCAATGCTTCTCTTGAATTTACAATTCTAGTATTCTGAACCATTCAATCGCAAGTGACTTGGAGTTTCGTCCTCATTCTTAGGTCTCTAACCTTGTTTAAATGAAAATTTGATACAAACCTCATATGTTCTGTATAAATTAAAACTATTGTTTATTTCACAGAAAATGTATTAGTAGTAACCACAGATGAAAATAAATATTTTTTATTTTGATAATTTTGTAAAGTACAAGAGCTTAAATTGTCGTCTTTGTTACATGTAGCAATCCAACAGAGAAAAGGAAGAAAGCGGGAAAACAGAATTCTGCCAAATCCAAGAGGGTTGGTAGAAAGCCACCTAGTAGCAAGGGTCAGCGGAAAGGGAAGACCGGTGGAGGCAGAAAGAGACGTTAAGATTAAGATTTGTAAAATAAATATGCATAGGACTGTATTAGAAATTACACGGGTAAGTCGACGCACATCAATTTTTGAGCTGCTCCCAGCCCAGGGAAGGATCTTTTGATACGGCCATGTAAACTAAGGCTCCTTTACCTGGCAGGGGCTTGGCTGCCACATAAGTTTTTCTATCTGCAGACCAACGACTCATGAAACCATCTTCTTGTGACCAATTTGAGCCTTCTACCATGTACTGAATTTAAATGCAGGGTTAACAACAGACATTTATCTTGCTTTTAGATTCGTACCCTATCATCAACCTGCGGATAGCCATGGTGAGCCTGCGGCTTGTCTGCGACACCTCGGTGCAAAACTGTCAGCATATACTTGAAGAAGTGGTTGCGGTTCTTCTTTACTACAGGATCATATGATTTCAAGGCACACAGTTTCGTTATCCACTTGTGGCAGATTTCTCTATCTGCAAAGATATGGAGGAAGCTTTTCATGCACTTGCTCGTATGTCTTATTATACGAATTATTGCTAATGTGCATGTAAAAGCTTATTAAAGTTTCTTATAGGTTTTATTAGGCATAAAACTTATATATGGTTGCTTTAGTAACACGAACTAAGATGTAGGCAAAAACATTTGCAAGTGTGCAGCATTGGTAAGTCTAGATGCCGCTGTGTTGCGCTATGCTGCACATTTGGTAAATGAAATGGGATGGGGTACGTATTATTAAGCTTTTCTTTAAATTTCATTGCTAAGGTACTTTTTAAAAATAAAATTACAATATTCTGTACATTATGTGAATGTAAAAATTGCGTATTATTGCATTTTTTTGCATAAATATATGTTCTTTTCTATGCATAATTGTTTTGTAAGCACCTTGGATCTTGGAAAAGATACTGTAAAATAGAACACATTTATGAAATGAATAGATTTTTTTCATTTGATGTAAGAGCAAGTGAAAAAAAAACAAGTGTTAATAGATATTAGAAAATTGCGTTTATTATTGAAACAATAAAAAAAATTGCTGCACATGTTGGTCAGGATCAAAGAGATTTTAATTTTATCAGTGGACAGGTCTGGTTCTCAACAGCCGATATTACAGATGCATGTTTTGTAACAGTGAAAGAATGTATAACATCCATGGCACAATCGGAGTAAGTGTGTCTTCAGGAGTATCAACAAAAGTCTTTAGCGTAATTTTATCTTTAACAATAACAGTGGTGTGCACATTTGTGGTATCATGAGAGTGGGAGAATGGAAAACCATTCTAGTGTTTTCAGTAATGACTTAGTTCTGCCTTCAAACAAGTGATGGTTGTGTTTTTGTATGACACAGTCATAAAGAGCATCATTTTGCAGAGTACATGCAGGTTGAACTTATGGTGTAATATGGAGTGTAGTAAGACGAAATCTTATTGAACTTGTGATATTTGTGGAGTGAACATTTTACCACACGCTGCTCTTGCTATACAATGCGTTCTTTCCAGTGGTCTAATTAAATAGATCTTCACACTTTTCCCTTCATTAGTATTTCATAGTTTTTTATTTGAAGTTTGTACTTTATATCTGATATGCATATGTATGAAACATACTGTAATGATGGGTAGATGATCAGTAGAAAATATTGTTGGTAATCCCATTAATGGAAGAATGGAGCGACTTGTTTGCCATCAAAAGTATAAGCAGTTGCATGAAAGCTGTGATTAATACTCGTAGGGGTTATACATGTTAATAACGTTCCTATTTTGGAAGTTTCTTATTTCATTAAATTTAGCCAAAACCAGAAGTGTAAATATAAACTTTACGTACTTGTAATTTCTGTAATGTACATTTGCAAAAGTCCTGAAACATCGTAAATAGCTTTTTGTGCATACCAAATTTTACTAGCATATAGTTGTAGTCTAAATATGGCGGAAACAGAAGGGAAATTGCCAGAGAACCCATTAATTGGAAAGGTACCTGCAGTATTTACACCACATTTATAAAAAATTTATGTTAAAATGAGTTGCTGGTACTACATCAATATAGAAGATGTTTAGTGGTCTTTCTTTTCTTTTTCCAATCTCCGCCCACCCTCTTTTCTCCTTATGTCTTTAAACAAGCATTGGAGCTTCAGTTTACATACTCATTTAAAAAAAATGCAATTTGAGATCTGCTATCTTTAAAATGTGTTTTAAACAAACTGGAAAAAATATCAATCATGAAAAATTAATTATATATGAATCTTGAAAATCTTGGCTAATTATTTTATTAATAATATTAAATTGTGACTTTAATTGCCATAGTCTACCCGCATGCTTTAAATACGTGACCAGTTTGTTCTTATGGTACTCATAATGGAATATTCTCAAGAATAATTGATATCTAATATATCCAGTATCACCATTGCTACACTCTCGTTTTGCTATCAAGCGAAAATACGAATACCGTTCTGCGTCTCATTGAATGTATGTTTAGCCCAAGCTAAATAAGCCGGATGATTTCTTAGATGCAATGCAGGACGTAGTGGATGGTGTGCATAAACTTCGGTCTGTGAATTAATTATTCTTTCATAGGTATTTTGAAACTCATCAGTTTGAATATTAATTATATATTCCAAGTTGTATGGGTTGTTTAGAAAAAGAGTTTGGCACATAAAGTTTTTTCCTACAAGCCAAAAGTTGTCTGCTTTTATGTTGTTTTATTTTGTGCCTTGTTCAATGTCAAGATAAGATTAATTAAAGAAAGCTGCCTTTAGATGGAATGAATGTTAACTATGCAGTACTGGCCAAAAATCTATTTACCACATGAAAACTTCATCTAAAACAAATATGTTTTCCTGAAGTCCCTATGCATCTGAGTTTGTAGATGGGAAGTAGTGTAATTTGGTGTACGGACAGCGTGTGTTAGGAAACGTCGACGGAGCTGGACGAGAAATACCAAAAATTGGCATTTTTCGTCTTCCATGATTTCCGTGCTTTTTCTTTCGTTTTTTTCGCTATTTTTTATTGTTACAGAAACATACCACGCTATCAAGGAAGCTGTCACATAACAGAACGAGAGCAGGAAGCCAAGGAGAAACAGACAAAGGGGCTCACTTTAGTACAACTCGTCAAGCAGTACAGCAAGCACTCAGATATTGCGCTGCTGGGAGATCAATGGAGGAGTCAAGAAGAAGAATATTCTTGGTAGACCAAAGATCACCACTCGGGTGATCGATAGGAACATCCTGCGAATATCAAGGGACAACACGCGCTTGATCGCCACTGATATTTCCCGAGAGTTGAGCTTTTGTCAGTCGTCTTCCTTTCATCGTCCATTGGATTGAATGCCCGCCGCCCCCTGCAAGAAACCATGGGTATCTGCGAAGAATAGAGAGGTCAGAGTTTCCTAGGCACGCGCGAACTTGAACTGGACTCGTGCGGATTGGGATAGAATCATTTGGAGCGATGAGTCAAAATACATTATGTTCGGGACCGATGGAGTCGTTGTTTGACGTCCTGTGGGCTCCGAATTCGATCTTAAATACATGCTGGCCACCTGCAATCCCGGCGGAGGGTCGGTGTTTGTCTGGGGGTGCTTCTCTTCTACTGGAACGGATCTCATTGCCGAATTAAAGGCATAATGAATGGATTCGTCTACAAAGATATTTTCAACGACCACATGATTCGATGGGCATGTCAGACACATGGAAGGGGATTCACTTGCCAGCAAGATAATGATCCCAAACACAAGAGTAAGAGGGGTCGTCGGATGGACTCGCTTGACTGGCCCAGCCAGAGCCCGGACCTCAACATTATCAAACACTTTTAGGATGAGCTGAAGCGTCGCATGGTGAAGCAGAAGGCCAGTAACTCGGAGAAGTTCGCTCAGCTGAAGACTGCCTGGGAGAGTATCCTCCAATCGATTATCGACACTTTGCTGGATTCCATGCCTTGGAGATGCCAAGTAGTAATCGATTCCAAGGGTTACATGACGAAGTATTAAGTTCCTTTGTTGTTGTTACATAGATTTCGTAAAGTATCTTTTATGATCATGTTCAATGGACACGAAGAGACCGGTTGTGTTGAATGCAATGTTTTGGAGCTAATGTTATATTTTGAATTATAAAACCTTGTAGTTGATAAAATATTAAAGTGAAACCATTGACTATCTCTATTTATCGTGCAATTTCACCATCAAATGGTTATCTGGCCATTCTTTACCTGCACCTTCAGAAAACGCGAAAAAATGCCTGCTCAATAGATTTTTGGCCAGTACTGTAACTAACAAATTCCGGGAAGTGATTTCTGATGTTATTCTTAGTTATGGTGTATTTGTACGTTTTTGAGAAAGGTTTTTACAAAAGGCTATTACTATTCACGTACTAAACAACCTTTGATAAGGATGGCATCATCGAACTACATGTCATTTGTGATCGAAGCAGGATTAATTGTTTGGGCTGGTATTTTTGGTACCTAACTATCTAGTTGGAACAAGCTCTCAATATCCTACAATTTCTGAGAGACAATCTGTCTTTATTGTTTTAAGCTGTGCATCTTTACCTAAATAGCAGTTTTCTCGATACATTGAATGGACATAGTAGTCCTGCTGTATAGTCTGTCTGGCTATTTAATAACAGTGTTGTGGAATATAATGCGATGTATGCAGGACTACAGACTTGATGTGGATTTCCGGGCATGCATTTACGTGAACTTTTTTTCTTCTATTTAAAATACTCTTTTAAAGTTTATCCTTATAGTTAAGATTCATCCTGTATGAAATAACAGTATTCTTATGTAATAATTTGATAGGTAAGATGAGAAGCAAATTAGCAAAAATTAAAAAATTAAACCCCCCAAATACGAAATGCCATCTGTAAAATCTAAAATGCAACCTACAACAAAACAAACGTTACCTTTTTTCCTGTGAATCTTGGCGATTAACGCCTTTGCTATCAACATGTTTCTATTGAATTCTTCGTCATAAATATCCATTTCAAAACTGTAGGTGGTTACTTCTCTTAAAAATACCCCTCTTGTTGAAGTCGATAGACTGCAGAGAAACGTAATTAATTTTGTATTTATTAATCAGCTCCTTGGCAACGTAAAACATCGATTTCCTTCGATATGCCGTTTGGCCCTCGCTATCTTCCAGTCGGCTCATGACACGCAAAAATGGTCAAACGTATTCGCAACAAGGCATGCTTCCCTTACGTAAGCACCGAGGGCGTCATCACAAAGCCTTTCCCCCCGGTGAGGTCCCCGACCAAAAAGGGGGGAAGCTGGCACAGCGGGCTGCCGCCCCACGAACGCATGTTTGCCCATCATACGCTTGCCAGTGTGCGACGTTATGCCCATTTTAAGCCTTTTCCGTAAGTACTTTCACGTCTTCCTGGTGTAATTTACTATCTGGCCATTTTCAGTGGTTTAATACCTAATGACGACCTGGACTTCCTTTTGGCCTCCAATTATAACCACTCTGCAGATTTGTTTCCGGATCCGGTCGATCCATGTATGCAACCTGAAACTTTCGGAATAAACACATGGAGAAGATTGAAGAATAGCAGGGACCTGAAGCCGGAGAGGACAGCGAAAGGTCCGGATGTTATGTTGCTGTACGATGGGGGAAAGCCGATAGAACGATACAATAATGTAAGTTAGCGATAGTCAATGGTAAATCAAAGAGAAACTACTATTAGTTATGATCCAATTTCTATGGGAAGGATTAGAAGTAAAAGTAAAGGTGACGTTTTTGTTCACTGGCACGAATCTATACAAAAAGTTCTACGTATTGCGATTAAACATCGCCAAACATTGTACCGAAATGTCCTTTTACGTACGTTTAAATACATTTTTATGTTCCCGTTATTCTATTATAAACATAGTAAACAATTTTTTTGACACCCTTGAATTTAATAAGCACACAATCTCTTGTTTTTATGTCTTTTGAACAAAGTCGTACCTCAACTCTTTGACAAGCTTTTCTCTATCACTTGTACCATTTTCACTTTTAGATTTTGGTTTTTTCTTCTATCTTTTAACTTTTTCCAACTACTAAACCTTAGTGTTTGCAAAACTTTATTCTTCATAAATCTATAGAGTCGGTCTTTTCCACATATTCTATTATGTCTTGCTATAGTTTCTGGGAATTTGTTTTTTCTAAACTTCTCCGTTTCATAAGCTAATTTTCGAGCGATTAAACAAAATAAATTGCAATGCAATTTTATTGGTTATCAACAAAACTGCAGTTATGGCGACGAGCTTTTATGTCATTTTCACTTTCTTGTTTTTTTTGGGCATATCTAAGGCTGGCGTTAGCGTGGCCGCGCGGGTGAAGTGCGTGGCTGCGGTGCGGATGGACCCGAATTTTGTTTCTGGGGGTCAGATGCTTGGCGGGTGGACTACGCAGTCATTAAGAATAATTGAGTAAATGAGGTCGTTTAAAGCGCAATGTTTGCCACATCGCCCCGTATCGGAGCGAGAACAAACGTTTAGAGCCTCTCAGTACGCAGGCTATGATTTCATGTTTGAACCTCAACATTATCTAATTAAGATTTGGAACTTTAAATTTGAGCAATCGTTGGCTTTCTTAATTTATATCTTCTTTTGCCCATAGTTCTCTTCGGGGAGTAGGCAGATTGAGACCATTAATACAAAGTTAAAACCCCTTGAAAATGGCATTAAAGCCGATGCCGTACGTTGGGAATTTCCCAAAAATCGACGCTGTTCAATTCGTGAACTTTATTTTTAAGGATCTAATCCGGTCAGAATTGGTCATCTCACGCTATTAGAAGGCCCTCGTCGCTAGAAAACTATCAACTTCAAGTGACGAAAGGTTGTTCTTTTTAGATACCTTGTGTCTTAAAAAGTTCTAATAGTGTGAGGTGACCAGATCTGACAGGATCAGATCCTTGAATAATGTGGAAGAGCTAGAGTTCGACAACTAGGTTTGAAGGATTTAGAATAATGGTCGAAAAGTGTTTTAAAATATTTAGTAAGAGCAGTGTTAAGACAACGGATACCTAAATTAGGAAGAAATTAAGAAGGGGGAAAATGGAAGAGGATTACATAAGAATTTGAAGACGAAATTCACCGAAGTAGTAGAGAAAAGGATTCAAGGGATAGGTAGGGAGAAATATATACAAAAGGAATGGAACTCTAAAAAAAGAACCTTAAGAAAAAGAAAGCAGGAGGTAGTAAAGAATGGTATAACGAGTAGTGTAAAAGAGCTGCAGGAGCAAGAAGACGGGGAAGACTGAAGCTACTACAAAGATATTCCAAAGAGAATGAAGACGATTACAAAAGATCAAGGAACTTTGTGAACGACGTATGCAGAAGGAAGAAGCGAAAACAGTTAATGAAGAGGATAACAGAAATAGAGGTTTCATACAAGGAGAAAGATGTCAAGAAGTTTTGTAAAGACATAAGACTGGAAAAACAGTATTATCGATCGCCACTAGCTGCAATGAAGAATAATTGAGGAAATTTATGTGTAAATAAAGAATAAGTGGAGGAAGCTTGGGTGTAACACTTTAAAAAAATCTTAATGGAAGAACACCAAGAAATAGAAGGAAACAGAAACTTATAGAAACAAAGATCTAACAAGAGAACCCACAATCGAACAAATAAAAGAAATAATTTAGAGGATGAAAAATAGCTAGACTGTAGACTCCGATAAAATAGTAATAGAGCTTAACAAGAATGCTGGAGAAAAATGGATGGAAAGACTGCACGAGTTCATCTTGGAAGTATGGAGGCAGAAGAAATATTTGTCGAATACCAAACAAAAAAAATGGATAACTAACCACTCCCTAGGACTTTTAAATGTCTGGTTGCTAGGTAGAAGGTCACAGTTATCAACAGCCAACAAATTGCTTCTTTAAAAATCAATTTTAAGATCTAGCAGCGAACTTTCCTATATATATCATCAGACGATTTTAATCTAAAGTGCTGCATCACAGTGTGAACGCTCTACGGTATGTCCCAAAACTATGTTATAAGTTGTGATCTTTTTGGTTAGTGAATGACAGTTATAATGATAGTCATTAGTATGGTCATAGAATCTACTGCACGCTGTATGGTGTACGGCAGATTGTAAATAAATTGCCAATAAAAAATTTGGTTTACGCCGCTTTTTTTTGTTGAAGCGCACATACTCGAATTACAACCTCAAGGTCTTGAAGTCGCCCGCGCGCAGGGTTTCCGGGCAGAGAAGCATTGTTCGTTATCACTCTGCCACAACGGTAGCCAAACTAACAACTTAGGCGTGAGCTTTTATTGGTGACTTTCTATTAATATTCTTCTATAAAGTTGTAAATGGAATTCGCAAATCGCACTATATTGTGGCAGATTTACTCCATCTTCAAGTGTCAATATAGTATATAGTTTTTTACTCATCTCAGTTGTGGATGAATTGATCACCAACTATGGACAACAATAGGCCTTTATAGGGGTTTCTTCAGGCTGCTGATCTATGTGCCCATCATAGGCCCTTGTTCTGTTGACTACAAAGCAATTGTTCATAGGGACCATGGAAACTAGAAGCTTCACACAAGCAGTCAATGTTAGCGTTTATGCTCGTTTTGGAATTGGGTCTTTCCAAGGAAAAAGAATTTTTGCTGAGAGCGACTTTATTTTAAAGACTAAGGACGATTGGCATTGTTGCAAATATATTTGATAGTTTCTTTTATAGTTCTGTACATACGTAAAGGACACGGATACATTTTCTTGTCTTTCACAAAAGATGAAGAACTGTTACAAACATTTTCGATTGGAGTGCTGTTTGCGAGAGCTTATGTTTATTGGCAAATCTTCTTTTTGTTTGTTGTTCTTCGTTTACTCTTCTTTTTCCCAATGAATCGGTTGGTACTTTTATAATATTTGTTTCTAGTTTTTGTCAGTTTATTTTATATCACTGTTGGTGTCAGTGTTATTCTCTTTTATGTATTCTTTGATTCTTCTTTGGTGCAGACATTTTATGCTATCATTTTCCAGCAGTTCTTTATTTATTTGTTCTTCATATATAGGTTTACTTTTTTGGGTTGTTGTATTTTGTATTTGCAGTTTATACAGCAATGGTCCGATCTTATATCTGCTGAATTCTAGTATAGTGACGACCAAAAATATATTAACTTTTGGTATTTCCCCTATAATTTTTTTCAAAATTTCGGACAATATTTTGACACTGTTCCGCAATTATTCTAATGAAAGTTTTGACATTTTCAAACGCCGCTGATAATGTTGGTGAAAATCATTATAACCACCGAAAATCGCCATTTTATTAACTTTAGAAGAACTCGTATTTCGCGTCGTTTTAATCGTTTATTTCTTGAATTTTTTAATAATGCGGTTGTGTCAAGTATGGGTAAGTAGTCTGGCTCCCCCAACATATCCTTACGTATCTAAAAGACGATTGCCGATGGTCGGGACTAGGGTCGAACTTTCTGTGGTCTTGCAGTGCAGTTCAACATCCACAAGAGCACCATTTCCCATTTTCTGAAGCGCTGGATGATTAAAAGTGTGTTATGAAGAAGTCCAAGGTCAGTCGTTTCAAGATTACCTCGAGACTCTTCGACAGAAACGTCAACCGCATGTCCCGCGACAACCCCCTCTCCTCACGGTAACCAATATTTCTCACCATTTGTGTGATCTAGATCCGAAACCATCTGTTCGTACTATCAGACGTTGTCTGTAGCAAGCTGGACTTAATGGACGTCGTCCGGTCAAGAAGCCGATGATTTCAGAAAAGAGCAGGGAGGCTTGGGGTGGTATCTGCCTTGGCACGGGTTTCTCCAGAAAAATTCACGGCATATGGATTGCTATCTGTATGCCACGGAGAACATCGTTCTAAGCATGTCCAGGATTGGTTCACTCCCCGTCGTGTGACCCTCCTCAAGTGGCCCAATCAATTCTCCTACCTAAATATCAACGAGGGCCTGGAGCATGGAGCAGATTTGGCGTGTCGTCTGGTTGGCAGAAATGCTATTAATGCAGATCAAAAGTATGATCAACTTGAGGAGGAATGGAAGAACACCCCCCTCTCCTTCATCCACACTCTTCCGGACTCGCAGGTGCCAGGCCGTTATTGATGCCAAGGGTTATGTCACTAAGTATTAGACTATTGTTGTTGACTTTTAGTTGATTCTTAGTGGTTTAGATTTATTCCGGTGTTTTTATTTGATGTTTGTTTTGTTGCTGTATTTTGATCATTTTGTGCCGTGGTAATAAAGTTTTTCCAATTGAGTTGCGTTACAACGAAACATACAAATAAACGAAGAAGTTATGGCAGAAATACTAAAGGTTGATCTATTTTTGACTGGTACTGCATTTGCGAGGGATGTACATGTTGGTTTGATGTTAAATAATTGATGGCAGATTTTTGTCCCTTTAATTTTGATAAGTATATTTTTGTTGAACTTTATCCTCAAATTGTTATTAGTACAGAATGAACAAATAGCTCGCCATTGTTATTCTCGACTTATTCATTAATTTTTCTTTTATTCCCTGGGTGCATTAGTCTCTTAAAACAAGCAGAGGCTGGTTTAGTGGTATTTTTGCTGTAGTGTCGTTCAAGTCTTCATAAAACGGAATGCTTTCTTCTCGGGGGCATATATGGTAATTATATTCCAGTGGAAATTTGTTATTCGTAGAGTGACTAATACCGTTCGTTGAGATATATACTCTTTTCTCTATTACACCTTCGTATTTTTTGTCTTATAGAATCCTAACTCTTGCTATAGCTCTTTTGTTTTTATCAATTCTATATTTAAGGTATAATCATTTTTTTTGTCGCTAACAGGGAACACACCTCTATTTTCTTTTCGTTTAACTCTGTCATTGTCTCCTGTCCTTTTTTACCCCTCTTCCCCTAACCCTCCTCTTTTATCTTTGGGACCGGCAACATCGACCTTTAAGCCACTCAACCCACCCAAAGTCTAACGCCATTATTGATCTCTTAACCTACAGACCGCCTTGTCTGACGAAGGTACATCCAGAAACTTGGTTGTTTGAGGCAGCTTCCGATGTTACTTATTTAAATAATATAATGCGTTTATAGGATTACAGGCTTCAGATATTTTAGAGCTTTAAAAAAAGAATTAAAGCACATTTCAGTTACAGGGTGATCAATAATACGTGTTGGAAAGTATTTGCTTATAACTTTTCACGTAGCTGTCCAATTCAAAAAACGTTTTATTTAGCGTAGCCTGAAGTTTAGTTTAACAAGTTCCAATGGCCGAAACTTCATTTTTTAGGCATTATTATTAGGTTATATAGAGAGGCGGTGGAAATTTATAAATATGAAAATCATTTTAACATGGACTAGGAATTTAATTTACCTAAATCTTGGTTTATTGCTCTTAAGGGAAAAAACGGACCGCGATCCGGTGAAAGAACGAGTGACGTCAGAAAATGCCAAAATATTACCTGGAACAACCCGATTGACGTCAGCAGCTAGCCCGATCACGTTATCTACCATCCCGGTGACGTCAACAACGGCCTCCTAATACGATCCTTACCACACTCGCACGAGTATAAAAGCGAAAACGCACGGGACAGTCACTTAATTTTTAGAAGATTTTCTTCTGAAGATGTATGCCGCAGTTGTGGGCGAAACGTCAAGAGTTTCCGAACTCCGACCACGACCTTATAACCCGAGAACGAACCACACGGTTTTATTAGGATAGTTTTCGCGCCTATAGCTGATCTCCAACCTTTTCGATATTTTGTGCCGTTACAGCGATAGATTGCCAGCTAGAGTCAACTGCTTATCGTGTTTTCAAAATATTTGTTTTTGTCTAACTGAGACTTTAAAGAACTCTCAGACCATGACATAACTTCTTCCAAATTCGTAAAATATTGTACTACAAATAGCCTTTCTGCAAAGGTTAAAGGTTCCATGTTTACAACTAGATAGTCACGTGATCAATGGTTTGCTACAAAACTTCAATTGGCTATTATGTATGATAAGTGACGCTGATCTACCTTCCGATACTTTCCGACACCTGTGATTGATCACTCTGTATTTGGTAGAAGAAATACAAAGAGTGGGTATATATACATATATACAAAGAAAAGCCTAGAATTTGGAGAGAAGAATTGAAAGTAAACGTTAAGTAAGCAGCTGCTGTGCTGAAAACGAGGAGGAACGCAAAAAAGTGTATTTTGGAAAGAACTTAAGAACTAACAGTAGCAAGTTAAGATGTCATATATTAGTAGTGAGAATGAGGGTTGAAAGTTCAATGTCATCTACATGAGCAAGAAGTTTACCTCAATATGGCCATTTCACTATTTTTAACGGTTATACAGGGTCCATCCCAAAAGAAATGAGCCTTTTTCAAAAAAAAATAGTTTTATTGAGCAGATCGCTACAACACCTCAAAATTCTTCAAAATAGGATCCTCCTGCATCAATGCACTTTTGGAGACGGTCTTCCAAGTCCTCTTCCGGCCCTCCTTAAATGCTTTGTGCCACTTTTAACTTGCAGTACGATAAACAATCATCCTTGAAGGCCTCCTGAAGCATTCCAAACGTTTCGGTAGCATTCTTGCCGAGTTTGAAGCAGAATTTAATTGCGTAGCGTTGATCGATTTTGAATCCATCGCCGTGTCGAAAATTGAAAATAGACATTCACGGAAACACCGTTCCTGCGACCAAGCTCAGAGCCGACTTGCACCGACCGCGTATGGAAGCTAAGACCCCCACCACCTGCCCCAAGCGTCAGAGCACGCCGGAATGTCATCGCTCCGAAAAATTAAGCTCATTTCTTTTGGGATGGACCTTGTATATATATATAGTCTACAATCGCAATAAACTATTATTCCATTACTGAATACTTGGTACGATGCAATTCGGTCTTTCCAGAGTATTTCAAAATCTTGTAATTAATTCTTCAACCTTGTACTTTCAATTATGACTTTTTGTAAGGAAACCATGTTTTGCCTCTCAGACCGACCACCTTCATTTACACATTTTAAGGTAATCGTAAAACATTGTCACTGAAATTTTTTTCGCCAACAGAATTATAAAATATTTTTATTTTTTAAACCACCAATACTTCAGACATCCTTAACAGCAACTGATGATAATTGTTTCAGCCAGTTTATCACTTTATGATTATTAATGGGGAAATTGCTGCAACAGTATTTCCTGATTCAGAGTTATCACTTGACATATTTGGTTTTGCCCAATTTGAACTAACAGAACAAAACTGATTTGAGATCAATGAAATTTGTTTTTACATATTCTGCAACCGCATCCTAAAGCTCTGCTATTTAAAGTATGTATAACATTGATGATAAGGGAACTAGTGCTTGCGCAATGGTTAATATACAATGCCGCTCATGAAAGTTTGAACAACTTATTAAAATTCAGTTATACAGTGAACGACTACACTTTTCGTAATAAATTTTGTTTGGTTAAACCCTTTACTAGCTCCATAGGCAATATTGTTTTGAATGAAAATAATTAGTCACTTGTAGATTTTTTTTAAAAGTATTTGTTGGGTCGAAAACTAAAAAAATATGCTTTTACGTCCTTGAACTGTCACTCAACACTTTGAATCTTTCTGTTTCTATTCCTTGTTTTAGATGTTTGTTTACATTAAAAAAATTGTGCGCCGCCCGAAGCTCCGACTTCCAAGCTCGCCAGTTTATCATAAGATCTTGTGCCACTTAGGCTTTTTGTCACGTCTCGTTTGGATTTTTTGCTTTCGATGGCCCGTGGTAAGACTCTCTCTATAGAAACTCGTTCACTTTACATCGAGAAGGGCTATTAATGCATACCATCGCGAAAGCATTAAGGGTTTGTGTTTCGATGGTGAATCTTACAATACAACGCTAGAGAAACAAGGGAAGTCTTAGGGATTACCATAGCCCTGGACCATCACGAGTAACTTCTGATGCAGACGATCAGTTCATCAGACAAAATAGAAGATTAACCAACCCGGATATTGCTGCGGGGTTTAACCGGTGTCTTCAGGAGGGTGATGTTCCTGATCGTATTGTGACTCATCGTTTCTGGACAATAGTGCTAAAACGTATTATGGACTGACGAATCCAAATTTGAAATTTTCAGTCAAACACGGAGAATCTTCGTGCGTCGGTCTAAGACTGAAAAGACGATCCAGGGCTATAATGTTTTGACAGTCGAGCACGAAGGTAGGTCTGATTTAGTGTGGGGTGCTTCTCTTTGGCTGGTCTGGGGGACTTGGTAAAAGCCGATGTCTAAGGAAAGAACAGTATAAACATTTTAACGGAAAACGCCATATCGTCTGGGTTGCGATTAATCGGAAAGAAACATTTTCAGGCTTGCTGACATTGGATGCAGTCCTGCGAGGCACGAAATTTGAACATTAGAGAGACCATCGGAAAAGCTTAATAAAGACCCCGACAAGCTTGACTTCGGTCGCTGTCTTGCAACAAAATGGTGATTCTACAAGTTCATAAAATTAATATAATTTTTGGCTTTATTTTCAAAAATTGAAGAGAAAGTTCTTTGAACAGTTTCTTGATCCCGTGGGCTATAAAAAACAAGATGGCAACTGATTTTCTTCTTTATTCATCGAAGTATTCCTGTTTTCGTAATAAGACTTACCACTCCGATAATTGATTCGGGCTTTACAGGTGGAATGGACGACTAGAAATTAGCTACTTATAGCACTTTGTATAATTGCAAAACATAATTTAATAATTAAAGAAACTGAACTTTAATTAGTCGTTTGATTGTTTGCGAATTTAACAACTTATTATATTTTCACTTGAGAGAACTGATGAGCGTCGATAATAAAGGAAAATAGTATGATTAACTGTACATTAATACGTCTCTTTTCATTTAAATGCTCGCATGTTTATCACCAACTTTATTTTAATTAGAGCCACCCCGTGCTAATTGGAGGAATTAGTGAGAAGGAACATCCCAACCACGTCAAACTGATGAACTCTTCCCATCATTCGCCACAAACGAACGCAGGATACTGCAGGCAAGACAGGGACGGCACGTTCTTCCAATATTAAAAATTTGGTAAATTATGGTAAATTTTGACAATAAAAAATAATCGTAAAGTGGTATTTCTATTTCGTATCTATTGAAAATGTAAAGTGAATAAACCAGAAATGCAGTTGTACCTCTTGATTTCTTGTTTCCTGCTTTATTTTTAGTTGAAATTGTAATTATTGCAAATGTAAACGCATATTTATCGCGTGGCCGTTTTTGAAGCGTTAATGAACGCGGACGCGAGCTCCTTCACACGTATGATTCCATTAATTAGCGAATTAAGTTTCAGTTGTTTAATTTTTATATATTTATCAGACTGTGAACCATTAGGATCTTAAGGTGAACACTTAGTGCTGATTATTATGATGTGATACGCGATATATACGTAACGGTACCGCTTACGTGCACTTTACGCTAATTAGGACCTAATTCGCAGTTGAGGCGTTTCCGTTTTTCGCCGAAATCAGACTAAGGCTCGTACATAAGCGAACGGTCACATCTCAGAAGGTCATGTTTGTGAGGCGATTTGTCAACATGAAGTTTACTTTTGTTAGAGCAGCATAACATTTCCGTTATCTACAGAGCGAAGGAAGTAGTAAATTTCCACCACGTGAGTAACTGATAACTTCAGGCGCATTCATGTTTGTGCACCAAGACTTGTTTTTTGTTTAGGCAAGATGCAAGAAGCTTATCAAAAAAGTTATTATGCAAATTTCGTAGAAATACTGCCAATTACAGAAGTCTTCATGCCGCCGCTTCCAGAAAAGTCGATCAAGTACTAGGGGGAAATGACTTAAATATTTTGGAATTTTTAAAACAGTTCTCGGCAGATTTAGACCAAATTTGGCTCCTTCGGTACCAGATACTACTTTATGATGTACGGGGGTTGATCTCTTTTTTTGTGAAATGTTATCGTTATTTTGAATTAGAACAGTTCAATTCGCTCTGCTTTCGTAACGCCGGGGCCTTCTTGAATATTGCGCGCTGTTGTAGACCTTGCACTACTGGGGTATCAACGGCAGCAGCCCGCGTACTGAAGGAATTACGTTTGCCGCTCGACTACGATGGCACGGCGACGGCCCCGGTATTAGCTGTGACGCAAGGTGATGGTGCCTTTATAGTGGGGTTACATTGCCCTCTTCTTAAGGATGATTCGCTTCGGTTCATTCTCTCCCGACGTTTGGATGGACCATAGAGGTATTTTTAGTCTTGGCCTTTCTTGCAAACAGATAAAAATAACAGCCCACCATTTTCTGCAAGTTTTAGTATAGCCAAATATTTTCGTTCAACAGATGATCGCGTAACTTCGTCAGTGTTTCTTACCCTGCAAACATCCTTCAGTCATAATATAATAGATATTTCTGCCGCAGTGATGAACATTTTTAAATCATGAACCAGTGCATATTACGCCAATACATTGAGTATGTCTTGTTGTACTTCTCTTGTGACACCAGAATGTACTCGTCCATTTTAATGCACTGAACAATGAAGTCTTTGAATCTTGGTTCACACTTTAGGGGCATTATATCGCCTGGCCGCGGCGTTCGGTCTCTGACCACAGACGGTCGATTGTAGTGAACGATCCTAGGCTTACCACTTGGTAGTATCCGGATTCGGTACATGACCATACTCGGCCTTCTCCATGCATTATTCTCATAACGGGCTGTCGTGTCAGGTCACTGACATAGCTTTCTCCGACTGTTTTCTTCAGGTTTATTTTCGAAAACTACGTCACATAGTCGCTTCAGCTCATGAAGAGGACATTGGTTGGTGTTTGACTAGTAGACTTATTAACAGGCGAACGGTACGCCAACAAGAACAAATGTAGATGTTGGTCCCAGCCTCGTTGATAGTCAGAGACAGTTATTCAAACGCTCAACGATTCCATCTGATTGTGGATGTAACGGAGTTATTCCCATCTTCCTAATGTTCAATATTCCGCATACTTTTATGAATACCGCTGATACCAAATTTCGACTCTGGCCCGAATGTGGTTTTAGTGGAACTCCAAATGTATTGATTAGTTCTTTTATCAACACGGCTTCTTGACTTGGTAATGGCATAGGCTTCAACCCACTTGCTGAAATATTCCATCACTACTAAAATGAATTTATTTCCCTTATCACTTGTAAGGAAGACATCAGCTATGTCGATGGCAATTCTTTCCAAAGAACAACTGACGTTATACTGCCTCATTTGGCATTATTCGCTGCACATACCACACTTTTTGGTACCAATCCTTGTCATCTTCTTTGCAGTTCATCCAGTCAAGTTTCTCGCGAACCTTTTTTAAAGTTGCGACACATCTGGGACTCTCTTCTTTGAGAGCAGAAACTGAAGTTTCCTTTGAGATCCATCTTCGCTCTAAAGCATGCACTGTAAGACATTGCCATATATTGTGCCAGTGCGCCTAATATGATTTTACTTTTTGCAAACCACATCTGTTCAGTTAGGTTTTCTTCCAGCTTTCTGGTCACGTTTTAACTCGCTGGCTTGTCTCAAATCATTAGTCACAGTTGCTCGCAGCATGGGGGCCATTTCTTCTTCTGCACGGCTACAGTAGCTGCAATCTTCTGGACACGATCTGCGTTGCGATGACTACTCCTAACTCTGTGGGTAACTCAGCATTGCTGCGTTTACTAAGGTACGTTTCAGATTTATTTTGCCCAACTCAAAACTTCGGCCATCTACAGTTAGTTGTGTAAAAAGTTTCACAGCGTTGGTAAAACCGAAAAGATTTGGAACCTTGTTTGCTATTCTCTCACACTTTTGGCTTTCTTACTGACTACATGTCCAACATAGTTCATTTTTTTTAAGAGATAACGCTTTTTTGATCTTAATTTCAAACTGGCTCTTCCCAATCGTTGGAATGGATGTTCCAAATCCAAGAATCTTTTCCGGGACAGCCCATTAAGTACCACCTCCATTAATATTTTGAAGGTCGAACTAGCATTGCAAAGTACAAGTGGCAAAGCTTCAACCCAACAGAAAAAAACTGTCTTTTTCTTCGTCTTTAGAATCAATTTTAACTTGCCGATACCCGCTCTTCAAATCTAATGTCGTTGTTACACAGTTCTAACAGAATGGTCCTTCTTACTGGAAGATGGCAATCCAAAACTGCATCTACCATTAATTTACCGAGTTCTGGGAAGATGGTCTTAGTCGTACAATCATGTAGCCTTGATCGCGGAGAACACATTCTTTTCCATTTATCTTCACTATCTTATGCCCCAAGTTAAGTTTATATCCATAATTATGTTGTTTTCGATGTCAGTTGCCAGCAAATGATGTTTAAAGGTAGCGTTTCTTCATAAACATTTACTGAAATTCCAGTGGCCGTCCGAAATTTACAGTGGATCGACAGAAATTGTTTTCATTTATTCTGCCATCGACATAAATACAGTTTCGTGGCTGAAGCTTTACCATGATAGTTTTTCGCTTCTTGCGCCACCTTTTGACATGGCTCATCTTACCACCTCGATCTTTTGCCCAACACCTTGGAAACCTTTTCTGCCAAGTCCTCCACAGGCGCCCTATCCAGTCCCTCAGCATTTGTCAGTTTTCTTATATCGCCTTCTCTTAGACGCCTGTTTGGCAGCTTTAAATTCCAGTGCGTGCGCGAGCACATCAATCAATGTTTACCATCAAAAATTGAAGGCTGCACTTTAGTCTACTATGAACAGTAGCCCTTGCACCTGCTGGCTTTCTTGAGTTCCCTCGTTAGATATCAGAAGTGATCTCGATCGGAGCACTGAGCCTACCTTCAATTTATTTTATTTTCTCTTCAAGTGCATCAAATGTCCTACACTGCCTGTATTTGTTGCAAATTTCTAAAATTTCACTGTTTTGCACTATAAAGCAATATCTATGATTAGCTGCTTGCAAAAGACGTTTAGAAGATGATGACATGTTGTAAAGAAAAAAGGGTCAATATTTTAGAAAGTTTGAAATCTCCGAATCAAACGTTTTTCCGAGATAAACATTGGACTATTAAGATTAATTAATCATTCTATTTGGACTGGCGTGCTTTAGAAACGGGTTCTTTCATATACAAAAGTGTCTTAACTGCAACTGAAAACAATTGGGAAGTTATAATAAAATATTTATAAATATAAAAATGCGAGAAAAATAAGAGAGCAACTTTTGTACAAACAAGTCAATATAATGGCAGATAACTCTCGTAAACCAACCAGTTGGTAAAATAAATTAAACAATGCAAAGGTCGTTTGTAATCGAATAACGGTTGCACATATCAAGCTTCTGTCAATATTATCTTATCATTCAAATTACATTAATGTAATCAACAGTATTGTTGTAGTTTAGCAAATAATCAGTTATCGGCCGTTGTTAAACAACGGCCGAATAGAATGGCGAGACCGTTTCGCGTATCGTAGAAATACCAACCTAGACAGATGGTAAAACGGCCGAGCCGCTTGCAAAGGACACAGTATCCATATGTCCGACATGTAACTGTAAAACCAATTGAGCAGACATAAATAAGACGCCTGGGCAAGTTCTGGGCAGCTTGCCGTATGTCTTCTATGTAGGGCATCCATCGCGACTAATTTAAAAATTCCATCTTGTCCGCGAGCGGCCAATTACAGATATTTTCGAATTAATGCTAGGTGTCTAGCGTGCCAATATAAATTACTTATAAAATAAAGAAATGGCTAGGGAAGAATTACAGACAAATTCCTTTGCAGATTTAGAAGTATGAATTAGAAGACTCACTAATTGATCGAGTGGAAAATTGAATTTGGGAATTTAATTCATTGTAGTTCTGTCATGGAATTAACCTAAACCGCGATGGATGGGAAAACTAAGAGATCTTCGCTTTCCGGGGTTTCAAGAACCATAAATTTCTTCACAGGATTTTATCATAAAGCGTAAGCATTTAAATTAGAAAAACGGCGTGGCTTTGATTTAAAATAGTTGGCAAATAATCAAGACTTTAAGTTAAAGTACGAAGTTTGATACCCTACAGTTTAGAAACTAGGAGTGAGAGGGGAGAAACATAGAACATTACCCATCCTATCACAACATAGGGCTTAGCTACATACAAAGACATAATTTTTCTCACCTTTGTGACAACATCTTTACAGAGGTGTGTCATTTTACTAAGTTGTCTCAAAAGTTCTGTGACACTTGGGAAAAAAAAGTTTATGGGTGAACTCTTTTTCGAAATAGCGGTCATTTTCAATGAGCTTCCGCAAGTTTTCGGATCTGGTCGAAGTACCACTCGGAGGCTTTGAATCGAAGAACTCTTGGAACAGTTCTTCAACTTCATCAAACGATTCGAACCGGTGACAACGCAAGAAGTGTTTCATTGGGCGGAAGAGGCCATAATAGAACGGATGTGGAAGGACTTCAACGCCATCCAACTCTTCAAATTTTTCCCTAGTCTTCTTGGTAGTGGAGGACGTCGTCTTTCTGGAACAAAGCGCGCTTTGGTTGACCTATGTCGGCAAAAGTTCTTCGAAGTTTCACCAAACGTAAATCACGACCTTCTTGTCGAAACTTTAACGGCCGACCGGAACGAGACTGATGTTTAAGACTTATGTCGCGGGAATCGAAGCACTTGTACCATCTGGAGACAGCAGAGTACTGGATGTTTCCCTCTCCTCCAGCATCGCAGATTTCCTTTGCAGTATCTCTTGACGAAAGTCCCTGTTTCCAGCAACAGCCAATCGAAACCCGGAGTCCAATTTTGTCCAAAACCACCTGAAATCGAAGATGCAACTTGCTACGACACTATAAACACAAAAATCAAATTTTCGCAAGTGTTGCAGAACTTTTGGAACACCCTGAAGTAGGGAGATGGTAGTTGATTTTCCCAAATTGTTAAATAAAAATACGCCCTTTGGAATTCATGGATGTATCGAAGCTCTTCCTATTGGCCTAGTTTGCATAATAGGCTTTTTTAAATTTTGCTTCACATATTTCACGGGTTGCTTGCGATCTATTGCAATGTTATAAGACAAAAATCTCATATATCAAAATTCAGATGCAAGTTCTTAATTAAATGGGAACTGTACATTCCGTAATATTCCGTGGAAATAATAAAATGTGAACAATAGCCACTTAACACTGTTGCCTTGTTACAGTTACCTTGAAAACACTCATACGACTCAGATTAAAAATAAAATGAATCGATCTCGCTCTGCAGGTTCAACGTTACCTCCCATTCACTACTTGCCGAAGAAAACACAGGCTACAAACCCTTCTACATTTAAACTAATGTCTAACTCCCGACTTCAGGCAAGTACGCCGATCGCACGTCTCCCCTTTACAAAAAGACGCACAATTTCTAACGCAAAAATTGAAAGAAATTTGCTACCCACAAGTTCTTGGCTCAAGCAAAACAATTTTTGCGATACCCCACAGTTAAATCAGAAAGAACCTGCAAATCAAGAAAGAATATTAGGACATGTTCACAAAGACTGTAATGTACATCGAGGTTTGTCACAACAGTGTAGATGTAGAAATGATTTTAAAGAACTGCAAAATGAAGGTGGTGTTCCCAAAATGGTATTGTGCAAGTTTTTTAACCTTCACAAACACATCACAAATGAAAGAAAGAGTAAAAGCGAAGGAGCGTTCGTCAGAAAGGTCGCTAAGGATGCTAAAAATAATAGCACGTTTCAGGCCCAAAGTAACACTCGAAGAAAAATACGTTTTTTCGAACTTGAAGGTCCGACTGATCGTAACACGGAACCCGTTGAATCTTTAGTGAGAAAAAGATCCAAATGTTCACATATAACTTTCAACTTAAAAGAAAATGGAACAACAAACTCGCTTTGTTCCGAGAAAGAAGTGTCTAAGGGGAAAACTGGTTGCGACGAATCTACCTCAACAGACCAAAATAAAAAGCGTTCTGTGTCTAAAAATCATGATTTAGAAAATACGTTCAATTATGATAAACTATGTGAACGATTACAATCTTTGCAGAATATTTTAGCCAAAGACCAAAACATCCTTCACCCTAAAAACAGACAATTTATAAAGAAAAATGTTTTGGTTAATAATTCTCAAATGGGCCGAATTTTTTCTCGCGAGTTTATTAACCACAAACCATCACAAGACGTTTATTTAGAAGACGTTAATGAAAGAGAAAAATGTCTAGATTTCGACCTATTGAAAGAAGATTCTAAAGGTAAAACCAAAGAAAGAAAACCAGATTTTTCTGAAATAGCTGCAAGCGCAAAATTTTACGACCGCGCTCTGAAGCAATCGGAAGAACAACTTGGCGTTGTAAAAGACACCAACATTTTGAAGAACTGGACAAAGTTTCCGTGCCCCAAAAATTTATTATGCGAAAGGGGGCTGCACTCTGGGAGGTGCGGGAGATTTGAGAGGCATAGCAAGAGATTCATAAAAGTCTCGCATAATCAGGTAATTATTAAAATATTTGTAAAGAACGTTTTTTCGAACTGCGGCGCGTAAACCGTCGGAGATTATCAAAATGTGTTTGTAAGGAGCTTGAAGTAGTTTGTAAATAATTTCCAGCGGTATACACGCACCCTTATAAGTGTGTGAACACTCCCTTATAAGCATAAGTGAGAATAACATAAGAAGAGAATGTACACGGTAGTAATCTGTTACGGTGTATTTCTCTTTCACTTACAGATTGTGTAGTAGTGCTATCAAAATGGCCTGTTGTTGATTTAGGCAGAAATAATTTATCAGAAAACCTAACCTAGCATACAAAACATCTGAAACAGTTTCCTCCTTTTTGCAAAATGGATTGTTTGATGCTCACTTGGTTTATAAAAACGCGTTCTACTAGACTTGCTGTGAGTTTTAGGCCGGTGTGGTGTATGCCAAGCGATTGTGTCGAGTATTCTATATGTAACATAAGTGTTGGGTCTGTCGACTATTTAGCGAATCATAAAGGAACGTGAGGGAGGTATAAAACCCATCGACGGACTTATCCAATACATTAAAAACGGGACTGGAGAGCTATCGTGTAATTAATTCACCGATCTGGAATTTGAACCAAAAATACGGTGCGCAGAGTATTAAGGCTTCAACATTTTATGAGAAACAGGTTCTAGGTTATGGATGAGGAAGTGTTTTTTACGTTGTACAATCCAAAGTGATGGGCAATGACAGTTCGTACACTTCTAACAATGAAAATTGTCCTAATCAAGTCGATACGCTAATAGCTAGGTTTTTCCGGACAAAAATTTCAAAGCCTTATGTCGGAAGAATTAGAATGTCCTCCAAAAATGGTTTATTTTGTTACTCCTCATCAGAACGATGAAATAACATTGTGGGCTAATCTTTGCATCAGTCTAACTAAGGTTTTTTTTTTAAGGAAAAACAACATTGATTTTTCATCTAAAGGAAAATAATTTCTAATGCGTGCGCTATCCAAGAATTTTGCCCACATCTTTCCATATTGGGAGCTTAAAACAAACAACAGGAAGAAAATTATAAGATTTGTGCTTTATGATTATGTGTTTATAGACCTATGCAGTTAGATAGCGCTTATACTGAGTGAATTCTTGATGTGGAGACACTTGAACAACGTATCATTGCAGTCTGAAAGGGCACGACAATGCGACTCATTTGCGCTTGGGCCCATAGGGGGGGGGTATTTAAAAAAAGGTCTATAGATGAATGACATAATGATCTCATTATACTCTTACGGATTCATCTTTTGAAGTTTGTTCCTATATGTTTTTCATAGACACCATACAATATAACTAGGGTTCTAATATATTTGAAATACTATAACTTAGCCTTGACTGATTAGAGCACCAAGCAACAGATTATAAATAAAAAAATTATTTAAGAGATTGCGGTTGCTACCGTTGTCGAGCAGTCGCCATTTATAGGCCCCGGATAGTGTTATTTATAGGACTACAATTCGTTCGCTTTAATTAATTGCCAATTAGTAGTTGCACTAATTGAATATGCTCAGCGAGATGCATAATTTGGAGATCGCAAATAGAAATAACGGGACAGATCGTGGGGTCGGCGGACACTATTTGATCATCTTAATTGCAAGCCTTCTCTTCTGAGGTGCTCCTGTAATTATCTTTTTTTCAGAAAATCAAATGCTCTCAAATAACTCCATCTAGAGCTTGATGAAAGAAAAATTAGAAGTGAAATAGGTGGATCGATCCTAAAAGACAGGACTGAAGAGATAAACAGTACCCGCCGTTATCCTTGTTTGGTTTTCAATATGTTTATGTACATTAGTTGACTCTCTAAACACCAATAAAAACTATAACGAATTACCAACATTATTTCGAGTCTAAAATACGGAGTAACTACATTCAGTGTTCGTTTCTAAAGCATAGTGTTGTCACGTTCTAGTAATCTTTTTAGTTGGGTGTTTCTAATACCTCGTCTGGTTTGATTTAATTATTTAATTTTAGTCTTCGCCAACACTAATAATTATAACAATTAAAATTAATTTAAGTGTAAGTCGAAGAAAATCTTCCGAGGGTGTTTAAAATTACTTTAATAATATATAAATACATAAACCAAAAAAAAGTTTTTTTTAAAAGGGGAGTCAAACTAATTAGAAACATAGCATGGGAAATAAACGAAGTCACAGTTAAAACCGTACGAATGGCGTGGTGAGGAGGCGAACATTTTCCATCATCCAAGAAAACTAAAAACCAACTGCCTGTCTGTGAATTCTTGGAAATTGTCGCTTGGGGCACACAAGATGTTATTTCGGCATTTTTTGTAAAATGTTTTACTTTAATCAAAATTTTTATGTAATGAGGAATAAACGAAGTCACAGGTAAAACCTTACGAATGCCTTGATGGCGCCAAGGCCGCTTCCGTGCTATCTCACGGAGGGATCGGGATCTTTGGGCGCTTATGACAGGCACCTCTATCGAGCTCGTAGTTATATATGCCAGGGACGATGGAATTACCGCGGCTTTGGATGTTGGAGTGTAGATCTTCAGCTGCCTAGGAGATAAACTTTTGGACCGTAGGAATGTTGGCATCTCGATGAAGATCATAGCTCATCACGAATTGGAGCTTATTGACGTATGTCATAATACATTGTGTTGTGGTCTTATACAAAATCAGCTTGTTTTCGGTGGATAATCCCGGAGTGAAAGATGGAACCGAGTGCTAATCTTGCTGATTTTGTTCTTGACAATGTGTGTTCTCTAGTTCAGTTTCTGTTTGGAATTATCCCAAGGTAGGATGTTTTTTCCTTCCAGGATATCTCTCTTCCAAAGATTGATCCAAAGTGAAGTGGTCTTCTGGTGGAGACTAAGACCACTGAACTCCACTTTGTGTTTATGTCTATTCTCCACCTGCCACACCATCGTTCTAGGAGGTCCAGTTCCTCTTGAAGATTCTAATCTCAAACGATGTCTTTAGCTATCTGGGCAGCACCACTATGTCGTCTGTGTACTGGGCCAGTGTATTGGAAGGCGTCATTGGCATATCCTTGACGTAAAGATTGAGCAACGTCAGGGATAGCACCTCTCCGATGACCTCACGTCACCGAACCTTTGGCCACTTCTAGAAGGACTACACTGGTGATGTGTTTCTTAGTGTAGTCTTCAGTGATGCGTTCCACCACCCGAAGAAGCTAGAGGGTGTGGAGTGGTCGGAGCGGAAGACAAACTGACTCTCCGAAATCAGTCTGTTCTCTACAGTCGTTCTTAGGTGCTTGTGGATTACTTGTTCCACAGTCTACAAGAGACTTATTGGCTTGTGGAAGGCCTCAGACTTCTCAAACTTGGGGAGCATGACGATATCCGTCACCTTGTTAGAGCTCGGAAAATGACGAAAGCGGAGGCTACTGAGCCTAAAGATGATTCACGGAGTGGTCTCTCAAGCAGCATTACGCTGTTATGCGACGGTGGTCATGACTTTCGCAGCGATTCTACAGTACTTTTGCATGTCCTCAGGGATTGCTGTGCCCTATACTTTTCACGTATCAACTGAATGGAAGCGCTGAGATGTTGTACGGCCTCCTCTAGATCTTTACCAAAGCGGATGGTGGCAACATTTACCATGATTTGCCTCAAGTAGACGGTGAAGGCCGGCCATGAGACGATGCAACGAAAGGAAACGTCATCCGCTCCGTCGGGGATCGTGGTCTGCTGCACGGGGTCGCCCTTAAAGATGGCGATGTCAAGGACGTCTGGGCGATCGGTGAGACCGTAGTGAGTAGATTCAGGGGAACCCACCACCGCGAGGTCGCGGGGCTGAATGAATCTATGCAGGTGGTGTTGGCCACGCGACTGTTCTATGAGGAATGACATTCAAGTTCCCTGCCAAGACCGTCGGGATATTCCCTTCGAGCACAAATTCGTCACTTGGCGTGGATTTTTTGACAGACGGCGCAAGTACCGGCTGGAAAATGCCAGCGGCGTCACTGAGTGGAGCGCGGCCACTGATACGTGTATTCTTAACTAGTGCTTCTCGGAGAGCAATAATAAAGTAGCCTTTATTAATTGTTTGCTCTACTTTATAAATGTACGACAACTCTCTAGACCTTCAAATAAAAACTGCAGTTCTCATTTATATTTAGGATAACATCATTTCTTGAAGGACTTCCCTTCATTAATTTTCTCTCTTGTGTTTTTTGAGGTCTGTCAGTAGGCAATACAGATCCAATCTTTAACAGAACTTTGCATTCTAATAACATTTCTGGAAATCCCAAAATAACTAGATTGGATACGTTTGTTGTGAAAAGATACGTCACTGAATGAAGATTACTGCACTTCGGAAGCGGGCGTCACAATTCACTGGTTAAGTGTGGTGTTGCTTTGGTTTCATTCCCGGGACGAAACATTTTCCTAACATAATATATAATGAGAGATAAAGTTCTAAAAGTCTAGAATAATTTAAGATGGTTTATTGGATTAGAAATGTTACTTATACGGGTTGTGTTTAGTTCATCAACTGTTGTGTGCAGTGACAAGTATAATACTTTTCGAGGACCTAGTCATAGGTTCCACTGCTTAATAATGATTAAAAAGAATTATTAGCCGCTTTAGCTTGCTGGAAAACTAACAAATCATTCAATTTAGTGTGTCTTGTGTGACAATCATCTGAAACGTTCTTAATTTATAGCTGGAATTTAAAAAAAAAATTGTACTTTGAACTGTCGATATCCTTATTTGTGGAAGATCATATATAGACGCTTTAAAAGAATTAGCGGTGATGATAAATATTTGATAGATGCAATTATTTTGAGTCGTACTGTACAATGGAATTAAATGTACTGGAAAGTTGTCGTACACCAAAAACAAACGAAAGTGCAAAAATGGAAAAATTGGTGCCGTTTAGATTTTAGACACGCACATTATCTGAAAAAATAGTTTTTATTGCAATAACAAGATTCATTTGCTTGTATTTGAACGTCCACTCGTACCGAGAGGAAACAATGCAATTGTAACGAGTGCGTTTTTAGATTTACCGAGAGTTTCATGATTGCCTTCCACCTTCCACTGCAAGCGGCTACTTCCTGGACATCTTGCGATCGTTTGCACCCGGCTACCTCGAGGGGCCGGTGCTTTACCCCCTATCGAGCAGTTCGCTGTTGTGAACTCGACCACGGCGCATCTCCCCACCCTGCTATAAAAGGAAGAGCCACGAAAGTCTGTGCAGTTTGACGTGCGGCAGACGTGTTGGATCGACGTGGACCAGAAAGTGCTTCAGCAGGGCGCCGTGCAAGTGCAAGCTGTGTAGACTCCAACAGCGCTTCATTCTTCCGTTGGGTCTCTGCCGAGTGGATTATTGCGCGGGCTCGAGTCAGCGTTGCAACCCGCCCTCGTCTGCAGGTGAGTCCGCCGGGCTGTTATCGATCCAACGTAGCCGTCGCAGGTCTGCGTGACTCAGGGGGGGTTGCTAGGGCTGTGCCGGTTCCTAGCACATCCTCGAAAGTCAGCCTTGGGCTGCTTTGGGTTTTTTGTTGATAAATGCTTTGATATTTTGTGGACATGAAAATTTTCTCTAAGAGAAAAAATCTCATCAAATCGTCAGTGTTATTACAAGACTAATGGCTTACGTTACAATAAACATTGGAACCTTGAAAATTAGAAAAGATGCAAGAATTTTGTTTTTGTACAGGGTGGTCAGTAAGTGATGTGGAGTATAATTGTATATAATTTCAGGTGTTTAATGATTTATTATTTAATTTTTTCACTAGTTGTGTTCGGCTGCTGAATCCAAATAGGCGAATGCTTAGTAACGAAATACATACCTTCTAATATGCTAATGGTTTCCACACTATTGTTCTTATGCTAACGATCCGTGTGACTTCCTGCGAATCTGCTTGTCGCTCTTCGAGAAAAGTCTTAATTAAGTGCACTTGCGGCTGCATGTCTAATTGGACTTGTGCATTTTCCGATTGCGGTTCTGTAATTGGGGAGAAGAGTTGCAAATAAGGCAAGGCGAACGTCGCGATTCGATCGAGCTTTCTTAACATCCATTGTTGCATGTTGAATGTCAAGGCTAAGCCGAAAATATATTAGGAAATACGCGCATTCCTTTTCCGTTAGAGTGCATTTAACGGCGCTGGCCGTGCAGCAGTTGCTTTAGTTAGTGCGTTCTTCTTGGACGGGCATCTCGCTCTTCCCCTCGCTATCGGCGGTACGTGCAGAAATAGCGATGGCGCGATTGCTTCGCGGTGAACGACTTTCCTGGCCTCTCTCAAGGTCATTACCTCATTATGAGAGTTCGCCGATAAAAAATCTGTGGGACTTGGAAGGGGCTGAAAGCCTACATGGGCTTTTGTTGTTCATTAAGTTGATGGTGTCTAATTGTTTTTGTTAACCCAGTCTTGACATCCATTGTTGCTTTCTTTCCAAGAAAACTCGCTTCATTCTCGAAATATTTCTAAGGAAAGCCGATAGGGATTTGTATTAAGGAGATCAAATCAGAATATATTGGTAATGCGGTTGCTAACATCAATGCTGTATACCGTTACGAGAAAGTTGTACCAGCGAGCCTACAACGTTGCATTTGTTTTTTCCTATTCACTGTGAAGATTGTAGATGATGCATAGAATTAATTATGTGTTTGGCTCTCTAGAGTTGCGATAGCATCTAAAATGATATACCTCGGTATTACCAAGGAAAAATCAACTGAAAAGCTAAAAATAGAAACGAGGAACTCATATATTTTAACCAAGTTTTTCAATTGTAACAAAACTGATTTTCGTTTTATTGTTTTCACACAAAAGAAAATCGTACAAAACTACTTTTTTTGATAAAACTAAAAAATGCGATATTGCAGTTGTCATGGTTATAATTGCCAGGATTTTTGTCTTATACCAGATTGTTATGCTTGGTCCTACTCTACAATGAAGGTGAGAGCCAGAAAAATGATAGTTCACATTTGTGGGCTGTGCAGATCACTGAAGAAGAGAGCAAAATATCAATTAGGGATTTCTATAGAAAGAAGACAAGAAACTAAAGTCACAATTGCGAAAGGAAAAAGTGAGGTTAGGAAAATTCGGTAGATCCGCCATTTGCAGCAATGCCGACTCTCAAGTCAGGGTCAAAGAGGGGGAAGTTCAAACGTTCCCCTTAGGCCAAGGCGAGATCGATGTGATTTTGTTCGAAGAAACAATTAAAACCCCATCGGAGTTATTCACTTTCAAAATTGGTATCCAAAGTATCTTTGTTCAACTAAAGTATTATGAAAATGAAACTGTCAAAGGTGCACCTTAAAAGAGACTGCAGATCAGGGTGAAATGGCAGTAGAGTTTATGATACACGTTTTAATAATGACCTTTTTGAGGAAACTTGTTCCTTGCTAGCAGTCTAAAGCAAACTGCACCACGCTTCATATTTTATGCCAAAATCTTTTGTTAAAGTCTCACACTCCTTCAGCTCATCTTCTAGTTCGCTATAGCCCATACGCGTTTAATGTTTTCCAGTGTTCTGCTCGTTAGTGATCGTCTAGAACGTGGATCACTTTCAACAGATTCTCCCTTTCCCCATTTCTGAATCATTTGCATCACAAATTTGAAATGAGTTCCTTTTTAAAGGATTTGCGTGTGAGATTCGTTTTTATACAGAACAATTTTAAAAGTGGAAACAACATGTTTTGAGAACAACCTGAGAAAGAATTCGCGGAAAAAAGTATCTACGGTGAAACAAGACGACATTCTCTTCAAATTCAGACGTTTAGACGTCATAAGGAAATGAATACACAATATGATGGAAAACATATATGCAACCTCAAAGTTGAATGCGTATATCCAACTATTCGATAGATTTTTCTTCCCCTTTTTTTAACGCGGGCCATGTTAGAATAACACATAATGGGTAAACGTTGAGTTATTTATTGATGAAGTTGATGTGAACGAATTGCTTTCATTCAACTTGATCTGCCATCTTTCAGTTCGGGTGTTGATCTGGTTAATGGATGTTTGGAGTTTCCTGGTGGCTTCTTCGTGATCATTCCTAACTGCAAGAGGCGATACTTTCATATTTAAATTCAGAAATATTGGTAGAGTAGATAGAGCACTGGACCTAGTACACTACCTTGTGGCACTCCTGCGTTATTTTCTTTCAGTTCAGAGTAAACATCTACCTGTCTTGCTCTGAAATATCTTTTTGATGGGTAAGATTTTAAAAGTATTATGTCTAACTTGTGAATTTCTGTTATATTTTTATCAAAAAGGGTCACATCTAGGGCATAGAGTAGATTTTCATTTTTTCTAATGATTTTTTGATGACGTTTGTGATCCTGTGCACTTGATCAATAGTTAAGTGACTTCTTCTGAAGTCAAATTGGTGATGAGGGATTAAAGTCTTTTCTTCGATTATTGGTTTCAGTCTTTTGAGGAGTCGTTTTTCATAGTTTTGAAACAATAGGCAAAAGTGGATAGGTCTGTATGGAGAAACTTCTTGTGAGGGTCTTTCTGGTTTAGGAATCATAATGATCTCTGCTAATTTCCACATTTTAGGAATATGCCTCAGTTTGAGTGGGGTGTTTATAAAATTGGTCAGTTCTACGATGGATTTTCTTGGACTTTGCTTCAAAATCAAAACCCGGATCTTTTTTCTGATTAATGTTGGTCTCGATTTTGTCAGAAACTTCTTTTGCTGTAACTGGTATCTTCCTGCCCAATCCTTAGGATTATCTCATTCATTTGGTTACAAAGTAACTTCCAAGTGCTCTGCAAATCTATAAGCGTTTTGCTAATTATTGGGTGCCCAGACACCATCTGCATTTTTGATTGGTGGATTATGAAGAATAGGGCTTTTTAGATTTTTAGTGACTTCCCAAAGGGATCATTGCCATCATCGGTTAATTCACTTAAAAAGTTGCTCATAGTAGGATCTCCGGTTTTAACTGTTCAGAGTTTTATTCACAGGGGCTCTTCTTCTTGGTTTTTTCTGTAACGAGGTCTATAATCTCTTTCCGATAATTAATCTTGTTTAATTTCTGGAGTTTTGTTCCAGGCTGCTAGTTGAATGTTGCTAGTAAACAGTTCTGGTTCTTCATTTTTAAGTGGGACAGACAGATTAATAGAATATTTAAGATTTGTTTGCTCAATGTGAGTAGTATGGGGGAATGATCTGATTTATATACCATGCCTCTTTAACATATAAGTAATTAGAGGATATATTCTTTAATCAGGAATCTTGTGTTGATCAGTCAGCCGATAGGTGCACTTACTAGTCGATGATGTATCACAGTTAAGTTGGTTGTATGCTGATAGAACCTTTGGTTGTTGTTAGGTTAGATTTTATCAATGGGTGTGTTTTGCGTTGAAATCACCTCCAATGATGAATCAGTATTCTTGGCTTTCAAGAAAATGTAAGTGCTGATTTTACTTCCTAAGTTTTTGTTTTAACTTCTTTATGATGTGTGATGGATTCTCTTATTATTGCACTACCTCCTCTTGTAGTGTTACCCGGGAGTACTTTAAGTATAGTTGCAAATGTGCGACCAAAAGGAAATTCCGCCCTCTAGCGACAAACAGCCGTAGCTTCAACAAAGTCCAATGTAAAGAAAATTGCTGCTGAATTTTATCGAACGTTCGTGGAAACTTGGAAAACGTGCCCCAATAGAAGTAACATGCGAAATATGGTTTTGACGCTTCAATTGTGGTGATTTTGACGTGGATGACAACGTCCAACGAATTCACAAATGAAGAGTTGAAGTAATTGCAGAATCTGAGATTTTAGTTTCAAGGCTATGGGGAGGGGGGCGAATTAAAGAAAAATGACATCGAAAGACGACAAACCATATGGGGAATCTTTCCTGGAATCCAAAAAAAAAACATTTTGGCATTGTTTTGTTGCTGGGGATGAATTATGAACATATTTCGATAACCCAAACGCAAAAATCAATTTGTTGGGCCATGCCAACCATCAACATCGACGTCACAACAGGATATTTATGGAAAGAAGGCTACGCCAGAAAAAGAAAGACCTCTACCAAGGCCAAATGTCCAAAACAAGACTGCACTTGGCCACATGTTGGGAAATAAGTCAAAAACGCGTTGGAATCGCTTGAAACACCCTTGACTGGATCAATATCATACGCGCTTGCAGAGCAGCACTTCAGCTCCGAATTGTCCAAAATTGGGTCTCTTAATGAGACGTTTAATTTTAGGAACCAATATATTTATTGGTATAATGAAAGCTTGCAACTTTGAAGATGCATTAATGCACACCCCTTATTTATTTTTATTTCATTTCGACTGTACTTAAAGGGTGGACGCAGCGTTGCCCTCTTTTAGTAATCGAATGACTTAAGAATTACAGACCGTAATTTATTCAAATCAGAAATGTTTATCGTTTATAAAAACCAATTACACAAATTTTCAATAGAGTGCTATCAACACCAATTATTTCAATGACATGTCTGATCCGCAGACATTGCCACTTAGCGTTTGCGTAAGATTTTCGCATTTTGAAAGCCTGCTGTTTCAGCAATAGTAAACACTGTTGTCGTCTCCATTTTGATGTGTTAGAAAGTTATGGAATGTCTCTGGTAGTATGTCATGACATTATAAGAACCTAACCTTCCACATTTACTTTTACTTGGGCCATCTTTCGTTTCAAGCTCCGAAACTTGTTCTATGAAGTTGTTGACCTACGATCATATTCAGTCTAATTAAATATTTACTCTTGGCCTGACCGCGTTTTGTGACATTTATTAATCTTTCTCTTATCTAGTGTGCAATTAATATGTAAAGGATCTATATGCGGTCTCAGAATGAAAAACATGGGGCCGGCGAAGAGATTGCTCTGTAAGCAATCCCAGAACGAACTTAAAAAAACCTTTCGATTTCGATTTCGAATTTCGGGAAAATTCGAAATCGAATATCTGGAAAATTATTCGACATAGAATTTTTTCTTCATTTTCGAATTCAGCGTAAAATTTCCTATAAGAATCACATTTAAAATCGTAACGTCGAAAATTTTCCCGAAATTCGAAGTCGAATATCTCGAAAACTATTCGACATAGAATTTTTTCGATTTCATTATTGAAATCAGCGTAAAATTTTCTTTAAGAATTACTCATAAAATCGCAATGTCGAAATTTTCCCGAAATTCGAAGTCGAATATCTCGAAAACTATTCGAGATAGAAACTTTTTGATTTCGATTTCGAATTCAGCGTAAAATTTCCTATAAGAATCCATTTTAAAATTTTAAAAAATCCATAATTTTGTGACAGCGACAGACAGACAGACAGACAGACAGACCGACATACATATAGAATTCAGTAGCGAACTTTTTAAGTTCGTTGAAAATCCCAACCTCCCGCATATTCGAACTGGGGACTCGATTGCTCGACTTCTTGGCCTTCTGGCCTTATTAAAATTTGTTTGATTGCTTTCAGAATATTTTAGAACAATCTAAAAAAAATTCCTAATTTGTTAATTTTATTTATAAAAAAGATAAATGGCGTTTGGGATGTGATAGACGGTCAAAAGTGCTCTGAAATGTATCCTTTTTTTCTAAATATCGTGGATTCTAGAAAGAAATTTTGGACGAGTTTGGAAAATATTATTTTTGAATGGTGTAAAGCAGGCTTTGCAGACGGAGAGGTTAATACAGTGTTGTCCCACCATGGCGTCGCACTATCCAATAAGGATAAAATTTTTGGCTCATAGGTAATGAACCTGAATTAAGATAAAAGATTAGTAATTTTTTAACATCTTTAATTGGGTAATTAGTTGTTTGTTTTTTATTTTTAATTAGTGTTCTCTCCTGAGACTGTGCTGTCATCTTTGTATTGTGTGGGTTTCTTAAGAACCGATTGTCGATGCAGTTCTGTTTCTTTAAATACCGTAGTTTCTGTTGAGATTCTTCTCTTCATATTTTTACCGTAAACTGCGAGTTACCTCAGCGTAGATTAACATTTTTTATGTGGAACTTGAACCAACCAGGCCGTTGTATTCAATCTTTTCTAATTTTGATCTCTTACTTTAATGTTTGCTGGTCTCAAAAACTTTTTGCATTTTTAAAACTTATATCGCATTGAAAGTGCTATGGTTGCTAAATTAATAATTTGCTAGACCACTTCCATCATGTAGCAGAACACATTTTTGTGGTCAGAGAAGAGATTGATGTGCTGCTCTTCTAAGCGTATCTTCATATTTTTTTATCTGGACTACAGCGAAAGTTCATTGTTCGTGCACTCTCATAAACAGAAGTTTAGCGAATTTGGATCCGGAGATCTTACCGATTAGCAAAAGTGCGGCAGAGATGTATGGGACGGAATCAAAGCAATGTTTTTCGACAGTTCACCTAATCTATTTTGCAAAAATTGTAGGTAGTTTTGGCCTGCTAATTTCCTTTTTCGTCTTTTTCTTCTACTACTCATTTTTATAAGCTACCAGGCTGTTTCTAACGCGCGGTACTACGTCATGTTGGGCGTATCATGGGCAGGTATGACGGCCAGGAAGCGTTTGGTATTCATTGTTATTTTTGATCTGGGACCAGACAGATCTTTACCTTGCTAATTGATCTTCTAAAATGGCGGGATCTATGAGCATGTCATCGATTATATCACAAAATTTTGACTGAGAAGTAAACTTGCAACTATTTTGCCACTATACCACGGAAAATTTTGCGCAACCATCGATGAGCATTAGATGTGTTGTTTTCTATTCCGACTGGATGCAGTTTCATTAATAAATGGATGTATAGACATTTTGCACACCCATTGAAGACTGAATGAGTACAAATTATTTTCTTGGGGCACACTTACGCAACTGCCTGTAGGTATACACACATCTTTATAGACAAACATATAAACAATGGAACGGTATCTAGTTATGTCGTATCATCTGTTGTTGGTCTATTAGGTCGAATTCGAAATTTTATAAAATCTTGATGTCTACAACTGCTGAGTATATCTGAAATTAAGCTCTTATCTTGTGGCTTTAGCTTTTGCGCTAGTGTGTGTGGGGGGGGGGGGACGCTGCTAACAACAATCGTCTTTATATAAACTTGAACAGTTCCTGCAGTCAAGAAAAACTTCTGAAGTTAATCTCATGGCTGGACAGTTTCTGATGATACTAGACTATTAAAAAAAGGTTTCTGGAAATAAAAGTTTTTAAAAATGCATGGATAATTAAGTAGTTTGCTATGACTCAAACAAAACACAACTCAGTATTATTTATTTAATTCAAGTTTATATTCGAATTCTGCTAGGGACGTAATAGGATAACAGCGTGTATTATTGGTTGCAACTGTTTGTCTATCTCTTTTCTACTTAAAGCGCATATAGCTTTTTATCCTATTGCGTCACATTAAGCAAGAAACCACTTTTTATTTATTTATTTGTACAAACAAAGGTCAGACATGTTTAGATCTGGGGGTACGGCAGTGCCCCCGCCAAGTCGGGCACAGCCGTACCATTCTTTTCTTGAAGCCATTCAGGGCATTTTCGACCCCCCTGTAATTCGTTGTGGATATACATAATGAGAGGTTCGGAAATATCTAGACTCTAAGGAGCCAGCTCTACTATTTGAGTCATTTGCAAGTAGTTTAATAGTAATTTTGTATGCTTGTTTAAAAACGTTGAACTCAATATAACGTGTTAGTGTTTAGTGATTATATAAAACTATTTTAAAAACTGAATAAATTGCTAAATGCATCTTAATGGGCATTGCAATTAAGAGGCAATTGAAGAGTTTTAAACGAGGAAATTGGACGCGGATGCAAGGTTGAATTGTTTGATTTATTCGTCCAATTAAAACGGCGCGAATCAACGAACTCATTTCACGAAACAGACGTTGCTAATTGGGTATTATGACTTTTCCTGAGCATTCACCAGTCTTTATCTTAAAACAAACTCGTCGCTGGAATGGCCAGGGCCCATCATTAAAAATTGCATTGCGATATCGTTCCGACTGCAGTCTGTTTGTTTCGTTGACTGATAAACACTGATAGTGTTGATCGAAAGCTTCTTGAACAAATGGGTTTATTGGCTTGGGTTATTAATATCGCGACTTTGTAATCGAGCGGCAAAATTAATTGATCTCTGCTGATTACAAGAGAAAGGAAACGCCTCCAACAGATATATTGGTTTAAGATCTCACGTTTGACTAAACAGACATGCAATACTGTCTTGTTTTGGAAAAAATAAATTTTTGACTATGCCTTTTTTAGACAACTTTAGTAATTCGAAATGTCCTCAATAGGTCTTAATGTGGGTGATACGTTGTTCCAAGTGTCTGCACATCAGGAACTGGTTTAACATACACAATGCTTTTCAAATGGTCCCATAGGTAATAGTCAAAGGGGTCAACCGTGGTATGTTAGCAGAATCATCTCGTCAAATTTGTTTATCAAGGCTTCATCATGTATCAAACATAAAACTTGTCATACTGTTAGTAGCGCATTTTTAAGCAATAAAGGCATGAAGTTTAATGGTGGAAGTCCTATGTTAGTGGTCTTGAAATAAAATTTGCACTATGTAGTTTCTACACTTGTTGCAATTGATAGTAGAGCTGTAAGATACTCAACGGTAGTGGGTCATTTATCTGGAATCTGTAAAGATGGTACTTGCATGATATCCAATTTTCGATATTAAATAATTTGGTAGTTGCAACCTTTATAGTTGTGGTCCTCGAAATGTTATGTTGTTGAAAATACTATCGCATGGTTTTATTCCAGGTTTAGTGATTTGGGATTTGATCATTTCTGCCGAGATTTACAATTTTCGAATTTGGGGAGATACTTGCATGAATTGTACTCCTGAAAACCTGGTGATCATAATGCATATCTGGAGTTTCCGCTTGGTTACACAAAAAACAGTGGTTGCTCACGATGTTCTGCTCTGGTTTGCTGTTAGACTGCGTGAACTCGCTAATAAGCATTTAAGGCTGAATATAAGATGGTAATTAAAGGAGCCGTGTGGAGTTTGGTGTGCGGAACCATAGCCGCGCACATCTCATCAATTAAGCTTTTTCGTTGTCCAAAATCGTGCTTGCGCTTGCCTTGTTCTTATTTTCATCATCGTTATTTACGACGAAAAACCGTAATTACTTCATGCTATTTGCAAACATTTCAACTTTGTTTCAAACTAAAGAGAAACGGCCAGTCGGTTTGATCCTCGAAGCAGGGTATATGAAAAGCTTCCATCGAACTGTGGCGACAATTTCTAAACGGGTTATTTAAAATTTAAAATACTTACCTCTACTTTATAAGACCACCTTTAGAGGGGTCTTGCTTATTCAGTCATTAATATCCTAACCCTTAAAACGTCCCGGGTCACGACTTAATGACTAGTAAAATTTTCAAAGAGCTGCCTGCTACTGGTATATTTCATTGCAGTGGAAAATGGCTCAGATAATACTTATTCTAAAACCACCAAAACCTTATCGGCTAATAAGCCTTAAATTTTATATTAAAAAGAATAATTCCAATTATTAACTTCTGTTCGGCTTCTGAAAGATACACTCTACAACTGAGCAAATTCATTGAGTAGTACAAAAAATGAATCAAGCTTTTGAAGACAAGTGGAATTCATAAGTCATATCTTAGGCGTTTGACAGAGCGTGGTCTACGGGGCTCCTATACAAATTATAATCCGCCCCTCTTCTCCCAAACTGATTTTAATCCTGAAATCCTATCTTCTTAATCGGCACTTTTAGTCAAATACGTAACAGCGTACACAAATCTATTCTCAATAAATGAGTACTTCAAAGCAGTGTCCTCGGACCACTGCTTTATCTCTTATACACTGCAAATCTGACGACTGTGCCAGAAATCATAACAGTAACATTCGCGGATGATACCACAGTCTCGAATTTCGATAGAAATACAACCAAAGCCTAAAAATGGAGAATTAAAGTAAATGAGTCCAAGTTCATCTACATAATAGGGGGACCTGCCCTCCTGTACAAATAAATAACAATCCTAAGAACCCTAAGAAGAATTCGAGTATCTCGAGTTATACCTCGACAGAAGACACTTTTTCACAAAATGCAAGCAGTTGGGACTAACTTTATTCAATATGCACTGGTTACTGGGACGTAAATCCAAGCTCTCAGTAGATAACAAATTCCTCCTATATAAGACTATACTCGAACCAGTTTGGAGTTATGGTGTCCAAGTATGAGGCACAACTGCCAACTTCAACATTAAAATCCTAGAACTCTACTAATCGAAAGCGTTGCGTATTATTGTGAACGCGCCCTGGTTTGTCTCCAATGCGGCTATTCGTAATGACCTACAGTCAGTTAAGTAAGAGCATGTTTGGTATAATTAGCATTTGGTAAAAGGTATCGCCTTAATTCTTTCGTGAGTCGATAGAGAGAACCTTTGTCCTCGATGCTTTGTCACAAAAGATTCAGCTGGCATTGAATTCTGATAGAGAAATGCGTAAAGCACTATAAGTGCCATGTACGCATCGCGCTACAAGGCTGTGTTCCTCTGCAGCCACTAGAAAGGTACGAAAATGTCTCATGCAACGGCTGCTAAGTACATGAACAAGTCGAAAACATTTATCAGCAAGTGGGTACAGCGATATAAAGAGACAAAAACGGTGGAGGACTTGTTGGAACGTGGCTTGACAGGCAAAGTGTCTCCTAAAGTCGAAAAATAGATAGTGAAGATATGTCGCATGTACCGAACCCATCTCGGTGCGCATGATAACAAATGCCGTAGTTTAGCGAAGAAACTTTTGTTTTAAAAATCATGTGACGAAGCGACTCGCTTGGACAAGGACAATATCGACCGAGATTGGAGCAATGTAATTTTTACGGACAAAGGTCAACTAACAGATTGGCACAGCGGACCGTTAATTACTCAGAAAAAGTGCATCTTTGAGGCTGCTTCTCAAAACTGAGTTCGAAACATTGCATCTGTTTACAACCTAAATGGCCCGAAAATGCCCCAGATTTATAAGAAATATTTGTCACCGGCTGCCAACGATGATTGACAGCAACCCCAAACACTGCAGCAAGCTTTGCATCGAGTGGAAAGAGCAGTCTGGCATCGTTACACTTGATTGGCTGTCGCAGTCGGCCGCTGCAAATTCGATTGAGAATGTGCGGGCATACATCAAGCAGAAGCTTCGCGGAAGAAAAGTGTTCACTTTGAAGCAGTTAACACGAGAAATTCGTCGCATTTGGAAGTCCTTGCTGAACGAATACACCATCAATTTGGTCGAAAGATGCAAGAGAATTATAGACGCCGATGGTGACTGGACACAATTATTGATACAATAGCATCTTTGTTCTGATGCAATACAACGTAGGTACCCATGTATTTGAAAATGTTATTAATAATTTTTTCTCTACATTAACCCGAACAAGCTCTTACTTAACTAACTGTACAAATGTTAACACTGAAAGAAGTCCACCATTACAGTGTTAAATATAGTGACCGCCTTAGAGCACACCCCAACACTTTAGCAACGGGCCTCATGGTTTCTCCAAATCGAAATGGACTACTCCAAAGATAAGTGCCAAACGACTTGTCTACCAGATTCTTTATTTAAGTTTAGATTTATTTTTACTTTTAATTTTAAGGTTTAGTTTGTAAGTTTCTCTTTGCACGCAAAAGCTACAAAAGACATAGGTCTACTGTTATAAGAGCATACTACTGTATATATAACCAGTCCAAACTACTTACTAAATGTACATCTACATGTATATAAATTGGGATATTAATAAAAAAGACTTATCTTTCCTGATTACCCAACAATGTCACTTGCTGCAGAGGTGGCAATAAATCACTTATTTCATTCACATGCTCTTACAATACTTTTTACTGATGCTATCTGTATTCTATTTGACTCGCCCTCGTAACTTACAGCTCACAAATTCCACTGCAAAAGTGGCAGCATCGCAATTAAAGAGGCTACCTATGCCTATAATTAATATTCTTTTTAGTGTGTTTCCTGTGAAAGTACCGCAATCGTATTATAAACGGGATGAACGGACACGCCAACGGAGAACTTAATGGATGCGACATCATCACCCAGAACCAGATGAAGGGCTGCTGGACCATCGGCTTGATCAACTCTAAATTCCGATACCTCACCGCCGAGACCTTTGGCTTCAAAATCAACGCGAACGGCTCGTCCTTGAAGAAGAAGCAAATTTGGACCCTTGAACCCGAAGCGAACGGTGTCGAAAGTAAGTATATATGTACACATGCCTAAGGCGCCATGTTTGTCACATCGCCCCGCATCAGAGGTGGTGCGCGACGATCGGGCACGGTGGGCGAGATATATGAGAGCCTCAACCTCTCAGTTCGCAGGCCGTGTTTCTAGACAGGCTTTTGAGCCTCTCTCTCTCTCTCTCTCTCTCTCTCTCTATATATATATATATATATATATATATATATATATATATATATATATATAATGATAGATTGATATACAATCCATTGTAACTTAGAAAAGTATATGTTTATAATTCCATCAGCAATTTGCTGTGAATGCGAGCACTGATTTGTCGCTCTCTTTGTAGGCCTAATTTACCTAAGGTCGCACCTGGACAAGTACTTGGCAGTGGATTCATTCGGGAACATTACTTGTGAAAGCGACGAGAAGGAGCCGGGCTGCAAGTTCCAAATCAGCGTTGCCGAAGACGGCTCTGGCCGCTGGGCTTTTCGAAACGTCGTGCGTGGCTATTTTCTAGGCTCCACCTCGGACAAGCTCACGTGTACAGCCAAAGTGCCCGGAGATGCCGAATTCTGGCACGTCCATTTAGCCGCCCGTCCGCAGGTATGTATAATTTGCGTGGAAACCTTATTTTGAAGGTGAAAATTAAGGAACCGGAAACAACTGCTATACTAGAACAAATCTCTCATTATTGATGACGTCGCGCAATCAAAATATTTTATCACCAAGGCCATCTTCTACTTGGTGTTGCCACTTGTTTGGTATGGTTTTTCGCTTGGTGTCTTAAATATGTCTCTTTGAAGTCTCAAATAGGTTTTTCACGTTTTTATTATTTTTTATGTCATCTAGCAAGTGTCTAGAGTGGCTAATGACGTTTTTGATGGCACTGTAAAGTACAAGGTCCAACAGGGACACGTAGGGCAGATGTTTTTGAAGAAATTTAAATTTTTTTTCAAAGATTATAAATATAATGTCATTTAAGAAACAAAGCACAACCAAAAAAATGTAATTCAGGTGTGAAAAATGTCATTATCCAAGTGGCGACCGTTCTCGTTCAGGCATTACTGCAGGCGGGCGGAAAAAAGTCCACGCACCTTTCAGGTAGGTATAGCGCGTGGAATTGTCCGCAGTTTCAAGTAGCTCTGTAAGAAATAATAACACGGAGAAAGATCTAGTGATCGAGGAGGCCACTTCACGTCCCCGCACAATGAAATGAGGTGTCCTGTTGAAACCAAACCCTATCGAGGGCAATCGGATGTCTACCCATTTTAGGCATTAAAATTGTTGTGAGTTGGCCGTTTTCTTGGAAAAGTGGGGTCCAATCATGCCAAATTAGGCACCATATAGTTACTTTCTTACCGTGGCAGTGGCCGTTGACTTCCCAAGGATTATTTTGGACACTTGATAAGTAAAAAATGAGTCTCGTCACTCCTTATCAAAATAAGTCATTTCCCAAGGTTTCTAGCATTGTTTCTACAAACGTAAACCGCCGTACATAGCTATTTTCCTTCGGTTCTTGAACCTCCATGATTTTATAAGGATGAAAGTGGAGGTCAAAGTTCAAAATTCGGCGAACTAACCTGTCTAACTCTTTAGATGTTTTCTGGTGTTATAATGGTCCAATCACCTCCCCGAGCTGTTCCAGATTTCACAGTTCTTCGCGTTCTAAATTTGTTAAACCATTTCAGTATTGTTGAACGAGATGGTGCAGTACCGCGTCGACCAACATTGAAGTGAGTTCGAAATCTTCGCCGTGTCTACTAGCGCTAGTTCCCCTACCGCTAATGTTATATCCGTCTCAAAAACATAACTCGTTCCTGTCGGACCCTGTATAAAAAATATAAGTGTATATGAAGTGCCGTCAACGAATTTCCATACTGCCTTGATCGCATAAGCCAGGTTTGTGAAGGCGAAGTAGCGACAAAAGAACCATTACTATTGAAGAAAACAAAATATGCGTACTTCTATGTGATGGCTTCTGTTGCAGATGAACCTCCGTTCTGTCGGCCGGAAACGCTTTGCGCATTTGTCCGAGAATCTCGATGAAATCCATGTAGATGCCAACATTCCATGGGGCGAGGACACCCTCTTCACCTTGGAGTTCCGCGCCGATGAGTCTGGAAAATATGCCATTCATACCTGCAACAATAAATATCTCTCTCTTGGAGGTATGTCCTAATTTTATATGATTACTTTAGGCCAATGCAGGTCGTGCGCGATAATTGAATATATGCTATATTACTCATTGTAATTACGGATCTATCAGATTTTTTCTTGATGATCATATAATATATTATTTATAGTATGCCCATAAATACTGTTACGACGACAAAGTAAAACGACTAAACGTTTTTGCATAATTTAAGGATTTGTTAAATGGTTATTGATATAATTACAACGGATTTATTAGATAAATGGTCTGAGTCACTCGTCTATGGTACCATGGACTACATCTATTGGAAAAGCATTTCAGCGAGCTGTTAAAGCTCTCTTCAAAGAATCAACATTGGTGGGTCTTTTTTTTTTTAGCAAACTTTGCCCTCTAAAACTGATCATAATTTGTAATCTATTGGATTGAGATCCGGGCTACCAGAAGGCTAATTCTGTTAGGAAATGAGGCTTATTGTTGCTCAGTTTCACTACTGTCCAAAGCATCCTGTTGATATATAGCGGCCAAAGTTTTGACTCCCTCTTCTTAAAAACGAATATCGGTGACTCCATCATAACGCACTCCCCATCAAACCGCTACAGCTGTTGAATGATGGCCCCTTTGAGCCCTTGGCACTAACTGGGATATTTTTTGAACGACCCTGTCGTTTTGTTTGTTGAAAGATTCCCCACTGTAAAAATGTTGTTACCTCTTTGCTTTTTCTCTCTCCTACTTTTCTTTAAAGCACCTGTCAGCAAATGTCCCGTATGTCTCTTTTAAACAGCTAGACTTAGGTTTTGTTTAATAGTACGAGACATCGAAGTTTTGTAAATCCGCATCTCCCAAGACATAATTTTCTGCTTACACAGAGGAAGTCGTTTAATTTAGGAACTTACAGCTTTAATTGCCTAAACTGAACGTGGTTTTCTAAATTTTTGGCAATCCTCGACACTTCCAGTCTCATTAAACAATTTTCCAGCACACAAACATACAAATAATGCCAAGAGATTACAGGGTCTTAAAGATTACACTTTTTCAGTTCCACACTTATGTAATGCTACTACAGCAATACGATTTTTTTTACCCCCCCCCCTCCATTGCTAAATTACCAGATTTGACAATTGCAACAGTTTGTCAATGTTATGGATATCAATGCCATGTAAAGCAAGGGTAGGTTTGATTCTGTAACAGTATTTATGGGAGTACTAGGTATATGTATCCGATACCACTTTTACCTGGTGTTTACAGGTAAACTGGTGGACACTTGTAATAAGGACTGTATGTTCACTGCTGAATACCATAGTGGTCAGTTGGCTTTGCGTGATCGCAATGGTGCTTACCTCAGCCCCATAGGCTCAAAAGCGGTGCTGAAGACGCGCTCCAACACTGTGACCAAAGATGAGCTGTTCTCCTTGGAGGATTCGCTACCACAAGCCAGCTTCGTAGCTGCCTTAAATTCTCGTTACGTGTCAGTAAAGCAAGGTCAGTTATAGTGCGTTTTCTATATGAACATGTATGGTGGTTGAGGGGCTATTTATTTTTAAAAATCGATACTAATTGGTGTGTGCCATATTAGAATAAAGTGATAAAAAAACATCGAATTTCTTGGAAGTTGTAAATTGTGGTACATTAAATCGAGCAAACTGCATTCTTGTCAGTATTCATAAGTAATGTTAGCTAGCGGCAATAACTATTAACAGCGTTCTTGTCTTGTAGCTATCTGACGCGTGATTAGGCATTTCTGACGGTTATTAGTGCCCGCCGGATATCCGTCCAGGTGACTTAAAGTGTGACCCTCAATGTGCAACCGCTCGATTAAACTGTTCGACATATCAAATGCAAAATGTTGACCTAGAGAGTCCTAGAATTGTAACTGCATCCGCGTCCACAGCCAAGATGCCGTGCACTTAATGTTTGTTTTTATCCCAGCGGTTACAGAAAAAGTGCCCTTAGAAGCGATAAAACAGACGCGCGTGGGCGTGCGGCCACTTGCTACTTTTTTGTCCATCTCTCTCGCAGCTGCTGCCGAGGCGACGCTTGGACGAAGACGGAGCTCGGGGTGTGGTTCGTGTCTTTGTGTCTGGATTTAGATGTGTTGCGTTACTTGAATGCTTAAACAGAGCCAAACAAATCCTAAAAATTCCCTTTGTCTACACGTCGACGTCGGCTTGTATATCACCAAGCGCAAAAATTTTTGTTATTTTTAAATTTCTTGATTTATGCAAATTTTTCTCGCGTTGTAGCGCCGGTGACTTGGTGCTCGGGAAGCTTTATTTCACATGTACCGTTTTTAGTTTTTGTTCTTCGAATTACACTTATCGTTTCCTGAGGAAGTGGAACCTTATCTGGTGATAATGAATAAAATTAGCTTGGCCGGACTGGAAGCTTCATAACAGAGATCTTCGTTACAATTTATATATATTTTTAGTTCTCTAAATATTTGTTCTAAAATAGTTATAAACATATTAGGAGATAGTGTTGGTCTTCTAGTTTTATTCCTCAAATCTCGGACCTTCTTTGACTAATCTTCATATAAATATAATTCATATACTATTACAAATTATTCTAACACATCTATGTTCTAACCCTTGTCTTTAAGGGAGTTCAATATAAATTCGTTCCAACAAATCAAAAATTTATAAATAAGATGTACAGATAAATTGCATTATCTAAATTTTTTTATAATTTGATATACACGATGTAAGTGATTTACTGTTGAAGAGCCTTTTCTGAATTTCACCTGCTCACCAGTTTGTTTTGTGTCCAATTTGCCATAAATCTAATTATTTTCATAAAAATTTTATATAAAGTTTGTTGTTTATATGTTTGCATTTGGTATTTTTCCCTTATACCAGTTTGAACAAGCCCCTTACTGGATAGTAGCCGTATTCTTCTGGATCCATTATTGGTTTTCCATAAATAGCTTGCCTCCTGTGAGTTAAAGCATGTTACTCACACAAGATGTGGATGGTTGTCCCTGTTTCCCTGCCACATTGCCTGCAACACGGGTCTGTATTGTACAGCGCAATTATATTGAGATGTTTTCTGAGAAAACAATGTCCTGGGAGGAGACAGTTCGTTTACGAGATGGTCCTTTTATAAAGGATTTGCTATGCCTATTTTCCAGTACATTTTCCCAGTATTTTCTAAGTTGTGTTCTGACATTTAGTTACCCCCAAAATCGGTTTGAGGTCTATATATGGAGTTGATGATCCTTCTTTTGTTAGCTCATCAGCTTTTTCGTTGCCTGTAATTCTACAGTGTCTTGGTATCCACAACACAGTTAACTTTAATGCCTTCAGAGATGCCTGAATGTCCGTAAATATGTCGATTCGCCTATTTTGGTAAGCTCTTAAATTATTTTGGCGCACTGCAGTATAGCAAATATCTCCGCTTGGAAACGGATGTATATTTTCCTAGTGAAAAGCTTAACTGCAAGTTTCCCTTTTCACAGTGCTTCCGTTCGAAACCCGGTCTTTGATCCGTTTGTATACCAGATAATTTTCCGAGTCTGTTACAGTTGCTTATTTCGTTTATACATTTATTTCGATTAATAATATTAACCTTGACATATGGTCTGTTCTCATACCTTAAGCTTCCACGCACATGTCCAATTTTTGGATCCCCCATACGATCTTTGTGGATGGGTGCATTGCGCAGCTTTATTAAGAACCACTCTTGTCTCTCTCATATTTTCAAATAGAAAAGGGGGAAGGTCTAGTAGTGTCTCCATTGCTGCTGTTGGTGGTGTTTTTATTACAACCAAGACTTCGAATCTCACTTGGTACAGTTATAGCAGTTATTTGCGTCACCTTTGTCCACCGTATCAAAGCTGCATATATTATCATGGGTTTGACTACTGTGGTGCACACACAACACCTTTTAGTTTTAAACCCCATGTTTTTCCATGAGTTCATCTGTCTAAGACTAGTGTTTTTTCTCTGCCTTCCTTTTGATTTTTTGAATGTATTGAATCTAGGTGTGTTTTGAATCTAAAATAACTCCAAGATACGTTATCTCAACTGATAATTTTATTTCTACCTCTCAGAGCCCAAGAGGTCCCAATCCCCCTAGGTTTCTCCTTCTTGTGAATGCTCTTATTGTAAATTTTGATGTTTAATCCAATTTGTAACCCAATTTGGGGTCTTTTGTATTCTTAAATTTTCTCTTGAATAGTATGACTAAATCATTTACACTTCTCAGTGCTCTATATCTGTTCCCTTCGAGTGTCTTTAACAGCTCGTCCATTATAAGGATCCACAGTAGAAAAGACAACTCCCTACAGACTTTCTCTTGCAAACCAAGCCATCATTGTTTCATTCATATATATATATATATATATATATATATATATATATATATATATATATATATATCTCCTTTACTACTCAATGCTGAAATTATGGAATCTATGGTGTATTATTATACGCCCCCTCAATATCCAAAAAGGCAGCTAAAAGTACCTCTGTTTTCTACAGCATTCTTCATTCTCGTAACAAGTCTTTGCTGTGTTGTTTCTGGAGATAGTCCTGCTTTGTATGCATATGGGTTTTGTTGTAGAGATCAAGTGACTAATACACTATCCCTGTCAAGCAGCTTTTCTAGTTTTCAGTGCAAAAGACATCAATTTCCCTTGTAATCAAAATATTTAACTAATTCAAAAACGGTTAAAGTTAGAAGGCTGATTTTTTGCGCCGAATTAGCAAATATAGTTGTGAATGTGGTGTGCAAATTTCAAGGAAATCGGTTGAAGCGTCTAGGAGGAGATAGAATTATAAGTTTAGAAAGTTAGGGAGATAAGACAAATATTACTTAAAGATACAGGATACGTTCTGTGTTCTAATTACTTCACTATAAATTCTAATTTTACTAATTAGGATACAAATTTATTATAAAATTAATTAGAAATTATACAAATTGATAATCCACTTTTTAAAGAAAATTTTAACTTTTCGTCTTCCGATTGTAAGTTTTCTAACGTTTTAGCTTATAAATAAATGATTGATTATGGGTTGGAGTTAGAACAACAAAATATACGTAACATCTATTGATTTTCTTAATCTTACTATCATTCTTAGGCGCCGATACTTCTTTGTGGAGAGACAGGGAATGTTTACTGCAATACAAATCTGCATTTGATATTAACCTCGTAAAAGTCTTCTATTGAATTTTCCTCTATTTGAGAAAATTTGACACAGTTGCTCAATGTTATCATAGTGGTACATTAAGAAATCAAGGAATAGCATTTAAGAATGTAACTGAGGTGTGAAAATGACGCCATCCAAGTGGCGACCGTTCTTGAACAGGCATCGTTGACCTTCAAAGAGTCCGTGGTTTTTCGATGTAAGCCTGAGCGTTTAGGTAGCTTCATAAAAATAATCACATTGTTAAAGATCTGCTGATTGAGGGGACCACTTCACATGTCCACGTAATGAAATGAGGCGCCCTGGAAAATGTTTTCTTAAAAGAGCCTTGAATTCTCTTGAGGCATTGTTGAAACCAAACTCTATCGAGGGCAATCTGATGACTTCTCAATTCAGGCATCAAAAATTCTCGCAACATCGTAAAGTGACTACATGAGAGTGCGTCCGTTTTCTCGGAAAAAAATCGGGCTATTCCGCACCACACAGTTACTCTGTCACTATATAGGGGGTTATTTTTTACCAGTACTGGCAATTTTGTTTGTTTACAGTACCTTATAAGTGAAAACGAGCCTCGTCACTCATTATCAAGGTGTCCAACATCTCTTCTGCAAACGTAAACTGCCATACGTGGTCATTTCCATTCAGTTCTTAAACCACCATAATTTTGTAAGGATGACATGCGCAAAGCGCGAACGTGTCGTATCGCCGAACGGCGAGGGCTCTGGTCTCCACAGCCTATCGAACTCTTTCGTTGTCCTCTAGTGTTCTAATGGACCAATCATCTCTCTGAGCTGTTCCAGGTCTCACAGTTCCTCTCGATTTGAAGTTGTTAAACAATTTCGGCATTGTTAGGCGAGATAGGACGGCATCGCGTCGACCAACCACATTGAACTGATTGTGAGTTCGATATCTTTGCTTTGTCTGCAGCGCCAAATGACCTGTTGCAACAAAGGTTTCGTAAACCACGACGTGTTCACGGCTCTATAGCTACTGAAATGGCAACTAACAACGAGCGTATATCAACTAGTTCCCCTATCACCATTGTTATACCCGTCTCAAAAACGTAACATGTCGCTGGTTGGCCCTATATCATATCTCTTCATTGTACAATTTGACAATTTTGAACTATTGATGGATTATTACTATATTTGAACTTATTCTTCTGCAGTTGGGGTCTTTGTAAAATTTCATTATCATCTGTGCAATAGTTCTTAGAATCCAATAAACACAATCAAACAAATGGATGAACCACACAGAGAAGGAAATACTTAATAGAAAAAATATACTATTGCAGACATTTTAAATGGTGAAATTAAAACTGAAAATAAAAATTTTTATGCGTTGTTTTAGTTACTGAAAAAGTTGCATTTTGATTCAAAATTACCGGCTTCGGTTGTAGTCTCAAGTCTCACCGATCACCATCAATAGGAGCACACATCTTATGAATTGGAAAATTGGCGACAGCTTAAACATTTGCGTAAATAGGTATATATTGTGCAAAATAGGCCATACCTTGTAATTTAAAGTTTAAATCAGGGCTGTGGCCAGTGAGATATATGTATATGCTAAGAAGTTTCTCATCAATAATATCTGCCGATACCTAATGCGTCTATTGATATAAGACTTTCTTAGATTATGCCTATAGATTGAGTAGAAGATTTGTGGTTGCTAATTACTGTATTGGTTTTATTGATTTAAATATGAAAATCAGCCATGATAAATTCATTATTGCACACGAGGTTTTTAAATTTCCAATATCACTTTCATATACGTTTTCTACAAACTGTGTTACCTAATTCTTCCAATATTTTAAGCCGCCTTGTTTATTGAACTCTTTCTGTTTTAGCTGCCCCCTTTTTCAATTATCCCTCTCTGTTATCAGTTGTCTCTTTTTGTTAATGTTGGTTATCGTTTTATTTATTTGATTTTTTCAATAGTGCTGTGCTATAATTTCATTTTGTTTGTTTGTATTTATTTTACTCCACCTTCTTTTCCTTGCTATCCTTTTAAGTTTTTCTTACTTTTTTGCCATTATTATTGTCATTGGCATAGGACAGGATTTGGTATGGTTCTTTTAGTGTGTTATAAGCAGAATGTATCTGATTTTTCCTAATTATGCTTCTAGCACCACATTAAATAAGATTCGAGACAAGGGGTCTCCTTGTTTAAAACCACGGTTTACCTCAAAACTTTCTGATAGACTCTCTTGTACTTTTAACTTGGCTTGTGTTCGTCAGTGTCATATCGATTAGGTCTCTAGTTTCTTTTTAACCTATAATTCTTGGCTCTTGAATTCTCCTTCTTTTGATCTTTGATTAACTAAGAATACATATATTGTAGTGTTTTTCTGTTTGCATTTTTCTTGAATTTGCCACAGTGTATTAAATCTTTTAGGTGTTGATGTAACTGCAAATCAAGATGAAATATCCGACTGTGAAACATTCCAACTGGAATTTGACTGGAGCACCAAACGCTGGTATATCCGCACCATGCAAGATAAGTACTGGACTCTCGAGACTGGAGGCGGTATCCAAGCAGTCGGAGATAAGAGGTAAAGTTTTACTGCATTGTTGTATTGTAAAAAGATCCGTTTCGGGTGAAATGTTGATTTGATAATTTCACTACGGTCTGGATTTTAGTTTCATATTTTTGTAGGTCTTCAAACGCCTTATTTGATTTAATTTGGCAAGGAGATGGCTCTGTGGCCTTCCGAGCCAACAACGGCCGGTATATAATCACTAAGCGCTCAGGACACCTTTACGCGATTTCTGACACCATCGATGAAAATTGCAAGTACTATTTCTACCTCATCAATCGGCCAATTTTAGTCTTGAAGTCTGAGCAAGGCTTTGTCGGTTACAAATCATCTAGCAGCCCCAAGCTCGAGTGCAACAAGGCCACATACGAGACGATTCAAGTTGAAAGGGCAGAGAAAGGCGTTATTTATTTCAAAGGTGGGTACAGGCATTTGCTTTGCTTCGGTACAGAAAGATAATTGTTGCAGGACAAAATGGGAAATATTGGCACTGCGATTCAGAGGGCGTCACTTCAGATTCTGACACGCCAGAGGGATTTTACTTAGAATTACGGGAACCTACACGCCTCAGCATCAAATCTGTGAGTGGTAGCTATCTAACTGCCAGCAAGAATGGAACGTTCTGCCTTGGCGAGTCCTCATTTGAGGCTGCAACACAATGGGAGTATTAGATACGGGGTTTTGCTATTAATTTTCCAAGGTTTTAAATTATTGTTTATTATAAGTACATATCTTTGCTTATTTTTTATTACATTTGCATGTATTTATTTATATCATTATTCAATGGTTTGCTTTTCCTATTACCAGTAATCACTTTAAATAATTAAAATATTTATTATTGTGATTCCGCAATAAGGAAAATTAGTATTAAGTTCTGTTATATGTTTTGATACCTTCAAAAATAAAATGCAAATGAAAAGAATTACATACCATGGGGGTGTTTTTATTTATTCATACATTTTGTGTAGCAGGTGGTGGCGATGTTTTGGTGTATCAGGCGAATAATTAACTGATAGATACTACCAAAGAGCGCCTTGTTTTATACGTTTTATACACATCATTGATTTCATTGTGAAATTTAACATGTTTGTTAGTGTATTAAAGGAACTAACATATTAACATGCGTAACTTTTTCTTTGCCAAATGTAACAGAACGCCGTAGAATGTATACCACACTCACAATATACTATACATTTTGCTACCTAAACCGCATATCTATTCTGACAGTATATTTATTAAGAAAAATTTTAATAATTAGTCATTAAAGAGTTTACGGAAAGGCTGAGATTTTTAAAAAACTTTTTACATGTTTATAATGTTTTATACATTTTTTATACTTTTACACTGTACATAGCGCCTGCTTTATTGCAATATAGCTGACATTGAGCCGAGCTTTGGCCGGGTGGGTGAACAGACGTGTCAAATTTTTGATGCTATCATTATCGGATCATTTCGTATTCATTTCATGACCCTTGGCGCCACTGCTGCGAGCAGTTCAATGTGACTTAGCGCTTAGCAGTCTACATCTCGTATGTATATTTACAATGTATAGGTGTTGTAATGTAATGATGCATAATTACGTCTACTATTGAAACATGTAACTTGGAAGTCTGTAATACCAGATGATGCATTTTTTATACTTGTAGGTTTAAATGTCAAAGATTCTTTTAGCGTTACGCTCTTAAGTTAGGAAGTAATGGGCACGTGCTCGATTACATTTTTACCAACATCTCAGAATAGGGATGACGTTGTGGGTTTGTGTTGATTAGCTTGCGCTAGTAATAGCAATGAATCATTATAGGAACATATACTTTTTTGTATGATATGTGGTATATACAATACATATTTTGAAAATGTAATGACTTTTATTATTTTGCAGGGCACACGACAAATGAATTTTGCGTCTAACACACGATACTTTTTGTTGATTAATCCTTTTGGTACTTCATGTCTTCAAATAAACATAAACTGCTTGTCATGTTTATGTGGGCAACTTTACATTGGAACTATAAGTGAAACAATGATCACAAAAAAATAAAGAGCTATCCCAAAAAAATGTCTTGAAAAATCTTTGCTACGTGACTAACTTCAGAAAAATATAAGTTGGAAATTTATAAATTTAAAAATTATTTTTAGTTGCTTGGATCTTGGAAGAAATTGATCATCAGTGAATAAAAAAGCTACAACAAGTGAAGAAACGTTCTGTACAGTAAGTCCTAACAGATGCTCAAAGAGAAAATTTAATATGCACAAGACCACAGATTAAATGGAGTCGAGAACAAGCGCATGTTTTGCATGCTGTTTGATAACAACTGGAAGTTGCGATTACAAATAATTTTCAGTGGTAGCTCACAAGAATAATCAAATGCACCAAAAATTAAAGTTTGGAACACAAATCCAAACCACAAACTATTAACCATAGTTACCAAAAATGTGCTGCTTTTCTTCGACCAGACAACATAAGACGCAACCAAGAACTTATTAATTAAAATCATGACATAAAAAACACTGCCGGTTTGTGCAGTCTATTTTCGTTAACCTCACTACACTGTTCAATAGTAACAACTGGAAGAAAATCAAAGAACATGTCGCAGTATCATTGCTGTCAATATCATGGTCATACCAAAAATTATTGTGGTTATTGCGTGGGTAATTAAACACAATCGTGGTTGTTTATATCACATTGAGCTACTAAAGAAATGATTTAGAACCCAACCGGGAAACACCAGAAATTTAAATAAACGATACAGGCACTTCCAGTTATAACACCTGGGCCAAATCTTTCATCCATAAACATCCAGGAGTAAATCTCTATACAGACATGCAGAGCAGCAACAACTGCACCATCTGTGACCTCTCCGATTTTAAGCTCATCATAAACGCCCGAAGATCCTGATTCCTCCTGAGGCTGCTTAAACGGTTCAACATCAAATCACATTAAAAGTATCGCGGTTAGGGCTGTCCTAGATGTGGACGATGTTTCTACAAATCGTTAAATAACGGGGTTTCTCGCACAGTGTGAGGCATTCTACGAAGACGGAGGGAGGAAAATCACTACGTAGTACAAGTAGTGTCACGATATTGGAGCAAAAGGTACTTAATAAAAAATGGAAGGTAAATAAAACAAAAAAAATCAATGCCAAAATAGGTAGAGTACAATACTGTATAGAGGAAGAGTCATTAAGTAACACACTTTCAAATCCACGATCAAATCAGAAAAAGATTCAAAGAGCAAAAGAAGTTTGCATGTTGGACAAGAAATCGAACAACTTCAGGATAGACAAGATATTTTTTTAGTCTACATAAGAAAATAAAAGTACTCATAGGCATGGGACGGACGTAAACAGTACTCAAATATTTTAAAAGAATACACAAAACCTTTGGACAATATTACACTTGATAAGCTATTGAAGATACTAGACAATCTACAGATAAATTAGCAAGACATACGCATAATAACAAATCTTTGTTGGGGCCAAATAGCTAAGGTAAAGGTAGAAACCCAGCGGGGTTGCTAGATCCCCAACTGGGCACCTCCCCAGGTGGCGGATAGGGGAACGCCCGTTAGATATAGCGGGTACTGGGGAAATAAAGTACCCAGGGCGGACCAAAACTAGCTTAAGGGGCAACTTCTAAATAATGGAATTTATAGCTCTTATATTTTACAAGGTATCAGGAGCATCGAAGCTGTATTGGAAGCAACTCATATAGGGAACCTCTCTCCCAATTACAAAAGTTGGGAAGTGGCAGCTGGCTTTACAATACCGCATACAGGCAAAATGATGGAACGGCTTTATACTGGAAGAGAAACAGCGTTTGCACAGCGGTGTAGAAGGCAAGGGGGAAAACTACTGCACTATCTTTCCCCAGGGTAATCATGATAATGGCTGCAAACTTAAGCAGTGACCCTGAATATGGGCGCCTCTTGAATGAGCCAAGAGTGCGAAGAATCATCCGACCAGCCACTGTCAAACTATCTAATATGAAAATAGGGACATGGAATGCCAGAAAAATGCACGAACAAGGAAAAATCCATAACACTATTAAGAAAATGAAAAGAATAAATATCTATAGATAGCCACAATCAGGAAAATGTGTAATGGAAGAACACGTGGTATATTACGCAAGAAACATGTGAATCTGAAGGACAAACGATTTGAATCTAAAAAGGGATAGACCTTAGAAGAAGAAAAGGTGGATGACAGATAAAATTTTAGACTTCATGAAAGAGAGAACCAAACAACGAATTCAATAAGGAAATAAGAAAACCGATAAGAAGAGCAAAGATGGATTAGTATACTGCATAGAGATTGAAGAATATGAAAGAATACATCCCATCTACACAAAAAGTCAAAGTGGCAAGCGGATTTCGAAGATACAACACTACAGCCAAAATTACAGACCGAAATGAATACCTAATTATAGATGTTGAAGAAAAAGTGATTGGATGCAAAGATTATATGGAAGAGCTCTTCGCGGACCAATGAAATGTGGAAGTACAAAATGTCCTAACAGGCTCATCTATAACAAACAAGAAGTTGAAAAAATCATTGAAAGCTCAAAGAGAAAAAAAGTCGTCGGGCCAGACGAAATACCAACGGAATTATTAAAACGATTACAAGACCATGGAATAAGCAGCCTTGAAAAATTATTTAATTCAATATATGAAACAAAGATAATTCCATCAGACTGGTTGAGATCAACATTTATTACCATACCGAAAAAAACATAAGGCAAAGGAATGCAGTGACCACCGCACAAGTAGGCTGATGAGTCATGTAGTAAAAGTCTTCCTACGGATGATATATAACAGAATTTATAGAAAAATAGAAGCAAATATTGGAAATACACAATTTGGATTTCGGACGGGTCTGGGAACACGAAAGGCTTTGCTTGCAAAGATTTAGGGACGTAAATAGCGATATGTTTCTGGGATTTATTGGCTTCGAAAGAGTTTCCGATAAGGTTCGGCACGAAAAAATGGTAGACATCTTAAGAAAAAATTCTTGGCATCCTAGGCTGACAATTTTTCGCCCGCCTTCCTCAAATTTTTGGAAAGTGGGAACGTATAAATTTTTAACTGGATCGGGAACGTGGAAACACTTTAATTTACAATCGAAGCTCCGCTCGGCGGAAGCAAACCAAATGGCCGTGGCAGATGCACACAATTCGCAGGCTGCGCAATTGTGTTGTGCGAACCAAAAAATGTGTACCCAACTGAGCCCCTCAAATAATGAATACGCGTTTCTTATCTAATGGACAACGATCAAAACCAGCGGCCCGATATCTCAGCCGCGACCACCCTGCTCCAGCGGCACGTTTTTTTTTTTACTTTCTCAGTTATATCATGTCTATTTATTATTTCCGTAAAATACTCTGTCCATTATAGAGTCATTTTTGCCCTTTTCTTGCCTTTCAATTTCCTTACAGTTGCATACAGCTCTTTCAAATTCCCTTTATTGGCTTTATTTCGTGCCATTTCTGCTACACACGGAAGTAAAGGGTCTATCTGTTTCTGCTTACGTTTCGTGCGCTTTCTTAACTTCTTTGCTATTTTTCCCGTATTATTCTTGTAAAAAAAATTTTATTATTTTGGGAGTTTAGTCTTTTTATCTTTAACTCTTTTCTTTTCCATTTTTCTTCGAGCCTATTTTATGCTTTAAAATCTCCAAGCTCTACAATCTTTCCATGTATCTTGTATTTCTTGGCTATAGTCAATTCTTTCTGCATTTCGTTTGAGTTTCTGGATGGATTTATTTTTGTTTACATGTATAGTGCCGGGTAATATTTCTATTATAATTTTTTTTCTTTTCAATTTCTATCATAATTTTAGCGATAATAAGTAGTGGTCCGTGTCCATGTCTGCTCCCCTCCTGTTCCGAGTGTCTATCAGTTTACAATTTGGAGTAATCTATCTGATTCTGTACTTCTTGGAAAAACCCATGTAACTAGGATCTTTACCTTCATCGACTAGTAAATTTTGGAACCCTTTCGTTCATTTGTTTTCTAACAAGCACCTCGCTTTCCTTATCCCAAGTCCATACTGCTCCTCCCTTTTTGATCAGTTTCTGGTATCCTGCTCTAATGGCCATGCGCTTTTTCTTTTCTCGTGCAGCTAGTTATCTTATTTTTATTTAGGTAGGCGTCTATTAAGATATTTCAGACTTAATTTGCACCTGTTCTTAGTTGCACCATAACTCTTGGTTTTTATCTCACGCGCCTCGTTTATTTTTACCTTTGAATTAAATTTTCCATCCAAAAGTTTTTCAATTTCTTCTCTCTGATAACGCTCACTCCCTTCCCAGCATCTTTACTTTACAAACAGCTAATACTAGGTCTGGTTTTATAATGCGAGTTGTAGAAATTCGCTTGTTAGAGCGTTTACGACTGATTGCATTGTCTAAATTATACGTGATCTTCTAAAAATCCTTGACATATCCAATCTTGTTAAACAACTTTATAGTCCGATACCACAAACATCCATGTAATACGAATGGGGTGTGGACTACAACTACATGTTAACGTTGGTGTATAAACTCTTAATAATTTTCAAATTTTTAATGTTAAACTTTTTTAAATTTCCTAAGCATTTTTTTCACGTAGAGGTGCCTCCCATCCATCATCCACTACTTCAGTGACATTGAAATTTAAGCAAGATAATTAGTTATTATATAAAATATTTTTCATCAGATATGATCATTACCGCATTATTGTCTCCAATTTTAATTTCCTGGCAACTTTTTCAAGGCTTCCAAATATGTATATAAGCTCCAACGAAAATGCTCTACCTTTACTGTACTGTCGTTATGGAGTTAGCCGTTTTTTTGTTACTCTTTTCAGGCGTGCTGATGGTAAGGTTGCACCTTAATTATGTTCCAGGAAAATTTGCAGTTTGAGGAATAGTTTCAGCAAAATCAATACGATCTTTACTTCGAGAGACTTGTGGCCGTGCGAGCTGACGGTAACATTGTGGAGTTTATCAAAACTTACAACTTTAAATACAATCGCACCAGTACAGCTGTTAACATAACGCTCAGCTTTTTGGAGAATCTCTCCAACGATACGCAAGTAACGGCTAGAGAAAGTTCTAAATGAAGTTCTAAATTTTTTTCTCCCAGCTCGAAATCCAAGCTTACCGATTTGCCAGCAACGAATACCGCTTGTTCCCCATGCGCTTCCAGACCAACCTATGCAAAGCCGCGATGACGAACGACTTCGGATTGAGAAACTTATTTGTATGCGGCAACGTCAGCCACCCCTGCCCCTTTAAAAAGGTGAGGTATAAATTGTAAGGCTTCTTAAAACCACATTTTTGGAACAGGGGATTTATCGAATGTGCAACTGGCGCCCAGTCGCAACCAGGTTTCCGCCGCACGTGCCTACTGGAAGCTACAAGGTCGACCTAAAATTCATCTTCAAGTCTGTAGAAATCGCCTGGCTTCAGTTGTTTTTGAAGATAATATATCCTGAAGTGTAAATATTTTATATTTGTTGTCAATTTAAATTGCTTAGGTCTGTTAACTCCTTCAGTCAGTAATAAATTTGAAAAATGTAGAGTCGAAATGGTATATGGATGCATCATCTAGTTCAAATACAAAAGTTCATCGGTGACTTCAATTGGAGTAATAATTCGAAATTGCGTAAAAATTTCATCGACCTGATTTTAAAACTAGTGTACAAAATTCAAATTTCTGAAAGTCATTACTACTATAAACAAAATGGTGACATCCAATATGTGATTGAAAGTAAACATGGATGTGAACAGCCCTTCAATCGATAGAGAGGTAAACCATACACAACCTATTCCTAGCACACCTAAAACCTACCAAACAAGCACATCCAACAGATATTTTATCCCAAAGAGAAAATAACAACGGCCATGCACGCTCAACCGATTTATATATACAACGTTAATAGTAACATTGAAATGGTTGAAAATATTACCACCGTTGGCAATATTATACCAAGACATACCACACTTAACAGCTCAAAAAAGACCGTTCATACAAGGTAGGCATTTGAAACATTCTACACAAACAAACATCAAAAATGAGCTTGCCACAGTGGGGCATACAGTCAGAAATATCCTAAACGCACGACACAAGGTGACCCCTGCTACTGTTACAAACTGCAAACCACGTGCCAGAGATAATAACATTCCTACAGCTACAAAAGGTAGACATTTTACCCATATCAGAATCCCATGTAACATTAAGAACCGCAATAAAAATACCGTACTATTCTGTGTACTTTGCTAATCATTCAAATAGCGCTGCTCGAGGCGGAGCTGCTGCCATCGTGAAAAAATCAGTTGCACAATATGAACTTCAGCCTTACCAAGCAGATCAAGTTCAAGTCTGCAGGGTACGAAGAATTCTTTCAATTTTTGGAAAAAAAAGTTTATTGTAAATGGATTGCAATGCCTAACATGATAGGGATCAAGATTAATCAACCCTAAAAAAACTGCAATCTTAACTTCTCTCTACTGCTGGGGCAACTTATTGGCCCAGTGACCCAAACAGACTACCAAATTTGCTCAACTTTGCAGTTGTCAGATACATACCTCCAAGCAGAGCCTAGTTATGATCTGTCTTCCGAAAACTCGCCAATAATCATCACTCTAACCACAACTGTTTCCATAAGGATGTCCCCCAAGACCTTGTTATTAATTGGGATTATTTTCAGAACCACTTAGAACAGCAGATTAATCTTGCCCGGTAACCACTCTGTATGGGAAGCCACGAAAAAACCAAAACGACTAACGTCAGCAATTCCCCCAATTAAAAAATCGGATGGTAGTTGCTCTAGAGCGAACAAAGAAAAAGAGTTGTTCACTTCAAAAAGTTTTTACAACCTAATGATGATATTTTTGATATTGAAGCTTTTCTCGACGCTTCTTGTCAATTTTCACCTCCTCTGAAAGCGTTTTTCGTAACTGAAGCCTGGGACCAAATACGACTTTCCAATTCTTGCAAAGCCCTGCCTACGACCTAATCGTAGAAGACATACTTCAAAATATTTCTGTAAAATCCGTGATCCTACTAACTACCATATACAACAGTATCTTGAGATGATGTTACTTCCCTATACAAAGGCAGTTTGCCTAAGTTATTGCTCTTTAAGCATATCAATGAAGCTGTAGACCTAAATAATATAATCCCATCTTCTTAATTTGATTTTTGCGAATGCCACTCAACAATCTAACAGAATCATGGCATAGTTATCAAAATAATGGAAAGCTTCGAGTCACAAAAAGTTAGTGCAGTGGTGTTCCTAGACATAAAACAGGCTTTTGACAAGGTGTGGCATACAGGCTTGCTTTACAAACTAGGAGTAAGATTCCATCTCGCTAGTAAACTTTATCTATTAAAGACATACCTAAGTAAACGGCAGTCAATGACAATGCAGAAGCTGCAGTGCAACAACTACAATGGCATCTCAACTTACTAGATGATTGGTACAGAAGGTGGAGAATTACTGTTAATCACGACAGGTCTGCTCAGGTAGCTTTCATTAGCTATGTCAGCAAACAGCAATTAGCAACGCTCCAATAGTAGTGAAAACTGAAGTTGCAATAAATTCACCTTACGTGCACATATTAAGACCAAACATAAGCAACTAGATCTCGACATGAAACAAATGGATAGGTTAATTGGTACGCGTTCCCAGCTTTCCATATTCGATAAGTAACTTCTTTATAAAGTGGTACTAAAACCTATTTAGACCAACGAGATTTAACTTTGGGGTTGTGCTAAGACCATACACAAAGATACTACATAGATTCTAGTCAACTTTATGTTCCATTACAAACGCTCCCTAGTACAGCGACTCTCCCATGCATATAAAAAACTAGCAGATAACCAAAATGGAGTAGTACATGAGTTCTCTAACAACTTAACAATTAGAAGACTGAATCACCAATTGCCCACAAGACCTAGTTTAGTGTAATCTATTGGAGAATCAGCATTGGGTGTATCTCCACTCATGTTAAAAATTCTATGCCATTTACTTGTTACTCTAATTATCAATAAAAAATTAGAATTCACTTATTCTGTGAACATTAGCTCATTACTAAAATTCAAATATTGTAATTTTCATCGTCATGGCTCAACAATGGACACTTTTTGTTCATGCATTAAGTTTTTCATCAATGGAGGAACAATTTATTGGCGATCTATCAAATGTTGATAGATTGCCGTTTAAAGCACGTATCACTCTAAACTTGATGGAAAACATTGCAAGAGAAGCTTGGATACAATCATAACACAGTTCCACAAAGAGAACAGCATTCCATTTAAAAAATATATTTAACCCTAAGAACGAAATTTTGCATAAAAAGCTTAAATATTATATTAGTACAGTTTTCTCAAATGACCGAAAACAAAACACCGTTTTCTGAGGAAAATCGTTTGAGATATTGGCGAGAGTTTCATGAATTCCTGCCTTTAGTTCTCCAGTATGTGAATTTTTGTCCTGTACACCTCTTTTTTAAGTAGACCTACAGGTAAAAATCACATCAAGCAAGATCTGGATTTCTTGGGTGGTATTCATAAGGTCCTCGTTTTAGCCAACGCCCTGGAAAATGTTGGTCTAAAATAGAGTAGTGCACCATTCCATATGCTTCTTATCTGATAACATGAGTCACACATAATCTAACATCTGAATGTAACGGTCTGTAGTCATGCTGTTACATAGAAGATGAGCCGAGTCTCACTGCAATCATTTCACACCCCAGTCACTTTTGGTGTCATCTCTTTCGTCATTTTGGGATCACTATCATATGGTGCCTAATAATTGCAGTTATACTGATTGATAAAACAGCCTCATCACTACAAAATTAGTTTTAAGCAATTCAGGCCAACCATGCCAACTCAACTATCAATCCTATCTACTAACGTCTATTTAGACTATTTTCAGCATAACTATAGTTCTACTAAAAATTTAATAGTTATTTTTTAATATATAGTTACTACTCCCTAACCCTGTGTACTGTTTAAACACAAACTGCTTTACAAAAACAACAGATTCGGGATTCACAAAATTTATTACAAAAAGTAAAACAATATTTTTTTACCGTGCTATTTGCAGAGTGAAATTAAAAGCATAGAAGTATACAAACGTGCCAAAAACACTTATTTAATTTAATTACAGTTCATCTAAACAACAGCGAAACAGTTTTACTTTAATACAGAAATAATACAAAAATAAAAAACGAGTTTAAAATTCATCATCAGCTTCAACTGCGGAGGGTTTAAACTTGCAAAAACAAAGCAATGGGACAGTGGTCTGAGCCTAAAACCCCACTTCGGATCACACTGTCACAAATATCGTTCTGTAAACGCTCAGATACAATGAAGTAATCCAGCCTCCTGTTTACAGAAAAGAAAAAGTTAAATAAGAATACTGCAAAGTTAATTCTCTGTTTACCATCCGACATTCTTTGAACGACTCTTCATCATATATGTCCAAAAGGTGTAAGCTCCAGTTTCATCGGGATAGAATTTTCGGAACGTATCTACATAGCCGTCTGCAAGGAATTCGGTCATACCATCGCGTTCTTCTTTAGTGAACCCTGCGTTCTTCGTGTTGGTCTTGGGATTTGCTAGATCTATTTCCGTATGGGCTACATTCATATCACCACAAACTATCACTGGCTTCTTTTTATCCAACATTTTAATGTAGGTTTGGAATGCTTTGTTCCACTCGAGGCGTTTTGGCAACGTAACGAGTTTTCTTCCTGAGAATTAAAAGAATGAACAAATACCATACCAAATGAACAAGATCTTACCAGCATTTGGCACATATACAGACACGACATAGAACTGTTCATATTCTGCAGTGATGCAACGTCCTTCTTCATCGTGTTCCTCCACACCAATCCCATATTTAACACTAAGGGGTTCCTCGCGAGAAAACAAACCTACACCTGCGTATCCCTCCTTCTCGCTGTCCCTCCAATATTGCTTGTATCCATCTAAATTCTTTACCTCAGATGGCAATTTCTCTTCGCTGCATTTGCTCTCCTGAATGCAAAGTACATCTGGTTTCTCATATTCTATGTACTTTAGGCCGTCCTTTTTCAACCAAGCACGTAAACCATCCACATTCCAACTGGCAATGCAAAAGTTCGCCTTCTTCCCATTAGCATTCGCCTTGTCGCATTTGAATGTCATTGATTCATAATCAGTTTCTGTAGCATTCATTAGTGTTTTAGCTTTAGATGTGGCGAGTTCTGTAGTTTTCTTCGAACGACCTTTGGCCTTAGACGTGCTCTCAGTGTCGACGTCTGCTTCTTCCGTCTTCTCTGACTTTGCAGGTTTTTTAGCTCTCGATTTTGCCACTTTTCTTCCGGGATCTGTCGTATACTTCTCATCACCTATATCTTCTTCTTTATATAATGGAGTCTTCTGTGCCTGTCTTCGTGGACGTTTAAGAGATTCAACATTAGGTGCCTCGTCATTACCTGCAGCTCGAGACTTTGTGGCTTTTAATTTCGTCATTATCGGTTTTTCATTGCCCACTGCTTCTACGGACTTGGCTTTGTTAATGGTACGAGCTTTCTTAGATTCCGTCTCTTCTGCTGGAAGTTTCTCTACCGGTTTTTCCTGCACATTGAATGGAGATCATTATTAGAGGTTAGCTTGCAAAAAAAATACAGAAAAGTTGCTAATAATCGCATAAATTACTTTAGTTCCGGCCGCTTTCCTCTTTGGTGGCATCGTGAATGTAAACGTAAATATGATGTGTTTCGGAAATAACCTGACCATGCGATAATTCTTAAATGACCGCGTAACCAAGCTGGTAACCTTATTGGTGTTTTGAATATACGAATCGCATCGACTATCCTTGTTGAACAACATACTAAAAAAGGATAGTGAATGGTGTATTATATTGGCTGTACTCAAGGTATTTGCGGTTTTTTAGCATTTTCAAACATTTGCTTTTTGAAGGTTACTATTAATTATTTTTTAATTTGGTACGAGTGAATCACTCTACTTTTAATGTGTTATGCGTTAATTTATCAACACTGATATAACATGTTTATAATTAATGCAGTAAGATATTTATTTATATACTTATTGTTTATTATTGTAAATAATTTTTTATAGTTTAGGAGAAAGTGAAATAATTCTTGCTTTAATAATAACAAATATATACACTTTTTTTAAAGTAATATTCATTTAAATATTTTGAATATATAAATATATAAAATTAGTTTTCCCTAGCGCCGTCTTTTATGTTGATATGACATTTTCCATTTAATACGGAACAACTAACATTTTATTGCAAAATTATAGACATGTTATTTATGGTAAACTGGTGTTTATAAATTAGCGCGAAATAGAAAAAATGTAGGGTAATTGACTTTTCACTGATTAAAAAATAATTATAATTAGTAATCCTTAAATATCTATTTGCTAAAAAAACCGCGAATGTCATATGTACAGCCAACGTAATACATCACTCCCTATCCTTTTATTTTCTGTTGTTCAACAAGGATAGTCGATGTAATTCTGATATTCAAAACGCCAATAAGGTTACCAGCTCAGTTTATGGCAGTTAAACTTTACAGATTAGTGGTTTTAGGCGGTCGTTTAAGAGTTATCGCGCCAAGTTATTTTTCACACACATCGTATGCGCGTTCTGTGTTTACATTCACGATGCCACCAAAGAGGAAAGCGGCAGGAACTAAAGTAATTTTGCGATTATTATCAACTTTTCTGTAAGCTAACCTCCAATAATAATCTCCATTTAATGTGCAGGAAAAACCGATAGAGGAACTTCCAGCGGAAGAGACGGAATCTAAGAAAGCTCGTACCACTAACAAAGCCAATCTGTAGAAGCAGTGGGCAATGAAAAACCGATAACGACGAAATTAAAAGCCACAAAGTCTCGAGCTGCAGGTAATGATGAGGCACCTAATGTTGAATCTCTTAAACGTCCACGAAGACAGGCACAGAAGACTCCATTATATAAAGAAGAAGATATAGGTGATGAGAAGGATACGACAGATCCCGGAAGAAAAGTGGCAAAATCGAGAGCTAAAAAACCTGCAAAGTCAGAGAAGACGGAAGAAGCAGACGTCGATACTGAGAGCACGTCTAAGGCCAAAGGTCGTTCGAAGAAAACTACAGAACTCGCCACATCCAAAGCTAAAACACTAATGAATGCTACAGAAACTGATTATGAATCAATGACATTCAAATGCGACAAGGCGAATGCTAATGGGAAGAAGGCGAACTTTGCATTGCCAGTTGGAACGTGATGGTTTACGTGCTTGGTTGAAAAAGGACGGCCTAAAGTACATAGAATATGAGAAACCAGATGTACTTTGCATTCAGGAGAGCAAATGCAGCGAAGAGAAATTGTCATCTGAGGTAAAGGATTTAGATGGATACAAGCAATACTGGAGGGACAGCGAGAAGGAGGGATATGCAGGTGTAGGTTTGTTTTCTCGCGAGGAACCCCTTAGTGTTAAATATGGGATTGGTGTGGAGGAACACGATGAAGAAGGACGTTGCATCACTGCAGAATATGAACAGTTCTATGTCGTGTCTGTATATGTGCCAAATGCTGGTAAGATCTTGTTCATTTGGTATGGTATTTGTTCATTCATTTAATTCTCAGGAAGAAAACTCGTTACGTTGCCAAAACGCCTCGAGTGGAACAAAGCATTCCAAACCTACATTAAAATGTTGGATAAAAAGAAGCCAGTGATAGTTTGTGGTGATATGAATGTAGCCCATACGGAAATAGATCTAGCAAATCCAAGACCAACACGAAGAACGAGGGTTCACTAAAGAAGAACGCGATGGTATGACCGAATTCCTTGCAGACGCTATGTAGATACGTCCAAAATTCTATCCCGATGAAACTGGAGCTTACACCTTTTGGACATATGATGAAGAGTCGTCAAAGAATGTCGGATGGTAAACAGAGAATTAACTTTGCAGTATTCTTATTTAACTTTTTCTTTTCTGTAAACAGGAGGCTGGATTACTTCATTGTATCTGAGCGTTTACAGAACGATATTTGTGACAGTGTGATCCGAAGTGGGGTTTTAGGCTCAGACCACTGTCCCATTGCTTTGTTCTTGCAAGTTTAAACCCTCCGCAGTTGAAGCTGATGATGAATTTTAAACTCGTTTTATTTTTGTATTCTTTCTGTAGTAAAGTAAAACTGTTGTCAATGTTGTTTAGATGAACTGTAATTAAATTACATAAGTGTTTTAGGCAAGTTTGTACACTTCTTTGCTTGTAATTTCAGTCTTTGCAAATGTTGCATTAAGAGATTGTTTTACTTTTTATAATAAAGTTCTGTGAATTTTGAATCTGTTTTTGTATTTAACAGTTTATATTTAAATTATACAGAGTGGGTGGAAAGTAACAAGGTATTGGAAATTGACTAAAATTAGTAATAACAATGAAGGCAAAAGGCACTATAAATAGAAGATAATAGTTTGAATTGGTAGTTTAGTTGGTTTGAGTTGTTTGATATTGTTCTCTAGAGTAAGAAGGCTGTATTCTATAACGAAGTTTTGATCAATCGTTATAAGTGCCATTACTGAATGTTATAGGGATCCCAAAATAACAATTTAGAGGACACAAACTCGACCAAAAGTGACTGTGGGGTGCAGAATGATAGCAACAAGATTCATCAGCTGTGATCTGCCTAACGCCATGACTACAGATTGTTACATTCAGATGTTTGAAGGTCACGTGTGGCCCATGGTTTGGGCTCGAACAACATTGGCTATTTTATTTTCACGATGCGTACCTCATGAATGCCATCCAAGAAGTCCAAATGTGATTTTTACCTGTGAGTTTATGTAGAGGAGATGTACAGAACAAAACCTCACACACTGGGGACTTGAGGTAGGACTTTCTTCAGCTATTTAAGGAAAGTGGATAATGCCATTGTTTAAAAATGTTTAACGCCTAATTACTATTTACCCATTCTGTATTAAGGTAACATCACTATATTAACATAATATCATTATTAAAGTTTGTTATACAAAATTTTGTTCTTAGGGTTAAGTATATTTTTTTAAATCGAATGCCATTCTCTTTTTGGATCTGTGTTCTGATTGCATACAAGCTTCTGTTGCAGGGTTTTAAATCAAATCTAGCATTACAAGTGTTTTAAGGCTAATAAGTATCATAGAGAATAGCCTGTTCAGCAATCTGGAGCACATCAAAGAGAAAAAGTTAAATATAAAATATAGAAAAATGTACTACGGAGCTGTAATACTAGTAAAACATTTGATATAACAATAACAATTTTTATATCGATGTGTCATAATTTATGCTATTCAAAATATCACATCAACTTTTTGATTGATCCATGTATAACATTGTCGCCATGTCTGCGCAGTGGCAAATCCGAGCACACGAAATCAAAACTACTGACGCAGTGACACACTGTCAGAATAACACTGACACCTCTGTTTTATTATATGCTGTGGTATTATTCTAAACTGGGCCTAGATATAGAAACAATATATTTGAAGTCTCTACATAAGTGTGCATTTTCGAAATCCTACGTCGTTTTAATTTATTGTTAAATGTGGATTTTGTAGTTTTCATTACCTCATACCTTAGATTGGCTGATCTTGATGAAGTTTCATGCACATTTCAGATCTGTGACGCCCATTTACACTAAAATCACAAAATGATTAGTTTGGTGGAAGAACAGAAATTGGAAATTGAGGGGAAGTTAGAAAAGGTTAGGGCCTACCGTTAGGTTTTGTCATTCATTTAAATATTCAGTTATGCAGGAGCAGTTTAACTTGGACTTGCTGAAGGAGCGTATAGCGAGGAGCGCCCAGATAACCAACGGAATCGATACAATTCTGAACACTTTCGAGCAACGTCTGTCACGTTTGGAAGATACAATTCTGCCCGTCTACAATGAAACAGAAAACCTGCAAAAATGCCAGTACAGTATCCTTGCAAATATAAGGTTTTTCTCTCGTGTGTACAGACCTTTTTTTAGTTTTACTAGTTGGTATATTTCATTATTTTTTTGCCTTTAACACAATTGTAAGATATTGAACGCACTTTGCAAGCTTTGGACAATGTAATTAGCTATTACGAAGTATCGTCTGCTGTCGAGGATGTAATTGAAAAAGGGCCAGGCGTTGTTACCGATGGTGGAATTGAGCTAAACGTATACTTACAATCACTGAATCGTCTGGCAATTGCGCAGAAGTACTTTGAAAAACACATACCACAAAGCGTGGAGTTAGATAACGTTGTGAGTATCCCTACATGTTTTACTATATGGATGTGTATTACTTAGCCTCACCTATTTAATAGGCAACGTTATTTAATAAAGGAAGCGACAAATTAAATTCCGAGTTTAAAACTATTCTAGATAAGCACAACAAGCCAATGTTGCCGGTTATGCTGTTAAATTTAATAAACAATGATGAAGGTGTGTTGTAAATACAAAAAACACAGTTTTTTAACATCCTTTTTCCTGAAGATACATCAAATGAAGATGTGCCTCAGCAGTCGCCGTTGCCTATTCCTGAAGCAGCCAAGGTGGAGCTCATTCGCATGGCTAACTGGCTTTTAGAATATGGGCGTGATGAATACCTCACTGTGTATGGCAAAGTAAGAGGTGGAGTTTTGCAGCGCTCGCTTACATTGCTAAAGAACCATCAACGATCAGTTAGTGGGGGTAGTGTGCACGGCACTGCTGGATCACCGATGCTGGTATTTAAACCTTAAATTTGCTCATGAAAAGTAATTACATGTCGATTTTTTTAGAGACCAAAGTTTCAAAATAGACATGAACCAACTCGAAAGCCTTCAACAAGACGGTTGCATCAAGTTTTCGAGAAAAAGGCAAACCGCATGCTGCTGCGGGCTTCTCAAACTATTGAACACTCCACTGGCTTAACATTGGGAACACGTAGAGCTTCATCCCATTTAGGTGAGATGATCTGTGACAATACAGATTTGTGATGGTGGTTAGCTTTTTATAAGATAAACTTTGAATACAGGTGAGTGAGATTGAAGGTTTCTTACCCATAGAGATGCATAGACTTTTTGGAACGGTTTTTGTGGTTGAATGCAAATGAATGATTTAGTTTTTGGGTTGAATCACGTTAGTTATTAGAACATTCTTGGTGTCTTGGAATGTACTTTGATGCCATTACTAAGAGAGGGATTATAATTATAAACGTATATTGTGACACACATTTTAAAAATTAAAATCAAACGGTAGGTAGTAGCCAGCTGGTGATAATGGAGAAAAGGAAAGCCTGCTAAAAGAGAAGTGGTGAGAGCAACTTTCATTCCATATTTCCCACTCCTCTTGATGTTCTTTTAACCTTACAAACTATACAAAATATATAAAAATGCCTTTTTATTTTGCATATGAATGTAGCAAGAAATCTGCTAAAGCACAATTATTACTTTTATAGGTAAGTCAATAAATTTGTATTAAAAAATATATATAATTCCGTTTGTTAGCGTCTTTGGTTATTCCAATTACTAGGAAACAAATTTTGTTCAGACATTGCTATGTAGATACTTTATCCATGTAGATTGCCAACTGATTTAACATTGCTTTCTGTGCAATTATAGAATATCACAGAGCCACCTTGTGTTGTGGACACATACTATGAATGCATGGTTTTCTTGAGAAATACAACAATTTGTGATACCATCCTTTACCTTTGAAAAAAAAAGTAGTTGCTATGACTTATGCCCCAACCTTTACATCTGTGATTTGCTACCATAAAGGATACATTTTGGACATTTGGGGTTGCTTTTCAGTAGAACTGCTAATTGTTGCGAATTTTGGAGTGAATAACACATGCATTTTGGTTTTTCATCTTTCTCAATGATGGTGAAGGGAAATCTGAGAAAGTGTCTCAAATGAGGCTTGTAGGAACTAGAGATGTAGAGCATTTTCAGCATTTAATATATTTTAAAATTAAAACAATCTTAAAAAACTGAAGGGATATTAGTTAATTGTTTTTGGTAGCAATAGTTATAGGTTGGGTTTTTTTGGTGTTTCAGTCTTGGTTCATATAACACCAATGTAAAACTGCCTCTACATGATTTCCTGGAAGACCATCTAGCAAGTGGCGTGAGTTCAGTTTGTACTTTGCTTAAAGAGTCTTCTACATTATTTCTTTTTTTTTGCAACTGGGTGATAAGTCAGGGTTAAGAAAATTCAGTTTTTGTGCATCAAGGCCTATCCTCAGAGTTCTTGCGTTCTTTTGTGTTATAAATTATTCAACTGCAAAATGAATATTGTTTACAAATGACTTATTATATTTTTCTAAAGTCACTTTCATGTGCTTATTTGTCCTTGTAGCTCTAGTAATTCAAATTTGTCTTTCAAAATTTTTAAAATATTTTTGGTTTGAGTAGACATTAACACAGCTAAGCCATGGTTTGAACACTGTTTCTGCCTCCCAAGAGAATTGCACACAACTGTAGTGTTTTGGGTCATTGTCTTCTTGTGAAATGAATTTGTGGTTATTTCTAAGCTACTTCTTTGTTAACTTTCACAATTTCTTATATTGGATTTTAATTATTTTGTCAATATTTAAAAAGTCTGTAAAGATGCATAATGTCAAAAATATGTGTATTTACTTTTACAAAATGTTTGATAGGTACTTTGTACAACTGTAGATTATTCACAAACGGAAATGTTTTCTTCCTAGTAATCCACCCAAAAATTACGTTGATTAGAAAAAAAGTCATTCCAATCTGGATTAATATTTTCTTGATCCTAAGTAAGGCATTTTCAGTGTGCCTTATAGACGACATTTCTAGCTTGTGACTTTTTAGAGTTGTAAGCCTAACATTTACGTTTTTCTGCTTAATATTTCTTTTCTGTGATGTAAAGACACTCTAGGAGTTTTTGTGAAAACACTAACAATCATCATATTCTTATGTTTTGTAGTTATTCTTTTTAATCCACGATTTGGTAGGGCATCTAGAATTTTAGTGCTCTTATATTAACAAAATCTACTGACTTGTGAATACTCTATGTGGCACTTGAAAAAGATATTTACAGGCTTTTGGGATGGGTACAAATACTATTTTAAATAGATTTGTATAGATAATACTTATTTTATTGAACAAAAATCCTTAAATAATTTAAATAGCATAGTAACCACCAAGTAGGATAATTCATGACACTATATGCTCCGTCTTATACCAGCCATATGAAAATCAGCAAGGCTATCTTATAAGACGGAATGTTCAATTTGGAAAAAGAAAAGAAGTTTTTCTTACTGCTGTGTAATATTAAGGTATAACTTAAGATTTTTTAGAAACTCCTTATAATGGCGAGGAGATGGACAGTGAACAAGAAATGGAGAATTATTTAATTTGTGTTGTGGCGCTCCACAAACTGATGCAGATAGAACAAGCCCTTATGCGAGACATAGTTACAGCGGCACATCAACCTAGAGTTTTTGAACTTATTGTGCGTGATGCAATGGACACCATAGTGCAAGATGGAGAGGTAACTAGTAGTTCTTGTAGTAATGTGTGACTGGGTAGTGAGGGCGAACATATGAGTTCTTTAACCTCTCTCGTTTTGCAAGTCATGCTTAGTTCATTATTGTTTTACTGTATCATTCTGATAAAAAAAACCATTCTGGATTATGGATAAAAGAAATATATTTAGGAGCAAAACACAAATGTTTATAACACTTTATAAGTGTTTTCTGACATCTAGTGGTTGGGATAATTATCCACAATGCAATATGAAAATTTAAGTATTTCCATAACATCACAATCTGTATACCCAAGCTACTTGGTAAGAAACAAGGAAAAAAATTTTTGGATATGGGTTCAATATGGCCTATAGGTGACTACTTTCAAAATGACTATAAGCGATGTGTAGAGGTCATTTTTGATTGGAAAAATTTTATTGTAAGGTGAAGGGATTGGTTTAAAGCTCTTATATTTAGTTATTGTCTTGGCTGTAATAACTGTTCATTTATTGACAGCCCCTTTGCCCCACGTGAGCTGGTACTCAGACAACCAACAACTTATTGTTTATTGCTGAGTTTGTTATAGTTTTTGTGCAGTTACACACTACCTTTTACTTCATGATATTGATGAAGCCATGCACTTTAAGGGCAGTCTGGCTGTTTGAATAAATAGCTATTCTTCTACTCGGTACATTTAGCTGTGTTAACTCCTCATATAGGGCTCTATAGTTACAATTTTTGCTTGGAGCACTGTAGCATATTTACATAGACTTATTTGGTATTTTTCTACATATACTGGTTTCTACACTTTATCTTTGTGCAAGATAAATCAAACAAGCCTTTGTGTACCACATAGTTGTTTTTTAATCTGCCTGAAAAGTCTTAGTCTATTAGATATCATAAGATACCATGAGTCTTATGACCGTAATGTATTTTTGAACGTAATTTTTAGCTGTTCCCACAAAACCTTCTGTATATTCTCAAGATATATAATTGCTTTTTTGGTTATTTGTTCAAAGTGCTTATTTCACGTGAGTTATTGGTCAAAAATTACTCCTACATACTTAAAGTGTGAAGTTGTCATCATATTTAATACAGGGCACTTTAGTTGGATAACTTATCACTTAGAGAAGTGACAAGGCACTTCTTGTAGTTATTTTAAGTGTGTTTATTAAAGTTGTGGTTGAGATATTTATGGACATTTGGGTCATCTAAAGCCATGTTTATTGATTTTTTAATTTGGCATGTTAATGTAGTTATCTATTACGAGGAGGATCTGCATATGTTTGGAAGATAAATATTTCTACTTTTATACGATCTCAGGGAACAAGAGCCAAGAGCCAAGACGGCTTTAAAGTATCAATAGATATTATCCTTTTTAAAGAATATTATAGACTGCAATTTTCATCAATGATTTGCTATTGGCATTTTATGATTACATACATATATAAGTAAAATATAACTTAAATTTGTGTATCAAAATGTAACCAGTTAATTTCGTAGATAATGATGGTCTATTTATTGATAGCTTTCATTTTCAGAACATTGCAGCTCGTGCAAAACGATGCATAAGTCGTCATGACTTCGGGGCAGTGCTTGTGGTATTTCCCATTTTAAAGCAACTACTGACCTTAAAGCCAGATTTTGAGAGAACGATTGAAGAATGTGATCCTAACGTCAGATCTAAATTTGATTCGATCTTGAATACTTTACATTCTACGGTAGGATTTCAATAGTTATAATTGATTGTCATACTAAACAATTAAATATTTAAGGGTGCCAAAGCACTAGAAGATTTTATAGAAAGTTTACGGTCAGATTCTGTTACTCAATTACCCAAAGATGGAACAGTGCATGAACTTACCAGTAACGTTTTGATGTTCCTAGAGCAACTACTGGAATATACTGACACATTAGGCAGAGTGTTGAGCGATGATCCTGGATATAGTTTGCAACTAGATAAGCTACGAAGTGTCGATAAGAATAAATCTCTTCTTGGCTTATATATTAGTAAGGAGAAATTAGCCTTGTGTTTATCCTTATCTAATTTTGCATTGTAGAGAAGGTTCTTGTACAATTGAATCACACACTACTCAGCAAAAGTGAGCAGTATGGGGATGTTGCTTTGAAAGCAATATTTAGATTAAACAATAACAATTATGTATTGAAATCATTGCAGCGTAGTAACTTGCTAGCGCTCTATCGTATTTCTGAGCCCAAATGTGAGGAATATTACTACAATTCTATTCAGGAGCATAAAAAGTCATATTCACTAAGGTAAATATTTCACATTGCTGTTTGTTATTTATTTATATATATTTTTAGTTGGAGCAAGTTATTGAGCTACATTTGGAGTGTGGATGATTCTCCTGTTAATTTACTTCACAGTGACAAATTAAGGGACAAGGACAGAGCACTGATCAAGGAAAGATTTGCGGTAAAATATCTGCATATGAATTGTTTGGCTTGATAACTGCTTTGGTTTACAGGGATTCAATAAAGAACTAGAAGAGATAGCAAAAGTGCAAAGAAGTTATTCCATCCCTGATGTTGAGCTGCGGGAGAGCTTAAAACGGGACAATAAGGAATATATCATTCCTAAGTACAATGCTTTCTATGAATTGTAAGCATTTTTGTAGACCTATATGAGTAGATATGCATATAACACAATGAAATTTAATAATATAGCGCAGTTAACTAAAGCAATCTCACATGTTTTTAGAAATCATATTTACAATTTGATTAGAATTTGATTGATAGTTTTTTTTGTATTATGATTATTTTGAGGGTCTGTAAAGACATTTCCTGAAGTTAAAACTTTAAGCATTCTTAAAAAAGAACTTTAAAGATTTTTATTGGGAATTTTGGGATTGTTATATATAATTCTGATCAATAACATCAACATGAATCTTTAAATTTAAGCTGTATCTTTGGGGATTTTGTAAATCTAATTTTTTTTATTTTCTTTCCTTTTGTTGGCTCACATCAACAATTTGTTGGTTATATGGCATGTTACTGCATGATATGGAAGTGTAGATGAAGTTGGGGTAGGTTATTGAATTCCTCTGAGGGCAAAATTACGTCGATTGACGTTTGCTGAACTTTTACAATGAATATGAACACTGTCAGATGGTGGGTGAAAGACGAGCAACGTTGTAATTGATTATGCATGGTTGTCACACTATGAAATGAAGAAAGCCTCACAAGGGGAGCATGGAGTCTCCAGGCCACCGATTTTGCTGAAAATATTGGTGTAGAAGTACCAAACGCTAGAGACGATGTACTTGTTAAGCGTTAAGCGTTCTTGAGAAATCAGGAGTTAAAATTATGCCACGTTGTATTAGTACTCCATTATAGTGAGACATTCTTCAACTAGCCCTAGTAACCGAGTGTAGGAGCAGCACTGCAAATAGAGAGGTCGCTTGTTTGAATCTTACTTTTTATTTCCTTTTTTCGTTTTTTCTGTTGCTATTACAAGTAAAAAATTGTAAAATGCATAACAATACACAAATTAAGCCCCATTTTCTTTGTTTCTACTGTGAGATTATCTAATTTTTTCCTTATTATTGCCTTTCTGTTTAGCCTTTTGTGCTTTTTCTGTCGGTCCTTATATATAGTTATGAATGTTCATTCTTTTTTTACTTCATAATTTTGGTCTGTATTGTACCTGTAATTACTTTTTTTATTTTCATAATTGCTTGTAGGCACAAACCTTGTTCTTTCTCTCTTGTATCTTGCCCTGTGTTTAGTCGCTGATCTATTTTGCTCTGATGTTTGTTTTCTTGTGTAGTTTTTTAATAGACTTCCATTAATATATTTTTATATTTTTTTCATATTTCCTCTACTTCCCCATCATAACTAATGTCTTTTGCTCTTTGTTGCATATACTCTGCAATTTTTTTTTGTTTCTATAGTCATCTTACTAATATTTATCTTCCTTCAAATTGTTGTTTTGGTTTCTTTATATTCTTTTCAGTCTATTCGTATTTTAGCCGCCAGTAAATGGTGATCTCTACCTACACCTACTTCTCTCCCCCTTTCTTATTTATGCAAATGTCAATTTCAGTTTCTGTTTTTAAGTTTGTAACTTTATGGCATTCTTGTTAGTGAATACTGTGCCACTTAGTAACAGGTCATACATATCACATAATTTTGACTTCTCGGTTTCATTCAGTTCTTCTATTTCTTATTTTGCCTATCATATGTTCAATATTATGTTTGTTCTAGCATTAGTCTCCCGTAAGTAATATTATATTGTTTCAATCAATTTATTTCAATCTTGTTAAATAAATTATAAAAAACTTCTTTTTTTCATATTCCACAATTTCCACATTGCACTAATGTTATTTTACTATGTTTTGCGTTGCCTTATTTTTATTATTCTCTCGGATACTGCTTTCTAATCTATGTCCTATCTTTAATGTTCAACTTAGTATTACTTTCACACAGTATTTATGGTGGTTTTTGGGTGCTGTTTTTTTTAGAATATATAAATGTATAATCTTCCATCTTGTTTTACTGATTTCCTGTGTTAAGTGTTGTAGTTTCCCTGCTCAATAGATGGTAGTCACATTCCACTGTCCTATTTTTGTAAATTGTGCTTTCCCTTTCAGTTTTTGATTGGGAATTATTATCATTTTTTATTTTATCGATGTTTCTATAATTTTTCCATCAGCTGTTTAATTTCTGTTTTATTATCCTTGACCGTTTTTGTCATTTTTAGTTCCTCTCTCTGTTGTCTTATCATCAATTTCTTTACTAGTCTTTGACCAGTTCTTGTTTAATGGGATCTAATGAAATTCTCCTTTATCTGTAATTGATTTTTGTTATTCTATTTTTGCATTTCTCTCTTTTTCTTTCTTCATTATTTTTTGCAGTTCAGTTTGGTTTTTTCTTTCTTCTAGAGTTAAATTGTTTTTCAATATATATTGCAGCCCCTTTTAGTAAGCTTTTGCTTTTTTGGAATTTTCTTTTTTATTTTCTTCTGAGTTTATTTTTGTAACTATTAAATTCTTATTATTCTTTCTTTTAACATTATAACCTTTCTTAATCTTTATGTTAATATTAAGTTTGTCCATAAAGAGTTGCTCTAGAGCTTCCATGGAAGCTTCTTTTATAACTATGTTGCTTTTGTGTTTCTCTTTTTCTTGTTTTTTCAATCTTCTTTCTAATTTGCTGATTCTGTTCTCTGGAGTTTCTCTTTCCGCTGCCCATTCTTTCGTTACCGTTTCCCACTTTTTTACTTTTTTAAACCCTACGTTTATTTTTGTTGTTTCTAATTTTGGATCATCGGAGTTGTTATTGAACTTATTTTTCAGCTCTGTTTTTGATTTGTTCATCTTTTTATTTATTAATAAATCCATGCCTGTGCTAATCTTACACTCTTAGAATTTTTATTGAAAATTAATTGTTCTGTTTCCCACTTTTCAAATTCTACAAATTCTTTACCTTTTGTATAAAATCTTGTAAGTTAAGTGAAAAGTGTTTATTGTAGTAGTACAAATACAGCACGTCTAATTTTATCTTGTCATTTCATGAGATAGATTTCTTGAAAATGCTTAAGAGGTGCATCGTCTCTGAAAAGCGTTTCCTACTTGTATACTAATACTGTGTTCTGCAGGCTTTGTCCTCTCCATGTTAGTTGGCTCATTTGTATGAATCAATTGATTATGCGATCTATCTTGAAAGCAATGTAATACAAAAAATTATATTAACTTTGGCTTGATATTTTGCTCGTCGAAAACAATAGCACTAATTTTAAAATTTTGTGAAGTTTGCTAGATGAGCATCATATAGAACCAAAGAAACTTTATAATGCAGGTGCAAGTGAATTTCCCATTGAAGAAAGTGTCAAGATACAGGTACATCATTTAGCAAGTTGAGAACTCGAATAAAGTTAGTGCTTTTTATCTATTCAAATTATCATGTCAATAGATAGGAGGTATTGGTCTAGAGTGGTTTTGGTAATAATTTTTTTCTAGTTTTCAAACACAAACGGTTTGAATAAATTGAAATCTTTTGTCAACATTTTTAGTTTTACCTTTGAATTTTGTTTCTGTACTTACAAATTGCCCTTTTAAAATTTTTGTCCTTACTCTCAAGGGTATTCTAACTTTACAGGCGATTTTTTAAAGTTAAAGAGTTTATATTTACATTTCTACAAATTTTTAGCATTATCATTTTTATTTAATTTTTAGTATATTTCTACACCTCTCACTTAAACAGAATAGAAATCAGCAAATCACACTTATATGGTATGTTGTGTTTGTTGTACATGTATTTGGATTATTTGTTGTCTTCCTATAACTAAATAATTTCTGCCAGTGTGGCTGTGTAGTTGAGACATGTGGCTGCAGTGCAGATGGACTCGGGTTTCATACCCGGAGCTTTCTGATGCCTGGCGGGTAGCCTACTTAGTCACTAAAAATCATTAAACATCACCTGCGTTTACCTCAAACAAGGAGTAATAATGGGAGTCCTCTAAGGCTCAGTGTTTGCCACATTAGAGTGCGCGACAACAGAACATATGAGTTTGCAGGCCACGCTTCCATGTGGGCTGTTAGAACCATATTATTATTATTATTATTATTATTATTAAACAATTTCTATTCCTACAGTTTATATTTTTAGGTATGCCAACATCCACTTTTCAAAGAATCCTGACAAGTATGTGAAGTATAAACCAGATGAAGTGTCTGCCATAATTGACAGATTTTTTGATGTTGCTGCATAAAATGGCAAATAATACTACAAGTTAACTGAATATGTCTTTTCTTTTTGTATCTGTTTATGCAAAGTAATAAACATTACTACAACATTTATTTCATTATTTTCTGCTGTGAGCTTTTCAACATTAATTTAACTATGATAATTTTCTGTGACCCGCTATTTCTGATGAAACGATTGTAAATTATGTTTGAGAATTAGTTTAGGATGTTTCTTGGCAATTTTCATTTTATTATGTATTTTTTAGTATTTTTTGCAATCGACATTTCATAGTCGTTTGGGCAAGAGGGATTTTTAAAATCAAACTGTTGATGTAATGCTCCAGTTTATATTTGTAACAATACTGAATCATAATGAAGTACCAGATTTATGAATTTCTTCATATTTCACAGTATTGTATCAAATATGAATCAAACGTACATCAGAACTTTTTATTCAATTTATTGGAGCATCATCCCGTTCTCGCCAATTCGATCATTGGTATTTTTACAGCCCAGCTTGACTCGGGCGGCAATAAATGAGTACTTGGAGGTCAAATTTTGAGGTAATAATAGGTAATCGGTACATAGTGCTAGCCACGTTGCTTCCTGTTATGACCTCAAAGGGCTTTTGTGACCTATTATGAGGAACTATTATTATAATATGGAGCATCATAAAAATACATACATATAATGTTATTCTTCTATATAATCTCCTGACTTAATAACACACTTTTCTCCTAGGGCCATAGGTAGTTTTTTTGATCTTGCTATTGTGAAATGAAGGAGGGAGATTATAATATCAGTCAATCATGCATGGATGAAATCTTAATGAGTGAAGGTGTTATAAGAAATGTTCTGTGTACTTCTACGCGATGAAAGGATCAGTGGTTGATCCTACTGTCATAAAATTAAGATGGTTGTGAGACCAGCCAACATTGTCATCAAATGTCTGCCTTCCAAGTGGTCCAAATAAATGATGATTTCAAGTCAGTAAGCCTGGACTGTAGGGAGGGTGTTCCAATGTAATCCAAAAATATAAATGATTTGCGAGTTTCGATTAAAAATAAATTAGAAAATTATTTAACATTCCCCGTTAAAGGAGTGTGAAAGTGATATCAAGAGCTTGTTGTCTTGAATTAACATTTTACTAATATTAGAACTTTGAAGTATCTACTACTCTTCTAAGCCAAAAATCAATTATTTAATTGCTACAAGAGTGGCATTATTTTTGCTATGCAATGGCAGCTTTTGTCATAAATTTACCAAATAAAAATTCTGTAAAATAAAAGTTACCATGGATTTTGGTGATCTAGAATTGAGGTCATTTATAGCTTCCAATTTGAACACGTATAAGGGAATTGATTTTTGCATATTTCTCAAATTGTCGAACTTTAATGCCCCATGTAATTCAAAAATAAAGATAGATACTACACAGAAACATGAAAAACAACAGAAAATTCATATGAATCAATTTTTTGTAAGTATGAAGAAACTTCTGTAATGTGGTACATAAGGCATGGTCACAGGATGAATGATTAAGTTGCTCCAGGCAACTATAGGAAAGTGATTAATTGTGATTTATGTAAGTACATTAGTATAATTAAGATAGGCAGTATAAATAAGCTCAAAATCTAAAAACGCTGATTTATAATAATCACAGAGACAATCCATAACTAATAGATACTCATAATGGTATGTAAACTTCTATGTTGTATAGTAGTGACTGACAATTTATCTTTTCTTTTATAGATTGGTGTGCAGTGACATTGCTAAAGACAAGAGGAATGCCCTGAACCGAAGAACTGAGTGATTTCTAAAGAGGGTGTATTGTCCGACAATACGAGGGTGGTTGAAGTCAGAGGCAAATTTCCTCCACTCTTCACCGTCAATCGGGTGATTGTGCAATTCAACTCAACCAGGTTGACTGGGAGTAATAGCACAAGTGAGGCCTGTAAAACAGATGGTGGAAAGAAATCTCCATTGCATGGGTGTAGATGTGGCAGATCATCTGAAAGTGAGTCATAACATAACATAGCTATCAGGTGGGCTATCATGGCAGAGCTGCCACATGGAAACCACTACTGACAGCAGCCAATATGCTGAAGAGAAAACGGTGCATAACCACTACGGTGGGACGCCCATTGAGCTTTTGGTATCGTGTTATCTTTTCAGATGAGTCTTTCTTTGCCCAATTTTCATGTAGCAGATACATATGGATCTAAAGAAAGCTTAGTTAAGAATTCCACATAAACTGTCTGCAACCAACTGTCAAGCTTGGAGGAGCACCATAATAATTCCATATATGTATGTAAAAATAATTCAAATAGAGAAATAAACAATACTCGTCTTCTCCTATGACTACACTTGATAACCTTAAAAAATAAAATTAAAATTGAAAATCTTGCATGCGCCTATTTTTACAATTACTTTTATGTCAGAGGTGATGGTGGAAATCTTCTGCTGACATCACTCAGTTTACAGTTTCTCATAGATTGTTGAGGCCATTGGCCGACTCGGTTTTTTTTTTCTTGGTTGTTGTCTTTTTAAAGCAACTTACCATGGTATCAGTGGTTAGTTGAGTTGCTAACGTCTACCATCATAATAATCACATGCTTAACTAATAAACTTCACATATTTGAGCTAAAAACTAATGGTTGCAAAGAATTATATTTTAGTATCAGGATCTAAAATACCACCATAAGTTTAGTAGTATTTAGTCTAAACCAAAAGCGCTCAACTTATTGAGACTTATTGTGAATATTTCATACACCCCTCTACATCTCAAACTTGGTTGTCCTTCAGGAATATGAAAGTGTGGTTGACCATTTAGAACTTCCAAATCGGGCTTGCAAAATCCGATTATATGGCACATCAGGTGTGACCCTTGGAAAAGATAACTACGATTCAAATGTATTTCACAAAGAAGTAATGAGACTAGGCAACTTCTAGTATTTAAAATTCTAAAATTGCTTATTGTTTAGCCAAAGAGTGCACAAGTGAAAGAACAACCTTGCTGCAATTGACACTGTGAAGAAACGGTAGAGGGCTACTGAATACAGGCTCTCATATGATATAAAGGGTGGCCCAAAATCAGAGTCTCGCGATTTTTATAGGAGTGCAGATCTTTAATCAGTTTTTGAAATGCTCAATTGTTTTGCACTAAGCTGAGTCCATGTATTCGGATTTGCAGCGGCACTTCGATTAACTGAGGTAATACTCGCACAGCACCTTAACAAGAGATTATGTCCAACAAACGAGGAAAAAAAGTGACAGGTCGTCGCTGTGGCAGACTAGTCGCGAGCAAATGCTTCTCTGTCTGGGTCAGCGCACGGGCGAGTTCGAGTCTCGCTGGAAACTCGTAGGTATATGTGCTGTAGTGTTTCAGGTTCCATGTTAGTAGGTATAATAAGCACTTGAGGCTGTAGTATTAGTAAAAAGTAAAGTGGCATAAATCAAACGGAAAAAATAAATATTATTTATGTAATTCAATTTTAACTGCACACATTTGCTTAAACAAGGATGATAAATTGAATTCAAATGGTAAAATGGACAAACTAATTTCTTTTAAACAAATATAATTTTTATTTTGTAGAAAAAATGATACAAAATTTGAGTGTAATGCTTATTATTGTTATTGCATACATTTGAAGTGATAAAATATTTTTTTTGTGTGAAAGATAAAGTGGATTTTGCAATATTAAAACCTAGATATTGAATTATTTGAAGTATACGACGATTACATTAATTTATTTACTTACGTGATGCAGTAATAGTTTCGTAATGAATTTGGCCTTGGCTTATTAGTTATTTAATCATTATCATGTTGTTGGGGAGCCAGAAGGGTATCAACTTTTTTCGTACTTAACATGACTTTGCATATAAATTAATGTTACTATTTGCAAGGAATGCCTCTATTTAATCGGTACATATTTTTCTCTTGCATCGTTTAAGAAGGATTTGCGTACCATGAATCCGATCATTCCTTCCTGTGTTATCGCGAGCGTCATCGCATTTAATTGAGTATCTCAGTTGTTAACTAGTCCTCAGAGAAGCACGTAGGCAGTTTACGGCGATGTACGCACTTGCAGTTCTAGTGTTATTGGCCACTTTGGTGTATTTCATTCTGGTAAAACCTTTTCAATATTGGTCCAGGAAAAATGTTCCTCAGCCAGGATTCACTTGGCACTGGATGGAGAACTTACGAGGAATGCTGCAGCTAAAGACGCAAGCGGATGTTATTCGTTCATCGTATGAAAAGATTCCAAACCAACGGTAAATAACGCACGCTTTATATGGCGTTTGGTTAAAAATTGGTTATCCCTATAGGTACAGCGGTTTTTACCAAATAGCAACTCCGACGTTATACCTGAGGGATCCCGACCTGATCAAGCAAATTACAATAAAAGATTTTGATTACTTCATTGACCACAATCAGTTTTTACCTGAAGACATGGAGCCGCTTTGGACAAAGAATTTGTTTGCTTTGAAAGGTATTAACGTTTGTTTTCTGTTCTTTACTTTTCTTTCATATTACCTTAATAATTTTATTCAAGCTTTATCTTCCACTAGTGTGTTTTGTTCTTTAATACGTTTATTTTTTGCGTCACATTACGGCCAGCATTTGAAAAATAAAATATTTATAAATTGCGGTTATCCTCCATGTTTTGTAGAACACGCTCTTCCAACTCAGGTGCGTGAATATGACGCGATCGTCTTCCGAGAATTGATACTTGGTAAAACCTTCTTGACTTTGAGGCATGGTGTCGATTAAATTATTATTTTCTGAAGTATATCCTGCCATTTTGTTTTTGGGTCATACTTCCTTGGATAACTCTTCTATGTCTCATTTGTTGTTCTTCTTTGTACGCAGTACTTGTACGTGTTCAATGACAAGAACCGCCTTCTTTAATAGAAACATCCTCCCGCTTCTGCGTCTCATGCCCAGCTGTTATCGTACATCTGAAGGAATTCATGGGACACAACCTCACTATCCGCTCTAGCGAAGATCTGGAGGAAGCAGTACGCTATCTCACTGCTTCCATCCGGGATTCTATCGCCTTCGCTATCAACTCTGTCCACGCCTGAGACGGACGCGATCTTCTACCTTCTGAGTTGAAGGCCGAATGGGAAAGAAAGCTGGAGGCTCTTGGTGTGACCGAAAACAGTCTTTGCAAGATCGACAAGGCCTTGCGCAACAGGTCCTTCCCTATCCCGCCTATTTACTGGGAGAACGACGTCGCCTATACTGACGCCGACAAAGTCGAGGTGTTTGCTGTCTGGAGCGTCAGTGCTGTTTGTGGAACCAGGAGTCCCAAGATCACATCGACCCCACTTCCTACGAAGAAGTCCTCCAGCTGGTCTGGATCTTGAAGCTGCGAAAGGCACTTGGACCTGACGGAATTTCCAGTAGCACTCCCTAATAAGACAGTCGTCTGCATCATCACCATTGCCAACGTTGTCTTCCGACTGCGCCAGCCTTAGAAAGTCGCGAAAGCCTGGGAAGACCGGCACATTTCTCCAGGACGATCGCCCGATCAACCTTCTACCGATCCTGGGGAAGCTGGTGGAATGCAACATCCACCGCCGATTACGGACAGCAGCCGAAGACGTTTAGCTGATTTCGGAGAATCAGTTCGGATTTCGCCTTCGGATGGTGGAATAGATCTTTAAAAAGCTCCACACCCCAGCAGTATTTTTAAAAGAGGTCAAAGCGCTCGGCAAGGTTTGGCGCAACTGCCGCGTTTACAAGTTGGCTGTAGCAGCTCTTCCTCTCCGGCCGAAGTTTTCAGGTCAAACTAGGCGGCGTGAAGTCATCAGAGCGATGTTTCTGACCCGGCGTCCCCCAAGGTGCGGTGCTGTCCACGACGTTATTCAATATCTACGCCCTATACGACGATGACCCAGTATGCAGACAATTCAGCGGTGCTGTCAACTTAGCGCCAACCCTCGACGGCGATTCAGCGAGTCCAAGAGGAACTGGACTCCTTAGAAAACTGGTGCACCAGGAGGGGAATAGGAGTGAACGTAGAGAAGAATTATGTTGCCCTATTCTCCATGAAGGCCCTACTTTGTTGGCGGCCAGACATGGCAAGGATCAGAGCAGGGGATACCGTGGAGCGAAGAGACATGATACCTAGGAGTGACTCTGGACGAAAAGCTCACCTGGATATCCCACGTCGATCAAGCAGTGGCTCTTAGCTCCCTTCTCTATCTCGCTTGGGGGTATTGTGCGAAGACGTACATCAATGACCTCCAGAATTGGGTCCTAAGGTTCATCTTTGGCGCTCCCTGGTTCATCAGGAACACCATCTTCCATCGCGATGCTGTTATGCCGACCATCTAGGAGTTTATCTTCTAAATGCTATGTAGCTGTGGTCCAGCGTTGAAAGTCATGGTATCCCCATCATCCGTGGCTACGTCTACAGCTAGATCGGGCAGATGAAGACGGTTGCGTTCATTTGAGAACCGAGATAAGAAAATGATTTAAGGACAAAAGATGAAATAAGAAGGAGCAAGTTGAAAACGCATTCCTATTGACAAGGGTTTCAGCAAGCGTTTTTTTTCAGATTTGTGTCAACGGGGTCACTGTTTTTCAGCAGCTGATTTTACCACTGCGTATTTTGTTCGTTTCGACGGTCCCGAGAGCGGGTCTTCGTAGTGTCGGTAGTTTATTGCTTCTTTTAAATTGGGTAATGTTCTAATTCACTGTTGATAAGGATTTTTTGAACGCGCGCTTATTTCTTGTTGCTAGGCACCATTCTTAGGTACGCTGAAATAATCTGGATCTTTAGATTTGGGAAAACGTGGATGCCAAGTACACAGCCATGTTACCTGAACCCAATATTAAACCCTTCGAATTACAAATCATAAAAACTCTGATATAAGGCAAAACTATGATAATTTACTAGCAGGAAAGGGTAACGCTACAATTATTTACAACAACTTAGATTATATGTAAGTGAAGTAAAATCATCTGACAAACCAAACCCTTATTATCAACTCAAACTTATTCCTGCTGCCAAAAAATTCCCCATACCTGGAGAAGCTAAAATCTTCCACAGATCTCTTACAGAAACTCCTACCACTTCTCAGAAATTCTTAAACCCTTTCTTATACGCAAAGATGTCCAATTGTGCTGTTGTCTCCCTGTTCAACAATATTATTGGAGGCTTTGTAACTCCTGAAACATACATACAATCTTCAAGTTAATGAACGGTTGCCTAGCGGACATTTTTACTTTTCCTATGGGTTCTCCAGTTTAACCATTTTAAAACAGACTTTCAAATAAAACCCCCCGCTTCCTTTCCCCAAAACCCACCAGTTGGATAAGATGCATTGTCGATATATTTTTAATTAATTCATATTCCTTAACAATACAATAAATTGTATTATTAGATGGTGTTTTATATTTTTAAACTTTAGGCCCTAGTGCTCCTCGTCTTTTTCTACACATTGAATTTGCCTGTTTCTTTTAAAAAGTAGTAAACAAAAAAATTAACGTAAAAAATGTAAAACAACTAATAATTTTTTTATATTCTTGTATAGGTGAGAAGTGGCGTAATATGAGGTCGACACTAAGTCCTACTTTTACCAGCAGCAAAATGAGAGCTATGTTTGGACTGATGACTGAATGTGCAGATCAACTGGTTCGCCACTTCAAAAATGAAAACTCAAATACCGTCGTGGTCGAATTTAAAGATGTATTTACTAGGTTTGCCAATGACGTTATAGCTTCTACTGCGTTTGGACTTACGTCCAATTCACTAAAAGACCGGGAGAACGAATTCTATTTGATGGGAAAGGAAGCTACCAACTTTCGGGGTTTTTGGAAAAATATGAAGTTCCTATTTATGCTTGTATCTCCAAAGCTGAGCAAAGTCAGTCATCAAAACAAATTTTGCCATGTTAATTGCACCGAGGTTTTTAGCTCATCGGAATTCGCATGTTCAATGAGGAGGTGAGCTCCTTTTTTAGGAACTTGGTAAGGACTAACGTCGAGTCGCGGGAAAAGAATGGAATTGTTCGTCCCGACATGATTCATTTGCTGATGGAAGCGAGGAAAGGAAGATTGAAATACGAAGAGGAAGCAAACCAAGTAACGAATGTGGGGTTTTCTGTCGTTGAAGAGTTAGTATATAAAAAAGAGGAAAAGCCGCAAAAATATTTATTTTCTAACGACGATATGACGGCCCAAGCTCTTATTTTCTTCTTTGCCGGTTTTGAAAGCGTTTCGACCTTGTTGTGTTTTCTAATATATGAATTAGCTGTTAATACAGACGTACAAGAGAGATTAAAAGAGGAAGTAGATTTTACTTTAAGTGAGTGTGAAGGCTGTTTAACATACGAGGCTCTATTAAAAATGAAGTATCTTGATATGGTTGTATCAGGTATAATATTTTATTTTGTAAAAAAATTATGACTATTTCTTTGTTGTAACAGAAACTCTTAGAAAATGGCCACCGGCAATAGCAGTCGATCGTGTATGTGTGAAGCCTTATTCTATACAGCCGTGCAGGAATGGAGAACAGCCCGTGCAGTTGAGCAAAGGAGACGTTGTTTTCCTACCAATATACGGACTCCATAGAAATCCAGATTTCTATCCCGATCCCGATCGCTTCGACCCAGAGAGATTCAACGACCAAAATAAATCAAAGATCTATCCTTACTCGTACATCCCTTTCGGAGCGGGGCCGCGCGGCTGCATCGGCAATCGATTTGCTCTGTTGGAGGCGAAAATCATGGTGTTCTATTTGCTGTGGAACTTCGAAATCGTTGTGGTCGATAAGTCCGTCGTTCCCCTCAAAATAGCAAAGAACCAGTTCAATCTTACCTGCGAAGGTGGCTTTTGGTTCGGTTTGAAGCCAAGATCGTCAAAATGGGAGATGAAAGTTTAAGAATTGAACAAGTTTAACTTGAAATACTTCTTTCCTGCATATTTGATAATGGTTTGCTGTGATTATTGAAGTATTTCTTTGAGTGTTTAAAATTTTTGTTTTATTATCATGTATACTGCAGTTAAGTAATAAATAGTTATTTTTGGCAATTTCAAAAAATTATACGATGCAATAGATATCATTGGTGATCGGCAACAGACGAAATATTTAGGGGGTGTTAAAATAGCTTAAACTTTGGGCGACGTGGATTAAGCTGCAACAAAAAAAAAAGGTTTTGCCATCACCAAGTAATGCGAAGTTGGGAGAAACTGGGATACTATCGATTAGAACTCAAATTGAAAGCTGTACCAATTTTATTATAAAGAGTTTGTAGAATGGTTGATCTACGTCGCTATAGATTAGATATTAAGGGTCCATGGTAAAACCTCTGTATGATAGACAATGAGAAAACACAACCTCTTTGCGTCTGTTTCTATTCGTGGTACCCTATGTTTATGACAGTCTACAAGATTCTTGTGTATCAGCTCTATTAACTATTGGACAAATGTCGGAAAACAGTATGCCTGGACTGTTGGCCATGTCGGTTCTATTAATTATGTAGTTAAGGTAGCTAACGATCAAAACTTTATTGGTCCATAGGATGGTTTCATATTTACATATAGCATATGGAACAATTAGGATTATAAATAATGATCTACATCATCTTTTTGTAGCGCTTGCCAAAATTTTGGCCAGTAGTTCTTCCATTTTAGCGATTTGTGTAAACTGCCTGAAGTTTGCTAGACTCGCGATTTATTTTATAGAGTAATTGCAAGGATTGTAGCTATTGATAAGAAAATTGACAGTGATAATCAAATAATGAGTTCCTATGACAATTTCACTTACAAAAGGTGAAGAAATGAGATTACGAGATAAACTGGAAGGGACTTCAGAAGATTCACAATATGGATTCAGAAAGATTAGGGGAGTGACAGACACAAATTTCATAGTATAGTAAATAATTGAAAAGGTAATTACTGAAGACGGAGAGATTCACCTCTATTTTATCGACTTAGAGCAAGCTTTTGATAGAGTAAATAGAACAGATGTATGGAAAATATTGGAAGAAATGTCCTTTACTGTTTACAATAGTTTTGGATGAAGCTATCAAAAAGGTAAAAACCAAATAAGACAATATAAAATATATTATTGGAAGTTAGGAGACATAAAAATTTTTGAATTGTTATACGCGGACGATATGATCATCATTGCAAAAGATGAAAGGACAATAAACAATAATATTCATAATAACAGCTTAAAATCAATTAATATAAAGAGCAACAAACAAAATAAAAACGATGATTGTAAGTAGGCAAGAGGAGACACATCAGGTAAAGTTTGGAGAAATAAGATAGGAATAAGTCGACACGTTTAAATACCTAGGGACAATAATATCACAAAACGGAAGAATAGACGAAGAAATAAATGCGGCAAAAAGATTTTAATGCAATGAAGAACACCTTTTTGACAAAAAAATACTGAAGGAAGCAAAAACAGAAATTCTGTAGAAAGCAGCGACTCCTATCCTCACTAAACCCGAGACTTAGGCTCTAGCAAAGAACCAGATAAACACAATTTAAAGCTCAGCAATGAGATTTTTACGGAGAAGTCAGAAAAGGTATATTCTTATATAAACGCTAAAAAGAAAACCAATACAAGATACCGTAGAGGAAGTAAACTTGAGATGGTTCAGACATGTGATAATAAGGATGGGGAAGAGAAAATGGTAAGAAGAGTGTTCGAAGCAAAACCTTTTAAAAAGAAGAAGAAAGGAAAACCTAGAAGAAGTGAAAAGCACAATGGAAAAATGTAATGTTAAGTGGCATGAAGTGAAATAGACAACAAGACAGAAAAGAATGAAGAGAGACATGCAGATGAAAAACATAGTGATCCAGCTCCAACCGCCTTACACCCGAAAGGGTAGATCACAACTATTGAACACCGAATTGCTACCGGTATAAGCAGCCCACGCTTACTAGTAAACAGCTAAGGGTAGAAGACCAAGCAGAGAAAGGCATCGTCTTGTTCTTGAATTGAGAGATATGTGCTGAAGCTCGATGAACCTATTAAAAGGTCAACTACATGGAGATGCAGAAGGGAAGCGGAAATCATACGAGCATTCTGAGTCAAATCATACGATATTATTAATGGTCATGGAAATCGAAAATTAAAATCCGGAAGAGAAGACGAGACTGAAAGGCCTCCTACCATGCTAAGAGAATTGGGATTTGGAATATGAGAAGTCTGTTCGAGGGCGGCAAGACAGATGATGCTGCATCCGAAATGCATAAATAGAAGCTCGATGTTCTGAGAATTAGTGATGTGTAATGGTTGGGATTCGGCAAATGCTGTATTATTCATATTACAATGTTAATACTCGATTCCCAGTTTAAAAGGAAAACAAATATGCACCCACTGCAGACAACAATGATAACGAAATTGAAATCTTCTGTGAACAACTTGATAATATATATATATTTAATATTTAATATCATTAAATTAACCAAAAGACAGGACATGAATATTATAGTGAGCTGCGCAGGAAGACACTAGCTAGGATAACAAAATCGCGGTGATAGGCTAATTGAGCTCTTAAATATTATATCTAATCACAAATACATTCTTTATACTTTATAAGCGCGGATTATATACATCTAAATCTCCAGCTGATAACAGTGACAAAATAGTTAGATATCAAATTGACTATATTATTGTTAATAGAAGATAAAGAAATTCCATCATATCAGCCAAAACATACCCGGGAGTTATATTGTCCGATCATAACCCTGTTATTGTAATGGTGAGAATTAAACTGAAGAAAGCCAAAAACCTAATCGTAAAGGAAAGCATAGATCTCGAAAGGCTTAAAGAGGGCAACTAAAGAGAAACTAAAAAATAAATGGAAGTTCAAGAAAGATCACTTGAATCAGGCTGCCAAGTTTAAAGTTGACCACTAATTTATCGAAAACATCGAAATTCAGAGAAAGGTTTATCAGATTCCATGGAAGGTATAAATATTTATAAATGGAAACATTCTCAAGAACTTACTTTTTGCAAATGATACGGTAATAATGATAGACAATATCAACCATTTGCAGAACGTAGTGCAATATCTCAATGTATACTGCAACGAAGATTAGTCTAAACCAAAGGTATATGGTTATTACCAAGGTAAGGATTGTAAACGCCTGACTGAACGTTGAAAACATAGACATTGAAAGAGTGAATGAATACAAGTATTTGGCAACGTGCGTAACATCAAAAATAGATCAAAACAAAGAAAAGAAAACACACATTGAGATGGAATGTATGTCGTTTGTTAGACTTAAGAAATTCCTATGCTGTCGTGATATAAGCCTGGCACTTCGTTTGAGAATGCTTCAGTGCGATGTGTTTTCCACTCTTCTATATGCCTTAGAGGCTTGGACATTAAAGCAAATATATCGAAATAAACTGGCTACGAATATTTTGACCAGAAAGAGTGTCAAATATAGAAAAGGGTGCGAAATGAACTAGAAGTCCTAATAACCATCAAAAAGAGGAAACTGGAACATGTAATGAGAGGACAGAAGTACGTATTACTATAATTAATAATACAAGCTACAACTTGAGAAAAATGAAGTGTGGCCAAACCCATCTAAAAGTTGTTTGGATGCAGTAGTGCAGTCAACAAAGTTCAAATAGTCAAGATAGTTTCAAAACTTCGATAGGGAAGGAACCAAAAGAAAAAGAATGTTCTTGTTCACAAAATGCAATTCTTAGCGGACAATTTACCAACCTTCTTGTCTTTTGGAATAAGTGCTGTTAAATGCTTGAGCATCATTATATAGGGTACTTTGTGAAATAACGAATTCTACAGAAAACATGGTCAGTGTTTATTATGTTTCTAGTTGTCTAATTCGTGCATCCAGCAGCAGAGAGTCTAAATGAGTTCTTTGTACGTGTACGAGTACTCTCTGTTATTTTTAAATTTATCTTTGCAAGTTGCTTATGTTTGATGACATTTGTCTGTACACAGAGGTATAACTATCTCGTTTATTTATAATTTAACAATTATGCCTAACTTTTGGACATATTCATTTAGTTGATTTATATATGTGTCGATTCTTCTTAACTAGTTGTCAGTATCAATTAATAATGGTGAGACTTTGCACTCCGAGAAAGAGTGTAGCTTGTAGTTTGGAAAGTTATGACCTTTATATGTTTATCTTGCTTCGCGTCATATTTGACACAGTATGATAAGTACTGCGTCTTAGACGACCGAGGCTCATTTTTAATAACTCAGTAGGGCCAGGTATTTAGAAAGACCCGTTCGTGTCAAAGCTATCTCGGTGTTATTATTGAGTCTGCATATTTTGTATTTGGCGTTTTCCGAAGTTAGTAACGCGCCTGATCTCTGCAGATATATAGAGACACTACAATAAGAATCGGTGTACGGTGACTTGCGTATGTTGATTGTCTCATACTGGAAAACTGCATTAATAAAAAGATGCCGGGGGCAGTTTATCGGGCAGTATGAGGTTCAGAATTCGCTAGCAAAATTATCTATTTAGTGTCTGGTGAAAAAATATGAAACCGTGCCACCACAGATGTTCAGAAAGCAAAACGTCTAAAATGATCAGAAGGACAGGTGCAATAAAAGAAAATCCGACTACCAACAAGGTCGCTTAAGCTACAGCAACAGATTTCTTCTTGTGGGTATGCTGAAAGGAAAACTGTATTACAAAGACATTTATGTTGTTTCTTTTCAGATTATTAGGCCATGTTTGGGACTGTGTGAACACCTTCAGAAGAAATGTCCTCCAAAGTTATTATTTTTGTACTCGTAAATGTTCAGTAGTCATGCTGGTGGAGGAAATCTGTTGACGTCAGTCGGCTCACCAGTTGTTGATGTCACTATGACTTTTTTATTGCGTAGCGATTACAAAAGGCAAATAAAGATCTAGACAGGCAAAATCCGTCGCCTTTGACGAAGTGCTTATCTATTGGGTTTTATTGCTCGACCCGTCCTTGAGGAGTCATTAGTTAGTAAGGTTCGTTCCAATGTTTCCACAATTATTCTTTTTTTTGTGATTTGGGTGATGCTTCGACTGGTTATATAAGTATACATACCCCTAGTTTGACGTATTAATAGTGATTTTTTTAAATTTCTCCATAAAGTAATTGGTGATCACCTCCTTTCTATTTATAATACATGCCTTGCCAAGTAAAATAGCTATATGTGAGACACTGTTGAAGAGGCTGTAATATATCTATGGAGAAAATAGTGTGGAGTAAATAGCGATATTACATTAAATCTGACTAATGGGTCTTCCTTTTGAAGTTAAATGTTTCTAAAATAGTTAACAAGTGTACTGACTCCTTGACATAATTGCGAGTAGTTGTAACAGACTGGATTTGGTATTTGGTCAGTTTGTAAATATGGTTACGGTTGGCACTGACAATGGGTGGCAGTGGTATACCATTATTGTATATTTTGAAGAGTCTACATATTCTTGGGATAGTGTCTCTGAAACTATTGTCCTTTTCTTAGTTGTATTATCCAGAGACAAACTTTTAATCAATTTGCACGGGCTACCATATATCCGTATTGTAGGACCACTTTCAAAAACGAATAGTTTATTAGATATTCCTTCTCTCTAGTCTCTCTTTCTAGTTTCCTCTGTAGTTGTAGACCAAACAAGATGGCCTAACAGTTTGGGCAACCGACAACACCATTAAATTTACGGCTATGAAAGCCTTTGCATTTATTTGTTACGAGGTCTTACAAAATTGCAAGAAAAACATTAACCTGTAATATATAGACTATACAGGTATACTTTAATACTTTTCAGACACTAGAATGTATCCACATTGAACTACATCCATTAGTTTAAAATTTTTAAGAGCGAGTGGACCAATTTGTATTATTATTAATGTTCTTAATTTCTAGTTCTTTCCCAGCAAATGTTTCTTCATTCTCTTATGGTATAGAGACCGTAGAATAACTTAAAAGAGAATTCGTCCGTCCATTTACTTATAGAAGCCCCCCCCCCCCTCCTAAAAGAAAACGTTTGTGATATGGAAACTCCAATGAATATGTAGCTGTTGGTTATTTGAAAGTGGATTTTGTTGATGAATATAAAAAAGAAAAGCTTGCTAATGACGACATGATGCTGAAGCTACGAGGATTTGGAACTTATTGTCGTTTATCGTGTATGAATCATAAACATTTGGTCTGTAGAAAGCCGGCCTGATATTGTTTTTATCCTTCGATTCGTCTCTGATTCTTTCAGTTATGAGGAATGTTAAGATTTTTTATGTATAATTTCTGGATGTTCCTCGTTCCCCTTTTTGTATATTGGGTAGATCACCCATACACAGCTTTCCTTTTGTAATTTTTTATATGAATCTCTTTTTCAATTTTTTTCTACTTTTTCCCCTATATATTGTTTTGATTTTGTTTCTTACTATTTTGTATTGCATTTTTCCTTCTCGTGTACGTTACTATTGCCATTGCATCTTTGCTCTTCTACCCTCATGGATGGTTTCCTCGCATTCCCGGCCAACCAATCTTTATTATTTTCCTTAATTTCAATCATGTTTTGCCTTCTAGCATAGTTTCTTTTAAAAAGTTACAATCTTCTTATACCCTTTTTTCCCGTTGATGCTTTGGTTAATCTCTGTTGTGACATTTCGGAGTATTTTCTCTGCGTATCTTCCTTTGCTATAATTTCTTATATGCTTTTTCCGGATTTTTGTGGTTTACTTTGTATGTTGGTTTGTGTTGCTTTATTGTGATTTCGATCAGAAAGTGATCAGAGCCGATTTTTTATATTAATACATGGTCTATATGATTTCTGCATTTTCCATCTGGACACACCAAGGTTCTGTGTATGTATTTTTCTTTTTGAGATACGTACTTTTGATTACAAAATTATTTCTTTTTACAAAGCTGATTTCTTTTTTCTATTTCTTCATTTTTTCTCTTTTCCTATTTGAGTGTTTTGGTATCCTATGATTTTTTTATCGTATTTTGGGATTAAGCGTATTCTCCAAGTTGGCATAAAATTTGTCTTTTTGTTTTTACGCTTTTTCTATGGGTGCGTATAGTTACTTTTTTCCACCCTATAATTTTGTCTTTTATTCCTTAAATCATGAAGTGTGCCCAGTACTTACTTTCTTCTCTATCTATATTACTCCATAAGTATTCTTGAATTTTCGATTCGTTTCTCCTTTGATATTGGTTTCTTGTATTCTTAGAATATATATTTTATGTCTTCTAACTTCTTCTGGCAGCTGTTTTATTTTCACTTCCTTATTTAAACTTTGTGTGGTCCAAGATGCAATAATCAGCTCTTGATTTTTTTGTCTTTTTGATTTTATTTCCTGCCTGTCCTTCCTCACTGTTTTTATCTTTAGCTTTTTGTTACCCAGTTCATATATCCATGTTTTCGTAATGTCCTCATCTGACTATCTTCCTTTTTTTAACATCTCTAGTAGTCGTGTCTACTGTTAGCTTTTGATATCCAATCCTTGTTTTTACCTCTTTATTATTTTTTCTGTCCTAGCTGTTTGGCGCTGTTTAAATTGCACCTCTCTTTTCTTTTGAGCCGTTTTCAGTAAAGATTCTCGCGTTCTTTTTTCATTACTAGTCCTTAGTCCTCGTCTCGGTAAGGTTTCCCTTACCACGTTTGACGAGTACCCGTCGAGGTCACTCGCGTGATACCTCTACCCCTCTATTACTGTCTAGCGGTATCCGTTGCCCACAAATGTGGGATTGGGTAGCTCCACCAGCAGTTTTACGGGTATCACGCGCCACGGGGTAAGACGCACTACCCACTCGTGTCGGTAAAGTTTCCTTTACCACCTTGGACGAGCGGCCGCCGAGGTCAATTGCGTGAGCCTCTACTTCACATCAAAGTTGATGCTTTTCGCATCCATTGCCCACAATTGTGGGATTGGGTAGCTAGAAGCACCTTTATGAACCTGCGTTGTGAAGTACATGCAGGCCCACTCGTGTTGGTAGAGTTTCCTCCACCACGTTAGACGAGCGGCCGTCGAGGTCGCTTAGGCGAGCCTCTAACACATACCGCTACTGCTACCGTCGCCCGTTGCCCTCTGTGCAGGGATTGGGTGGACTGCATAGCAGTTTTAACAGGATAACGTCATTGGGCCAATCGATGTAGCAAATACTCCAGTCGATAGTACTCGTGTTTGCAGGATTTCTCCTGCCTCGTTTGACGAGTTACCGGCGAGGTCACTTGCGTGAACCTCTACCCCACGTCATTACTACAGGCGGCATCTGTTACCCACGGATGTGGGATGGGGTAGCTCCACCCGCAGTTTTATGGGTAAACGGTGTGGGGTCTCCCGTTTACCCGCAGTTCTCTCTTCCCAGTTTTCAATTTCCATTAGTACTGGTTGTTTCTCTTGCTTTATCTATATTTTGTACGCCGCTTTTATCTTTGGTAGAGTTGAAATTATCGCTGCAAAAAACTTATAATGCAGACTTTTTTAGCCTTCTGATTGCAATATTGTTTCCTTTGCTTTGTTTATCTGTTACTTTTTCTACTTCCTTAATCATCGCCTGCTTTTCTTTTTTCCATTCTTCTTTTTTTCTTTTCAACTGTGTTTTAAGATCTTTGAAACCTTTACTCACTTTCGCATTTAGTCCCATTTAGTGTTTTTAGCTTCTCTAAATTTGTGTCTGCTCGATTTTCACCGTCTGATTTGTTATAATCCAACGTTCTCCCCCAATTATTTTGGTGGGTGTTCTTGCTGGTGAATATCTCTGTTAGTGTGCTTAAAGGATTTTCTTTTTTTTTTTTTGTTGATTCCGAATCTGTGGGTTCCTTTAGTTTCTTTTTGTGTTTAATTGGCGTTCCAATTCTTGCAGCGTGGCTTTTTCCTGTCACTTATTTATCCTTTCTCTGTAAAATTTTCACGTCCGGCAACGCCGCTTTGTACGTGGCAACTCCGCTCTTCATATTTCACGCGTATGCCAAGGTCGAATCTCTGTTATCTCATATATTCTTTGTCTTTAATTCGCCCCAAGGGGGTTTCCCTACGTCTAATTTTTATTATCACTTAAATAGCTCGTTTTTACGGTTATCTCGCCGCGCTGGCTCCTATGACGTTAAAAGTTAAAAATTCGTCGGACCGTGTATATAGTCTTGTTGAAAAATAAAATTGGGCTTTTTAAAAAATACCTTTTTTATTCTAATTACCAAGTGCATAAATAAATTACTTTCAATTAAAAAATCCCGACTAATTGTTTTCTTGCTCATCTGATCAAATGTATAAACGGACTGTTTGTCAATACGGATAACGTGTTTACACCTTAATGTTATCACTGTTTATCCAGTTCATAAAATTAAATTGGATCATACATATCTTATAATTTTAACAGCTAATTTTGTTGTTGTAATGTATTTTATTACGGGTGTTTTGGTTTTGTGTATGCTTTATAATAAATATGTTTATTGCACCATATAAAAGAATTTAACCATGTTGCAATTCACTATGTAGATACTTTTCACTGAAAAGAAGCTTCTCTATTTTCTATGACTCTCCCGTTAATATTTATAACTTTTTGTATGTATCACTAAATATTAAAAAAATAAAAGCTTCCAAATTTTATTTATTGTATTTGTGCCATCCTTCTTAGTGGTTGCATATGTTAGCTTATACTTGATAGTGTTTTAAAATGTGGAACATTGACCCGAAAATATTTATGTCCTTTCAAAAAATCATTTTTGAATTAGTACCTTTTATGAAGTATAAATATTTTTATTTTTGCGTATGCAATAAGCGTTGAAACACTAACCATATGGATAGGCGCAATCGTCTATTTAAATGTCTAAATTTACATAATTTATATACAAGATAATAATACGATAAACATATTAATCATACGTATTTATAAAAATGTATTCTTGTTGTCGTATCGTTAACAACGGTTGCAGATAAATAATAATTTTGTTCTGTAGCCAGTGTTGCAACCTTATCAGATAGCTATTAAATCCGCCATTAACGACTGGCCTCGACCGGTCTATAAATAACCCACATTTGTTTCTACAAAAATTTATTGTCACCTGTTGATAAATACATATTCTGGAATATGAATATACATTTTGTGCCGCTGCCGACCTGAAAGTTGGCGACGATAATATCGGCGAACGAAAAGGCGAAGTCTATCACACGCGCGAAATCGGTGTATGTCCTTGGATCAATTAGCGCCACACCAGTCACTAGTTCTTAGCCTTGAGCTCGGCTTTCTTGTTGGTCTCGGTGTTGATCAGCTTGGTGGCGATTTTCCTCGAATGGCCACTGGGGTCGAAGTGATTCGTGTGCTCGCTGGCCTCCTTCTTCGTGCGCTGCTTGCCGCTATGCCCCGAATAGATGTGCTTGTCGTGGTCGAAATTGTAGTGCTCATACTCGTCGAAATGGCTCTCGGACATTTTGGTTGCAAAACACTAACACGTATTCTACTAATTGACAAAACGCGAACGTAACTAATACAAAGCGACCTTAGCAACTGCGGCTACTTTTATTGAAGCAGTTGCGCCTGCGCACTCTTTGTGCACGATTGCCACTGATGACTACATCCGGCAGTGTTTTGTTTTGTACAACTAAGATATTTTATTTTGTAGTGTCGAAATCACTTTGCCATTTTTTACAAAAAATAAAAAAATAAAAAAAAGTTAAGGGAGTTATAGGAAAAAAAAACATCGCAGAATAGCAATGTTTTTAGGTATTTTAGTAAAGATTTTGTCTACACGTTTTTAGAGATGTTACAATGTATAGGATAGTGCGTAATATACTTCTACAGGGAGGTGTTACATTGTTTAAAACATTTTAACACGGATGTTTTTAAACAAATTTTAATTTTTATTTTTTCCAAAGATTGCATATAAGTAGGCTGCACGATATCTATTGCGAACTGGCAACCCTGCGTGTGCTAGGTGCGAACTGTCGTTTGTATCATACGTACTTAGAATGTTTTGTCATACGGACGCTATTTGTTTTGCTTTCATTAAGTTGGAAATTTCCTCTCGCCCAAAAAATCAACTCATTTCCATTTTTGGTGATGAAGTTGGTTCTATGACTTTAATTGTAGTCGTAGCTCACTGGCGGACGATGTTAAAGAAGGCTGCCCAAAATCGTTCGTGCACGAACTGATAAAGCAAGTATGACTAGCACACATTCGATATTGCATGAACATTAATCATGAAAAAGCTGAGTCTGCGTTGGATCCCGTACGATCACTCAAAAAAGGTTCGTGTCGATTGGTCCAAAGAAATGGTCAAGAAATACGATCGCGGTGTTTCAAACACCGTTTACAACATCCTCACAGATGACGAATCTTGCATTCATGCGTATGAGGCCGAAAGTAAACATCAGTTGACTGTATGGGTCTTCCAAGATGAGCCAAACCCAACAAAAGCACTTGAAGCAAATGGTGACCTGTTTTTTTTTTTTGAAAAACTGGACATGTCGCAATTATAGTTTTAGAGGATCCAAATGGTACACAACCATTCTTGAGAGAAATTAAAAAAACCAACGCACGACGTCGGATCATTGTCCACCATGGCAATGAGAACTTACATATATTGACGCATATAACTGGCTTTTTGAGCACTCAAAACGTTGAATTAATGGGTTATCCGGCGTACAGCTTTGATTTGGCTCTAACGATTTCTTTTTGTTCCCACGCATGAAGAACCTGATACGCTATGGAAGAAATTTGCTATGAAAATTGATTCCAGCGTACGCAGCAATATATTGAATTTTAGGGGGAATATTTTGAAAAACAATAAGTAAGTCACCAACATTAAACATTTGTTTTTGTTAGTTAGATATCGAGCAGCCCACGTATGCCATTTAAGAAACATTAAGCACAAACAAAAAGAATGTAATTTAGGTGTGAATCGCCAACGCCTGTGCGGTCTTCAGTGACCGTGAAGATGAATAAGTTGCGGAGATGCTTGCCGTCTCTGCAGTCACTCCCCGTCCGGGCAACTCACCTGGCCCCATTATCCTGTAGGAGAAAGAGGCCTGGCCTTCCGTTAGGAAGGCTATCCACAAGAAGAAGATTGGCTTTATAAAAGTCAAAAATCTACATGGAATTACCATCTACACCGCTATATCTCAGGGCTACCGGTGCTTGACTCGCTTTTTGGAGGAAGCGAAGATCCAGCATCATTTCTATCTGCTCAAAGCGGACAAGCCTCTTCGCGCTGTGATGCGTGGGATCCCGAGGAAGAGTTTAGACAGGAGCTCCTCGACTTTGACATCCCCATCCTCATTGTTAGGAAGATACGAAAAGGCCTCAAGTGTCGACTTATACCGCTTATGTTTTTGAGCGAGATCGGGGACTATAAAAAGCTCTATGAGTCAATTGCGGGGGCGCGCACCCAGCCAGCTTCAGGGATATCCTGCATCTCAAACTCAGCTCAACGACCGACGACGGCCACTGAAGGCCATAGCTACGCCGCGGCGATTCGAGGATGTTTCAGAGTCCCATCGCCAGCAGACAACATTGACACAGTCCGAACATCAGGGCTAGGCAACATTTGCTGAACGTGGATCTCTCCACGTTCATGGAATAATTTAAAAACATAGTAGCCGCCACCGAGAAGGCTACTTGCAGCCAGGACATCACAACTATTCTTGACATGCTCAGATTCACGTGAACTGCTTGGACACTCAACTAAGCTTCCGACACTCTGAGAGCGCCTGTAAGGCCGCTAACATCCAATGCCAGGGATTCCTAGAGAAGATAGGTTAAGGGCTTAGTCCTAGGCACCTGCAACAGCAAATGAAGTGAAAGTTAGTCACATGTTCGGCAAAGTGATAGTGATGGTTCGGATGAGTGGCTGAAGGAGATCTTTGCTACTGATCTGGAACAGCACGACCTTTGGCTTCAGGAGTTTTTGGGAGGTCGGTTGTGGAAAGATAAGCAAGACACGTCTGCATCCACTCCAATTACCCCAGCTGCTTCAACCAATGCTGGTGTTTTGCGGTCTCCAGCCATTCTCGGTTGAGCCCCAGCGCGAGCAGGACTTCCAAACTGCCCGAAAGCGCCGCCGAGAAAGAATTTCGTTAGTCATTTTTCGAGAGAAAGAGGCTTAGTCTTTCGCAAGGAAGGTCATTTACAAACAACAGAGCCTAGTAAAAGTTAAAATGTAGTGAATAAGATTTTGATCAAGACTGCTACAGCCGACGATTATTGATGCTTGACTCGCTTGCTGAACGAAATGAAGATTTAGTTTAATTTTCACCTCTTAAAGGCGGACAAGTTTTTGCGCGGTGTCCCTGAAAACGTCCTGGAGGAGAAATGAAAACGGAACTGCAGGACAATGGCTTCCTCGTGTTTGCCGTGAAGCATGAGGAAGGGTTTTCGCAGACGAGTGATGTCGCTCATGTTCATCAAACTTGAATAGTGCTACAAGACAACTAAAAATATCTTTGACTTGGTGGTTACCATGGAACAGGTGAGAAAGAAGAAAGCGGCGAGCCAGTGTCATCATTGCAGCACTCGTGCACGCGCAACGCTATTGTTAGGCAGCCCTAAAGTGTGTGAAGTGCGGCTGTGTTCACCAATCCGTGGACTGTAAAAAGTCTCGGACAGAATTGAAAAAATGGTGAACGTATACTTACCTTTTTGACCTTCCGTTGCGATAGCCTCAAGATTACCCTTGGCTGCAGTCTAATATTGTTACAAATTGTATTATTTTTGTATTCACAATTAAAAATTACTTAAATTAAACATATAAAACAGCAAATTAGTCTGGAATTGTTTATTTAGGTTTCTCATTTGCACAAACATTTTATAGAACACTTTAGTATTTTCTTTGTTTCACAACAGTTAAATCAACACATTTTCACATAGAATGAGTTACCTATTCATTATTTTATTCTAACTAATTTTTTCTATTGGCGCATGTAAATACTGACTAAGGATATGTGCACCGCATACTTAAGGTCTACTGATTGTTGTCGAGTATGTTCACCCTGTAGAGGCTATTGTAACAAAAATTAGGAACAATATTAAAGTGATCGTAATAAAAATAGTGAGAATGTTTTTGTATAAGATATAAAATATTAAATATTTGTAGTTGGTTTAAACTTATTATTTGTTATAATAATAGGTGCTAAATATGAATAAATCATTTTACTTTCTACACTTTAATGTATGTAATAAATAATTGTTATTGTTCCAACAATGTGATTGCTTTTTGGCATTATTTATATATTTGCTACTTTAAAAATACTTTGTTAGACTAATTGATTAAATATTTCATGTAGATCGATAACATATTATATGAGGTCGTTCAAAATTTTGTAATGTGCACCAAGCGACGATGCTTGGTAAGAAACTCAGTTTTTTATTTAAATTATGATTATAATTGTGCTGTATCGTTTGGTTTAACGGTTTATTCTACAGCACCCGGAAAGGAGGTGTTACGTTTTGGTGGGAGGGAGATTAGCGCATGCGCAATGATTGATATACACTCGTAAGTTGTTTTTTTAGCAGTCATGGAGCCGTGGACGCGTCTTTGTTTGCGACACCTTTATTGCAATCGGTCGTTTGGTGGTGTAGACACGGCGAAGATTTCGAGCTCACTTTGATGTTGCTCGACGAGGTGGCGTTATAGCTTATCTGACAATACTGAAATGGCTTAACAACTTCAGAATGAGAGGAACTGTGAGACTTGAGACAACTCGGCGAGATGATCGGGTCGTTAGAACACCAGAAAACATTGAAAGAGTTTGATAGGCCAGCCCTCGCCGAATTTTAAACTTTTCTTGACTTTTATACTTAGAAAATCATAGAGGTTCAAGAACTGAAGGAAAATAACCATGTACGGCGGTTTATGTTTGCAATAACGGTGCTGGAAACCTTGGAAAATTATTGTAGTCTGATGACGAGTGATGAGACTCATTTGCACTTATTGGATGATGCAAATAAACAAAATTGCCGGCACTGGTCGGAAAAGTTAGTCACATAGTGAGAGAGTAACTGTGTGGTGTGGAATAGCCCGATTTGGCATAATTCGATCCTACGTTTTCCGAGAACGTCTCGCAGCGTCACCTTATGATGTTGCGATAATTTTTGATGCCTGAATCGAGAAGACATCGGAGTGCCCTCGATAGGGTTTGATTCCAACGGGATGGGGCTACTTGCCATACTTCAAGAGAATCCATGGATTTTTAATGAAACATCTGCCAAGGCGCGGAGATGTGGAGTGGTCCCTCGATTACAGGATCTTTCACCGTGTGGTTATTTCGTAGGGGCTAACTAAAAGCTTTGATTTACATTGAAAACCACGAACTCTTCGAGCTATAATTCAAGAAATTCGAGCAATTCTACGCGCTATGCTTGAAAGGCGTTTATATATGTAAACTTTGGAAGCAACGAAAATCGAAATTTGTTTAAAAACATCAGTGTTAGTGTGTTTTGAAAAACCTAACAAATCCCTGTTGGACCCTATATATGTCATCCGATTGTCATGACTAAGAGTAATGATAGAAATTTCCAACTAATTTAAAAATCGTTTATATGCACTCAATTAATTCATTGGACTGCAAATTTTCAGTCATTACGATTGTGAAAAAGGGAAAAAGAGGAATTTACAATTGTTTGTAAGTGCCAGTACAATCGAGTTATTCTTTTTAAACCGGCCAACTAAAAAATATCACCGCGTACAAGAGTAATGTGGCGTTTTTTTCACAATTGTGGATTTTCTTATGGTTCATACACAACTGTGTCTAATTATTATTTGTTTGAAATATAAAGAAGAACTTTGAAGAAAGGAATTTTCAATAACGGGTTTAAATTTGCGATTTTAGCTTAGTTAAGTCTAAAAACATTCTTTTGAAGTTATTTAAATATTTTTAACAAAATGTCATTTTTGAGTATCAAATGCTGAAAACTTTGAGGTATTTTAATTTTTAACCTTAGAAAACAGTTTTGACTGATATTATGTATTTTTTAATCATTGTGTTTGCAGAGTCTACTTTCCTATAGAAAATGTAAATGAACATTCGTAAACAGAAAAAGTGATAAACATATGCGTAGAAGAGAATCAGCAGACTGAGAATTCTCAAATCAGTGTAAGACGAATTTCAGCAGCTACAAACCAAAGTAAAAGTTCAATTGTAAAGATCCTACATGGAGATTGGCCTTATCCTTAACATATCCAACCAGTTCAAAATTTTCTTCTCGCCGATCTTGTTAGATTGGTTGATTGAACACGATAGTTTGATTGATGTAATATTATTCTGCGATGGGACAACTTTTTTTCTGGAATGGAATAAACAACTTTTATATCCAACATGAAACTACGGAAAATCACTTTCAGCATCGATTACGGTTAATGTCTGGGTTGGGTTAGTTGGAAACGCCTTGATCGGACCGCACATATTTCAGGGAAACCTAAATAGTCAAATAAACCGCCAGTTTTTAGAAGAAGACTTATCAAATTTGTTGGAAGAAGTTCCCCTAGGAATTAGAAGTAGGATATGGTACTGCCAAGATGGAGCCGTTGCATATTACGGCCGAATTGTTTAAACAATAAATGGTCCTGTAAAATGACCCCTAAGGTTCCTTGATCTCAATTCTTTCGATTTCTTCCTTTGGGATTATGTGAAGTCACTTATGTGTGGTAGAAGCAAGTCTGATTCAAGCCACTAAGAACTAATCCTTTAAGGGCATATCATTCTTGTCTACATTTAATTTTTTTGGCAACGAAAGTTACAATGGTAATACTTGGAGGAACAAAAAATGTTAGAACACCCAAGCATCCCCAAAGACCCCTAACTTGCGTCATCAGTACTTCAAAAACAATTGAAAATTGGACCCATGTTTATTGGAACTTTTTTGCCTAAAATGTTTCAGAGAACCTATACTTATAATACAAGTTTTGGAACATAGAACAATATATTTTAAATTAGGTTTTAGTTAATTTAATGACACTAATTTTTAGTTAGTCAAACTAACTCCTATGTCTTAATAATCAACAATGTAATCAAGAGTAGTATCGATTTACCGTACGCGTCGGAAGTTACAACGGTTTATTTATCTCAAAAGTGACACAATTTTCATTCGATAGTAACTGAATTTTTATACTTGCAATATTGTATACCACTGGTTTTTGGTAAAAGTAAAAAAAGTAAACATCCAACTTGTGATCAGGAGAAAGACATGTGAAAGACATGGTCTTCGAGGAGTCTCCAAAAGAATGTTTGGGGATATGTGGAATATACAATTAGTCGACGTCATACCTGTTTATAGCCGTATAATGAGATATCCAGTTTACTATCTCCCGTCCTCAAACTCTCATAGATTTTGAGCTTTTGGTACTTTTTGTAGCGCACGCTAAAGAAAATTTTCTGCTGCACAATAATGGATTATATAATAGATCAAATATTAATTTTTAGAACTGATAAAGCTTAAAACAATTATTGGTATGCTGGCTGGCTGTTTAAGACTATACTCTCTTTTAAATCGCATCTTCAAGGCCCATATCATAAAGTACCACAACGCGGTTCTTATTGTTTTTGATCCAATACCAGACAAACAACCAGAATCATACAGGACCTCCATTACGTCACGCAAACGAGTTTCTTATTACCACGGTCAAACTTTTCAGTCAATTTTATGTTAGTTACAGCTAGGTCAATGTTTGGGGTTTTGTTTATACTCTAGGTCATCACTGAATATAGCGTCAGCTATTCAACTGAAGAAAGGGTCTTCATTGTGGCCTTTTACAAGAGAGTCCAAAGTGCTAGTTGGAGGCTGACTGCTTTCAAGGCCAAGTTTGACAAGCACACCACTTTGCTTGTCTCTAGAATAGCAAGGTAAAAATACCATAATAAAATTTTGCTCTGTAATTAAATTGTCTATTTTACCATGTTATAATAGGTTGATTGGCAAATTTGGAAAGACAGGAAGTGAAGTTGATGATAATTTGTCAAGAATGGGCAGACTAGTCACTGTGACCACTCCCGAGACTGTAGAACAAGTTCGGGAATTTTATGAACAAGACCCCACAACTTCGGTCTCTAAAGGCGCTTCTGACCGAAGTCAATATTGGCAAAAGATTAACTTTTGCAAAGTGATAATGGAGATGGTTTCGATCAAAAAGTTATACATAAATCACACCCATTTCATGGATGAGGCCTATTTTCAACTAGATGGCTATGTTAACAAACAAAATTATCGACATTGGGGTACCAAAAAGCCACATTTGACCGAAGTTCGTTAGTGTATTGAGTGCAATTTTTTACTACGGAATTGTCGGTTCATTGTTTCTTACAAAATGTGTGAAGGAAAAAGTTTATCGCACAGAAGTTTTCGAGCAATTTATTCCAATTGTGAGAGACGAAAGACAAATCAATCAATACTGGTTTCAACAAGATGGAGCCACCGTCTATCGGACTCGGACATCTTTGACGTTACAATATTTTGGAGAATACTGAAGATACAAATGGGGATTTTTGTGGTATAACTACTTTAGAATGTCATTAGGGTAAGTTGTTATTTTCTTATTTAGGTTTGGAACAGCTTACCCTGCCCTAGTATTACCAAATGCTAAGTGGTATTGGCCTAATCGGCGTAAAGACCTAATCGATAGGTTTTCGCATAATTCTTGTAAAGACACATGATTGTAATGTTTGATTGTTTGAAGTTTGTTTAAAAATATTTAGATTTCCATAAAAGGTGATCTATTAGGCACAAAAAGATTTTGGCACCGTGGTGCACAAATAGCAGAATTATAAAGGCTTAATTTTTTTAATTTTATTCTGAGCAAACAATTTAATAACTAAAATAATTGTGCGTTCAATTCGAACAAGGGATAATAATGCGGTCGACTAAGGCATAGTGCTTGCCGAATCACAGATGGTGCCTCGAGCTTCCAGTTTGCGAGCTATATTATCTTGCAGGGGGCAGAGCCACGCTATTATTTTTTTAACAATCTGCTCACCAAGTGGTTGTGCTAAAAACAAATGAAGAAAATAATACAAATAAACGTAAAAACTGTTATTACAATTTGTTCTTTTATTTTAAGGTAATCCTATTTTAATAAAGCTTTGTAATATCATATATTTTAAGGTAGAAAGATAATAATAATAATGGTAAGGCTCTAATGTCCTGCGTGGAATCTCGAACTGAGAGGTTACGGCTCTTATATTCGCTATTGCGCCCGATCGTCGCGCACCATCTTTGATGCAGGGCGATATGGTAAGGACGGCGCACTAGATAGCCGCCATTATTACCCCTTTGTTTGAACTGAACACAGGTACTCAATTATTTTCAGTGACTGAGTAGGCCACCCACCAGGCATCGGAGAGCATCGGGAATGAACCTGGGTCTGTCCGCACCGCAGCACGTGCCTCAACCACGCGACCACTCTGGCGTTAAGGTAGAAGGATAAGAAATTAAATAAAAGCATACGTTGCCATTTAAATAATGTCATTCTATCTTTCGATATTATATTGGTAAGAATTATTTATGTTTAACCGTGCAAATGTTAAAAACATTTATTTTTAGTACTTACATTGCCGTACACAGGGTATTCTAATTAAAAATTTTATGTTATCTCTCATTTGTTGACACCTTGTATAAACATTATATTTTTTCAAAATGTTTTATGGGATTTCAGTGGGTTATTTAATATTCTATAGTGCCATAGTGTCGCAGTCTTGATCCAATTTTTGATTTTAATGGACCGTTTCCTTTTTCAAAAACATTCATATTGTCTAGTTGTTTGTTAAGGCGCTCAATTCGTACAAAGGGTGTAATTTTAGTCAATAACTTAATTAATATATTTGATTTTGAACGGCTACTTAGGATGATGAAGGAGACACCAGCGGTCGTACGATGTTCATGTCTCGTATTATTTGTGTAGTGCACTCACCATTATGAAGCTACCGATATGATTGAAGTAAAAATATCTAGTGTGAATGTACAACGTACTATTAGTAAATTTCTGTTTAACGACTTACTTAAGCTTGGTAAAATTGTACGTGTTTCACTGGCTTAAGCTAATCAAGGTGTAAAATCCAATCCATTTGTGTTGTCCACATACTACCCTAACGTAGGAGAACATTTAGTGTACACGTGATCTCACCATAATTCGCGAAATGGTCACAATTGGTGCTGTGAAAATAATTGTATCGGCAAACCTAAAATGTAGGGTCCGGCAAAAAGGTGCTACGTTTTTGTGACGGGTATAACAATGGTGGTATGGGATCTAGCACATGTGCAATGATTGATACATTCTGTTTACGACACCTTTGTTGCAATCGGTCATTTGGTAGTGCAGACACGGCGAGAATTTTGAACTCACTCCAATGTTGATCGACGCGGTACCGCCCTATCTCGCCTAATAATACTGAAATGGTTTAAATATTTAGAACGAGAGGAACTGGAACAGCGCGGGAAGCTGATCGGACCGTTAGAACACCAGAAAACATTGAAAAAGTTCGACAGGCCATCGAGGCTAGTCTTCTCCGAATTTTGCACCCTTTGCACCTTTTATCCTTACAAAATCATGATGGTTCAAGAATTGAAGAATTATGACTATGTACTGCGGTTTACGTTTGCACAACAATAATGTGAACAAACAAAATTGCCGTTACTGATCGGGAAATAATCCTTGGGAAGTTTATCAAAGTCACCCACATAGTAAGAGAGTAAATATGTGGTGCGGAATAGTCCAATTTGGCATAATTGGACACTGCCTTTTCTGAGAAACAGGATGTACTATGGCGGTCAACGCACAACGTTATCTTACGATATTGCGATAATTTTTGATACCTGAATCGAGAAGACATCGGATTGTCCTGAATTGCGTTTGGTTTCAATGGGATGGAGCTGCTTGCCATACTTCAAGAGAAGGGAAGAAGGAAACATTTTCCAGGTCGTTTCATTGTGTTGGTCGGGGATGTGTAGTGGCTCTTTCGATCTTTCACCGTGTGATTATTTCTTATGAGGCTACCTGAAAGCTTAAGTTTACATTGAAAAACCATTTTTGAAGCTTTTTTGAACTTGAGAAATTTGGGGTGTCTGGCAAATTTTTCCACCCGCCTGCAACAATGTCTTAACAAAACCGGTTGCCACTTGGATGGCGTCATTTTTTACACCATTCTTTTTATTTGTGTTTTATGTTTCTTGAATAGTTTCTGCCACACCCTGTATTAAAAAGAATGTTCGGTGTCCACAAATGTTAAATGCAAATTATAGAGCCACGGGATATGAAATGTTTCAGAGATTCTTAAACCATTATGAAGTGGAAGATGGTTTTTTAAACCGTATTTTAGGATAAGTTTAAGGAAAGTAGAATTAAGATTTCTCCAGAAAAATATATCGTAATTATTTTAAGTGCTTATTAATTTTCTTCGCGAACATCATACGACAATGCCGGCTATTATAGCGACTTTTTTCGAAAGGTTAAAATTGGGTATGTTAAAACAATCTGTAGTGTGTTATACTTGCAAGACAATGCGGGACCGCAAACCTGGTAAGTCTTGCGGGTAGTATATATAACAAAAATACAGGTACCTATATCTTAGTGGTATTTAAAGCTGATATAATATTAGTGTACTGAAAAAATAAGTTAGTCAGGTTCCTTTGTATCACAATTGTTTTTGGCTATTTAATTACATTTGGCCCCATCAAAGACAAAATATTTTTTACCGATCTACATGTATCAGTACGAATATATTTGGCAGACACTAACTTATTGGAATGATTGGCTCTTCAGGAATATTAGGTGCATTGTTTTAACGGCTAAAGGTAGCTTAATCTATCAATTAGATAATATCACATCGAGGACATCACATCAACTTAAAACTACTTAAATTGAAATAAATTATAACACCATCTTCTCTGAAGATTTTTTTGCTTTATGCGGAGGAGAATCATTGTTTTCGTAGATTTTGCTAATTGGCCAAGATAACAATAGTTGGTTCTCCATTGCGACACATTCGCATTCGCCATCTGTTTCGTGGCAGTTCAAATGGTTCGAATCAAGTACCATGTATATTTTGCTATTAGACATTTCTGACGTGTCAGATGATTCGCTGCTTCTGTTACTAGCAGAACTATCTTTATCTGCTAAAGATAGCGTTGACTTCGTTGTACGAATAACATTTTGGTTTTCTGTGTCGCTATCTTCATTCGGGTATTGTAATTGTTTCCACTTTCTTTCCAGAAGCGTGGTTGATAATGATAACTTCTTGTTGATAATTTCTCTGGAAGGCGATACCGGCACAGAACTGCTTTTATCGCTTTCTTCCGAAAACGCCCTGGTTATTAAAATTCTGGGCGATTTCTTTGGGGTTGAGTCTAGAACAGTTCTTATAACGGCAGCTTCTTTATTTGATTGCTCGGAAATTTCAATGCCCAAAACGCGCTGCAAGAATAAATTTGCCACGCTGAAGCTAGACCTTGACAATTTTGCACTAGATTTTTTGCGTGTTATTTGAAAAATCTCTTCGTCTTCACTAGTTGATACTTCTTCGAGGTCGTTATGGGGCACTTGTAGAGTATTGCAACTGTTAGTGTGAGCTATTCTTTTCTTATAACCGTCTTCCGTCGGAGAAAAATTTAGACCCGAGGTAGAGCTCGGGCGCCAGGACAGCTCCGAGGCAATTCGCTTTATTTTTGGCTGCTGCGGACTTCCTGCCACTCTATGAATGTCCAGCAGGGCTTCCGAAAGGCGTCTAGTCAGCATCGGCTTGTTAAAAAAGCCCAGGGGAGTTAAAGAAGGCCGCCGGGATCCGCACATGGACGGAGTTCTGGCTTGGATTTCCTGATTCACCTCGCTCTTAGTTAACTTCTTTCGCCAGTAGTTTTGGAATGTCTTGCGAAGTACTTTGTTTTTCAAGCCGTACAAGAAACCGTTGACAGGGGGCGAACAAGTGAGCAGGGTCGAGGCGCAAATGAAAAAGTGATGATCGATGCTAACCGGCGAATCTTTCGTGACAGGCTGGAGCGAGCCTGCGGCAGCCTCCCACAGGATGATGGCGTAATAGGGGATGTAGAGGACTAAGAATGAGCCAATGAGCTGAAGTACCGTAGAAATAGCGTTTTTGCCCCTGAATTTCGGACCACCAGCCGACGGCGCGGTTACTGTCGGGACAAAGAATGGGTTTCGCTGATGAGTTATTGTTACTTGTGCTGATAAGGTTACTTCGTAGATTGCTGACGCTATACGATGCCTGTGGTACCGCGCAATCATCAGTATCTGAAAAAAAAATTGGGTAATTTAACAACACTTTTATAGGTCAATAATTCCTACAGCGATATTAAAAAGTTTTGAATAAATACACAGTAGTTTCCAATTTTTTAAGTATTTATTAATGCTAACGTATTTACTAAACAATAAAATGAACCTGAACAAATAAAAAAAGCATATTTAAAGTTTTATCAAAAATATAGAATAGAATTGTTTGCGTATGAACAGTTTAAGATTTACTTCAAATTCTTACACTAATTTTTCTCAATTTAAATTTATAATCAAATACATACGGGGTCCGGCAAAGAGGTGCTACGTTTTTGAGATGGGTATAACATTGGCGGTAGGAAAACTGAAGCAAAATGACTATTTGTAGCGATGACATTTGCATAAACGATGTTGAAACTTTGGGAAATGACTATATTCTGATAACGAGTGACGAGACTCATTATCACTTATCGGGTGCTCTAAACCAACAAAATTGCCGATTTGGTCGGAAAATAACCCAAGAAATGTATCAAAACCCCCTGTATAGTGAGGAAGTAACTTTTTCTGTGAAAACGGACACACTGTGACGGCCAACTAACTTACAGCGTTACTATACGATGTTGCCAGAACTTTTGATGCCTGAATTGAGAAGATATCGGATTACCCTCGATAGGGTTTGGTTTCAACTGGATGGAGCTCTTTGCCAAACCCCAAGAGAATTTACGGCTTCTTTAAGGGTTTTATTGTGCGGGGATGTGGAACAGCTCTCTCGATTATTGGATTTTCACCGTGTGATTATAAAGCTAAAATTTGCATTGAAAAATCACGAATTCTTGAAGCTCTTTCGGAAGTTATAATTCGTGAAATTCGAACAATTTCTCTACCATCCTCCAACAACGTCTGGACAAGAACAGTCTCCACTTAGATGGTGTCACTTTTAGGCCTGAATATGTAATTTTTTATAAAATAAACATTGAAATTTCTTCAAAAACATCTGTTAGAGTGCTTTGAAAAACGTAACACCTCCCTGCTGGAACTTGTACAAGAGCCATTTATATTAAAGCAAGTATTTTTTAAAGATGTAATGAAAGTGCGGCAAGCTTCAAACTTTGTGAACATTGCAGGCGACACCATCATCGTTATAGTAGCTTTATGATTCTTTTGGAATAGAAAGCTGCAAGATATATTTCTATGATTATTCAGTATGTGCATAATTAGTCATATGTTAGTTGTCGAGGAAGTCATCTTGCACAGGCTTTACAGAAAAACTCCAACATCAACAACTTGTTGATATTGCTTGTGCACTCTTGTTCTAGTGACGTTCTTTATATTTCATTTTAATTTCATTCTAATTTGATTTTAATCTTCTTTAGTATCTAATGATTTAGAGTCATAGGTGTATGACAGATACGGAGTACTCGTTTGAGTGTTTTACAGTTAGTAATCGATTTTTTATGCATAAAAGTCTCTGTCGACTTTAAATTGTTTTGCATCTATAATTTAAAAATTAGTTAAGGCGTATTAGTTCATTGTTTATGGCATATTTTAAGATTTCTCGTCGATATTTTATCTGTAGCAATTTCCAGAAATTAATTTGTATAGTAGTCACATGACAATTTTTAGACTTAAATTTACTTGGAGTATATAAAACGCCTAAAGAAAATATTAAATTTGCTCTTGAGGAAAATGAATTATACCTGTTAATCCTCAATTTTGGAGCTACAATATATAGGGCGATTCAAAATGATGGACTTATTTTGGTAAATCTACAATTTAAAAATAGGGCTAGTGACAAAATTTGATTGTACTCAATTGATTCAAACTGTAGATGTTTTGTATACAACTTTAGAAGGAAATCTAAATTTTAATAGGTGTCGGCGGCAGTTGTGGATGAAACGTCAAGAGTTTCTAAATTCCGGCCACGGCCTAACAGTCCGGGTTATTAAATTCACCGCACCGTAAATCGTCCCAAGTTGTTGGTAGAGGTGGTACATAAACTGGTTCTTTTACAAACCCCCAGAACAAAAAGAACAAAAATTTGCAAGGCCTGTGAGTGACAAACAGAGATTCAGAAAACATCAAACACTCCGGTATCGATGGGGTGGAAGAAGCCAGTCTTGCAACATCGTGAAACACGTTACTCCAGTAACCAGCATTAAAAATGGAAGGCTCACAAGTCTTTGTTCTCGGTACGACACATTAAATTTTGAGGAGTGGAATGTAAGAATCTGAATGCAGTAGAAATTAAGCTTGAATTTTTGTGGATGATACAGTTCTTGTTGGTAAAACGTGTAAGGACTTGGAGAAGAAAAACAATGAACTTGAAAAATCAAAAGTAATGGAAACCTCAAACAAAACCGTCGATTTCAAAGTAGAAATTGAAAGAAAAACTATGGAACAAGTTAAAATGTACAATTATTTGAACATAATAATAAACAGTAAAGGAACACAAAAGAATGAGATAGGAAATATAATTAAAATGGCAACATGACAGTGCACCAAACAATATACGTATCGATCCTCACCTATGAGGCAGAAAACTAAATATTAAATGAAAGATTATCAGGTTGACTGCAAGCTACCGAAATGAACTACTTAAGATCAGTTATAGGGGTTAATCGAATGGGAAAAAAGACGAAATGAAGGCATCAAGAAGGAACTAATGACGAAACCATTAAAACAAAAATTAAATCGAAATAATTGAAAATGGACAGGCTACGTGATAAGGATGGACGATAAAAGGCAAGTGAAGATGATCTGGGAGGCAAAAAAAGGAGGGAAACCGCAGAGGGAGATTGAGGAAATCCTAAAACACAAGGATAGCTGAAATGCTCGAGAAAAAGCGGAAACTGAAAGGAATTATTAAATTTGTCTAAGCAAAAGAATAAACTGGATATGTTCAAAGTATTATTACCTCGACACTTACGGTAGTTAAGAGGTTAATGATTATGATGATGAATATTTTGATTTATATCATTTAAAATACTGGGTAATCGTTTAGTGCGCAGAAATTCTCTTGTAGAAATAGTTATGGTGTGGAAATGTTCCTTATTATTCAGGAAACAACTTTTATTTGCAGGATTTTTACAACCCTTTGAAGTGCAACGCCTTGGATGCTCTTAGCAAGCTCACGAATTGCTTTATGGGAATGATTTTGAGATGAGCTTACCTTACCTACTATAATAACATATGAGACTCGTCTATAATGCGTTTAAAACTTTACCAGTTTATTTTTTTACTCCTTTGGGAGATACATATTGTCCAAGACATTTTGACAATCCAACCGTATGATAGATTGTTGTCTGTCAAATATATAGCTTCAAAGAGTTGTAAAGTGACCTAGTTGTAACAAAGGCTGCAGAGTTAATAGCTGGACTACTGGGCAGAGATTACATAAATAGCAAACATTTTTGTACTACAATTATTGTTACAGAATAACTGCTTTATTAAACTGAGCTAAAAGTCTCTTATAATAAATATACACCTTAACATTCAAAGGACTATTATCTAAATAACAAATTGATGTTCTTTAGAATACTATTTTTTTCGAAATAAAGGATGTTCAAGAAAGGGCGCGTAATTTGAATCGGCCGGCATTTTTTTGTTTTGAAGTTGGCAGGCCTGTTCTTATCATTTTTGTTATCTATTATCACTCCGATTACTTTTTATATTAGAAACGAAGCCTAGGCTGAAGCTGTCTCGTGGGACACAACAATAAATCGCCGTTGTGCAAGACAGTGTTATTGTGAGTCCTGGAAAATCAATTCGCCGAGGTTCGCAGCAGTTGAACATTCCGATAACTTGGTTACATTGAATTTTGCATAAAGGTTCCACTGGTGCAGTAAATTAAGCCTGCTGATCATGGAGAACGGAGGTCATTTGCTGAATGAGTTGTGGAGAAAAGGCCAGCGGGCGAAAATTTTGCAAAAAAAGTAATTTTCAGTGACGAAGCTCGCTTTCACTTGAGTGAATTGGTCAACAAACTGAACGTTTCCATTTTGGGAAATAAAAATCGTCGAATAAGCCAGGAACGTAAAATGTATCATTAAGAACAACTGTGTGGTATGGTTTTTGGGCAGGTGTAGTGATAGGACTGTTTTACTTCCAAGATGGGGGAATTGCAGTTACTGTTAATGGAGATCGTTACCGTAATATCATATCCAATCGGTTGTAGCCTACCTTTGAAGATATTTTAATTGACGATCTTTGGTTTCAGCAAGATGGAGCGACCTGCCACACTTTACGCGAGACAGCTGCCTTACTCCACGAAAAATTTTCGCAATGCGCGATATCTTTGTATGGTGACCAGGGATGGCTGTGATTTATACTCTGTAATTTGTTCTTACGGGAATTTGCGAGAGCACAAACGTAGGCTAGCAAACCATGTACAATTCTGAACTGAAGACGGAAATTATACGCGTGTTTGAAGGCATCGGGGCAGACATTAGCGGGAGAGTTATCAGTAACTTTGAGGAACGCATAAATGCATGCAGACTCAGTGTGGGTGAACGTAAGCCTGAAATCGTGTTTCGTAGGTAAAGGAGTTTTTACTGAAATATAACCACTTTTGTGGAAATTTGACTGATTTATTGAATTCTCAAATTCGGCGCCCTTTATGGATCACCTTTTATTTTATAACTTATTTATATTACATTTTAGGAAAAAAGGAAATTTGTGCAAATTTGGCTGTTCCCTTGTTAGTAGTATGACAAAAAAACGAATTTTGTATTAACAAGTCATAATAAAGTAAAACAACATCAAATAAGTAAAGCTCAAAGACTTACTTTAAAGTTGCAACATATAATTAGCGTTGCTGGCAGCAGCAGTGTAAAAGCTGTGTAGATAGCGGAATACCACAGCGCCCCTGATCCCAAAGAAAAGTCGGGTGCACACGCTCCAAGCGCAGGGCTGTAAGTATACGGTGCAATCGCAAAGAAAGGCGGAAAACACAATGCCAGCGATACCGCCCAACCTGCTCCCAAGCCCATCAGAACCTGAAAGAATTTGTTTAAAATTTACGGTATACGGGAAGATTAGGTATGATTTACAAATAACTCAAATGTATAGGATAAATACAAAATAATGGCAAAGCTGCGTGTAGCTAGTGTTAAGTATGTGGTGAAAGGGACCAAATGCAACTGTTCTAAAGATGTATTTACTGAAATGAAATTTTTCTAGAAAATTACCTTGGTCCAGGATACATGACAATATCCTGTTAGTTTTCTTAATGGTAATACTAAGTTATTTTTTAGCGGTGTTTGTGAAAGATACTTACCTCGTATGAACACATTCTTAAGATCTCTTCGGCAGATGAAAAACCCACTACGAAAAAATGCTATTGTGCTAGAAACAAAGTCCCTATTGTAGTTAAGAACTTAAAAAAAGACAAAATCTTAGTATTTTTTACCGTGAGTTGTATCTCATAAGTGTGTGTGTGTGCAGGAAAACGTAAGATATTTGGGAACGGCACCTTAAATCTCACCAAACATCCAAAAATACATGCTACTAAACGATTATTGAGGGTGCGCCGACGATCAATGATGTTCTCTACAATTGAATAGACATACAGGAAGGAAGCATTTGGTTTTGATGTAAAGTTACTTGAAAACTGAAGGGTTTGCGGTTTACTATCCATTTTATAAATGCAAAAAATTAGTAATTGTTTTTTTAAATTTTAGTGTTCATTGTATTCAAAAAAAGGGCGAACACAGCAAAATTGGAGCATCTAAAATTAAATATAACACTGTAAGTACAGCAGTTTATGAGCTGCCTATCTAAACAGACTGCCCATTCGCATAAAAATATCACTTGAAAAGGGCAAACTTCTCTAGACGAGTCAGTTGACACGATGTCGTCGAACGAAGTGGAACGCCGCAAATTAATTTTGCACGAACACGTCCACAATGCCAACCTGAGTACACGTCAGCTTGTTCGAAAAGCAAATGTTCCTAATTCTAATGTAGCTCGTGTGCTAAAACAGTTTAGGGGGCGACTTACGGTGGAAACGATACCAGGAAGTGGAGGTAAACACGGAGAGAGTATTGCAGCTGTTTAAAGACAATTTGAAGATTGCTTCGTCAAAGTGTCGCAGTCTTTTGCATAAAAAGTAAAAGCAAGAGTCGGCCTGAAAAGTTTTAGGGCTCAAAGAGCCTCTGAATGGGATGTAAAATAGGATCAAACAGCACAGCCCCATTTCCATAAGTTACATGAAAATCTATTGACATGATATCAAGGCGTGGTCGTGGATGATGAGATATAATGCTTCGCCAACCTCAGTTATATTACTACACTACTTCAGATGACTGTACAAGAAAGCGGAAAGCAAAATTTTCGAAGAAATAGCTTTCATCATCATTGGTCTATCAACTTGGACATCTATCGAAAACAGAGTTCTTGCAGCAGCACGATGTTAAACCGCTTTTTTGGTCAGATCTCGTGACGTGGCACTACCCTAAGGCAACGAAAGAGAGGTACGCTGCTAATGGTGTGGACTATGTACCAAACAGTCTAGAACTAAGACTCATTGAGCAATATTAGTTCAACGTGAAGGGAATATTGAAGAAAAGTTGGTGCCATATCAGTAAAGTTCTTTCTTGAAGAACTATCTTGTAGTTTAAGGCTTAGTAATGTGTTTAAAGACTTTATAGATCTATATTTGGAAATATATTTATTCAAATATTTTGTGTAACTTTGGTGCTCCAATTTTCTGTATTTACCCTTTATTTTTTCACATGATCATCCTAGGCATTAAGATACTTCTTATACAGCAGAAGTCTATTCATAAGTATAATAATTACTATTTTTAGCTTATCTTCTTTAAAATTTGTTTAGCTAAAAAACGGTTCTTGACTGTAAGGTGAATGATCCAAAAAATAACATGGGGTCCTTTTACGTTGTTTATTTTTTTTCCTAATTTTCTTGAAGATAAATGTAATGTTTATAATCAACATACTTGATTTATATATGACCTACACTATTAATTAGAAATTGCGGACGAGTCGTTCAAAATAACCAAATGAACTTTGAAGTGGTTATGAAAGTTAATTTCGTGTATCGTTTTTAGAGTACAAACTTAACAAGGACCCAAAATGTACTTGCCATAAGTTTTTTGGACTATTTGAAAGTCTTTGGTTTCTTTGGTAAATACAAAATATGTTACTGTCGTTTCATTTTAGGGAAGCTTCATACATAATGTTGTTTATATATACAATAATTATGAAAGTTATGTAGCTACGCCACCCGCACCACAATATAGTGGGTCAAGACGAAATAGTGTGCAGATTATATATTGTTGTGTTGTGGTATTATTCCTGGTAGCATAAAGGGTGAAAAATTGGACAAAAAAATTTAATGCCATCAAGCCAGTTAAGAAACATATGTGACGTGAAAAAAGAAGGCCTAATGGGTGTATGCGTTGAAAAATCTTTTTCTAAGTGGCGACCCATGCCTGGATACGTTGTGAAACAATAAAACCAAAGATAGAACGCAAACGTGAATCTTTTCGCAATCAACAGTTTGCGCAAACTTGACGTTGAGCATCTCCAGCGGTCAGTACCATAAAAAGAAGTCCAGTCCGCAAATTGTTAGATACGCTTGTCCCGTTTCAAGATGTTTAAAGCTTTGGGTGAAGTTTGTACAAGTTGGCAAATTGTACCCAAGCGAAGAACATGTTTAGTATCGATTCTCAATGCTTTATTTACTACACAATCACCACTTTTTTAAAAGACTCATATTGAGCAATGAAAAATGGATATACAGGGTCCAGCACGTACTATGTTTTTGAGACAGGTATAACATTGGTGGTGGGGGAATTGGCGCATGAGCAACGGTTGATATCCGCTTTTTATTAGTTGACATACCAGTAGCTATGGATCCGTGAACGATTAAATAACGCGTCTTTGTTTACGATGCTTTTGTTGCAATCGGTTATTCGGTGCTGCAGACACAGAAAAGATTTTGAACTCACTTCAATGGAGGTCAACATGATGTTGTCTGTACTGAAATGGTTTAACATCTTTAGGACGAGAGAAACTGTGAGACTTGGAACAACTTGAAGAAATGATCGGACCGTTAGAACACCAGAAAACATCGAAAGAGTTCGACAGGCTGTGCAGGCCAGCCCTCGTCGAATTTGACCTCCACTTTTATCATTATAAAATCTTGGTGGTTTAAAAACTAAAATACAATGACTATGTACGGCATTTTGGAAAAGGACTGTATTCTGATAACGAGTTGAGAGACTCATTTTCACTAATTGGGTGTTGTAAATAAACAAAATTTCCGGTACTGGTCAGAAAATAATAAGAGAGTAACTATGTGGTGCATATTTTGCATAATTGGGCCTTACTTTTTCCGAGATAATGGACCCACTGTGACGGTTAACTCGCAGCGCTACCTTACGATGTCGTCTAAATGTTTGATACCTGAATGGAGAAGAAATCGGATTGCTCTCAGTAGGGTTTGGTTTTAACAGGATGGGACTACTTGCCATATCTCAAAAAAATCCATGGCTTTTGTAGGAGAACATTTTTCAGGGTACTTTATTTTATTGCATGGGGATGCGGGGCTACCTAAAAAAACCACGAATTCTTGAAGCTCTTTAAAAAGCCGTAACTCGAGAAATTCGAGCATTTTGATGCGCTATACTTGAATGATGTATGAACAATTTTTCCATCCGCCTAGAACAATGCCTGGGCATGAACGGTCGCCACTTTTATGAGAGGTGCTGATCTGGCAGTTTAAGATTTATTTAAAGATCTTAGAATATGACACGTTAGATTTTGAATATTGTATTGAATTTGCGTTTTATTAGACTTAATGTTGAAGTTTTATTTTGTTAAATGGCATTATGTATACACTTTCTGTAAAACTTGAAGAATAGTCTATAACCTCATAATTTGGTCGCATAATTTTTTGCACTGAAAATTAAATCACAAAACCTATTTTGTACTCAAAAAAAAAAACAGAAACTAAAAATGTATGCTAAAAGGTTTTTGCTCAGATTGTTTGTTCCACATGATTTGTGTGCGTTCTCTATTATTAGAGTGCTTGATTTTGGTGATAACACAGCCTAATTCAATTTTAACTGCTATAGAAATAATTGAATACCTGCGTTCAATTTAAACAAAGGGTAACCTAGCCTCGCCTTAAACATGGTGTGCGATAAGCGGATAGTGATGGTAAATATGGAAGCCTTGACTTTCCAGTTCGCAGGACATAGCGCTTTGAGGAATGGTGTGTCGCAAGCAGATTACTTTTTGTGATTATGTTGTTTCTATGCCTTTGTTAGTGAGTTACGAATGTGAAACTGTAACCTAAAATTTTACATAAATATAAAGATTATATTAACATCAGGTAACACATTCAAAATTAAATGTTTCTTTATTAAAATGTGGAACAATTATTTTGCAGTTGAACTGAAAACGTAGTTATTAGGGCTACATTAATGACTGATCCTTCTCAAATGTAATTATTGTGTTACAGAGGAAAAATGAAATTATGCCGATTGCCTGAAGTGAAGGGTGATCCAAATTGAATTTTAGGACTTGAATTGCGAGCCGTTTGCGTTTTGTGAGCGTTTGAAGCCATCATTCGTACGTATTTCAATACATGGGAAAGTCGTTAGAAACGCATCGATATAATTCAAGTTTATTAAGAAAACAGGCTATTGTGCGACGAATCCTCTTTTTCTTTAAATGCTTTCTTTGTGAATAGTCAAAATTGTTGTATCTAGGATAGTGAAAATCCGAAAAACCAATTAATCGACAAAAGTGCGCTATTTAGTGTGCCTTGTGGGTCAGAGGAATAATTGACTCGCAGGACAAGGCTTGACGTGCAATGACTGAAATAGAGCTGTATTTGTTAATAAATAATATAATTTATTAAGGAAAGCTTAGTGGCCGAATGTCAGGGGAGTCGTGCAAGGCATTTGGCTGACATTATATTTTATATGTAACTTCTAAGTCTGCACTTTACACTGATTATTAATATTTTGTGTATTATTCAGGAAAAACATTCTAAAGTTCATTTTGGATCACCTTATATAAAGCAAAAAGTTTATTTTAAAAGAATTTATTTACAACTAATATAATTTTAGATGAGCAGGTAAGTTTGTTAGCTTTGAGCTGAAATGCCTTTTGCATTATATTAATTTACAGTATTTTATAAGCAGCAACACAATCAGTAATAATGTTGGACAACTACAGTAATACCAGCATTCACAAAATGTGCGGCCTTTACCTTTTTCTGGCTTACGAGGTGTCCGTAGTGCAGTGGGGCGGCAATCGCATAGTAGCGGTCACAGTTAAGCCCGCATATCGTCCATAAGACCAGAGGATGGAGCAGAGTGAACAAGAAGCCGTGTAGCGCACATGGGACCCCCAGGGAAAGCCAGCTACTCTTTGACAGGCCTGGAGCGGAAAATGCCAAGAAAAGTACTCCCAAAAGTGAGTTAAGTGCTCCGAGATGCAAAAGCAGCAGGCTGTTGGCGTTTGCTGCCTAAAATAAGAATCGTGAAACATTTTCTGTAAGAGGCGTAAAATTGTAGTGTTACCTTAAATAATAAAAGTAATGTGATATCAATTTGGCAATTTTATTATTATGAAATTATAAAAAAACAGGCGAACAATCGATCTTCCTGTCAAAAATTGGAGCGAAGCGAACTTTAACGTAGATTATGCGCTAAAGAAGTACATAAAGAGTAATCTTAAAAATGATGAATTTTTGAAAAAATATTGATCCATAATAAAATAACAGGGTTATTTGATATGGTGAGTGTAACTGGTAAAATAATACAAGGTGACTTAAATATGACCGGGACAGAAGGTACCGCGGAGCGTGGAACCACGCTTTGTGATTAAATTCCTCGTTGGGGAAAATGTCCCGTCTGCTGAAATTCACCACAGACTCCAATAAAACTATGGGGAAGAATGTCTTTAACAGATTCTTGTGTTTGAGTGGCATAAGTGCTTCAGAGATGATGGAGAATGAATCGTATGACCGTTGGCCACGAACGTCCGTCACAGAGCCAAACATTGATCGTGCAGATCCGTGAGAATAGGCTCAGCACTATTGAGGAACTTGGAGCAATGCTGTCCATTAATGTTGGTAATGTAGAAGACATCGTGAAAAACTACCTGCATCATCGCACATTAGGTACCGTGCTTTATGAGGAACGGAACAAAATGGTGGGCATGCAAGCTGCAAATCATCTTCTACAGCAGTTTGAAGACAAAGTTGATGCATTTTTAAAGTCTATAGTGACCATCGATAAAACGTGAGTGCATTACGTCATTCCTGAGTCCCAGCAGTCATCACACTAAGCGGCATATCAATTCTCCCAAACCCAAAAGAGCGCGGAAAAGCCGTTGGACAGGAAAACTGATGGCAACGTTCTCCTTGGACTAGTAGAAGATTATCCATGTAGACTTTCTGGTGCATGCCAAAAGAGTCAATGCAGTTTATTACTCATCTGGCAACAGACAGATGAAAAGCGCACAATGCACGCCCCCATACAGCCAAAACAACAATAAAAACCCTCCGGAAATTAAAATGGAGTATTTTGCTACATCCGTCGTACAGTCTTAATTTGGTCTCAAGTGATTTCTTCCTGTTCGGAAGGCTCAAATCAGACTTCCAAGGCGTCGTTAGTCAAACTGTTCGGGAGTGGATACGCCGCCAACCAAAAGCCTTTTTTGAAAAGAGCATCAGGATGCTTCCAGGACGTTGGAAAAATGTGTTGACTCTGGAGGGGAGTACGTTGAAGACTGACATGTGCAGTCCCGGTCATATTGGAACCACCTTGTAGTTTGTATATACATATATACACTACCGTCCATAACTTTTAGTATCTAAATAAATAATAAATATTAGCATGTCAAACTACAATTTTCATTAAATTTTGGACTCGCTCTGAACGGCTCTAACTGCTGCACATACACGAGGCATTCTTTCTGTGAGTTTTTCGCGGACATTGGTATCCATCTACTTCCAGGCGTCCTGTGCCGCTCTCCACAACTCTCTCGCAGATGATGGCCACCGTTTATAGATGTTCCGATCTAACTCGTCCCAGGGTAACTCATTTGGGTTATAGTCGGGGCTTTGTGGTGCCCACACCATGTTTTTCAATTTCTACAGTCCTTCATTCTCGCCAAACCTTATCTTGTTGTAACACAAACCTACGCCTACAAAGGTAGAGTCCAGATGGCACAGTGTGTCCGAGTAATCTTCCTTTTGCATCTAACCCTCCACCTTCACAAGATCGCTAACCTATCCGCCATCAAAGCAGACCTACACCATTATGAAACCTCTACTACGGCTGACTGTGGGTAAAACAAATCTCTCAGTCGTCCTTTCACCAGAGGATCTTCGAAAGAAAATTCGCCGTTTGTGGAAGAATATTTCAAACTTTGATTCATCTGTAAATAGGAATCTTTGCTAATCTGCAAAGCCCAAATTTTGATACTTCTAACAAGCGAGGCATTACAGTAGAGTGTAAAATTGGATTAGGTCGCGTTAGGTTCAGTTCTTGTTGAATATATCTCTCGATTTTGGCTCAGGTTCGCTTGCTTAAGAAAACCACGAAGTGATCTTCTCTTTCAGAAGATTTTTTTTGCCTTCCATACCAATTACGGTCGCGATTTTGACCGGTGTCTACTATTGATAACTTTGATAGCTACAATTTTTGGCCGATTTTTGACCGAGATGCTTTCTTTATAAAAAGGCCACTCCTGTGTTCTCTTCTCAATGTGCCTCCAATAGTTTTGAATTATGGGTCAAAAAGACAGATTATTCGAATGGTTAGAAAGGCTGCAAATTGTAGTATAAAAATAAACAAAACCGTAATTGAACGACGTAGGCTGATTAGCAAGAGTTTATTAGTGTTTTTTACCTATTATTTGGGGCTTTTTTATAGGAATCTTCAATTTATTAATGAATGGCGTTACAAAATGACAACTTTGATGACAACAACATTGCCACAAGTGACAGTTGTCATTCAGAGTTTTATAGTTGAAATACTGAAGTATCCTTTGTTAGTTGTGATACCCTAAAACTTATGGGCGGCAGTGAAACAATGAGGAGCAATAATAGAAAAATCAATTTAATACAGGCAGCGGTTTTGCGGCGCTTGATCAAATGTGACGTCAGTATCAACTTTCTTTCGCCATTTGTAGTACCCCCAGGGCACTCCCTCATACGAATAAATATACAACAAAGTGTACTTTAGCATTTAACTGGCATTGAGGCAAAAATTAGCCTGCCGCTCCGGGCTGTTTATGGAGTTGCTAGCGCTCTCTAGACGGCATTTCCATTAGGTTACATTAGCCCGGTCTGAAGTTTACGTGCGCAGAATGCAAAGTGAATTGTCCAATTTGCGTTGACGATATATACATTTAATATTCCCAATAGCGTGGCTCATGCCACTACCGTTTAGGAAATATTACAGTTGGAAGTTTTCACTTATACGCCGAAGGAGCAATTTGCTTTCAAGGTTCGACTTTAGATGTTCTTTTATAGTAGATAGGTTTAGTGTTTGCAAGTTGTTCATTTAATGCAATACACAACAATTTACCGGATTCATCACAAGTCAGAGGATTATATGTTACATTGGACTGATTATTATAATTATTCAATAATTAATTAGATTCAATGCAACTTTACTTGATACATCTAAAGTCAATTGAATTTAGTGTTGCAGACTTGGTAAGCAGGGCGATGTGTTAACATACGCAATATCTATTTCTTTTAAATTTCTATCTCTTATTATAATAAATACAATAAAACACTTCGAAGCAAACAAATACTGTCCAGAGCATTTACAAGCAACGTCAGCTGTAGTTGAGAACCGGACAGGGCCTCTGAGCTTCTCAGCAGTTTACTGTCCACAACGCCATGCTAGCAAACAAGAGCATTTCGAGCACTACCTCAGTACACGCGGTAATCGCTTTATCGCTGGAGGCGACCATTACGCCCAGCACATACATCGGTGTTCCAGGATAACGATCATTAAGGGTCGTGAAATGATGAACGCTGTAGCATCACATACCATAAATTTTATCTCAACTGTAGAATCGTCTTATTGGCTTTTCGACCTCAACAAGCTCCCTGATTTATCAAAAATATAAACCTTAATTCCTTTAAAATTAAGTATTGCCTTACTCCTCAATTTTATTCATTCCTGGCTCCCAAATAAATACTGCACATAGAAAACATCCATCCCGGTCTATTAGCAGAATCGATTAGAATTATTTTAAAGCTCAAATTAAAGAATCTCTACTTCTAGACATCCCGCTTCAAATGAAAACAGGGTTACGAAACGCAGTTGAACTGCTTGGGATGTAACTCCAAGAGAGACTGATCGTCCATTTATAGTTATAAAGGTAATAGATGAAAAAAGAAAATTAAGATGGAAAACTACCGAACGGATTTTAACCGAGTAATAGCCAGACTTAGACTATTCTTGAAACAACTAAAAACCAGGTCAATCTTGTAGATCTTTTATTTTTTAAAAATTTATTTTGGATATTTACAATCTGCTCGGTAAAGCAATATATAAATTAGCTGATACAAACACAAAAATGGAGAAGTAGTCCAATGACTATATTCTGTAAAAATTACAGCAATAGTTGTCTAAATCATAATGTTAGTTATAAAACTAAATCTATTGATCACTTTTTCTTTAGTCTTCTTCGCACTATTGGTGGTAAGGATAAGGAGATAGCTCTTCGTTTGGGTATTTAGGTATCTGTCAGTGGAATTTCGTATTTCTTCTTCAACGTAGGACATGCCAGCATTCTCAATTAGAGTTTTATTATTGACGTGCCAGGGGGCGTTAAAGATCTGTATTTTAGATTGCAATCTTTGGATAATTCTAGTATTGGATGGCTTAGTACAGCCCCAGAGCTGTATACCGTAGCTCCAGATAAGCTTGACGATCCATTTGTATAGTAAAATTTAGTGCGTTAGCTTGGATTTGCTACCTATTATACAATTCATTTGCTGTATTTTGAAATGTAGTTGTGTTTTTTATTATTATGAGCTTTCCATGTAAGGCGTTTGTTGTTGAACGTTACTTCTGGGCGCTCCAGTCTTAAATTAGTAAAGGCAATATGAGCTGATTTAGATTGCTTCACCGATATTTTCCACTTATTAAACCAATTTTCAAGAATATTAAAGTGTTGTTGGAGGTTATCTGAGGCCACATTTGGGTTATCGTTGACGGATATTAAGGCGGTGTCATCTCAAAAATTAGAATTTTTTGTGTTTCGTGGTTGGAACATCAGCCATGAAGACCAGGTAGAGGACGGGTTCCAGCACACTCCCTTGCGGCACATTTGACTGGCTGGGGTAAAGAGTTGATGTCTCAGTGTTGCAGTTTGTTTGGAAGTAGCGGTAGGACAGATAGGACTTTAATAAGAGGTAACAGGGAGTAGATAGATGTATTTTCAGTTTGTATGAGAGTCTCTTATGCCACACACGGTCGAAAGCCTGTTTGGTGTCAAGGAAGGCTGCTGTGCACAGTTTCTTTTCTTCCAATCCCTTAAGTATCTAGTTGATAATTCCGTGACTTTGCTGAATAGTGGAATGTTATGCGTGGAAACCAAACTGATAGAAGTTTGTTAATATCATATCGTAAGCAGGGTCATTAGAACATTTTAAACATAAAAGGGAGTAAGCTAATGGGCCTACAAGGTTCTACTTCATGTGGAGGTTTTCCGGGTTTGGGATCATTTCATGTTGTTGGAAAATAGGTAAGTCTTAACATGGTATTGTATATGGTAGTTAGTAGTAGGATTGCTTTTATAGGTTTTTCTGGGGCCTTATAACTATTGTAGTTGGATATATCTTATTTTACTTCTGTTGGAGAAAAAGGCTGTACAGGTAATTCCATCTGGCAAGGAATGTTCAGGAAGTTGATTATTTCTTGTTCTTCATTATTATTATTTGCAGGAACACTGTAGATAGGTATTCGGCAAATGCAGGTGCTTTTTCTTGATCACTTTTACCCCAGTTACCATCTGATTTTCTTATTTGGAGAATGTGCGTGACTGGTCCTGTGAATTTTTTTGTAGTTTTCCAGATGGAATGGTTTTATTTGGATAAGGTTTGGATAATGAGGGATTTTGATATCGTTTAGCTCTGACTTAACTTGCCCTGTTAATCTATTATATGTAGTTCTATCCACAGAATTGCGACTTCTTGCGACGCATGTTTTTTCTTTTTTGCTATTAATTCACGAATATAGAGAGAAATCAGCTGTGTAACTTGAGTTTTGTTCAGTGACAGGAGGGGATTGCCAGACAGCGTTTTGAATTACGCAGGCGAAATAATTTATTGCAGCATCAAGATTATCCGGGTGTTTTAATTAGAAATTGAGGTTTAGGTTATTGTCAATAAATTCACGAAAGGTATTCCAGTCTGTTTTAGATGTTGTAAGCTTAGGAACTTTTGGTCGAGATATAATTTGAGTACTAAGTGTTGTAATTATGGGAAAGTCATCTGTTGAGAGATCCCAATTAGGCACAATATTGAGGAAGTGTGATGATATCATTATCATTACATATATTTAATGACTGTTTGTACTGATATATATCTGTCACAATCGAAGGTCTTTGACTTTAAACGTTTTTAATTCGTATTTAAGGTTTTACATATCAAGTGTTACGCAATGCATACGAGCTTTTTCCTAGTTTCTTTAACAACAAAGAAGTCAATTAGATCGGGTAGTTTGTGGAGATCTGCGGGCCAGTATGTTGATACATCCGTAGATAGATAGGTACAGTTGTGGTGATTGGTGGCTCGCAATGGGTTTTTGCCCTTCCGTAGAGTAAGTCTAGATTTCCACTGGGTGTGTTTGGCATTCCAGAAGCTTTCAATTATAAATTTGTTTCCAAGCTGTTGAAAGAGAGTCAGATAGTCTTCCATTGTGATTGTGTGTCTGAGTGGACTATATATTGCAGCTATATCAAATGAGAATGGACGCGAGTATATGTATATAGTAATCTGTATTTTATCGGTTCGGTGAGCAGGTACTACATGGTGTGATATAGTGTTGCGAATGATAACAGCAGCTCCGCCGTGGGCTTTTCCACTAAGATGGTATATTGTGGCATGCGGAATAGTGGCATGCGGAATAGTGGCCTATCAGTAAGTGTGTTTCAGGGGTTACAAGCACATCCATTTTATTATATTTTAAGAAATTAATTATTTTCACTTTATGGTTATTCAACCCATTTGAATTTCATGAAGCAATGCGTAGTGGAGAAAGGTCCATTAATTATTTAGTTATTTTGTTAATGACAGGATAGCATATTCTGATTGATTAGTTGTGAGAAGATAGATTTAAATTCGTTGAGCAGCGTACTGAGCTGAGTTTCTAGATTTAATTGTTGGTTTTGCGGGATTATTCTGTGTGGAACTTTAGAGTAGGTCGGAATGTCGTTTATACCTTGTTGGGGGTTGTTTGTGTTCAGAAAGCTGGGGTTACTGTGTATGTTTCGGTTAACGAGATCAGGGTTGCCTCTTGCATTTTGCCAGTCTCTGTGAACTGTGCACCCTTTATAGTTGGCGGTGTGATTGCCTTCACAGAGTGCACACTTAGCGGGGGTATTATTAGATTTTTGACATGTTGTTGGGTTATGTAGAACGTTCAAACATCTGACGTCTTGTACACTGTATGATGTTTTTCTTTTTGTTAGATGACTCTACTTGAATTCGTATGTTGTATTGCAGCTCGTCAATATCTTTGTTATTTTCCTGAGGCTTTAGGTCAACGGGAGGGATTTCAGTTGAATTTGTAATATCTGTAATAGTTTCGTTTTGTAGAGATGCAAATCTATTTGCGGTTATTACATTTGTTGTTTCGTTAAAATTAAGCCAATGTTCAGCACTTTTCTTCCTTTTTTTATAACTTGCCATTTATGCTGAGATTCGCTTAGTTGGTTGTCATCGCTATCTTGGATTATGATATTATCGTTATGAGGTGTATTTATTGTGGGTATTAAGTTTATCATATTTTGCTGGCTAGTTGAAGGCTGTGTATAGTGAATTTGCTGGGAATTATTATTTAATTGAAGACCAGGATTTAATTGGGGATTCATTTTCATTTGTGTATAAGATTGCATCGGGAGTGTTGGCTGCGATTGGCTTTGTTGTTGATAATGTGGAATTTGAGCAAGTAGTGAATATTGCGTTATGCCATACTGGTTATTATAAGGCGAATTAAAGCCGCAACGAAAGCTCATTATGATTACTAAGGTCGCGTGCCTTGAGATTAAAAGAGTTCTAATTTTACACTTATAATCACCCGGTCCTGCGGCCGAGCGCGTTGCGCACTTTAATCTCTTCGTTGTGGTGCGCCCTTACTCGGTGAAAGTCGAGCGGAAACTCATAGACTTCTTATAGACCAATAAGTCCACTCTCGCTCCTTTTTTAAGGTTTTCAAAAAACTTTTGCTATTAAGACTTGGACCTTGTTAGTCGTCATAGGCCTGTCTATTTTAGGATAATTTACGAGAAATTGCTAATACGGCCTTCAAATCATTAGTATGTTCATAGAATTTACTAAATAGCAGATTGTAAATAAACCAGTAACAAAAAAAACTGTTGAAGTAAAATGGCTTTCACATAAATTCGAAAATTGGAGTAGTTTTTTTCCTAACTCTCGATAGTTGGAAAGACTAACTCAAAATAGCAGAATGTTTTCGAAAATGCGATTAAATGAAATTATAAAAGTTAACTAGCGTTCAATAATACTGTAAAAAAGTAGTGGTTAAATTATATATTGATTTTGCCAATCAGTAGACTGTGTCTCATTACTATCTATACTATATCGACTATAAGGATATACGTTTTATTAACAATCTCTATACAACTCAAAGGAAAATAATGGCTGAGCATGTGCACAAACACCCCGGGTCATACGGTAGCCGTTCGCATTGAAGGCACTATGCTTGCCGCTCGACCGTGACGGCTCGTCGTGTATACAGATATCAAATAGTTAATAGATAAAAAAATATTTATTATAACAAAAAATCAAATATATTGTAAGAAAATAGTTTTTAATTTACCTGACGAGTTAGGGTTATGACAACCAAAATGTACCCGTTGAGTAAGAGACCTAATAGTGCTATAACGGTTAGTGCCACTATAAGTCCAAGTGAGCTCATCTCGGTGAACGTTTCTTATGTTACCTCCACCATTGCTGCTACTGCCCACTTTAGCAACTCTTCTAAAACATCTGAAAGCAAACAACAATATAATATTATTAAAAACATCATTAAAAATGCCTTAAAGCTACACAAATTAAAATGTGAAATCAAATATATGATATAACTACTACATAGTGTGTATATAATAAAACGAATATTTGCTTTGAAATATTTACCTCGTTATGGTCTTATGAAATAAAAACTAGTCTCATGTAATGTGGATCTACAAGAAAAAATAAAACTCGGGTGATTAATTAACAGTTGGAGTTTTTTGATAATATTTTATTATTGAATTTTTTTGGCACTATTTTCTTGAAACAACATCTTATAAGAGGAGCACGAATACTTTGGGTCACCAATTTTGCTAAAATTTTGCAGGAATAAAGTATTGGTATAGACCACCAAATGCTATTGCGAGTTAAAATTATGAAGGGCTTATTAGTACTACTACACAGTAAGACATCTATCCACTAGTCTCAGTAACACTAAAGTAGGAGCAGCGCTGCGATTGCAGTGGTCGCTTTTTTGTTGCTATTACAAACAAAAACTTATAAAATACATAATACGCAAATAAATTTTGTATCTAGGCGGTGCAGTTATGTATATAAAGGATACGTCTCATATTTTTTATATGAAAGTCATCGCAATGTAAAACTCTGGTTGATTACTAATTAGACTATGCTCTACTGATTGGTTTAAGTGTTGACCCGATCTGACTTTGAGAGGATGTCGCAGTCCCTTATTAACTGCTGTAGATTTTTAGAAATTATGGCTAAGCTTAATAATATTAAATATTTAGAAAGTTTGAAACACATAGAGTGGTTGAGAAAAAAGGTTTTTTATGGTAATTTTAGGTTGCTACATGATGTTGTCTTGCAACAGCTACGCTATTTAATAAAAATAATGTTAACCTGCTTAAAAGTATGAGACATTCGTATCTAAGCATGAATATCTGTTTAATAGGAGCCAAATATGGCATTTGTATGAAATTAAAATTAAGACCAACTAACTTATTCATTTTACTGCTCGAAAACAATTATCAGTGATGAAAAAGGAATCTTAGTAACAACGATTCTGATTGTAAATGCAGCCGGTAATATCATCCCTCTAAAGTGCATTTTTAGAATCATACGGACCACGGTACACCAATAAAAATTGAGTTTATTTGTTGTTCAGTATGATGTTAAAATATTTAGGAAGTTCGTTAATGCCTCATACGCTTCTTATTTGTGGTAACCACAAATCATTTGTTTATTGAAATGATTTTGTTGGGTTTGTGCGAAATAATTCAAAACGCGATAAAAATGTGTCCGTGTTTGTGCCTTGTTTACGGCACGGAAAGTAACATCATGGCATAAGGTCGCGAGCAGCGAGTCGAGCTCGATCAGCCGTCAAGAGCGGACGTATTATCGCTGATCGCCCATTATCGCCAGACGACATCGATGTTACCTCTTCATACGAGAAGGTTACTGCAGGTTACCTTCCAAACCGCTCGCACCATTCGGGAGGTTCCATACAGGATATGTTCCGCCTTAGAATTCCACCTCTATATGTACGCACTTAGTACATCACTGGCTTACTGGTGAAGTGTAAATATAGACTTCTTTTGAGCGCTCCAACATTTTTTAAATTTTAAAAATATTTAATTAGTTTAATTCTCTTTGCTTTTGTAAGTACTCACAAAATTTATAAAATTTGAAACTTAAATAATTTTCTTTTGTTTAATTATATGTTCCTGTTTAAATATTAGTTTTTATTAATTAGAATTAATTGCCTGACTTTGCATGCTTGTACTTCTTTTTCTCCTACCATAATGTACAAGTGTTTTGTGACAATTCAAGATCTTCGGTGGAGCTATCTGCAATTACGTTACGGTCATCTTATTCTCATCACAAAGTACTACTAATTTCTTTTGTAAGACAAAATTTGTTATACAACTAGACATGTATGTACAGATGATATGTTTTTGCCAAGTTTAGTAAATTTAGTAAAGCCACAAATATTGATAATTCCTCAAACACTAGACAGAAAAATAACTAACAAAAAATTCAAAAGATATAAAAAATCGTTACCGAAAGTCAACCAAGGAAACCAAGAAAAAAGAAAGAGTAAAATTATAATTTGCATACCCAAAAATAAAGTATTAAAAGAAAACATAGGAGAATGGGTATTTAAAAAAACAGCAGTTAGAAAATATTGTAGAGATAAGACAAGGAAAATAAAACTTGATTTTAAGTCTGAAACTAAAGATGATAGCGGCAATGAGGAGAAATACGGAAAATAGTCAATTTTGTGCTCGCCCAAGTGATAAAAACATTGTACTTTACTCGAAAAAATTTATAAGTCTCTTTTTTACGAAAATCTTTAAAACTGACCACTTATTGTACAAGATGTGTTTTATTATTAAACGTTAACATGCCAACATTAACTTCTCACATTAGCTTTGCGAAATTTAAATAAATAATGGAGTTACTGTTTTTATTTTTAGTTTAATTGGCATGTCGTGCTTTCTTTTCTTTGAGTGCCATTACAAAAATTGGGTTAACTATTAGCAAGCTTAACGATTTGACACTGTTCTACATATATCTTAGGAGTGATTAACTAGTTCAAAATTGTAAAATTTAATAATGAGCGCACTTTCTAACAATCCCAAGCATGGATTAAGGAAGTTGCCAGAATAGGTGTTTAACAGCGAGACATTGCAGCTGTCTTTGAAAGACGGTCATCGTCAAGATCTGATCAAACCATTGTACGTTACTATTCGCATGATTCAAGCAATGCTGAGGTTGGTGTGAAAATCATCAACATTATCCTGTACCAACATTTAAATCTACGCAGAGATGGGAATTGTCGGATTTACCAGGAAATCTACCCTCACGGACAACAATATTATGGAATTTATATCGTGAATACTCGTTATAGATGACGAAACCCTTAAAGGGGTTGGCATCGTCATTTGCACATCAGCAGATTATTAATTAGACCAGTCTTTTTCCATAACGTCTCAATATCTTAATACACTTGTAATCCTTAAGAAATACTTCGTCTCTATTGCTTGACGATGTATTATTGATGTTACGATAGGTTATGGAATTCCAGTTCACTTCAGTGCTAACGTTCACTAGTACTTTAATAACAGCTTCTCCAATAAAGGGATTCTGTGATGTAACAATTTAGTATCGTGCACTCGCTGAAGTTTATAGCTGTAGTTAGCATTCACCCTGTATACAACAGATAAGTCGAAACGTCGTGTAGTATGCAGGGGATGTTAACAAGATTATGCAACAGCCAATTATTTGCAAAATTTGCATATAAATTAAAATCAAAAAATTAAATTTGAAATATGAATAAGAGGGCAGGTCACATCTACATATATAAAAGGACTTTGCTGGACTAGAAGCCTAATATCTAGGGAACTTATTTTATTTTACGACGTAAACATCCACTAAACGGGTTTATTTTTTTTAAATAACATTTTTTGAGCTACAACTTTTGTTTAGGATTTTTGTGGGAATAATTGCTAAAGAACATTGCAATTTATATTTTGAAAGTTTGGACAAGGAGTGCATATTAATTAAAATATATTAATTGTCATGTGTGGTTTTTATTTATATATATATATATATATATATATATATATATATATATATATATATATATATATATATCTTTCCAAAGCCTCGTGATCGACAGTTGGTGATGGGTTAAAACGTGGCTTGTCTGCCATCAACAACCCGTGGCTTCCTTCATCGGACCTTCGTCACCAACAGCACAGATCTCTCTGGCAGCAACGGTAGCTTTCGACTCCAGTTGAAATTTTTGGGAGAAAACGAGCTTTCCGATGAGCCCAAAATCGTACCTACTGAGTTGGCCAAAATTAAAAATGCGAACGACTTTTGGAACAACCTAGCAAACATATATGTAAGGGTAAGGCTCTAACACACAGTTTGAGGACACGGCCTATGAACTGAATGGTTCTCTTCTATGTGATATAGTTTCCTGCCTTCTTAACAGAAAGACAACTTTAAAGATTAAGATTCAAAGTTGTTCCAGAGCAACAGTTTTCCACTGGTTTTAAGAATTAAACTATAAACAACGGTCCATTTGAAATAAATTTTGCTGTTACTTACGAAAATACAGCTATTGTAGAAAAATATCTAGGAATGATGATAAAGGGCAGCAACTACAATACTGAATTAGTAGCTTGGTGTCGTCCGGTATCTATAGGGAAGAAAAGACGAGAGTAAGTAACGATTGTGTAGGCATTGGTTTGAATCATCACTATGTAAAGAAATGATACAGAGCGTATAGAACTTTAGAAGTAGTTTGAATGTTGCAATGACGACTATTTTGATGGGGCCTAACAAAGTGTCTGAAGTTTCAAACTACTGTTACTCTTGTAAATTTGTAGACGGGTTTGCTAGTCTGTGCTCAACTATATTTTACTATCAATTATAAGTATAGTTTGATGATTATCGTAGAAAGGGAGTTCTCATCAGACAAAATTTTATTCGCAGTAAGGCAAGCTTTCGGATTTTGGGACAAAAAAGATTTACTCCAACCTAAATATGAAAAAAATCGATTTTTGGTGTTGTAATTTCAAACGATCCTGTTATAGTTTTTTCCTACTTTCAGCAGTCGATTAAGATGCGCCCAAAGGACTGGCCAACACCTTCTCAGCTAATGAAACGATAGTTGCCTTCTCAATGTTCACCGTTTTAACTCCTGATTTGTCTTTGGTATGTAGTGGCGGATCAATGTAACAAATCGTCACAAGAAGTTCTTTAGATTGCTTTTACTTGCAGAGATTTTAAAGCAGAACATTACTCACTTTTTCAATTGAGGTGACCGTCATATTACCAATCGGGGTGTGTACTTCTATTCGCCGGTGTTTTGGATTTTTCAACTATATCTGTTGTGGTGCCTTCAACTGAACGTCCAGAGTAGGTTTTATCTTCAACGGTGGTGTAAACTTTCATATAATTGAGCTTAATTTCCATTTTCTATACGAAAGTACTTTATCACTGCACCAAATTAGTTTTATTCTATTTTCCACTTTAATCGCCTCCAGAATAGAGTCAACGCAATGTTTTTGGTTCAATTTTGGTCTAATCTTGTTTGAAGAGTGACACTTATCTGCCGCGACATCACTAAGTTATCTCGTGGAAATTTACCCTATTTATCAAACGGCCCTTATAAATACTGACCGTCACTACCAAAAAAGGTAGTTACTAATTGTAAAGCATTAATCTAAAGAATTTGTTAAAAAGTCGAGAGCGGATCCCCGCTCCAATTACATCTATAAAGTAGTATATCATTAACGACATTATAGCAGCTACAGCAATGTAATGAATTAAACATTATTCCTAGTTTATGTGGCAACGCTGCATGTTCAGTGAACGTGGTCAATCTTGGATTAATACACCGTCAATTAACGTTCAGTTCCTAGCAGGACCAGCAAAGAAAAAGCTGCTCTGATGTATTGTGCAACGTACTAAATACAGTTATCCATACCGTTATTGTCTTAGATTTGTGAGTATAACATTAACATAAAACATTCGGATTTAATTGTCCTTTATAAATAAATAGTTTTTAGGTTATGTCATATTTATTTCAAAAACACCCAATCAATTTTTAGTTCGTAAAGCAGTCAGGACAGTCCTAGGTCTACTTAAAAATATTTCTTAATGTTGATTTCATTAAAATTTTATTCTTTTAATTTAAATTTTCAGTAAAAATAAAAAATGGCTGCAGGGGTTAGACAAGATAAATAAAAAGTTAAGGAAACGGAGATGTTACTATTTTGATGATAGTCGTAAGCCAACAGTATCTATGTTTTTTTAACTTGCTTAATGACACTATGTTGTGGGTTACTAGAATAGTTTATGACTTCTCGAATAGTCAACTGGTTATTTAAATATTTAAGCACGAGTTAATACTTCTTTAGTAGCACAAAGTTACTTCTCAAATATCAGTGGAATTATAAAAATTTAGAAAGTTATTACAGTGACCTTGTATTTTGATGCACATGTTAGATGAGAAGAAGTGTCAAAATGATTAATGATTTGAAATAATGTCAATAACAATAGTAAAACTAATGCATTCAATTAAGTTCTACGACTATCGTAGCGCGGCAGAGCAGTTAGGAAGAGTATTTTTAGCGGAAGGTTAGGAATTTAGTGTAAGTCAAGGCCCACTTGCTGCACAGGCGGGTCAAGGTGAAACGAATCGAAAATAGTCAGATTGATCTTGCATTCAGGTCAATAAAATACGAAATGGCCAGCGCTAAGCGGACGTTGCCGGCTTCGGCGCACCTCCACTAGAATTAACTGTTAGGGCGCGAGCATTACGATGTAGTGCGAAATTTTGTCACTTGAATTACGTTCGCCGCTTTCACGCTGCTGTAACACAAGGGGGCGCTTTTCCGCTCGTGTTTGGGCTGTAGGCTTGATAAACCCCTCTGAGCGTACCCGCCACGAGGAGTGTTCTAAAGACCGGCGACTGTTCGACAGCACGTATTGGTGCAATTAAAAATGTATTTCAAACTGTATGTATAAGGAAAGTTCAAGTCAAATCTGAATTTTTGGGTGTACGAAATCAAAAACAAGTCCCAAGAAGTAAATTTTGATCGAACCAATGAAAGTTTTGCTGAAATTGATTATTAGAAATCAATCTTCATTTACCGAGTGCCCTATTGAGCGCTGCAGCTCTTTTCTATATTTTATCAAACAATCCAGAAATGTTATGCAGTGAGACTACATTATGGCTTTCTTTTAATGAAATAATTCAATAAAAAAGTACAAATATAACTTAATAAGAAATTTTTTTGCCCTGATTCTTTATCAAATATCGAAAAAATATCTCAAACACTATTGTCAAGAATGCAAAAGAGGAATATGGGAGGATTGGAACTAATTGCAGGGAAGTTATATAACGAATAATAGAAGTTTCTGGGTCAGAGTAGGAGGGGAATAAAACACAAAGATAATAAACTGCAGGTGAACATTAGTAACGTTGTGAGTCTTTAGGAAGAATATTATGAACGGAAGAAAACAATGAAGGATTATATATGGAAAATATAAGTAGAGAAGAAATAAAACAAGCGATAAAAAACGAAAACAGATAAGGAGAGAGGATAAGACAAATAGGAGCCAGAAAAGTATCTAGGAGAAGAATTAGCTCTGGAGAATATATAAAGGAATCTAGCATTACCTATATACAAGAAACCGATAAGTACAGAACTATAATGCCCATTATGGATAAGCTTTAAGATCTATACAAAAACAATTCGTAAAAGAAGAGATTGAAGAATAACAAGTAGCGTTCTTACAACGAAGACAGATGAGCGATAGTATTTTTATAATAAATCTAATAGATGGAAGCTTAGAGAACGGCGAAGAATTTATTCTGGAGTTTATAGGCCTCAAAGAAAGAGATATGGTATGGAGGTACCTAAAAGAAACTAATATTCTAAAAATATTCCTGCAAATAGTGCGAAGTATTTATAATAAAGGAAAGGAAAGGTTTAGATAGCAGAAAGATAGGAATTAAGCAGAAAGGTAGTCTCAGCCCCCTCCTGTTTATAATAGTAATGAACAAACTGATTAAAAAGACTAGAAAGGGAATGAAAAATCTTCAAGCAATAATAGGAAAAAACAATATGCAGAAACAAATAGACGGAAGAAATCGAATTGATGAAAATGGAAATAAACATAGGGAAAGTAAAAGAATGGTGATAAATGGGAAGAAGCTAAGTAAAACAAAAATAAAATGTAAGGGGACAACACTTGAGACAAAAAACAACCAATGAGAAAAAAAAGAGAAGAGGGAGGCTAAGGATAACATACTTACAACAAATAGTAGATATGGAAAAGGAAAGGGACAAAACAATAAAAGATATAAAGGAAATGACATTAAATAGAAAGATCTGGACGAAAGATCTGGGTAGATGCATAAAAAAAACCTAACCCATATCCAACTTTGGAAGGGGTACAAACGGGTGAAAGAAGAAAAAGATATACACCTCTCTTTCGTTCCCGTTTGGATTCTGTCATTCCTTATGGTACCAAATGAAGGATTTTTAAGTATTTTTTTATTATGTAGCCTAACTATCTTAATTTTTGTTTTTACAGTTTTAGTTATTTTATTTCCTAGTTTTTTATTATGGTATACCCATGACATTTTTATCATACACCAGTGGAACCACATTTTAAAGGCGTCTGATGTCTTGCTTAAGCTCAGGTTATGATCCATGATCAGGATGGTTTTAACAGTTTCATGAAGCACTATTAGGATGTTACTTTTTCATATGCATTGATTATTGGATTTAAATTGATACATCAAATAGTTCGCTTTTAAAATTCAAATCAAACAACTTTGAGCTGCTCAGTTAAGGACGAAAACGACATTCGAGAGGTCACTAATTTTTTTCACCTGGGAAGTACTAGATTAGGTACCGTTTTTTGGAATTCATCACAATTTTCCACTGTGACATTTTGGGGTTCAAAATTTAAACGCAGCCATATAAATACAAGTGTCAATCATGTTCATGATGTCAAAAGTGGCAACCACGCCAGATATGGTGGATAAAATCCATTTGACATGATTTTCGCAGGTCGCTGAATAAAGATGGTTGGTATTGAAAAAGCCATGCATGGATTTTATGAACGAGCTAATGAATTGGGCCTTAAAAATCGTACTTATTGTTAGTATGATTTTCAACTGCTCTTTCAAGGGCTACTAGCAAGTCACCTAATTGATGAAAGTACGAAATTATTTTTCTTAACTGAGCTTCCTCAGATTTATAGTTGTTCTCAAAACTCAAAAAAATTCTGTTTAGAAGGAGGTTTTGATCAAATGAAAAGGTAATTGAAAAAAGTAGCTTCGACAAGAAATTAAAAAGTTGGAACAAAGTGGGCCAAAGTATATTTTATAACAATTTGAATTATGACTTCACAGGGACTTTTTTATTTTTATAAATGTTTGAGTATCTTCTCTTTTTAATTTTAAGTTCTATTTTAGAGGAATACTAAACAAAATTTGAGGTTTTACCAGCCTGCCCTATAGTTGAAGAATTTGAGTAATTAAATTCAGTAATGACAATCTCAGGTGGTACTCAAGAAAATGCCTTTCGTTTGAGCGTACAGGTCATACTCAATTTTCATCAGTGGCGACCAAAAACTACAGGAATATATTTCCTTCGTTGTGGTATCTATTCAGAGATCATCTTTTGCTAATTGGTGTAATTTTGTGGGTTTATGAAGGACTCATTGTAACGCAATTTTTATTATGTGGAGTTTATATGATCAGACAGTCCACGATAGGCCAGTGACAATAAGATTTCTCACTAATTTTATCTTTTCATTAGGGAACGACCTCTGCAGGCCAAGTGGTGGTTCATTTTGATCTAAATGAAACGCATTGAATCACTTAACAACCGTATTATCGGCACGAACTTTAAGCAAGCCTTCCACGGGCCACCTGGATCTTTATTCACAATTGTTATTAAGTTAGGATTCACCCTTTTCTGTACTGATTTCGATTTTTATACGTCCTATTAACGACTACAACTTAAATTACAACTTTCGCAAGTAACCATCTCCATTTTTAATTCTTTTGATGTTCTCTTCAATTTCAAATTTTAAAAATGTTCAACTTTTTGGGAAGTATATTAACGAAAGAAAGGAAAATAGAGACAGAAATCACAAATAAAGCAAATAAATCAACAAAAATATATTACACCATAAATAAAACAATATTAGGGTATAAGCACATACACAAAAAAAAGGTAAAAAGAAAATCCACAATATGATAACAATATCAACTATAACATACGCGTGTGAAAACTGGACACTAAGAAATAAAAACAAAGTTAAAATAAATGCCACCTCAGAAAAATTACTGGGAAAACCAAATGGGACAGACTAAAAAATGAAGACATTAGAGAAGTAGCAAAAAAAAACAATAATGGAAAAGATAAGGAAAAAGCAATTAAACTGGTACGCTTACGTAGTAGGAATGGAACCAAATCGAATCACAAGGAAAGCAATGAAAGTTGTAGAATCAACCAAAAATCAAGAGGATGACCAAGAAAAAAATGGATGGACCAAATTTGAGAAATAGGAATAGAAAGAGGAAAGAAAGTACTACCAAGGGATAGGAAGGAATGGAAAAACTGGCTGCAGGATCAGAAGGAACATCCAACGCCTGAAAATGCAAAACTATTAGAGAAGAAGAAAAATGTTCATAAAAGTAAAAAGTATTAAGGCTGTCCGAATGAATGTTTTGTGACTATGGAGACCTATGGAGAAGATTCCAAACGCCATGGCATCAAATGAGATCATACTCTGCGTTCTTAATATTACCACCATTGATGAAGAGATCAATAGATACAACATACAATCATTGACAGCTTGTAAGATTAGTTTAAATTAAAAGTAAAAATAAAAAAGATTGTATTATAAACATATAAGAAACAAATTTTCTTCATTTTCTTTTTTTTCCATCTCTTTCTTGTACCCCTTTCTGGGTGGGGTTTGGTTAGATTTTTTTATCCATTCATCAATTTCTTCAGTTTAATGCCATTTTCTACATCTCTTCAATTGTTTTTCTCCTTTTGTTACCCTTTCACCTTTTTGTAATCATGTTTTTCTTGGCCTTTATCTTCCCTTCTTCTCATAAACAAATTTTAAACTTATTTAATTACAGATGATTAATTTAATGAACACTTCAAGGGCAGACTTTGTACATTGTTTTTGTTTGCATCTTTCATAATTGAAGGAAAAAATTGATAACAAAATCGTACTGGTGAATAGGTCAATGATATTTGCTACAAAGTAGCCAGATATCCTAAGCATTTTGTTCCGTAAGATGAATTAAGTAAAGTTGCTTGTTGAAATGAAGATTGCATTTCTGTGCTTGTTTTTGTTTTGCGCGCGGAGTATTGATGTTGCTGCGGTAAGAGGTAAATGTTTACATATCTTAAATGCTATCTTGTTATAAACGAGATTAATTACGAACCAGAAGTGCAATTTCTGCCCATCACGTGTTCCTGGCGAGAAGTTATGGTTGCATAATACAAGCAAAGCTTATTGTGAATACAAAAATTCCATGGTAGGGAAAATAAAAGCTGAAATTTATAGTCTGCAGGAAAAGAGTGATATTTCAGTTAGATATAAACTAAATTTAGAATGACCTTGACCACTATTATCACTTTATTGTAAAAATTGTACCAACATTTTTCTCTTCTTCAGCTATAAAAGTATACTTTTCTTCAATTTCTTGATCCCAGAATGTATCATAATCTTTTTACCATTCTTGCCTAAAGTTTCTTCTCCATGTTTTCCTATACTTTCTAATTCTCTGTTCACATCTCTCTACCATCCTTACGTTTCAGTCTTCTATTATTATTTTTTCTTGTTTTTCTCTTACCCTACTTATTAAATATTGTAGTTCTGTGCAGAATTCTTTTACTTTCTTTACCTCTGTTTCTTTTGTTTTGGCGTACATTTGTATTTTTACTATCATGCCTTTTAGTTCAATGTGCATTACTGGAATTTTGGGGGATATCACTTCATATTTAATTATTATTCTTTCAATTCTTTATTAACTATTATAGCCAATCCCTCTTTTACCCTGGGTGAGTATCATAGATTACAACTTTCATTTAACCAATTTGTTCATTTCCTGTTTTCTTTTGGATTGGTAATTTCTATGGGGTCTATTTTTATTTCCATGCAGCTATTTTTACTTTTTCCTTCTTGTTCATTCCGTTTTCGTTGCCTAAGTCATTATCATTTTCATCTTTATCTTTCTTTATTAGTTTTTTGTACAGCTAGTTCTGGTTAATTTTCTCAGTTATTTCTCCAATGTTGTTCTGATGTCATCTCGTTCTTTGTGTTTATTTTTTCTTCTCTTTCTCTTTGGGTTCTTGGATTTAGTTTTTTGCACTTTATCATTTATTATCAACTTGTGTTTTAAGTGTGCCTTTTGTCGTTTCCTCTTGCCCCCTTTCTTATTGGGATTAATTGTTTTCGCCTATATTTTATTGCATTTCGTTAGCTTCATTATTACTGGTATTGCTCTTTTTTGTTGTATTTTTCGCTTTTTTTAATTTCTTATATATTTCTCGTTGTATCTATATTTATTTAAATTTTGTTTAAGACAGTTATTATCTTTCCCTGTGTTGTTTTTTAACTTTCGTGTTTTTATCGACTATTCCTTTTATTATCAGGTTGTTCCTTCTAATTTGCTTTTCTAAGATTTCAATTCTATTTTCTTGTCTTACTACCTTTTCTTTCGACTTTTTATTTTTTCCCTTTACTTTAGTCATTGCAGATGTTCTAGTTTTTCGACCATATCTGTTAGCTTACTTTCTATTCGATGTAGTATCTCCTAGTTTTTTTCTATATTACCTTATCTTATTGCTTTGCTATTCGCTAAGAATTGACGCCCGGTTCAACACCTTGGATGTTTGTTCCTTGCTATCCCCGTAGTGATGTTTTTATATTAAATAGCTGTTTAGTTAAGGGTTGATCGTATTTGAAATGTATCCTATTGCGGCTCTGCATGTTGTTTACATTCAGCGTAGTAATAGGCCAGATGATTCCAGTCGACCCGTCTCGAGACCAGTCTCGTGTCAGTACGTTGAAATTTAATTTATTATTTCACTCTCCGTTCTAACCCTCCCTTAATTTTAGTTGGTGTAGAATGTGTAATTTTCTTAAATTGCTTGTCTCACCGTCACACTTAAAATTCTTAGGCACTAATTAAATTGTTAGTTCATAATTTTACTTCGAGGAAAATTTGCAGGGCCGTCCAAACCATATTTCAATATGTTCTAACGGTTTTGCTCTGCATAGTGGTGAATAACACGCTTAAATTAACTTAACTACATATTTATTTTATTTACAGAAAATCTACTGGTAATCACTTGTTTCCAATATTCTACTTCCCCTAGCAACTTTGTTGATATTTCAGCAATGCGGGTCGGTTTTCGGGCCTTCGAGAATTATTTAGAAATTTTCGTATTGTTCAAGTCCTTGCACGTGTATAAGCACCCCAAGTCTCACGGAACTCGCATTGAATGCATTATGTCCGGCACTCGACCGTGACGACGCGGCGGCCGTTAAGTAGTGAGTTCGAAAATCCTTTACTATATGCGTTTTACCTGATCTCTTTTATTTTTGGTGCTCAATTAGAAATGGTATAAATTTCAAAAAACATTTGAAGCTTGCTTTTCTCATTTCAACCAACATAGCCGAAATATTTACTCAACCAACTGAAGGTAGTTTTGAGGTTGGGGAGACTGAAAAAATCAGGTTTTTTTCTATTTGTTTCCTTTGAATGCGAGTGAAGAAAAAAGAAACTTACTTTTGAGACAACCGTCGCACCGTTTAACAGATGTATGTTTTAAATAACTTTTTCGTAAATTATGAAATATTTACTACTCTCGTTATTTTAAATATACCTACACGGCTTTGTCAAAAGTAGCCTTGCTTTATGTTTCTAAAAGAAACAAGTTGTTAAACAATTTTCAAGTATTCAAGTATTATTAAATATTAAGTGAACGCAGAAGTACGTGTTTTATCGGCAAATACAAGAGTCCGCCTTGTAAGAGTAAACAACAGAGAATATAACTCATGCCCGCGACTTATTACTCTAAATAATTATTGACCTAGCCTGCAGCAATCGATTATTTCTTCCTTTCTGTTCTAGTTGGAATTAGGTTACGTAGTAATTCTTGTAACTTGCAATCTTCGCATTTTGTCTGTTTACAAGATGATTTTCTTAATAAATCAAATATTTAATTCTTAACGCACAGGTTAAAAAAGCAATTCGTGGATAATTATCAATATATAGATAAATATTACGCGTTTAAATGGTTTAACTAATAAAAAAAGTGTGCAACAAATATTAATTTTTTAAAATTATTATAAGATCCTTCTGTTTATCTCATCGATCATGTCTGTCTATCCGTATGCACAAAAACTCAAGAAAGACTCGAGTTACTGGAATGGGAATTAATATATAGTTAAAGTTGGATATGTTATTGTATATTTTGTTAATAATTTTCATTTATAACATAAAATATAATGTATAATTATAAGTAGTATTATGTATGATTTTAATCCATTTACTTTGAGCAATTTGGCACAAGTGAAACTCACTTGTAAGTGCATTTATTAGGTAGAGTAAAACTTGAACCAAAGCATTATTATTAAAGCCGTTAAAAATTTTATGTAGCCTGCCAATTAAAAACTTCACTAAACGCCTACAAATCCGTTGTATTCTTATCGAATTACCCATGTCGGCATTAAGTGCCAGCAATCGCAAGCCACGCTGTCGTACTGCAAGTCACGTACCATCTTTTGATGAAAGTGCGCAAACGATCTACTTAGCTGCGGTGCGAGTTTTACGGGTTTCTTTAAATTGGCGACCGTAATCTTGAAATCAACTCATAATTTGTTATCTTATCGTTGTGATTGTATTTTACAATTTAGGTTTGTAAATGTAGTTGTTTGCGCATACGTATAGTGAGTGTCTTGTTGACGGTTACGTGCAACGTTTTTTTTTAAGTTGCAGAAGTTAAGAAATAATGTTTTCCACAGAACTCTCCAGTGAGTTAAGGAACATTCTCGATGCCGTCACCCCCAGATTTGAAGAGAGCCTTAAGCGGGTAAGTTCGCCCAGTTATTCTTATAACAAACTTTAAAGGAAGACCATTGCCGGCAAGTTTGCGCTTTAGCGGATATGAGGAAATCGGTAGATTTTGGTGTCAATCGGTTCGTATCGCCTAGGTGAGTCGATTGATATCCCCTCCATCCCGGACTCTCGGAAACTTCGGGTGCAAAAGTTACGCTGAAAGTTCCTGTTGGAAATGCATTGTTAATGCGTTTTCGACAGACTTGCTGTCTGTGGCCATAGAAAATACATTACGAGAAAATTTTCACTGAAAATATAACCTAACCATACGACATGACGACAAAAGCCTAACCTACCCGAATCTAATCTAACCTAATTTTATTTTATTATTTGATGGTGCCGCGGCTGTCGCAGGAATAAGGTGCTTGACGCTATGCCTTTTTTAAGGAGACATTGAAGGAATAGCCGAGTAAAAGTTGGCCGCCTCCACACGCTGCCTCCTGAAGCGCAACGTACGCGAGAAGTAACTACGAAAAGTCAATATTTTGTATATCATTCAAACAAGCAATTAAAGACGAGTCCGACGATGCCAAAATCATTGGCTCCCTTGAACACGTCACCGCGACTAGGAGGTGACAGAGTGAGGGGGATCCCCTAATATCTGTCTAGAAACCTTGCATCGTCGGAGGCTGATATTAACTTTGAGCCATTATTAACTAATTAATGTTTTCCTCTCTCCCCTCCTTAATTAGATCCCCATTTTGCCCTCCTTTCAAGGCTACTTCTTGCGTACGTTACACTTAATTAGTGGCTAAATGGTAAGCATTAATTGCATTCATTAATAAAAATGTTTTTCTATATGTTTGTATTGTATTCTGGCATATTTATTAAACGGTTTAAAACCCTCGCGCATTCAAGATTGGGTCAGGTTAGGTTAGGTTAGATTAGATAAGGTTAGGTTTGGTTTAGAGGACAAAAGTCTCAGAGTGGTTATTTATATATATTATTATAATCTGTACCTCTCTTACCGTTAGGTTTAGAGGAATAATATAATCCATGTTAATCACCTAAAATAAAGTCGACGACATAAAAAACTACATAAAATTAGAGACTATTGCATTCTCAAAACTTTGGATATCAAAAATGCTTTTAATAGCGCAAAAGAACTACATAATGGAAAAATTAGTAAATATCTAATAAATCTAATAAGTAGTGATCTCGAAAATAGAATCTTAATTTTGGAAGAGGGAAAACAATGTAAAATTTTATGTAGAGTCCCGCAAGAATCGGCCCTTGGGCCACTGCTCTGGAACATGATAAAATACTACAAATAAGCCTACCAAAGATACTGAAATATTATGCTGATATCACAGCAATACATATAACAGCAAAAAATCATTAAACATCGTACGGGGATCGCAATAAATAATATAAAAAAGCCAATAAAAGAACATCTTCTTGAGTTAGCCATGGAAAAGGCAGATATGGTTATATTCAATGGGAAACACAAACTAAAAGATCTTAAAATTAAATTACACTATACTATCATAGAAGCAAACGAGCAATTAAAATATCTAGGATTAATCCTTGATAGAAACTTCCAAATTAAAAAACATATATCAGAAGTAAAGTAGCCAAAAGTGAACGGCGCAAGGCAGTATAAAAGAAAAATTTATAATCTCGGTGGTCTGCTCAATAATCTTCTATGACGTAGTTATTCGGAAGGGCATTGAAGTATAAAAAGCATAAAAATGTTCTGAAAAAAGAACAAAGAAGCAGTTTGAGTAATCGTACACCCAATAGACTCAATAACGGAAGAAAAAATCTAAATGTTTAAAGCAAACAAGGGACAAAAACGAAGAAATAAGAAATTAAATATTAGTAAAACGGCAAGACAGGTGGAATAATCCAAACCGAAAGGGGACATGGACCAAAGCATTACTAAAAACCTAAAAAAGCAGACCAACAGAAAATTCGGAGAAGCGAACTAGTACGCCACACAAATGCTTAGTGGTCACGAAAGTTTTGGGCCTTACCAGAAGAAAATAGGGGAAACAGAGGAAGAAACATGCATATACTGCACTGATATAAGAGACTTTCTTTAAATGTTCTGAATGACAAAACATGAGAGACAATACAAATATAAATATGGGAGTAAACATAGACAAAGAAAATATATGATATAATGCTACAGAAAGAAGAAAATTAGAAAAAATTAGAAATATCGTAAGAAAATATTTTTAAAGATAAGGCTATAGACGGATTTTAATATTATATAAAAGTCAATTATCCTGAAGTAATATTTTATAGCAATTCCAGGGCACTAATTAATAATACGGTAAACGGGATTTACTGAGTAGGGCACCTCTCTTGATAGCCTCAAATTGATCTCAGCATTCGATACGTAAAAAGCATTCCTCAGAATCAAAGGAAAAAAAGGTTAGGTTAGGTTTCTTTTAGACAAAATTAGGTTGTTGTCTTTGACAATGTAAGGTTAGTTTCAACGTTGTATAGTTATGTTAGGTTTTCAGCGAAACTTTTCGTGATGTCCATAGACAACATTCTAGACTTTTTTTTGACAAGTCTGGCGAAAACAATGTTGTCTACGGCCATAGAAAACGCATTAATAATGTATTTAAAAAACTTTTAGTGGGCATAACTTGGGCCTTCGAAGTTTCCTAAAGTAGGGAGGGGCATTTTTTGTTTGAGTTTAAGCAAAATTGATCTAGTCCACAACATTGTGGATTATTGTGCCCACTAACATGCATTTAAATGCTAGGACATTCACACATACTCGGGAGTTGAGCGAGACTCGAACTCGCGCACGCCGGCTAGAGGACAGAGCCAACTGGTTGAACCATCTGAGCCACTGCGTCCCCACAACATTTTCATACCCAAATGTTTGTCTAAAATGTTGCACTGGTATGGTAAAAGTCTTTATTATTTCACTCAAAGTTTACTTATCGTCTGTCAAAAAGCTTTCGTGGATCTTTTTTTATAATTTCTAACGTAGTCTGTCAACGTCGAATCTATTTTTTTATATTAGTTCGAACTCTTTCAAAAACAACATTAATTTGGTGTGAATTCATAGATTTGGACTTCTTTCTAAAAATATCTCAGGTATTTAATTTGGTGTTCTATCAAATCAATAACAAAATAATTGACTGAATAAGTCTGAAGGCCTTCACAGATGACAGCTTCATAATTTTTTTTCTATTCTCGAATTGTTAGATCATGTTTGGAGTTTGAAAACTCTTGTTTTGTCTACAACTGTGGTAGACATTAAAGGAAAATATCCTCCAAAATTAAGTACTATCTCTTGTGTTGTAGTAAGGATGACTATGAGAGCCTACTGTTGACTTCGACGAGCTAGCTGCTAACGTTAGTCGGCTCATTGCAGGTCTCTCCTGTTTGAACTTTTCCAGATCGGAACTCTTCGATGGTTTGGGCTCTTGCACCTGTTTTTTTAAATATATCTTTCATGGTGGACCAATATTGCTAAAAGAGCCTCAGTTTTGGACTGTTTTGTACATAATCCATACCATTATCAGCTTACCACACTTTCGTTGCCTTGGAGCAGTGGCGCGTCGCGAGATCTGACCAAAAATGAGGTTTAACATCGTGCTGCTGTAGGATCGGCAAAAAACCTTTTTGCAAACACTCTTTTCGATAGATGTTCGAGCTGATACTCAGTGGTGATGAGAGCTCTGCTCTTCAAACCGCAACTGCATCTGGCTTAGCAGGCGAGAAATTTATTCGCGAATTTTACTTTCTGCTTTCTGGTGCAGTCTTCTGAAGCATCTTTCCGGCTACGAGCAGTGCAGTAATCTTGCCCAGCAATAAAATCATCCATCACCACGCACTCATATAGTGTTAATAGATCTTCGTGCAGCTTACGGGAACAGGGCTGTGCTGTTTGATTCTGTTTCGCCAATCAGGGGCTGTTTGACATCTAAAACTTTTCAGACCGGCTCCAGATTTTAATTTTTGCACAAAAGACTGCGACATTTGGACTGTCTTGGATACACGAAGTTGCAACACGCTCTATTCCTTCTTCTTTTCTGTCATTTTACATTCACTTCCACTTCTTGGACTAGACACGACGAATGTGCCAACGTTACCAGTTATAAGGAATTAAAAGGTCTTGAATGGAATTTAAAGACGGAAGTAAAAGAATAATAAAACGATAATCAAAATCGGTTATAGTAGGCAAATTGTTCTACGTTGTATTGATAAAGTTGCAAGCCTGATGGGGACCATTCTAAAGAAACCAAAGCCGAAAATCATCTACATTACTACAACAAAAGTGATTCTCTTCGAACATCAACGACATCTGTGCTTCAACCAATTCCAAAAATCATTCGTTGTTGAACGTATTATGGAAAATTCCGGTCCGAGTTTGACTTTTAGAAAATACAGGTTTTATCACAGGCATTATTACCCGAAGAGAGGAGATTGAAATTTATAAATTTTAAATTAATTTTAATAGAAATGGGGGTTTTATATGTCGCGATTTTGGTTTTCTGTCGATAAGCGCTTCTCTCTACCAACTCGCCAGTGGAAAGGCTAAGGCGCATGGGATAGTAGCTTAATTTTAAAAAACATTTCTTATGAAGATATCTCTCGCAGTCGAGAAACTTTAAGAGTTTCTAAACTTTGAATACGGTTTAATCGCCTAAAAACTTTAAACTTAAAATATGAATATATAAATGATGTAACAAGGCAACATTAATCTTTTTTTAAGTCTAAGCGTGCTCACGCTATCTCTATGTGACGCGCAGGTATTTTAATATAATTTATAAATTAATAATGTTAAATAAAACAATACCCTAATTTTTTTTTAAATTAATATTTAATAATGAGTTTTTTCAAAGTTAACAACGCTAGAACTAAGCAGGGATAACGGAAAGCATATATATCATTATAATTATATCAATTAGAAGTATATTTAACACACGAGAAGTGTAAATACCTTTATTAAAATTAATAACGGATCATGTATTTTGATATTTTCATACAGAAGAAAGTTTTAGTTACGCTGTTACCATTTGGGTACTAAACGAATGTGGAATGCTCCGTTACATGACATTTATTGATTGCTTTCTACCGTTGACATTCATATAAGCTGTAGGTAAATATGTGTACATGTAGCTCATAGTTTCGTTTGATCTATGCATAATTACAGTCATAAATAGGCGTGCGTTGGTAGGTAATAATGGAGCAACCGTTTCAGCGTGTCGGCGATGGTGCTGCTGAAATTTGTTGGATGTTCCGATAACCTTTTAGTTATTTGCCGAGATACTTCAAAATGGATCAAAAACACCTATCGATTCACAAAAATAAAGTTAGTGAAATGTAAAGAGGGCCGGACCTGGCACGAAAACTCGTCTGCAAAAAGTGAAAGCTAAGATGTCGGCTTTCTCATAGGAGACGCGATACCTTATTTTTAGATTGCATTTGTAGGTGCTTCTTGTGAAAAATCTAAAAGAATTGAAGTTGTGTAGGGTATACAGCAGTATTTTTTCTAAAATGGCGGGATATTCTTGTATGTGCTTAAAATGCAGACCATTATTAGAGAAGGGATACTGGGGTCACTTCATACTGAATCAGAAATTGATGACTACAATATACTATATAAAAGTTAAACTATTATAAAAATTAATAAGAAAAAGGATTGTAATTTACCTGTTGGGGACATTAGAAGCATAATGACGATAAATTATTGTATGTGTAATATATTTAAAACCTATATAACGACATGATAACTTCTTTTTTATAATTCCTGCTTCTCCGATGTTTTATCGGATTTAAGGAAAAAGGACTGGAGGCACTAACACAATCGACCCAGTCTGGCAAGTCTAAGGTGTCCGAAAAACGAGCTGGAGGAATTTAAAATGATTTTAAAGGCACATTGAATAGAATGAACGAAATACCAACAGTAGATGCAACTTTATTGTAAAGAATAGCAAAGAAGAAGAGCTCTGTAAGTTAATTAGTAGCAAACACATTCGCTATGACACTTGGAAAGGGCGAGCAGTTAATAGACTTTGCTGCAGCAAAAAGAATGAAAGTTTGAAGCATCTACTTACTACACAAGGATGTGCATAAGCAAACTTGGATATTTACAAATTAAGAAACCAGAATCAAATACGTTGTATATATATTTTTTACCGTTAATATAGTACAAATGTGATCTGGTTTTGAAAAGACTGGAATCATATAGGCAGGGAAACAGGTTAAAACAGAAAAATGAAAAACCAATAAGTAAAAGAGAAGTACGAACAAGTTATATACGCTATGGCTTCTTAAAATTCGGTTATGCAGTGAATAACGATGCCTTTCTTTATAAATTTTGGTTTGTTTAATCCTTTGCCATTTCTTTAGACAATATTGTTTTGAATAAACTTAATTAGTTACTAGTAGATTTTTTTTATAAGCACTGGTTGAGTCGAAAACTAGAATAAAAAATACTTTTACGTCCTTGAACTGTTATTCAACACTGCCAATCATTCCTTATGTTACTGGACATTGTTTTAGATGTTTATTTACATTAAAAGTAACTGTTTAATTATAACACCACAAAGAGACAGGAAGTCTTGGGGATCACCATTTCCCTGGGTTATCACGCGTAATATACGTTGCAAAGGACCGGTTTATCAGACTGTGACAAAACAATATCAGCCAGTACAATAAAGCGGCGTCTTCAGGAGGGTAATCTTCATGGTCGTATTGCGAGCAAAAAACCGTTGGTTCGGCGTGGTAATAAAGCTAAACGACTTCGATGGGCTCAAAAGCATCGTCCCTGAACAGTGGCAAAGCGTATTATAGACCGACGAATCTAAATTTGAATTTTTTATTCAGAAATGGATGAACTTTGTGCAACGACCTAAGACTGAAAAGAAGATTTAGGACCGTATTGTCTTGAATGTCAAGCACGAAGGTGATGGGAGTGTTTTTGTTTGGCTGGAGTAGGGGATATAAAAAAGTTGATGGCATTATGAGGAAATAATAATGGTAAGATTTTAGCCTCCGCGTAGGGGCACAGTCTGCAAACTGCGAAGTTAAATCTCTCATATGTTCGCTTTCTTTTGCCCGGTCGTCGCGTACCATCTTTGATACGGGGCGATGTGGCAAGCACCGCGCCTTAGACGACCGCCATTATTATCCCTTGTTCGAGTGAATGCAGGTACTCAATTATTTTGTATGACTGAGTAGGCCACCCGTCAGGCATCAGAGAGCACCGAGAATGGAATCCGGGTCCGTCCGCAACGCAGCCCGCGCCTCAACCACTGGACCATTCTGGCATTATGAGGAAAGAACAGTATAAAATTTTTTAACAGGAAACATCCATCTGGGTTGCAATTAATTGGGAAGAGATTAATGATAATCCAAGAAAACGACTCTGAATTTACTTCATAGCTTTGTAAGGACCATCTAGCAAAAAAGAAAAACAAAAAATGCTTAAAATAATTACTTGGCCACTGCGGAGTCTAGACTTCTATGTCCAAAAATTATCTATGGAGGCTTCTTCGAGATGCTTGGAGAGTTTTACTACTCCAGAAATTAGAAAAATTAATCAAAACAATGCCTATAATCGTAAAAGTAGTACTATATGCAAAATACGGTTTTTGATCATTCTTAATTGTTTTTTACGTATTGTACGTTATGTAATAAATTATTTTCTTACATTAAAATGCACAAATTTATATATATTTTATTTAGTATCCATACTTCCATGAGCGTTAGTGTATCTTCTTAACGAAGATTTGCGACCATTAAGGCTATCTTAATTTTCGATACTGCTGCTCGGAATATGGAGCTTGTGCTTTTCCCAAACCATACTTGTAGATTTTTTAGCCAGGATGTTCTTCTAGCGCTTTTCTTGCCCTGTACCTTCCTCTGGATAATTAGTTGTAATAGTTGGTACCTTTCCTTACGCATGACATGTCTTAAGTATTCTATTTTTCTTCCTTTGTTCCTATTTCTTTACCCATTCTTGGTAGAACAGTCTCGTTTATTATTTTTTCAACCCAAGATATCTTCAGTATTCTTCTGTAAATCCACATTTCAAATGCTTCTATTTTAGTTGATGCTTGGGTGAGCGTCCATACTTCTACTCTGTGCAAGAGAGCGGGCAGTACATAACATCGTGCAATGCGCATGCGTAGGTTTAGATCTCGGCAGCAGATGATTTTTTATTTTTACAAACGATGCTCTTGCTTGTTCTATTCTACTTCTAATATCAATGCTGTGATCCCATTTTTCGTTTAAATTGCAGCCCAGATATTTGTATTTTGCAACTTGTTCTAACCGGCTTCCATCCACCACTATATTAGTTTGTTTAGTTCTATTTTGGTGATCACTTCAGAATATGTTGATTAAAATTGTTTATAAAATGCAGTCTTGTCGCACTCCTCTTAATATTTCTATTTGATCGGTCATTTCAGCAGAGGTTTACTATGACGCGATTATCTTTATCATCCAGACCTATATCTTTTAGAACTTTCATCAGTTTCTCGTGTTGCACTTCACCGAAAGCTTTTTCGTAGTCAATGAATCAGGCATAAACATCTACATTGACATTTCTGCATCGTTGTACTATATTTGTAGGCTAAAAAGAGCTTCCCTGGTACCCAATCTATTTCTATTTCACATTTTCACATTTTTTTTATAGATTGTATTGGGTATTATTTTTAAAAATATCTTGAGGGTATGATTCATTAAGCTTATGGTTTGATGTTCATTGCATCTTTTATTTGTTTAGCCCAAAAGTTGATTTCTATACGTCTGGTGTTTTCCCTGTGTCATAAACTATATTGAATAATTCAGTTAAGACGTCTATGTCTGTTTCGTCCACCATCTTTAAAATTTTTGAGAATACTTCACTTGGACCTTGGGCTTTGCCGGTTTTTTTTGTATTTTTGATTGCGAATATGACTTCTTCTTTACATATGTAAGGTCCAGTGTTTGTGTCTGTATAATTATGATGCGTTGATATGTTGACGTAGAGTAATTCTTTATATATTGCTGCCATGTTTGTAGTTTTCCTTTTATAATCTATAAGACCCTGTAGTTTTCTGATTTTCTTATGCAGGTTAAACTTGTTATATTTATTATTTACTTTTTCGATTTTCTCCAATTTGTTGTATTTGTTTTTCAATATTTTTGTTTTTCTTTCCTCTGTTTTTCCATAAGTTGGAGTATTTTATTAGTCACACATCCTTTATTTTACTTCACACTTTCTAACTTTACTTTCTCGCTCGACAAATTTCGTTTTATTTGCACTTGTTTGGGTCTCGAAGTTTTTCTCTACATATTTTTGTGCGGCGTTTTTTCTTTTTGATAGTTTTTAGTTTGGTGTGAAGTTTTGCAATAACTGGGTTATGATCAGATTCTGCGCTTGTTTTAACATCAATACTACTCTTGTTGATAAGGATGTAACCTGATTTGTAATGATATAGGATGTAGTCTATCTGTATTCTCTAGTGGTAATGTTGAAGGTCAGGTGTATTTTAGTAAAGTGGTGACGTCCTATGAGTATAGAGTCTTCTAGAGTCGGTAATTTGAAGATCATATCGTATTGGTTATCTATTAATTTTTTCTTTAGTTAAAACATTCAGGAACATCTATGTATATATTTGTCGAGTTCTATACCCAGTCATATCTCTCCTGACATTATATTTATCATATGACCTTTACCTATCTTGAGGTTATAACTTATCACATCAATGGTTATAAGTTATATATATTCATATAAGTAGGCTACATAAGATAAAGCGTCTTAAGAAGTCTTTAAATTTTGATGCATTATTTCTATATAGATTAGTAAAAGGGTAAAGGATTAAACCAGATAAAGATCTAGTAGAAATTTCAGGAGAAGGAAAAATAAAGCCAACTGAAAGAAATGAAAAAACAATAGCATAATTGTATTTTTAAATTTGTGGAAATGCAATACATATAATATACTAGGAGGTGAACTTTTAAAGAAGGGCGAGAAGGAGAAGAAGTTGATTATACAAAATTATTTTCTCAAGTGGGGAAGGCCTATTATAAAACTTATTAATTATTTTTAAACAGTTGAGTTAGCCTTCCTACAACATATTTTTCCCTCACGCTGTTTTGATTGATATCATTTCTATTCTGGTTAAGTATTTTTTCTCTAAAAAGAAATAATAAAAAGATACATAAGATTCCATTAGAAAAACATGGCCATCTGCTAGTCAAATATTCATAACTCGTTACAAAGCATTACGTAATTACACGAGCCAAAGGGAGGGATTTCCTAGTTTATACTATATGAAGTGTCATATAGACAGGGAATTCACCATGTATAGTATGTGCTGCAATAAAATAGTCTGTGCATCACATTTTTGTCGGCAAGCTTATTCAGTTGGAGTTATTTTTAACTGTTTTTAGAATGCAGTTTGTAAATTGTTAGGTAAGAATATCTCTGACTCGCTTAACTTTATTGCTATCGCAAGTCAACAGCAGTAATATTTTGCATAGGTATACTTTATTCGAATCAAATATTTATTTTAGATACAAATTGTTATACTGCCTGACGGGAACAACAAAAAACAACTAATTAGAAAGTTTGTTTGGCTGAAAAACAAATTTAAAATCATAAATCGCTTGGAACATGGAGAAAAACATTATAAAATTATAAGAATAAAAGAAATTTGATTTAAAATCTTACTTCTCGTGGATAAGGCAATTAGCCACATTAAAGAATATCCCCCCTCTCCTAACTATTGCACCAAGGAATAATCCATACTCTCAACGCTTACATGTTTGGTAAACACTGGAAATAATATTCAGTAGATTAGAAAACATCGATTTGGATATGGAAAGGAATTTTTATTTTGGATTGTGTTAAAATAATTCGTAGGCAGCCTAAAAAGTTTTGAGCTTCAACATGAAGATGGCCGTACTCGTCAAAACCATTCTGCTACTACAAACGTAGATACTTTGAAAGATATCTGTAAAAATTTTAGCCATTTTTGCAAAAGGCGAAAACGGTTTCATCGGCCAGAAAGGTGATGACGACTGTTTTTTTTTTGGAATAGTCAGGAAATTCTGTTCATCAACTACTTAAAATAAGGGAGAACAATAACGGGACCCTACTACGTATTGTTATTGGACCAGTTGAAGGCAGCAATTGCTGAAAAACGGCCCCATTTGGAACGGAAGAAAGTGCTGTTTCATTAGGATAACGCGTTGACTCACACTTCGGTAGTCACCATAGCTAAAATTCATGAATTACAGTTTGAATTGATTGGCCGCCCAGCATATTCACCAGATTTGGCCCCCAGCGACTATTTCCTCTCTCCTAAAGCTCGGAGGCTCATCAAACGAGGAGGTTATCGCAACCGTAGACCCCTATGTTGCAGAGCAAGACGCCAACTAATATTTGGACGGGTTAAAAAGGTTGGAGCATTGCTGAAAAATTGTATCGCCTTAAAAGGAGACTGGTGAAAAATAAAATTGAATTTGACAGAAAAAATACTCTTAGATTTAAAACTTTTTAGACTGCCCACGTTTCTTTAACTTACAAGGAAGTAAAGGTATCATGCAGGTTCTAAAGCTCTGTTAGTCCACATGGTCCAGAACGAAAATTATTAACTGTTAGGTTCAACGGATTATTTAAAAAAGTCAAATATTTATGGAAATAGCAATTATTAAAAATAAACAAGTAAATTGGCACAAATCAAATAAAAAAATCAGTATTGTTTACATAATTAAAGTTCATAATTTGAATAATATGACCGCATTATTGATTACAGCTTTTTGTCTATTTTTCTTTTTTAACTTATGCTACTTTAAAGCGTACTGTTTTTTTAAATACTAATTTTTAATTTTTTTAAACTGCTGTTCTTAATTTTCTATAAGTAACTTCTTTATTGTTTTTACTGTTATTAGTTTTCTGACTCTAGGTGACAATTATATGGAGAACTTAGAAAAAAACTTTCGGGGATTTGAAAACGCAAATTTCTGCGACGTAATGAATTTCGCTGTCTAAACTTTTTGCGCACTAATTAAACTTGAGCGGAATTTGGTGCAATGCATAGCTAATAGCGACAGTTAATTTAGTTAAGAAGCTACCTAAACACATTAAAGTCTAATAAGATGGTGAGCTTGACAAACAGCGAAGTTTGCCGTCACGTTAAATTGCATGGACAAAGAGACGTTGCGGCAGAGAGCATTCTGCGATGCCCTTAAAGCAAACAGCCAAATTAACGCAATTGTGTGTTTTGCAAACAGGCGTTTCAGAATGAAGGCGTTCGAAGGCAACATCTCAGGGGAAAGAAGGACGGCTCGCATGCTCTTGACGATGTTCTGGTAACGGCAGGTGACAACGTTATGTAAGTTTATTTACGGATAAGTTACTGACTAATTTGTTTATGTCACTGTATAGGCTATCATCTGTTTATTTTATATAAAATGAATAAAAATGTGTTTTCAACTTTATTAAGCATTTAAAACATTTATAGAATCCGGCAGTGAGGTGTTATGTTTTTAAAACTACTCTAATATGGATGTTTTTGGACAAATTTTAATTTTTATTTTAAAATGCCAAATATATCCCCTAATAGAAGCTTCGTCCGTAAAAAATACAGTGCTCCATTCTCGGTCGATATTGTTTTATGTCCAAGCGAGTCGCTTCGTTACATGATTTTCACCTCATAAAGGTTTCTTCACTGAACTACGGCATTTGAGATCATGCGCACGGAGATGCGTTCGGATAGGTAGGTACGATGTATCTACACCTTTCTGTTTCAATTTTTCTGCTTCTTGACGCAATGTTAAGCTCAGGTTCCACGAGAACAAGTTCACTATCTATTTTTCGGCTTTAGGGGACACTTTGCCTGTCGAGGCACGTTCCGGCAAGTTCTGTGCCGTTTTTGTATCTTTATATCGCTTGTTCGTGTACTTAGCAGCAGTTGCATGAGACATTTTCAGACCCTTTGAGTGGGTACAGAGGAATACAGGCCGTAATGCGACTACGTATGCCAGCTGAATCTTTTGTGATAAAGCATCTAGGACAAAGGTTTCTTCTATCGACTCACGCAAGAATTTAGACTATACCTTTTACCAACTGCTAATTATGTCGAACACGCTCTTACTTCACTGACTGTAAATTATCCCGTCCCTTTGAAACTAAACCCTATCGAGATCATTGTGTTGTTTTCTCAATCCAGGTATCAAAAATTATTGCAACATTGTAAGGTAATGTTGTGCGTTGACCGTCAGTGCGTCCGTTTACTCAGAAAAAGTGGGGCCTAATTATTTCAAATCGGGCTATTCTGCACCACACAGTTACTCTCTCATTATGTAGGGGCTTTTGATGGCCTTCTCGTGGATTATTTTCAAACCAGTACCGCCAACTTTGTTTATTTGCAGCATCCGATAAGTGAAAATGAATTCAGTCATTTTTCAAGGTTTCCAGCATCGTTTCTGCAATCGTAGGCCACTGTACATAGTCATTTTCCTTTAGTTCTTGAACTATTAAGATTTTGTAAGGATGAACGTGGAGGTCAAAGTGCAAAATTTGGCATATTATACCGCTGAATGACGAAGGTTAGCCTCCATAGTCTGTCAAATTCTTTCGAGGTTTCTTAACATTCTGATGGCCCGATTACCTCTCCGAACTGTTTCAGATCTTACAGTTTACTTTGCTTTGAAGTTGTTGAAAGACGTGTTGCGCATGTGCTAGTTTTCCTACCACCAATGTTATACCTGTCTCGAAAACGCAACGCTTTTCTACCGAACCCCGTATATGCGAAAAGATAATTATCGTTTGATATTCGATTATTTAATCTACATTTTGATTAATTCAAAAACATCAAAATTTTATTAGATTGAACTCAATGAGCATAATCTATTTATATCCAAGTACAATCGCTTATTATTCTTTAACATTTTTGATAGTTAACAATACGTTTTTAATAAAAGCAATTAAGAGAATGCAATTAAATTTAGGTTGCCTACTGATATGATGCTTGTTAGAACAAAACATTTTACATAATATTTCGTAGTGTAGAAATTGTTAGAAGAACTACTAATTCAGACATCATTAGTGGTAACGAAAAATGTATTTATACATCTAGGAGGAATAGAGCTGAAGCAACTTCAAACCAGATAAAATCGGGCAGAGCGCTATTAATATTTCAGCTTGGCAAACGTAGCGGAATTTCGAACGCGTGAAATGATGTATTTTTTTTATGTTTGTCACGGCAGTCATCCTGATGTTGCAGAAAAGGCGACCCTAAAAATGATCGCCGATAAGAGTGCCATAAGTTCCGAATTCATTAATAACTAACCGTGGAACGCGCCCACTCAATCAGATTTGAATTGATTTTAGATGTTTGAAGTTGCTGAAATGTCAGGAGAATCTAAAGGGAGCTTGTATTGATTTGATGAATATCTTCAAATAGAATGTGTTGCAGTAAACGGCATGGCCTTTTTATAATTTAATATTACTCAGAAGTAAAAAAGTAGCGAGACCTTTTAAGAGTGAAAATAAAGAAAATAGAATTTTGAAAATTTTGCAAGGGAGACCGTTGAAAACAAAGAGTATTTTGAATACTCTAGCTTCGAAGAATTTTTTCGACGTAATTTGGTATAGGTAACTAGTGTCGTTAGTGGTCTGTGGGTGTTCCTAAGAGCTTTTTAGGACACTTCAACCCTGTTGCGCGTGCTAGGAAGAATATTTTGAATGCTTCAGCTTCGTAGGGTATTATTCTCCAAAGAGCTTTGTGAGCTCTGCTATTGTATACTGTATTAAACATGGAGCAAACTTGTCTTGTTTTGGGCATATATTTTTCTCTTTTTTTAGAGAGTTGCGGGACTTAAAACTTCTTAGGTCTCCAGATTTTCGAGTAAACCAGCTGGTGGCTGAGCTGGGGAAGTTGACCTTAAATCTATCTCTAAACCTAGGCAACCTCAGAATCGAAGGCGAATATTATGCTAACAACAAGGTTCTGCAAAAATGGCTACCGATTACTTCCAGCGGGAAGATCACGTGAGGGCATTTGCAGTGAATGAAGTGTGAAGAGTACCGTTTGTGATTACCATTTCAGAGCAACTGTGGAGAGCGTTTTGGCTTCCGGAAGAGTAGGGCTTTCTATAGTAGAAGATTCTTTTGTTGTGCAGCATTATGACATAGATTACAAACCGGGAGATGTCACCATACAGGTGAGAAGGTTTAAAAAAAAGTTTTTGGTATCAATTATTCTATCCGACTGTCTCTAGGTTACTTACCAAGAAGTTGAGTCTAGCACACCAGTTATAGATGAAATTAGCGGAGCAAAATTAGGTGAGGCAGTTAAATGTATTAAATATTTACTGTATTTTAATGAATAATTGCAATAAAAGGGTAGTAATAAGTTTCTGGTAGCTCAAATCTTAATCCAGTAGATTGAAAATTATGGGCAATTTTTAGAGGGCGTAAAGATACCTTAATGTTGATTCTTTACTACTTTTTAAATGGATGTAGAGCATGCTGCCATAGATAAGTGGCCCTGGCGTCTTAAAAGCTTGTGTATGGGGCTAAATGTGGCCATTTTGGAGAGATGGTTTTCTTGATAGTCAGAAACGGTTCTAAGTATTTGGAAAATTATTTAATAATAAATGAACATATGGTGGAGTGTGTAACATTTAAATTTATATTGCTATGTTCAGAAGATACATTGGCTGCACCTTTTGGCCTCAACTAACGGATGTCATCACAAATTTGTTGCACAGACAACTTGGAGCTGTTATCGTCGAGGACTCCGTAACGGAGTTGCTTGCAGATAATGATGAGGAATTACGGTAAGTAAATTTACTTGCACTTATATATTTTAAGTACCATCGTATTAAGGCGTTAATAATTTTTAAATTAATCAAATAAAATAAATGAAAAGAATTCTACAGTTTGTATCTTGATGTATGGTATTCATGGCATATTAGACCGTATTTGGTGTTTTGAAATTATTTATGTTTCGTCCGTAATGCGGCGGACATTTCTAAAAGAAAATTCTCTAAGATTAAGTTGTTATCTCTTGGTGGTGAGGGACCACTGCTAAGTCAGTGGGTTAGCTGCCGACGTCAAACAGTTTATTAGAGTTCTTGTCACTGGATGTTCTGATTTTTTAGTATATGTTTATAGGAGGGTTGGGGCGTAACTTTTTTTTAAAGGTGAGGGATGGTATCATAAAATGCCGTATATCTCAAGAAAGTGGTGCATTCATAATGTGCGGCTGTAACACAAGATAGCTCTGTGATGTCCTATAATTGCACAGTTAAATCAGTCAGCTAACCAGCTCGTTTCCGGTCGCTGTTTGCTTCGAGTCCTCGCTGAAACTCTGCTACCCACCTTACAACTACAAGTTCTGAAACAGACGCTAATCAGTAGGTACAATATCGGGAGACTATGAGAGCGCCCAGTTAAAGTCTTCTAGTTTTTGCACTGTTTGCCTAGTGACATATGGTTTAGTATTGTCTTGCCAGTTTAAGTCATACTGTTGACAGTTATATCCAAAGCGATTGTTTGATTAGCAATGATTTTAAAATGAATCATACCCTTCATATCCCACCTTACACATAGAAGACTTTGCATTGATGGTGCTCTTGCTTTGGTATAAATTGATGTGTTATTCTAGACCTGTTTTTATTTGTTATTAAGAATGTCAGAGAATATTTACTATATGCCACAGAAAAATAACATTCAGTAAATATATGATGAGAATAATAGGAATATAAGAGAACTCTCCAGCGAGAGCACTCATATGTAGGAATAGTTTTTTGTTCCAACAAGTAAGGTGAGACGAACATATCACTATTAGTATTGAATTTATGCACCCTTAGATTGTTTTGCAAATGTCTTTAAACTGTTGCCGATGTAGAAAGGAACAGCCAATTTCAGTATTACGAATTTCCTTGACAGTTACACGCTTTAATTGAATTTATTTAATTATACAGGTCGCGCTTCGTCTTGACGACTAAAGCAAAACGAAATTGTAACTTCACAGATTGTGAAGCGTATCATTAAGATAAATTTTATAGTTAGTGATAAAATAAAATTATCAGTAGCTTTATAGTAGAGTCTGTTTGTTCCATTGCTGGGCCAATTTGAATAGGCTAACTCCCTTCTGGTCCTCATTATTGTGCAAATATTGATGTATTTTGTGCTTACAGATTCGTTAAAAAAACTTCACTTAAATGAACACTTTTTATTGCTATAGTACTATTATGTATTGTTGTCACGCAATGACGTCATGCGCAGTTTGATTTGAGCAAATTTTATAAAAACTTAATCTAGTGGCTTTCGCAAATAAAGTTACTGAAAAATCTCATCTACTCTAGTTTTGTTATTGCAGGGAGTATGCCCGCCAGCAAGCTGTAAAAGCCAATCGTTTGATGGATTCCCTTCTGTGTACAGCTAAAGGTCAGATCGTGTCTAAGGGATCGAGATCATTGAAAATATCGGAACTCAGCGTAGCCTTTAATAGAAAACAGCCCGGGAAGCAACGCGGTAGCTTCGAAGCGAAAGACAGTTATATACAGGATCTCTACTATTACCAGGAAGAATGACATGAGTCTGTACGAAAATGAAGATGAAGTAGCGGTTTATGGAAGTGTTAGCCTTCGAGAATTTAAGGTACAAATTTAACTGCATCAAATAATAATGTGGAATTTTATAGATACGTTTTATAAATTTGAATTAGATGTTATTGTAGGATAATCTACAGGGCCCTGCAGAGAGGTGTTATGTGTTACTCCATTCAACTAGCGACCATTCTTAACCACGCATTATTGCAGGCAGTTGAAAAAATTGTCCGTACACTTTGAAATTGCTCGAATTTCTCGAGTCATGGATTTTGAATGAGCTGCAGGAATCCGTGCTTTTTCAATGTAAACCTGAGCTTTCAGGTAGCCTCATAAAAAATAATTATTGAGGGGGGGGACACTTCACAAGCTCCTATAATGAAATGAAGCACCCTGGAAAATGTTCCCTTTAAAAAGCCGCGGATTCTCTTGAGGTATAACAAGTAGCCCCGTGCTGTTGAAACCAAACCCAATCGAGAACAACTCAATGTCTTCTCAATATAAGCAGCAATAATTCTCTCAATATTGGAAGGTAACGCTGTACGCCCGTTTTCTCGGTAAAAGTGAGATTTAATAATGACAAATCGGGCTATTCTGCACCACCTAGTCACTCTCTCACTAGGGGCTTTTGACCGACCAGTACCTGCAATGATTTTGTAAGCATGAAAGTGAAGGTTGAAGTGCAAGTTCAAACTCTTTCTATGTTTTCTGGTGTTCTAACCGTCCGACCATCTCCCCGAGCTGTTCTAGGTTTCACAGTTCTCTCTTTCGGAAGCTGTTAAACCAATTCAGTATTAAGGGACGAGATGGAATGGTACCACGTCGGCTAACATTGAAGTGAGTCAGAAATCTTCACCGAATGACCGATCACAACAAAGGTGTCATAAACAAAGATGCGTTATTCAATCGCCCACGGCTCCATGACCACTCAAATGGCAACTATAGCGCAGGCGCTGGTTTTCCTACCACCAATGTTATACCCGTCTCAAAAACGTAACACCTCCCTGCCGGACCCTGTATAACTAAAAAATTAAATTTCTAATTTAAATATAAATAGAAACCATGTACTGTTGCGAAGTGAATGATTCTAAAAATTTTGAATAATTTTATGATTATTTTTAATTTTTTAAAATTAATAAAGCTTTGCGTTTTAGTATGGATATGAAAAATACAAGGCTGAGTACATAAAGACTGCCATAGATGGAAGTATCAGAACTACTATTTACCGAAACCAAGTTTTTCTCAAAGTTCTGTTTTCTAAAAAGGATTTTTTGCTTCGGTTAGAACGAGTTCGGGTGTGCTCATTAAAGTAAGTTGTTTGAAGATCTCTTTGTATATATACATTTTTTAAATAGTCTAAATCTCTTCCATGCTGTTTTGTATTCGCTCTATATTTTTATATTATTTACACGCACTTTATTTTTTCTTCAAAATGTATTTTTCGTGCTTCTTTTTTCTTTTTTATAAGTTGGTTTGCTTTGTCTGACCGCCAAGTTGTCTGTTTTTGTCCGATTGTACAATTTTTGTTTCACAAATCCTTTATCGCTGCCCAAAAGGTTGTTTTTAATTATTCCATAAATCTGATATGTGCTAAGACTTTAATTTTGTCCCGCTTTTTTTAAATTTTTTTTGTGTTACTCTACGTATTTTTGTGTTTTCTTTGTATTCCTCTATTATTGGTACATACCTTTTTACTCTTGCATTTAGTTATCGTATGATTATTATCTCATTTTTTGCCCCATTTATTTCCTTTTATGGTGATTTGTGATCTATTAATATTGATTTGAACTCTTGATTTTATATATACCAATCCATGATTTCGTCCCTCCAATAATTATGTATTAGTCACGCTATTCTTTGTTTTGACTTTATTGTTAGACAGGACGATCCAAGTTGAGCAAAATCCGAAAAATATTATAAACAGTTCTAAATTCATAATAAATGATCAAATAGATATTAAAATTGCATCACTCTACCGTTAACAACGGCTTTCCCAGGAGGGTTTAGGGTTGACATTCTTAGTAGAAGTTTCATCCGCAGTAATTAATCCATTTAAAAAAATGATTTTTTTATGGAAACACGGCTAAGAATACTTTTTTCTCGCAAATTTAGAGTTCAGCTAACCGCGAGTGAGGTCATGGCCACCACTTTATGGTATACCAAGGGACTTTTGACCGAGCAATATTATTCATTATTAATCTATAGCCTTCAATATTGCATTAAACAACTAAGACATACAAAATTGTAGCAAAATCCTCTTTTATTAGGATAATGCTTAACAGCCTGACTTTTAGGGGTTATATCTTTTGTTACTGAAAACGTGATTTTTTTGCAGCGACATTGATGTGGATATATCAGGTTTTGGCTCCTTGAGTTGGTTGACAGAAAGGATCCAGTCTTGGGTGATTGGGAAGCTTAGGAACGAAGGAGTGGATGTCTTAGAAAAGGAAATTAGGCTTGCATTGGAAAGCGCTATTCAATCTGTGGACGGAGGTTTGCTGTTGGCTGATTAATTACCATTGTAATATTTATGTAACTTAAAAATTCAAGTTTTGGAATTATATATCTGATGTTGGCATTGAAAATAAAAATTACAAAATCATATGACGATCAAAGGTTCAAACTTGTAAATCTCCTGTAGGTGAACCAATTCCTGCTACAAAATCATACCTACCCTTGCTTTATACAACATCGAGATATCCATAGCATTAACATATGGTTGCAGTTGTTAAATCCTAAAGTTTTAAGTTACATTATTTTTCGTGGCTAATTTGGTTTACCAATGGAGTGGGCTGACAAACTAAAGCATCATGCATGTGTGAAACTGAAACAAGTGTAAAGAATAAAACCCTTTATCCTTTCTATGTCTCGTATTATTAAGCAAGACCTAGAACTAGTTGCTTACAAAAGACATAGGGGATATTTGTTGACAGATGTCTTAAAGAAAATACCTGTGAATTATACACTTTTTTGAGGTGAGCCTTCTTGGATCTTTATAAAGTAAAGTAAACTCAATCTTGGCTGAGCAACAATGTGTCTCATTTGTGGTCATTGTGGTCCATTTATTAGATAACAAATTATGCATAGTCTTAGTAGTTTGCCCAAAAAAAGTTGATTTTTAAAACAAGGCTGAGGTGCTGGAGTTAATACTTTTCCATTGAATGTAGGACGTGCTGCCATAGACAAGTGGCCCGGACGTCCTTAAAGCTTGGGTAGAGGCTAAGGGTGTCCATTTTGAATAAATTCGTTGTAATTATACTTATATCCATTTAATAAGTCCTGAAAATATGCAAGAACAGTTAGTGTTTTATTTTGTCGTTCTAATCAGTGTGTAACGGTATTTATGGGCATACTATGTATTTATATTAAAATATTTCAAAAATAATTTCGTTAGAAGCTAAACACAATTTTACTGCCATGATAAACAAGTAAATTAAGGAACAATTTTAAAACCGCCTAATTTTACCATTTAAGCAGAATTAACAACAGCCTCGAAATGAATAAGTTCAATTGACAATTTAAACTTTCCTAGTTTAATAAGAGAACAATTTCGTATTAAATTCAAACGAGATAAACAAAAACAATCTACGTAAATCGCAAATTACTTTCCTGAAAGTCTCCGTCCTGATTTGGTCGGGTGCGGAATTGATGGAAGGCAATCTATTATTAGCCAGGATTTACGAGACAAATCCAGGACAACGTTCATTTCCGCTAATAAAGGATGTAGTGGATCGCTCTCTTGCACTAATGCTTCTAATCATTAAACAGCGAACAGCACGTGCGGAAAATTCTGTAAAACTAACTGTGCTTTGCGCAAGTTTGTTTGAAAACGAAACGTAAATAATTATGAGTAAAACTTTATATCACCAACAGTGTTATTATATTACAATTATATATATTTTTGTAAATTCTGACAAAAGATACATAAAAATATGTTTAATGCGTAATACTGGGGTGATTTGAAAATTAGGGTGAACAACAGATTTGGAAAAGTAAGCTCTGTTTTTCAATACAATTTTAATTGAAAATTACACACAGTCCATTTTTTTTTTTTTTAAACCACCTAAAGAATGCTATTCAAACTCTACAAAATACTTAGTAACGGCGATAATGTCATTTTCATTGCATCGAGTCAAGTTTTCAAATTTGTGAAACAGAAATGAAATTACTCGGAGCTAAATCTAGACACTAGGGGAAGGAGGAATTAGTTTGAGCCTTAACTCATTTAATTCAATTTAATAATGCGATGGTAGATTGGTCCGATAGCGGGTTGTTTAAACACCAATTTTTGCTCTTTTTAGTTATTGATTAGTATGACCTTTTGGAAATCCTAAAAAATTGCCCATCATCTTTTCAACGATAAAACAGAGTTTGCCTTCTTCGCCGCTCTTTGTCCCTGGTATGTGGTGTTACATTCATGTTTTATTTACTGCAGAAAATTGTCGCTAGAAGTCCTTCGGTCTACTTTGCCGGCAATTTTATCTGCCGATTTTCCATTATAATACATATGAAGGGTGAAACTAGTCAAAACGAGTCTGTTGCCACGCTACCGCTGAATGAAGTGTAATGCTGCAAATCAAATTGAACACTTCCAAAATCCCAATCTGGCTGCTCGCCAGGTTGCTTGAAAAGCAAGTGTTTCTAATTATACTGTCGCTCGTGTGGTTAAATAGTTCAGGAAACGACTTACGGTGGAAAGAAAAGCAGGAACAAAGAACGACAGATTAGAAGAAGGAACAGAGAATGTTGCAGCTTTTTAAAGACAACCCGAAGATTTCTTCGCGAGAGTGGCCAAGAAAGTCAAAGTGTCGCTTTTTCTCTATATTCTCATATTCATATATTGCTTCACCAACTCATTTATATTGCTGGGTAAGATTACCACCCTGCTCGCAGTTGGAAAGTTGCTTTATAAGACTGCAAAAGAAATCGGAAAGCAAAAGTCCCGAAGAAATTTCTTGTCTGACAAAGCATATGCAGTTACGGTTTGAAGAGCAGAGCTTTCATTACCACTGGATCTATCAGTTCGAACATTTATTGAAAAGAGTGTTTGCAAAAAAGTTTTTTGTTATTCCTACAGCAGCATGATGTTAAATAGCTTTTTTGACCAGAGCTCGCAATGAGCTATTACTTTAAGGCAACGTAAGAGTGGTACGCTGCTAATGGTGTGGGCTATTTACCGAAACAAATGAATCCACCATACAGTCCAGAACTGAGTCTCATTGACTAATATTGGTCTATCGTGGAGGGAATAGAAAAAGAAGACAACAGGTGCAACAGTCAAAGTAATACCAGCGATGTAAAACAAAAGGTACGATCTGGTCGGTCATGCACACCTTAAAAAAGGCCATGTCATTTAAACTCATCTGTAGGAATACAAAAACAGTTTGTTCAAGATTATCAGGATCTATTGAACTAAAGCTAAAAGTGGTCATTTCTTAGATTGCATCATGATTTATGTTGAGACGTAGTCTTTTGGGCAAGGATAAGGGTAATTTTTCTGGATTATTTAAAGATCCATCAGCAACAATGAATGAGATTGTCTTGAAGGAAGACTACCCGCTTTTCACCTGTCTTCCGCTTGGATTGGATTTTTTTCTTTGTGCCAGCAGGTCTGAGTATAAGCTGCATTGACTATTCTGGCATCCGTTAGAAAGTCTACATGGATAACTCCCTGCCAGTCCAAGAAGAACGTTACTACCACGTTTCCTGCCAAACGGCTTCTCGCGCTCTCTTGGGTTTGGGAAAACTGGCATGCCACCATTCGCGGGATAACTGCTGAGACTCGGAAATGAAGTAGTGCACCACGTTTGATTGGTGGTCACTATAGACTTCAAGGCCTTCATCTTCAAATTGCTGAAGGAGACGACTGGCAGCTCGCATGCACACCACTTTGTTCACGTCCGTCAAAATACAAGGTGCAGGTGTTTTTACGATGTCTTCTACATTACCAATACTAAGTTTCTTAAATCTGCATGATCTTTGTTTGGCTCGGTGACGAATGTTCGCGGCCGAGGATCATGCGGTTGATTCTCCACGCGCTCTCTGCCCTCTCTGAAGCACTTACACACGAGTCCGTGAAAAACACTCTTCTCCATATTTTTATTGGAGTCTGTGGTGAATTTCAGCGGACAGGACGTTTTTTCCAACGAGGAGTTTGGTCACAATGTGTTGTTCCACGCTCCGCGCTAATCCAAAACAGAACCGAACAGGTTCTAACTCAAGCAGAAGGGAGGGTGAAGGTTGTGGCTTTTCTTTGTCAAGGTCGTACAACTACTGCGGCTTGTTTGCACACAAATCAGTCGCGGTCATATTTGAACCGCTTTGTATATGCGCGATTGATCAGAAACAAGGCCAAAGAAAAAATGAAAAATTTTCTTTGGCTCCTAGACGTAGTTTATAGTATTGTATAAATTACATCTTGTCTACATATGTGGGGTATTCTTTTTAAAGGTTGTTTTCTTTATTTTTATGTTATAGTAAATAAAAACATTTTGCAATTTTTAGTTTTAATGCTTACATTTTTGACAACCAAACAGATTGAAAATTAAGGATTATTTGAAAGTTTCAAATGTTGCAAAAAGAATATTTAGTTGTAGAATAATAAAATTTATTTTGTTACATTATCATTTATTAATTTAAAAAGTATATCAATTAACTTCAAGGCCATACAAAATGCAAATTGGAATAAATATTTACATTTGTGACAGTTTTCTATGCACTCTTATTAGATAACGTTAAGTCTTTCAAAATGACACAGCATTTACCCCACAATTTTAATGATGTAATATACTACTAACAAACAAGGTAAAAGGCTGTACTAATGTATTACCTTCCCTTGATAATTCACCTTTGCCCCGCATATGTGGACATTTTAATTAGGCGGCTAGCATTATTTTAAAGCTCATCAAGTTACACATTTTTGAAACACATTAGGAATCAAGTTATAGAAATGCCGATTTCGTATTGTTGAGTATACGAATTGTCCACGAACATTTGAGTTAAAATAGATGGAAATGCCTCGAGCTATCATTCGGGAAATGTCGCAATGCACCACAGCTGAGTTTTATTTTGCGTTGTACGACGTTAAAGCGGTATGAAGTTGCGTGCTATTTTGTAGAAACAGGACCTCCAAATTTTCGCGAATAATATAGTTTACCACCCCTACAGCAAAATTGGTTTTTTGTAAAATTTTACAAAAGATCGTGCAACGTAGTACGGCGTCCTTTAAACTGTTCAAATGTCTTATTGTGGTTGACGGTTTTAGTACTTTGTTGTTTCTAGTTTTCTCCAAATTTCCACAAGTTTTACGAATGCGTTAATTTTGTCGTTCATCGTTTTGATTATCTGTCATGTGATTGGTCTGTGACATGCACTGTCAGTAGTATCTCTTGAAACAAAAAATTCAGACCTGATTTGAGAGAGCCTTGTACAGTAAATTTTGGCTTGGCAAGGTTTTTAAAAAGTTCTGTTAGTGACAAGAACGTTTTTACTATGTTAAAAAATAAATAAAACAGAATTCATCCAAAATATAATGGAAGTAAACGTAATTACATCAGCTTATAGAATAGGAAAAGAAGAATTCAAAAAACTAATTGTAGTGTAATTTAGCAACTGGGAATACAAAATACAAACGAAAAACAAACAATAATTGGACACTAAACTCTATTATACGTAAACGAAAAAAGACACAGCTGGAATGAAATCGTAAATCCTAGCTAAAATAAGGGTATCCCAAATAAGCAAAAAACAAATGAGACATCTAGCTAATTCAAACAAGGAAGACAAGACAGACGATGCACAAGGATATGAGTGAAGATAAAAGAGGAAAAACTACACCAGAGTGCTGGTGACCAAAGAAGGAATAGACCAAACTTTCCCTAACATAACAAAGAAAATAATAAACACAACAACTACACAAGAAGAAGACAAAAAATAAAAAACACCCCTTGATCAATATACAAAACTAAACTATAAATCAGAAGAGAGAAAGCTAGAACTATCCGGAATAAAAAAAGGAAAAGTAAAATCTTATTCCACCATTTTGGACCACATTAGACCATGAACTAACAAAAATAAACAAAATAATAATGCTACAAGTGTATACTGTTGACAGCTTTTATGATCTACTAGATCATATGTTAACAGAACATAAGCAGAGTTAAAAAAATTTCATAGTTATGGAAGACTTCTAGGGAACAATTGGTTTCTTCGAAAAGAGAGAACATATAAGAAGCAAGAGTGGAGGGCAGAAACAATTAGATTTGGTAGAATCAAACTAACAATTACGGACACATTTTTTAACAAACTACAAAGAAATAATCAAAAATACAGAAGTAATAAACGGATTTAACAACCATAAATACAGTATAATGCAATATGAAGGAACAATAGCAAAAATAACTACATAAAATGCAACAAGCTATAATGTAGTATCACAGGTAATACAAATCTTTAACCAGTCTGTGATACACTTGATGGATTGTAAACGCAGCAAAACAAACATAGAAAATAACAACATAAGAACAAAAGATGAGTAAACTGTCGAAAGAAACCTAAGAAATGATCAAGAAAAAAGATATACTGAAAGTAAAAAGGGCAGTAAACAACACAACAAGAATTGTTTATTGCGAATATAACAACAAATTAAAAGAACAAGTGGGAGCAAACCTCAAACAAGAATAAATAGAAAAGGTCCTAAAAAATATATAAAACCTTATCAGGTGAAAAAAATGAACACCAAAACTAATCAAATTAGAAAACATTACTGTATAACATAGTAGAGTACAATTCTCATAAATAGCAACCACATACTACCAAGAACTGTATTGATATTAAAAAGGCAAAAAAACAACTCAAAAACGACAAAACAGGGGGAGAAGGCAGAATCAGAAGCGAGATGATAAAATATGACATAATAGCACAACTACAAAGAATATTTAACAATATTTTGGAAATAAAAGACATACCAAAACAATGAACAGGCTCAGAAATAATTTTACTACATAAAAATTTAACTAGAGACCCATTAGTTTAACGTTAAATATTTATAAAGGCTATGCAATAATATTTCTTAACAGAATACCAAAAACCCTAGGCAAACACCAATCTCAAAGAGCAAGCCGGCTTTAGATCCTCCTATTGCACAATAGATAACTTTCTTCTTCTTGTAGTACCGCGGCCATTTAATGGTTGGTTATTATTATGTTGACTACTATATTAAAAATAATAGTCCTGTTAACAGTTCGGAATAGTTAGATCATAGTTCTTCACTACAATTGCAAAGTTTTTCAACCAGGAAGTTCTTCTTCTACCTGATCTGCGCTTGCTTTCGAGTTTGCCTTCTGAAATTAAATGTTGCATAATGTGGCCGAAATATTTTAGCAGATCTTAACTATTTCTAGCTATTTGTCAATTCTATGAAGGATGTTGTCGTTAGTGACTACCTACCGAGCTAATTCTTAGCAATCGACGATGTACACACACCTCAAATTTATTCTTTTTAACCTGGCTTACTAGTAGCACGTAGCAACAGACCATTCTAATTCTTAGTTTTAAGGATTAATCGTGATTGCATAAGATGATTATCTTAATAAAGGTCGCTCTGGCTTTTTCTATTCGATTATTTTCATTGCTGGGTTTCATTGTTCGAGATAAGAGAGTTTATTAGTCTTTTCCAGCTTTATATCACTGATTATAATGTTGGTATACTTACTTATGACCATATATTTTGTTTTGTTGATATTAATCATTAAACCAAAAGGTTGACATGTATTGTTTATTTTACTGGTTAGCTTCTGTTGATCTACTTCGCTGCTGGTTAAGATGTGTGTGTTATTAGCGTATCTAATATTGTTGCTGTTTTTTTGCATTAATAATTATTTCTTCTGTTGCATCAATAAGTGCTTCCTTGGATATATCTTCAAAGTACAGGTTAAAAATTTGGGGAAAAGAGAATTAGCCGCTGAGGAACTCCTCTTTTAATACTGACTTGCTCTGTTTGATGTTCGACTTACATCACCGATGTTTAATGCGAATATAATTTAACTATAATGGTGTTTTTAGTATCTTTATCATTTTACCGTGACGAACCTTACCGAAAGCTTTCTTGAAATCTATTGAGCACAAGTAAACTTTGTGGATTGGTGTCTCTGAATCAGTACTTGGGTACTAAATAAAGCTTCTCTAGTCTTCAGTCCATTTCGGAAACCAAATTAGTTTTTGCGAATTTTTCTTATATTTTCTAATTGACTCTCTTGTGTATCATCCTCAGAAATACTTTTAATATATGAATCATCAAGTTAGTAGATCGAAAGTTGCTGCATTTCGTTGCTTTGGTTTTTAGATCTGAGCCAATTAATTGGTATAGACCATCTACGGTAAATCAAATTATAAAGAAGCACACCGAGTACAATATACCTCTACTTATAGCATTAATTGATTTTTCAAAAAGCATTTGATTTGATGATAAAAGGTCTGAGGTTAAAAATCATAAAATCGTTAGACAGGGAGATTTATTACCGGTTTTGTTCAATTGTGTTCTATAGCAAGTATGGAGAGTGTTGAAGTGGAAAAATTAGAGAATAAACATAAATGAGAAGCACTTGTCGAACTTTAGATTTACTCATGATATTATACTATTAGCAAAACAACAAGAAGGCCTTAGAAAGCATGATAAGTAAATGAAATCAGTAATAAACCTGAGCTTTCAGGTAGCCTCATAAGAAATAATCATCGAGAGGGCCACTTCACATCCCTGTGAAATGAAATAAGCCGCCTTGGAAAGTGCTCCTTTAAAAAGTCACAAATCCTCTTGAGGTATGGTAACTAGCCCTATCCTGTTGCAACCAAACCCTATCTAGGGCAATTTGATGTTTAGGTTTAATAATTTTTCTAATATTGTAAGGTAAAAATTGGATCTAATAATGCCAAATCGGACTATTCCGCACCACATAGTTACTTTCTTAGTATATAGGGATCTCCAATGGATTTTCCGGAAATTATTTTCTGATCAGTACCGGCAACTTTACAGCCCTCGATAAGTGACAATGAGTCTCGTCACTCGTTATACAGAATATAGTCATTTTTCAAGACTTACAGCATGGTTTCTACGGACTTACACCGCCATACGTGATCATTTTTTTCCATTTCTTGAACCACCATGATTTTACAAGGATGAAAGTGGGGATCACGGTGCAAAATTCGACAAGGGCTGGCCTCCACCGTCTGTCGAACTATTTTGATGTTTTCTGATGTTCTAATGGCCCGATCATTTCCTCGAGTTATTCGAGGTCTCACAGTTTTCTCGTTCAGTATTGTTGGTCGAGATGAGACGGCACCGCGTTGACCAACTTTGAAGTTAATTCGAAATCATCATTGTGTCTGCATTACCGAATCGGTTGCAACAAAGGTGTCGTAAACAAAGACGCGTTTTTAATCGTCCACGGCTCTATGGCTATTGAAATGGCAACTAACGAGTGTATATAAATCATTGCGCATGCGTTAGTTCTCTTACAACTAATGTTATCCCCTCTCAGAAACGCAGCAATGGAACAAATCATAATGTTAGCAGGGAAAAGTATAGGTATAGTAACAGTGACAATCTACTTAAGTCAAACATTTTTATTATTATTATCGTTGTTGTATTCCGCTCTTATATAACGTCATAACATCAGCGTAATTTTTTTATCACCTAACTCGATAAAAACAAAATAAACATACCAACCTAAACAATTGATAATTGTAACAATATGTCACAGTCAAGAACATTTTTATGCTGTGTAGAGTAAAGATAGGTTTAATTTTGTAACATTGTTTGTGAGAATACCAGGAAAAATAAATTAATACATTAATGAAGATTGCAAATAAGAAGATAATTGTGAAGTGTAAATTGCATTTTTCATGATATGCATATAACATATAATTTATTATTTTCGAATAAACCCATAACAAAATTATTATCGCTAATTTAATAAAGTTCCTAAGCAAATTATTAAACGGAATAAATTATAGGCGTAATAATATTGGCAGGAAAACGTTTTTTAAATGTTCTGAAAGCTTAACCTTCACATCAGAAACGACATCCGCCTAAAAACTTTTGTTAGTACCCTTAATTATCTTTAAGGCAATAGTCTTGTATAGGTTGTTCACAACTACCGCCCAAGTAATTGATGGCTTGTTGAAGCGAATAACATAAAAGTCAAGTTTATCTTCATTAGTTTCCTGTCTCCAAGTCTAAAGCATTTTCTTTGCCGCTATAAAAACAATATCTGGAGATTTATATGAATTTAAGAAGCATATTTTGTCCTATGTACAGGAACTTTAAGAAAACATTAAGAAAACTGTATTTTTATTTGTATTATTATGTTTATTTTATTTTAAAGCAAATATATCGCCTTGGAAAGCTTGCCGCCCTGCACCGGTTGCGATACATCATCCTTCTTTTGAACTCCATGAAGGAATTTTACTTTTTATGGAATCTTTAAATTTTAACGGGGAGGTGCACCCAAAAATGCTACAAACTATTTAATCTCGACCAATGTGAAGGTGGCTGAACCCCTATATCAAGAGACATATACAGTTGTATAGGTAACGTTCGAAACACCGAGAAAATAAAAGGCGGTCTTCATAGAGAAACTCTCTCTAATTCCTAATCGAATCGTCTTCGTACTCTTACAAAGTTCGCGTATTATTAATTCTCATGCAACTTTAAATGCTTGCAAAGGAATAATCCATTGTCCTTTATATTCTTTATTTCTCTCTAGACGACATTTTAAATGGTCAGAAAGGTGTTATCAACGTCGTTCGCCTAAAAACTGAAAAATTGAATTTTAGTAGGAACAGCCTCGTAAGTACTGACATTTAATTTTTCTCTTTTTTCTACAAAATAACGGCAGCCTTAGTACGACCGTACACCTCCCTCACTTGATGTTTTACATTTTAAAATTTGGCCCTATTTCATCTAACTGTACAGTTGATACTGATTATTGTATTGTGGAAAACCTCCCCATATATAAAGTATTTAATATTCAAAAAATTGAGACTAAAGAAAAACTTTCTCATGCGAAAGCTCAGAAAAAAATGTTATAGCAGCAATATATAAATTTTCTTATTTGGAGGGATAAGACGTTTTCCGAATAAGATCTACAGATTTTAACAGGCTCGACCAAAAAAAAGAAGAAGGAAAGGAGTTGACGAAAAACCACATCTAGAAGCTTCTGATCGAATGATAACAGAATCTAACCAACTACGATAATGCGTTCGCTTTAACTTCTATTTTTTTCTTTATCAACGCTTATCACTTTTCATTTTAATCACCGTCATTTTTTTCATTTTTTCAAATCCTGATGCATAAACTCATTTTAAAATCTAACTTTTATAAAAGAATTATGGGTTTCCCACTACAATAAAATGTAAATGATTGCAGCAATCACTACCTTGACTTAAAACGATTCTATAAGAAGTTTTGCCACTTTTTATACGCCACCAAGAAAAATTTAAATGTATGAGGATACACAAACCGTAGGCTTAACGACGACCCTAACTATAGAGCTAAAGGAAGGCCTTTGCACTTTTGTTCTTGGCACGCAAATACCGACTCAAGTTATTCTACAAGCTGTCGACACTCAAATATGGTATCATCGGAAGATGAAATTTGCAATATATATTTTCCCAGATTTGATTCGCCTCTTCAGGGCCTACGCAGTCTTGTACTTTAACTCCCCAGCCGATTTTATTCATAGGTGACTTTAATGGTTACAATTATTTATGGAGATCAGCCCTTTTAGTTCTGAAAATTGGCCAGACCTTGATAACAGACCCGAAAGAAACAGCAAATGCCGTTGTACGACACTATCATTTGTTAGTAGCCTCAGCAACTGTGACAATAATTTTTTAATAATTAAGAATCAATCAGAACAAATACCCTTAGGCCTTACGGAAGTTAATGCTGCGCCCTCATTAATGGGAGTTTTATTTTGTCCGAGCTTACTCAGACTTTGTATAATACCTCCAAATCAGCATTAGGATTAGTCCAAACCCGTATGATTTTATTAAAAATATACCTCAACATAAACAACTATAAATTTTAGATCTTTACAACAAAATTTAGGAAGATGGTTTTTCTTCCTATTTTAAAACCAGGTATAGATCCTAAAACTCTTTTTAGTTAACGACGAATGTCTTTAACAAGTTGGTTTACAAAGTTTTTGGAAAAAATGGTTAATAGCATTTGGGTAAGGTACCTAGAAAGAAATGAGCTATGGTTTTCAAAAACATGTCTACCTTTGATAGTCCAGTAATGCTGGAAGAAGCTGTACAGGCAATTTTTGCAAAACGGGAACATGAATAGCAATTTTCTTTGATCTTGAAAAGGCCTCTGACCTAATCCGGTGCCTTAATCAAATGTATGATTGGAACATACGTACACTTCGGGTTCGAACTTTGGGGCAGAATTCTAGTTTTTTTTTTTTTGAAACAGGAACGCTTTAAGGATCAATCTTAAGTGTCATCCTCCTTGTAACTGGAGTAAATAGAACCTACCACCCACGGTAATTACCTGCTTTTATGGCGATAATTTAATGTTCTTTCAATCCGATTGATCCCTTGATGTTGTGACAGATTCTCTCCCACTGGCAGTAGACCAAATTGTGCAAAATGCGGATAGTTGTGGTTTTCGTTTTTCCAGAACAAAAACACAAGCTGCCACTACTCTCCTGAGACTTGAACACGATGATCCAGCTATCACTATAAAAAATACTCCGATAATCTAGAGTCTATGATATAATTGCAATGATCTCCATAAGCGATGTTTGTCATTATAAATTTACTATGTATGTCCGGAGTATCGTAGGAAGCTGGTTTTACCAGCTTACTTTGTTTATAAAAAATAAACTAAAGATGTGCCACATGGTTTAGCTCAAAAATATATCTCTTCCTTGAAATTCCAGATTTTTTAAAGTTCAACGTATCCCTTTCATAATTTGTGTAAATGTTTAACACTTTTTTTTAACTCAATTAGTTTTAACTCAAAGTAAAATATCTTTGTGAGGTATATGTGATATTTTAAAGAAATGTAGGATGCGTAAGATCGGTGGATTATTTCTGGACTGGTTAAAAGCATATAGGGATGATGGGACTATAAATTTCAAGCCGAGAAAGAGCCAAAACGTGCTATCAGAATGAAAGAGTTAACTAAACGTGCTGAAGAGCGAATTCGCAGAACATGTTATCGATCCAATAAAAAATGGCCACAGAAATGAGTGGGCTTGAAAAATTATAAAAAGGTTATAACATATGCAAGATAGTGAAAAATGCAGACATTTCTCCGTATCTAAATTAGAGAAAGTAGAAACTTTGACAATATGAACAAGAGTAAAGCGAATGATGTGTGCAACATATTTAAAAGCGACATTGAGAAGTGTTAAATATTGCATAAGATTTTATGCAAAAATAGATAGATAGATAGACACCCTGGAAGATTATATAAAGAGAAAGAGAGATGTTGACAAAAGAGGAGTTTAAAACTGAACTAGAAGTTTTTATGCAAAGTAGAATAACATAGAGATTCCTTAAAAACGTGGATAAACTATATAAATCAATAGAGGAAATGGGTAAAAAGATGAAAGAAATAAAGGCAGAAATTCAACTTACAAAAAATGAGATAATAATAACCAACAATTAGGCAGTCGAGAAATATATGGAAGAAATTTGTGCATTCCAAAACGAATTAACTCAGCAAGAAGTTGATTGAAATAAGAAAGAGGCCAATGGACAGAAAAAATATTAGGTGACTTTAATGCTAGAATTGGCTATAAGCATGATAAGTGGGAAGGGTGATAGGACAACAAGGTGAACAAACGGTGAATAAAAACGGAATCCGTTTTCTAGAATTACGTTACGATAACAACCTAGTGATAATTTATTTTTTAAACAAAAAATACACTGAATGATTGGCTATTATACACCCTATACACAAAATAGGCGATCCAAAAGATAGTAATAATTATCGAGGGATATCACTACTGTGTACTGCACTAAAGGTCTATGAAAACGTAATAGAAAAGAAAGTAAGAAACATAATAAAAATCAAACCAGAAGCGTGTTACGTCCAAAAATCATCTTTGGAGTCTTCTTCAAGGTGCCTGGAGTATTAAATGCAAAGGGCGTTTTTTTTGTTAGAACAAATGTTTAATATTCAACACTTTTTTCAGTGTTTATAATAATTTTAGTTTGTTTCTTACGTGTTATATAATAATATATTAGATATTAAATTGTTTTATTACATTAAACTATATAAGCACATTTTTATTTAGTGCCCATACTTCTAGGATCGGTAGTTTGTATAACGTGGCATTATTGGATTTCGTCCGTAATTATGATTTATGTATTGCCATGCTCACATACATTCGATTAATGGTTGCGTTAATGATTTATAAAGCAGGCTATTTTGATTTGCACACATTCTGAGCCACCTATAATAGTAAAATAACACAATTTTGAGAATGAATAACATTCCAAATAAGCAATTATATTAGGTAGCTTTCGAAAAGCAGCTTACTAAAATATTAAAAGACAATCCAGAGTGTTATAACGGTCGACACGTAACCTATTATGGATTTTTCTATTTTAAGGCGGTCGATTTTCTATTTGAACTTGATATCGTAACATAGTTGATGGCAAGTTTCGTTGAACGCAGCCAAAGTCTATAGTACATTTGAATTAAGTAGAATATTTTAGAATTTTGTTAAAACTTGAATATGGATAGACGATGTCAATTGTATTTCCTTGTGATAATTGTAATTAGTGTATGATTAATTAATGAATCTTGTATGATCAAATATTTTTTAATTTATTTTTTTAACAAAAATTTTGTTTTTTTTTAACTTTGCATGTTAGAAATCTACGTCAACTCATGAAGAAAGCTATCTGGTAGATTTCGCTTTATAAGCTTTATAGTAACGCATTATGTACGTTACTCTAGATAAAATTTGATTCCCACAGCATATATACAGGGCCCGGCAGGGAGGTGTTACATTTTTGAGACGGGTATAACATTGGTGGTAAACTAGCGCACGCGCAATGGTTTATATACACTTGTTAGTTGGCATTGCAGTAGCCATAGAATCGTGGACGATTGAACGACGCGTCTTGTAACTGGTTATTCGGTGGTGCATACAGTGAAGATTTCGAACTCATTTTAATGTTGGTTGACGCGGTGCCTAACAATACTGAAATGATTTAACAAATTTAGAACAAGAGGAACTGTAAGACAGAAAACTCTGGTCCTCCAGGTTGGGGTTTAGAGCGGGCTAGCTCCTCGTTTGTAAAATCTATAAAATGCTAAAAGACCAAACACACAGCCTCGGAAACAGGATGGATCAAACAGAAGACGACGCACGCAAAGAAAATGGACATGGAAAGTGGGTACATGGAATATACAAGGCATCGCAAACAAAGAACAAGAAATACGCGGTGAACTAGATAAACTGAATATGGATATAGGTTGCCTAACAGAAACAAGGGTGTGTTCTATCGCCACTCCTGTTTAATGTATACTCAGAACAAATTTTTCAAAATGCAGTTTGGGAAGCAACAGAAGGAATAAAAATAAATGGTGAGATCATCAACAATATCCGATACACTGATGATACTGCGGTGTTGGCTGAAAATATGGAAGATTTACAAAATCTCTTGACAAGAATAAATGAGGAATGTGAGGAAGCAGGACTGAGTATGAATATTAAGAAAACCAAGTTTATGGTCATTAGCAAAGAGCCTGTTGGTCGAGTTCGACATACAGTAAATAATAGGTCAATTGAAAGAGTCTTCTAAATATCTAGGCTGTTGGATAAATACAGAATTAGATCCGGATGACGAAATAAAAGTAAGAATCGAAATTGCAAGAAACGCATTTATAAAATTCAGATGTATGCTGTGTAATAAAGGCCTAAATCTATCAATCCGTATAAAATTTGTAAAGTGTTATGTGTGGTCTATTTTATTGTATGGCGTTGAAGTATGGACCCTAAAGAAAGCTATAATGAAGAAAATCGAAGCATTTGAGATGTGGATATTCAGAAGAATGCTGAAGATACCGTGGGTAGAAAGAGTAAGCAATATCAGTATTACGCAGAATTGGTAGAGAAAGAGAATTACTGTCTACAATTAAAATGAGAAAAACGTCATATTTTGGGCATATTCTAAGAAATAATAAATACAATATACCGCAGCTTATAATCAAAGGAAAAATTGAGGGAAAGAAAGGTGTCGGTCGAAAACGATTATCGTGGATGAGAAACATCAGAGCGTGGACTAACATGAGCGTTGAGCAACTGTTCCGAGCTGCCATGGATCGTCAACAATTTCACCAGGTGGTCCCCAACCTCTAATTAGAGAAGGCATTAAAGAAGAAGAACAGAAACCAAGCGAAAAGGGCAAGGTAAGAAGATTTTCAACAACTATGAATTATACTGGTCAGGTGTATCTAAATCGGAACGCGCTAGATCAGGAGTAGCCATAATAATAAAGAAAAAACAGTAAAACATTATGGATGTTGAAGCAATATCAGAAAGATGTATTAAAATAACTTTAAAAATCAACAGCAGAAAACTGAGTAATATTAGCACTCTACACTCCAACAGAGGACGCACCAGCCAACCTGAAGGAAGAATTTTATAAAACAATAACAGAACAACTGGACAAAATTAAAAATAGACAACAAGTGATTGTAGCAGGGGATATGAATGCAATAGTGGGAATACGAAAACATGACGATGTAGTAGGCCAATTTGGTGAACCAACAGAGAATGAGAACGGAGGGAGACTAATAAATATGTGTAAACAATATAATCTTAAAATTTATAACACATTTTTCGATCATAAAGACGAACATAAGTATACATGAGAGAGACCTTCCTTAAATCAGAAATCTATTTTAGACTACATCATTACAAGACAACAACCAAACATCAAAATAAAAGACGTACGAGTAAAAAGAGGAGCCAATTGTGGCTCAGACCATTATCTACTTACAGCAAAAATTATAATACCTCCAATGCAATCAAAAGAACAAGTAACATCATCAACAAGGGTAACTACACAGTCGTGTCTAAAATATAAGCTTCACTTACTTAAGCAAAACAGTATTAGTCAACTATACAGCAACAGATTAAAACTGAAATTACGAGCAAATATGGTGAGTAATGACATAGAAAGTGAACACACTAAACTGACAGAATTAATTCACCAATCTGCAACTGAAGCTTTGGGAAGAATAGAAAAGGAAAGAAGAAGAAAACCTCTCTGGTGGAATGAAGAAATAGATAACTATATTCAAATGAAAAATAACACGTACCATAATTGGTTAGCCTTAAGGACTACCGAAGCATTGCAAGAATATAAACATCTAAACAGAATAACAAAGAGAGAAATTTCCAAATATAAAAATGCTACATGGGAACACAAATGCATAGAAATTGATAGCATGTTAGGGGGAGCGCAATCTACAGAAGTCTGGCGATGCTTAAAAACGCTAAAGTCAGACAATAGTAATATAAATCAAATATATATTGATACACCTACTTGGATGACACATTATAATAAATTATTAAAGGAAGATAGAGCTGAATACCTAGATGAAAGTAATATTAAATCAGACATTATAATAACTGAAAACGACATCCAAGTAGCGCGGAAGAAAATGAAAAATGGAAGAGCGCCTGGTCCTGGTGAAGTCCCGGCAGAACTACTTAAATATGGAGGAAATAATTTAATAACTAGATTAACAAGTCTCTTTAAACAACTGTATTAAACAAAACGCAATACCAACTCAGTGGAAGGAATCTTTTATTATATCTATTTATAAGAAAGGGTCTCGACAAGATCCAGGATATTACAGAGATTTAAGCATAAACAGCACTTTTAGCAGATTATTTGGAAGAGTTTTTTGATGGCCAAACTACAGGAAAATTTGGAAGGGAAAATTAGTGACGAGCAGAGTGGTTTCACTAGAGGTAAATCATGCGTTGACAACATCTTCGTGCTGCAACAACTTATAGAGAAAAGAATAGCAGTGGGAGAAGAAACTCATTTACCATTTATAGATTTGAAAAAAGCATACGCTTCAGTACCTCGAAGTAAATTATGGGAAGCTTTATACACTATGAATATAAACGAACAACTTATATACATCATAAAAGACATGTATAGAGATAATAAAGCTTATATAAAAAATGGAAAAGAAGTTTCGGAACTCTTTATACCAACAAAAGGTCTAAGACAAGGCTGTACACTATCCCCACTGCTTTTCAACACATATTTAGAAGTAGTCCTACAAAAATGGAAAAATGTTGTAAGGGGAATGGGCATACCAGTTAACGATACCTATTTAATCAATCTTAACTTTGCTGACGACCAAGTTGTGATTGCACAGGATGCTTATGACCTAGAATTTATGCTGAGAAGACTTTACAAAACATACGAAAAATGGAGCCTAAGTATCAACATAGAAAAAAACAGAATATACAGCAATAAACACCAATGCTAATTTTCAAGTGATAGTAAATGATACGGAAGAAATTAAACAAGTTCAACAATTTAAATATTTAGGAACTTTAATAACTACTAACGGGGTAGGCCAGGATGAAATAAAAACTAGAATTGAAACCAGCCGTAAAGTGGTAGGGAGCTTAAATTCGATATGGTGGGATAAGCATATTTCGAGGAAAGTTAAATACATATAGGTAAATCATTGGTAGAATCAGTGCTGTGTTATGGTTGTGAAACGTGGACAATTAACAATGAATATAAAAAGAAAACTACAGGCCGTAGAGATGGACTACCTTAGAAGAAGCGTGCTGATATCCAGAAGGGAACATCTTACAAATGACGAAATCCGGCATAGAATGAGAGGCACAGACACAATAACGGACAGAATTGAAAAGAGAAGACTAAAATGGTTTGGACACTTGATGAGGATGGCTGACCAACGATGGGCGAAACGAATCTTCAAATGGACTCCCCCAGGAAAACGGAAAAGAGAAAGACCTAGAAGATCATGGAATAACGGAATAAGAGATGCAATGATCAAGTATCAAGAACAAGAGGAAGATGCTCAAAACCGAGACATGTGGCGTTTGAGAACCGGAAAGCCGCACAGGGCGGTATAAACCGGAATTATATATATATATATATATATATATATATATATATATATATATATATATATATATATATAACTGTAAGACCTGGAATAGCTCAGGAAGGTGGTCGGGCCGTTATAACACCGAAATACATCGAAAGACTTCGACAGGCTGTAAAGGCCAGCCCTCGCTGTTCAGCGGTATGACACGCTCGCGCTTTGCACATGTCAGACAGTTCAGTTCGCCGAATTTTGCATCTTGATCTCCACTTTCATCCTTGTAAAATGACCACATATGGGAATTTACGTTTGCAGAAACGATGTTGCAAACTTTGGAAAATGACTATTCTGATAACGAGTGACGAGGCTCATTTTTACTTATCCGGTGCTGCAAACAAATTAAATTGTCGGTACTGGTCGGAAAATAATCCATAGAAATTCCATCAAAAGCCCTTATATTGTGAGAGGGTAACCGTGTAGTGCGGAATAGCTCGAGTTGAGATAATTGGACCCTATTCCTTATTTCCGAAAAAACTTATGCACTGTGATGGTCAACTTACGACGTTAGGTGTACAGACAATTGTTCCACCCGCCTGCAAAAATGCCTGGACAAGAACGATCACCACTTGGGTGTCGGGATTTTCACACCTGAATTACATTTTTTTTTTGTTTGTGCGTTGTGTTTCTTAAATGGTGTATATATATATATATATATATATATATATATATATATATATATATATATATATATATATATATATATAAAATTAAAATTTGCTAAAGAACATCTTTGAGTGTTTTGAGAAAAGTAAAATTTTTAATGTGTGCTGACAATGTAATAAGTATAAAAGTAGTTCATCGTTTAGCTGAAGCTTATTCCACAAACATCAACTTAATTTCTTTACAAAATTGCATTTAAAAAACTGAGTGATCAACAATTGCGTGTAGGTTAGTTGCCGAAAACGCTTACAGAAAAGATGAAGTGATACAGAAAGAAAAATGATGACTTCTTCAGCTTATAGTGACGTGAACTTAAAGAAACGGTCGTTGAATCTACGACAATAACAGAATTCAGGTAATTGTGTGATGTAGTCCAAAATAGGTGGCATAACGTGCTTTTCCCGGGTATTGTGCTGAGCCAAGACAATACCCAAAATTTATGTGGAAAAACCAATGAAATGGGAGGTAGATTTTGTAATGTAATTAACCAAAATTCAATATACAGGATGATTGCAAAAGGTCGTGCCCGATTTTATATATTAATACAATATTTTTTATTTTAAATAAAAGAGTTTTATCAATTAATTATATAATCGCCATTCTTTTCCACGACGGTTTTCCAACAATTTACAAGTTTTTCTATGCCATTCTTGTAGAACGTGGTCGGTTTGTTGTCAAAAAAGTCTGTAAGGTGGTTTTCGACAGATTGTACAGAACTAAGTCGTTTTCCATTTAAACTGTTTTATAAGGAGCAGAACAAATGAAAGTCTGAAGGTGCAATATCAGGCGAGCATGGAGGGTGCTGCAGGACTTCCCATTTCAACTCCTGCAATTTTTGCAGCGTCTGTTGAGCAACATGAGGCCTAGCATTGTCATGGTGAAAGATGACACCCTTTCTGTTGGCCAAAACGGGACGTTTATCACAAATAACAGCATTAAGTTTGGCTAATTGTTGACAGTAGATGTCTGCTGTTATTGTTTCTTCGCGCCTCAAAAGCTCAAAATGAATGATCCCCCTGCAGTCTCACCAAACACGCAGCAAAACCTTCATTGGATGCAGACCAGCTTTTGCGACAGGATCTGTACCTTCGCCGGTTTGCTTCCATGTGTGTTTTTGTTGCACATTGTTGTAGAGGACCCACTTTTCATCGCCTGTTACTAGTCGATCCAAAAACGGCTCATTTTTCTTCCGTGCCTGAAGTGAAAGAGCCACGTTTGTCTGGTCTAATTTGTTCCTTTCCGTTAAACAGTGCGGTACCCAGGTATCAAGCTTGGAGATATAGCCAAGCTTTTTTAACTGGCGAAACGCAGTGGACTTGTCAATGTTTAGCCGCTCAGCTATCTCCTCAGTCGTAATTCTTGGATGTGTCTTCACTAGAGTACGCACAACGTCGTCATCAAGGCCAGAAGGTCGGCCAGAGCGAGGTTCATCTTCCATTGAAAAATTGCCTTGCCGAAACCGTCCGAAACACTTCTTGGCAGTTCTCAGAGCAAGACCACGATCTAAATAAACAGTCTGAATATTTGAATCTGAATATTATTCATACAGCATCACATGCCTCAAATGCACTTTTTCGTCTCCCATTTCCATGGACCTACTGCACGAGCACGTAAACTTTTTAAAGCGTTTTTTTGTAAGAAATGGACGCGATTCTTTGTATATCATTTACAAATCGAATGACGCTCACACACATCAAAACAAATGCGCTATTTCCTATAAGCCACGTCATTTATAAAATCGGACACGAACTTTTGCAATCATCCTATATAATTACAGTTGTATTCCCCCTTTTGAAATATTTCTGAATAGGTATATATCTAAGAGATATGTTTTTAATTTGGTCTAAAAGCGATTTTGCCCACTACATTGAGAAACCCTGTCTATTTACATCAGCTGAGATATTAATCCAAAGAATATGTGCGTAAAGTTCATTAAAATCTGATAAGAATTACAACAGGTATCGTTTTATTAAGGTTCCGTTTGTATCTTCTAAATAAGATCTTTCTTCCCTCTTATCTATCTCTGCGTATGCGAATGTGTTCGTGTCTGTGTTACATGGCTGTTTAATAAGACTTTTTCGAATTATCGGGTTAGAGATATCCGATAAAATAATCTCCACTTTTTCATGGTCAAAATGATGCTCAAATTTCTTTGTAGACCTTGAAAACCATTAGAAATAGAAGAACGAGACTTTTATTATCGCGGGGTGCACTAAAACTTTATCCCCAAATTTTGCAAAAAATATTTTTTTGTTTTTTCCGATAGAAAAAATTTTAATTTATACGTACAAAGTTTAAGTAAAATTCTATGTTTTTGAAATAGGTATACTATCATATTCCTCATAAATATGAATTCGTTTAAACAGTATTATATTTATTTTTGAATCAATTTGGTTTGTTTGCTTTTATTTTCTTTTTATGTTTATATTCAATTTTAAAATTAAAAAAGTTAAAACAACCTCTTAACCAGCAACAAAAACAGATGCTTAGTAAAGGAGGTGATGGATAAATACAAAAATATTTTATGTGTAAAATTAATCATGAATAAAACACTTATTGCACATCTTTATTATTAAAAAAATAATGCATGATGGTTGTCTGAAAGTAAGTTTTCCGATACTTTCTCTTGATTCCATATAAGGAAAAAGAGCTAGGCCATTTAGAACAGTTTACTTTTGAGTTTCTTGTTTGTCTACGAACTTGCTATTGAAATCTAAACACTTGTCATAACGTTGAACATTTTTTTCTGCTTATTACTAAAAAATTGGGTATTTTGGTTTGAAAAATAAAAATATTTCGTTCTTCAGTTTATCGCTATTGTTGAACCGCCTGGATGTTTCTTTAATTGCGGGAATGGCCGGAAGTCACTTAATACCGGGTTCCGTGAATATGGAAGGTGTGGGAACACCGCTCATCTGAAAGACTAAAAGAATTTCTGCGTTTTTCGATCTGAATGTGGGCGTACGCCCGCATTTGAATTTCGCGAAGCAAGGACGTGTCTACGATCGCGCCTGTTCCACGTGATAAAGTGCTAGCCTAAAATTGCAAATAGACATATTTGCTCTTTAACGTAAGAAATCCCGTACAAACTAAACGAAGGTGCATTTTTCAACATTAACTATTTTTAGCGTCAGCCCACTAATCAACAATATTCAGTGCCCTACGCACAGCCTTCAGTGATGCAATACAACCTGCAATACCCACCGCTCCCGGGCAATATGACGCATCCTTAGCTTCAATTAGCAACTTCAATATACACACCCCACATTTAACCAACGGGTAGGTCAAAACTTAAGGCTGCAGTACCCACCGCGTGTTACACAGTGCAAACAATCTAATTATCAATCAGCAACAACAAACTTGAAACTTAGGCACCGCAAGAAAGAAAAAACGTAACTCTCAAGAAGACAGTAATCCTGGAGTGTAGCAAAAAACCTTCATAGTGCATCTCCAAAAGTCAGTTTAACTAATCGTTTTCAAGCACTTCCGGAACCAGAGACAGAATTTAGAAAAAATGATAATAAAACTAGTTGAGAATATTAAAACAATGTTAAACCTCCTCACACTCATTGGCGCTAAATTAAAATAATGACATAAACACTTAAGATTGCAGAATGGAACACCAATGGCTTATTAAACCACATCCAAGAATTACAAAACTTTATTTATTACCAATCATGATTTAGACATAGTTCAAATCTTTTAAATCCATTTTTCGGATAGGGGTTACCTTAAAATACCAAATTTGAATACATACTATACACAACACCCGACGGAACGGCACACGGGAAAGTAACAGTAATTATAAAAAGCTAAATTGAGCACTGTCAACCAGATAAATATATTAAAAAGCATATCCAGTCTACAAGTGTAGTTGTACAAGACTGGATAGGACCAATCACAATCACAGCACTATATAGCTCGCCAAGGCATATATTAAAGCAGAACAATACACCCAGTTATTTAGAACGCTCGAAGTAGGATTCGTAGCCGGCGAAAACTGCAGTTTCAAGCACCAAGATTGGGATGCTAAAGTAACAACCATAAAAAAATGGCAATTATTAAAGTAACACTGCAAATAACCTCAATTTCTTTACCACTAGACGGCCCATATAGCACCAAATTATTAAAGCGCTGAAGAATGTCTCGACATATCATCAGATCATTCACTGGTCACAGTCACCCTAAGTTTACAAGGCAAAGATCAGTAAGACTAAAAAGACCAACTAGGAGACGCTTAGAGAGCTAGTTAATAAGAACATGAAAATATCTCTTAAGACCACAGATCTAACCCTCACCCCTCTCCCATTTTAAACCAGCGTTACAGAAAATATGTTACCTGTGGTAATAAAAAGAGCAACAGCTGAATCTGGCAGAACATAGATTCCCAAACGGCAAAAATAGAGTAAGCAATGCAATACGAGGTTTAAAAGGATTGCTTTAAGATTAGAAAAACAAATTATACAAGATTATTTATCTACTCTATCCGATACGGAAACATCGGTGTATTTACTATGGAAAACTATGCAAACATTGAAGCAAACGGAGCAAGGAATGCTTCCAATTCGGAAACCCAATGTAACTTGGGCCAAAAGCGAACAACAAAAGGCTGATATATTTGCATCACAGTTAACAGATGTTTTTGACACCCTTCTGAATTAACACTTAAAAGAATTAAACCAAATCTTACATCAGAATATTAATTTGAGTTCAGAGAAGAACACGGCGTCATTGAACAAATCTATAGATTAGTAAACGAAATCAATCGGGTATGCAAGTCAAAGTACTACTATGTTTTTATATTCTTGGACATGTTATAGGCATTCGCAAGATCTGTCTAGTGTTAAAAATAAAGAAAAACGTCTCACCTAATGGTAAAAGACAGTTCTAGGTAAAATTTCAAGACGCACTCACAGACCTGCACCCAACAAAGTTCGGAGTCCCACAGGGAAGCTGCTTACAGCGGATATTCCTATTAAAATTTATACAACTATCGTTGAGTTCGCAGATGAGACTGCAATACTAGCGTCTGACGAAAATTACAACGATGCATTAAGAAACCTACAAATTTCTTTCTACCATGTGTAGGAATGGTTACGAAACTGGTACATTAAAGTTAACGAAATCAAATCTACTTATGTAACATTACACACCCCGAAGAGAAACATGCCCAACAGTAACTATAAACAGTACGCTACTCTCTCAAGCAGAAAACGTCAGATACTTTGGTATGCACCTTGATCAACCATTAACTTGGAACAAACACCTCCAATAAACGTAAACAACTAGGCCTAATGTTTTTTAAGCTAAACTGGTTATTACGGCGCAAATACATACTAACCTTGAGCCACAAGGTTCTAATACACAAAACCATATTAAGACTAATAAGGACTTATGGTTTTGCAACTGTGCCGAACTGTAAAAAATTCAAACCTGGAGAGATGCAAAGATTTTGATCAAAAACCTTAAGGGAAATGGTAGACGCGTCTTGGTACGTGAAAAACGAAGTTATCGATCGGACCTTAAAGAGAAAACAGTGAAAGAAGTAGTGAAGTGCGCGAGTAAAAATATCTTGTACAAAAATCACACCAACCAATGGATTCCAAAGACACAACCTTCTTGACCTACTGGACTACTTTAGTTAAATATTTATATAACTAATTTTTATGTTTTTGTGAGTGTCTGAATTCCTATTACATCTATTTAAAAACTTTTAAAGAAGCTTTTCACCGAGAAGGTCTTCATCATTTACATGAATTGTAAATGTAATCACGAAAATTACATATTGTTCAAACAGAGCAGATTGTAAATATAAATAAGGGTTAAAAAATATATGGAAAACGTCCTTGTTTTATTTGAAAAAGCTAGTAGCAGCCCTAAGGTTTTTCAGTAGTTTCTAGTATGGATTTTCGTTGTAAAAGACTGTTGCTATGATTTTTTCAATCAAAGATACAATTCACCTGGTAACCAGTACACCATACTCTGTTTATTACTTTTAGGAGTGAAGTGATGCGTTTAAGTCTCAAGTCACAAGCCTTTTAATTTCAGCGGGTCTTTGATTTTCATAACTTGTCAAGTGTTGCACCAGAACGTTGCGTTTGTATCCATCGATGAAAAGTCATGTCATTCAATGGCTACTCACACGAAAATCCAGCACATCTCTTATCTCCAACAGATTGTTGCTCCGCTGCAATTTATTACATTCCTTAGCACTCACACTTTACTAACAGTCAAACGTCAGTCGATATCTAAGAGCGTGCTACTTAAGTCAATATTCGCGTTACGCTGTCAGTTCCATTAAACATTTTCTTCCAACATCGCAGCGTTTCTACTGACGTACCTGTAGCGCCGTATCATGTATCGTAATACACATTTTATCGAGAGCGAATAATAGCACGCACTACATTAGCCCTGTACGTTTATAATGGTAATGTTTATTGATAAGCCATTACAGTGTGCCAATTTTGCAAAATTTTCTTAATATTTTTTAGTTTATTCACTTATATGTTGCCAAAATCACAAATTGAACCCAGCATTCCCATAAATACTGTTACAAAATCAAATTTTGCACAGCATCAAGATATCTGTGATGTGTGAGTCTTAAAGTTGTACATGGCATTGTGCTTCTTGTCAATTTGATGAATCCGGATCGGTAATAAATGCAACACCCCGTGAATATCAGCGTAGAGTACGGTCTCGTGAGAATATCGCCATGGCATCACACAACTATTAAAAATTTTAAGAAGCTCAACTGAAGCAAGAGTTTAAGCTTGGTGACAATTCTCGACATGGATATTTCGTCAGTTGGACCAGCATCGGGTTAAAAATTCTCTTTAACGATGGGCGCATCTTTAATTAGATGGGTTTGTAAACACACAAAGTTGTCGCCGGGGTTTGGAAAATCCTCGCATAAATGACAAAAAGCAAACGCACCCTAAAGGAATCGCTGTTGTAAATTTAGGGCATATGATCTTATAGGCCGATACTTCTTCGAAGATGAATGGTGAACGTTACCGCTACAAAATATTTTCGCACCGATTGGGCAACGTGGAACCAATGCGGTTCCAGCAGGTCGGCGCCACCTGCCATACAGCTTGAGTAATAGCCGATTTACTGCACTAACAGTTTCCTGGTCGCGCAATTTTACGAAATGTCAATATCAGCTGTCCAGCAAAACCATGTAATTTAACGCAGTGGTTTTATTTGTGGAATTACCTGAAATCTAAGGTCTATGCCAGCAAACCACAAACAGTTGACTACTCCATGAACAAAATCTTTTATCAGAATATATGCGCAATTATAATCGAAAATTTTGTCAGATATAATTTTTTATATTTAAAGGGATATTCTACATTTAGAAGAATTTCCCATTTAAATTTTTTGGCCTTTTAAATCTTTTTATAATTTTTCAAGCCACACTTATTTCTGCGGCTATTTTTTGCTGGTCGATAACATTTTCTGCGAATTTGCTCTTCAGCACGTTTAGATAACTCTTTCGTTCTGATAGCACGTTTTGGCCCTTTTCTCGGCTTGAAATATATAGCCCCAGTGTTTCTGCAGGCTTTTAACCCATCCAAAACTCTGACTAAATACTCGAACGCCAGGTGAGAGATGGCTTTTGAGTTGAGTCACAAGTGGTGGATTTGTAGTCTATTTTTGATAACACCATACTGCTATATATTGTGGTAGCGGGTAGGTACTACTTTACGATCACGGTAAAGTATAGATCTGCTTCAGGAACCTAGCGATCCTGCCCACGCGAGCTCTTGATTGTTCCCATCTCCTGAAACAGGGAGCAATCATGCCCTAGCCTAATTCCTTACCTACATTATATATCCCTACCTATCCTCACTCCCCTCACCAACACGCTTGGCCAGCGCGGTGAGTCATGGCTAAACACTCCCCAACGTTAGGGGAGGCTTACATCCGACGATGGATGACATAGCTGATGATGATGATACTGCTATATAAGCAAAGTAAGTTTGTAGGATACTGTGGAGATACATCGAATTAAATTTACAATGAAAGAATATGCGTTACCGAAGTATTTTTTGTGTGATAGCTAGATCATCTCAGGCGACAGAAATGGACAGCTTGTGTCTGCAACTACCTGCATTTCGCGCAGTTTGGTACACTGCCAGTTGACGAGAATCTGTCACAACATCGAGGGATCTATCGGATTGAAAGATCATTAAATCGTCGGCGTAAAGGAAGTTCAGCAGTAGCTTGTTTATTCTAATTACAAGAAAGGTAACACTTAAGATTGATCCTTGAGGTTTCTTGTTTCAAGGAAAAATAAAATGTTAACTAGGAGTTTTTGTGTCTTTATTTGATTTTAAAATAGAAATAATCGGGGCTTCTTTCCTTGTTTGGGAATAGGAGCCACCTTTTTAAATTTTGTTGTAGAGGTGTAAAATTTTTAGATGCTTATGTTGGGACATATTTTTAATAACGTCATAGGGTATTTGGCCTTATTTTGGTGCCGATTTGGAGGTGTTAGACAAAACCTGAGTCAGCTCGAGGAAGATAAAGCTTTAATTGATGGAGGACGTAGGGTTGATTTTCGTGAGGTCCAAGGATATTTGCTCTGCTTGGTTCTTAATTATAAAAAATTATCTTCATAGTTGCTGAGGCTGTTGACTGATTGATGGTGTCGTCCAAGACCATTTATTATTTTTTGACGTGGAAACGAAGTTCGAAACGATTATTGAGTGTCATTCCAAAATTATGGACGACACCAAAACGGCCAAGTTTGAAACGACTAATATTCAAAGACTGTTTTGTAATACTACGGACAATTTCAGGCTATCCAGAGGTATGTACTATTAAATTTGGGAAACTGTGATTGAAGTAGAAAATGTCGCAGTACATGAAAAGAAAGTGGAAACAGAATCAGCGTAACGCAGGTCGAATTAAAGCGGACCTGATCGAAAATCGGCGCTACCGATTGAGGAAGAAAGCCGAGCGAGGAAAGACCATGCAGGGGAGTAAAGTTGGCACAATCGTCGATGATCGGCATAAAAATTTCGGCGCCTCAATTTCTTCGGGATCCAGTGGTGTGGGGGGTAAATTTACAACAATAAAACAGTCTCCAATGGACGAAGACTTTTGGTTCCGTTGCCCAAAGCGACGTTTTCACGGAAACCTCACATTAGTAGCCCCGACTACTATCCACCCAAAATTTTCGGTCCTGTCATCAAGGTCTAATCAGCTTCCAGAACTGGAGAAGGTATTTGTCGAGCACCGGTCCGTGCCACTATTTTGCTTTGCTGATTTTGATGCAGCATTTAGCTCGTGTTTGAAGGCTTTAAAATGAAGTAGATTGTTCAACGTGGGGTGATGTTAAACTGATTTGAAGCTTTATTTACGTTTTTTTTCACTACGGGATTTTTGGCTGCCTATGCCATGAAGTTTTCGGGATGCAGGTGTTAGCACAAGAGTTTATAGTTTTTGTGAAACTTCGGACACTGTCTTCGATATTTGGGTGGACTTGTGGTAGCTTGATCATTTCCGCCTCAGTCAGATTTTGACTGGGTTCAACGAGGGAAAAATCTGGTTGATTGGCTAAAAATCTGATTTGAAGCAGGAAGTGATCGTCCGTGCGATGCCATATAAAATGCGAGGAGAGGTTTAGCGTGTCTAATATTAAATATATGCCTTGGCCGGTATTCAGTACGACCAGAACATCGATGAGTTCTTCAACGAACTGCCCCTTTCGCCCGCAATAATTGTGAAATGAATAAAATCAATTGGGGCAGTTGAAGTACAAGACTGCATAAATCCTGAAAAGACCAATCAAATCTAGGAAGATGTATGTTGGAAATTGTTATCTTCCGATACGAGGATATCATACTTGTAGTTATTTGCGCGCTAGAAATGTTGGTCTTAATAAAAGTGCTCTACAATTAGGGTCGTCGTCAAATCTATGGCTGGTGCACCCTAATAGATTTAAATTTTTCTTGAAGGCACATAAAAAGTGGCGAAACTTCTTGTAGAATCATTTCAAGGTCAAGGTAGTGATTGTTACAACCATTTTCGTTCCATTGTACTAACCAATCCATAATTTGTTATAAAAGTTAGATTTTACTAGTTTATATATCAGGATTTGAAGAAATGTGAAAATAATAAGAAAATTAAAAAATAATAGAAATTAAAGTGAACACCTTATCGCAGTTACGGATTAAGTATTACAGATAGGTTGACTAAATTCTGTTATTTTGGCCACCCCCTTTCGTTCTTTTTTGAAAGTGAAAGTAAATCACAAACTATTTCTTTGCAGCATTCGTCGGATAAGAAACTTTAGGTATTGCTGACGTAACTTCTTCCGAGCTTCATCGTGAACAAGTTTTTTTGTATTCTTGATTTCTTTTATACACTCTAAATATCTGCGAGAAATGGATGAGTGATCTTCATGGTGAAAGAGTCGTACAGATGGTGAGTTTTCATGGCAAGGTTCTACACAGATATAATAACCGGCATCAGCTGTACAGTTAGCCGAAATTAGACCAAATTTTTAAAATTTGAAACATTGGGTGGGGGATGGTATATATGGTTTTACTGGCTGGGAATAAAAGGCTGCTTTTACTTCGTGATATTTCAAACTTTACCTTTAAAACTGTATATGTCTCTTGATATAGAGAAAGGTCTTGCTTGATTGAAATTCCCTTCGTCTAATCTATTCACGGCCAAGAATAGGGGTTCAACCACCACCACATTGGTGGAGTTTAAATGGTTTAGAGCATTTTGTGTGTCTCCCTGTTTAAAATTTAAAGGTTTCATACAAAATAAAATTCTTTAGCCCCCGGTTACCCCAACAAAGGAACGATGCATCGTAATCCGTGCAAAGCGTCAGGGTTTTCCAGGAGATATAGTTGCTTTAAAATAAAATAAACATATAATAACACAAATAAAATTTTTGTTTTCTTAATGAAGTTCCTGTATTGCTTTTAGAGCTACAAAGAAAATGTTTTAGACTTGGAGACAAGGGACTAATGAAAATAAACTTGACTTTTGTGATATTCGCCTCAACAAGCCATCCATCAATTGGTTGGTAGTTTTAACAACCTATACAAGAGTATTGCCTTAAAGATAATTAAGGGTACTACCAAAAGCTTTTTCTTTTAATTACTAGGCGGATGTCGTCTCTGATCTGAAGGTTAAAGCTTTTCAGAACATTTACAGAACGCTTTTATACCAATATTATTACGCCTATAATTTATTAATAATTTTAAATTCATTCGTTGAATAACTTAGTAAATTTATTAAATTAGAAATTATAATTTTATAAAAATAAATAGATAGTAAATTGTATGTTATGACTGCAAATTATTAAAAATGTCATTTATAATCCTTACTTCCCTGTTTGCGATCTTAGCCAATTGCGTTAATTTATCTTACCTAGTATTCTCATAAATACTGTTACAAAACCAAACCTACCCTTGCTTTGCAGAGTATCAAGCTATCTATGCTTTTAAATCTTAAAGTTGTAGCTGGAGTGTGCTTCTTGTCAAGTTTGGTTATTTACCAAATTGAGAGGAGGTAACAAAGAAAACCGCAATGCTGTAATAACATTACATAACTATGAAACTGAAAAAGTTAATCTTTAAGACCCTGCATTCTCTCGGAATTAGCCGTGTTTGTGTATCGGGCTATAAAATTCTTTAATGAAACTAGAGGTGACCTGGGTCTCTGGAAGACCAAGTTCAGTTCGGACTGCCCAGGCAGTCAAGGCGTGAGTGCCCAAATTAAACGAAATTATCTTCTTAAGCAGAAACAGAGATTTCCAGAACTTCGATGTTTTGTATTATTGAGCTAGGACTAGCTACTTACAAAGACATGCCGGACTTTTGCTAGCAGACGCTTTAAAGAAAGATAGGGGTTGTTGACTGAGTACGCGCGTTATGATCGTAGAAAAATTTTTGTAGAGGGGAAATTTTTCAACAATCAAAATGACAGGGTCTATGCTAGGACGTCAAAAGAAGCACCTCAGCTAGCGTCAGGAGTTTAGAGAGACCATCATTCATTATTTGTAAAGGTTTGATCAAGAGTTTGTTATGGTGAGACGGCGGATATTCATTTTTGTAGAAAGGGAGTCAAAACATACGCCGCTGTGTATCAACAGAATGTTTTGAACGGTGTAGTAAAACCTCTGAATCACGCGCTTTTTCGAGGTGAGCCTTGACCTTTCAGCAAGACTCCGCACCCGCCCACAAAGCACGGTCAACTCAAACTTGGCTGAGCTGTGCCTCATTTTCTAATAGTAGGGGATTGGCCCTCTAGTATTATTAATTAGGCTACGAATTATAGGCGGTTTTAGAGGGCACAGCTTGCTGAAAAAGACACCCTAATGTTGATTTTACAAACTAGTCAATATTCTTCTAATGGATGTAGTGCGTGCTGCCATAAACGGCTGGTCATTGTAAATAAATCTGTAGTAATTATACTTGCCAATAACCATTTAATAAATCCTGAAAATATTATGCAAAAACACTTCGTTTTAATCAGTTTGTAACAGTATTCATGAGCGTACTATGTATACATTCTGAAACTTTACTGCAATTATCTTCACATATGACGCAGGAAAAATAAAAAACCTTAATTTAAAGAGAGCCCTTGCGTTTGCAATTATAAGTAAAATTTGTTTAAAATAAATTGTATTAAATTACAATTCTGAGCGATATACAGTAAAAATTATTAGAATAATTAGAAGTTATTTTAAAACAGCAAGTGCGCAACAAAAAATATTTTTATTGTAGGTATTAAACTAAGAATCTTTCCTTGAATAAATTGGACGGTATTCAAATATTGTTGGCATATAACAGAATGTATTACATCTTTCGTTACTATGTGAAATCCTTGCTGCTTATAAATAAAATGAACGCAGAAACAAACTTTATTGCTGGATAAGATTTAAGGTTGCTTCGGTTCTCATTCGGTAGGTGCGTGTAATGTGTAAAATATTACAATTATATACGACTTTTTTAAACAAAATAATTGCAAGCGCACTTCTTTGCAACATTGGGTTAAAAAATATTTCCTGGTGCTCTCATTTTGGGATAAAATAAAATTCTGCAAATGAGAGTGAAACTGTACGAGTCAAATTGCCGCCATTTATAAAACGTGGGTTGGAGATTTTAAACCTCAGCGACTGATAAAACATTTTATTGGGGCGATCAAATAATGCTGAGAAGTCATAAGAGTCTGTACATAGAAATTGTAACGAAATTGCTGTTTAGTTTACCAGACTGCGACATTCCCAAAGTTAATCATCTGAAAAAGCTTGGCCGTCATCCCAAAATAGAATAGCAAACATTTTGAAGCTTTAAAATTATATAAAACGGTTCTAGAGATGTTACTTAAAACAGCTTCTTATTATAAATAAAGCAATTATGCGCAAAATTTATGAAAAAGAGCATTTTCTGCCCTATGATTTTTTGGCTGCGGTTACTTAGCATTATTTTATATAACAAAATGCTTATTCTTGTCTAAAAACTAAATTATGATCGAAAGTGAATTAATAAAACTTCCTGATAGATGAAGTTCAAAACACTCATGATATTACCGTATAGTTGAAATTTTTAACTTGAATTTAACAATGCTGCTAGATAACGTAGTATTTTTTCTACTTTAACATCATAAATGTTTCTTTCAATAACCGCTAGATTGACTCACCTTTAGGGAATCATGTGTGAAAAATTTGATTACTGATTATACTACATGTCAGTGAGTCACATTAGACACAGCCTTTCAATAGACACATCACCACAGCGACGGCCGCACAAACGATACTGACGGGACGTCGCGACGCTCTACGTTGCTAGTTACCGCCGGCGACGCGCATTCTCACGTAGCCAAGGGCGCGCTAGCATCCAAAATGGATCTTAAACATGTTTTGAAACTGCCGGAAAATTGGAGTAAAACATCGAAGTTGTGAAAATAAGGATAGCAAGCTGATGTGTCTAAAATACAAGGGCTGCTCTGTTATTCTTGGACGTAATATGTTAAAACGCATTTTTAATTCATTAATAAATCAAAAATATTTATGTTTCAGCCAATACACTTTTGCAGAGATAAAAATTAGTTCTAAAATATTTTTTAGACGGTCCTGAAAGAATGTTGGGCGTTAGATACGCACTCTATAGTAGATTTTTGTAGTTCGGCTCTCCCTACGCGTGACTGATTTCTTTTGCACTTAAATGAAAGAAAATCAATGGTATAATTGCCCTGATTTATTTTTGAGGCCGGGATATTTATTTTTTATGTTTTTATGCTTTTTTCCAATTTGTTACCCAAAGTTCGTAAAATAAAGGCAAAGGGAAAGTGATGGGCATAAAAGATAAAGAAGGAAAACTAGCAGAAGATAAATGCCAAAACAAAGCACAACATTTTAAAGAGCTGTTAAATGGTGAAGAAGCACCCAAAAATTAAAGAAAGTAGTAGCAGAAAATGTAGACATTGAGGAACCGACAAAAGCATAAATGAGGGATTATTAAGAAAAGTCGTAACGAAAAAGCTTCAGGCGGAGGTAGAATTAATAAAATAAGGAGGGTAAGAGTTACTTGAAAGACTTCATCAGTTAATTAAAAGAATATGGGCCGAAGATAAGATTCCAGAAGAATGGGAAACAGGAGTAATTATAGCAGTGCATAAAAAAGGAGACGAGCAGAGGACTTACGTGGTTATTTAAATCCTGTTAACGATTATACCAACGAGACTGAAAAAAAAACAGACCAAAGGCATAATAGGGCAATATCAATGTGGGTTCACCTCAGGAAAGTCAACGATATATGCTATCTGAATATGAATGAACCATGAACTACAACAAGTAATAGGTGAAGATATAGTCAGAGAGATTAAACAACGGAGAGCAAAACGGTTGGGACATGTTTGGAGAGCCGGAGTGAAATCTATAGTTTATACAGTTTTGGATTGAAAGCCACAAGGTACGAGAAGACGTGGGCGGCCAAGATCTACAAGAATTAGTGGCAAGAAGTAAAAGATGACCTTAAAAATATTGGAGTGCGCAACTGGTACGAGAAAACGAAAAATCTGAAAATCTGGCAGGACATATGTAAGAAGATCTGAGAACAATACGATGGATCAACAGCCATGGATCTAGAAAGCCGACTGCACAATAATTCATTCCCATGCAAGCAGACCAGGCTCAACAATCGTAATTTTCCCAACAAAATTACCAATATACTCAAACTCATATACGCAGTTTCCGGTCCAGGACATACTTCAATTCCAAAGGTCAGCTAGTATCGGATGACACAGATTGGCAACTAGTTATTAACAGGAAACGTGACCGACAAGATGACACCAAAACAAACAGATCAGAATAACCAACCCAAAACTACAAGCTGCTGGCTAAATTCTGCAGACGTTTCCAATCGTTTGCGAAGGAAAATTTAGAAAAACAAGAATCTCATTTCTCAAAAAAAAAACTTAGACAAACCCCCCACCGGTATTCGCCTAGGATTTTCAATCTACTGAGCCCTTAATTAATTTCTTGGAAGCCATAGCTAAACATACACAAGATTATATAAGATTAAGCAAAAGCGAAGTGTTCCTCAGGAACTTACACCTATCCAATAGGACGAACGGAATAAAAAGAAATTATAAATACTAGGACATGAAATAACCAACAAACTGTCACAAAAATAGAACTGCCCCTTTTCGTTGTAGAATTAACTGTCTTACAACCATAAATACATACACAACATCGACAAATTTCACGTATTAAACGTACAATACCGCAATGTTCCAGGTCTCAGACACATGGACATACCAAAAACTTCTACAATAGAACTCCTCATTGCGTGAAGTGCATCGGCTCCCGTTCCACCTGACAAAGTATAAAAACGTCACGTGTGAACTATAGCGGGAATCACCTTGCCAATTACAGGGATGTTCGGTTTACAAGGAACTTTATTAGAGAATGTTTTCCCCACTAGAGTTAAAGCACCACCAATCACATCTCACTCACGTTCAAGCTCTAGCAAACAACCTTCAACATATCAATGCAATTCCTTAACATCAAAATACTGGAACGACAAACTATACAAATAACTTAACAGAATTAAAACTTATGATGAAGCAACTAATGGAATAGATGAGTACCATGTTAAATTTGTTAACTATGATAGTTAACTAGAACGTATAATGGACCAACATCTTAAAATAATAGTATAGAACGCCAACAGGCTGTTACAACACAAAGATAAACTTACAACCTTCATCACTAACCACTGCTAACTGCCACACCTTACTAATTTTAAAATCGCATTTCACGGAGCTACTTTAATATTCCAAGATATGAAGTTTATGCATTTTAACATTGAGGTGGTACCAGTCACACTGGTAAGGAAATAATAATCAGAAGTTCAATTAAGCACCATGAACTTCCCAAATACAACCAACCACAACTAGAAGCTACAACAATAGAAGTTAAAGACTGACAAGGACTGCTTACAATATCAGCAGTCTATTGCCTATCAAGGCACAACAACAAGCCGCAAACATACAAACACTACTTTTATACTTTTACCTCTCGGGAGGGGATTAAAACGCAAAGCACGTCTATTGGGGCTCCAGACTAAGTATAAAAGAAGGAAGAGAAGATTCAGACTTTAAGAAAACAACTTGAATTGCTAGACCTGCGCTTCATTAGAAGGGTAAACTTAAACCTTCTAAATGCAAATTCTTGCCTCGACCTCTCGACGAACTGTTCACTAGTACTAGTAACACTGGACACAAACACAATAATTAATGTAGTCACCATCTCTCATCAATAAGGGCACAAACTGGAATCTTTTTCAAGAACTCGATGAAGAACCTCTACAAACGGAAATCCCGTTAAAGTCAAAAAAGGACGTGGAAGAAGCATTAGAACATTTTAACCAGGTAGTCCAAAAAGTAGCCCGCCAGACTACACCCGAACTTATCCAGCCCCATCAAATTAAAACAGAAAGTCACAGAGAAGCGCAAGCTAAGAAGAATTTGGTATACAAGACATCCAAAACCTCCTGCGTCAATCAAAGACTATTTGGGTAAACGCTGATTCCATCTTGATAGCAACCACATATTTTTGTATTATTTCGTTGACCGTTTCGATACCAAGATCTCGGATAAACATCTCTATGCTTAAAGGACCAGCTTGGCCTTAGGATAATTTTATAAAGTAGAACTTTATTTCCAAAGATTCATCCATCAATATATTTCCATGTCAAACGCTTATCGAGGTGAAGTAACTTGGTGATACTCTGCTGATTATTAAGTGTGATTGGCGGACATGCATCCCGTCTTGTAATGAACATTAAACGAACTGACTTGGACTGATTAACTAAAGTTTCTTAAGGTAATTGTGAAGATGCTGAGATGATGTGGCTGGCTCGGGGCGTGAAGCAAGAATTGCTGTGTGCTCAGCAAATGTAGCTATCATAGTTTTTCTTGTAATTGACAAGTTGGAGGTGCATAGGAAATATAATATGGGGCCAAGAACACTCCCCTAGAGGACGCCAGGGTGTATTGGTCAGGTGTTCTGCAAAAGCAGGGGCTTATTCTTAATTACTTCTCATCCAGTTATCGCCATATCTTGTGGAAGAAATATGTTGTTGGGGTTGTTTAAGTTCCTGTAGCATTCCAAAGCGAACGTTCTATGTCAGCAGTTAGGGAGAGGGTTTTTAGGTAATTTTGAACTGAGTGGGTTTTGATTTTTCTTTTAACAACAAGAGGACGTTGAATCGTAGCTGGCCGGTTTGTTTCAGCACTTTGTTAAAATGTTCTATTTCTTGAGAAGTCCTTTTTTAATTCACTGTTAACATCTAGATTATTATCAACCAATTCTTTTAAGAGGCTCCAGTTTGTGATTTTGTTACTAAGCGTCAGCGATAGTTCTTTGATACAGGTGAATGGTCTGACGACATATTTAAGCATGATTCTGCTTTTAAGTAATTTAGATTGATGGCTTTGATCACACAGAAGTCCAGTAGATTTGAAACTTTGCTCACATCTGAAGGCCGTGGGTAGGCAACCTAGTCTAGTTGAATTTGGTGTTTTGAGTGGCTCTTTGCCTCTTGTGATGGTTAGCGGCTAGCCCCACTATACGTTCTTAGCATTGAAGTTACCTTCAGCGATGATTTTATTGCCTAAAGTTTGGAAGTTGTGTCAAAACTAAAAAATAAAATATAGATAACAGGTTTAACTAGAATTTAGTTTAAGTCTAGTTAACTCAAAATATTTGTTTATATCAATACAAAGAAATAATAAACGCAATAAATCATTTATCCAATATTGTCGGCTACGTCTAGTACCCCCAACTTGCTCTCTTTTGGGGTGTTGCGATGTTCCGCACGTCAACAACGCCTCAACAGTAATCTCGCGGAATTTCTCCTGATCCGGAGTTTGCTGCGTACGTTTTTGATGCCGAATGGAGGTTTCTTTTGTTTTTGGCACGAATAGAAGATGGTGGCGGAGCAGATGAATTTTTGGATAGAGACGGTGAGATGGTGTGTCGCCTTTATTAGGTTTTTGGCAGAGAGGATGATGGAATAAGACTGCAGAGCAAAAAGAACGTAATAGTATCTGTCTGCCACGTATTTAATTGTAATGCTGCAAAAACGTTTATATTTTGGAAGTCCAGATGACTAAATAGGTCATAGTGAACGAATTATATTTTACATGAGATGCTTGAAAACTAAGTCTTCTGCCAACATTGAGTATGGCGCTCTTTAAAAATAAGGTCTGGTTCGTAGAATGGAATTATAGACAAAGGCTAGTTTACTAACCCCATGGTCTTTCGTCTAGAGACAGCTGAAAGTGTTACTGGATAATGTTTCTCCGTCCTTAAGAGTTTATTTTTGGCCTAGAATGACATCCAAATTATACCTGGAAGTAATTATACATGGAGATTAACTCCAAAAGCTAATTTTTTATCTTAGGTATGCGTTTCAGAAGGTAAGTCGAATATGGATTGAATTGGTGGACTGTCGATCCATAAGTGGCTTAAGGAGGGTGATAAAATATTTGACATGGCGTAGCAGTCCAACACTAATGTCGTCCGGATTAGTAACGGTAAGAATTGGAGCACCTTCGGCATCAGCCTTAAGAGCTTGGAATCATCTAGCTTTCAGAGAAAGCTAAAGATTTATTCCAAGCCTAAAAGATTTTGACTTGGCTGCAGTTGTAGTCGACGGATTTTGTAGAGGTTGTGTTGGTTGCTCGGTTTTCATCGACGTGGTAGTGTTTCTCCTAGAAATCTGGGTATAGAAACAACTTGATAGAGCAAGGGCGGTACAACGACTGCAGTTTGATGCACTAGGGATTGTTTAAAAAAGTCAAGGCTACTTCTGCAGCTGGTAGGTTGTACAACAACATAACTGGTGCATATGACGAGGGTGCTGACATCTATGACAGTGCCCAATAGACTTTCTTTTGAGGTTACTGTACAGCCACAAGAACGTCTATTATGGGCTGGAAGTTGTAATTCCACGATTGGTTGTTTTTGGTTAAGCAGTAACTTTTTAGGAAGGAGTAGGTAACTATGATACAGCATTTGAACTGCCTTTATCATACAGATAATGTTTTGGTGATCTCCGATGCATAGGGATAACAGAATAAATGGAACTATGTTTTTGTCTTGGTGAAATTTAACTGTTTATTTATGAGCTTTTTCACAATTAATTTCGATAGTTAGTATCAAATCTGTTATATATTAGCACCGGTGTCCTCTTTTGCGGCCTTGGACGACCATATAGTCGTCCTTGTCGCTAAAGGTCACATCTACACTTCCGGCCACTAAAACTTTCTTGGGCATCTCTACGTCACTCTTCAATGAAAGCAAACTTTCTTAGGTGGAAGATGTTAAACGCTGCACTAAAAAGCGCCGTCATGTCACGATTTTCAAAAAATGTCATTATATTTTGTCCCCCCAGAACTCAAGACTAACCTCTGTTAAAAACTATTAAGAATTCCGACAGAATAATTACTTTAAATAAATTTTTAGACGCGTATTTATCAGGCCAATATTTCGGTTGTTCGTTAATAGGCAAAATCGGGCAAATGGTGGTAGAAAACGACTTTTAAATGCTTTCAAATTTTGTTTTCTTCTATAGTTCTCATCAGATTTAGAATAAATTTGAGACTTCCGTCCCATGGTATCTAGATAAAGTTCAGAAATGAAGAGCATCGAATAATATATTTTTTGCATTAATTCTGATTAGATTTACATCAAATCGCTACATTAGGAAATTTACCTACCTCTCGGAGACCTTGCCACAAAGGATTTTTTTATATATAGAAACGAAATCTTTGCACTTTTGTAAAACAATCGCTCGAAAGAAAGAAAACCCGTATGACAAATTATGTTGCCCTTAGAAATATTTTAAATTAATTTTAAGCCTCGCATGTGAAGCGAAAAGACAGTCAAATTAAAAAACGGAATGGAACTTTGGTAATTGCAATGATAAAAATCTTAAAGTAGAGTTTAGAAATTTTCCAGAAGTACAAAAATTTAAAATATATCTAGAAAACTGCTATACCAACATAGATAACAGCGCTTCCGGTGGCCCCAGAAAAAACTAATGCGTAGGGTACAGTTATTTTTACAGTATTTTAATATTTATTATTTCAAAGGAAAATATAACAATTGTTACTACTGAAGCAACAATTATCATACTTTCCCTCAAAACACAGAGAATAATTACAATAATAAACAATATGAAAAAAAATATATTCTATTGCATAATTATAGTCATGCTATTTACAATAAGCCGGTGTTGATTAATTAACGCATACCTAATACAGATAATATCCGGCAATTACTTATTAACGAGTAAAAACTAATAATAATTAATAACCTTCGAACAGGAAACTTGAAAATGTTTTTCTAAGCAGTTTCCGGGCGTAAAGATTTTTGATACTGAACGTTCCTTGTGCGCAAGATCAAATACTGACGTCACTGTTTCCTAATTATTAAAAATTGCAAAGTTAAAATGACAACAAATGAAAATAAATTCTCACAGAAGAATGTTAATTGGTAAAGTATAGGCATGTTGCATGTTGATTATTGGTATATCTTTTTTTTGTTTAAATTCCTATTAATATAAGTTTTTATTTATTATTGTTGTAATGTGGTCTGTTTGAAAAAATATTACGCAATAATGAATAAATAATTTGATAAACTAATACAAATAATTTTGCTGCAAATTTTGTTTAATTTATAAATATTTGATTATTGTTAAGGCAAGTAGGTTGCTTTCGGTTTCCAATTGTTACATTGAGGTATCAGAAAAAGTCAACAGGAATTTAAAGCTGGGAATAGAAAAATAATATAAAAACCTGATGAACCTAAGAAAGAGTTACAAAATGCCACAAAAATGATAGCGCTACTTGAAAGAGAGCAAAAGAGAATGACATATTTGTGACTGAAATACTCGTAGACAAACATTTAATAGCTGCATAAACTGAATGAAAAACTTGTCTGGTGGAATTGGATAGCCAAAAAGCCAAAAGAATTAATCATGTCAAGCAAATCAAAACTGAAAAGTTACAAGGGGGGTTAAATATTAATTAATAACGGAGAAGGAAAGAGGAAGTGGTAAAAATGTTAAAGTGGATTTTAATAAATTAATAGTTGAAAGGTTGGAATAGAATAAAGATAGAGAAAAATTAAAACAATTAAAAAAACAAAAAAATACAACGAAGTTAACTGGAAACGAGGACAACCAGGCTGTGAAAACGGATTTGGAAAGTAGGATTATGGAATGTGCAGGATATTAATGAAAAAGTAGACAAACTCATATTAGAATTTGTGGCGAGTAATTTAAAAAATAGTAGGTATTACTGAAGCGAAAAAAGGGGAAAAGATGCTTAAGGAGGATAAATGAACACAAAGTGATTTATTCCGAAATGGATGTATTAAAGAGAACCAAACCACCAATGGGTGTATTAATTTACATAGAACACAAAATTATAGTAACTGAAAATTGTAATTGAAAGGGTTGGTAGAAGAAATGATATAGGATATCCAGTTGGAAAGTTTGGAGAAGACTACGTAAATAGTAATAGTAAGCGTGTCATAGAATCTCGTATAGATAATGATATGATTGTAAGTAATACACATGCATACGAGAGTAATGGAAAGTAGGAACGAAAAATCGATTATTCAATATTAATACAAAGAGAGCATAGAGGAGAAATTAATGACATGCGAGTAAAACGAGGTCAGGAAAGTTAATCAAAGATACACTCCCAGAAAGTGGTACATTTATTCAGCCTACAAGTTCCAAGATGGAAACATTAGAAATAGATGCAGTAAAAAATTAGAAAATGAACGTTGCGATCTTGAAGTATTGCGGAACACATTTAAAATAAACAGCTGCAGAGCAGCTAGAAAAGTGTGTCACATATATTACGGCATAATAAAAAGCATTGCATGGTGAAACAATAAAATAAAAGAAATAATGCAGAAGAAGAAACAACTTTGCAAAGAATACCTTGGCAAACATAAAACAGAACAGAGAAAAATGGTAAAAGAATTCGTGCTGCGAGAAAAGAGAGATGCCTAGTGCGAATTTGGAAACGAAATGGAAGAAAGTCGCAGAGGAAATGCAGGACTATTGAATAGAACTAATATAATAATATAAATAAATAAATCTAAGAAATAATCAATAATTATTTGAAATGGATAGAAGATAAGGAAGGTGAAGTCTCAACTACACACAAACAAATTATAGGCAAATGGCTAGAATACGTTTTGGACTTACTCTCCTAAGATGAAGAAGTCATCATTTCATAAGCTTTGGAAATGCTGACACACCAGAATAGATAAATATTAAATATAGCTTGAGTTAGAGGAAAAATTGCTAGGGATTAGACGATGGCAGTTATATTGCCGCTTTATAAAAAATGAGAATCTTAGAAGTTACACTAACTGCATGGGAATTTCTATTCTTGGCGTGGAAGTAAAGTATATGAAGTAATACTTGAAAAAAGACTAAAACCAATAATAGAGTCGACACTTGATGTTAACCAGAGATGCAGAAACTACAGATTTAATATGTAGTTTGAGACAATTAGCGGAAAAGCCACTTGCATATAATAATAATTTATTTTTATACTTTGTAGATCTATAACAGGCCCTCGATGGTGTCCCAAGGGGAAAATATGGGAGTTTTTAAAAGAAAGAAACGTCAACTTCTTATTAAGAACTACTAAGAGTATCTACGAAGTTACAAGAAATGTAATAAGACAATAATTGATTGTCAAAGGACAGATTCAAGAGGGACTTTTATAGAAAAAGTACTTAAAGTGGAGACAGGCAGACACATTAGCGAGGAATAGCCGCAGGTAAAGAAACATACTACTTCAGAGGAGATTAGTTTAAATAAAGAAAATCTTTTGACTATTCAACAAAGCCAAAAAATAGTGAACAAAACAATAAAAAGTCATAAGGTGACGAAATCATGCACAGCTGCCTTTTAACTATAAAACAGGCCTTTGATGGTAGTTCTGATTCACGTTTATTACATACACTTAACTTTTAACATTATGTTTTAAAGTTACTAAGTCGGGTGTGTCTCGGGGTAACGTTTTGGACCCTTTCCTATATCTCTTCTTTATCGCTGATGTCCCAACTGAAAATAATACAATGGTTTCCACTTTTGCCAATGATCTACTGTGATTTAAGTAGATGGAAATGCTCTAATGGCCTCTAAGAGCTTGTAACACCACCTTGATGGCCTTCAAGAATGGCTCAAAATCTGGCAAACAAAAGTAAAAAGAGAAAAATCAATTTACATTAGCTTTACAACATAACGTATTAACTGCCCTAAAGTTTATGTAAAAAGAAACGCTCTATCGATAAAGTGGCTAGAAAGAATCACGAGTAAAAAACTGACATAGAAACCACTCATACTTCAAGGAGGTGAAAATCACATCTTACCACTTGCAATAAACTACTTCCATACAAATGTATAATAAAACTGAATTAGACATATGGGCTCCAATAAGCAGTTTCAGCAAACTTTCTCTTAAAGAAACAAGACTGATAACAAATATTTTTATTTTCTTTGCTGACAAAAATATTTTATTTATAATAATTGTTGGCATAAAGAAATGCATAAAGGTACCCTTATTTTTTGGAATTTCTAGGTTTTAATCCCAGCCAAAAACCGCCTTCGCTGTCATCTGAAACCGTGCACGCTTCAATTTCAAAGGAATAGGCGTTTTGTCTACTACCGTAATATCAAACTTCGACAATATATAAAAGAATAGCAATTTGGCTTCCATCAGAGCAAATCTGTTTCCTATGCAGCTTCGAGGGCCCACCCCAAAAGGCAGAAATGTGTATGGAGCGATGTTGCCTTTATTCTCATCACTGAACCTTTCCGGATCGAAGCAATCGGGATTTGGATAATATTGTGGATCCCTGTGAATGGCGGCTATGGGAATCCAAATCGCACCCCCTTTCTTCAAGTAAACTGGATGTTCGCCGTCATTTTCTGCTTTAATGACGTAATCTTTAACGCATAGGCGGTCGATTACTATTGCTCCAGTCCATTTTCGTAAGGTCTCTAAAGCAACATGCAGTGCAACATAACAAAAACAATAACATTAACTATAAGTACCTGAAATAACCATATCCATATATTTCATCTTCATTAAAATTTCGTAAGTTACATCTCCATTACAAAAATTCAACGCGTTGTCTATTTCATCATGAAGCTTTCGCTGTACATCGGGATTCATAGCAATTTCGTGTGCCATGAAGCACATAGCGGTAGAAATGCTTTCGAAGCCTGCAAAGAAAAATATCAGGGCTTGGGCTGTTATGTCATCATCGTTAAACTCTGATATTCGAATTTTCTCTTTCGCATTGATTGATATTTTTTTATCTTCACTAAATCCATTTACATCATTTTTAGTAAAATCATCCTTTTTGTTTCTTTCTTTTCTAGCTTCCAAAAGAAGATTAATCATATCATTTCGAATAATTCCGTTCTTCTCACGGGCTTCTATATTAGTCTTTATTATATTCCTAAAGAAGTTATTAGTGCTTGCCTTAAAAAATGAAAAACCAACTGCCTGAAATTTTTCAAAATTAGTCAAAGACACATATTAATTATTTTGTAGCACCTTTGCTAATTGCGGTGCCATCGTGATTAAAATAAGTGTGATATAAGCCAGAGAGCCCCCTAAGTTGGTGACATCCTTGCCCATGAGGTAGAATTCATTATTTCTGTTCCTCAAGGAGTCACATGTAACGCCGAAGGCTGTGGAGGCGATCACGTCGTTGGCAAATCGGGTACAAACATCTTTCATTTCCACCGTGGTTGTGTGGGGGCATTGTTCTTCGAAGTATTCAACGAACTGCTTGGCACAGTCCGCCATGAGGTCAAACATGACCTTCATTTTGCTGGCGGTAAAGGACGGGGTCAGAGTAGCACGCATTTCTTTCCACGTTTCTCCTAAAAATAGTATAGTCATTCCAAGGAAACGAGGGATCCACCATAGACGAGTCAAGCTCATAGACTGTGTTTTGTGCATAGCAATCCGGCGTGATTTCCTTTCAGCATCATTCAAGACTAAGACTAATGTGTAATTCTATTGTACGTGGAAACTTCGAGAAATAAGCGTGCGAACCAGCTCTCCAGAGAGGCTGTGGCAGGAGGAAAACCGCTAATTTTTAAGATGGGACTCGTAAACCACCGGTTAGGAGATAGGACTAAAATAATATTCTTCATAGTCTACACGAATGAGCAAACGGAGGACTATATTAACCAACACATCGCTTAGCTTATCACTGTCAGAAGTTGGCAATGCCATGCTAATCTACAGTGCCAGACAAGAGACCAAGACTAGAGCAAAGAGAGCCCTCATTATGAGGTGCGATGGAGTCATCTTGCGGAATTCGCAAATTGGTATGGGAGATTCTGTAAATACTTACGATGAACGCGAGGGAGTTGAGCAAATTGCTGATGCACGATTCAAACCCAAAGGAACTAATAGATTAGACAGACTCCATCGCGTATTTAAGGTAAATCATATTGTTTGAGTAACATTATAACTATTAGAAAGACTTAGAGTTATCTTTAATTTCTGCATTGGATGAGAACATCGGGATGAGTAAATTTGAGACTACGGTAGCTCTGACGAATATCGAGCATTAAAAAAAGTTGAGTTTAGATAATGACAATAAGGTAATTATGGTAGCGCTTGTGGGTGACGTAGAACGGACTATTAAATTATATTATGTTAGTTTTTTCTCTGTCGTTTTCAAATTTTAACCATCCAACTTACTGTTTAGGTTAGCTGCAAGTGTCTCTTGTATGTCTCCCAAATTTAAAAATTATTATATCTATATGTTTCGAACCTTTAAAAGCTTTTGGCATGCAGCTATTTAAAGGAGATAGGGTCAGTTTTCCGCTTGCAAGGTCCAAAATGTGGAAAGTGCCTGATTTGCGTTATTTAAAGGTTGTTTCAAAACATTTAAAGGTTCACAGAGCATGTAGGTATTTGTTTTTATGGCTTTTATTAAGGTTTTATTGGTTTTTACAACAAAAAAATTACGAAAAGCTGTTCAAAATGTTGTCTTTCTACTTCCATACAGAATCTATGACTTGATTCAAAGGAAACCCGCACATCTTAAAAAACTGGTTTTATTTGAATCATCTTCTTACAGGTTTCCATTCAAAAGTCTCTCACCGTGTCGTTACAGATTTATCTGGATCTGGACCTCCTGTATTTTTTGCTTTCATTCTTCCCTGTTTTGTGCGCTATTCCTCCAGTTTTGAGTGTTAAGTATTTGCTGTGAATCCTCTTCTATGTTATCAGGCCATATTTTACTTGGATGGTCCCTTTTTCTTTTGCCTTCAATTTGTTCTTGGTGTATTTTCTTTGGGATTTTATGGGCGTTTATTCGTTCTACATACCCATTCTATTTCAATCTTAGCAGTTTTACAAATTCTACTATATTTTCCTCAATTCAAAATTGTATCTTATTTTCCATTTTTATTTCTTCTTGTACTTGGCCGAAAATCCTTCGTAATTTTTATCTTTCAAAGTGCAATAATATTTTTATAAAAGTCTAAAGGAGCTAAATCGGGAGATCAATTGGACCTTCTCGCTTGGTAAACAAAACCATTTTAATACACACGCAGTTTGTTAATAAGCACACGTGCAAAATTAATTATTTAAAATAAATATGCACTACATGAATACAAGCGTTAATTTGCTATTTTGTTTGCCAGGATGTGATTTTAGGTATTTCTCGAGAAAAACCGCTGTTATCTTGGAAACAGTTGCGGACTTATATAACATATATCAAGACTCTAACTTGTTTTCGACCGTACTACATGTCTTGTAAATTTTTAAACATTGTTTTTGAATACCTTGTATTATCCATTTAGGTAAGGTGTGTTTATCTTCTCGAAGACTCAGCTTGCTTAGATCATACGTTTACACGCAACGTGACTAAGAGAAACGGAATCGTTAAATATAAGTACTTCCATTAAATCATGGTAGCGGGTAGACATTCTCTTGTAATCCCGGCAGTGATAGGTTTACTTCAGAGAAGTCATTCTGCCTACGCGAGCTAAGGTTCTTTCTCACCCACATTGTGGAAGAGCTGTATCCTAACCCAAATGGTCCTACCCCACCTACCCCATCCTTTCCGTTCCCTGGTCTGGGTGAAGTTGGACGTACTGGAGAACATTTTACAAATTTAAAATCAAAACACATCCTATGCACTAAGGGGCAAGCTGATAGAAAAACTAACGGGGTTGGATTTTTAGTACTTAAAGACTTCGTAAGGAACGTTGTAGCCTACGAAGGCATCCGGCAGAATTGCGCATATAACAATTAATTTAAATAAAAAAGAAAAACTCAAAGTTATACCAGAAGATCTAAAGAACCACTTATTCGCTAATAATTGGAGACTAATGCGAAGACAGGCAGAAAGCTGAAAGAAATTGAAAACAGTATGGGCCCATATGGAAACAAGAGAGGAGATGTGTTAGAAAATTTTGCAGGGTTAAGCAACTTTTACATAATGAACACGTTTTTCAAAAAAGAAAACAATGCAAATGGACATGATTATTAAAAAATGAAACAGACTTTATAATTTCTACCCAGAAAAATATAAAAGACGTATTAGTTTTAAGCAATTACTTAGAGCTAAGAATTCAGAAATAGAAAGAAACCAATTGACACTAACAAACGGACCTAATCTTCAATAACGAAAAAGTTTAACGTAGTAACAGTCACTCAAAAATGCAAGTGTTTTCAAAAATTTGTTTTGCTCAAGTTAAGGTTAAATGTGTAGATATAAAAAACAAGAGTTTCAATAGACAGGTTAAGATCAAAAACAAATACGGAGCCAAAATCAATTACAGTATTTTGAGAGAAGGTTACTTACCGATTACGGTGTTAGAACAGTGAATTTAAGTGAGACAAACTCAAGAGTAGTGATATATGAAGATCGAAGAAAATCATGTGACAACAGAGAAAGAAGGGGCAAATAGTATTAGAACTATATGTAAAATGAAAACGAGAAAATCAAAGCGAAGAAGAAGGAATAGAATAAATAGGGGCGATTATAGGAAAATTTGATAAAATAAAGAAAGGATTAAAAAAATACTTTGATGTGAAAGTAGATTTTAGAAGGATAAGAAAGGACTATAGAAAGGCAATAAAATAAAAATTAAAAAAGGAGAACTATATAACAGAGAAGCGGAGATGGAATTAAAAGATCAAATTTGAGAAGAAGTAAAACGATTAATAAAGAATATGCTTAACATTGAAACGGAAGTTAAAAATGGATATTGCGTAAAGGTGAAATTCTTGGAAAAATAAGAAGTGTCGCGGTACTAATGAGGAAAAGAGCAAATAAAATTTGGTTAAGATTGAATATCAAAAAATAATAACAGCAGGAAAAGGATTCAGATAGAATTTTAGTAAATAAGGAATATCAAAAACTTGGAGAACAATTAGTAAGAGAAGTGAAGACAAAGGCAATGAAAAAAGACAAATAGCAATATAAAAGAGAAACAAAAGTAAAAATATGGTTTGGTACCGGAAATGTAAAAACAATATTAGAGATGAAAAAAATTGAAGAAACTACACAAAATAGGAATATTGAGATTGCAAGAAATAAAGCGAGAAGACGAAAAAAGTACAGACAAGAAAAAATATTCAATAATGCATGGAAGGCGGAAAAAACAAGGATATTTGTGCCTCTTTACCATATGGTATTTATGATAGATAACGAGATTAGAAAGAGAATCATATCGGTTACGAAAATTATGGGAGAATATCATACTTAAAGATAAAAAAACAGCGTGGCCAATATTACAATTATAAATGCATATGCACCAACAGACGGTTAATGAAAAAGAAAAGATTTGTAAAACATTACAAGATCTTTGTGAGAAACTACAAAACGTGATACAATAATATTAGTTAAAAATCTTAATGTACACATAGGAGAAGAGGAATGCATAAACTATTTACTAGATTACTACAGATAATAGAAGGAGATTTTGTAATCTGGCAACACAAATGAATATGATAATACCAAACACAATGTTTCAGCACAAGAAGGAGTACAAATTTACATGGTTAATATCAAGAAAAACAGAAGAATACCAGCTGACCATATCAATCTAAAGAAAGAAAGGAAAGAAGAGAATATGAAAACGAGTTACAAATACTATTAAAAAAGAACAATGACAACATAAAGAGAATAAAAATATATCAAAAATAGTTTAACGGAAACAGCAGAAAAGAGAATAGGGAGAAAACAAGAATGCCACAGAAGAAATGTGAATGATGTGTTGTTTAAAACATAACGATATTAATGTACTTTAAAATAAATAAAGAATTTCACTCGCATCATCATCTGTTTCATTTTATTTTAAATTATATCATTCTTATTGCACAACCCGTTTTAAGATGTTGAAATTGGAAAAGGCAATCACTCTAGAATGTTATAGAATTAATAATTCAACTGTCATCTTGGTCCAATCGTACATTTCGAATGCAACCTACTAGGTCATGCTCATTTGAGCTCTACAATTGTTCGGAATGGCCGTTCCGAGCTCTCAAACAACTATCGCTGAATTGATTGCTTTAAGTTTGCAAATTTCTATCATAATTGAATCTACGAGCTACTAGACAGATGATATAAGATAGGCCTTTGTCAAAGTAGTTCCCTCGATAATCTATGATTATTTCTGGAGATCACCAAAACAAGCAATAAAAGCCTTATCTCGAATGCTCATCAGTACACCTGGCGCAGCCCGTTTGGATTGCTGCCATAAGGTTCCTTTTTTAGCAGCACTTCCAGACGGGGAACAAAAAATGATCACACGGTAACATCAAATAAATGTGGGGTAGAACAAGGATGTGATGCTTGGTCAGATATTCTTAAACTGATACAGCAGGAGTCGTGCAATAAGAACCACTGCCGATTGCTCGTCTGGTTTCTGTCTGGTTCTCTGTCACTGTGCATTTTTTGAATTGTTTCCGTTTCTTTAAGCGTTTGGCGACTTACATTTATATTTAATTTCGGCTCTTGTTCTATTATCCGCACAGTAACCCGGCGGTCTTACAACAATTGTCTTACAAGTTCCACATTTGCAGCGGTTGTGATGTTGGCGGTCAGTCAACTCTAAGATCGCCTTGTACCGAATCGTTGGTCTTCTGGAACTCTTTGTACTATTCAAAGACACGGCTTCTAGATAGCTTAACACAAAATTGAAATTAATGTTAACTTGCTGCTCAGAATCCGCGTGCAACTTTTGATGCACCAACAAGCTAAAAAGTGAGTCGTTAAGCATAGCCCTACCACCAAGAGAGTTTACATGGAGTCATTTCTATTTAGAATACATATTAAGTGATTGAATAACACCCATTTCTTGCGTGGGAATTAAAAATTAAAAAACCAGTCCTGAAATATCCCTGATGAAGGTTGTAAATAAAACAATAATGTTACAAGATAAGTTTATAACCTCTGTAACTCAACAACAGAATACAATTTTTACTCAACTTCCTTATTTGAAACACTCAAAATTCCACTAGATACTACTGTATGTGTAAAAACATTTGAAAAACTTACCCTTTAACGAAAACAAGTTCTTTCCCCACAGCGGCTCCACATCCTCTGGAACAAAGTTGTCGTGGTCCATAAAGTGATCGAAATCTTTCACGAATATTTGTTTGATTAGGTCAGGGTCTCTCACTAGAAGCGTAGGTTTATAGAATTGGTAAATCCCGGAATACCTAAGATGGCAGTGCAAAAGTAACAGAGCTAGCTAGGGTCGCAACGGCGGCTACCTTTTGCCCGGGAAGTCGTCGTAATACTTTTTGAGGGTATCTGAAATCAGTCGACTTGGGATCATTCCCAGAAGCATCTCTTTCCATACGGTCCACACTGAATATTGGGAATGCCCTCTGTGACCAGTACTTAAAAGGGCGGATGCATCCAAAGTAAACGAAAGCCGCCACGGCGATACTCACCAATACCAAAATCATGGTCAAGTTTTAAGCTGAAACCCACCAAAAGAGTTGTTAAAGACAAATTACGACATTTTTACACTTTGGCATTAACAAATAAAATAGGTGAAAATCTTACGTTTGTTGTTTTTTGTAATATTTGCAAATCAACAACAAAGCTGCGCAATTTCATCACTTGTCAACATTCCTATTAATAACTTCAACTCACATGCTTGAAACGTACGTTTCTAGCCGAAACGAATGTTGTTTAATTCAATCAAATACAGCAAATTATAATGATAGATAATGTGATACAATAGCACTTTATATAAGAGATATATTGCGATTATAACGTATGAAAAGGGAACTTGCGTAACCTATATGTGAGGCAACAGCACTTTACTGAGTGATTTAATCTCTTAGTGATAACGAGCTGCAACAAAATTATTTTATAAATAAAATACCAAGGAGTTTTTTTATCAATAATATCTAAAGTACCATCACTAACATACAACACAGTATTATCTTTAACAAAATGTAATTTATAAATGTTGTAAATTTTTTTACTTGGTCAAACTGGGTTAAAGTTAACTTGTGTTTCTATGTTAATTAAACGATTTTTAATAAGAGGGTTTTTTAATACAGGGTTTGTACAAAAAAATATCGGAAAAAGTTTCGGAAAAATAGATTTATTTTAGATATTAATACAATACCCCACAAGTCTTCAAAGTACATACCTTGAGCGTCCACACATTTTTGCCAATGGCTTTTCTATGACTCGAATGCTCCTTAAGGGTGTGCGCGCAAGCTTCTTGACGGCGCGTAGGGTTCCATGGTGGTGTCCTTTGAGGGATGATTTTGCTTTTGTGAATAGGAAATAGTCTGCTGGTGCCAAGCCGGGACTGTGAGGGAGTTGGTAAATCGTCCAAAAAGCCGTGGCCTTCTTCAACGCGTTGCAAAAGGTTTTCGCAAGCAGAGACACGCTTCTGTTTTTGGTCGTCCGTCAAGGCCTTTGGGACGAATTTAGCGCAGATCTTTTGCATCTCCAAATTTTCAGTTATAATGCTGTGCACTGTCATCTTATTAATGCCAATTTTATATGTGGCCATGCGCACACTTAACCGGACGCTCTGAATTCAGCACTTCACACCCACGTTACGCGTTGTCGGCGGTTCTTGAGGGAGACGGCCATCCAGTACGGGCTCGTCCTTCACATTCTCTCGCTCATCTTTGTAGAGCTTGTGACACTTAAAAACTGCAGTTTGTGACATGCTTTCATACTTGAACAAACACTTGACGAATCATGCCCAACGTCTCGATACCCGATTTCCCCAGTCCAACATGAAATTTGACGGCGTACTGCTATTCAATCGTTAGGAAAAAATGTTCCCGATACTTTTTATATAAACCTTGTAACTTGAAACTGAAGTGAAATATAATGTACAAAAGATAATCAGGACTTATTACCTGAGTCTAAGTACATTCAAGTGCAATGTACATAAAATATTATATCAGTAAAATTGTAACAACCGCGTTTGGTTATGAAAATGCAACCAATCAAATTTTCAGAGTTTGATGAGTAATCTCTTTGTATTGAAAACCTTATACATTGTGCTTTAAAAAAATTAAGACGCTCTTACAAAAGAAGAGCAGTAAAGTCGTGTTGGAAAAACCAATTTACGGTTACAGTTGTTAAAGTTCATAACAAAGAGACAGTTTCAGCAGGTGATTCCATTCTATCACCTTGTAGCGACAACGTGCTCTTATTGTCAAATTCCGGGCTTGGAATTGGCGATGAGCCTACTAATAAAATGAATGCTAACGCACCAGGCAATGAAGAGATTAGAATATAAAAGTCTTTTTGTACCTTTATTTTGCTGTTTTCTGAACCAATAGCAGCTGTTAAGCTTCCAAAACAACGACAGCAAGACAGCTCTTAAGGAAAGCTAGTGAATATACAGACAATAAATTAATGAGACGAGGATTTTTAATTGTAATTTTATGCTGGAATATAATTGAGAATCAAAAAATTAAATGACCTCCTGCACTGTGTCCAATAAATTTAGTTACACTACCGCGTTTCAAAATGATCTTAGACTTTGAAAAAATTAATTATGCACCATCCTCACTTAATTAGAAGAAACCATTTTGGTGGCTCTAAACTTCTATAGGGTGTTACAAATGTCCGGATCTTGAAAAATTTTAGTCTATACGGTTTACTTTATAATACTTCAACGGCCATATTTCAGCGTTTTTCCTGCACCATTGTTGTGTCAAGTTGTACACTCTATACCATGAAGGACGATAATGTACCTTACGTGGTTTTAGACTTTACGAGACCTCTTCTCGTTTTGGTTATTGTGCCCAGCAAAGTGAAAGCACCAGTTAGACCAAGGCGAACTTTAGAGATCATATGATTTTTTGTTTTAAGTAATTCTTGAGACGATTACTATAGTCTCCAAGAATGAAGAAACTTTATTAGATAATTTTAACCTTTACAGTAAGTTAGTGGGCTTGTTTTGTTTTGCTATTTAAAAGACTGTATATAATAAAATACAGCGGGAATTTTTCGAAGACTAATTATTTGAAAAACGAGTTCTATAATGCTCTTGGTTTTTTTTTTTAGATAATCTGGTAGTTTAATTAAGAGTAGATATTGATGTCTTTGACTGCCTTATGCAAACCATCAACTTAGCACTTGCAACCCGTTTGGCAGGTTTGTTTCAATACGATTTTTGTATGCTTATTTACTTTTTCTCACAAGAACAACACGTACCAATTTCCTTTTTTGGCTTCTATACCTAAAAGGGAAGCCTAATGAAATCGGTGCGGACGTCTGTCTATCCGTCGCGACTTTCAACTTGAGAAATACTGAACCTAAAGTCATAAGGGGGGGCATCATTCGAAACCCTATGGGCTAAAGGGTTCACATATGCGAGCTGGCATAGGCGGGATGTTCTACAACAATGCAATAAGGGTTTTTAACAGACCCAGCTTCCAATATGTCGTTCCTTATAATTTTTTTAACATGGTACGGAAGTCTTATACGTTTTGTCTGCATTTTTGCTTGTTTTATGTTCCAGACATTTGAAAGGTTGCTTCTGATAGTTTAATGACTGTTGCTATTGGCCCAACTTGGTTGATAATTGTTTTGGCCAAACTTTCTAATTTACTGAATGTTCTTCATTACATAGAGCATGCGTAGGTTTTGTATTTTCACTTTCAGTTAAGAAAGTTGGACAACCTTGGGTGCATTTTAGAGATTGGAAGAGTTTTCAGCAATATGCTTTGGCCCGAACTAGATGGTGACAACGAGCACAGTTTACTATTTCTTTCTTTTTGTACTAAGGTTCAAATGTTATTTTACAATTTAGTAATTTCTTTATTGTTTAGATTTGAATCTAAATCTATGTAAAAAAAACATTGAAAGTGATTCTTTCGTTGTTCTGTTTTTTATATTGCTTCTGAGTATATGTTTCTGACTTTGTAATCTTTACTTTCTATGCTGGATTCTAGATTCTGGATATAAAGTGAAGGGTAACCAAAGTTACACGCGCTTACTATTGTACTGTTGTATTATCTTCTTCGCTGCCTCTCCCGTATACTCATCAGTCACCTCAACCAATCCTTTGTAGCGCTGATACTGGCTATCCTAGGCCAGAACGCCTCCAACCTGGATCCTCTAATTACACACAGTACATTTCTGAAAAACGTGCTCTGCCGTCTTGTTTTCTAAATTTCAGTCTCGGAACGATGGGTCCGCTACAAGTCCCATTCTATTCAGCATTCTGAAGAGCTTCTTAAATATATAGTTGGGTGAAAGAGATCCATCTTTGCTTTCAAAAAGAGAATCTGTTGTGCGGCTCCCTTTAGAATTCAATACTCTTCTTCTTTGTCGTTCCAAAGTCTCTTTATCTGCAGTCTTAGAGCTGCATTTAGTGCCACCTTCTCCATCTAGAGATCTAGTGGAGGGAGATAGACGTTGGAGTGGAACGCACTGCTCTCGTGATACTCATACAAGCCAGTCTTTGAACGTGTGAGATTTTGGTCGCTGTAGTGACTTGTCTGGTTTTAGGCCAGCAGACCACTGCGTCATAACATAGCATAGGTCTAATTCTGGCAGTGTACAGCCAATAGGAGAGCTTTTGGTAAAGGTGTCCAAAGTCTGCCTATTGTACGGCGACAGAATCAAAAAGCTATACACGATTTTTTAGTTATAGTGGACTATATATTATTTCTCTGTCACAAAGTCTTTCTAGTGTCTTTAGAAAGAAAGACATAAGGCTGATTGGATGATAAAATTTGGCCTGAGAAATGTCCTTACGGGCTGTTTTTAGAATACAGACTACTTTTACTTTCCTCCAATTCTTGGGGATGTACCTTAAGTCGATACAGCCTCTAAAGATTCGCAAAAGGTATGGTAGTAATATAACCAAGCACCATTGCAAAAGAGGTGGAAATATGCCATCCAACCCTGGTGATTTAAAGGGTTGAAAGGACTTAATTGCCCAGAATATTTATCTTCATCTACCACATGGTTCTCATTTCCAATCCTCCTCAGTGGGAGTGGAATTAATAGTTTCGGCCCTCATGGGCAGATTTTGCGACATGCCAATTAGGAAAGTGTGCTCACGAGCACCTCCGCTGTTTCTTGAACGTTGGAGGTATAAATACCATCCCCACGTTTTAGACTTGCTGACTGCTGCTGCGGTTTCTATGTCAAAATTTTGTTAAGACGAGTCTAGTCTTTATTAGTCACGATTGTATTACAAAGGATTTCCATGACTCTCTCTCCCTCAATCATATTTTTTTTTATATCCAAATCGACTGTCGATCTCGTTTTCTTTGCTTTGATTACAAGCTCGTTGCACCACTAGGGGGTGGTACTGCGAGTTGAAGCTGTCCTCAAAGGGCATGCCTGCTGAGAAGATTCTACGATAGTTTTGCAGAAGGTCGGTATCTTTCTGCAGTTGAGATCTAATTAGAGGTTGGTAGCCTCCAAATTTTCTGCATATAGTAGTCTGTAGGTTGATCTCGGGTTTATGCACTGTCGTACCTCAATTTCAATGTCTTTCAAAGTAAATTTTATCATTATGTGGTCTAATAGGGTTGCTGTATTTAACACCTGCCAGTTTACTATGTACTCGGAAATACTTGAGGTAGCCAGTGTAATATCAATTACAGTCTGACAACGAGTTATGACATCTTCAATTAGTATTTTTATATGTTTACTTGACCTGTCTCTTGGATTAATATCTTTACTTTTCCATACCACGTGACGATTAGATATTTGTTCTCCTCACGGTAACTGACAACTTTCATCAGTTCAGCAGTGGGAGGTAATTCTGTTCAAGGCTCATCCTGGAAGAAATTTGACGGTTGGTGGGGAATGTCAGGTAAACAGTCCGACGCTGCCTTTGAACCATTATAGAATGAATTTGAGAAGAGGGTTTCAACCTTTTATAAAAAAAACGCAATATATTTTTGTGTGTGTGCGTGTGCGCATGCGTGCGTGTGTATGTGTGTAGACAAAGAAGCAAAGAATGTCAAGATAGACTGTTACTAGGTCGGGCCCGGACGGTGATAAATCGGGCGTCGGGACGCTATGACCGGCAACGCGTGGGACACAGAAGGCTAAAAAACGAAGCATCGGCTCCAACATACGATTAGAATTATATTTACAATTTTACAGAACTTAACCTACCTTACGCTGCCCTATCAACCCTAGCTAACTTAACCTATGAGCTAATGTACAGAACTCGACTTAATGAACGAGCTAAAATGCGGCAGCAGCAGAGCCGGTGGCGAACAGGCAGCAGCAGCGAGGCAGCTGGACGCGTAGCGGAGCCGGAAAGCGAGCAGCAGGTTCGGGCAGAGGGTCCGGAAAGCGAGCAGCCGGTCCGGGCAGCGAGCAGCAAAATAAACCAAAAGGGACTTGATGACTTTTGATAATTTCTTCTTAAGGAGCTGGCGACTGAGCGCGAATTCTTCGGTGGCTCAGGTTTTAAGGGCTCAGCCGTGCGCCATTCTGCTGTTGGGGTGCAGAGTTCAGGGTGGAAGCACGCTAAGCCCTCTGGGGAATGCAGGGCTTGTCCAGGATTGGTGGATGCCGGGAGCGTCTTTGCGCTGATTGAAAATTTCGCCGGCGCCCTTGTCCTGGTTGGTAAATGCCGTGGCGGCTATGGTCGGTGGCGTTCAGGTAGACTCGGAATCGCTTGGCACAATGCGGCGCGGTAGGTCAACTAACCCGGTGTTGCACACGGCGCCACAAAGTCGACTTCAGGTAACATTCCTTTGGGATTATAAATTCTAAAGAAGGGCTTTTGTGTTGCACACGGCTCGAAAAATTCCGAGTCAGTTAATATCAACCCCGGCGAAATCGGGGCCAGGTAACAAGACATTAAACATTAGAATTTTTGGTTTCACTTTTAATTCCACCAGGTACATACAAAAGAGACATTAACAAGAGTATTATCATGGGAAAAAATAATGCAAGCATTAATATGGAATAAGAATATCAATTAAAACACCAAAATTTTCCAAGAATGGAAAAGAGATATGGCCACATAAAATAAAGGAAATAAAATTAGAACAGTAGAATTAGTTTCTATAAGATGGAGAAGAGTAAATGTCATCTGCTCAATCATTTAGAAAATGGAGCTTTCTGATAGCATAGAGACGTAAGATGGATAGCCAAAGAAATTAAAGCAATAATCTCAAAAAAGAAAGAGAATTAGGGACAGACTAACTCTTTCTTGGAAAGTCTATATAAATAACATTATAGGGAAAAGGAGGTTTTCAAAAAGCAGACTGAGAGGACCGACAGGCATAGAAACAGAAAACAACAAATTCTATGGGGTAAAAAAACATGTTGATTGTTATTTATTTGAATAGTATACACTTCTATACAAATATAATATATTTGGTATATTTATAATGATACTTATTAACTAAAATGCTCTCTCTAACCTTACAAATTTCTAATTTTGAAACCCAGCCAAAAACCATTTTCAGCTGTAAGCTGAAACTGACTGCGCTTCAGTTTCATTGGGACTGTGCTTTTGTCTACCACCGTAATATAAAACTTCGATAATATATAAAAAAATAGTAATTTCATTTCCATTAAAGCAAACCTATTTCCTATGCAGCTTCGAGGACCCAATCCAAAAGGCAGATATTTGTATGGATCGATATTGTCTTTGTTTTCGATATTGAACCTTTCTGGATCAAAACGGTCAGGATTTGGGTAATATTGTGGATCCCTATGTATAGCAGCCATACAGACAAATAGCGCATCTCCTTTTTTTAAATAAACTGGCTTTTCACTATACTCTGGTTTAATAACATAATCCTTGGTACACACGCGTCCCGTTGCTACCGATGCTGTCCATTTCCTTAATGTTTCTAATACAATATAGAATAACAATCAATTAAAAAGATAAACATAATATGTATACCTGAAACGACCATATCCATATATTTCATCTTCATCAAAACTTCATAAGTTATATGTTCATTGCATGTATTTATCGCATCTACTTCGTTATGAAGTTTTTGTTGCACTTCAGGGTTTACAGCAAGTTCGTATGCCATAAAACACATAGCCATGGAAATACTTTCAAATCCGGCGAAGAAAAATATAAATGCTTGCGCTGTTATGTATTCGTCGTTAAATTCCCAATTTGTATTGGTCAGTTTATGGTCTGGACTAAGACTATTTTCATCACCTTTTATTAAGCTTTTTCTACCACTTTCTTCTTTTCTAGCTTCTAAAAGAAGTTGGATCATATCATTTCGAATAATTCCCTTCTTCTGGCGGGCTTCTATATTACTCTTTACTATGCTCCTAAGAAAGTTACTCGCTCCCGACTCAAAAAATGAGATGCCAAGAGCCTAACAAATTTTTCAAAGTTAGTCAACAACACATACAGGTGATTTGGACTCACCTTTGCTAAGCTTGGCGCAAGTGCAATTATAATAAACCTGATGTTCTTCCAAAAGCCACCGAAGTTGGTGATCTCTTTGCCCATGAGATAGAATTCGTTGTTTTTGTTCTCGAGAGAATCGCAAGTCACGCCAAAAGCTGTGGACGCGATCACGTCATTGGCGAATCTGGTAAAAACATCCTTCATTTCCACAGTTATCGTTTGGGGACCTTGTTTTTCGAAGTGCTCAACAAACTGCCTGGCGCAGTCGGCGATCAGGCCGAACATGAGCTTCATTTTGCTGGCTGTGAAGGACGGGCTCAGCGTAGTACGCATGTCCCTCCATTTTTCTCCTAAAAGAGTAGTATTAGTTGTAATACACGTAATTAATTAATAATATTGTTTCTTTTTGACAACATAAAGATTATTTATACTCAATGGTTAACAACGTATTAAAAGTAATGTAAAATTAATAGTTTTACTAAAAAAATTGCATTGGTCAAATGAATTACTGATGATATGGCTCAGCCATATTGACTTAGAAATAACGGTTTAATAATTTAAATTTAAAATATTAAAAAGAATTAAATGTATGTTTGTAAATATTTAAATTGGACGGCCACATCTTCCCAAATACAGCTGACAACGCAAACCAAAAAAAGGATTTTCGAAACTAAGAGGCATTGTCTTCAAATTTTCTCTTTCAGCTGATTAAATGTTGCTGGTTTTGTGCAGTAAACCATACTTTGAATGTGTTCTCATAAATATAAAATCTTTGGAACGAGGTCTGAGGAAAGTGCAAGAAATTAAAAATCGTCTCCTTGCTCAAACCATTTGTTCGGGAAAGTCATTACGATGTTAAAAAGCAAGTACTCCATCTTGCTGAAAGTTCGCCTTTCCATCATTAAACGATGGATTCCTGCAGCATATTTATGTAAACGTCATAGTAACAATTTAGTCAAAGTGATCCTAGGATGCCCAATGCTAATATCTCATATCACAGTTCCATATCTTGCTAATATCAACTGGTGTTTCATAGTTGCATGCAGATTATGAAGAGTCTAGTAGGGTGCAATTGTGATGATTAATCTAGCAATTTAACCTAAATGTAGTCTCATACCTTCAGACAGTTTTGGATGGAAATTCGGTATTTTCACATAATTTTTTCCAGGTATCACAAAGTTCCCGGCTTTCGTCAGAATAACCTTTATTTAGAGCATAGAATGTCACATTTTCAGTAGACTAATTGTGGGATCTTTTTCCTTTGAGTCATTTCTATGGGGATGAGAGCAGAATTTTCAGCAACTGTTCGTCTTTTGCGGAGCTAGTAGGTAATCGTTCTACCTGTTTCAAACTTTCCTCTAAATTGTTTTTGCATTTCTTTGATATCTTTCCGCTTTAGGTAACACCTTATGACCAATCAAAAGTTAAACTATTATTTCTAAGTTTATAAACACTAAATTGATTGCCATTTAAAAAGGCACTCTGTACAGTTAACGTTGAATTAATCCATTAGTTGTGTTGCTAAATTATTAAATATAATAACTAAGGACAAAAGGAAATAAACTATAAAGTTAGACGTTTGTGAACCCATTGCGTTTGGAATCAACTAAAGCTAAATTTAATTCAATACAAGTAAAGGTCTTGCTGCTTCCGCGGGTCCCTACTAATAAAGAATTTCCTTACAATACATTGTCTCTGCCTTTATAATTTGACCCGATATCATCAAATTGAGGAAAGAGGATCATTAAGAGTCAATTTAGTTTGTCAGATGTCTAGAAATACTTGCAACAGTGGTCGTGGGAGCGTTGATGCAGATTATGTTCGAAGTGCTGAATGAGAAGCTTATCAGTGCTTAAAATTACCTGTCTTCAACAGATTTGCTTTATGTTCATAGCGTGATATCTATACTGTAATTTAACCCATATTTCTTCATTCTGGGGCAGTACTTAGATTAGCGTTCAAAAATGTTTAGCCTTGGGGAGGAGGTCCTCAAACTGCTGAGAAAAATTGCCTGGAGAGAAAAGGTGCAAAATATCCTGGTTCAAAAAATGTTTGCTTGGAAACTTATTTCAATGAGATTTCGGGTAGCAATTTACAATCTTCATTTATGTTTTAAAATTCTGCGGTGATTAATTATACGCCGAAACTACAAAGTGTACATGATAACATTAAATATCGAAATAATCAGCATAATACCAGGATGTCCACTTTTAATTTTAAATAAAATTTAAATTGACCAGAACCTTAAAAATAAAAATAAATGAAAAAGTTGGCATAGAAGCGTTATTCCAGGGAAACTTAATCAATTAATGACTTAATGAATGAAGATACTAAAAACAGAATTTCTGCTTTGACTTTTAAATCACTGCCCAAAGTTACCATTGATAGCCAAACGATAATACTAAACCAGTTATTCTAAATATTTACTTATAAAGCAATAGTGCTGGGTTGACTTCAAAAGGTATAATAGGGATTTCCTTTAATTAGTTCGTCTGAATTCTACATACATTTTTTATAACGTCAATTACAGATAGTGATAAGTGATTAGAGCTGCGTTTGATGGCGTTGTTTGTTGACTGCATTGTATAAACTGTACTATTAGTCTATTTAGTTATTAAGCCTAATTAAATTTATGTGTAAATAAATTACTGATAACATGTGCATTATTTACTATTTCAAATTTAAAGGTCCCGAAACTAAATACCAAACCATTAAATACTTTGACTTTATATGGGCTTCAGTGCACGACTCCACGAAAGCGAATCTAGAACAGAATTCTCCAATAAATTACCCAGGATGCTAAATTTCAGTCTACTTCGGTATAAATAATAGAATTTGATTGCAATACGAGCTTAGTATAAGATTTATTACTAATAATGCTCAATACACAACTCGGATCAGGTTATACAGTCTTTGTCAGAAAAGTTCCCAAACTGATTTTATAACTCTTTATCTGTAATATTCAAACAGAAGAAAGAGGTATTATTCTGTCACCTAATGTGTATTCTAAATAAACGTGGCTTTGAAAGTGTTTCCATGTAAACTCACTACACTCGAACAATAGGAAATTGCCAGCTGTTTACGAGAAACTTGGCGTACATTCTGGCACCGGTTTTGAGGTGCTTAAATATCACGCAGCAAGGCAGCCCTGGAACATACAATAGGTATAATTACTGTTAAATAGTTTGATCGCCTATAAGTAAAGTAAATAAGCGGTTCAAGAAAATTTTCACTTATTATTCATCATTATGGATAGCAGAAACATCACAATAAAATGGAATTAGTCAGATGATTCTTAACATCCTACATAAAGAGATTTAATAACTTCACCATAGTTATAGAAAATACATATACAGAAATAATCTTATCATCTTTTCGTTCTTTTTGATATAGAAGTTTTTTCAGTAGGGTAGTATTTTGCGTCTTTTCCGACAAAATGCGAGTTTTGTTTTATTCAAAAGTTACCAGTAGCACATAGCCTTTGCACCATGATGTCAATAGCAAAAATCGACTTGAAATGAAAATATATAGTTGCAAAGATTTATTCAACTGAGAACTGATTTTTTGAATGGCGCAGGCTTTCTTTTCTATCGCAACTCTGTACGGACTTGCTAGGGTTCTGGTATAATGATGTATCTAAGTTTCATCGCAGGTAATGATCTGGTACAAGAAGTCTAGTAGTGTGTCAATAGTTGATCTTCAGTAAGAGGACGGCAGACTTATTTTACATCTTTTCAAAGTTGAAAATTATTGGTAATGATCCTCTAAGCACTGACAAAGCTTATTTCGACCTCGAAAGCTGTTTACGTAACACTTATTTGTCAAGACAGGGACGAACAATGCGACTATTCTTCTCGTTCACGCTAATCCCTGAATGACGCCCGGAATCATCACTGACAATGCTTCTCGCCTTTCTAAAAAAATGTTTATGCCACGCACATACTTAAACCTTCTTAAAGGTGTTGTTCCCAAATCGTGCCTTAATATTCACAAAATTTCGAAAAATGTTATGTCGTAAAAAACGATACCGTATCACTGCAAAGAACCCTATGGAAGAAATCCCCCCATACAACTCTGAGAAGCCAAGCTCCTCTCCGTTTACTTCACGGATTGTAGAAAAGAAATTTTGCACAGGGTCGTCGAAGTAAATAGGGAAAATAAATAAACGATGAAAATAAGAGAATAAGAGAAATTAAATTTATTTGCATGGAACTTATTACAGAATGAAGCTTCAATCAATATTTGACCTTTTCGAGCTGGAACATAAATATGCTGCAGGCCAACACAACTTCCTCTTCGTTCATATGTGTCACTAATTCCATGATAGATACTTTTAAGCTGTCCTTGGTGTCATGATGCTTTTCTTTGAGCTTCACCTCGAGTACGTCTCGTCTGTAGTAGTCAAGGGATTGGAGTTGGGGCTGGAGGGTGATCACAATCGGGGAGACTAATGGTTGTACAGCTATGCCTAGGACTTTTTGCCTTGTGAGTGAAATAAAGCAGAGTCTTGTCAAACATGTACTCTTGTCTACTGGTTACCTTCTCTACTCAGAGCTTTACAACTATTTCTAGTACGTTTACGAAGGTTACCTTTAGGTCCTTCTGAACTAATTATGGCATCATCACATCCCCTATGAAGGTAAGCACTTTAGCAGATTTAATGGCCATTCACCTTCCTCTCCTGGATAAAGCTATTTTCGTTCAAAAAGAATCTCGGGAAGTCAGTGCTGTTTTGGTTGATGTCATTTAGCAGTGTTTGGGGTTTTAATTTCCTGTCCATATACTTTTTCTCAGTCAAAAGTCAGTGTTTGTTTCAGGATAAAAGACTTATAGTGCAGGTACTCGTGCGTTGTTAGACCGATCGTTGACCTCGCCACGCCCATTTTTTACAGGGTAGGTCATGCTCCGCCTGAGATCCTGATCGATCTTCTCTTCAATTGTCTGACAAATTAATCACTTCTGTTGCGGTCGGATCATTTTCTGCGAGTTGCCATGTCAGTAATTATCTCTGCTTGGTAGTCAGATTTTCTGTACTTGAGTCTTTTTGTAGTGCAGCAGCTCTGCTGTCACATTTTCGGTTCATTTTGTTGATAAGAGAAGGTAACTTGTGCTATATAACGCGACGGTCTTTCGTTTTTCCCACAATACAACCTAAGAAAATTCCGGATTTACCTCGACGAACTTGAATTTTGATTCACCCTCGTACAACAAAATATATTTTTATATAATCACCAAAAAAAGACAATAGCAATAATAGTTATATTTTTATTAAAACAAGATTTTCAAAAAAAATAGTTTATCGGCTACGATATTCTAATGGAATGGTATAAATTTATGGATTAACGCATTTCTTTTAATAGAATGAAATTAGTTTTCATTACGGAGATTGGCAATATGTTAATTTAATTTTAACTAAATTTGACATATTTTTGTAAATTCCTTTAAGTAAAAAAGTTAGAGACATTTATCATAACATGTGATTGCAACAGAAATTGCTAGAGAAGAATTTACGAACTTAAGAATTTTATCAATATGATAGAATTATATATTTTCTACTTTAATAAACAAAAATTAGAAAAAAATCAGTTGGTCCAATAAGTTAGAAATAGTTCAATAGCGGCTACATTTGAATGATTGATCATCAAAATAAACCAGCGTTTGTTAAAAGGAACAAGTTTTACCGGTTCTGTTCAAAACCATCTGAAGCATCATTCAAGTCTTCCGACTAACCATATTCAGGATTTGTGTGAAATAAGAGAACTATTGGACGTGCACCTGTAACCATTGGAAAAAACACCGTCGAAGACGGGTGGATGGACTTACTTAAAGGCACAGTTTGATTCAAAATTACATCATAATGAATCATTGAATCCTACTTTGTAAAAATTGGCAAAAGAGATGCATTGAAGGTAACAAAAGAGCTAGCCCGAGAGATGATCAGAACTCTTATTATATAAGACATGCTATTTCAGCAGGATGGGGCAACTATTCATAGAGCTTCATCAAATATTCAACGACAGCAAAACAGAAACTGATTCTCGATTTGACAGCGCTAGATGTTTTTTCTAAATAGAATTACAAAAAATAAAATAAAAACATAATCAATATATAGTTTAAAAGATAATGTTTACCTTTTAAGGAGAATAGATTTTTCTGCCACAGCGGATCCAACTCATCGGGAATAAAGTTCGGGTGATCCGTGAAGTGATCGAAATCCTTTATAAATATTTGTTTAATCAGACCAGGATCTCTTAGCAGAAGCATGGGTTTGTAGAACTGGTAAATTCCGGCATACCTGAAGTAATACCATGAGCCAAGCTCTGCTAGAATTAAAAGGCGGCTACCTTCTCCCTGAAAAGTCGTTGTAATATTTTTGCATGGAATCCAACAGCGATCGGGAAGGAATTATTCCCAGTATCAGCTCTTGCCATACGGTCCACAGTGAATACTGTGGAATTCCCCTTTTGGACCAATGACTGAAGGGGCGCATACACACATAGTAAACAAGGTGGCCACGGCCATGCTCATTAGTACGAAAATCATTGTAAGTAACTAAAACCCACCAAACAGTAAATTGTTTCAGTATGTTTACTGTGTACTAACAATGATAGAGTTTGCTATTACAAAATAAATTTAATTTAATTAATTCTTACATATTTATTTTGATCTCCAGATAACGTTTAATGCTCGTCACCAAGCAAGACAACAGCAGAACTGCGCAATTTGACCGAACTATGCAATGACCTCCCGTCCCTCGATGGGAATGCATTTAGACTAATAAAATCAAATACCAAATTATGCTAACAGACAGCGTGACGAAACCGTGCTTGATGCAGAGATGCGTATTGCGAATGGAAAACTTATTGTGGACTTGTGAGATCTAACGGTCGCTTATGACAAAAATACGTCTTAATGAGTATTTTAAATTATTATACACTCCATACAAAAATACAAATTTGGACCTCTAAATAACAAGAAAACATTTTAGAGTGCACAAATTGCTAATTACACAGTCATTCAAACGCATACTGTATCAGACACTATAACTAAATGGCCAAGGCTGCCACTCAAACTCAAAATCACATCAAAATCCAGAAATACCTTGCATGTATTTTATTTGGAAGCGCACACCAAGCCAATTACAGAACGTGTTTCAGTTACAAAGACTTAATAATCGTCAAAAGTAAACAAAGTGTGCACGCATATATACTATATAGTATTATTATAAACTCATATAGAGATTGACAATAATCTACAAACAAACGTACCAAACCAAATAACGATGAATTTAAAGCAATGTTTACTTAACTAATCAAATGATCTTAAACTTGCTGTCACTTGTCATTAATAAAATAAGATCTTAATTTTAGAAATATATTTACAGAATGAACCATACTTTGTATACCAAATTACGTAATCTACTCTACATCCCGATAACACAACAGAGGGTCAGTTATCACTAAAAGTCATATTTCTCGTCATAAACTGCCCAAATTCCAAACCAAATGGATTGAAGCTGTAAATAGGGACATACATTCCCTGTCTTGATTAGTTGTAATATCAGCAGTACTGAAACAACCTATAAATAAAGAGACACCCTGATACACATGTAAAACACGTATATTAAAACTTAGTCTTCAAAACCTTAACCCAGTTGGCCATAGAATCAAAATTTCCTTTTAAAGCAAGATTTTTTGGATCTCGTCTTATTGTAAGATCAAGACTGACTGGTCTACGGAAGCTTCTGGATGCCCTTTTGTGCCAACTAAGCTCAGTTTCTTTTTGCAATGGGCAGAGCTTTATTTTCCATGAACAGAGAAGAAGGTTTGTTTAACAGTCCAAAAATAATATTGGTAAAAGACCCGCCTGCAATATAGTGATGTATTTTTTGATATTAACATTGCCCACACGAGTTACGATCGTTCTGTAATCCAAATGACACCCCACGCCATAACAGAAGATTTTGATCGCAGGCGGTTCATTTGGAATTCTTGACTGAGTTTTTTTCAAATCCATATGCATCAGCTACATGAAAATTGGGCAAAGCATGACTCATCTGAGAAGATGACACGATGCCAAAAGCTCAACGGGTGTCTCACCAGTGGTTGCCCACTGTTTTTTTGCAATGTTGGCTGCGGTGAAAAGTGGTTTTTACCTAGCAGCTCTGTTATGGTAGCCTAGCTGATGCAGATACCTGACATATGTGTTATGAAACACTTTCAGTTGTTCTGCCAAATCTGCAACCGAGGAATGGTAATTTCTTTTTACCAGCAGTTTTTCAGACCTCAGTTGTCGTGCTTTTGGTCCCAAATGACCTGAACGTGACCTAACAGCTTCCTTATTCTCCGTGTTTAACTGCACAATCACCCGAGTTGGCTTCGTATTGTTCGACAATACGCGCTCTTTAAAAATCACTCAATTCTTCAGTGTATCCTTCTTGTCTTTAGGAATACGTCACTGTACATCTGTCTGTAAAAGAAAAAATAAATTGGCGCTGGCATTACCATACAACACAGTAGTTTACATAACCTTACGAGTGTCTACTTACTTATGGATTGCCTCAGTTAACTCTCCACCAAGGCACCAAGTGACTTTTAACTAGTACCATAACTTTTTTAGTTTTTAGTATTTAAATTTTTGCTTGCGATGACTGGAACTCTAAACACACTAAAGTTTAAGACTTACCGTGACAAAAGGCATAAATCTTTTAAGAACTATGACCGACAACAATTACGATTTCCTTTCAACAGTCAAACTAACGTCTTGGCCATTTTCCAACTATAATATTACTAAGCAGCCATATAATTAAGAATACTCTCCAAAACTTAAGCTACAGTTGCGAATGAAGCAACAAGCATCTAACCAATCTTATTGAGGAAGTCATATGGGAGTCTACACGTAGTCCAGATGAAAATTCACCCGAAAGTAACAATATTTTGCTGTACATAACTGAACTGGTAACTGAAAAACGTAAAGCGCAGGCGAGATGGAAAATATCACGAAACGTAGCCAACGAAGTAATCTGCAACAAATTAATTTACAAAAAATGGTACGTTTCAAAGTTACATTACCAAGCAAAGTCGGAAAAATAAAACTTAAAATCTAAAAAGATCTCAATCTGCCAATTAGGAGCGAAGATTATGTCTGGGCCAGACCAAACAAAAAAAGACTAATGCATTCGCAATCAAGAAATGTCCCTCCCTATAGATCTTTCTCTGTCTAAAATAAAATTTTAAATTGACAAATTGAACTAATTGAAAACTCAGCACATAATTTAAGAACAAGGGAAACTGTAAATATGCTGCCCGAAAAGGCATCGTACCACTCACTACAATGTTTAATTAGTTACTGTACATCCTTTGAAAGTATCCTTACATCATTATAGTATTAAGACCTGATAAACTACTTGAACAGAAAACTCTTATAGATAAATTAGCTTGCTTCTCATATCAAAAAGAAGGAGAAAACGAGAATATACATGAGATTTATTCGGATTCTTCGAAAATAATTCAATCAAATAAAATTGTTAATAATATCACTAAAAGTTTAGAAGACAAAAAATTACATCAACTCCAATGTCCCCCTGATAGTGTATTGGAACTGATCTTCTATTTCCTGACATATCAAAAACAGAAAACACTCCAATTGCTACTTTTGTTAACGGTACTGGCAAACGTCTCCATATACATTTAATTTTGTCAGAGGATGGTTAAATCTACGGCGAATTAAGGTCAACAAAAACAAATTCAAGTAAATTTCTTTCATCATAGAAACCACCATTTGTTTATCGGTCAATATCGCCGTGAAGAATGAATTAAAATACTTAGGACCTCATCTGGATCAGATTAACATGGAAAACATATACAAACAAAAAGACAGGAGTCAAACATAAAGTTCAGACAGATGTATTGGTTGCTTGGCTAAAGATTGTCATTATTAATTGATAACAAACTGTCCCCATACAGAATCATATTAAAGCGTATAGATATATGATTTTCACTATGAGAATATACAAATAAATCTAATAGCAGCATATCTAGGGGTTTGAATCTAAGATCTTACGTTTAATAATTAGCGCGCCCTGGTATGTTACTGACCAGACTATCCACAAAGACATGGACGTATCCTTCATATGGGATGATGGGCAAACTGTCCCATCCAACCCAGTTGCCTTTGAGTCTTTAAAGAGTGCGGATCACTTAATCAATGGACAATCAACTGAATATCGTGTTACGGGTCACAATGCACCATATTGTCGATTAGTGATAATATTCTCTGTTAAACTCAAAAAAATTTTAATCGAGACACTTACTACGTTACGTAAAGCCTACGGGAACTATGTTATATAAGCGTTTAGAGAAGGAAAAAAGAACATTGAGGAAGGACAATGTGCAAGGCTTTTATTAGCGTCTCACGTTTCGAAAAATGTGGCTAAGATGAAAGCGGTTTTGGATTCTGACTCATATCTAAGTGATACTAGATAGGAGTTGAAGTGAAATTCCAAAATTTATTGTAAATGAAATTGTCACAACGTAGTTGCAGATGATCTTTAGACCGTTGTGGCGAGTGCTTTAAAATATATTTCAGTTCACGGCTTTCAGGCGAGCTACGATGCGTGATAGACGCTCAGATGTTATTTTGAATCTCCAATCAAACACATTTTCGGGCGTACCTTGTATTTTATAAACGTTATGTGAGAAAGCGCTCTTTAAACAACTACAATAAACTGCTGGCACCAAGCAAAAGTTGTAGTATTGTATGCCAAATAATCACTTATGATGCAATAACAGAACATGGTAGCTACATTTTCTTTTTTGATGGAACACCACTGAACTAGAATTTTAAAATTTTTCGCGAAATTAATCAAACTGATTCAATTTGCTTGAGCTTGGATGATTAGTTTCTGACTGTCTTGAGCTTACTAAGGCGCTCGTTTAAATATTCACGAAGAGGGTATTGATCCCATCTTAAGTACTTTATTTTTCCGATCTTATTATGTTAATAAAATTGATGTAATTGCGCTACTAGAGTTGTCCGCGAACGTTTTGGTCTATTAATATCACAGGATATTAGAGATAATAGCCTTTTATCATCTGCTTTACCACTCAAGTGATCGGCTATTAACTATATATTTGATATCCCTAAATTTTTTTAACCTGTGCTGCGTCCTAGACTTAACTGTTGTTGTGGGGCAGTAAAAAAAGAAAACTAGTGAGGTAATGCTTCGGGTACGCGCAGCACTGCTGTCACGCCAAGTAAGTGATGCGCGGGGTAAATAGTAGCGGAATGAGTCCGTCACTTCAGGAACTGCTAGGGGGTGCTCTTCAGCCAGCTTTTCTGTGCTTGTCGAAATACAAATACCAAGACTAAACTACCGCTGAGTAGGTTCAAAAAGTAAACACCTTCACGTTCCTAGCAGCCTTCTACAACGTCGTGACGGTTGCAAAGAACGCCAGCAACCTTTTCGACACGTTCGGAATCAACTAAAAACCTGAGAAATGCCCTAATGACACACTAAAACTTGTACGCCAAGTACGTCAACGCCAACCTCTCCCACGGGTGTGCTTCTTATAACCTCTGCGGATGTTGTCTGCTGTTGAATTGTAGGCTTTATCCTTTTTCTTTTCACACCCCTCATAGGTGGGTGATGCTTTTTTCATTACATTTTCTTTTCTGCTATTTGTCTTTTGCGATGTAGAAAAAGAACATACGTTTTCTTAGAAAGTTTGAGTATATTTCTTCTTGATCTTAAATCTAATTATAGATAAATTTTCAATTGAAGCTCGAAGGAAGAGACCTTTCCAAGTTTTTAGTATAGCAATATTATCCATTAAACAATTGTCTCCAAGTGTCACAAGGCAGGACTATAAAACTTCTTTGGTTTATTTTTTTTATTAGAAGATGTCCAAATTGTTATTCAATTCAGTTATATTGCCATTTTTATTTATGTATTTTTCGATAACCTCAAGAGAAGTTACACTAATAACGAACTATTCAGTGAAACAAAATTAATTCGTTGAGAATCTCAATACCCCTTTACCTTCTTTTATATCTATTATTTTGTCTCTTTATTCTTGGTTCCGGACCAATAAAAACTATGAAAACTTGGGTTGCAGTAATTTTGCACTTCGGAACACATAATTTACGTTGTTTCACTACAGAATGCATCACTTTTCAGGTTTAAATTTTCGCATTTATTACCAAAGTTAAAAAATTAATATTTTCTTCGTAACGTGTGTATCTGTGCGCCTTTGAACTTGACCAGCCGTTAATTTAAATGGTAATTTACGTCACCGCTTGTTGACCTTGCGCAACTTGTGTTTATGGAATGTCGAGTTAATGATACTTCAGTATGCTGAGGGGCCCCGTTTCTACTGACCTAAATTAAGGAGTTCCTAAATCAAATACAATAATAATAATTTGCTCTATAACGTTATGCCTACATAAGTGAGGTGACGTGGAATTTAAGATTCCTAAATATTTTTCTTTAATATTTTCAAAGCAATATACGAGTATTTGATAAGACACCAACATTATTTGGGGGGGTAAATCAAATACATAACGGAATTATTTTTAATATTCATTTAAGCATTATACAACGCAGATATGCAAAGTTATTTTTTAATGTAATATTTTGACTTATTCTACAAATATATTTTTTCCAAGGAACAGACAGTTTCTTGGTCCCACCATCATAAAACATAGGTGGTTGTAGTACCATTCAGTGACGTATAAACGCTTTAATACCAATATCGTTACCAAATCTGTCTTCCAAATGTTTCTTTAGTAGTCCAAACAAATGATAATGCAGGAGGGTGTTCCAGTGTAGTCCAGAACAAATTCTCAATTTTTTGTAGGTTTTTGGTAGATGTATGGGGCCTGGTGCATCGTGAACCAGGATAACAACATGATTTGAAATTCGCGATCTTTTCGGCGATACACCAGCCTTCTCTTTTCCAAAAGTTACATTTTATCCTACCCAAATTTTATACTCATATGGAGGTATCGTATTTTCACTTTATTTGTTATTCTTATTCTTATCACTATTTTGCTATTGTATTTTTGATATACAAATTAATGCTAGAGATTTTTACCAAATCGATAGCTTAATCTGAACGAAAAAAGTTTTGTCAAATATTTTCATCCAAAGTATTTTACTTGAATCGATTGCAATAACTAGCTTAAAAATGTGATGATGCGTTCAAACAGAATGTTTTATTTATTACATCAATTGTTAGTACAAACAGAGTGATTTTCTTATTTTGAAGAATGTCTTCCTTTTAATCCCAACCAAAATCCACCTTCAGCGGTCATCTGAAACTGTGTGCGCTTCAGTTTCATAGGGATAGGCGTCTTGTCTACTACTGTAATATCAAACTTTGATAATATGTAAAAGAATAACAATTTGACTTCCATCAGAGCAAATCTGTTTCCTATGCAGATTCGGGGGCCCACCCCAAAAGGCAGAAATGTGTATGGGGCGATGTTGCCCTTATTCTCATCACTGAACCTTTCTGGATCGAAACGCTCAGGATTTGGATAATATTGTGGATCCCTATGAATGGCGGCTAAAGGCGTCCAAACCACATCCCCTTTCTTCAAGTAAACTGGTCGTTCGTCATCATTTTCCGCTCTAATGACGTAATCCTTAACGCACAGGCGCTCGATAGCTATGGCTCCAGTCCATTTCCTTAAGGCCTCTAATAGAATATACAGTGCAACAGACTTCAAAAATAACTACTTCAAATATAAATACCTGAAAGAACCATATCCATATATTTCATCTTCATTAAAATGTCGTAAGTTATGTTGCCACCACAACTATTTAACGCGTCGTCTAGTTCATCGTGAAGCTTTTGCTGTACATCGGGATTTACAGCAATTTCGTATGCCATGAAACACATAGCAGTAGAAATAGTTTCGAATCCCGCAAAGAAAAATATAAGAGCTTGTGCTGTTATGTCGTCATCATTGAATTCTGATTTTTTAAGTTTTTCTTCACTAAAACCATTGCCGTTATTCTCTAAGTTTTCAATTTTGCTTTTTTCTTTTCTGGCTTCTAGAAGAAGATGAATCATATCATTTCTAATAATACCGTTCTTTACACGGACTTCTATATTTTCCTTTATTATACTCCTAAAAAATTTTCTTGCTTTTGGCTTAAAAAACGATATTCCAAGTGCCTAAAATTTCCTTCAAAGTTAGTCAAAAGTACGTATTAATTATTTCATCGCACCTTTGCTAATTTTGGAGATATTGTCATTAATATAAATTTGATATGAGTGAAAAGTCCCCCAAAGTTGGTAATTTCCTTGCCCATGAGATAGAACTCGTTGTTTTTGTTCCTCAAAGAGTCACACGTAACGCCGAATGCCGTGGAAGCAATGACGTCATTGGCGAATCTGGTAAATACATCTTTCATTTCCACAGTTACAGTTTGTGGGCCTTGCTCTTCGAAGTACTCTACGTATTGCTTGGAGCAGTCTACCATGAGGTCAAACATTAACTTCATTTTGCTGCCAGTAAAGGACGGGCTCAGCGTAGCACGCATCTCTCTCCATTTTTCTCCTAAAAATAGTAATTTATTTATTTAATAAAAAGTGGTGTCATTTAAAAAAAATGTTTTGCTAGAATTGTTTTTTATATTATTATACATATCTTGGTTGTCCCAAAGTTGTATTACAAAATTGTTTATTTTAAAGAGCCCTATTTATGTTTGCACATGAAAATTATTGACATTAATAAATAACATGTGGAATTCAGTTTGAAGATCTTATTGTGTATTGTAACTAATTAACTAATTATTTTGCTTTGTGATCCACTTAGTTAACACATCATACTTTGTCTTTGACTTGTTTATATTCCTGGAATTTCACCCCACGTGCTTAGAACAACGTATACTAGCAAAATAGAATTGTCTTTTTTTAAGGAAGGTTTGCCATGTTTGGGATAACAGGAGGTGGCAGCTAAAAGCGGCTAACAACCGGGCCGAGCAGCAGCTTAGAGGGGAGCTGGAGTTGTAGTCAGACAAATTCGAGCGAAATTGGCCTATGAAGAGCCGGGGCACCCGATCAAATGAGATGGCATCCTACTCAACGATGAGATCTTGGAGTTACGACAAATTCATTAAAAGAACAGAAGATGCATTATAATCCACACAAGCTCGCTGACTAGAGCACCATTTTTCAATACAAGCTAATAGCCATCCTAGAGTTTATGAAGTACATCAACAGGCCTGGGGTAGACATCCCAACATACGCCTCTTGTTTTGGGAAACAAGAAGTCACTAGCGGATTTGGATGTCGAGGTTTAGAACCTTGCAAAGACGCCGCCAGCAGAGATAAAAATCCTATTTCACTGGAACATTACGTATGTCGAAACTTCGGGAAACAAACGTTCGGATCAGTTGTTCAAAAAAGCAGTGGGGTCGCCGATTTTTGGGATGGTTTCGTGAGGTTCGCAAATAACCGGTTACGAGTTAGAACTAGAGCAAGACAGAAGCAGAGATAACAAGCAGTAGAGACGTGGTAACATGCGCAACCGGTACACCGTTTAGCTAATCATCAAAATTTATATGCTAGCGGAGGATCAAAACAGACGCGCATATGGAAAAGTCGAAGACGCCGTGCACATTCTGCTGACCTGCAACGCACAGGAAGAGAGCAGATGGAGATGGGTACGAACGCGGGAGAAGATCCAAAAATTTCAGAAGTGCACAGTGGTACATAACTTTTGCGATATTTACGAAACGGTACAAGAAATTACATAGTAAATGTACAGAGGTTGGGCAGATTAGAAACAGTGGCAGGACCAGGACCGCCGATTTTTGAGACAGTTCTAATGAGACTTGTAAAGAATCGGTTACAAGCTAGAAGGAATGCAAACGACGGAATACTTTGACCGACCACCGCCTAACTTATTATTGGGCACGACAATTTCCCGTCTTGCCTGGTCAGAATCCGAAAGCTAGTGATGATCAAAAAACACCTATGTGGAAAGATTAGTGACGCCATGCACGTTATGTTCAGCTTCATTGCAGAGCAGGGACTAATACTAACGCGAAGTAAGCGGGTGAAAATAGCCAGCAATGTAAGGCGAGATCGCAGAATGGTAGACAAATTCTTCCAAATTTTTAAACGGGAAGATTAGTTGAAGGTACATATATAGAGTTGCAATGAGTAGGCTGGGGTCGGGAAATTGTGCTGAAAATGTAAACTTTTAGATCGAAAGTCTGAAGAGACAGACACTGGCATAGGTTATGATAATTGAGCCTATTTTTGTATTTTGAGTTTCCTGGCCTGACTCAGGTTTTTGTGGTTTTAAGAGTCTTATATTAAAAACGGATATCCTGATAAGTTAATTTGCGACCATGTTAGATTTTAATAAAAATTTTAAATCAGTAAATGTTAATGTCTTGGGAGTTCCAGTAAAACCCCACGACACATTGTGTGCTTGGTTCTCGGGTTATAAGGCCGGAGTTCAGAAAATCTTGACGTTTCGTCCACAACTGCGGCGGACATCAGAAGAAGAAAATCTTTTAAAAATTAAGCGACTGTCTCGCGCGTTTTCGTTTTTATACTCGTGCGAGTAGTAGGAATGATATTGAGAAGCCGTTGTTGACGTCACCGGGATGGTAGCTAACGTGATCGGGCTAGTTGCTGACGTCAATCGGGTCGTTGCAGGTACATTTCTGACGTTACTCGCTCTTTCGCCACACCAAGGCCTAGGTAGATTGAATCCGTAGCCCCCGTTAAAATTATTTTTACATTTATAAATCTCCACCGCCTCTCTATGTAAAAGAAACCTTATAACCTGAGAACCAACCTCACGTTGCACCATAACACCGGCCGTGAAAGCCTTCGCATCTATCTTTAGATATTGTAGAATAAATTACCTGGCTCAGAACCGTCTTTGACTTCATTGTTTGGTTGACTGATTACGCTTAGTGAAGGTAGAAGAAAATCTTTCTAATACCAAAACACATTTAGTACATCAATTAGTAATCAAGTTAAATTCAAGTAAAGAAACGAAGCTTATTGCGATAAATATCAAAATTTGGATCGCCACACAAAGCGTAATTCAAAAGAGTAGTTAAAATGAGATTCAAAATAGTGGAGAAGAAATATATATATTCAAAGCTACGGATCTACAACTTGAGAGAAAAATTGGTAGAACGTGTAGGGAAATTAAGAATAATATCAAAGCAAAAATCTTGAGAGAAGAATTATAAGTGCGACATTCTACAAAGTTGAGGAAAAAATTGCAAGAACTGGAGGACAAACCAGAAACTTAGAAAAAAAAGAAATTGTTTGAAGAACACTATAGAGCTATAGAAGAAAATTTTGGGAAAGGTCACGACAATAATGTGATAAATGTTAAACGAGGACTACCTCGATTATTATCAATGGTGTACCAACGAAAACTCTAAAGAAAAATGATCTAAACACCTATTGTGGATAGTTATAAAATCCTGTCGAATTGATGATAAGTATGAATTAAAAAAAGAAAATAATACACGACGAAGAAGGCAGAACAAAAGTAATATTGGAAAATAATAAACTGATGCGGAAATATTCCTAGTGTTTTTTGATAGAGAAACAGAAAAAAGTCAAAGAATTGTATTACTGAGATGATAAGGTATTAAGTCATTGAACCAACATATAGTCAATAGACATTGCCAATTGTGTTAGTCAAGAAAAAGAATAGGTCAACGTAATCGACTAACCTCAAAAATCAGCGACACCTTAAATACTTTATCCAAATCATAGTGCTTTTCTATGCTGAACCTGAAGAACGTCTATTGCCAAACCAAAACAAAAGTTAAAGGCGGTGAAAAAACCACATTTATAACTGTGTTAGGATATTATTATTTTCAGCCATTTTCCTACGACCGTAATAGAAGAATTAAATTGGCAGTTGTAATATTACTTGATGTACCTGAATAACGTGCTGGTAGTAGGAAAGTCTTTTGAGACTATTACATAATCTTAAATATACTATTTTGAATGTTACAGAATGTTATTTGAAGCTCAGCTCCAAGAATTGTTTCAGGAAGGACGTAAAGTACTTCAGCTATATCGCGTCAAAAGATGGTGTAGCAGTAAACCAGAATCAAACCAAAGTTGTATGTACTACGAATGATATGTCTGGAACTTTACCAATATTTCAAAATCACTAAACCAGCTACCTGAAATAGCTAATGGAAAACTGAAAGACGCAAAAATAGAAATGGAAAATCTAAATATCGAGATTATATGCATAGGTGAAATGAGATGGTCACAGGAAGGAGACTTCTGGAGTAGAAAATACAGAGACATTGACACTAATTCTACATTAGAAGTGAGAGCAGGAGTTGGTGTAACTTTAAACAGGAAATTTTGCAAAGAATACAACCAAAGAATCATTTTGGTAAAGATTAAAACAAAACCTGTTAAGACAGTAATAATATGTGTATATTCCCACAAGTCAACATAGCGATAATAAAACAGAAAACAAATATATGGCACCCTAAGTAAAATATTCAAGGAAATACTACGCGATGAAAACTTAATCATTACTTGGAACCGGAATGCTGTACTAGGAGAGGGAGAAGAAGAAAATACGGTAGGAAAGTACGGTCCAGGAAAGAGTATATTTAAATATTAAATATTAAGCAATATTTAAACACAATGTTCGAGTCGTTATACTTGGAAAATGCCGGGAGATATAGTCAGACATCAAATATACAACGTATTAGTCAAGAAAAGGTTTAGAAATCAAGTTAAGTAGAAGCTTAGAGAAGTTAAGATAGTAGAAGCTAAACAAGACCGTACATAGACAGCGATTACAATATGATAATGATAAATACCACATTAAGCTAAAAAATATAAAAAATAAGAAACAGAACGGAATAAAAACTGTTAACAGAAAACGAAGAAAGTAGTAAATAAAATTAAAGTAAAACTCCCAAGAAATAGTAATGACAAGTGGATAAATATAAAACAAGGATTCATGAAAGTACTGGAAAAGGTACCAATGAAACAGAAAACCTTGGATAATGAAAGAAGTAATACAACTCATTGCATAAAGGCGAAAATATTAAAACAAGAACACAGAAAAAGAACAACAAAAGTGTAGTAGACTAAGAAATAAAGAAAACAAAGAAAGTAGTAGAGCTAAAGAAGAATGCATCGTAAATATCTGTAAAGAAGTACAAGAAGATTTGAATGTAGGAAATAGTAATAAAGCAGACTAAAAAAGTATACAAAAAAGACCTGAAAGTCATAAATACGAAGCGCATCGAACTAGTTTTATACTACATGTTTACCGATACAGAAAAGATCAGTTAATAGAACACATTCTCCACTGGAAGGACTTACGAAAACCATTATAGAAAGAAAAAAGAAAGAAAAGAAAAAGAGGACGTCCACGCCACAATATATAAAACAAATCGTGGACAATGTGGACACGAGCGCTTATGAAGAAGTAAAGAGAAAAGCTGGCAGTAGACAAGATTGGAAACCAGTCAAAAGACTGATTGTGTGTGAGAGAGAGAGAGAACAAAAGCAAGAGAAAAATACTAAATAATGACGTCATATACCTTTGCGCTAGATACTCCATTTCTGTTATCTTCACTTATATGTTTGCAAAGTTCAATTGATTTCTGTAAGCACCATTGTAAAAGTCTAATATTTCATGTTCAAGTTGCAACTAGTTTTTGTAAAATGTACACATTTTGCCACCATCATACCAGACTGTTCAAAATATAAATTTAAAACGCTCACCTCTCAACGAAAACAAATTCTTCTGCCACAGCGGCTCCACATCCTCTGGAATGAAATTGTTGCGATCTTGAAAGTGATCGAAGTCTTTCACGGAAATGTGTTTTATGAGGTCAGGTCCTTCAGCATAAGCGTGGGTTTAAGGAACTGGTAAATTCCAACGTACCTAAGATAACATTTCAAAAGCAACCGAGCCAGATTAGGATCACAATGCAAGTACCTTTTTCCCGGAAAGTCGTCGTAATACTTCTGCAGGGTGTCTGAAACCGATCGAATTGGGATCATTCCCAGAAACATCTCTTGCCATGTGGTCCACGCTGAATACTGGCGACGCCCCTTTCAGCCCAGTAGCCGAAAGGGCGAATGCACGTAAAGTAGACGAGGGCTGCCACAGCAACACTCACCACAGCCCAAATCATCGTAAAGTTTTAAACTGAAATCATCAAAAGCGGCGTTAAACACAAATGACGGCTTTGTTCAGATGACATAATAATTATTGCAACAAACAAGTTGTTTACTGTATACTAATAGTAGTGACATTTCTGAATTGAAAATAAGAATAATAAAATTGTTACTGTTGTTATTTGAATTTGTATAACTTGTAATAGTTGCAACAAAAATATGATACAGCCGCGCAATTCCACCAATTATCAGCATCCCGAAACTGCTGGTACCCGCTAAATTACTGTACTAAATTCAATTCACGTCCTTGGAAAGCACGCCTCTACCCAACGCGAATGTCGGTTAATACAGCTCAAATACAGCAAATTATATGATAGATAGCATGATGAAACAGCACTTAATATAGAGGCGTGTACTGTGTATCTTAACGCATGGAAGGGAGAATTTGGGCATGTTAGCAGGCCAATAGTACTTTATCAGTATGGTGCAACCTGTTAGCGATAACGAGTTACAAAAAATTGATTATTTAAAATTGCTTTACACAAGCAAAAAATGTTAGCAATAATTATACGAGGGGTGATTGAAATGCTAATAAAACATAAAAATGTCAATTACACCTGTACATTTGTATCAGTAATAATCTTAGCACAAAATTACATTTTATAAATGGGATTAAGAAAATATAAAGAGTACATTATTTGTTTGGCAAGGTTATTGTTAATATTTGTTGCATGTTTAACTTAAAATTGGCTTTTGTATTTTTAAGTTCACGCAAGCAGAAGCGGGTCGCCCTGTGGGTGTCTGTCTACTTATCCTAAGATTTCTAATAATTATCATGCATCTTTTAGCAAACATAAATTCCATGTGGTTTCTTCTTCTTCCTGTCTCTCTTTGCACGACTTCCTTTTTACTGTCTTCTTCACTCTCCTTCACTCCTCTTTTTCTTCCAATGCTTTTCCTCTTTCTCATGTACTTCTTTGCAAGGTTTGCTTGCCGACATCCTAGAAGCTTTTTTTCATTCCATCATAGGGAAAAGAGCTGTTGTCCAATAATAAATGTCAGAACTCTATAAATTTCTTGCAAAATAAAGTGACCCATGCTTTATGTATCTTCCAAGATATATTTAGTTTTAAGAGCTTGAAGTTGGCTTCGTTGCTGACCTTGAGGGTCCCTAAGTCAAACCCCAACTCCTTCTTCTTCGGTGGCCTTAGCGTGGATAGTGGATCCCGCCTTACAGGAGGATGAGAATCTTCGAGTGCTTGCGCTAGACGCCTCTGTTCAGCTCGTAATCGTAGAGGGCACGAATGATTGGGTTTTGGGCCCTTCAATGCTAGAACACAGGTTCTGAGTGCATTGGGAGACAAATTCCTGGATGGTTTTTACATTGGTGGTGTAGGATAGTATTCCCGATATAATAGGGAGCGCCAAAAATGGACCTTAAGGTCCCATTCTGTATCATCTGGAGTTTATTAATACGCTTCTTTGTGCATACCTCGAAGTGGGGCAGGCGAAAGAATAATCGGCTCTCTGGACAGAGGAGGGAGCCAAGGGTTCGGCGGGTTGTTTTTGCTTTTATTATCGCCTTCAGGTGAGTTTTTCACGTAAGATCACTCGCAGGTATCGTGTATCTTCTCCTGGTCTCGCTAGGTCGAGTTGCCAACGAAATCCGATGTTTGTGATGAAGAGTACGGCGAAGCGTTTCTCGCATTGCTTCAAATGAGTCTAACGCTTCGGGAACTCGTTGGATCGCCATCGTAGGTTGTCGCAAGCTTGACAGCTCTGTCGTCTATATACTGGACCGTCGTTGTGGGGTATCCTTTATCTATGCCTTGAATAAAGCTGGGTACAGCACAGAGGGACCTCTACTCTAATGACTTTGGCCGGTGAGGAAGGGTCGGGTCAGCTGGATCATCAGCAGCGGCACAGACGTTGAACCCATTTTGAAAACGAGGTCGTTATGCCAAACCTTGCCACATTTTAGAGAAGTTAGTAAGTGGTGGAGCAGCCGGAACAGAACCCCAACCGGAACTCCGGAATCAGTTGGAGGTGTTCGACTAGTGTCTGCAGCTTTTCCCGAGTTGGAAAGAGACTGATCGGGCGGTAATCTCGGGGAAAGCTTGTAGCGCTTACTTAATTTTTAATGCGATGCTCCGGTGCCGCGTACAACACGTCATTCATACTGGATAGTAAAAGGGCATAACACGTTGTCCGTGCGATCTCGTGACGTCAGTGTTTATGTTAGTGGGATGTGAATGTTGCTAGTGCCTGTTCTTCTTTGCTCGAAACTCATAATATAGACAACGATCTAATTCGCCAGATGTAGTATTAAAATCATCAAACGCACTGTACGATGAGGATGATGTCGCCTTAGTCCTCTATAGCAAAAAAGTCCCAACCCAAGGTCATTGTCAGCCAGAGCATTTCCAATGTAGTAGTTATCGTTTAGCCTTCACAAAGTAGAAATGCTCAAGAGTGTTGAATAATACGGAAATCAATGCTGTTAGTGGAAGTGCTGATACACACGAAGGCAGCAAAAACCCACTCTTTAGAGATGAGAATGATTGTATAATGTCAATGAGCGATACCTCGAAGAACCCAGTTGTTCACCAGCGTGTTTACAGTTATCCTTTCAGACACTTACGTATAGCATGAAATAATCCATTCCCCAACTCCATACACAGAGAAAAACATATGATCTTATTATCCTCTACAGTGTTTCAATGATATTTGAGAAAGAACATGTAAAGGATCATAAAGCAGAAGCACTTAGTACTATTTGTACGAAGTATGAAATGCTTAGAAGACAAATATCCAGTTCCTCAGATGTTTATTGAAGCACAGTAATTTGACTACAAAAATAAAAAAATAACATTATTGGCAGTCCCGTAACTATTAAAAGTTATAGCGTGCTTAGCACTGCTACCGCGTTGGACCTCAATATGTAAGGTGAGCTAGCGAATATCACTCAAGCGACTGCATCAAAGAGCTCAGCACCCCAGTTGCTTTGACGTCTGCACTACCAATCATAACGTTTGACCGGTTTTCCCAAACAATTTTTGGCTCATAAAAATACTACCCTTCTCCAATCCCATAAGTCTGCTTTTATGCACAGATGGTCCAGGAAAATATCGCTACCCCTCAATAAATCAATCAGCCACTTACAACTGCAATCTCTTCAATAAGTCACCAACCTGGGCAACATTATCGGCAGCCTAATGCCATCTGTCTCTAGATGAAGGGTCATAAAGTTATTAGATTAGTCATCCTCTCTGACCAATCAAGCTTCCCTTAATGAAGAATCAACCATTGCCTTTAACCAGAAATTTATCCGCTTTGCTCTATCCGCATTGGAGATGGAAAAAATCTCTTACCTTTAAAACTAAAAGAGCTGATGAGAGATTCCTGGACTGTGAATACCAACAAAAAATACTATAGGCCCACAACGAAGAACAAGATCCTCCGCAGCATTCCATAACGCCCACCTGGAAAAGCAAGACAGAGACACCAGATGTGGCCAACAACAGTTTTTGAAAAACCGCCTACCCACGGAGGGCGTGGCGTTGTCTACACGGCCCAAAATAAACCTGAGGCCTTTAATGGCAATTTGTAAAGTCAGTAAGTTATTACCATTTCAAGAACAGGAGCTCTCTTTCGAAGAAAACAACCATATGTTTCGCAGTCATTACCAACATTGTTCTCCGCTACTTCCCACAAACTGGAAAGGTGGCGGATGACATCAAAATCCTTAAACATGAGAAGTTAGAAACATTTTCCTAGAACTATAAGTCAATAAATCTTCTCTCAAATGTGGAAAAACTTCTGAAGCAAATGATCCACAAAGTCTAAAGACCGCAGTTGAAAACCTCCAACTGATTTGTAACAGTCAATTTAGATTCGGCTTCAGGCACTTCACTACCTTTCAGTTACAAAAACAAATTACCAGTATTGTCTTCTTCGACGGGCACCATGGTCTATTGTAAAAGCAATCCCGTTGCCCATGGTTTAAATTGTCCGCTTCTTCTTTTCGCAGGAAGTTTGGCGACGCAAGGTCATAAAAAGAACTTTAAGCCGGCGTTCTGCCCTCAATGTTATAAACCTCTACCTTCAGGGCATGTCAACAATTTCTGCTAGTGCATTGAACAGGCAACACAATGATGCTGTCCAGCTCGCTGCCGCAAATGGTTCCAATAGAAACCGGTTCCCTTGGAAAACTGATGTGACAGGTGAAATATGAGCAATAACTCAGCAGTCAGGTTCTTTATCAGAAGACCATTTCACTGGCAAATCTCGGGATTTTTGGAAGAAAAATGCGTTAAAAAAGGAGTCTAACCATCTCAGAGTGATTCTAAACGCAAAGTTGATCTAGAGGTTGTGCGATTACCAAGGCGAAAGCCTTGAATATCCAACTAATCATTTATAAGACAATTGTTCTCCCTATCATAACGTATGGCTCCAGTTTGGGGCTGATCGCAAAGTTTCACATTAACGAGCTCCTGGTTATCCAAAATTAGGCCTTAAAATCCATGTTTGATACTCTGTGACTCATGAGAAACCACTATCTCCATCGTGATACTGACACTATGATTTCCAATTACACGGGGAGCATTAATATCCACTACTTTCTCCGTTTTGTTAGTATTAATTCGATTGATTTGATAAGCTTTGCGCACAACGCTAACTTTTTTTAAATTCTTTCGATATCAGCCTCTCGATTAGAAAATCGTTAGGACTGAAAGATCTAAAGCTTTCTGATTCAGAGGATGCTGTTGAAGAAGAAGACTATTAATAATGTTTACTACTTTAGAGAGAACTGTGAGAAGCACTTCCTCTTGTTGTCTTTACTCATTCGGTAAGTTGTTCAAAGCCTTTCAAATTATCCAAGCTCTCTTTATAAAAATGATTTTGGAGTAATAAATGCCCATATGCAAGAACTTCTCTGACACAACTATGTCTGCCTTATGTTATTAGAGATTTTTAGAGCTTTACTCTTTAGTGAAGTATTTTATGTATTCCACCATCTTCCTCCTTCAAAGTCGTTTGATGAAAATTTTCTTTATGTCTTTTGTAATATAAATTTGTTGCCTCAATTGTAATAGTGCTAAGGATAATCGACAAATCAAATATAGACCTTTTAACAGAAAATTACTCAGGTTCTTTCTTCTTTAGGATTACGCTTTGCTAAAGGATGAAATGCATATTTTTCTTTAAGGACAAAGAACAAGTATAAATAACATTTCTCCGAGTTGATAATTATTTCTATGTCATTTTTTACTTATCCACATATATTATGTAGTTTGAAAAATTACAATTTTTAATTGACGGAGAACCATGTTTGTATTATTTCCCCCCTTCCCTAGGAAGACTGGTCTCTAATCTACTTTTAATTGTTATAGTAGCCGTTATTATCTGCACAGTTGTTCTCTTTAGATCGGTTTCTTTCGTTTGACACCAGTTCTCCAGATTATCTTTGAGCAAAAATAAAACAAATATATTCATATTTCTTCTTCAATTTGCCGTCCAAGTTTTAATGTTGGTGTTCTTCTTTAATTTCCAGCTCTACCAGCTGAGATTTTATAATAAATAATTCCCATAAGCTAAACAAAAATGAGTATCTTCATATTCCCCGTGTATAGTAATATCTCGTTCCAACAAAAACTCATTTGCTCTAGCATTCAATGCGTAAAACAATTTCTTCATTTCGTTAGGTAAAAAAATTCTTTTTTATCTGAATGAATAAAGAGCATTTTCCCTTTAATCATTCTTCCAGCACTGTCGATTGATTGCGCTACAGAAATTCAAATAATAATACTCACCAACAGACAAATCAGTTTTCTTTTTGATTAATATTAAGCAATACATAGTAACAGTATGATATACAATGCAAATATTGGTGAGATAATCTGATTATTACAATATTATCAATGGATATTAAAAGCCATTTCTTCTAATTTTTCACATTTCTAGCCTTTAGACCCAACCAAAAACCATTTTTAGCCATCATCTGAAACGGGCTGTTCTTCAGTTTCAAGGGAACGGTCGTCTTGTCTACTACTGTAATATCAAACTTCGACAATATATAAAAGAATAGCAACTTGGCTTCCATTAGAGCAAATCTGTTTCCTATGCAGCTTCTGGGTCCCATACCAAAAGGCAAATATGTGTATGGGGCGATGTTGCCCTTATTCTCATCACTGAACCTTTCTGGATCGAAGCGATCAGGATTTGAATAGTATTGTGGGTCCATATGTAAAGCAGACGTGGCCATCCAAACTACATCTCCTTTTTTCAAATGAACTGGCTGCTCGTCGTCATTTTCGGGTTGAATCACATAATCTTTGACGCATAGGCGGTCGATTGCTATTGCTCCAGTCCATTTCCTTAAGGTCTCTAATAGAATATAGATTGCAACGTGACGCAAAAATAAGTATTTTATATATAAATACCTGAAATAACCATATCCAAGTATTTCATCTTCATTAAAATCTCGTAAGTTATGGACCCATTACAAATATTCAACGCATCATCTATTTCGTCATGAAGCTTTTGTTGTACATCGGGATTCACAGCAATTTCATGCGCCATGAAACACATAACAGTAGAAATGCTTTCGAAGCCTGCAAAGAAAAATATGAGGGCTTGGGCTGTTATGTCGTCATCATTGAATTCTGATTTTTGAAGTGTTTCTTGGGCACCGTTTGGAGTTTCTTTGCCTGCACTAAATCCATTTGCACCATTTTTAGTTAAGTCATCTAGTTTGTTTCTTTCTTTTCTAGCCTCGAGAAGAAGATGAATCATGTCATTTCGAATAATACCGTTTTTCTCGCGAGCCTCTATATTACTCTTTATTATACCTTCTAAAGAAGTTACTTGTTCTTGCCTTAAAAAATGATATTCCAAAAGCCTAAAAAGATTTCACAATTAGACCAAAATATAAATGTTGGTTACTTAATGTACCTTTGCCAAGTTTGGGCGCCATTATAATAATAATAAACCTAATGTTTGCCCAAAGACTCCCAAAGTTGGTGGCATCCTTGCCCATGAGGTAGAACTCGTTTCGTCTGTTTCTCAAGGAGTCACATGTAACGCCGAAAGCTGTGGAAGCGATCACGTCGTTCGCGAATCTACTAAAAACATCTTTCATTTCCACGGTTACAGTTTGTGGGCCCTGCTCTTCAAAATACTCGACGAACTGCTTGGCACAGTCTGCCATGAGGCCGAACATGACCTTCATTTTGCTGCCGGTGAAGGAAGGGCTTAGCGTAGCTCGCATCTCTCTCCATTTTTGCCCTAAAAGTAATAGTATTATTTAAATGAGACCTCTTTGATTCACCTAAAACATCAATTTTTGTTAATCAAAACAACATTGTACTGAGTTTCCAAAAATGTTAAGCATGGATTCTAAGAACTACTATATGAATATGTGCACAGAAATTGTTGTTAGTAAATATAAAAGCCATATTAACAGCGACGATCGTTTGTATAATCCAGGAATTGACGTTTAATTGAGAAATAAAATAAAATACAATTCTTAAGGTATTAGGTCACCATTATTATTCATTATCGTATAGCAACGATTTCGCGCACTGGTGATTAGGCTTACAGTAAAAATAAAATAAAAGAGGAACCAGCAGCATACTCCGAACCCTTCCAAATCATTTTTCGATAATTAATGTTTATTGTTTAGTGTGTACTTGATATTAGACTAGATATTTTTGATTAACTCTAATATATTTATTTTATTTTCTTTTTTGTAGATTGCACACAGTTTTCTTCTTATAAAAGTTACGCTTCATTATCGACTTTCCAACGTTTTCAATCAAACCGCAGTTTACAGTTCCTGTATATTTTAACTATTTTTTCATTAAATGTCTTTGTGAAGTGGTGTGATATTTCAAATTTGCATTTACTGGAACAGCCTCAAGTATGCAGTTTAAGGACAAACACACAAACTAGAATCGCTTCAAATGATACTAAAGGGTGCTTCGTCATCATAACAGTACTCCAGCTTCTCTTTAAATTTTCTTCTTTCACAAACGTCGGCAAGTAAAAATTTTGTAGTCCTACTTTACGATATAATGTGTTGTGCTTCTAAATGTCATATAATTGTCGTGAACGCTTGCACTAGCACCCTTTTAGATAAGCTTGACGACGTCTTAAGTTTGGATCTCTTCAAATAACGTGCTATCGTTTGATCGTCCCTTTACGAGGTTGTTTGCCTCTTTATTCTATTGAGTGATTTGTTTCCTGGCTTTATCTACTTTCGCACAAAATCAAGAAACTTGTGCAAAGAATGCGCTGTCGTGCTATATTTATTTACGAGACTTTGGGGTGGTGGCAGAAGAACATCACTTCAAATTTCTTTGAACAAAAAAGTAATTTGTAAAGTGTAGGACTCTAAGTTAAAGGGCTTTAAATTAGAAAATTGTAAGTTTTGAATATATAAATAGTACGCAGATTCTAGAGTAATATAAATTATTTTGTAGATAAATATATAATAATGAAGAATGAATACATTTTTTAATGTACATAAGTATTATTAAATATTTTAACCTGTGTTTTATTCACCACAATTACTGCCGGGTGTGGGATTTTTGTGCTCGTAATGTGAGTTGCCAACCTCAAACGTGAGTTTGGAGAAAAGAGAGCTATAAACTCCTGAAAGAAAGGCTACATTGCAACTATAGGTTAAGCAAGCTTCGTTTCAAAGGTGCGGGCAAATTTTTTGCTAAATGGGTTAAATTCAGATTGGAAAAATAATTTAAAAACAAATTTGGGCTCGAATATGGACACACTAAATAACAAGATAGATGTCCTGAAGACAAAATCTTCAAGCCATCGGATGACAAAATGAATTTGAAGTCTGAGAAAAAATAGAAGGCGAAATTAATGAAGTAGAAGTAGTAATACGCAGCAACGATAGCAGCATTAACAATAGGAAAACGTAACAAGCAATGAGATTGGCGAGAACAAAAATATCGATTGAAATGCTCACACATGCAATGGCGTCCAAGAGACATAGCAATATAAGAACACTGACTGCACGTACTGAAAAACTACCGCAGAAGATTTAAAGAAAAGGTTGCAAAGATATTGGAAAAAGGATCGAAGCAATTGAGCTGCTGGAATTGTCGCGAGATGGGTTATGTTACAGGTTGGTACAAGAAGCCACAAAGGGCTCCTGCAGTCTCTCGATAGGAAAACTAAAACTAATTGTTGGCTGTTAATTAATAATGGTGAGATTCCGGTCACGAACATACGATGCGAGACCTGAGGTTATTCAAATTTCTGGATTTTTTCTAACAACTGACTGAAAACTATTAAAGAAGAGATAGAAGCCCACATTGGAAACGCTACTTTTTAAACATAGTTTACTGGTAGCTGATTGAAAAGAACATAAAATACATAGGGTATTAAAAATAAATGGAGAAGTTGCTCTCCATGATCGAGACGAGACTTTCAGAACCTAGTGAAATGGTAATAGATGCAGTTTAAAATTTTAGTTTCTAGTAAGAAGGTCGTTCTGATAGAAGTAGGTAATAATAAAAAAGAGCTAAAAAGTGATACCAGTTGATCTAAACTGGAATAGTGGTGCCAATCCGTGTGGTGAACATCACGTCTCGGCCATTCTACTTCGGCTTCATCAAGTCAACAGCATCTGAGAAACATCATCAAGTAGGGTATCTGATAAATTAGTGATAGCTGCGTCATGCAGTGATTTAAATTTTAACTAGCAGATAAAAGTTAAAGATTTGTTGCACCGGAGTTAAGATATATTGTAAAGAGTTAAAAAGACAAAAGTTACGCATCACAAAGTAGACATCAGCAATGCCTCTCTCGTGCGATAGAGTGACAGCCGACTGCCATTAACTAAACGAGAAGAAGCTGAAAAATAATTTCAGATATGGAAAATACACATATAATTGGAACTTCAAGAAGTCCATGGACTTCGCTAGTGGCGCTAGTTAAGAAGAACGGGTCTACCAGATTTTGCGTTAACTACCGTTGGCTCAACGATGTCACAAAGAAAGATAGTTACCCGTTACCGCACAATGATGACACTCTAGACTCTAGAACGGGTATTGGCAAGTCAAAATGTATCTTAACGACAAAGAAAAGACAGCCAAGTAACAAGATATATTGACCTTGAAACAGAGCACAGAGCTAAAAGTAGTCAGCACAACTCCGATGCTTTGTCAAAGAGACCATATACAGAAGACTGCAGCGACTGTAGGTAATCGTGCAGGAGAGAAAATGGTCCCTATACTACGGACGCTTGTGACTAATGTTGTAACGTGACATGAAAGAAGATCTCAATTGGAAATATGTCTGGAAATGGAAGTAAGCTGAGCAGAAGTTGCACCATTTCCGCTCCATGTCTGATATTCTTCAGAGCGTGCTTGTGAGTGACCATAAATCTCAAAGGAAACTTCAGTTATTGGTTTAAAAGAAGGGAGAACAACAATTTTATGATGGTGAGAACTGCGAGGACTTTAGAAATGGTTCGTGGAAGATTTTAGTTAAGTGAACTACGAAAAAGTAGTTAAAGAATGGTTTCGAAAATACCAATAAAACAGCAGTTCTTTCGAGAAAATTGTTATTAACCTAGCTGGTTCGTTCCCTACAAATGGCCGTGGTATTAAATTTATTTTAGTGACTGTGAATTATGCCAGCAAACGGGTTGAAGCCTAAGCTGTTGGTAAAAGAACTAGTCAACGGATTTGGAATGCCACTAGAATTACATTCAGACCAAGAACGAAATTTCGAATTGGTGGCATTCACAAAAATACACGAAATACTGGGAATAGGAAAACGAAAAGAACGCCGTTACATCTACAGTCGGATGGAATACTTGGAAAGTTACTACCGTTTTAATTAGTCATTTTTATAAGTTACACTAATTTTTTGGTATCTTTAAATTTCTTATATCCTGTACTAACATTGATCAATACATGTTATCAAATATTTGCTTAAAATCGACGAACAGCGTATAGAATCCAACATTTCTGTGTTTCAATCTTTCTTCACTTTCTCGGATCAGGCATTTGCTTTCTCTAAGTGCGCTATCTTTATTTGTTGTTATTACGTTATCCACATTTGTTCCCAACACTATTCATGTTAGTTTATGTATATTTGTGTGTTTACGTTTCGCGCTATTAATCTCAAGGTCGCCGGATAGTTGCATCATCGAGCTCTATTATCTATGGTACGTGGATGAATCAAATATAAACCTAAACTTTTTATTTTAACTTTTAAAACACAAGAACACAAGAATACAAAATTAGTTTTCTGCATAAACTCCTGAATTGAACACACATTTTCACAAGAAATGTCACTTTTGATTCCATGCTTCGACAGCAACAACATCGTCAAATTCGTGTACTCCAATTACTCCTTCTGGTAATCCAAATCATGATAGTCGGAGGACAATAATTCTTCACCATAGTGCACCATAAATTTCTTCTTAAATTACTAAAATTCTAAAATTACCCAACTTCTATGTAATTCTGTTGTCACTTCTGTTATTTTCCAAGTGCTAATATTGTCTTTACCTCATGTACCTGATTTTAATATTTTTATTTTTCTTATTATGCAATTTTTGTTTTATGATTCTTCGTTATTTAATGTTGTCGTCAGCTTATTCGCGATCCTTTCTCTGTTTCTGTGCTGTACATCTTTGATTATCTTTTTTATTTCCTCCAAATATGTGTACTGTTCCTTGCACAGTTTTAATTTTGGTTAATTTACATAAAACTGGTGCAAATACAAAGGAATTATTACTATATAGATGTTTAATACGAAATATGTTGCGCCTAATTGGCGGCGATTTTTCCTTTTAATGCTATTTGCCGTTTTTATTTGTTTACATACCTAAATTTTATGGTTAAGTGTTATTTGTTGCTCATAATCTTATCATACGAAAAAAGAGGGATGCCAGTTCGCTCTTGCCTGGCCTTAAAATGTGTGATTTACATTTCTCCAATTTTCCAATTACGTATAACGGTCAAGTTGGAAACGACTAATACTTGAAGACTACTGGACAGAGGATAACAGGGAAGGCAGCGTTCGACAGATGAAGGTTGAAAGCGATAAGCAAATTAGCGAAATTTTCCCCGTCTTACGTATTACGCAAGAGTGGGGGTTTAGTCGGGTAATAAAGCAACTTTTTTCACTCATTTTCAATTTTGATATTGAGATACTATTTTTCTTAAAACTACTAAAATATACGTTCGTAGAAAAATAGAGTGTAAACGCGACTTTCTTATTATCTTAAGTCATTTCTCAAAATTGCTTTCGCTTATAAGGCGATTAGAAAGAAGCAGATGAATGATGCGATCAATGACCTCAAAGAACGACGTACATAAGTCAGAATTTCCTCTGCAGATAACAAAAACAATTTCTGCGCGAAGTGTTTACAGGCGATTAAAAGCTAATTTTCTTTTAATAGCCTTAACTGAAGAAAATTGCAGCCAATCAGCGACATTAATTTTAAGGTCAAGGGTATTCTTCTCTGTATGGAACTAAAAAATGTAAAGTATTATCTGCAGTATAAATCTCCATACTGTTGTGAAATTTATAGGCAAATGTATTCGTGTATGGAAAATAGTAGTTTTAATAATTCTAATTTTGTAATTAAGTTGTGCATCGAAGAATAAAAATATTTTTCTTCTTTGAAGTCCGTGTGCGCGAAAAAAGCGGTAATGCCTGATCATAGAGAAGTTCAAGAATTACGTGGGCAATCTGATAAGTTTTGAGCCTCAACATGAAAATCATTCTGCTACTACAATCGTACATGCTTTTAAAGATATTTGCAAAATTTCAGTTATTTTGAACGCTTAGCTGTTGTTTGACAGCAGTTTGTATCTTTATGTCAGTGCTTTTGTAAAAGTGGAAAAGAAATCGAAGACCGTGCCGTAATTAAGTACTTGCATTTGAAAAGGCAATTACGTCTACGCAAATTCAAGCCAAGTTAGGCGCTGTTTACGGAGACTGCCTCACAATTTGCCACCGTGGGAAGAAGGCAGCTGAATTTAAACGTGATCTGATGAGCGTTCGTAACGCTTTACCAAATGGTACTAGACGAGCGTCGAATCAAGGTTAGAGACATAGCAGAGGCTGCGAGCATAACGAAAGAACGCGTTTGTCATATATTAACTGAAGCACTAGGCATGAAAAAGCCGTCCGCGCACTGGGGCCCGCGCTTGCTCATGTTGAACCAAAAATTCATTCGAATGAACATTTCCAAGGTCCTGCTTAAGCGGTTTTAACGAAACGAGTCGGACTTTTTACGTCCATTCATCCCTGTCGATGGGTCTAACATTATACTTTTGAGACGAAGGAACAGTGGACTGCGAAGGGCAAACCTGCTCCAAAAAAGGCGAAGACGGTTTCCACGGCCGGGAAGCTGATGGCGACTGTATTTTGGGATAATCAGAGAAGTCTGTTCGTCGACTATTTAGAAAAAGGAAAAACAATAACGGAATCGTACTACGCATCGTTATTTGATCAGTTGAAGGCAGCAATTGCTGAAGAACGGCTCCATTCGGAACGGAAGAAAGTGCTCTTCTATCAAGACAAACGTACTTCGGCGGTTGCCATGACCAAAATTCGGAAATTGCAGTTTGAATTGATTGACTACCCATCATATTCATCAGATTTGCCCCCCAGCGACTATTTCCTGTTTCTTAAGCTCAAAGTTTGACTCGGAGGACCGAGGTTTTTATCAAACGAGATCACGTCTATTTTGCAGCGCAAAATGCCTACTACTATTTGGACGGTTTAAAGAGCTTGGAGCATCGCTGAAAAATGTCCTGCCTAAATCCTAAAGCTCTACTATGGGTTCGACTCAAGGTAAAATTGAATTGATAGAAAACACTCGTTTGTCTGTTCGGCCATCATACAAACACCTTTTAGACTGCCAGGTCATAGAACGATTATGAGCTCATATCTTTACGGATAGCTACAATTATCATTTATGCTCCCGTCGAATTACCAATGATGAGCTCATAGTACACGAATCATGTGATACTTAATCAGCAAACAAACATTTGATAGCGCTCATAAACTGATGCAGCAAGAAGTCAAAACACCGACCTTTCAATGAAAACAAATTATTTGCCACAGCGGTTTCAAGTTGTCGAGGCATAAAGCTTGAAAAAGTGTATCCACAAAGTGGTCGAAATCTTTCAATAACTGCTTCATCAGGTCAGTTCTACAGGAACATGGGATTTGATAGAACTCGGTAAATTCCGGCATACCTGAAGCTTACTTAGAAGCAACCAAGCTAAGGTGAAAAGCTAGTTACCTCCTCCTGAAAAGTCGTCGTAATATTTCTTTATGGTATCCAAAGGCGATCGAACCGAGCACTCAAATTATCATTCATACGTTCCATATCGAATATTGCAGAATGCCTCTTTCGGACCAGTACTTAAATGGGCGAATGACAAGTATGAAGCTCTAGGTGCTACTTAATCAGCAAAACAAACATTTTTGATATCGCTCAAAACTGATTGCAGCACAAAAGTCCAAAACACCGACCTTTCAATGAAAACAAATTTTTTTGCCACAGCGGTTCCAAGTTGTCGGGGATAAAGTTGAAGTGATCCACAAAGTGGTCGAAATCTTTCACAGATAACTGCTTCATCAGGTCAGGGTCTCTCACCAGGAGCATGGGTTTGTAGAACTGGTAAATTCCGGCATACCTGAAGCGACAGTATAGAAGCAACCAAGCTAAGGTGAAAACGCTAGTTACCTCCTCCCTGAAAAGTCGTCGTAATATTTCTTTATGGTATCCAAAGGCGATCGAACCGGGAGCACTCCCAGAATTATTTCTTTCCATACGTTCCATATCGAATATTGCAGAATGCCTCTTTCGGACCAGTACTTAAATGGGCGAATGCACGCAAAGTAGACGAAGGCCGCCACGGCGGTGCTCACCAACGCCCATATCATCGTAGAATTTAACTGAAACCCATCAAAAGCACTATTACACTCAAATGACGGCTTTATTACAGATAAGATTATAATAACTTCAACAAGTTGTTTACTGCGCACTTGCACATGTTTAATCTTAATAAATTAAATCAAATTCTTACTTCAGTTATTTTGACGCACAGTTTGTCCACCTGTCAACATCCCCAACCTGCTATCACATCTACACTACTAGAATAGTCGAAAATTCAACTCGCATCCTTGGAGCGCACGTCCTCTACTCGACACCAATGCTGGCTAATACAATCAAACAAACCAAATTACATCTAATGACAGATAGCATGACGAACCGCGCTTAATATAGTTGTTTGCTGCAAACGCTACGCACAGGAGAAAAAACTTGTTCTAGTTCTATTGATTTAATCATTAAAATGAGTTTTTGTAAATACGTGGATGCATTAAATATAAATCAGATTGTTTTTCTTCAATTTGTAAAGTATCATAAAAGAAATATATACAGAAATTTATTATTGGAATGTTGTGTACAAGAGGTATAAAATCAGACCAAGGACGCTGCCCAGGGGTACCCCGACTTGATTGAGTGGAGTTCGGTTTGATGTTGGCGAAATTTTACTTGGAAGTATCGTCCCTTTGAATAAGGTTTAAAAATAACGTAGAAGAATTTAAGTTTGTACAGGAGACCTGTGTGCTGCACTTCTTCAAATGTCTGACTTTCGTCAAAAAGCACACTACTTCAAAGGTTTGGTTTATGTCATCGATGACTCGGTGAACCTGTTGTACAATAGAGTGGTCTCTTCAAAACCAAATTGGTTGTCTGGAATAATATTGTTGTTCTCTAAGCTTTATGTTAAACTTTCGATCAGCAGTTTTTTTTAGTAATTCACCTAACACGAGTAGGACACTACTGGGCCCGTAGCAGTCACCTTGATTTGGAGGAATGTCAGGTTTTGGACAGCATTGCATAGCATTGTCAGCATCAGTAGGCTCTTAAGCGGAATTCTTTAACTAGTTTCCTCGTAATTAAATCAAAACTTGGAGCTTTCTTAAGGTTTACTTTATACCTCACCAAGTTTTTAATTTTCTTTAGTATGAAGCAATCCATCTTGTATTTCTAGTTCCTCTTCGTTGAGCATTTGAGAGCGAATAGGCTGAAAAACGTATTGTAGGTGTTGGTTTTTCAGGGGAGGAATGCATTTTCTTTGGACTTTTATTCTCTTGTTGTAGGGAGAATAATTTGATGCTTGATTGTAGCGTTTTTTGTGCGAGTGATACCTTATGTTTTGCCAGATTTGTCTCGGTCGTCTTTTTCTTTTTATTACGCTAGGAAAGCCTTCTGGTAGTCTTTGCGAATAATCGCAGGTGTTGCTTTCACAGCAGCATCTTGAATTTTGATAAAGTTGTGGATTGCCAATTCTAAGTCTTCCTTAGTTTGGAGCCAAACTTTTAAGTGTAGGCAGTTGTAAATGAAATCTCTGTAGCGACAAGAATCCGTACTTTTATTGTGCAATTTTGGATCTCTTTCGTGGCCTATGATTGTGCTGCTCGTGGTAGCGATTACCGAAGTGTGGTCTGAAAATGAATCGAGGCATGATGTATGTTTTAGCTATGCCTGAATCAAAAAAAAGTTTCAAACTCATGCTTATGATTTGAGAAGCCACTGGCATTTCATTTTGCTACCAGATACATTGAAGGCGTTTTCACTATTTAGTTCTTCTCTGAGAAGTCTATTTTGTGCAGTTAATTCATTGATAGTCTGCTGTTGGTAAATTGTTTGTTGAAGTGTGGTTTTTTATTGACGTAAGGTCATATGATTGTAGACTGGTGATAGTAGTGCGTAGTTGGGGTTGGCCGTTAGGATCTGTCTCTTAAGTTTGTGGTTTTGTTTAATTTAGTTATGCCTGAGATAACTGTGGAGATAGATGTTCTCGTTTTTGGTGTGGTGGTGGCTATTGTGATTGTTGCTGGTGTTGTAGATGGTACTGCCGCTGCAGCTTCTGGTATTGTTAGCTTTGAAAGCGTATGATTCAGCTTGAGTTTGCTGCGTTTGTAATTATCGAGGTGTTGGCCTTGACACAGGTGCATTTGAGCGGTTTACCGTCATTATGATTTTTTTGACAAGTGAGATAATTATACATTTTTGCACACTTTATGCATCTGTTGCGGGTATCACCATAACATTGGCAGTTTTTGTATTGGGGTGTTGTCGATGCTTATTATTTTGAAGGCCAGTTCAGCGTTTACATTTGCGTAGGCAACTTATTATTTGAATTGGTGCGGGTAATGCAAATATTAATGTTTGTGATGCAGTTTGTTGGTAGTAGTTTTGTTAAAGGTAATAATTTTGGCAGTGTACCTGACAGCCAGAATAGAATCCACCACCTGTGTTTTGCATGACTGATAATGCTTAAATTGCTTAGTAAAAATTAAAAAAATAACATATCACAGTTTTCTTGTTATCTCAGTCGCACGGACACTTCCTTACTGTTATCTCTTATCTTACTCTTTTGAAATTAGAAATCAAATGATTACCAAGGAAAAAAAGCTTAATTTTTTGTCGTATTTGGACAGCTGTTACCGCAAGGAAGTGTAACGGCTGGACTGGAAATTGGCGAACTTTTTAGCAAATTTAGTTTTTCTCAAAAATTAGCAGAACCAGTTGTAGCAGTTTATTATATCCTCGCAAGGTGGTGAAAAATGCAAATATTCTCGGGCAACGTTGGTGATATTTATTTTCAACTTTTCGCTTGAGTCTTTCTAAGGGTGTCGTTCTCAAGCTGCATCTTAAGTTGTCTCAAAGTTTCGACCAGTTTTAGGCCCTCTGTGGTGAGAAATTTGCTAACGATTATAATACTGACTAACAAAGCTAGGTACATTACCAGGAAAATTCCCTTCGAGCACCCCAACCTACAATGCTCAGAAGCCGTGTCTATCATTCACCTTATTCTGGTTTTTATTTGATTTACCCTCGTAATTTTTCATTTTTAGCAAGAGAATGCACATTTTGCCCTACTCAAGCTTTATACTTATAATGAATTAAGGTACTTACACTTTATTTGTTATTCTGTTGCTTATCACTAATTTCCTATTGTATTTGCGATATATAAATTGATTATAGAGATTTCTGACGAATCGACAATTCTATCTAAACGAAAACAGTTTTCTTATTGTTTTAAAATTTAAGTCCTAAAGTTCAAACTTAAAAATAAAGTACTTCTTCCAAATTTATTATATTTTCTATACAAATTTTTTTACTTGCGATTGTTACAATAACTAGCTTTGAAAAACTCTCTTAAAAAATAATTTTAGCAAGTTGAGGGGACTTACATGTACTGATGAATAAGCACAAAATTGGATTTTCACCCTTTATTGATGGTAATTTTGTAGAGCTGCGGAATGACGGGTTTGAAGAACTGCTGTTGGTCCAGATGTCGGTTGTCGTCGTCGTGGGTTTAAAGAAGTGGGAAAAGCTGTTAGACGAAGTAGCAGATAGAGGAGAAAGTAGAAGTAAAAATGTTATTTAAGAAAGTCGACTGTATTAAGCAAAAGTCATAGCAAGGGTGGTGATTAAGCAACCAAAATCCGCTTTCAGTTGTCCTATAAACTGTGTATGCTTCAATTTCAAATAAGTAGGTAAAATTTGACAATATATAAAGAAACAACAATTTAGCTAACATCAAAGCAAATGTGTATCCGAACTCTGCCGGCAGCTGGAAGTGTGTGTGACAAGCGGGATAAGTACCTGACACTAGTCCAATGACAATATCAAACCATACACCGCCAAAGAGACTAAGGAAACGTTTGACGAGCTGGGCGGCGTTGAGATTTTTCCGTGGCCAGTCTATAGTTCAGACATTGTTGCATGCGACCATTTCCAGTCGAGTAATCAGATTTGTTATTGGCATCGGTAGGTAAATAGAACAATTTACTTAGTATCATTATTAGGTACTAAGTCTTCACTACAATGAGGGAAAAGAAGTAAGAGATAAAAACGAAATTTTAAGGACCATAGAACTATACTATGAAAAGCTATACAAACAAAAAAACGAAACGCCGAAAGATGTGGAACAGGAATTAAGAAAGAAAATAATAAATGTAAATTCAGAAGATATCCCAGAAATTACTAATGAGGAGATTAAATTCAACATAAAGTCCATCAAAAATCACAAGTGCCCTGGACAAGATGGCGTAATAGGCGAGTTAATAAAAGAAGGAGGAGATACGATAATTCAAGCATTACAAATATTCTTTAATAAATTAATTCCTGATGATTGGAGCAACGCACTAATTATTCTCATATACAAAAAGGGAGACAAAACAATACTTGATAATTATAGGCCAATATCTCTATTGCCCCAAATATACAAACTCTTCACAAAAATCATAGTAAACAGATTAGATGCAAAACTAGAATTCTACCAGACGATCGAACAGGCTGGATTTAGGAAAAATTTCAGCACAAACGACCACATCCTCACAATAAGAACATTAATAGAAAAAGCCATCGAATACAATTTACCTTTATATATGGCGCTGGTCGATTTTGAAAAAGCTTTCGACTCGATTGAATTGTGGGCGATAGAAAAGTCCTGCAAAACAGTAGAATAGACTATAGATACACTAAAATGATCCACTCCATCTATGAAAAATCAACAATGACAGTGAGGTTACACGAAAACACTAATAAAATCCCGGTCGGTAGAGGAGTAAGGCAAGGAGACTCGATGAGTCCTAAGTTGTTTATAACAGCACTAAAGATGTGATAAAGTCACTAACTGGGAAAACAAAGGAGTGAATATAAATGGCAAAATGCTCAATCACCTGGCCTATGCAGATGACCTAATCATCATATCAAACTCAGCAGTGGACTTACAAAACATCTCGAAGAACTCAAGAACAAATCAGCAAAAGTTGGGCTAAAATAAATAAACAAAAACAAAAATAATGACTAACCAACAAGACAACATAAACATAAAATTGACAACCAAACTGTAGAGACAGCACAAGAATATGTTTATTTAGGTCAATTGATAACATGCAAAAATTTAACCAAAATCTGGAAATTGATAGACGCATACGCCAAGCATGGTTGGCCTTTGGGAAACAAAATAAAGTACTAAAACCAAACAATCCCTTAAAACTGAGAAAAGCTGTTATGACCAATGCGTACTTCCAGTACTTACTTACGGCACAAGCATGGACATTAAACAAAACATTAATGGGAAAACTTGCAAAGCCAGCGAGCAATGGAAAGGCAAATGCTAAATATAAAGTTGAAAGATAGAATAAGAAATGAGAGTATAAGGAAAAACAAAAGTAATAGACGTCAAGAGACATGTAGCATCATTGAAATGGAGATGGGCAGGCCACACCATGAGGCAAAAAGATGAACGATGGAACAAGGTAATACAGGAATGGAGACCATGGACGGGCAGAAGGAGTTTGGGCCGCCCACAAACCAGATGGAAAGATGACATAAAATTAATAGTAGGATTAACATGGATAAGGACAGCTCAAGACAGAGACAAATGAAGATGTAAAGGGGAGGCCTATGTCCAACATTGGATAGATACAGGCTGATAAAGAAGAAGTAGAAGAAGAAGTCTTCACTGGAAATATCTAAATATGTATTAGCCAATTTTTCAAGTTCAGCTTGTATAAAATATTTACGTGTTACTGTACACATAATAGCCACTTTGAGAAAAAGTATAATGCTATATGTAGGCACCAATGCCTACAGGTTTTAATAAGCTTATTAGCATTGTAATCTATGTATGCTACGAGTTCTAACAGATTTCAGAGCCGATTCCTGTAAGTGCTTGCAGTGGCAACAGCATTTAAAAAAAGTGTATTGGGATCAATTAATGATCCCAATCTAAAAATTATTTATTAGGGGGTATTTTTTATTTGGTCATAGGGAAGAACATTATTTTTCCTTTTGTTAGGGCACACTTATCGGCACTGCCCTCAAAGGGCTTTGTGCCAACTAACCTGCCACTTGACTTAATTCTAGGATGTCACATACACCCATGGTATGAGTGACATTTGAACTCAGCTGCACCGAGTCGCGGGCAGAGCAGCAATGGCCTTGACAGCTAAGCTAGGGCGGCAACCCAAAACATTATTATACAGTGTCAAATAATAAAAGTCCAAAACGCCTCTAAATCCTTTCAAAACGTTTCGTTATTTTTTGTCAATAAATAATAATACTATAGAAGCAAAATTTTTATTTAAAAATAATATGCAATACATAATTATAAAGTAATATTAGAAAAACTACATTTACGTGACTCCAGCTACAATTTTCTTATAGAAAAAGAAATTTTCTTCTTAAACGCTATGAACAAAATATTTTTAACAATATTACAACATTAAGCCATTTCTTCTAATTTTTGACATTTCTACTTTTTAGCCCCAACCAAAAACCATTTTCAGCTGTAATCTGAAACTGACTGCGCTTCAATTTCAGGGGAACAGACGTCTTGTCTACCACCGTAATATCAAACTTTGATAATATGTAAAAGAATAACAATTTGGCTTCCATCAGAGCAAATCTGTTTCCTATGCAGCTCCGGGGACCCACGCCGAAAGGTAGAAATGTGTATGGGGCGATGTTGCCCTTATTCTCGTCACTAAATCTTTCCGGATCGAAGCGATTAGGATTTGGATAGTACTGTGGATCTCTATGCAAAGCGGATGTGGCCATCCAAACTACATCTCCTTTTTTTAAGTGGACTGGCTGTTCGTCGTCATTTTCCGGTTTAATGACGTAATCCTTAACGCACAGGCGGTCGATTGCTATTGCTCCAGTCCATTTTCGTAAGATTTCTAACACAATACAGATTTAAACTTAATACAAAATAATTATATATAAATACCTGAAACAACCATATCCATATACTTCATCTTCATTAAGACTTCGTAAGTTATATCTCCATTACAAATATCCAGCGCATGATCTATTTCGTCATGAAGCTTTTGTTGTATATCGGGATTCACAGCAATTTCATGTGCCATGAAACACATAACAGTAGAAATGCTTTCGAAGCCTGCAAAGAAAAATATGAGGGCTTGAGCTGTTATGTCGTCATCGTTAAATTCTGATATTTGAAGTTTTCTTTCGCATTGATTGATATTTTTTTATCTGCACTAAATCCATTTGCACCATTTTTAGTTAAGTCATGCTCTTTATTTCTTTCTTTTCTAGCTTCCAAAAGAAGATGAATCATATCATTTCGAATAATTCCGTTCTTCTCACGGGCTTCTATATTACTCCTTATTATACTTCTAAAGAAGTTACTTGTGCTTGCCTTAAAAAATGACATTCCAAATGCCTAAAAAGTTTTTATAGTTAGTCAAAAATACATGTTGGTTACTTGTTCTACCTTTGCCAATTTTGGAGCTGTCGTAATAAAAATGAACCTAATATTTGCCCAAAGATTCCCAAAGTTAGTGGCCTCCTTGCCCATGAGGTAGAATTCGTTCCTTCTGTTCCTCAAGGAGTCACACGTTACGCCGAAAGCTGTGGAAGCAATCACGTCGTTGGCGAATCGGGTACAAACGTCCTTCATTTCCACAGTTACAGTTTGTGGGCCTTGCTCTTCAAAGTATTCGACGAACTGCTTGCCGCAGTTCGCCATGAGACCAAACATGGCCTTCATCTTGCTGCCGGTGAAGGACGGGCTCAACGTAGTACGCATTTCTCTCCATTGTTCTCCTAAAAATACGACATACTTGATTGACCTAAGGGGATAAACTTTTCTGTAAACTGAATTTCCAAGAATCTTAATAATGAACTTTCAATTCTAAGAACTACAATAGAAGTGCGTACATGAAAAGTATCTAGATCAGTAAACGCAAAAATAATTTTAATAGAAAAGACCGTTTACATGTTCGTATTAGAAGGTGATGAACCATTCACTGATAGTAGGACGACATGAGCAACGGTTGCTTGAATTAAATCAAATAATATCAGGAGCAGTTTCTTCAATTTTGTTAGGTTAATTTTTTGATAGTCAAAATTCGTTTCTCTCTTAGTCTGTGCTTGGTATATAGCCAGACATTTTTGCTTAGATTGTCTTTGGGAGATTATAATCACTAGTTCAATATATTGATTTTCTTTTTTTCCAAGTCGTACACAGTACACTACATCATTTGGGGTTGTTGTATATTAGTAGCTCCATACTAGTTTCGAACAGACCCTAAAAAAAAATTAATAATCAATGGAGACGACTTCCACCTGGAACAATTGGATGCAATGGGAACAGAATTCGAACTAGAAACAGGAAAAGAAGAAACACCTAAAGAAAAGACGGGAGGAAGAACTTTCAGTGAGAGATCCCCCGATGAAGACCTACAAGAAAGGCTACGCAAAATAACTAGAACAAGTAGAGGCACAGGTACAACCTCAAAAAACTCAGATGGAAATTAACCCGAAAACAACTAAATACAAGAACGCAGGCAACGGAACAGGTTATGAATAAGGACACGAATAAAAATAGTACAAGGAACAACAAGGGAAAAGAAATTCAAAATGAGTGGATAGTAATAGGAATATGGAATATAGGAGCATTATCAGGGAAATAATATAATTAACGGAGGAAATGGACAGAAATAATATACAAATTCTAGGAATTAGCGAGTCAAAGAAGAAATGTAAAGGAAGTACACACTTAATAAATAACTACACACTGCATTAGTCAGGAGTGGCACCGAAACAGAGAGCGAGGGAGGGCGTAGGAATTATTACCACCAATGAATTAAACAAAAGTATAATTGAGGTCAAGACAATAAGTTTTCGAATAATAGCAATAACTATAAAACTGGACGGAACAATAAATATTATCCAGATTTATGCGCCGGTAGAAGGAACAACTGAGGAGGAAATGGCAGACTTCTGTGCAGACCTACAGCAATTGCTAGATGAAATGACAGAAGAGAATCAGAAAACGATCATAATGGGTAACTGGAATAGTAGGATTGGAAAAGACCATAACAGAGGAATGGGATGTACGGGATGCTACGGAAAAAACATTCAAAATAGAAATGGACTAAAAATGATCGATTTTTTTGTAAGACATGAACTTTTAGTAGGAAACACACTATGGGACCAACCTTTAGAGGATAAGTATACTTTTGTTGCAGAGGAACGCAAATCTAAAAGCATAATAGACTACATAACTTACACACAAGATTTAGCAGAGAAGATACAGACAACTGAAACAAAGAAAGAAGCCGAACTTAGTACGCAGTATAGATTAGTAATAACAAAGTACCACGCCAGATTAACCAACAAACAAGAAGTAATAAACTATAGTAAGCTGGCAATAAATAAACTCAAAAACGTAGAATGTAGAGAAAAATACCAGAAGGATGCAGATGAAGAATTACAGAGTAAGGAAAACCTCCAAACAACATGAACACTAGAAGAAAGATGGAAAACATTCAAGGAAATATTGAAGAAGGTAGCGGAAAACGTATGTGGGATAAGAAATCGTAATAAACCCACGAAAATGACAAACTGGTGGACAGAAGATATAAGAAGAATGGTAAAGGAAACGAAAGTAGCGTGGAAAAGATACATCCAAACAAAAGAAATGGTGGATAAAGAGGAATACAAAAGGAAGAGGAATATAGTGAAAGATGCAATAAAGGTAAAGAAAAGAAGTCCTGGAAGAAGATGGGTGAAGAGATAACAGAACTATACAGAACAAACGCCAGAGATTTCTGGAAGAGAATAAAGAGATTAAGAGGAAAAGAAAGAACATAAAAGCAATAAGAAATAATCAGGGACAAATGCAAACTGATACAAAGGGAATTCTAGAAACATGGAAAAATTATTATGAAAATATGTATAAAACGACAGTAGGACTAGAAGATAATATAACACAACAAATAAATTTGGAACAAACAATCAAGAGGGAAGAAGTAGAAGATGCAGTCCAAAAAATAAAAATAGGCAAAACCAGCGGGGAAACGATTTATCTCCAGAGATGTTAAAATGGATGGGCCAAAAAGATATAGAATGGTTTTGGAAAATTTGTAGACAAGTATGGGCAGAACAGAAAATACCGAGAGACTGGGAAAACAACCTAATAGTACCAATTTACAAGAAAGGATTGCAGTCCCAATGCGAGAACTATAGGCCAATATGTCTAGCTCAAACTAGTTTTAAAATATACACTAAAATCTTTAAAAAAAGGCCAAGAGATTATATAGAACCTTTATTAGAAGAAGAACAGGCAGCTTTCAGACCGAATAGGCAAACTGGTGACAATATTTATATAATCAGAAATATAATCTAAAGAAATATTGAAGAAGGAGAAGAATTGTATCTAACATTTGTAGACCTGAGAGCTGCGTTTGATACAGTAGATAGAAGGGAAATTTGGAGGACTTTGAATGAACTGAATGTGGACAAGAATCTGATAGCAGCAATAAGAAGTTCATATAGAACAGTCAAAGCGAAGTACAATTGGACGGGCAGAGATCGGAGGTGATCGAAATGATTAAAGGTATCAAGCAAGACGACAGCTTACGCCCTTTATTATTCATAATTATCATGGACAAGATAATCAAAAGAATAAAAGAAAAATATAATTGGATATAAAAATTTAGAACCAGTAAAACTAAGTAATCTACTTTACGCAGACGACGTGATACTAATCTCAAACACCAGAAGTAAAATGCAGAGGTTGGTGAATGCATGGACGACTAAAATAGAAAATATAAGTATGGAAGTGAACATAAATAAAACCAAGACCATGATTGTAAATGAGAAACAAAAAGAAGATCAAAGCAATAAGGACATAAAATGTAAAGACAAAAAATTTGAGAGGGTAACGACGTTTGAATTCCTTGGAAGTACAATAACAGAGGATGGGAAATTAGATGCAGAGTTAGCAAACAGAGCGAACAAATCGCCAAGAATCTATTACGCCATAAATAAAACTATACTAGGCCATAAATACATAGATTTAGAAGTGAAAAAGAAAATATATAATACGATAACACTTCCAATAATAACTTATGCCAGCGAATCATGGACACTTAAGAAGAAAGACGAGGTTAAAATAAATGCTATGGAGATGAAACATCTCAGGAGGATGGCAGGAAAGACTAAGTGGGACAGAGTGGGAAACGAAGACATAAGAGAAATCGTTAAACAAGAACCTATACAAGGAAAAATTAAAAAGAGGCAACTGAACTGGTTTGCGCACCTGACAAGAATGGAACCAAACAGAATTGCAAGAAGACTAATGGAAGCGGGAAAACCACCTAAAAACCTAAGTGGCAGACCTAGAAAAAAATGGATTGACCAAATCAAAGAAATAGCAGCAGAAAAAGGTGTGACACCGGAGGAAATCAAAACAATAGCGAGAGACAGGAAGAGGTGGAGACAATGGATACGGATTAGAGACCATCATCCGACCCTCGAAATGGCATGTAGGATTAGAGAAGAAGAAGAAGGTTTAAATTACTTCCACTTTTTATCTTCCTAGTCGAACAAATCCTAGTGACAAATTGTTTTGTTCTTTATGCAAATCAAACACTGCAGGTAGTTTTAAAGCTTTGTTTTTAAAGCAAAACTTGCTGAAGGAATGCGGCATGCGCCGAGGTAGGTGATAGCGGCTCTCAGGGCAGGCTTAAACTATAATAAAGCTTTGGTGGTTTTCCGGCATCAAGTACAAGTTTTTTTTAATTTAAATAATTAATTAAAATTATGTAAACAGTTTTACAGGATTAGGTGGAGTTAACCAAATGAACAATTCCAATAAACTTAGATCTGATTACTTATCATTTTCTATGATGCCAATGCATTCTCCTTAATAACACCAACTACTAATCCCACTGATTAATGCCCTAGATGCCAATAAATTTCCAACCTCATTTAACTTAACAACAAACTATTCCACAAATCACCAACACAGACATAAACAATCTAAAATGCGTAAAAACTGACGGAGACTTAGAGTGCTTTGTGCTAAAAGATTACCCAATAAATTACAGAAGCTGTGAAGTCTGTAGCAACCTTAAAGCTACCAGAAACAATTCTGTAAGAAGCCTGAAGTAGTCAGAAAGGCAGGCCTGTACAACCATCTGCACAACCAGCTATTTCAACAAACGCCCATAAAAGTAACATACGTCGACCCTCTAAGAATACCAAACAAAGAAATTCATAAAGACAACTTTACTGATCAATTGAATAATTTTCTCTCTGGATCAAAAATAATTTAAACCAACTAATAAACCAAACTAACATGATACTAAACTGGCTCTCAACCAATATTTTGTCTCTTGAATGTTAATGGACTTACAAATTAAACTTATTCTTATACATTACTACACAACATATCACAATACTTCTCTCGATGGCACAGTCCACTGTAGAGCAGCCGTAATAATTCCCATTGTATCATTGCATCAGGAACTACCTCCATTCCAAAAAAATAAATTTTAAGCATTATCAATTCATATCAATACTAAACTAAACCCATTTATAATAAATCAATTTGCAATCCTTTTAGGTATGGTATCATCACTGAAGAGTACGAAGATTTGTTTAATTTAATAGGAAACCGATTCGATTCGAAAATTGGAATGCTAAACACACAATATAAAGTTTTAGGTATGAATCTTAAACAACAGCTGCTAGCAAACAGAAAAGGCTGGACAAACATAACGATGTTAAAAAAATTACAGACAAAAGAAGGCACCTTCTAGTCTATTTTCTCTCTCAGGAATAAAGCAGTTCTGCGTGTAAAAATTATAAAGCCCCAGAATTTAATCTGCTCACAGTCAAAATCCTTAAACAGTTACCAATAAAAGCTATAGTACTCTTAACTTTCTCATGGAAATTTGCGTAGACTAATAATACACAAACCTCAAAACATCTAAACTCTCTTAATTCATATCGACCTATCAGTTAATTATTCTTGTTATCAAATCAGAAGCCTAGAAACTGAAATGAGCCCCCAAGAAACTTTACTTGAACACGAATTAGGCTTCGGACAGTAACAATCCACCATACAACAGTAAAACGCCAAGAAGAGGAAAAGGTATGCACTACAGTTTTTTTTGTTATCAAAAAGTCTTCGAAGGGGTTTGGCATTAAGGATTACCTTTTAAAATAAAGCAGGTAAATGAAGGTGGTTGTAATAGCCAATCGCGCACAAGTGCTTGAAAAGAAACATTGCAGTCAAATCTCTGCCATCGAAGTACTTCTTCTAGTGGTTTAAACAAATAATAATGGCTAGTACTCGGAGATGTCGATGACCTTTATTTTTAAATGTTTCTGGTCTTCTAAAAAGTTATTAATGTCACATGTACACTTGAGTCTCCCTAAGAATGTTGTCCTTGAACTATGCCTCAGAATTCTCTTTCACTTACACTAGTTACCAATCTTTATTTTTAATTTTAAGTAATTAAAGTCATCCAACATTATACAAGTATCATACTTACGCAATATTTCTTTATTCGTAAGTTACCATAAAAAATTATTCTGCCGTTCCTTCTGGTTTTTCTAGTATCTTTCCAATTCATGTCCCTCTGATATTTCTTTAAACAAGTTCGTCAACTTTTGGTAGAATTTATATATCATTAATTAACATTTTATATCATGTTACTGTTTCTTCTTTTCTGTCTTTCTTGACCTTCTACAATATTTTAAAGCTTTTAGATGTACATATATAAAACTTCTTGTTTATCTTTTTCACTTTTCATTTTTATATTTCCTTGTATTTTTCTTCTTCATCTTTATTTTCTTTAAAATATGAGTATTCTGTTTATTGTTCAGTTTTAATTATTGTTTATTTATCACAGTAATTTAGTAACTTTCAGTTGAACTAAGAAAATTAAGTTATTATTGGCAAATTAAGTCAGCATAAAATATGTTAGCCCTAGAATTTATATATATATATATTTTTGTAATTTAATTAGCAATCAAAATGTAAAGTATTCTATAAGTATTAACAATTAGACTTAGATAAGACATGATGAGATCTCACCCAACGATGGGATCTCTTCCATTTTATAGGTCAGCTGGCCACTGTTTTTTTATTCTTCCTACAGGGTCTTCCAATAGGGGCTGCATTAGAGGATTTGTACGTGTTTCTAATTTTTTACGGTGAGCGACACTTCTCTCATGGATGACTTCTTGTATAGTTGATATTTTCAGGTCATTGTGGATCATTTCATTGCTTATATACCATGGGGCGTCAACTATGATTCTTAGTATTTTGGATTGGCATCTTTGAATTATTACGAGATTTCTTTTACTGGCACATCTCCATAGTTCCACTGCATATATCCATATGGGTTTGATAATTGATTTGTATAACAGTAGCTTATTATCAATAGATAGCGGGGACCTTCTTCCGATCAACCAGTTCATCTCTCTCTGTTTTAAGTCCAGTGGCTTTCTCTTTTTGTTGATATGTACTCTCCAATTTAATTTAGTATCCAAGTGTAGCCTAGATATTTTACTCTTGTAGTTTGTGGTATTTCTATGTCATTAAGAAAAATGGGTGGGCATGGGTCTCTGCGTAAGGTAAATGTGAGATGTGCAGATTTTGCTTCGTTTATTTTTACATTCCACCTTTTAAACCAGTGCTCTATACTATATAGATATTCTTGGATTAGAGTGCATGCTCGAACAACTTCATTGTGGCTAGCCATGATGACAGTGTCATCAGTGAATGTACCGATTTGGTGAAACTGGAAGATCTGAGATAAAAATTTAAATGGAGGAAAGCGGAAACTTCTTGTCTTACTTTTGTTCTGAATTTCGATTATTTAGATAAGATTTAAGTAAGTTGAAGAATGCTGGTAGATGAGTTTTGATTTTATATAGTAAACCCTGGTGCCACACCCTTTCGAAAGCCTGGCTTACATTTAAGAATACCGATATACAGTGTTTCTTGTTGTTAAAACTAGAGAGGATGGTTTGTGTTATGCGATGGCATTGTCGTATGGTAGAATGGGCCTGCCTAAATCCGAATTGGTAATTGGGAATCCATTCAGTATCAATTCTTTTAAGAATCAGTTTTTCTAATAATTTTGAAATAGCCACAAGAGACTTATGGGTCGATAATATTTTACACTATTGGGATCTTTACCGGTCTTTAGTGCTTCGGGCCAATACTCAACACGGAGAATTGCATTGAGGATATAGTCAGGAGTACTCTACCTTTCTTTGGTAGTTCTTTTAGTATTTTTGCTGTTATTAGATCCATACCTGGTGATTTCTTTGCATTCAGGAACTTTATTTCATCTTTTAGCTCTTTAGGTGTGACGGAATTAATAGATTGAGTTACTGGCATTGGTGACTCTAAGAATGTGATCATTGTTTCATCCGGATCGTTTTCGTGAGGTTGAAATATTTCAGCAAGATATGTTGCAAACAATTCTACTTTATCCTTATAACTTTTTGCCCACTGTTCCTGTGATAGTTGCTCCAATTTTTAGAGGGGGAATACGTATTATAGGTTTGTTTGTTGTTTTGATCGGTTTCCATATAGAATTATCACATCGGTTCAAATTCGATAGGTAAGTTTTGAGCGACTCTTAGAAGTTATATGAAACACGTTTACTTGTCTATTTTTCTTTGTAGTGGTTTTTGCTTACTTTACACTAATTTAGTCTTAAAATTTTGTATTTACCTGTCTTCAATTTATTAGGTAAAATGTTTTTTTTTATTTTGACATTGATATACCATATTTGTTATGACTACCAAACGAAACATTTTAACTACTTGTTCGAATGGAAATAGAATCTAAACGTAACTGAAAATTGGGATTAACCGTTCTTGTCTCTTATTAAGTCTTTCCTAAGAAACCAGGTCAAAGCTGCGCCTCGAGAGTCTAATCTGGCAAAAGGTCAAAATAAAAGCCTTTTTTGGAAAAATATGCTTTCGTATTTCAAACGTAAATATACATTATACAAGAGAACAATAAAAGGGCATTCAAAAATAAACACATCTATATTCTATCCCGCATCCAGGCGGCTCTAAAAGCTCTGCCAAACTCACAACCACATCTAGACTGGTTTAGGAGTGATACAATTTAATAATGTAGCAAAGCAGACCAAAGTGTGAATGGTTTGGGTTTTGGGTCATGGTGGACTAGAGGCGACGAAAAAGCTAATGAACTGATAAGGCAAGCATCAGCTGGCAATTATTACGGACCATAACTATCTCTAAGAAAGAAAATAAGCACAATTCATCAACATTTTGGGAACTATATTTATACTTAGCATGAAGTTTGCCGTATCATTAGACTAAGGCAGGTTTATAAACGGATCCAGCAAAAAGAGAGCAAAAGAACTGTTATCCTTAAATAAAAAGTATATTAAAGCTCACGATTGGCTAACAGAAAACTTATAAAAAATCGAAACCAAAAAAGCACAAACAATTATTTATAGGGCACTGAGATGTGTTGGTTAGAGATTGAGAAATAATCCATTGAACCGAACGACTTTGTTTTATACCCAATAAGGGACATACGACTTTTAGAACTAAGACCACAGATTAATTATAGGTATCAGAGCAAGCACAAGCCTTCAAGGCTAAGATGCTTCCGGAAACCGACAAGCAGAACCTAAAGACACAAAAGCTGTTTTCTAAATTAGGATTTTAGAAGTAGCCGATGAATGTTGTGCTTAATGACCACAAAAAATAACATACGCAAGACACAATTTTATTTATAAACAAAAATATTGCGCACGAAATCCTTACATATGATTAAAAGTCAATTTCATTTAATAGTCTTAACTGTAAAGAATTATAGCCAATCAACACGATTGCAAGGTCATTCAGCTACGTCAAGTAGCTTTTTTTTGCTCCGTTTATAATGGAACGAAATGTGTTATATATTTTATGAATAAGGTTTTCTTAATGTCTGCGATTATTAAGATAAAATTTTTATGTTCTCTTAAAAAAAAAACTTAAAGAGTTTATCCTTCCATAACTTCTTAGGTTTCCGAGTGAAAAACTTCTCAGAGTGTTTTTTATGGCTTCCAAAGAAGTGAAGTTCTAAATAGATCTAAATGAATGAAAGTCTGAAAGTACAATGTCTGATGACGTCATCATTGGGTAGTCAAAGAGACGTTAAATCTAGCATTATCCTGGTGGAACACAACTCCTTTTATTTTAGTTAATTCTCAAGTTTTCTTCTGAATCACTTTGTTTTGTACACCCAGGTGCAAACAATACTTCGTTGTGTTTGTACGACGCGTCGCAGATGGAAATGCGACCCATTAAATTTTTCTCGTTCAAATTACACGAAACTCAAACATCACAGCGATTTACGAGACCAAGCTTTATTAAATGCTCTTAGACGATAGTTTTAATATGTTTAGTAGCTCTGCCAAATTTATCTACTATCGATCAGTGTTTTAATTTTCTCATCGTCAGTGGTGGAGAGTCTACTCGAGCGTTGTTGGTATTTAAGGTCGAAATCACCAGCTCTAAACTAACCAAACCTTTAAGTATTTGTACACAAATTGTGTGTTTTCTATAATTGTGACGTGTTCAAGTATTTTCTAATGCTATATAGTGATGATCTGTATTATCTTTCCAGACAATTCAATACCCGTTTATGATAAACGTTAACATTCATATAAGTCATCTGATTGCATGTGCATATATATCGAACTGATTATTGTCTATGAAAGTTTCACCACACGCTCCATAGTTATGATAGACCCCTTCTTGAAATTATCACTTGTACTGATAGCCTGTGACTTTTTTATTATTATTACTAGGACATCACATACCCCTATGAGTTTCCAGCAAGACTCGAACTCGCCTGCGCTGGCTCAGGTTAGAGGAACAATGATCTTGGCCACCGAGCCATTACAGTCCCTAGCACGTGACTTACATGCAAATCTGAATTTATCACTTTGGAGTCATTGCTTGGTAACTACAGAAAGGTCAAAGATGATTACAGAAAAGATTTAAATATTTTATTATATTTGTTTGTTTTGTAATACAGGGCAAATATTAAGAAAAAATATTCTAAACCAAATTCATTAGATTGTGGTTACCCCAAATGCAACCAATTTTGATCGTTGCTACATTTCAGCACAAGAAAGAGTTTAAAATACTGACCTTTCAAAGAAAACAAATTTTTTTCCCACAACGGGTCCAAGTTCTCAGGGATAATGCTGTAGTGGTCGATAAAGTGGTCGAAATCCTTCACAGAGATCTGCTTCATCAGGTCGGGGTCCCTCACCAGGAGCATGGGTTTGTAGAACTGGTAAATTCCGGCATACCTGAGGCGATATCACAGAAGCAATCACACCAAGCTAAGCTCAAAGCGCCAGTTACCTTCTCCCCGAAAAGTCATCGTAATATTTCTTTATGGAATCTGAAGGTGGTCGGATTGGGATCATTCCCAGAATTGTTTCTTTCCATACGTTCCATACCGAATATTGCGGAATGCCTCTTTCGGACCAGTACTTAAATGGGCGAATGCACACGTAGTAGACGAAAAGCGCCACGGCGGCGCTCACTAGCACCCAAATCATTGAAGAATTTTAAACTGAAACCCACAAATGACAACTTTTTACGGGCAAGATTATAATACAACCTGCTGTCACATCTACACTACCGCAATAGTTGTAAATTCAACTCACATTCTTGAAACGTACGTCCTCTACTCGACACCAATGCTGGCTAATACAAGCAAACGAACCAAATTACATATAATGACTGATGGCATGACAACGCCGTGCTGGATATTATAGTTGTTTGCTTCAGACGTTACGTATAGAAGGGAAATCTTGTGCAATCCTTAAGTGATCCAAAATTATCTTATCTGAGCAGTTCATTATAGGAATGAGTAGGCAAAACAAATTACTTGACTTATTATGTTGTTGTTATAAAAGGGTAAATTTGTATGTTGACAACGTTTGAGTGTCGATAATTATTGCATTAGTTATATACATTTCATTACAAAATTAGCTTTTGTAAATATGTGAGTACGATAAGTTGGTGCTGTAAGGAAGATCTTCTAGTGTAGTAAACAACAAATTCTGTATTTTTTGCCAAGTTTGGCAACTGCATATGACCAGGAGTTATCGTAAAACAAGATGAAATTTCGCCAGCGTAGAATGCGAACATTCTACAGACTGACGCTAGTCCTCCAGTGACATTGGTGACTGTTATTTTTATCTGCTTTTCGTACCATCAATCATTGTTTATTCCATGCGTATACTAGAGTCTTCTTAAGGATGTTATCCCTAAACTATGCTTTAAGTCTTCTGACGATGATGTCGATTTCAGTGACGAATCAGAGCTTTTTCGGTTTAGCCTCTACCCTCAGTCCTTTTGATATGACGTGGCATGGATAGTAGATGACTGTAAAGGTCACCTCTGGAGGAATCAGGCTCTTTGGGCGCTTATAACTGGAACTTTTATCAACTTCATAGTTGTACAGTCGGTTAAATAACAGCGTGTCGGCATAATTATCAGTTGGTAAAAGGTATGGCTCTAATTCTTTTGTGAGTAGGTAGAGAGAACCTTTGTCCTTTAGAGTTAGTATTCTTTCTAGAGAAGCGCATAAAGCACCATGAGCGCCGCGTACGCGTCGCGCTACGAGGCTGTGTTACACTATACCCACCCTAAAGGTCCAAAAATGTCTCATGAACAACTGCTAAGTATATGAACAAGTCGAAAACATTCATTAGCAAGTGGTTCCAACAATATAAGGAAACAAAAACGTTTGATGACTTGCCGGAACGTAGCTGGATAGGCAAAGTATCCCCTAAAGTCGAAAAACAGATGGTAAACTTGTTTTTGAGGAACCCGGGCTAAACATTGCGTCAAGTAACAGCAAAGTTAAGATGTAGATATACCGTACGTAGCTATCTGAATCAATCTTTGTGCTTATAATATTAAATTCCGTAGTTTAGTAAAGAAACCTTTGGTAGGTAAAAATCATATGACGAAGCGACTCGCTTGAGCAAAGAACAATATCGACCGAGATTGGAGCAATGTAATTTTTACGGACAAAGCTTTTGTTTGGAGATATGCTATCGTCCCACGAGCCTGGTCAACCTCAACTAACAGGTTGGTATAGCAGATCGTTAAATTTCTAATAAAAGTGCATATTTGGGGCTGTTTCTCAAAACTAAGTTTCGAAACGTTGCATCTGTTTACGTACAACCTAAAGATTTATAAGGAATAGTTGTTACCGACTACCGAAAGTTGGTTCATCAAGAAAAACAAAGACTGGATCCCACAAGAGAACAACAAGCCCAAACACCGTAGCAAGCTTTGCATCGAGTGAAAACAGCAGTCGTTACATTTGATTGGCCGTCGCAGTCGCCCGATGCAAATTCGATTGAGAATATGTGCGCATACATCAAGCACAAGCTTCGTGGAAGAAAAATGTTCACTTTGAAGCAGTTAGCATGAGAAATTCGTCGCATTTGAGAATCCTTGCTTGATGAGTACGCCATAAATTTGGTCAAAACCATGCCTCGAAGACAATTATAGACACCGGTGGTAACTGAACATATTATTGATACAACAGCATATTTGTTCTGATGAAGTACGACATACCTAAGTACTTGAAAATGTTTTTAAATAACTTTTTCTCCACATTAACTGTAAATGACACGGACGATGGAGTTTTCAAGACTTTAGATACTTGAGTATAGATAGGCCTTGGGCGGGTTGAAAAAGTCCTGTGTGGACATGTTAACGTCTCGATAAAAGTCATGGCTTCTCATGAACCACAAGGCACCAAAGACAGACCGTAAGGTTTGATTATGGATGACCTGCAGCTTATTAATGTGTGTCTTAGCGGACCAGACCTAAACTGGAGCCGCATACGTTATAATAGTAACTTAGTGTTGGTGAACAATCAACTCCCAAAGTGGAAAATATAGCCGAGTGCTAATGTTGTTGCTTTTACTCTGGTGACCGCCTGTCAATGTAGGTTCTCTAGGTCAATTTTCTATCCAGAATTACCTCGAGATAGGGCGTCTCCCCTTTTCTAGGTATTTTACTCCCAAAAATTCTGTGATTCTCTAGACCTTCTCGTTAGTGAAGTGATCTTTTCATGGAGGAGAGGATCGCCGAACTCTTCTCTGCGTTGATGCATATTCTCCACTTCTGGCACCAGCTTTCCAGGAAATTCAGTTTCTTTTGGAATCTTTGGATCACAAAAAATGTCATCAGAAAACTTTGCAGCCGCATCGTGTAATGGGTTAGTGTGGCAACAGGAGTTGCAGACATGCCCCGGGTGAAAATCTTCGAGGACGTCGGCTCAAAGTTACCTCTCCGATAACCTCACGTCACCAATCTTGATGTAAAAAGGAAGGACCAGACAAGCCAACCATCAACAGCGGCACTGCAGTGGACGCGATCTTGTACACTAGCCTATGATGCCACACTTTATCGAAGGTTTTGACCACGTCGAGGAAGATTGCACCATTGGTTTGATTCTTGGTGTAGCCTGCGTTCCACTACTTTCAGAAGCTGGAGGGTCGTGGAGTGGCTAGAGCGGAAGCCACATTGAACGGATAAGTGTTTCTCCTACTTTAACATTGTAATATTGCGAGGTACCTTACGGGAGGAATTTTCTTCATGCACCCCTATCTACAATGCTCGGAAACCCTACTCCTCACCTTACATAGCGAATAAATAATTTGATTTATGAATAACGAACAGGTGTAGTAGTTTCATATAATTTTTCTGTAGTCACTACTTATAATTAAAGTTTTTTGGTAATTTTTTATTTTTGTATGTAAACAAAGATTCTATAGCTTTGTTACTAATTTCAACCCTGATCATTTTTCTTCTTGCTTTCCTGTAGACTTCTTCTTCCAATTTATACCCCTACGATTTTCACGCTCTCCGTCTAGTTCTTCTTTCAGTTGGACTTTGTTATTTTATCATTACACTTGTTGTCATCTGATGTTTTTACATGTCACTATATTTGACTACATTTGTTTTTACTCTTTTTATTTCCTCGTTTCTTATTTTTTAAAACTTAGCTACTCCACAACATCTTTAATGTTCTATTTCTATTGCTTTTACTTTTTTCTCACTTTTCTGACATCTAAAATTTAGTTCGGTATTATTAAAATTGTAAAATGCAAAACTTATTTGTTCCAAAATCTTCATTTTCTTCTCGCTTTGCTGAATTTTCTGTTATTGTAGATTATAAGTATTTAAATTATTTTTGGGCTTTTATTTCTATAATCTTCTCGTTTTGTAGGTTTCCTAATTGTTTTTCTCTTGTTGCTAAATGAATATTTTCTAGGGTTTATTTTTATTTTGTTTCTTCGTATTCCTCGTTCAGACCTTTTTGCTTTGCCCATTGATCATATACACAATACAAAGTGTCAAGTGTCTCTTTCTAGTTGGTACATCAAGTTTTATGTATTTACTTTTCTAAACTTACTATTCTAAAAAACTTTTAAATGGAGTCAGTAATGTGAGGTGTTTCTATAAAAGTCTTGTTAATGCTTTAGAGTTATCTATAATTCTCCGTTCTAGTCTGCCTTCGTTTAAATTTTAAATAACTTGTTGAGTAGTTAAGATTTTCTATATATTGTTTTGGTTTTTAAATTGATCTAGGGACTGCATCGTATACTTTTTAGATTTTAGCTATTCTTTACAGCCATTGTTGTATATTTATATAGGATAAATGTTAACTATCGGAAGAAACTTTATATGGTAAATTCTGATAAAAAAAGTCAAAACGAGTATGTTTAAAAAAATATATGTTTTATGATAGACACCATAAAGTTAATCCTTTGTAAGAACGTTCATCTCAGTTATGATATGTTTGTGTGTTTATTTTTACTTAAGGATCTGTTCCTAAGTGTACTTGTGCTAGGAAGTGCTGATAAAATAAAAAACTATTTAGGTAAAGAACAAGCAGGGATTATTTACATGTATAAACAAGCAAATGAAAACTTTTGCAAGTTTATTATCCTCACAGATAGAAACCAAATCACAAAACATAGTCGTACATCCGAGTTAGAAGAACACATTCTACAATTTAATCAACCAATTAGCTAGATATATGCCCAGCGATTATGTTGTGAGTGAGTTTCTTTTAATAGAAAAATTTTCGCACCAGTTTTTGCAGTGGTAGACTAACGTTATGGGTTTTCTCTCATCAATTCTTTGATAAAGATGGTATTATCGACTTACACCATAGTCATCTACGGGATAGACAGAATTTCCAAGATTAAAGTTTATAATTAGTGTTGAGTACTCTTTCCGATCTTAATTTTTACTTTAAAGGACCACAACTTGATTTTACACTTTTACACATAAAAGTGCTATTAAATAAAGGCATTTCTAGCTAACCTAAGGTCAATACAAGTCTCGCTCGCTGGATACTAGAGGGTTTATCTGTAATAATAGGACCTTAAATTTATTGTGTGTCCTCGAACTGTCTTGTTTTCTTAAAATTTCAAAGCGATTTTACGCTTTATTTTGAGAGAAACTTGATAATAATTCGTAACCTACTTAGTTGTCTGTATCTACAATACTCAGAAGTTCTCGCCTCACAAAGTAAATAAAAATGTATTTATATTTATTCACCTATGTACAACATACAAGTGCAGCTTAAAATGTGTGAGCTTTAGAAACCTAGCCAAGTACTGGAGCCTACAAAGACTTTTACGCTAAGAACCCACTAACAACGAAAAATTGTAGTTGGTTTTATGACATAGAAGACGACAAATCTCCACGTGGAATTTCGATGTAGTCTCAATTTGAGGTTGGGAGTTATAATGTTATATTCATATTTAGTTGATCGTGAATGGAAACACGCAGAGATCGATACTAGTATTAATAAGAAATTAAACTTTTGTAGAAATGCCTGTTACAGAGGCGGCACGATATGGTTGGTCAAGGTTGCCAGCCATCTTCCGTTGCGTTTTCTGGTTCATTGGCAATGCATGGGTGAGTGCACGTTCTTGCTTTGCTGCGATATCTAACGTAGTATCAGCAAGTTCCTTGCTGACAATCGGATGATCACGAATGCTGACGGAAACAAGATGTTGCTCGGAAGGGATTTCTTCGAATTCTGATTTCCATTAATTGCTTCCGGCTGGTTACGATTTCTTTGATTACTGCATGCGCATGCTAATTTTGAAACTGCTTTATCATGCAGTCGCACTGATGTTTGAGGTTATTATCATGGCTTCAATAACAGCTGGTTTGTAGGGGACTAACTTGATGACGAAGTTTGCTGTCCCTACAATTTTTACCGGACTCATGTCTGTGAGCTGTAAGGATGCCTTGAATATTAGTCTGATGTTAATTGTTTAGCGAGTCCTTGAATATGACAAGAACTATGACACCTTTGAATCTTTTAATTTTTTTGTTCCGATAAACCGAGGCAATTAATTGACCCTATCCTCTTCGTCACATATGCGTTAATTTCCAGCTTGTTTATTACAAAGTTTCTGAACTCAGAACCGTACGATTACCACCAGAATAAAGAACGCAAACGCCAAGTACGCCTCGATCATCCCGAAACATCAGGTGCTGCTGAACATGCCTTGGAAAATCCTGGCCACAAGATAGAGTTTGGACAAATACAAGTTTGTCCAATTGTAGGAACTATTATCTGAAATTATACAAACAGCCGGTGGAAATTTATAAGTCTAAGAATAATTGAAACAAGATCGACGAATTTAATTTACCTAAATCTTGGTTTATCGCCCTTAAGCGGAAAAAACAGACGGACGTGCGGTAAAACAGCGAGTGATGTCATCAAATGCTTAGATGTTATCTACAACCACCCGATTTACGTCAGCAGCTAGTTTAATTACGCCGGCAACTAACCCAGTAACGTCAGCAACAGCCACTATCCCTTCCACACTCGCACGAGTATAAAAGCGAAGATGCACGAGACAGTAACTTAATTTATAGAAGATTTTCTTCTGAAGATGTCCGCCGCAGTTATGGCCGAAAAGTCAAGAGACCACGGTCTAATAATACGATAACCAACCACACGATGCGACTATTTTCAATACCTTAACTCAATTATTGAAGAAAGGGGAAAATACGAATCAAACATAAATAATAGGATATATAAGGCAGGGTAAAAGGACTTATCAACAAGAAGGAAATCAGTAAGAAGACTAGAGCAATAATGAACAATTTTAATCTATAGCTGCGAATCGTGGCTAGTACTGAAAGACAGAAAACGAGACTACAAGCAGCGGAAATAAAATTCCTCAAAAGACTCGAAGGGTGTATTAGACTTGACAAAATTATTAATAATGAAATCAGAAGAAAACTGCAAATTATAGCATTACGAAACAAAATAGAAAAAATCCAATACGGTGGGGACATTTAACCCGAATCGACCATAATAGGCAGGTTAAAGAAGTATGACAAGCGGACCTAAAATATGTAGGAAACCCAGGAGGGAGGTCTTAAATAATATGGAATGAAGCAACAGGAAAAATATTTAAAAAGATACACCACTTAAACACAGACGATAGAAATAAATGGAAGAACTTTATTATTTCTACACCTCCCAGGTAGAAGAGGTGCAAATGATGTATATTGTAACATTTTTGTTCTAAATACTATTGAATACCAGGCTTAAATTTACTTAAACTACTTTTTTATTTCACTTCCAGGAAATATTTTTATACACTACATAACAAATTAATAAAGTTACAATCTGTAACATTATTTATGTTGCACTAACACAGTCCCTTGCTTCTAATACTTGGCATTTTATCCAATCGATACCGGTTCTGGAGCCTATAAGAATCATCTAGTAAACATCTGGAAATTTCCGCGTTGTTCGAATCCTCACAGGTACGCAAGCACCCGGGTCTCACGGCAGCTGCTTGCATTGAAGGCATTATGTTTGCCGCAGCATGAAACGCGAAAATTCGTTACAATATGTATGTATAATCAGAACCATGCTAGTAGCTGCTAAGTACTTTTCTACTGTAAGTGCACTTAATGGATAACACAGCTAAATAAAAAAATCTCAGTACTTTTACACACCATTTCTTTGCAAGTCTTTCATGTGGCTCCAGTTGTGCCCCAGAAATATTTCATAAAATGACTGATGTCTTTGGCCATTTCTTAGAAGTTACCTTGATGACTAGGGAAGTTGAATACGGTCAAAGTTTAAAAAGTTTTTCAGCGCTCTCCTGAAATAAATTTAGATTCTATAAAATTATCAAATTTCAGAAACCTATGTTAAATAAAACTTGACTAATTAAATTTATATTATAATCTTGCAAACGCTTCATTAAGAACCTCTTGGCATAAACATCTGAAGGTGATGTATATCAGTTTACTATGGTTTATGTCAATACTTGAGGGAGACAGCAGCTACCTACATAAAATACAGAGTTATCCAAAAAAGTTGTCTACATGGCAATCAGCAGAAATAAAATATATTTGGAACCCTGCGCAGGGCGCTAAGTCTAAAATACACTTTCTACTTATGGAGAGGTTAACATTTTTTAATAAATTAAATTTAATTTAAATTTAATGGTCTTACTGAATATTATGATCACCAAGAGAAAATTTTTATTTGTGAAGGCCCAAAAAAGAAAGTTACAGGTCATTCAAAACTCTCAATTTGGGTTAGGACTGCGGACACATGTAATTGTCCTCAAGAACATCGTACCGCCAATATATTTTCTTTTGTGATACTATAGAAAGACAATAGAAACTACAAAATTATGCACGATAAACTTGATGAGGTTGATCTTCCAGATTTTAGTGCTGTGAGTCCAACTTAGTTCAACTTTGGTGGTTGTGCAGTGAACATTAACCAATACATTTTAAAGGTTCTTCTAGCCAGTCTGTTGCCAATGTTAGTTCAACAAGATGCACTCGCATATGTCACCCTTGCTGTCCAACGTATTCGTATTCAAGAATGGCTCTAGCCAACAACTAGACTAACATAAGGGGATGACATTTAACTACCCAATTTTGATGCGGCCAGAGCAGAATACAAGGTTTATTATATATCTATTTATGTGGCTGTTGGCATATTATGCACTTTTAATCTCGTGCTTGTTTTGATCCGAATTCGCTATCATTTAACTCCAAGAAGCTCTGTGACCTCTAAGTTCATCTTAATTAATTTGCAACTCGTGCTTAAAAGGCAGTTTTTTCGTTAGGGGAACAAACAATGATTGTACAAGAAATTAAATTATATCATATGGGTTATTATCAAGAATATAACTTAATAATTATAAAACAAAAATTACAGTAAATTAACATTTAACTATTAAAAATGTATTATTTATTAATATGTGCTCGTCTTTATTTGCGACTTCTGGAGTCAAATCTAACTTTTAATAATTTCTTTTGTAAGAAGAAGTTTGGAGTAATAAGATCTGAAAGATTTCGGCGCCCATTCGTGTCTCCATCAGGAGAGATTAGCTTCCTCGGAAACGTAGCCCTTAACACTTCCGTTATTATGGGCAGTGGTCCCGCCTTTTGTATACTGTCTGCTAGATTACAGGAATGATAAAGTCGTGCAAGGCATAGTCGTCGTTTTTATTCTCAAAACAGTAATGATCAACAAGTACATCAGTCCAAAATAAAGCAAAATATATGGCTCGTTTTTGGAATCCACGAACGTACACATGATACCGAGCAGAATATAAATACTTTTGGTAAAGTCGATTCCACATATTTCAACTATTTACGATATGTTCTGTAGTATCGAGGACGTTTTTATACATTTATGCTAGATAGCTGGCAAAGAAAATGCCTAGCAGCATGGATATCCGTCAATCAGATCTCTATATCGCAGTTTGTTTTACTCACTTCATGTTATTAATTGTCATCATGCTTTTCTTCCTCTACTCATTCACTTATCTCATTTTATAGAACTTTTCCTCAAGAGCATGAATTATTCCTCTACACTATTCAAATAAAAAATAAATTTGGCTTAGTCTTGTATACTCAACGAATGTCATATTTTAAGTTTATAATTTTTAACTTAACCTAACAAAAGCAGTACCTAGTCTTGAATCGTCTTATACGTCGCTCTTTGGCTGGAGTTTTTACGTTATTAGTGGTTGGTATGTTTCCGTTAATGAAACCAGACAATTATTTTGGATTTAAGGTTCCGATCTTCAAAAGGCTAAGTAGGGGATGAAAACGATCCCAACACTGGAATTATTTTCGGCTTTAGTTTATTTTTCAATAGAATTGTTAAGTTATAAGGACAAAGTCGAATAAAAGAAGGTTAGGAAAGTTACAATACTTTATTTCTTAGCAGCAGACTCTGCTGAGGGGTACACTGTCACGAAAGGCCCAACATTCTAGCCGCCAGCGACCTGGACCATCTGGATCATTTTCTTTCTAAAGCTATATCAAAGGGCTCGATCGTATAAACGGTTAGTTGCCCACGTGCGCCCAATTGGCGGAGGAACCGACAACCCACATGATTCCGCCCTACTATCTCAGCCAGGCTTACAAAATAATTCCCTAAAGGTAATTTTTGGATTGAGGTCACTAACTGATCGTTAACGGTACGATTATTTAAATGCTTTCTACTGCCACTGCAAGCTTATTATTTACAGGAATCACTTACTTCCAAAAAGTGCTTTAATTATAATTGATTTGTTTGTAATATAAAAAAATAATAATAAAGCAACACAGATTTAATACTCGCTTTATGTTTTGTTCTGTATTGTATTATTATACCTTTTTAAGCCTTTTATTATTGTAGAAAACCCTCCCAATTAATTAACCAATATGTTTGCGAGTACTTATTGAGGACTTTATTTTACATAGAAAGTTAATTAAGAGTGTAACAAGTAGGGTCATTAGTAACCCCATATAATCTTTTATCGTGTCATCTGGAAAGTATAATAAAAAAAGATTTGACGTTATAGACTCTTGACTTTTTGGCCGACCTCAATTCATTAAGACTGAATGTACCAATTTAGCAGTTATTCATATGTTAACTTGATGAGTAAAGTGCAAAAATTTGGTACATGTGTACAAAGAGGTAAATTTTAGCATTCTACTGTCGCTGCTCACCCGCGTCATACGGTGTATTTACCTTAAGCAGAAAACACCATGACACAGTCCCAACAAGCAAGTTTTACCTCGAGTTGAGTCAGAGGTCTATCAACAAAAGATCGCGATCTGCATTTAGTGAGATTCAGCAAAAAGTCTAACAGTTCAACTGAATAATCCTACCAGAATCACCCTGTAGTTCGCCTTTAATCTGAGCAAAATGTAATTAAAAAGCTCAGTTTATCATCTGCAAAACTTTTTGTACAAAAATCTTCAATAATGCTCTCTTTTTCTAAGACTAACACTACAATAGTCTACAGTTACCAAAAGTTATAGTCTGACTATTTTTATGGTTATTATGGCTATCGTTCTTAGGAGGTTTATTTCTTAACGCGCTTATTCAAGAGACAAAAAGACATCTCAAATATGGCACAAGGTATTTATTTAGTTTCGATCTGAAATGGATATTATTTCACAGCTGCAGCTTCCATAACATAACATTAAGCTATCAATTAGCTTTCTACATAAAAAAGAACAAAAAACTTTTTTTAGAACGTTATTAAGTTTGAGATCATTACAAATGATAATAATAATAATAATATCTTACAAAAAAAACAGATATTGTCTAAGTTTCAATCATAACCTTACAAACGTTTAATGTATACCTATCTTGTTACACAGCACAGTCCTATGCGACAGTCCCATTCTTCTAAGACACACTGTGTCATTTTCCAGTTGGTGGTCATAAATGCAGAGCTCATTTAGTGTTGTTGGCAATGCTAGCACGTGAATAGTTTTTAACATTTCACAAAAAATTACAAAGGTTTAGGCGGAGAGAGCTGAGCTTCCTGCATAAAATTACGAATTTCGAATCGCTTGGTATGGTCATTTGGCTGAAAGTATTACCAGAATTTAGACAGTATGATTTAGCCTCGATCTCGACGCAAAGTTTTCCGGAACACTAAGTTCGCGACTTGCGCAATTTGCTGGCATTTGTGGGTTACGCTCGAAACACACCCGAACTTTCTGTACAATCCAAGTCTCCCAGTCTAACGCCTTATGATATTTTTTTGAAGAGCATAGTAAAGACTCTGCACTCTACTATTACGAATAATAGATGAGTTCTGAAACCTCATTATCACCAAATTAAAGTCAAAGATGCGTGTGGCTCCTATTTGTTTGTGATTTTATCGTGGCTAGCGAATAGTATCGGATTTTGCGGCTAAAAGTTTAAACGCAACAAAACTGGGCGCAAGATTTCGATTTTTAAGAATTTGCCGATCTGGAAATACAAAGATGATAGTGCCAGTTCAGCATTATGATCTGCTGGAAGTGATTGAAATAAGAGAAAAACGACCAAGTAATAACGCGAATAACAATATCATCCAGACCAAGCAGCAGGCTCAGAATAAGAAGGACAACAGCGTCGATTTTCCTCCTTCACCAGCTGATATCGATCAAACGTGACGATTATGTAGCATAAGACAGTGGAAAATCTCGAAAAATAGTTGGGTGACGTTAGAACAACTTGCTATCAATATTAGCTGAAGAAGAGATGCTGAACAAAATAAAAAAAACGACGAATACAACATAGTCTTACTAACACACAAAGTCTAACGTAATGGTGAGCCAAAATGGCAGCAAAGAGTTGGTCAAAGTGAGCAATAGTGTGTTGTTGAGCATCGACGAGACCAATGATTGGAAAACATCAACGACTGGAAAAGCCATAAGAAAAGTTTTTACGGCCTCAAGCAAGCACCGGTCAACAAGAAAATAGATGCTGTGTCAAATAAGTTGGGGATGTTGATCCTTGCATGTGCTCCAGCAAAGACTACGAACTTATATGACTTTGTATGTGAATCCAGCGCACGTATCAAAATTAATTTAAGTGTTAAAATGTAAAGTAGACCTTACCAACAGTACGGCCACTTGTTGTCTTGAGAAGTGGTCAATGTTTTAAAACTCTGTTAAGCGCATCTTCCAATATTAAAAAAAGTTTAGACATCGGTGATGGGAGTGGCCAGCCGACCTATCAGTTGGTCGCTCGGATATCTTAATTGGGCGAAAAGCAAAAACCGTAGCTCAACCATCGTAATGGTCTCAGTGGTCAACGAGAGACCGGTGGTCTGGTTCAGCCGAAAGCAGACGATCAAAACCCACTCGTCGTGTTACTCGGGATACATAGTCGAGTGTATGGCTACTAAGGAAGTCATCTGGATGCATAACTTGATGTCTGATGTTTGATAGAAACAGAGCGATCATCGCCGCTGTACATCAATAAGGCGACAGCATAATCTGTTGTCTCATAAACACATTTTTTCTAACGAATAAGTAGATTTTTGATCACGCTATTGTAAAATGCGCTATCCAGATTTTTTATACAAAATAAAACACCCGTGATATGTTTCCACGATCTAACTAAAGTTAATAAAAATACAGGCAACTTTAGGCAAAATCTTCTAGTTTTCAAAAATTGTTATTTATATCTTAGTAATCAAGCTAAACCAAATACATATTAAGCGTTAGCGAAATGCTGCGTCAATAACCCATCTTCATTAATAAATTTCTGGAAAATGATGAAAATGCCAATAGAATTAACACAAATTATTTATATCTCGAGAAATATGTAAATATAGGGTATTGTTTAATTCTGATAAACATCAGTGCAATCTTTGGAGTTTGTAGTGCTGTTCAACTTATCTGTAAATATCTCAAGATTTGAAAGCATAAACAATGATAAAATATTTCTCTATCGGATAACATTGTAATTGATTGATAACCTTCTAGGGCATATATTTTTCCAATTCAACCGGTGTGTACCATGTCAATAAAACTCCACATCAAAGACTAAATGAAGTATATGTATTTTTTTGGCCAACTTTACTTTCCACTTTCACATGTCATACGTAATAATAAAAACATAATTATTTTTACACTGGGAAATTTGGATGTCAAAGATTTAAATATCATAAATAATAAAAATAAATTTTATGAAAACTTGCATAAAGTAGTACAAAAAATGCAAAACAAAACTTAACATGTAATAGTAAGAGCAGATTGTAATGCTCAAATTAGAAACCAGAAGAAATGCGACCATAAAACTATGGAAAAACATGAACTAGAAAATGAAATAAATAATAATAGAAGTAAAATGATTGGCTAGCTTATAAATCATCAAGTACCAACAGAGAGTACCATAAAAATATTTGTAAGGTTACATATGAGGCAGAAGAATTAGGCCACAAAAGTATGATCGATTGCATAACATATAATAGAAATGTGAGGTACGCAATAAATGATATAAAAGTAATATAAGATATATAAAAATAAAATCGAAATGGAAGCCCTTGATAGATACGAAAAAAAGGCAAGTCTACATGGAGATAATAATTAAGAGTCTAGAAGATACAGAGAAAGAAGAAAAATGTAATCGGGAAGAATAAGATGGAGTAAATTCAAAAATACAAAACTAAAAACAGAGAAACTCTTTTATGGATTAAAAGTAGTTAGACAACCCAGTGGAAGGACGAAATAAAGAGGAAAGTAAAAAGGGGATTGGTAAAAATGGATCCAAACAGAAATAGAAGAAGATAAATACAAAACAAGAATAAAGTGAAAAAGATTCGCAAAACAAACGAAAAGAGTGGCCTAGAAAGATTTTATAAGGAAAATCGAAATAGAAGACATCAAAGACAGTTTTAAAAAAAACAAAACACAAACGTATGGGAGTATCAGAACCGACTTAAAAAAGACACTGGGAGCATAGAACTAAAAAGATAAAGCAAAATTTAGAAAATGAAAGCAAGAACAGAATCTTACAAAGATTAGCAAAAGCAAGAAGCAACTCATGAAGATAGAGAAGTAGTGGAGTTTTGAACATACCAAGAAATAGAAAAGCAAAAATCTTAAAGTTTAGAGGATCTAAAGTTGCTCAGGGGCTAAAAAGAATCTTTCAACGACTTAATGAGTGGAATAATAACGTTATAGTTCTGATACACAAATATTGTCTCCAGAGGTAATCAAAATATTTTCAAGAAATATCTAGAAGAAATTAATATCGGAATTAGAGCACAGGTTAAGAGCAAATAGTATATAGACAGGGAAGACAAGCGTTAGTTCATATTTATACTATAAAAACAGTAATCTAAAAAACGAATATCAATAAAAATTTATAACTAGTCCTTAAAGAATCCTTTGATAAAATACCTCAAAGACATACACAGATGAGTTAGGAATTTCTGCAAAGTTAAAAAAATAATCAAATACGAAGAAATATTTGGTATGGAAAAGGGCATAAACCAAGACCTTGGCCTAATTCTCCTGCCTTTTGTAATATATATGAATCACATATGTACACTATGCAAAAATAAAATAAGAAATGCCGACTTGTACACTAATGACATCTTACTTATAGCAACAAGTGAAAGTAGCATCTGAAATGAGATATCTTAGACAGGTGGTTGGAAAAACGAGAAGAAACCGGGTCAAAAATAGAAGTATTCGCAAAGAATTAAATCTGAAGCCACTAATAGGAACAATTGAAACAGAACAGCTCCAACGGTACAAACACTTAAATAAAATGACCGACCCCAGGCAGCCCAAACAAATATATGGAATGAGACGTGAAGATGTTGAAGAAGATCTAGAAGTACCTAAGAAGACAACATTACGATATCGCAAGTTATAAGGAAAGAGATGAAGTAAAGCTGAATAACCTGGGGTAACAGCTTGCAGGATACTTTTTTAGCCTGACTCCTGGTGCAATATTTATCATCCGGTTGGTCACATAGTAATGTAAAATGCCCAAAAGCCACATTTTTGAGTGGTAGAGCGCTTTATAGAAAGACTAGAAATAACTTAACTCTGTTATATGTGTAAAACGCAGCTTTGCAAAGAAATAACATAAAAAAATTAAATTAACTTTATACTTCAATGTAGTCTTCCTTAACACTAATGCATTAATTATCACATCTTCATATGCTACTTTTTAAGAGTCTGAACAATATTTTTTGTGTTTTTCCCTTGTTCTTTCACCCAGGTTTTATATAATCTATTTTTATCTTTTTTCTCGGTCTATCCTCGTTTCTTTTTCTTAGTTGTTGGCTTGTATTCTTATATATTCTCTTACATCGTCGTTTCTGAGTCTATCGGCTCCAGTATGTCCGTCAACAATTTTCTTTCGAAAATTTAATTTTGAATGTACGTATAGTCTGTTTCGCTATAATTCAGTAAGTATTACTATAAAATTTTAGTTGCTACTTCTTTTCTAGTTTTGTTGTGGAGGCTTTCTTTTATGCGTTTTGGTTTCTATGCCATGGTTTATATCGTATTCTACATCATAACGTGATAGACTTGTTCGATTGATTGGCCGTTTTAGAAAATCTTTATCCTGGTTTTTACCGTGGAACACTGTGGTTCTTGCCTTCTAGCGTGAGCTGACGAGATCGTACTCTTCGCCTATCAAATCAAGTTTGGTGACAAGCTCTTTAAAGGTCATTTTAATTGATAAATTCTTAGCGAAAAGTAGACAGTTCGTATATTTGTCCTTGTTCCTCCTTTGTAAAGGGTGTAAGACCTAGTAGAGAGGACCTCATGTTTTAAATGAGACTGTTCAGGACACGTAGCCTGGATGGAAGACAAAAGATGGAACAGCAAAGTGATGAAATGGAGGCTGTGGACTGGAAGGCGATCGAAAGGAAGACCGATAACACGTTAGTATGATGATATTAAGAAGGTAGCGGGATTAACCTGGACAAGAACCGCTCAAAATCAAACAAGTGGAGAGAACTAAAGAAGACCTATGCTTAATTCTGGGCACACTAAAGGTTAAAAAAAGAAGAAGAAAGGTATTATCAATGTATATGTTAAAAAATGTCCTTTTTCGTATACCCTTGTTAGTAAAGAAGGGTTTACTGCATTGGTCATGTAAGTCTACTATGATTTCTATGCCATTTTACAAAGACTTAAGGCATTCTATAATGCTATATGCTAGATAACCTCGGTTTTCCACGACTTCTATTATCATACGCTGTGGTAAAGTTTACAAAGGTAATATGCATTTATACATTAAATTCTATATACATATAGAAGCGCCCTTTGCAAAATATGTGTTGTTCTTCAGATACGAATTTATGATCTTTGTACATATTGTATGCAAAATTTAATATACTGATGCCTTTATTATTTTTCTATTGTTATTAGGTTCTATATGGTGCTTCATTAGTTGGGGATTTGTTATTACATCACAGTTGCTTGTAATGGTTAATCTATTGGTCCTCTTCTATATTATTTATATGTGCTTGTTCTTTTTAATCACTCTTTATTATTAGTTTATATACAGAGCATTGCCTTCCCATATATTACTTCCTACGTTATTTATAAACCTATCCCAGTTATCCATCTCGTGCTCTGCGTATAAGATATTTTGCAATAGATTTTTTGTTTTTTATTCTATCTCGTTCTCCTCTGTTTTGTTTTGCATATATTTTAAATAAGCTTTATGCTTCTTCCATTTTTTGGTTTTAGACTCGCGGTTTTCTTTTTTTTTCTTCGTGGTTTTTGTTCATTTAAGGTGTCGTATGCTATTCATTTTACGATTCTTCACAAATTCCCACTCTTTCTTCAAGTGATCAGCTGTGAGTTCTGCCAATAATGCTGCATTCCTTCTATTTCAGCATTTAATATATGAATTCTAAACTTATGCTAAAAATGTTATTTTTGTAAAGCTCTATGGTTCTTCTATTTGTTAAGATATGTTTTTGCCTAAACACTCTTTTGTATTTTATTACTTAAAATGTAATGCATTCGTTTATTTGAAATACTCGTGGATTTAGCTGTTTTATGTGCTTGCAATTGTTAATTATTAATGTTTAAAAACGCCAAAACATTTTTTTGTTCAACGATACAGTATGGCGACAAAAAGAACAAAGAGTGTCGTCTTTAGGACTATAATTTTTGGTATTAGTTCCATGTTTTTATACTGGACTCTAAAATAGATTAATGAGATTGAATAATAGTCAAAAACCTGAAGACTATATTTAGTTTGAACCGCTCAAATAGTCGAAACTGTAAGTGCTAAAATTAAACGAAATATTTTTTATAAACAGAAGATTCTGCCTTAGAAGATGTAAATATCTAAAATTCGATTTCTCGTATTTCATACAAGAAGATATATGGAACATTTATTGACAAGTCGTTAACAAAGAAGTTGTAGAATAAATATCTGTGAATGTATACAGAAAAATTCTGTTTATGAATCAAAAAGCATTTTAACAAACAAAATAACAGGGTTATCCGCTAGCCCTAATGGTTTTTGTTAGAGGGTTTGTTACAACAGAGTGACTATGGTAACCATTTTCGTGAAATTAAGCTATAGATCTTGGTGTCTGTAACTCACCGGGATATCTTAGAAGATATAGTGAAACCTCTGTATTTCATGCTTTTTTAAAGTGAGCCTTAGATCTTTCAAAATGAGTTTGACTCTACCCTCCCCCCACACTTACACACATCAAAGTTCAACTGAGGCGTTTTCAAAGTATACATAAATACTATTGACTCGTTGTACGTTAAGCTACAAACCTTTGAGGTGCTCCCTTTTTGTTTTTTAATGCCATATTATTTTCTGAATATTTTTCTGATGTACAAAAAGCCTTTCTTTTGTTAAAAATTATTTACTTTTTAATAGTGTTAACATATGCAAACCATAACCAAACGGGCGGTATGTACCGTTACATTATTTAATTATTAACTTCTAGCTTTTAAGCCGAGCCAAAAACCACCTTCCGCTGAAAGTTGAAATTGATTGCGGGCTATTTTCAGTGGATCGCTGGTTTTGTCCACCACCTTAATTTCAAATCTTGACAAAATGTAGAAGAACACCAGTTTAATTTCCATCAGAGCGAATCTGTTCGCTATGCAGCTTCTAGGACCGACCCCGAACGGGACAAAGGTGTACGGATCGATGCTGGTTCTGTTCTCCTCGCTGAACCTTTCCGGGTCGAAGCGATCCGGATCCGGGTAATATTGGGGATCCCTATGCAAAGCAAATAGAGGCAGCAAAACCACGTCCCCTTTCTTCAGGTAAACTGGTTTTTCTTCATCGTTCTCTGGTTGGATGACGTAATCTTTGACGCACATGCGATCGGTTATTATTGCTCCGTTCCACTTTCTCAAGGTTTCTAACACAATATTGAATATTACTTAACGCAAATTAAATATCTTAGCAAGTATACCTACCTGAAACAACCATATCCAAATATTTCATCCTCATCAGGGCTTCATAAGTCACATTTCCATCGCAACTTTTTAACGCATCATCTACTTCGTTCCGAAGTTTTTGCTGTACATCAGAATTCACAGCAATTTCATGTGCCAGGAAACACATAACAGTAGAGACGCTTTCAAATCCAGCAAAGAAGAATATAAGGGCCTGTGATGTTATATCTTCGTCAGTAAAATCTCGTTTCTGCAGACTTGTTTTTACATTAACTGAAGATTCTTCATTTTCGTTAGAAACGCTTTCATTATTACTCTTCCCTTTTCTAGCTTCGAGGAGAAGGTGAATCATGTCATACCGAACGACCCCGTTCGTCTCGCGGGCTTCTATATTGGTCTTTATTATATTCCTGTAGTAGTTATTTAAGCTCTCCTTAACAAATTTTATACCAAGAATCTAACAAGTTTATTATTAGTTAAAAACACCTAACAAGTGCTTAATCAAACCTTCGCTACTCCGGGTACCAATGAAATGATGATAAACCTGATACTAGCCCAGAGGTCTCTGAAATCCGTAAGCTCCTTTCCCTTGAGGTAAAATTCGTTGTTTTTGTCCCTCAAGGAATTGCAAGTAATCCCGAACGCTGTGGAGGCAATCACGTCGTTGGCAAATCGGCTGAAAACGTCTTTCATTTCCACCGTTGTGGTTTGCGGGCCCTGCTCTTCAAAGTGCTCGACGAACTGCTTGGCGCAGTTCCCCATGAGACCGAACATGACCTTCATTTTGCTGCTGGTAAAAGATGGGCTGAGCGTAGAGCGCATTTCCTTCCATTTTTCCCCTAAAAATAATTATCAAGGTATTATTTACTGGTACTGCTTTAGTAATGTATGAAAGGAGCAGTAACATCACGTTTATGAAGTTTTATAATATAAAAGGTGGGTTTATTTAATTATTTGTCACTTTTTTGAATTAGACATTAAAAACTGTTACTAATTACGATGGTTAATAAACATTTATTTGCTATCAACTCTTACTTTAAGAACAACTAATTCTTCAGTACCCTTGAATGATTTTTTGTTAATATTTTGTTGTAGAACGTCATTACAAAGTCTTTGCTGACTGTATTATTATAATTATGAATTAGAGAACATCTGGAAAGAATGACTGTAACTACAACTGAACCTATTCCCAAATTGGTTACCAAAAAGTAAAAATGCTAAACGTATCTCAACTTTCTACTTTCTATTTTTGTGTTTCTCTTTAATGTATCTCTTGAGCAACTTTGGTCCCTTTTTTCTGTCTTATCTTTCCGTTTCTGTTTTATCTGTCCGTATTTTTTATGGTAGCAACCCGAAGCAATAAAGATCTTGCCTGTAGGGAAAAAGCGGATAACAAAAATGCTAAACACCAATTTATTTAGGTAATTTTTTTCCTTTACGGTCAGCTGTGTCATAGACTCTGTGAAAGGGGGAAGCAAATTGATATTAAAGATACCAGATGACTAATAAGTAATAAGGGGCTCAATCGGAAGATGATTTAATTAATGTTAATAGAAAAACTATTATCATGCTTCGGAATGGAAGCTTCTTTTTCTTGTTTCGCCGTCTCCTATTCTTTTCGAAGATTAGCGACCATATTCGCAATCATAACTTCTTAATGTACAGGCAAGGAAAATACGTTGTGCACTTTTGGTTTGATTTTATTCCTTGAATTATCGTCTGACGGGGAAATTTTTCGCACCGCTTACTCATCTAAAGGGTACTCCAAGGTAGCTGGTATCTTGTTATGGTTTTCGGCCATTATGATTATCTTGGTGAACATGGTTTGAACTCCAGGTAGTTTTCTGTGGCTTTCTCGGTCTGGACTAGGGATAAAATAAGATGGAATGGGAGTTGGTTTCCTTCCAGTATTAGGAGAAAAGACCAAGACTCTCGTAGATAGAGTCGCTTCACAAAAATAGACCTGTTTCTTACCGGGATTATAAAAGAGTGCCCATCTGCTTCCTATTGGATTAGAATAAGATGCAACAATTATTCTTAGATGTTTTAAGGTCCGCATACCTCATAATACAGAGTAGGACAAAACTCTTGCCCTATTTCTAAGTATTCTTAAGTAAAAAAAACCGACAGAAAGTATACAAAAATTATTTTTACAGTAAAACTGCAAATCTGGAAATTTTATTTCAATGTTTTTTTACGCCTGATTTCTTGTAAGGTTTGGGGCGATTTTTGTAAATCTCAGCCTTAAAATATCTCTATAGAAAGAAGTCATATTGACATTGCCTTAGGCATTTGCATTAGGCTCTTAGGAAACATCTCATACAGCACGTGGAGCAAAGCTTCTACTGCGTGGGCTGCGGCTCCATCCTGTTATATCCAAACGTTTTCCAATTAGATTGCATCGAGGTTCGGTGCAAAAAATTGCCAAATCATTTCCACGATCCATCGATCGGAAATAATAGTAACATATTGGTCTCTTCCCTCATCAAAATTAAGGATCGATGACACCAATTTCACTCATTGCACACTAAGCAGTGGCATGTTTGCTGTGACGAGACGTTTTATAGATATATCGTGAGTTGTTATCATTCCAATAATAAAAGTTATGTTTATTAATCTACCCCGACAAGTGGAAATGCGTTTTGTCGCTGAAAAAGATGCGCTTTCCAAGATGTCTACACGTTTCCAGGAGATTTTGTCAATTACTTGTAGAAAGTTTCTATACTATAACCATCTTGTACAGATGAACATAAAGGTTTTGGTACAAAATTTCCCTAGACAAGTGAAGGACAGATTGCATCAAAAGCTTTAAAATGGAACTACTTCATGGATGATATTTCCTTTTTATTAAAAAGTCAGTATTTTATTACTCACAACGAAATCGATTTTGGATCGGGAACGAAGACCCATAGCGCAAAATAAAAGCACGTTTGAAAAACACATTGTGTGGCAACAACATAGTCACTGTAATACTAAGGGCCACTGTAAATAAACCTTTCCTTCACACATCAATTGAAGTTATGACTGTAGATGTAAATAAATGGGAAACCTTTCGATTGAGCCCTAAATTAAGAATTTGGCACTCTACAATTTCTGCATATTATACGGATGCAGTAGGTAGTATAGGTATAGAACAAAAAGTCATTGCGAGTAATTTTCGTGTTTCATGTTGTACAGACCCTAGGTGTGGAACCACACTAAAAGATACAACGGTAAAATTAAATTTACCATATATGGAGAACAACTGACTCCAAATTGGACAATGTGACACCTCAATAATATATATATATATATATATATATATATATATATATATATATATCTCGAGTATGCGATTGTAAATAGAACAAAAAAATTGTCTTATTAAGACGTCAGAAAGCAATGCGTATCATGATGGCAGAATATCTCAAAAACGCATTCACTTGCATACTTAATACTTGCGATATGGAGTCATTGACAACAGCAAATATGCATAACAAGGGAAGTTAATATCATGGAGCTTAAGCATCATTAGCAAATTAACAGACGAAGCAAACAACCATTACAAAAAAGAAAGAACGTTGTTAATGCTGTGTGATAGATTTGACAGTAAGTTATAAAATCTACCTTATAAGGTAGCTGCTAAAAATAACTATTCGTAGGTAATAGATTTGCGGGAAAACGGGATTCTGCTCTCCTTTCTCCCCCTTTCCTATCACAACAGAGATGTACAAATAGAAACTCCTTTGCAACACAACCAGAAAACTTCTGTGTTAAAAAATAGACTTTCTAATGCATTCAGTATATGTTTGAAAAAGAGATCATTTTTCAGTTCATAAAAAATTTGTTAATCTGGTCTTGATCTAAACTTATTAATTAATGTAGCCTACTTCGCCTAAAATACAAATCCTACAGTGGCTACTGAAGAAACTGTCAACTCTTTACTAAGAACTCTTTACTATAAAAGATTAAAATATGCATAGCGAAAAACCTTAAGTCTTTTAGCGTCACAATTGAGCTTAATCCATTAACAAAGCCAGTCAAAATCCTCTGTAACTTGGGTAATTCTAAAACAACTTGCTTTGTGATTGATTGCTGCGGCATGGTGTTCACACAGAAGATGGAAGGAATTTCGAGCATCATTCCAATTGATAATTAAGAAGGGAAATTAAAAAATAGCATTGGTGGTTTAAAAATTAATAATATCGCCGCCAAAATATAACAAAATAAAAAGTTGGCAAGAGACGCAGTGTTCTGAAAAGAAAGAAACTTGAGCAATTAACTTATTACCAAAATAATGCCATGCAGGATGTTAACGTTTGCAATTACAACCTTGTTGTGTGATAGATAGATGCCAAAAATATTTGGCAAAATTAAAAAAAAACTTTTAATTTGAATGTGCTGTAAGATTATTTACAATGGCTTTAATGGTTCCTTAAAAGAACGTTTAAAATCGCCAATAACAGCTAAACCACTTAAAAGTGGTATATCTTATAGTAAAAGGTGATTTTTTTTTTAAGCCCGATAGAACTTACGAAAGGGTTAATTGTCATACTGCGCTCACTTTTTGACATTTATGATCAGTAGACTCTGGCAAATCATCATGAGTAGATTGACGCTTGAACAATGCTACCAAATTATCCAGATTTACTTTGAAAATCAGTCATCGATTCGCGCAACTTATAGACGACTTCGTGATTTTTATGGCGCACACAATCGTCCATCGTCGAACTGTGGATAGATTTCATACTACATACTCTCTAAATGATGCAATAACACCAACACGTCGAAGGAATGTGCGTACTGAAGAGAATATCGCCGCTGTAAACGAAAGTGTGGAAGAAGATCTAAATTGATCAATTCGTCGTCGGTCGCAGGAATTGAGGCTCTGTCCGTCTACTACGTGGAAAATTTTGCGCAAAGTTCTTGGCCTACACCCGTATAAGATCCAGCTGGTGCAAGAATTAAAGCCACGAGACCATCATATGCGTCGTTCTTTCGCCGATTGGGCTCTAGAGCAGTTGGAAACTGACCCGATGTTTTATCGCAAAATTGTGTTCAGCGATGATTGTTAATAAACAAAATTGCCGCATATGGAGTGAAACCAATCCACAACAGACCATACAGGCTCCATTACATCCAGAAAAATGCACCGTTTGGTGCGGTTTACACGCTGGTGGCATCATCGGACCTTATTTCTTCAAAAATGAAGCCGGAGCTCGCGTTACCGCACCATGATCAATGATTTCTGTTTGAAAATATGGATGACATTGATCCGGGCGAGATGTGGTTTCAACAAGATGGCGCTACGTGACATACGGCGACCGCAAGCATCGATTAATTGAAATCAAAATTTGGCGATAAGTTGATTTCTAGAAATGGACCTGTCAATTGGCCTCCAAGGGCGTGCGATTTCACACCTCTCGATTATTTCCTGTGGGGCCACGTGAAGTCACTGGTTTATGCTGATAAACCAGCAACAATTGACGCCTTGGAGGCCAACATTGTTCGTGTTATTCATGACATACGGCCAGCAATGCTCGAAAAAGTGGCCCAAAATTAGACTTCCAGAATGCGCTTCGTCAAGAACAGCCGCGGTAGCCATATGCCCGAAATCATTTTCAAATGTTGCCACCTATTGATCTTTGGACTAAAAAAATTGTTTTGATTAAAATTTAATTTTTTGTATTATTTTTTACAATTTCAAGTTCTATCGGGCTTAAAAAACACCCTTTACATAAATCATGACGAGTGTATAAAACAAGATTAGAAAAAACAAGTTAATTCCAAAACGCAAGTTCATACTGGTAATTCTTTGGAGGATCGGCGTTATTTATAGAAATTTTCTATTTCTTCCTTGGAAAAAACAAGGTGCCGAATACAGTTAGTTTTTAACTGTGCCAAAATGTATACTAGCAATTATATTAATTGTTTGTTATTTTTAACAGCTCTTTGTGATTTTGTCAACGAAAATTTATTACTAATATAGTTTCCATGCTATGAAAGTAGAAAAAAAAAGGAAAGGATAACTACTCTACATTGAACAGAAGAATTGTTAAAGCATAGAAACACAAATCCGTTTACGTGCCATCTAGAGCATGACTTGTAAAGGTTAATAAACAAAACAAAACAGGAGAACTGATTTGTGATACCCTTAATCAATGAAATTCCAACCCTGCAATAAGTCAGGTACCTCTGCCTTTATCATGCGAGCATAAATTTGACATTATCCTCCTTCTGAATGATAATTTGGGTATAACGACCCCAACTAATAATTTAATATACAACAACAAATTAAAATAGACAAAAGCACACCTTTAAGCGCAAATAAATTCCTCTCCCACAACGGCTCCGAGTTCTCGGGCATAGCCGGACGGTGGTCGACGAAGTGGTCGAAATCCTTCACACATATTTGCTTGATCAAGTCAGGATCCCTCAACAACAGCGCGGGTTTGAAGAACTGATAAATTCCGGCGTACCTACAGTTTCCAAAAGGTAAAAAAATGCAGGTCTGAAGGAAGAATTACCTTTTTCCCGGAAATCGTCGTAGTACTTCCTGATGGAATCTGCGATCGACCTGTAGGGAATCAGCCCGAGAAGAATCTCTTGCCATATTACGCGCGGTGCGTACTGAACAATGCCTCTTTCAGACCAGTACCCAAGAGGGCGAATGCACTTGAAATAGACCAAGGTCGCCGCAGCGATGGCCACGAGCACCCACATCATTGTGCTGCTTCACACTGAAACCAAAAGCGGCAAACTACCTGGGTAAAACTGTTTACAGTCAAAAATCTGCACTTTTATTGTGTCTAACTGCAATTATAAGCAAATCCATTAGCAAACTGTTATATAATCAATTAATCTCAATTAATGAATAGTACAAAGTATGGTAATAAAAGGAACTCACATGCAGGCTCATACGCGTCAAGGTTGCAAGATCCCACTGCTGAATAGCATTGCCAAATCGCGCTTATGATAAATATGTTCCACTGGAGATGAGTCACTGGTACTTTTTAGGAATTGTAAAGTGTTTGTTAACATAAGTACAATGTGACAAATTCATTACGTAATCTGATAAGCAGAAAGATTGCGGTAGATGCATTAAAGATGCACAAATTAGTTGAGAACTGATATACCTAGTTGAAACTAAAAACTGCTAGGTACCGCTGCTGCAGTGCACTAGCTCCATTACTTGCATTAAAATTATCTCATTGTTGTGAAGACTTATGTATACATAGATGATCGTCAAGATACAGAAAAGTAATTAAACAATAAATAATCTGAAGGATTGACTGCAAAACCTTCTAAAAATTGGTATATATAGAAATGTTTAGAGAGGGATTGAAGAGAAACTACAAGTTGATAAACTACTATAGCTTCTTATAAAAACCAAACCTGAATATGCTATGTCTTACGGTCCAGAAACCTGGTAGTTCCTTTCGGCAGCCACCTCTTCTGGTTAGAGCTTTAGAATGATCTCCACCATGTTAACATAGTTCTTGATGACAACCTTCATATTAGAGGCAGCTAGGCAAATTATTTTAGCGATTCTAAAATTAGGCATTGGGGATTTTTAATGCGAAGGAAAAATGAAGGCTACCAAAAAACACAAAGGCAAGTTGATAAGAAGTACCTTCTAATAATTCTAATTTGTTGCATCTTTACGACCAAGATCTACGTTCCAACAATCTGCTTACTAAAAAACTAAAAGGGGCTCTTGTAGAAGTCATCTCCATCGAGTTTGTCTATAAATGCAAAAACGAAGATCTGTTATATAGTATTATATAGTACTATGAGTGAAGTTATGGAAGTTGAACCTTACCACATTTCTCGTCATATTTAGCTAATAAATCTCAAAGTGTTGAAATTTATGAAATATCATATTCGTCTGAAACTTTGGAAAGATTTAAGGTAGAATTAGGGGATAACACCCTTAAGGAGACTCAAGTATTCGCGTGACATAATTTTCAGTAGGATGAGAAGCGGTTGAAAATGGAGGTTATCGAAGTCGTGTTTTTCGCCGGCTTCTCAAGGATGGCCACTGATTAAAGGTTACTGAAATAATTTTGAGGTCCGAATTAACTGCGACAGTAGTCTGGCAATTCGGGACTTATACTTCTTCACTGAACACCCAGCCCCATGGAGCTGCCCAAACTCACCAAAAAAATTAAAGAATCACTTTGAGGGTATAGATTTGAAGATGAAATTACTGTTGAAGCGTTCCCGCACGATTGATTGGTGTTGCAACCGCCTTCATTTCACTACAAAAAAATCATCTATTTGGAAAAAGGTGTGTCAAAATCAAACGTACTATAACTTTACCAAAATATTATGAATTAAAGCTACGAACAACACACAAAGCTATCAGCATTTTAATTTGTTAGTAATTTATGACTAATCCTGCTCTTACAGTACGTAATAAACTTGTAAGTGGTGTTCAAAATCCCCAACTTTAACTTGCTTAGTAGGAGCGAAGTGAGTCATAAGAAATAAACACAACAACGCGGACCTATCAAAACAAAGTCAAGTGCACGGTCGATGCGAAGTACCACAATACGAGTTGAACGGCCGAACGTGCTGAATACGAGGAACGCGCATAAAATAACATAATGAAAGCGACGGACACTAATTCTATGAATGAGAGTAAAAAGAAGGGAAGCACGTGTCAGATTTGATAGGTCTGCAAGGTCTGAAGCTCTAATCAAGAACGTTGAAGCAGAGATAACAGCGGAATGTGCTGAAGCGGCGCAGTTTTGTGACAAAAATAAACACGGCTGGAATGGAGGATATAAAAAACGAGTAAAAAACACAGTCTAACTTGCGTATATGGTTGGAACAAAACTATATATAGTAGTTCGCACAAGTGAAAGCAAAAAAGGTATCAGATAAAAGGAAATACAAGTCCGTAACGGAGACAGAGATCGAGACTTTTCATAACAAACAAGTCAAAACATACTAATAAAGTGAATTAAATAAACTGACGATTATAACTGCCCCGGCAGCGCCAAAACAAATTAAAGTGTAAAATTGCAAAAAATGCAATAATATTACAACACTGTGGAGGTTTTGGCCACAATATAACAAAACATTGCATCTTTGGACAATTAAACAGCGAAATAATGGTGTGGCACCAGCCGATCGCTCAAAAAAGCTTCGACCACAACATGATCATCAAATCTCTGTTCCCCAAGTTCTCTTTTTGGTAGACCAAACAAACGATTTACAAGGCTATAAACCTAAATGGTAAAGAAGGTTTTTTAATGTAGTTCAGAATAAATCCTCGATTTTATCGAGTTTAGACAGCTGTGCAGACTCAGGAGTTGTCGTGAAGCTGCTAATTCTCAAAGTATCTCAGCAACCGTTAATTTTCGAGAAGACGGATAACAATGCGATTCTTCTCCTTAGTATTGATTATTTTTGGCCAATATAAAATTGTTCTTAAAGGAATTTTCCCCGAACTGTGTAATATTAATTAGTTTTACGCTCTCTGTTGTGAAGAACATACTAATAATTCATTACATAACGTATTAGGATACTTCTTACTCTAACATCTATAATATTAACTAAAGAACTAGTAATGTTAACTACTCTACAAGGAAATTCCCTCAAGTATCCGTACTTACAATTTTACGGCAGATTAAACAACTTGCTAACTTAAAGACTTTTAAGATGCACAACAAAATATTAAGATAAAGCAAAACATAGAACAATTCCTATTATGATCGAAAATGCAGTATATCTGATAACACATAAAGCAACAAAAACGAAATTCTAAAATCATACAAACGACAAGAAGAAAGGCGTGGTAGAAGAATATGAAAAGAAGAGTCAAGCCAGAGAAAAACGGACAGAAAAAAAAGAGGTAAGCTTAACCATGAAAACGCGATTAGACATCATTATCGCTATAGTTTTTACTTTTACTTGATAAAATACATTAAGTTATCTTTCTATGTTGGAAGATACCTGATGCCTAGTTGATGAATAGTGTCTCAACGACGACGGAAACTATCAAAGGCAGGTGTTTTAGATAACAATAAAAATGGTTTAAAAGTACATTGTATTTCTCAAGGCTTACGTTCCAAATATTCTTTATATGAGCAAATTTTATAAATGTATAAAATAATGGTACAAAGTTTTTGTACAAAACGATAAATTATTATATTGATCGAATCCATCCTTCAAAACCAACTGGAAATCTCTTCTGGCAAGCCTTAATAGGAATGAAGTTTTTCCATTTTGGTAAACACGCCAGAAATAGTAATTTTATTTCCATTTGGGCAAAACCTGTTGTCTATGCAATGCCTAGGTCCAAAACCAAATGGGACATAAATGAGGAATTGACTGGAATAAATTTTTCTGGAGCTGACTAGAATATGAGTTCTCTCTGCATAACAAAAACACATAGCCAGATTGAATCTCCTTTCCATCAGATGAACAGGAAGCTCGTAAGGTATAACAGACTTAATAGTGTATGACTTAACACATTGCCGATCTAAGAAAATCCTCCAAACCCCTTTTTAGTGTTTCTAAAAGTAGTGACTCATAAATAAAAACTGCTGTTCATAATATAGAAAAAACTTACCAGAAACAACCATATCCACATACTTCATTAGCACTAGTTCTTCATAAACAATATTAGTGTTGCATTTTGTTAAGGTAGAGTCAACTTCTCCAAATAGCTTTAATCTCAGCATCTAGAACAGACACGTTTTTGTTATCAGAGAACCAGTGGTGTTTTATTTGTGCCACGAGGAACCATCTTAATTAAAACAAAATGGAGTTTAAACCAAAAACCACCAAAAATGACTCCTCTTTGGCTCATGAGGAACATCTAACTGCAGAGATTGCTCAACGAATTACAGATAACCTCAAAATTATTCTTCCAAAGATATACATTCAAAGTTATACTTCAATGTAAATTTATCCTCAAAAATGCGTTAACCAACTTTTAGAAAGTAATAGTACTTCTTGTACACACGTTAAAAAACAAATTTTCCCCATAATGTGGTCAAAGTCCTTCACGAAAATCCGCTTGATTAGATCTGGATCCTTTGTACACAATTTGGAAGAAAAAACTGATAGGTACCGACGTATCTATTAACTACTAATATTAGTACCATTTACTATTGATTGATTACCGACACTTATCATCTATTTGACAAACACGATATTGACAGACTCGTTTTTTTGAGTCAATACAAAGTTTTCCAACGTCTATTAATTTAGGAACACTTCGTTTATGTTAAAAAGTATTAAATGAAATTAAAGGTATGTTAAAAATATTTAAACTGACGACCACCTTTTTCCAAACACAGCCTATAACGTTTCGAACTGCAAGCCATTTTCTTTAAACTACCCTTTTCAACTCATCGAGTGTTGTCGTTTTTGTATAGTAAATTTTATCTTTAAGGCATCCTTATAAAAGGGACCCGAGTAAGGTTTTGGGAAGAATGCAGCACTACATCTTTGTCCAATGTATTTGTTTGAAAAAATCGCATTGAACCGGGTTCCTACATCGCTATGGTAGTGGGGAGGTGCTCCATCTTGCTGAAACTAAATGTCTTGGTCGCTAAGCAAATCATGAACGGGTAGACTGACGGATTTTTACAGTACATTTACCAGGTACCATTCACAACATTTATGATTAACAATATATAGACTGTTACTAAGGTTTTATAACCATATGTAGTGTCGCAACCGTTTTTAAAATATGCATACATTTCTTGCCTGCAATTGAGATGACTAAGACTGGAAAAGCTGCAAGCGACGATGATGTAGCAGCGAAATATTTTAAATATATGAGAGAGTCTGGTAGACAAAGATTGGAAAAGTGCATAATAATAAATTTTAGTAATTTACTTTGCATTTAGTTGCAAAATGTTTCTCATTTTTTAAAGTAAAAACCGTAGATAAAATACCGTAGTTTAGAAAGTTCAAAAATATTTAAATATTATTAATAAACTTTACATTAACATCGCTACATCAACATTTCACTTTTAGTACCAAACTTTCCATAATTATTAAAAATATAATATAAAGCCGCAATTTTTTATTATTCATTTACTCTACGCCGCAGTCCCAACCAGAACCCATCCTTCGAAGCTAACTGGAAATTTCTTCTGGCGAGCCTTAGCGGAACCGGGCTTTTCTTTACTATTTCAAAGCTGTACTTTGATAAGATGTGCAACAGCACTAGTTTCATCTCCATTTGGGCAAACCTGATGCCTATGCAATGTCTAGGCCCAATTCCAAAAGGCACATAAACATAAGGATTGATGATAGATTTGTTTTCGTCGCTGAATCTTTCTGGAATAAACTTTTCTGGATCTGGGTAGAATTTGGGGTCCCTATGCATGACGAAAATCGACAGCCATATTGAATCTCCCTCTTTTAGGTGGACAGGAACCTCGTTAGGTCTAACAGGTTTGATCGTGTAGGGCTTAACGCACCGTCGGTCCAAGAAAAAACCTCCTGGCCATTTCCTTAGTGTCTCTGTAAATAACTATTTCTAACAAAAAGCTTCTATGTATAGTGTAAAAAGCCTCACCGGAAACAACCATATCCATATACTTCATTTGCATGAGCTCTTCATAACCAATTTTGTCATTACATTGCCTTAAAGTAGAATCGACTTCACGCTGTAGTTTCTTTTGTATATCTGGTTGCAAAGCTAACTCATAAGCGGCAAAACATAATGCGCTGGAGATACTATCGTAGCCCCCACCGAAAAAGGCTATCACTAAAGCTGTCACATCTTCTGCAGTTAATTGAGCACGTTTCGTATTCCTTTGCTCTACAATCTTTTCGGAAATTCTTAAATCTGTTGTTGCATTAATATTTGTAGCTTCCATCAACAAGTGGATAAGGTCAGGGCGGATTATTCTGTTCTGCCTTCTATATTGAATGTTGCCTTCTATTAGTTTCCTAAAGAACTTCGTCACCCTTTGATCAAACACCTTTAAGCCCAACATCTAGAGTATCAATAACACGTCAGTTTTTACAGAGCCAGCTGTCTTTTATTTGTGTCACCTTGGTGATGCGTGGGATCATCTGAATCAAAACGAAGCGCACTTTGATCCAAAAGCCGCCGAAATTGGCCCCTCTCTGGCCCATCAGGAACATCTCGTTGGAGCGTTCGTTCAATGAATCGCAGACGACTCCGAAATGAGTTGAAGCGAACACGTCGTTGGTTATCCTCCCGAAGGTGTCTTTCATCTCCAGAATTAGGAGCTGCTCCGTGTGTGCCTCGAAGTGCTTCATAAATTGTTCCGCACACTCCACCATGAGCTGGAACATAAACTTCATCTTGCTGCTGGTGAAGGACGGGCTGGCCATCGCTCTTTTGCGTCGCCATTCTTCGCCTGTCAATAAATATTTAGCATATTAGAAAATTAATAAGAGCAAACATTATGAAAATTGCTATTTTGTTCTTTTATACCTCCCTCCTTGTTTACCGTTAAAATCACTTGATCCTTTTGTTTTTTGAGTAAGGATAGATACTTAATTTGTGTCAAATTTTGCATATATGTTTGTGTACGCTAGTGAACGTGTATATGGAAATATGATTTTGAAAATTCAAGATTGATTCGACTTAGACATATGGACAGCAAAAATATTATGTTCGGCGTAGTAACGAATGGAGTATTTAGCCAAGAAAGATATAATTGTAGAATAAGATTTTTTTAATCAGTTAGAAGGAAGAAAACCACTTGACGTTGCTATACAAGATGAGGATCGAACTGCAAAAAGCACATTCAATAAAGGCTTGGGCGGGCTAAATGTTCTCGCCAAAAATTTTTAATTCTAAAAAAATGGCCAAATTGGCTTATATAAAGTAAAATTCTGAAAGCTTAAAAATATAACTACATAGGGGTTGATTGTTGAAAAATAATGTCTTATGGTCTGTTAAATCTGACAAGGCGCGTGGTCAAGTTTTACTAACCTTATCTGTCTAAAATAAAAAAAGATACGGGTATACTAGAAAGTTTGGCTACCATAACAAAAAAAATGTGGGAAGAATGCTGATAGCTATCCTGATCAGCCAAGCCAATGAAAGGAGAAGAATGAAGAAGTACAATATATAAACTGCGAAGGCAACCACTTGGCATACTACAGAAGTTGCGTAGTATACAAAGAACTCCAAAAGAAGAAATTTGCAGAAGTGAGAGAACGACGATTAAAATTGCAGACACTCGTAACAATTAGACATACGGTGTAATCTAACAGATTATAAACCAAATTAACCAATCTATCACACAAATAAATTTGATAACGAAGTTAATGAAGCCTAAACTTGTTTATTACAGTGATCTTCAAGTTGTTATAATAGATTAAACACTAAAACGTAAACAAAGAATCTGAAACGCGACATCCGCATGTACGACTGCCATAATTAAAAATATTAAGCACCATGAGTTAGTGAAAATTATTTGCAAGCAACCAGCATCGTCGTAAAAGACTAGAACGTCCACCTAAACCAATTGCGACAGCGTAGCCAAGTGGTTGAGGCAATTGGGTGCAATGTGGACCGCCTCGAGTTCAGTCCTGGACTTCAGATGCCTGGCGGGTGGTCTACTCACTCACTAAAAATAATGAAGCGACTGTAGCCGCCTAAGAGTGGTTTTTGCCAAATCACCCTGTATCAGAGATGGTGCAGAACAACCGGGCCGTGAGGGTGAACTTACGGGAGCTTAGACCTCTCATTTCGCAGGCCATGCAACCACGTGGGGCGTTAGAGCTTCCCCATTCTTTTTAAATCAATAATTAAAAACACTTGGTCATCACTTTATAGCAGGCGTGCGATTATAATGCAACACACACGCAGTGGGGAACTAGACTTCATAAAACAATAATAAATAACAACCTTTTATCTACTGATAAATTTACAAATAGAAGATCTTGACACAGATGTGTTTTGATATAAAGACTAACTTTGAATTGCTTTCTGCTCACTGGCTAACAATCGCCGCAATTCACGCGCGTGTAAGTATTAAAGAGTTGCAATACGAAGCAAAAAAAAACAATCTGGGAAATTATTTAAATGTTTATTAAACTCCGAAGATGCGAATAAAGTAGTTGAACATCTAAATCAATCCATCTAACACAACTCGTACTAATGATATAAGAAGGAGCAAGGAAGTATTTACAACTTAAGGAGAAGATCGAAGAGAGATCACCAGGAGACAAAAGTAAATTAATTAAGGCTACCAAAAAATTGAAGATCTTATTAAATAACGAAAAAAACAAAATTTGCCTATTACTAAACGGCCCAGACCAAACGGAACTACTAATTAAGCTCTTTAAAGTAAAAGAGAATCGAAGAGCCATCATGATCAACATAAACCCAAAGAAAGCTTAAGAATGCAATTTAATAACTGAAAAAGTACTAAAGGCACTTTCAAGTAAAGGTTATAGAGTTTCACTATGATTTTTAATGCCCTACTTAGATTAAAGACTAAAGTCAGGAAAAATCCAGAAGAACTAAGCAGATATCTACTATTCAGCCTTCTCTCAGTGATAACTGAGTGATAAGTGATAGCTGAAACCGGTATTAAAAAAGGAATTCTGACAGAAATTTAGATTTAGTGACTCACTGAAACAGGAAGATACTGTTCAACCGCTTTTTGGACTTTTTTAAGCTTTTGGTAAAGTATGGCACGATGAGTTGTTACACAAGATAAAAACCTACCCACAATTACTATTAAGTCCTGAAATTGTACTTAACAGATAAATTCTTTTAAGACACCTAAACAATTAATTTCGATCAAATCCGGTGTTCCACAGGGCAGTGTCTTCAAGTCAGCTCTGTTGAATTGACCTCAACCACAACCTCTGTCGATGATGGCGCAATTTTTGCATCTAGTTTGGGTCTAACAATAGCATCCCCCAATCTTTAAAAGCATCGAAATCTGATCCAGGTTCGCGCTACCAAAAAAATTTGCACATGTAACGTTCACGCTCAAGAGAACATATCCACCTGTCACTAGGAATGATAGAAAGACGAAAATGACAAACAACCAGATATAAAATTGTCAAAAATGTAGTCTAGAGTATAGTTTTAAATATAAGTATTTTGCAGAGGTTTTCATCAAAATTGTTAATGTGCCAATCGAAATGATTAACTATGCAGATACTGTGAAAAGAGTGATCAAAAGTTACGGGGCTAAGTATAAAAAACACCTCCAAATTCACCCTAATACGTTTACTAAACGTAATAATAATAATGGCAAGGCTCTAACGCTCCTCGTAGGAGCACGACCCGCGAACTGAGGAGTTAAGGCTTAATATGTTCGCTCTGTCTGCCCGGTCGTCGCACACCATCTCTGAAGCGGGGCAATCTGGCAAGCACCGCGCCTTAGACGACCGCCATTATTACCTCTTGTTCGAAGTGAACGCAGGTACTCAATTATTTTTAGTGAGTGAGTAGGCCACCCGCCAGGCATCATAGAGCTCCAGGAATGGAACCCGGGTTCGTCCGTACCACAGCCCGCGCCTCAACCACTGGACCACGCTGGCGGTGTTTACTAAACGTACTCGCCACAAAAAAAATAAAAAAATATGATCTACCCATAGATTTCATGTGCATATTTAATAGAACACATATGTATCTGTTGTATTCGCGCGCGAGCAGTGCAACGGTGAGGGCACTACGTGCAGCTAACCATAAAGCCATCTAATAGCCTACATTCCTCATTCCTCAAGGCCTATCGAACGAATCCTCAAGTGCTGCCAGGAGTGCGCTCGCACGAACCTTACGGCGGCGACCAGGGCTTCGGCGGCACCTGCGAGCCGGGCCTCTCCGACCAGCAACCGGGGCCTTCTTCCGGCGAGGCCGCTCATCCTGGAGGGCTTCAGGACACGGAAGCCATACTGGCAGCTGCTGCAGTCGTTTTGGCCCGCTACATGCTTCTTAAGAAAAACCCTTGCTTCCAAAGGCTTCAAGTTATCGTTTAGCTTTCACAGCGCAAGGTTGTGCCTAATCACAACTGGAACCAGGCGACAAGATAAACGAGTGACCCCGTGGTCACAAACCGTAAGATTGCACTTTATTCGAATTAAATTTGTACTATATTTATTCGTGTCATTGGAAATTTTTAACTTGCGGCCACAATGGCTTACTATTACCAAAATCAAACCACACCGGCGCCCACCGCTCAATTAATCCCAATGCAAATAGACCAGGCCCAACAAATGCAATTTGCTCAACAAAATTATCAATACACCCCATCTCAAATATAAACAACACATTCACGCAGTTCCCTGTTCAGCTTCAAAACACTACACCACATCAATCTCATTTTACCTATCAACAGCAACAAGCCCCACTAGTATCTCGCGATTTAGAATGGCAAACAGTTGTTAATAACAAACGAGGCAGACAAGATAACACAGACAAACAAACCGATCAGGTTAAGCAACCTAAAACAACAAGGAATTGGCTAAACCCCACAAACCGTTTTGAGCTGCTAGCTGATAAAAGCCCACAAGAATAAGAGCCATGTACCTCCAAAAACATTGAACCGAGACCCCCACCGATATTTGTTTCCGAAGTCAAAACTACTGAGCCCCTAATTACTTTTTTGAGAACTGTAGTTAAAGATGAGTATACCCTCAAGGCTCTTACCATTGACGAAATCAAAATACTTGCGAAAACTCCCGAAAAATATAGACTTATAACCAAAGGACTGTTAGAAAAAAACACCGACTTCCATACCTATCAGGTAAAGCAAGAACGTAGCTTCCGAGTTTTTCTTAGAAATTTATATCCATCCACTAGCATAAATGGAATAAAAAATGAACTACAATCGCTTGGACACACAGTAACGAACATTTGGAATGTGAAACAAGCCGTTACGAAAAAAGAGCTTCCTTTTCGTTGTACAATTAAAGCCATCTGATAATAGATGTATATAATATCAATAGACTTATGCACTCTGTAATCAAATTTGAACCCCCGCGCGTCAAACGAACGGTGTCTCAATGCTCCAGGTGCCAAAAACATGGATATACCAAAAATTTCTGCAATAGAACTCCTAGATGCGTCAAATGCACTGGCGCCCACTCCACGTCACAATGCGAGCATGAAGAAAAATACAAGGAAGTCAAGTGTGTAAACTGCAATGAAAACCACCCTGCGAGCTATAAAGGCTGCCCTGCATATAAGGAAATACAACAAAGAATGTTTCCCCCTCTTAGGGCAAAGTCTCTCCCAACCACGAGATTTTACCAACCTGGCCTCACTCATGCACAAGTATTATCCAATAATACTATACAAAGCAGCAAAAATGTTCCTCAACCACAACTTCCGGGCCTGTCAGGTCCCTCAAACGATATAGCCGAACTAAAACTGATGATGAAACAATTAATTGAGCAGATGAGCACAATGTTGAATCTGCTAACCTCGATTGTAACCAGAACACACAATGGCTCAACACCTTAAATTAGCGGTATGGAATGCCAATGGGCTGCTACAACATAAAGAAGAACTTATAGCATTCATTACAAACCACTGTCTTGACATTGTGTTAATATCAGAAGCGCACTTTACTGACCGCAGCCACTTCAAAATCCCACGTTTTACAGTCTACGCAACACAACATCCAGACGGAACTGCCCACGCTGGCACTGCTATAATCATCAACAACCTAATTAAACATCATAAGCTCCCCAAATACAGCGAACCATATCTTCAAGCTATAACGATAGTAGTCGAAGACTGGCTAGGGCCACTTACGATATCTGCAGCCTACTGTCCACCAAGACACAACAATAAACAGGAACTATACGAACACTATTTTCACGCACTAGGTAACAGGTTTATTGCCGCAGGAGACTACAATGCAAAGCATGTCCACTGGGGTGCTCGATTAACAACCACAAAAGGTAGAGAAATGTTGAAAGCCGTTAACAGTATGAGTTTACTACCCATGTCCACAGGCGAACCTACATACTGGCCTACGGACCCTAGAAAACAGCCTGACTTACTTGACTTGGGCTTCGTAAAAGGGATAAATTTAAATTTACTAAGTATTAAATCTTGCCTTGACCTCTCGACTGACCATTCACCAGTGCTAGTGACACTGGGTACAAATATAATAATCAAAGAAAAAATACCAACTCTCACCAACAAATATACAAACTGGGACATCTTTAGAGAGTCAATTGACGAATCTTTGCACACGGATATCACTCTAAAATATGCAAATGACCTAGATGAAGCAGTAAAACATTTTAACCAGGTAATTCATAAAGCGGCTCGCCAGGCTACACCCGAACAAACACGTAATAATCAACACATCAGCTCAGCAAGCTGTCCAATTATAGTGAAACAAAAATCGCAGAAAAGCGCAGATTACGTAGGATCTGGCAAACTACAAGACACCCTAACGACAAAAGGACTTTAAATCTTGCAACTACCGAGCTTAAAAACCTACTTTCTAACATTAGAAATCAGAATATACAAACTTACTTAAAACACCTGTCACCGTTGGAGGCAGATGACTAGTCGCTTTGGAAAGCCACAAGACACCTAAATGAAAAGGCGTCTACCTTTGCACAACATCTTGCTAATGTATTCCAACCATTCCCGGCGGAACAAGACATGACAAAAGAACTCTAAAATATTCTAGAAACGCCGTATCAAACGACCCTGCCTATTAAAAACTTTAAAATCAATTAAGTCGTAAACACCATTCGCAGCAAAATACACCCGCATAAAGCCCCAGGCCATGATTTAATTACTGGCAACGTTCTCAAAGAACTACCGCCGAAAGGCTATCAATTCATAACGCATTTATTTAATGCAATTCTAAGACTCCGACAGTTTCCAAAACTGTGGAAAAACACCGTAATTATCCTAATTCCAAAGCCAGGAAAACCAAAAGAACAACCTGCACCATACCGACCTATCAGTCTGTTGCCAGTGTTGTCGAAAGTATTCGAAAAAGGGATACTAGAAAAATTACACCCAATACTCCAGGACAACCTTCTTATACCTAACTACCAGTTTGGTTTCCGTAACAATCAAGCAACAATTGTTAAGTTCACAGAGTAGTCGACAAAATCACTAAAGCCTTCGAAGAGAAAAAATACTGCGCAGCAGTATTTTTGGACATCACTCAAGCCTTTGATAAGGTATGGCCTGAGGGACTGCTCTGTAAAATCAAGAAAAACCCTACCCTCAGATTACTACGAAATCTTGAAATCGTACTTAACTAACAGGCACTTCCAAATCAGATATGGCAGCGCATTAACGCCTTTATATACCATCGCTTCGGTTGTTCCCCAAGGTAGCGTCCTGGGTCCTCTTCTATACCTGCTTTTCACAGCAGATCTCCCGACAACACCAGGTAACATGGTCGCTACTTTCGCCGATGACACGGCAATTCTTGCATCGCATACCGACCCAAATATGGCATCCCAACAATTACAAACTCACCTGAATAAAGTACAGCGCTGGTATTCTAAATGGTGCATAAAAGTAAATGAAAGTAAACCAGTGAACGTATCATTTACACTAATAAGAGGCACCTGCCCACCGTTAATGCTCAATAATCAAGAAATTCCACAAGCTGACAGTCCCAAATACCTTGGAATGCTTCTAGACAAAAAACTAACATATGGACAAAGCGTAGAGTTTTGGGGTTTAAGTTACAAAAAATGTATTGGCTCATAGGGCGCAAGTCACAGTTATCCTTAGAAAGCAAGTTACTGCTTTATAAAACCATGATCAAACCCATATGGACATATGGAATACAGCTATGGGGTACAGCCAAAATATCCAACATAGAAATATTGAGAATATTTCAGTCAAAAGTGCTCCGATCCATTGTAAACGCACCATGATATGTGACCAACAAAACCATACGACGTGATCTTTCAATCCCAACCATTAATCAAGAAATAGAAAAGTTTAGTGCGCGCTACTGTGATCGTATTAGTGTTCACCCTAATCCTCTTATTAGAAAACGATGTAGAACAGCCACGATAAAAAAGATTCAAACTGATGGATTTAATAAATAGTTTTCTTTAACAATGCTGTGCAATTAATGTACGTTAAACTAGATATAGATTAATATAGGTAAGACATCATTGGATGCTCTACCTTCATGTCTTTCAGATCTTATATCAAATGTACGTTCAAACCAACTCCTGAGTGTCACGCTTAGACAGATTGTAGTGTAATTAATTAATATAAAAAAATATGTATCTGTTATTTTACTTCAATTTTGTTTTGAATTCTAAATTTGCATAAATAGAAATCATTGTAGGCTTTATTCGAAAAGGCCGAAAATTAATTTGTGCACTTAATGCAAGTCCAAAAAAAGAGTATTGAATTGCTCAAGAGAAACTTGGGTAAGAACAGAGAGAGAATTGAAGTATCCACAGCTGGGGCATCTAATAGAAGATAGAAAGGCTAAGACGTTTCATAACTGTCCTTTATCCAATTTGAAAGACTTTTCTGACGTCATTCTCGTTGTCACGCCGACGCAACGTGTTGGCAGTGCTCTCTCGCGCGCTGCTTTTTGACCGCCCACTCTTAAAAATTGCATTTGCTGCTTTACGTTCGATGACTAAACTTTCCACGTTAAAAATTTTGAAAAGTAACGAAAAAATATAGGCCGATAAGAGAATAAAGAATTGTATCATCATCATGTTCAAATTTATCATTACTGAAAGAAATAGTTTCGATTACTAAATTACTAGTTATGTTTACGTAATTTATCATCACAATTTAAATGTTTAATTTGACTATATTTACATTACAGAATGCTAGCTACGATTTTCAATATCAGTATGAAGTTATGCAACGCTAGCACATTCAGACAAACATCAACATGTTGCAATGCCAAAAAACATCCGTTGGTACATACCCCTCAAAGAAAACAGGCTCTTCTCCCAAACGGGGTCTCCATCGGTGGGTATAAACATGGTGTGGTCAACAAAATGGTCGAAGTCCTTCACGAAGATGCGCTTAATCAGCTCCGGATCTTTTATGCAAAGCTTGGGCACGAAGAGCTGATAAGTACCAACATACCTACCAAACTGGAGTTACGACCACTTTTTGCGACTAATTAACCAATGATACCTCTCATCTGTAAAATCGCTGTAGAGCTGCCTCATAGCATCAGTAAGCGGCGGCTGCCTTAGAAATTCGGAAATGTTTCGCGTCCATATCTGCCAAAAATGGTACTGGCGGACCCCTCTGGTGGACCAGTAGGCAAAGGGTGTGACAAATACTAAATAAACCACTGCCAAGACCGCGATGAGTAGTAAATACCAAACCATGATTGAACATAGAAAAGCGACGTTTGATGTTCAATACGTGCTCGACTATAAAAGCAGCACTAATAACATTTATCATATATAATTACTATCTTTCTAAAGTTCGTAACATTTATCGCAATGTTTATGTACACACGATATTTGTTTAATTAATCTAAAGAAAATAAAGAACAATTTCTTTGAAAATAACAAATGTTTTATCAGCTCTTAGTTCATTCATTGGTTTTAGTCCATTCTAGTCAATTTTCATATGAACAAGCTAATGGAAAAATGTTTTTTAATTAACTAATCTTTGTGATTGATAAAATCGTTTATACAAGAACTGAATGACCTACAATATGACCAACAAATGCAATCATACCACCGTTTTAAAATGTCCCCCTTTGACCTTAACACCAGGTTGTAAAAAGAGATTCTTATCACTTTTGTTGTTTTTTGTTTTTATAGTGTAGTAACATTCCTTATCTTTGGATTCCAAAAGGTCAATCACGTTCCGATCGACCATCTATTTTGGATGACTTGGAAGCTGCTTTCAATGTCGAACCTTCATGAAGCACACGTGATTTCTTGATTGAACTAGACGTCTCTCATATGGCTCTCTAACATCGACTGGCATAAGCCTGCGACGCCGATCCAGCGAGTCCAGAAGAAGCTCGACTCGCTAGAAGATTGGTGCCCCAAGTGGCGAATAGGCGTCAATGCAGAGATGAGCGCTGCCGTCCAATTCACCTCAAACACGAAACTTTGGATGAAAAACTCATCTGGAAGCCGCATGTGGATCAAGCGGTTATGAAAGCGGAGATAACCCGTCTCTCTATACCAGGATCCGGGTATCCTCCGTTCGATCATGCCTGCCCCGTTTGGAAGTACTGCGCAAAGACCCACATCAATAAGCTCAGGTCTGTTTCTTTTTCACCGCGATACGGTAAAAGAGCGGTTGACGTCAGAAAATGCCGAAATATTACCTGCAACGACCCGATTGACGTCAGCAGCTAGCCCGATCACGTTATCTACCATCCCGGTGACGTCAACAACGTCCCCCCCCCCAAACACCATTCCTACCACACCCGCACGAGTATAAAAGCGAAACGCACGGGACAATCACTTAATTTTTAGAAAATTTTCTTCTGAAGATGTCCGCCGCAGTTGTGGACGAAACGTCAAGTTTCTTAACTCCAACCACACAATGCACCATAACACCGGCCGTGAAAGCCTTCGCATCTATTTGAACTGGAAAAACAATCTAGAAATTTTTAATGAGAAACGATTAGGACGATCTTTCTCGGACGGAGAAGCGAAAAATAAAACGGCTTATATCCTTTAACATATCTGTGAATCCTTCGTTAGCAAAAAGGGTTCGAAAGCATTATTTATGTTTCGGCTTGGTGTCCAGATTCTGTCTTCTTTCGGCCATCTCTTCTTTAGATATGACAAATATAACACCTTTGGATGTGGCTTAATAGGGTGTAAGTGCTGATATGTGGTTAGGGCTAATCACCAAGGTGGGATCTTGGTGGCAATTGGCTGTAGTATTATGCAAGTCACCTCTTTTTAGTATCGGTTTTGCTAGAGTATGGCTCTAAACCCATATCTTTTGGCCTGACTGATAGTTCAGGTATATTCTTCTCCTAGCCGAGTAATAACAAAGTGATCGCGGAGATGAAAGTTCCGTTCCACGTGATACTTTTTAGGTATTGATATCTTTATTTGACATGTTCAAGTCACGCCCTAACGTTGATCTTGCTGGTCTGTAACCTCTCGAGCTTCATAGAACTGTATTAATAGCAAACTTAATGATTGGTAGTTTGGTCGACTATTGGGTTTGATCTGTTTCGAGCTAGATGACCAACTGTATCTTGAAATCTCTATTTCAGGGCTTTACTGAGTTTGAATCACGATGATAGACTGGATTAACTTTTTTCAAATCCAAACATTAGGCTAAGTGTTACATTATGTATGACACTGTCTAAAAGGTGTAATTCTACGATTACTGAGAAACCAATCATAACTAATTAATTTTGAAATCACCTGTATGCAAGCAATTTACTACATCAGCAGCAAACGTCATTTACGGATGATTAAATTTAACAATTTCTAAATACTTCAAAACTCAATATTAAATTCAGGAAAATAGAAAGTCCAAAAATCAATCTTGCAAAATTCAGCTTTCATTTGTAATCTCTCTTATTTGAAATATTCTGTTTTTGATTTTTCAATTTATTTTAATTGCCTAAATAAGTCTCAAATGACATTTTAGTATAGTTTACAAGAGATTGACTCCATGCTCTATTAACGTTTAAGAGAAATGATAGCGAAAGAAGTTAATTATTGGAATTTTCTTGAAGTGAAGTTACTTACCATTGCCACACAAAAATTCAAATCACTTAATTCTTATTAAAAACATACTTTTGAACAAACTTGTATACAAACAATTACAGCACTCTGTGTTGCGTTGTCATAGCAACCGTCTATCACCGCAGATGAAAATGCGCTTTTATACTTATTAGATTTAAAATGAAAGGTTGAAATGTTCAACGAACTTAAAAAGTTCGTTACTGAATTCTATATGTCTGTCGGTCTGTCTGTCGCTGTCACAAAAATATGGATTTTTTAAAATTTTAAAATGGATTCTTATAGGAAATTTTACGCTGATTTCAAAATCGAAATCAAAAAGTTTCTATCTGGAATAGTTTTCGAGATATTCGACTTCGAATTTTGGGAAAATTTAGACATTGCGATTTTATGAATAATTCTTAAAGAAAATTTTACGCTGATTTCAATAATGAAATGGAAAAAATTCTATGTCGAATAGTTTTCGAGATATTCGACTTCGAATTTCGGGAAAATTTTCGACATTACGATTTTAAATGTGATTCTTATAGGAAATTTCACGCTGAATTCGAAAATGAAGTCGAAAAAATTCTATGTCGAATAATTTTCGAGATAGAAATCGAAAGGTCTTTTAAGTTCGTTCTGGGATTGCTTACAGAGCAATCTCTTCGCCGGCCCCATGTTTTTATTTTACTTTTATTTGAATACTTCTGTTATTACTGTTCTTTTAAAAGCCAGTTTTAAGGTTTGGACTAATTTTTCAAGTGAAATGCCATTCATTTCGAATAATTTCAAAAGAAAACTACACAAAAATCAACCTTTCAAAGATTGAAAGCGAAAATTTGCGGAATGAGAGCTTGACGCCTCTATAACTTTCCTGATTAAGTTATATGCTACATAAATTACGTAATTAATTCGATAGAACAAAACTAATTACTAATCCGCTTCTAGCTGATCATTGCCGTAACGAGGTATTTCAATTATGATAATTGGACCAAATAAGAAAACGACTCAAGGTTAGGAAAGCCAAGCACAACATAACCTAGCGTATTATAATCAGCTGCTGTCAAATTTAAAAGGAATGAAAATAAACGAAAAAAACCTGTGCGCCTTCGCCGTGTCGGCGACCCCCATCGACAAGGAGGGCTACCTGAACAAGCGGGGCGAGGTGAACAAGAACTTCCAGAAGCGCTACTTCGTGCTGAAAGGAAACCTGCTGTTCTACTTCGAGAAGAAGGGCGACAGGGAGCCGATCGGCGTGATCATTCTGGAGGGCTGCACGATCGGTGAGCTTGCGCCGTGTGTATGGGCGCCGCCTGCATCGACACTTTGTTGCAGAGCTGGACGAGGATGACGAGCAGTTTAGTTTCAAGATCGAATTCCACGGCACCAACAACCGCAGCTACGTGCTGGGGGCAGAGTCACAGGAATCAATGGAGCAGTGGATGAAGGCGCTCGCCTGCGCCAGCTACGATTACATGAAGCTTATGGTTGCTGAGCTGCAGCGGCAGTTAGATGACATTGAAGGTAACATCAAAAGGACGTTGATAAACAGATGAGAGCTAAGAGATAAGCTAGTGCAAAGATAATTTTAAGATGCTGATAAGATAATTGATACCATACAAAATTTTTATGTGCAATAACTGACAGTTTGTTGGCCTTGTTAGCATCGGTGTGTGAAATTTATAAGTAACTGTTTCTTTACTGCTGTCGTCAGCACATTCTGCGGAACAGCACGATGAAAATCAGTTGTGGCAAGCAGGACAGCAGTGCACAGTGGTATGATGAAGACAGCAGTAATTCACAGTGGTATGTTTCTTTAGAAACGCCGGCGCCACTGGCTCAAGCTGTTGGATCACCCGTGCCGCCTCCGAGACAGAGACACAACCCTTTCAACAAGTTGGATACCAACCCACACCAAAGGTCTCACAGCATGCGTTCAGCACCTGGTAGGTTATGCAGATATTTTTATCATTATGGTTAAGCAGTACCTGCATTGGCAAAGAATCATACTTAAGTACTCCTGATCTGTTACAACTTGTAATTTACCAAGCAAGACTTATTTCGAGTCCTACATGTATAATAGTTGCACTGAACTAAGCCGAATCTATCTGAGGAAAGATGATTGTTTGCCACACGGTGGCGAGAATGGTTTTTAGCACAGTAAATGAGGTTAGATCACTCGAGGAGACGTGCCACCTAATCTTGGGTTTATACTAACAAGTTTGATGTACATTTGAGTGCATACTGAAAAACTGGTTGCATATTATATACAGTTTTAGTCACATAGCAAATTTTTTGAAAAAGCCACTAAACCTATTTTCATTTGAGTAATAATGAACTGATTAATAAATACAGCTACAGTTTAGAATTGCAAATTAGCAACTGGTATGTTCCAGGCGACAAATTGGTGTGATAACTATGTTAGACTGTGCATTTGGTTTTGCTCCCCCTTCAATAATTTTTTTCTGAAACGAAATCAAATGTGAATGCTGAAGGGAACAAGATGGACAAGAATAGGGGTGAGGGGACGCTTGTGTTGCCAATTGTACGTTAATTACTATACAGTTGACGATACTGCCCAGGATGGTCACTTATGCCCTATAACTTAACTTCTCTTTGGGCTGTTTAATAAGAATCTATGTTTCATGACTACACTGGGTAAAATTAGTTTCATATGACATGTTTTGCACAGTGCTTAAAATTTAAATGTGAGTAAAAAAGAGACTGAGAATCACTGCTTACCGATGACTCCAATTGTAGCCAATGGGCTTTTCACATGTGTGCTACAACTCTAATCAGAGTCGATCATTTTAAGTAGCATTCAGTTTATTATCAACACACCTGGAAATTTTTATTATACAAATGAATACAAATTATAAATTTATCTTTTTGGAAAGGATAAAGTTTCTGAATTAGAAAGTTATAATAAACTGGACGCAGGTGTTGAACTTAAGAGAAAAGAGTGAATTGCTGTTTGAGTTACAATCACTGGTTAATAGATCAGAGTATAAGAAGTTGTATAACCCAGATTATTATTTTTAATCAAATTTATTTATACAAGTACAGATTGATTGTATGGTGTTCAAGTACTACATGACTTTAAAAATGTTGCATTTACCAGGAGACATTAATTTCTCTTCTTATTGTTTATGCCCGAAAAATATTGTTGGCCAAGCTACAAGTAATCTGTTTTTAGTAAGAAGTATGGTTTGAAAACTGCAAGGTTAAGCCTGTCGTATACTTGCACTAACTGTTCTGTCATTGCACACCATCTCTGATGTGGCAAGTACCGCATGTCTAAAACAGCATTATTACCCCTTCCGATTGAGTGAATTACACGACAGACATTTAAAGCCCAGACCACTCAACTACAACCCAACTGCATGCAAGAATTCGAAGCTAAAAATATTACTTATGGTGGTAGAAATCCATTTCTGATCTGTACCAAGATACGGTAACTTCACCTGATATGTAAATCTACCGGCCAACTAAAGTCACTTTGAACACCCACTCTAAAGTTGTCAGAAATAAAAGACATAGTGTTTTGCAATGTAATGTGATGCAATGATCCAACCTAGCCAGCAATGCGATGTCACCATCTAATGAGTTGAGAAATTCTCGCGGTAGGTCCGTCTTGTTGGGACCTCAGTGGTGCATTTCAATGCTTGTAGAGTCTGGGCTCCAAGATATTGTATAACATTACAACATAGCGGTAGATGTGACATCACCGCACGTCATGCTTCAAATTCCATAATAGTGTTGCAGACTCGCTGTGCATTTCCACGAATATATAAAGTTTTTTGTTTCTTTTCCTGTTCAAAACCATATCCTAAGGTTTGAATAAATAGTTAACATTAAGATTGTATAAGCTAGTATAAAAACTATTTATGTGATGCAATTCTTAATGATAAATTTATAAAAGAAAAAATACCACTATATGATTTTGGGTTATCTATAACAAATAATCTGCCACAACAACCTACTACTATAAATTATTTCTTAAGACATTGGTCTAAATATTATATTGTGGCATATGACAAAATATACCAAGTTGAAGGAGATTATTTTTTCTTATCTTTATATTGACCATTTTGAAATCAGTCAATCTTCCCTCTTATTGATCTTTTCTACCTTCAATAACTAATGAAATATCTATTAATTTAATACAAACTTGCGAATTACTTAAAAATAAGTTGGCATCAGGTGACTGTTTGTTGGCACCATTCTTCAACGTATTTCAGACAACACTTGCCCCAAATGAAGAAAAGCTAATAGGAGTTTTCTGATTTATATTGAACTTAAAATGCATTGCTACAAATAAAAACCATAATGAGGAGAAACACAATTGACATTTTAAGCAAAAATAAATACCTTACATATAAGACAACTTTGGTTACTATGTAAGGAGTTTCTTCCCTTCCAGAATAAAGAAGTATTATTTGTGGAATATAAAGCATCTAAAAGTTTTAATGCAGAAGTAACAAGGGTAGACCAAAGAATTAAGTACAATTAGAACTGGAGTGTAAGATATAAATAAATTAGGTGGCATGAAATAAACAATAAAAATAGTTTCTGGAAGAGTCTAGAAAGCTAATGGATTGGTACAGACACGGAATTGGAAACAAAATTAAATTTGGTCACATGCAAAAAGGAGGAAAAGTTTAGCTAACAACTCACATACGCCTTATTTATTCTTAACTCCTTTTTGAGAACGTTATCTGAAGTACACCTAAAATAAAAACAATGGCCAGCCACAAACTGTTTTCTAATGTAAGCAAAGTCTGTGGAGAGGCAGGCGTGTAAATAGCCGTTCTCGTGATGCGGTGTGAAAACGTAGTACGGCCCGTTTGGTACGTCAACCGAGAAGGCCCAAATCGTCCCTTAAACGGCCGTCACGTAAGCGGATGGGGGCGGCTACCGATATCCACCAACGAATATTGCCAAATCGCTCACCTGAATCGGCTTCGGCTTCGGCTTCGTCGGCGATTCCAAGGTGGCCACCTCTGCGCTGCGGATCTGGTATCTGCGGGTAGCGAATGTTTCTTGCGGGGTGAAGACACGACCAAATTGGCCGAGCTGCGATGCGTGAATGATTCTTGCGGGTTAAGACACGACCGAACTGGCCGCGCTGCGGGGCGTTAATGTATGCGGGTTGAGACACGACCAAATTGGCCGAGCTGCGGATTGCGAATGTTTCCGGGCTTCGCGCCTGGCTTGGCGGTAGGTCTTTTCGGGAAATTTTCATTCAACAGCACCTTTCATATCAAAAGGTGCCGCCGACGGCGTATGCAGACTTGTCGGCTGAGCAAAAGCCCATATGCCATTTTGTGTGCGATGGCAAAACGTGCAGATATCAAAGGCTCGCATGCCGCCGCGATATAAAGCGGTTCAAGGGCGAAAAGGCCGCCACACCAGTCTGCATGGCGAATAGCTATAATATTAAAACATCATGTTCATAGATGGAAAGGAAAATAAAAATTGGAATTGAAAGAAAGAAGTTTCCATCTTGTACAATTAAAAATAACATCAAGTTGAAGCAAGTTTTTGATGTTTAATATCAGAATGTATTCAGTGTACTTGCTATTCCTTTATATGCTATTGACTATTATATGACTTGCATTTTACGAGGTCTCTCCCGAAGGTATTGAACCACTCTTAATAAAATGACAGTTTGTCCAATCTCAATGTAAACTGGCAGCCTATGATAAGGAGTGACTGAGAACGACTTTACTGGCCAAATCATTTAGAAGTTAGACAAAGATCTTGGGATGCAGCATGTTGCAGCAAAATCCGTTCTGCGGTTATTGTTACCAGAGCAGAAAGAACATCGTGCTGCAATTAATATTCCGACACAGGACTTGCAGAATGTTTTGAACAGTGCAAACGACTCTGGAGAAGCGTGTGAGATTCCAAGGTGCGTACATTAAAGGGCACTGGGGCTGGGACTAAGGAAATCTAATGTCAAACATAGATCCTTTATTGTAGCTGAGACGATGCAGAAATCTAGGCTCGATACTAGGACTAGTCGCGAATTGTAGATGGAATAATAGTTTTACACCACTCCAGGCTTCTGAGATACACAACGTATTTTGAGCAATGTAGAGACTTGGCCGTAGAAACTTCTATGGCTCTTCTTCTTCTACACTTGTAATACACATGACCAAATCATATGCAGAATCTGTATTTTAGTTTATCTTCGACTATACCTTCTTTGCTGTGAGGGATTTTGTCGAAACGATTTTTTCTTGAATGGAATAATGCATGACGTAAAAACTCTATGAACTGTTGACACTTCTGTTCAGACCTGAATGGATTGCAACAACTGTACTGCCGTGGTGGGATTGAGCCGTTGACTTCTTCTTTTTGCGTTCGACGGGATGGTTTTTACTTTCGGCAGGTTTTCTACAATATATGCAACTGACAGAGAGGTTCTCTGAAACACAATATGGGTGGCAGTTATAAAAGGTGTTGTTTAGACAGGCGATTCGGATAGAGGAGAGGCGAAGGGTAAAATAGTTATATATTTAAATATATTCACAGGTTCTTTGTTAACCATAGAGTTTGAAAGCATCATGTATTTCTTTGATATACTAACGGCCGGTGATGTAGTGTATCTATGTACCCTATTCTAGAAGCAAAATAGAAATTAGTACTTCAGCACTTGAAACAATACCCAAATTTCTCAATGAAATTACCATGCGCGGATCGTGATTAGGTATTTGATCAGTATTTCTGCAAAGGGAAAGTGTCGACCAGGTTAGAGGTAAGTGCCATATTAACATTGACTTTATTAGTGATGTTTGGAGTCCCTGAGTACAATCCCCTGCCTCTTTTTTTATGATCTGGCGTGCCAGACTTCTGTGTTTAGCCGCCACATACCGTCAGAATCTTCAAGCGGTTGAACTGGGCACTTTGTCCAACTTGTAGTTATAGACGACATAGATAATGAGGTTGTTGAGGCCTTTAACGCTAAATAACAGCCGCTCAACTCTTTGGAAGATAAAACTATTGAGTAGTTGACACGTTAGCTTCCTGGTGGAGGATCGTGTTTTGAACAAACCATGGAGAGTTGATGGTCCTGAGAGCCCGATTCTGGGCCGCCCGAAGCTTGTTCATGTGATTTTTGTCGGTATAGCCCCAAACAGAGTAGGAGTACATTATTTTATCATAAACTTGCGAATAGGATAAGGAAGGAAGCTAAGAGATAATCTAGCCGCCTTCTCCTTTGCAAGTGACGATTTCACATAAGGCTTTTAAGTGAACTTTTATCAAAGTAGCTTTGAAGTAACATGCCTCTTCTCTGAAATTTACCAGATCTCGTCGCCAACGAAGTCGGTTACCCGTAGAGAATAGGATAATGACACTTTTCTCGGTCTAGACCTATTCTATTCGTGCTATACAGTTTCTCTTGAACATGCTGGATTACCAGCAAGAGCTATACTGAGTTTGACAGTGCCGCTGTGTTTACGTAGTGGACCATCATTGTGGACATATAGATTACATAGCGGGAAGAACAACACGGTAGCTTACTGAATTAGATAAGAAGATTGGAGAATATTACTTGGACAAGGTAAACATGATAAAGATTGTAGAACAGGTAAAAGTCTACGAGTTTCCATATTGAATGTAACAAAGAATGTTCAAGAGACCCTTAACCAGTTATCAGATGGAAAAATAGACGGGCTTAAGCTTGGTGAAGTGATAATTGCAGAAACTGATAAAAAGAAAATTGAGTGACTATTAGCCAAAATTGAATCCGTATTTTAAATGGTAGGAAATACTTCGCCCACTCTGTCGTTTCTACAAGTTGAAAGTTGAAGATTTATTAGATTACTTATTTATTTAGATTTTTTAGTCTAGATATTGAAAATTGTCCTGTTCTGCTATATGCGCTGTTCCTTGTTTGGTGCTGTTCCTGTCCCTTTCTTCTTTTACAATATAATTCTAACAAACCATCATTAACATGAAGAAATATATACTTGAACATTAAGTAACATCTTATACAAGTATCTATTGACATACAACATATAAGTAATAGAATAAAAATGACTAGGAAGAGATTATGATTTGTTATGAAATTGAAGGAAATGTACAAAAAATATATGTTGCCATTCGAGATTTGATTATTTTTTATTCGTACTAATTAGGTCTCCACACTACAATAGTGGTGTAAAGAATCCGAAGCAAAAAGGAGTTATTTCGTAGAATTTGAATCAGGTCTAGTAGTAGTCTCAATAAATCTTCCAATGATTGTACCTGATTTTCAGGGCGAATGGACGACAACACGCGGCACAATGACGTCCCGCCCTCTAAGGCTAGCATCACGTTTTGGGAGCTCCACAACTCGTACGGGAGACCCATACTGACTGACTTCAACTCTTGGAAGCACGCACAGCGGCTGCAGCGCGAAAAAGCTGAAACGCTCGCTACTAGCAATCTCATTAATTTGTAATTACATGCGTAATAGAGTACTCTGTAGTTCCCATGTTAACTTATTGCATTACCTTGCTTCAATTTTAATTGTTATGTCACTGTGAGTTTTGTAGTCAATGTAAATAAATTTATATTGTAATTGACGCAGGTTTGATAAAAAAGGGAATCTAAAGAGGTTAACCTTAAAGAAAACAAACCAAAGAGTGTATAATATATGGATTACTAATGACAAATTAAAGGTTCCATATTGAACATATATTTGCTTAAGGAAGAAAAATTATTAAAAAGCATTTTAAATAATCAAACTACAGGCAATTGGGGGTTATGGTGTTAGTACATACATAAACTTGCAGATGTATGTTAATTAAGTTTTTCTATAGCACTATATGGAGTTAAACGACTAGTACAGAATTATGTGATATAACAAAATTGGTCAGGCAACTAGATAATGTACTAGAGATGGTATGTAACATTTTTAATCAATCACCATTATTGCTTATTCTATGGTCTTCAAGAGAACAAATATCTAAAAATGTATTGAGTATTATTTCTATAAAATGTAAGAGTTTCTTTCTTTTTCTTTTTAGCTGCTATTGCGTCAGTGGACAAATTGTTGTCGACCCCAAAATATTTTCCTCTTAATTTAATTACTACACTCTTTTTTATGACTGCTGATATCTTTATTCACTCTAGCATGAGCTTGGTTCAAGTCTATTATCTTCTTCTAATGTGGGTTATAATTCGAGTGAGCCTCGCTTCATTGCATGCTTGACCATAGAACTCGGGCTTGTTCTATCCTTACAAATTTACACTGATATTTGTTTTGCTGACTTTCAAAACATATCAGCATATACTTTCCTCATGATAGAAATTTGACATACTCTTTGTAGAGTCGATAATTGTGTTGTTTAATAGCGAAATGTAATGTGCATAAGCCAGGCTATTCTTTCTTTGGAGACATAGCAGTTGATCTTTCACCCTATTTGCAATAACGCGCAAGAAGTTTTACAAATTCTATATGTTTATTATCGTTTCTTTACTAAAAGTAAAGTGTAGGAGATATTTGGACCTGTAGTCTGCCTGTCATTGAGGATATTTTATCATATCCTCAAGCTTTGTTATTTTTTATATCGTGCATCAACTTACTTCTTTTACATATGAAGAAAGATAATGCTGCTTTTGATTTAGATGCTAGCAGCTTTGGGCGATGTCTTCTGACAACAGTTTTATCAGACTCCATCAATTAAGTTTTTTTAGATTATCATCGAATAGTTTCTTAGAGTTCCTGAGACTTTATGTAGTTTTTTCATTAATTAGTAGCCTTTTCAGTTTTATCTACTATCAAATCTTATATTTTTTACTTTATTCTGAAACTATACTTCTTTGATCTTTGCTTTTTCTCTTAAACTAAGATGCCCGCGTTTCCCTCTTTTCTACAGTTTATGTCGTGTTTCATTTTTTCTGCAGCTGTAATCTCTCTAGTAGTGCTGTGGCGCTCCGCTAATACCTCTCAAAAGGCGCTCACAGCGCCAACTCGCACGGGAGTGCCCCGGACGCACACACCGCCTTAAAGTTCTTCACGGACTTGTCCGATTTACGCATTTCGAATGGTATGAAAGCAACCATCCTAGCCCGGAAACGGCAAAGCTCCGAGTTCTCTGCGTTATTTAACTCGCGACATTCCGACGACGCCCTCCACAGCGATGGTTCTCAGGACCATCCTTGATTCCGTATTTTGTTTGAAACCCTCCACCAGGAAACCAACATGCCAACTAGCCAGCAGTTTTATCTTCCAAAAAATTAAGCCACTGTTCTCTAGGGCTGAAAGCCTCGGCAACCTTATTGTCTGTGTCCTCTACCAATATGAGCTGGACAAGGTACCCTCCTTAAGCGCTCGAATATTCTGATTCCACCCTAAAATTAACCACCATTCACGCCAGACCAGCGAAGAGGAAACAGGTTAGGGATTGTACTCGGGAACCCCAAATATCGCTAATAAAGTCAATGTTAAGAACGGCAGTACTAAACGGTACTTACCTTTAACTTGGTTGACGCTTTTCCTTTGCTGACCAGGTACCTGATCCGTGACGCTCTGTGATGGGGATGTCTCAGCATATTGGGGAAATGCGTGATGGTTTCGAACTCTATGGATAATGAAGGATCCGCAAATGTGTTCAGATACATAATTGCTTTACTCTTCATCCCTGCAACATCCGAACCACCTCTCTAAACAACACTCCTTTTATAACTGGCACCCAACTTGTGGACCCTTTTTTTCGTTAACGGTTTACGTGTTTAGTTCGGTTTAGGATATTTGCGATTGTGTTTTGTAAGAAACATGGTGTCGAAAGTAGTTCTTTCAGAAACCTTCTAGTTATTTGGGTATATTATAGGGAATCCAACTAAGCTGCTGAAAGTAAAAGCCATGACTTCGAACACAAAAAGAAGAATTCAATGGCTTAGTCCTATCATGACAGTGCACCGTTGTTACGATCCATTGGGGTAGTCAGAAGTGTTAGCACTTCAAGGAGACTACGCTGTGCACTGCATAATACCGACTATCTTCAAAAACTGTCAATTAATTGAAGAGGGTCGCTTTTTATCGAAGATATGGCCGCTTCTTCTTTTGTGATTGCTTCCGTTGCTCTTCATTTGGGTAAATATAGCAATAGCGGTTTTAATTTATTCTTGCTACATTTTGGTTTTACTACATTTTCCTCTGTTGCAAATATTTGACCTGTAGCATTCTACAATGTTTGTCCCACCTACATCAAATGTTAATGTAATTAGCCAACCGATAAAAATGGATTATAATGCGCGTGCGTTTATGAGAACGATTTCATTAGCCGAGTCAATTGTGTGATCGTTCTATTTGCAGTTACTGAACGAGTGCAGTAGTGAAACTGCATCAGTTTTTTCTACAAAATTAGAACTTTTAGTTGCAAAAACTTTTCAGATGATTTATAAAGGTTTTGAGGAAAATGCAAGGAGTACAGTACGAATAAAGCTGTAATATAAACGATTTAGAAAAAAAAATAATCGGCGACTGTCAGTCCGAGCATTAAAAAATGAATTGAATAAAAAACAGTGTCCAAAATTTTGAGAGAAGATCTTGGGATAAAATGTATCGCGTCAGAAGGAACATCGTGGTGCAGTTGCTGATTACTTGCCTTAGAGTGCTACCAATAAACTGAATTTCCTCAAAAAGATTAATGATACGGGTGGGGGACGGCTACGATCCGGAATTAAAAGCTCAGCCGTCTCAGTAGAAGTCACTAAAATCTAGACCATGTTAGTCAAGTTATTTAATTGGAAAAGCATTGTTTATCAGAAGTACGCTTCTCTAGACAAAGTAATCATTAAGGAATACTATATCTAATTCTTTGTCAGTAGTGATATGCCATATTTTGTTCAGAAAAACATCAAATTACGTAGGTCATCCAGGCACCCTACTGTCCAAATTTGTCGCTCTGCGACTTTCAACCCTTTCTAAAACTTGAACCACCTTTGGGAGGTAAGGAATTCCAAACCTTCGATGAAATTCACACTAATAGGATGAGGCAGTTATTTGTGATTCCAACAAAACTTTGCAGAATGCTTTGGATATCCAAAAGTAATTACTTTAAAGGGAATCACATCTAGTTTGTTTCAAGTGAGACAGAACAATTGAATAGTAGCTTTGAAAATGCTAATACCTCTTTTTATCTAAACTTTGTAAACGATTAGTATACACGAAGTTTTTCAGGCAATTGTAACAACTTTCCAGATTTTCAATAAACATATTGATAATAAACATTTGAATTAGCAGTAGACCTTACGTCTACAATTTTAAAGGAATGAGAATAACAGTTTTTACAATTTAGAACAGACGATATCAGTTGATGAGTACGTTAAACTTTGACCGCGGTTTTTAGTCCGCTTAATTTTAACGTTTCGATAAAAATGCATACAACAGATATATCATGAACAAATTCAAAAAAATTATAATGGACATAACAGTCAGATAAGGATTCCTTGTCAAATATACAAGCTATCGGGTTTTGTTACACAAGGCTGGTATTTACCAACACTTGAACGATGCTCTGGTTACTAGTGGTTTTTGCAACGATTTTGCTGGGTTACCTGGTTTTGGTGAGACCTCTGCAGTACTGGCAGAGGCTTGGAATACCGCAGAAGAGCGTCTGGGAAAATTGGCTGGACTTTGGGCTGGAACTGGTACAGTACTTCTGCATGGCCGACGCGACTAAAAGATCCTACGACGACTTTCCAGGAAAGAGGTGCGGTTTCATTTCTAGCTAGTGAATTTTTCATAGCTTCGTTTTAGGTATGGTGGTATTTATCAGTTCTTCAAGCCGGTCTTGATAGTAAGAGACCCGGACTTAATCAAGCGAATAATGGTAAAGGACTTCGAGCACTTCGTGGACCACGCCGATTTGTTTCCTGAAACCAGCGATCCCCTTTGGGGAAGAAATGTATTTTTCTTAAAAGGTAGCTTTTTGTGATTTAAGAGGCTGTTGAGTAAAAACAAATTCGCCAGGTAAACAAGTGGAAGGAAATGAGAGTCACTTTAAACCCCTTTTTTACCAGTAGCAAAATGAAAATGATGTTCAATATGATGTCCGACTGCTCAAAGCAGTTTGTAAAGTATTTCGAAGAACAAGCAACCCACACTACTACTATTGAGATTGAGATGAAGGATGTTTCTACCAGATATGCCAATGATGTGATCGCTATTACGGCATTTGGTATCACCTGCGATTCTATGAGGCAACAGCACAATGACTTTTATTTGATGGGGAAAGAGGCTACAATATTTGGCGAGGGGATTTGGGATTCTTTCAAATTTCAGTTGCGATCTGTATTTCCTAAACTGACAAAGGTAATTAATTAATGTACGATCTGATCTACCTTGATGTTTTTGATGTGGGCTAATTTTAGATGATTGGATTAGGTATGGAAAAAGTTGTCGCAAACAATTATTTTAAAAATACCATAAAGGCTTGCATTAAATGGCGAGAAGAAGGAGAAATAGTGAGACCAGATATGATTCACTTGCTTCTAGAAGCAAGAAGGGAGAAGTTAAAAAACGCTGGCAACCCGCAGCCTTTGGAAAAGTTTATGGAAGACAACTTCCTCACAGATGACGATATTGCAGCCCAAGCTTTCATTTTTTACTTAGCTGGATTCGAGGCTATAGCTAATGTAATGGTCTTCATGGCATATGAACTCGCTCTCCAGCCTGAACTACTGAAAAGTCTTCAAAACGAAATAGATGATGTACGTGACAAATACGGGGAAGATCTTTCGTATGATAATTTATCTGAACTGAAATATATGGATATGGTTATATATGGTAAAAATGTAATGAATAAGCAAAGTAGAGTAAGAAACTTCTTTACATCTTTTCAGAAACGTTACGTAAATGGCCTGGAATAATCCTTATAGATAGAGTTTGCGTAAAGCCATACACAATAGAAGCTATATATGATAGAAAAGACTGTTCGTTTGCCAGAAGGGAGCTTAATTAATATACCACTTTTTGGCCTCCAGAGAGACCCTGATTTGCATCCGAACCCAGAATGTTTTGACCCGGAACGGTTCAGCGGAGAAAACAAGTACAACATGCATCGATACTCAGCGTTGGGCTTCGGGGTAGGTCCAAGGGTCTGCATAGCTGTCAGGTACGCCATGATAGAAATGAAAGTAGTGTTCTTCTACTTGCTGGCGAAATTTGACATAGTATCGATTGCAAAAACGCCTGTGCCGCTCAAGCTAATGAAAAAAATACTCCAGTTGGAACCTGAAGGGGGATTTTGGGTTGGATTGAAGCCTAGAGATATATAATTGTAGCTCTATTTTAAAATCTTGGAATTAAATATAAACTGAAAAGTAGTAGCATATCTTTAAAAACATCAATTTCTTTATTGTTCATTGTAAACTTAAGTGACATAATAAAAATCGTCATTGATAAATATAAAGTTAGTACATATTAGGATTCCAAAATCTTGTCTTAGTCAAACAAATTTAAAAGTTAAAGAAGATTGTATTGACGTTAGTACCTCTGCAAAACCATTGATATCATAATTGAATTAAATTATTCTGACATTAAAGGCCTTTGAGGACAGAATATAAATAAAAATACCCACAGCACATTCGAAGGCAATTGGAAAAGAAAAAAAGTGAAGACGAAAATGTAGAACAACTTTAAAAGAGTATTAATAACATTCGTAGAAGAAATTTGCGGCAAAATCAATATAAAAAGAATAGACTTTGTGAAAAGTAGAAGAAACTATGGAAGAAGTATGTGCACCTAACGTCATAAACTCAAAATAACATATGACAAAATTATAAAAGGAAGCTACAAAAAACTGCACAAGAAACTAAAAGCTGTTTTTTGAGGTTTTAGGAATCTTAAGAAAGGAGGAAAAAGTCCATGCAGTCAACTTGTAGGTAAACTCGATGATGTAGGAATTACTTGACAGTACAGATTCAATGGAAAATAGAAAGGTTGAGGAAGAAAATCAAAACGACACATACAAATAGTCAATAAGAGAAAAAAAGCAAAAACGAAAAGATAAATTATATAGAAAAAGAAGAGGAAATTGTTGCTCGCAGTAATAAATAAAATGTGGAAGGATAAGTTAATTCTTGTAAACCGGAAAAGGAAAACCAAACAGTGAGGAAATTATAAAAAAATTCTGATTCGGTGTTTAAAGGAAGCAAAATACTGGAGACCAGGGTAAGAAAACAGGTGGAATACCTTCTAAATGTTTAGATGCGAAGGCTTTTGTACGAGTATGGTAGGAATGGTGTTTGAGGGCCATTGTTGACGTCACCGGGATGGTAGATAACGTGATCGGGCTAGCTGCTGACGTCAGGTATTATTTTGGCATTTTCTGACGTCACTCGCTCTTTCGCCGTATTGCGGTCTCTTTTTACCTCTTAAGAGCGATAAACCAAGACCTAGGTAGATTGAATCCATTGTCCCTGTTAAAATAATTTTTATATTTTTAAAGCTCCACCGCCTCTCTATATAATCTCGGGTAATAATTTCTACAATTGGATAAAACTTGTTTGCCCGAATTCTATATCGTGGTTAAGATTTTCCAAAGCATGTTCAGCAACTACTGATTTATCGGATTGATTAAAACGTGCTCACATGAGTAAGAGGAAACTAAGAAAAGGAAATATAAAAATAAACATAGAAAAACAAAAATAATTTTAATAATAAGTGTTAAGTATCTGTAAACAACAATAAGTGTAGATGAGACGATGGAGGAAGAGCTAAATAACACAATAAAGAGTGCAAAAAATTGTACTCTGTGATGTTCAATGACTTCTTTAATAAAAAGGAAATATTAAAAGAAATAGAGGAAGTCTATCTTCATATATAGTACCGAGTCGTGGACACTAAGCAAAAGGCAGTAAGGTGTCTGCAAATAGTAGAGATGAATACTTGAGAATATTAAGGGAACCACAAAGACCATAAAACCAGGAGGAAACTAGAAGATCTAGACGTAGACCCAGAATAAGTTAGAATAGCACAATAAAGAATATCCTCTAAAGAAGAGGTGTGCGTTTTTGAGAAAAGCTGTGGAAAGGGTTAAGGATAGTAAAGCTTAAAAAAATATTTCCAGAGTACATTAATGCCAAATACACCTCGACACCAGTAGTGGTATGAAAGAAATTGAATTAAGCAAATATGGTATGGTTTTTGTCTTATTAGCACTGTTTAAAGAATACCAGTTATTTTTAGTTTCGCAACCTTAACTCCCCCCACTCTTTTCCTGCTTCTTTCTTCTAACTAGCGGAACCTGAGATATTACTTTAGACCTAAGTACGCCTTTTTATTTTAAGTGCAGGACTCTTCCATTTTCTCCACTTGTTCTAATCTCATTTCAAGTATCGTCTCCAAACCGACAAAAATCTTTCTCGATCTTAGTTAACATTACAGGTTTTCTATTTTAATTTTACTTGCGACTAGAACATTCAGAAAAGCTAGAGTTTTACAACCGCAACTCCATTCTATTTAATAGGCAGCGTTAGATTTTTCCACTAGAAAAATTTGGGAAAATCTGTATTTATGTTGCATCTTGATAGTGATCCAACACAATTTTTTTTAATTTAAATTCCCTTAATCCTAATCCCATTTTCGTAAGGCCACAGTTTATTATTTTTTTGTTCTAAAATGCCGATTTCTGTTTGACTCCCCTAAATAGTAATTATAGAATAAACAATAGATTACATGGGCACATTTTAGCTTTTGAGTGATACATTCTATAAAGTATTCAGACGCCCACTATTGTAAAATCAGAGACATGTATTTATAGAAAGGCTTTTTATCAGCTTTTGAGATATGCCAGTAAGAATTGCCTTCCATTCCTCCATGGGGAGTTCAGCGAGTTTAGCCACTGACGATGGGTGAGTGAACCCTCTTCCCAGAAGTGTTCGATTGGATTGATCGAGGCGCTGCAAACATCATTCAATTTTCTCAACGCCTCTTCAAACCACGACAGAATCATCTTTGTTGGACAGAGCAGTTATCTTGTTGGTACAAGAAAAATTCTTCCGAATTATTGCCAGAAAGATGGAAGCATAATGTTGTCAAGAATATCAAGATATTACAGAATTTATTCTTCCGGCTACAGGAACTAAGAGACCCAAACCAAACCATAAAGAATAGTCCCAAGTCAAATTTGACCACTGACACGATGCACTTGGATAAAAATCATTTTTCTGACATCTGCGTTCATCGGATTACCAGGTCGTGCAGCGAGATTCATCGCTCTACAGAACCTGTTTCTATTACTCCACAGTCCAATGGTGGTGAATTTTGCACCATCGCAAGCGACTTTTGGCATTGACTGTGCTTATGTTAACCTTATAAGCAGCCGCACTACTGAAACCCCTTCTTTTTCAACTCCCAAGGAGTAGCCCTGGTGCTAGAGATGATGCCAAAAACATTTTGAAAATCATGAATGGTCGTTGTCACCTTGGACATCATGTTTATGCACTTTGTTTCTTCATTCTTTCACATCTCAGATGTTTCCATTTTACAATAACATCATTTACAATTACCTGTGGCAAGGACGACATTTCAGGGACCGATTTGTTGCAACGATGGCACTCAATGATGATACCACGTTCAAAATCACTCGCCTCTGTTAACTTGCTCATTTTCTGTCTAACGTATATATTTTCATTTCGTTCTATAACCGGATACTTTTGGCTATTTTTACTCCTCATAAACATTTACAAAAAAAGAAGATATTAATAAATCAACAAAAATAATAAGACAAGTAAATTCCTTGTCACTACAGTATTATGGGTATGAGACAAAAAAATGAAAAACGCAAGAAAGCAAATTAATAATTAAGATGCTTTATTATGCAAATATAGCAAATTTTGTGTTACATCAAAAAGTCAGATGTGAGACGGCAGGACAAATTGTTGAAGCTCTCGGTTGGCATATTGGAAAACCTGTACTTGATTTATCGTTTACCGGGAGTTTGCCCGCCCGTCAGCCAGCCCTCGTCCAATCCCGCCTCGGGAATGCCTCCATTGATACAACTCTCGTCGAACAAATTGGCACAGCGCTTGCTGACTGCCCCCTGATAGCTGGCGAAGACGTTGGCCAAAGAGCGGAACAGCTTTGCCATGTCGTCTGAAAAGAGAAAGTTAGACCTTTATGGAGAAAGAAGGCTGAAGTTACGTTGAGCTTGCTGCTGGGCCAGCACGTTCCTCTTCCCAGGGGTGTTGGAGGGGTTGGTCAGCCACGCTTCGTCCTGGCCGCTCCCAACAACGCCGCCGTTGATGCAGCTCTCGTCAAACATGTTGGCGCACCTCGCCACCCGTTTTCCGGGAGCGGCCAGAGGGCTGCCGCAGCAAAAGTGGACGGCCGCGGCCAAAAGCACTAGGGAGAGCAGTTGGTTCATGGTTCTGGTTCTGCAAGAGTACGACAAGTAGAGCATAATTTACGTATACAAAACAGAAAATTGAAAACCTTACCGAGTTTTGCTGGACAACTGTGGCTAAGCAGATGATGATGAACTGATAAGTATGTCTCGTCGACAAGCGCTTTATATATACGCGATAGGTATTTGATGAAATTAATTAAGTCGAATAAATATGGGGATAATAAAATGAAACATATGGGCAATAAGCTTTATTAGCTACCATATTATAGTTTTAATATACTCAAACAGGAGGCAAATATATAGAATTTTCTTTTTGATTACACCAAGAAGATTTAAAAAATCCACTTTGTCATTAATACCTTTAATTTATATCAAATATCTCAATTATTTTTCTACATTTTGCCTTCAAGCTATCTTTTAACCCTTAATAAATTGTCTAAGTAGTTTTTCTTGCGGACAAGTAATAATGAAAATTACAGGATACTAACTTATATTTGTCTACAAAACAGTGCTGTAAAATACCGACAACAACTAACTAGAAGTCCTTAGTTTTTACCGTTAGCTTAGTTTTCAATACCTTATACAAACCAGGTGATATATGTTTTTGGATCATTTGTCTCATTTTGGATAAAATTAGATAATTTTAAAGATTATCTACATTAGAAGGGCCTGAAAAACATCAACTTTATTAATTGGAAGGTTCTTATCTTCAGTAATCTGTTTACTCTAGAGGATAAGACTGAAGAGTATTCGTCACTCGCTTCTTCAAACTTATCTTTTACAAAAAAGACGCCTGTGATCTATCTATGCGTCTAGTCTTATAGTTCTTTAGGCATTTTGTTGTTAAGGTACCCCGCATAGCTTTATTCCCTGCCACTTTCTCAAACTTGTTTTATCTTTTTGCATATCAAATCTGTGTGCCACCTTTTTTGGTCAGTCGCTAAAAAAATCTTGCAGAAGCACTCATTCCTTTTCTAGTTTCTCCATCCGCAGTTCCCAATGTGGATTGGCGTATTCTAAAAGCTTTACGTTAGAATTCATATTCCAATGATTGGAGGCGCAGTTAGTCTCTAGTCTTGGAAATTGTAAACACCTTGTTGCTAAAAAATTGTCTGCAGTCAGGTCTCGTCAATGCGTAGCTCACAAGGATGGTTCGTTTGAATAGAACGTCTTCTGATGAAAATTTGTTATCTATTTCAGAACATGTAATTAAAAAGAGAAATAATAAATAATACAAAATTTTAGGAATAAAAAAACATTAAAGTGGTAGTAAGTTCAATTAAGTAAAATTAAACTGATTATATTCCATCGGATTGTTAACTATTGTTAACGTTTGTTAGTGTAATAACAAACAAGATGTGTTTTAACCGCTCGGAACGCAATAAAGTTTAAGTGTATATAGCGTCGCTTGGTTCTTCCCCAAATCAGATAGGTATCTCAACTAGAAATTAACGCTCTCATTGATTTGCCTTTAAATCTCAACAACTTCCACATCTTAGTTTTCAAAATAATTTTACAAGCCAAGAAAATCAACCCGAATCATCTACTGCACGCGTCTGCGACATCAAACCAGGACACTATACCTATTCACTCAATTAAAAGCATACGAATCAAGTAGTAACGACGAAATGCAGAAGGCCACACGTAAATAGCAAGTAGTTAGGAAAAAAGAAAAGAACTACGGGATCACTAAAAACCTAATAATCTAAAACCAACTACAACAGATTTATCGATAGCAAAAATCACCGTTATGAAAATACGTCAACCAATAAGGGAACCAAAGCCACCTTCCATAATTATTTAAGGCATAATTTAATAGGCATGGTAGGACAACCACCAACTTACTAAAGAGAAAACCTACTATAATAGGATAGCAAATGATATAATTTAAAGAACGTTCATACGTATAATATTGATAGAAAATTGATTCAACATTTAAGAGATGAGAATAAAGCAGGATAGAGCTTATAGGGCATAGACTAGTGTCATGTACGTGCAATCAAACCCTGAGTCATCAATTATCAATATTATTCATCGGATTACTGTAAAGCAGATTACTTACACACGAATAGTGAAACTTAAACGGTATATTCTCGTTCCGTAGCTGGTAGTGATCGAATATGCCGTCTGGTAAGTGATGAGAATTTCATTTCAGTAACAGGGTCCAAGAAAAGCCACAGAACAGTGAAATTTCACCAGAACTACTTTGGAGCTTTCTGCGGGGAATATTAACCAGCAACCATACTACCAGTATTGCCTCAGCAACGAAAGAAGACTATAGGAAATTGATATACTTAATGGATGTGTATTGATTCTACTACAACTCTTTTCTATTGAGGCTAAAGAAACTTTAGATGAGTCCCACAGAATTTCCCCAAAGAATAAATAAAAAAAGACAGTTGGATAGTACAATAGTGAATGCATTACACGGGAGACAAACGTCCTATGATCTTCAGTTTGTCGAAACAACTAAGGGAAAAAACTATTTTCCAATTTCGGGAAATCCAAGAACGGCTTGTTACGAGAGAACAGCCTCAGATAGGGCCATAAAAATTTGACTGTCACGCAGTGCCAAAGTGCGTAAAAGACATTACTCCGACAATAACCAATTGTAGGGGACTTTATCGTGAAGATAGCCACAACAAACCTGACGTAGAAGCTCGGTAACCTAAACAACAACAATAACTGCAGAAGCGGCAGTGTCGTGAGAAATTCCGTTTAACTCACAGCACCACCAACAACGCTATAGGCCAGTCAACCCACTCTAGGGATAGTAACGATCTTGTAACTTTTCTGGTATCTAGATTTGCAGAAACTTCTCGTCTGTAAGGTAACAAAACCCCTAAAAGTAGCCACCAACATCGTGACTAGAGTCTTCTGTTGCATGTGGAGGATTTCTTGTCGTTGTTCGGTCTGGATGAATCGTAGCGGCTTATGCAGCTTACCACCAATGAGGACAGAGATTAAGGACCCTGCTTAGGTATCTTACAGCAAATACGAGGGAAATTCGGAAAGATAGTTTTGTTTGTTTATCAATCAGAACCTTTATTATGCATATTAAAAACCTATAACACTACATTACTTTTTGGCATAATCGTTATGCAAATTGAAGCACTTGTCATAACGTCTTATGGGGTTTCAAACGGCTTCTACAAAAACTCTAGTCAGGGAAGGAAGCCACCCTGCAACAGTATCTTGAAGCTATTTTATGTGCCTGAAAAGAGGGTAGTTGTTTATCACCAAATCCGGGGTACATGGGAGGATGATCAAAAACATCCCAACTTAACATCTATCAGTGTGGAAGTGAGCATTAACGTGAACACATACCGCACCAGATGTTAGCATACCCTGATGCTTTTTCTGGTTGGCTCGTCTGAGTTTACCTAACGTTTCATAGTAGATTTGTGAATTGATAATTGAACCACACTCCAAGAAAGTCGCTAGTAGTACTCCTTTGAATACTTTTACCATAACCGAAAAGTTTGCCAAGCTTTTTTGAGTTTCTTTGGTAAATGGGTATGGCAGCACTCCATTGATTGGTGTTTGCTTTCGGCGTCCACGTACGATACACAGGTTTTATAGCCGATTACAATTCTGTGCAAAAATGGTTTTTTTTCCTCGGCATAACGGGAGAGAAAGTTCAAGGCAAACCTATTCGGTGTGTTTTGTGCTCCTCATGAAATAGTGTTGATACCAAACGGGCAGAGAACTTGGGGTATCCCAAATTTTCTATCACTACTTTGTCTAAAATGACCCGTGAAGGTTTTTTTACAAATTTTCTGTACAATTTCATGGCTAACTACAGATGGACAACGTTAGCGCGTCGATCTTTAAACATACGTCACCATTGACGTCTTCACTCAATTTACACAAACAAATCTGAGTTCTCCAAGTTTAATTATTTTATACTCCTACCAACTATAAAGGATGCGCTGTATATCTACTTCTAAATGCACTATATTCTAGGCAAACATCCAAATACCTTACTATCTCAATTCAACAGTCACATTAATAGTCTTCTATAATTATTTATGGCACAACATCTCACCAACTATTCAAATAAATTTAAAGCTTACTTATTAACTTAAAAAAATTAAAGAGTTTTTACATAAGAAATCCGTAAAATCAGCAAAGCCATATTATTTTCTTTGTACTTTGTCAACGCTTTCACGGAAGGGCGTAAAGAGTCGTAAACTGCAGACGCGCGGCACATTGTTAACGTATTTACACCCAGTGGTGTAAGCAAAATGCAAAACAAATAATGCAAAAGTGCAACAAAATTAAAATAGAAACTTCTCTTTTATGTGAACGAAGAGGAGCGCAACTTATAAGAGTTGTAGATGGAAATGTTTGAAAGAGAATTCCTCCATATTGTACCCCGCACTACCGCCTCTTTAGTCTGATTGTGAGTCACAATATCAAAGCAAGAGTTACTGTCGTTTATCACGACAGATGGCGTAAACTAATTCGAAATTTTGAAGAGACTTAAAGCACAGTTCGGAGAAGATTCAAATATACGCATGAAACAAATAATTTTTGGAATGATGAGAAACAGCGTAAAATAAAAATATTTGTTGTCGCCCGAAGACTAGCGTGACTGAATGTTCGCATTATTCGCCGCCACTGAAATTGCTTCTGTCAGCTTTTAGAAGAAAAAAAAGTCGCATATCGTGAACATTTCCAAATAAAAACGGTATCTTATTTTATGACAACAAAAGCTGCCAAAACTCATAAAGATTGATTTCTGTTCTGAACTACACTAGAACACTTTTCTTATCCGGACTTATTGTTCTGCAACTATCATTCATTTACAAAAAGACTTACTTGGTAGACAGAGATTTTACGACCAGTTTATATTTGATTGTATGACTTCTTTGTTGACTTTACCAATTCTGAGCGATAGCATAGCATTTGGTACAAACAAATTGTAAAACAATCTACAACATTATAAGAACCTGATAAATTTTTTTTTTATGTATTTATTAGTTAATTACAATCTGTCAATTTCATCTGACAATAAGTAATTATGTTGATCGTATTGAGCAGTGTTGGAGAAGTCGCCCAATGACGACCCTCCTGCGATTACTTAATTAATTTGATTGTTACACTACATGTAAGTTAATTAAGACACTTAATGTAACTTAAATAGCACTAAAATCTATGCGGTAGATCGAGCGGGTTAAATCTTTTGAGTCTTTGCGTTTGAGCACTGTTGTCTAGTAGATTAACTGCCAAAGGATTAGGATGCACTTCTAACTTATTTAGGTACTTTACACTAAATTTTTTAATTTCTTCCTTGACTGTGGCCACTTCTAAATCGTTTCGGATTTCAATGTTTGGGATGTAGTATGGGGCATTTGTTATTAGACGTAAGACTTTGGATTGGTACCTCTCAAATATGTCAATGTTAGATCTAGAGGCAGTGCCCCATATCTGGATCCCGTAGGTCCAAACTGGTTTCAATGCTACCTTGTATATAAGAAGTTTATTTTTAAGCGATAATTGGGAGTTTCTACCTAACAACCAGTAGTATTTCTTTAGTTTCAGTCCAAGCTGCACCCTCTTCTTCCATATATGAGTACGCCATGTAAGCCCTTTATCCAAGTGTATCCCTAAATATTTAACGCTATCTGCCTGTGGTAGTGGTTGACCGTTCATATTTACTTCTGGGGAGTGCCCTCTACATTTTGTGAAAGTCACATGGACTGATTTATTCTCGTTCACCTTGATACGCCATCTTTGGAGCCACTGCTGTATTTTATCTAAATGCGTCTGTATTTGTTGGGCAGCAACTGTTGGATTTGGGTGCATTGATAGGATGGCCGTGTCGTCTGCATACGTCGCTGTTATAGCGCTATTATCAGTGGGTAAATCGGCTGTGAAGATGAGGTATAAGACGCCCCAATACGCTGCCTTGCGGAACACCGGCTTTTATTTGCATCAATTCTGTTAGTTCATCCTGGTATTTAACCTGAAAGTATCTTTCCTGTAAGTACGATTTCAGGATAGTAAAGATTGGATGGGATAACTTCAGCTTAAGCTTGAATAGTAGACCTTCGTGCCAGACCTTGTCGAAGGCCTGGCTTACATCCAAGAAAACCGCAGCACAGTAAGCTTTTTCCTCAAATGTATTATTGATGACTTCAACGATTCTATGGACTTGTTCGATGGTTGCATGGTTTTTCCTAAAGCCGAACTGGTGATCGGGGAAGAGATCTTCTTCGGTGTGTGTCATCAAGATTGTTTTTAGTAGGAGTTTCTGCATTAGCTTAGATAAGACTGGTAATAAACTGATAGGCCTATAGGACTCGACGTTGTGCGGGGGTTTGTCGGGTTTTTGAATCACTTTACTTGAGCGATCTTCCATGGGGTGGGAAAGAATCCTGTTCTGAGGATAGCGTTGAAGATGGCGGTTAACATTGTAATCCCTATTTTAGGAAGCTCCTTAAGTACCCTGCCTGTGATCAAATCCCAGCCTGGTGCCTTGTTAAGTTTTAGTAAGTTGATCATTTCTGTGACTTCTCCAGCTTTGAACAGCTTTATTGGAGGTGAAAGTTGGTAAGGGGCTTCCAGGTATTCTTTTATGTCGTCATCTTCATCCGGATTTCTAGTTGGTATTTCTACAGGTTGGAAAACGTTTGACAGGTGTTCCGCGAAGATTTGTGCCTTTTCTTTGTTATTGCGCGCCCATGAGCCATCCGCTTGACGAATAGGAGGTACTTGTTGATTCGGTTGGTTCAGGGTCTTCGTTGCCTTCCATAAAGAGTAATCTGTGCTAGCTGTAGCTGATAGCCCTTCTACGTAGGTGGTAAAATTGTCATCTTTGAGGGTCCGTATTAGCTCCTTGAGTTCTCTAGTGCCAACGTTTAATCTTCTTTTGTCGTCAGGATACCTACTACGTTGCCATTTTTTCCTTAGCCGTCGTTTTTGGGTTATTTTTTCTTTCAGGATAGTAGGATACCTATGTTCTACTTTGTTGGGTGGGAAATTTGGTGTTGCTTCCCAGGCAGCACTTTGTATTGTTTTGACAAAACTTAAGACTGCATTATCAATTTCTTCGTTTGTTTTGAGAGATACATCTAGATTTATGCTATCCTCAATTAGTACTTTAAAGTATTCCCATTTTGTTTTTGAGTGGTAAAGTTGGGATGGTTTACTTCTTTGTGTTATAATTGCATTGACAGTAGCTATCACTGGAGAGTAGTCAGACGTCAGATCAAAACTGGATTTTATATTTAAGAGTCTTCGAGAAATACCTTTGATCACAAAGAAGTCCAATAAATCTGGAACTTTTGCAGGGTCCGTTGGCCAGTATGTTGGTTCATAGGTGGATAGATGACCTAACTTTTCTTCTTGTAATACCTGATATAGGATTCTGCCTCTGCCTGGTGGGGATAGGCGCGATCCCCAGTGGGTATGCTTGGGTTGTAGTCTCCGCCAGCCATGAAGCGATTTCCAAAAAATGTGAAGTATTCTTTCAAACTGTCTTTGTCAGGACGATAGTTCGGTGGGCAGTATGCCGCCGAGATTACCAGCGGACCATACCAGTCCTCTATTTCCATACTAGTTGCTTGGAAGGAATCCCTTTTGTATTCTGGCAGTACACAGTGCTTTATTTGCTTTTTAATTATTACTGATCCTCCTCTCGCTCTATGATCTGCATCTGGATGTTCGATATCGTATATAATGTAATCCGGAATTTTGAAGTGCGTTTGGGAATTGAAGTGTGTTTCTGCTATTAGTACTACGCCAATGCTGTTTTATTTTAGAAATACTTCTACTTCCTATTTGTGGCTTTCTAATCCGTTGGCGTTCCAGAGCGCAATTTTAAATAGTTGAGCCATTGTTTTTACCGATTTTGGATACCAGGCATTTGATAGTCTCCCTCAGTTCTTTTATTTCAGATGTTAGTTCCGAAATCATTTTTTGTTGTGCTTCGATTGTGCTTTGTAAATATGATATAAAGTAATTTTCGTTGAGTGTAGGATTGTTGTTTGTGGCAGTTCTATAACTACATTGCGAGCTTACATTTATCAAACGTGGTGCTTGATTTGTGGATATTGTCTGTTCATTGAGATTTCCACCGGCTTGTTGTTTTTCTGGTGCAGGTTTTTGGGTTTGTTCTGCATTGTTGTTATTTGCTAATTATCCTCTCACTCTATAAAAAAGGGGACAAATTGACATGCGGAAACTATCGCGACATAATCCTCTTAGGTAAAGCCTACAAAATCTATCAGAAAATACCAAACTGGCTTTGAACGGGGGATCTTCACGGCTAAGCAGATACTAAGCATAGCCTGGGAATATGATATTGACATTAGAACAAGAAGAATTGGAACCCGTCTCAATTTAGAAGATAATGTTGCAACAGTTAACAGATTTACATTCTTGGAAGAACCTGCAATACAAAACAGGATAATGGCGGTAAATGCATATTTTGCTTTTAAGCTGTACATAGAAAATCCAAAATGAGAGTCTACAAAAATCTCTATAGATGCGAGGCATAGGCCATGACGGAGAGCTCGAAGAAAAAACTGAAGGTGTTTAAAATAAAAATTCCAAGAAGAATCTACGAACCTGTCAACGAAAATGGGATATGGAGAACTAGATACAACAACGAACTCTACCAACTGTTTCAAGGGTACCTATTTTGGAATTCGTCAGGTTATAAAGACTACGATGGATTAGTCACGTATTGAGAATCAAAGTCAAAAAGAATTTAAGGCACAAGACCAAAAGGGTGGCCACGAAAACGGTGGAAAAATAAGGCTTAAAATATTTGAGTTATAGGTATCCTGAGTTCCGAAGTATCCAATGAATGATCACATCCTATACGAACTACTAAATCAACGGGTTGTAAAATATTTCAAAATTACTTATAAGATCTGGAAAGTGTAATACACTGTTTGACACAATTAATAAAAAGCACATAAGGTTTTAGCCAAATTTATAATATTTATAAATTTGAGAAATCGTTTAAGGAACGCTAAAACATCACAAAAAAGCTTAGCATAACTTCAAATTAATTTAAGAATAAAAAACAGACGACAAGAGCAACAACTAAAATTAAATGGACTTAGATCAGTATCCCGTCAGTATGAAAACGGGATGCTACATGAACATGATTCGATAAAAAAAAGCCGAATTTGTACATTATTTAATAATAGTTTTGAGACCCTTTAAAACAACTGAAATGAAATACCTTATTTTGTATGTTTGTAAGTTTAGGAAAGGTGAACTAAGGAACGTAGTAAGAATTCTGAAAATTTGCAAAGCTTCAGATTATGATCTAACAATTGAAATACTAAGAAACTTACCTATAAAAGGTCCTGGACATTGAGCAGGTCTTTTACAAAGTGTGGCATATCGATCTTTTATAAAACTTAAACGCCTACTTCCAAGAATCGCTTACTTTTCTCTTTCAGATCGTAAAATATGATGATGAATCATCAAAATAGCATCCAATATAGACTAGTATATTATAGAGTAGTGTTTTAAGACTCTTCTTGCAGATCCTGTACACATCTAACATCCTCAATACCAAAAGCACTACGATTGCCACATTTTTCGACGATGCTGCAGTACTCTCTAACTACAGCGATGTCATTATAGTTTTACAGTACCTTCAAGTTAGCCTGAACAACGTAAGTGAATTGGTTAACTCTCTAGAACTATATCTAGATCAATGTTTAACTCAGCAGCAACATATCAGGCAAAGTGACCACAAATAAACTTAAAATTTAAACAAACGTATTGACCCCTTGGATAAAGATCTAAATTTCCATTGGAAACCAAGCGTTACTCTATAAGGTGAACATACTGTGGTACGTTAAATTTGAAAAATTTCCCGTAACATATGTGTACTGTTTGTGAAAGAAGAAATAATTAAATAACTAACGACTGGAAAGTAATAAAAATGGTTTTATAATTTAATTAAACATTTGATTGTTATTCCACGATTGCTATGCAACCTTACAGTTTAAGGAGTAAATTTGGTTGCATAACCTTAGACTGCAGTTGTTTAGCTATTTTTAGAGATGATTTATAAATTATTTATTATATTATATTATTATATCATATATATATTATTATATTATATTATTATTGCTTTTTCAAAATAGCACTTTACACCATAAATGTAATCATAAACTTTATAATATTTTATTTATTGCCAATGGTAAATAAGAGGTATTCATTTCCCAACCGCTATAAGCACCTACGTCCTTACCGATTAATGGAAAAGCACTTCAAATCTTTATCACAACACAAATATGTTGTCAAATAAAGTGAGATTTTGCATATTGCATTATGGATCGCGGTTATCATAACGTTTAGGATATTGCTATTGAAAATAGATTATGCTTATTACGGTTAAAATTAACTTTTGGGAAGGAAGAAAGCTTTAATGTTTATTTAATTAAACAATAGATGTGTATCAATAATTAACATTACCATAGGAATTATTTAAAGACATCTTCTAAGAGAAAAAAAGAAAAAAAGCTAAAAATAACTCAGATGTCTGCTAGTCAAGATCATCAACTAACTTCCTCTATCATAGATATGATATACGAGGCGCATTCATAAAGTAAGGGCCGTTTGCATGTATATAAATAGTGGCGCTTCGAAGCACAGTTTTACCACTGCAGCGCTATCTACTGACTCATTGCGAAGCTACAGCGTCATTTGTTTTGATTCTGAAATTGTATTGTTGTCAGTGAATGCAAAGAACAATTGCCGCGAAAATCGTTGATCCCGCCAAGTGTGAAGTGCGTTCTGTGATTCGTTTCTTATGTGCAAAAGGATCGTCGGCTGCTGAAATTCATCGGGAGTTATGCCTGGTTTACGGACCTACAGTTATGAGTGAAGGAAAGGTTAGACAATGGTGCCGTTATTTTACAAATGGCCGAACAAATGTCCATGACGAAGAGCGGAGTGGCAGGCCCAGTATCCAGACTGATGAAATCGTTTCACAAGTGGACCAAGCACTGCGATCTGATCGTCGATTGACGATTAGTGGCCTGGCTGACAAATTTCCTCAACTTGGACGCACTACTGTTTACAATATTGTCAACTGGTTCAACTCTCAGGCGGCAAGCTTCTATGCAGAGGGGTTAAAGAAGCTGGTGCAGCGGTACGAAAAATGCTTAGAAGTGAACGGCGATTATGTAGAGAAGTAAAGTAAGATTGTACCTAACTAAATATGACAATAAAATTTGTTTCTTATGAGTACATTTTTTTCTGTGACCAAACGGCCCTTACTTTATGAATGCGCCTCGTAACATATGAGAGTTAAAATATAAAATAAATGAAATTAAAAAAGTTATAACATTGCTTTACAACATAGTGATGAACGAGTTGTAACACTGAACTGTCGAAATAGAGTAGGATGTCGACTAGATTGTTTTTTGTTAAAAAATTTTTAAACTGACCCTTCTTTTCACCAGGAAGACGTCGAGATGGCTATGTCATACACTATGTTTATTTTCTTCAATATGGCCGAACTATCGATCCATAATGGTGCGGTTCGAAAGAAAAGTTTGTTGAAAAGGGGGTGTAACTCATTTGTATACTTATACTCCTAAAAAAAGTTATAACATTGCTTTACAACATAGTGATGAACGAGTTGTAACACTGAACTGTCGAAATAGAGTAGGATGTCGACTAGATTGTTTTTTGTTAATAGTTGTATGTAATTAAATTATAAATATTCTGTACTGAATATTCTTAACTGTAAATATTCCTTACGCAATCCTAGTCATTAAGAATAATAAGTTTTTTAATCAGTGGACCATCCTAACCATCCGATTAACAGTCCCTCACTTATGCCTAATAAGGACGCCTCTTCCAATTAACATCCATTTTCTTTTAATTTTCACTCAGTCAACCAGCAGCTTTTCTCACTTCCAATCATGTAAAATCTAAAAATCTAAAAAGGTCAAGGGACCAACCATTCGCGCATGCGCCGCTATGGTGATCGTGACGATAAACGGTGAGATTATAAGTATTGTATTGATTTTAGAACTCGTCGAGCTCACTCAGTTGTGGAGGCCGATAATTGGTAAAATCATTTATTTATCCAGAGTACAAAGAAGGTTCTTGAAATGGCAAAATGGCTCATTATTAGTTGTAGAAGAAACAAACTTTAACAATTCATCTGCTTATGTCTACACTTGGAATATTGATAGTTACTGCAACTTATAGTGCATACCTTGATAGTAGACATTAGAAAAGTAAAGTATGTAATATGGATATGTAAATAATTATATATATATATATATATATATATATATATATATATATATATATATAAAATCTTAACCCATTTACCTTACGGTGTAGGGTGTAAATAATTATATTAAACAAAAAAGATATACAAAGAAAAGTAGAAAAAGATGAAAAATGGAAAACTCTAGGGAGTAACGTAAAAGAATGAGTACAACATTATTAATGTAAGAACAGGTATAAGAACATGATATATTTATTTGCCTTACTAGAATACAACAATTTAATTTGTTTATCCACCATTATTAATATCTACATACATAAATATATTTGATTTGAGAATTCTCCCTTACTGAACGATTTCCTCTTCGTCGATGATGGCGCTTCTCTCCTCACTGACCGCCTTTTTTTGAGACAGAGCAGCTTTGATGTTAGATTTAGTGGTTGCGCCCCACTTGCTCTTCACGGCCTCCGACGACGTCATCAGCATGGAATAAGTCGAAACGTTCTCCCCTTCTTTGCTGTGGTGAATGCCGTACAGGAAGTAAACCAGAATTCCTTCAAAATAATTACACGTGAACTTAGCGATTCCAAGCAGCAGTGAAGCGACTACCAAGGATCATCCAGACAAAAAATCGCAGCCACGTCAGGACGTTGAGATGCACCATAAACTCGATGTTGCAGAAGATGCTCAGGGCTGGCACGAACGGCACCATCGGTACCTTGAAACGCAGCACTGTGGTGCTTTGATAATGAGCCACGATTACCAGTACGCCTTAAATTAAAACAACAAGCATTAGTTTATTTCTAATGTTCCTTAAGTTATCACTCACATCCGGCCATGATCAACACGAAGAACGTGGCCAACAGAATCGTCCACCATATTCCATTCTTTAAATCCTTGGATGAGATTTGCAGCAACACGCAAAGAGCTGCACAGATGCACGTGAAGACGAACACCGAAGCCGTGACGACCGACCCGGGCTCGCAGTTTCCAAAAAGGGGGTTCAACCAGCTGTATTGAGGCCTTAGCGTGCCGGTCAGGGAAACCGCTTCGGATCCAGGGGTGGTCACATCGGAGATTGAAGCAGACATCTCGGATCCTGGGGTTGAAACCGGCCGGGAAACAGTTTCTATGCTAGGCCTGTATCTTAAAATGATAACGGAGGCACTCACAATTGTATAAGCTAAGAGCGTCCCAATTGACATGAATTCCACCAGCTTCTCTAAGTCGAACACTAAAGCGATCAAGGCTGAGAAAACCCCAGAAATGACCAGGTTTGTCAAGGGAACCTGGGTCTTGGCATTAACATCTCCTAAGAATCCAAAGAGAAGGCCGTCGGTCGCCATTGCGTACATGCAGCGGGGGAGAGAAAACAAAGACCCGAAAAGCGTTGTTGTCATTCCGCAAGTTGCACCCAGTGATACCAAATATTTTACCCAGTGCACGCCAATACCGCCGAACGCTTCAGAGAGAGCCGCGTTGGGGTTTACGGCGTAGTAAGGAACTATGAGCGTCAAAGCTATGCAGACCAGAATGTAACCGATAGTAACAACGGCCATTGACAAAACTGTCGCCACAGGAATAGAGAACGAGGGATTTTTGGCCTCTTCTCCAGATGTTGCTATACTGTCAAATCCAACAAAGGCGTAAAAACAAGTGGCCGCGCCTGCTATAACTCCGCTAAACCCGTAAGGCAGGAAGCCTCCTTGCTGAGAAGACCAATTAGATTCGTTTGCATAGTAGAAACCTACCACTATAACTATAGTCATGACTGCTAAATTTAGCACCGTAAATAGGCTATTGACCATTGCAGAGCCTTTGACCCCAATACCGAGAAGGAGCGCGTAAGTTATGCAGACGCAAAACGCCAAGAAGTCGGGATACCGCCCGAGGAACTGCTCGTGCATTTCTCCAGTGATGCTCACTGTGGTGTTGCTGATGACGCCGCCAAAAAGGTAATCCACGTAGCCGCTCCAGGCCCTGGACACAGAAGCAGCTCCTGCAATGTTGCGTTAATGAAATCGTGCAAATAAACATTAGAGCACCAACCTATCATATGCTCCAGAATGATGTTCCAGCCGATAACGAAGGCCCAAAACTCGCCGATGCTCACGTAGGTGTAGACATAAGCAGAACCGGCCTTAGGGACTCTCGTCCCAAATTCGGCGTAACATAGAGCCGACAGCAAGGAAGCCAGGCCGGCCAGCAGAAAGGATATTATGATGCCAGGGCCTGCTATGTCCCTCACAACAGTTCCGGTAAGGACGTAAATACCTGCTCCAACCATGTGGCCGATTCCTGTAATGGATAGGGCGTGTCTTGAATAGTTCAATTTGATTTTTATTACATATTGTCTTAAAAGTTTAAAACGAGGAAAAACGAGTATCGAGCACCTAGATCCGTTACCCTTTCGTATTAGACTGTGAAGAACAGCGATTGCAAATATATCCATAGGCGCGACTATCAGGATGCATATAGAAGCACCAGTGTTACTACTAGAAGAGGTACAATTTTCTCCATGATATAGTAGCGCTATATTAATGTTTTTGTAGATGTACTAGAAACTCTTAACCTTGAGACGTTTTACATCAGAGCTGTAATTAATGACGACAAAAAAACCTCAGTTTCATCGATTCATAAGGTAGTATAGTATATTAGTGCTTTAATCCTCAGTATTGAAGAGAAAGATAAATTGTAGATTCAAACTAAGTATATATGTAAGTATAAATGTCTTCGGAAATTTAAATGTTAAAAATAGACTTATCCTTCCTACACAGAAGATCGCAATCATAATCAATTTATAATAGAAAATTTGGACTCTATCATCAATAAGAACTTGACTTGTTTTAATATTGAATCGACATACCCAAAAGAGTTTTTCATTGGGAAAAATTTCTAAAAAATAATCTCTTTGAAAAAGCATTAGAAAAGTAACATCATACCAGAAGATAACATTCGTCTACTCTTTGCCACATTAAGAAATAGCTGTGGTGAACTATTAGAAGGTTCTTATCGTTGAAACTTCTTGCGATGCTGTTGATATATAGTTGGTTATGGTACCCAAAATGAACAAATTGGAAAGTAGTCGTACAGACTAATATAACTTTTCGGTGCAGAAATCTTTAAATACTTTAAATATTGGATGAACGTCCGACAGGTGGCAACAATGATATGAAGATGACCGTCTTATCTTTTAAACTTTATGTAACTCTCGATGTCATCTGAATATGGTAATGCTATGAAAACGATCATCTCTCAACATAGAAACCATTTTCTCCTAATACTGATCAACACTCGAAGATGAAATTATTACAAATTAGGAGCAACCAACACTCAAGGATCGCTCTATCGGCTGCAGAGCGGTCTCAACCTGTTTCAATGTTAAATTTGTCACAACGTGCATTCTTAGCATTCAAGCTTTGTTAACGAAATTGCAACCACATTTCAAAAAGAAAGAAAAATTTGATAATAGAAGAACAACAAGGACAAGAGAAAATTTTGGGAGTAATAGACAATCAGATAGAGCTGTTTCAATTTTTTCCTTGGGTGTTACCAAACCAAACAAATAATGCTCTCGGATACACAAAGGAATATTTTGAAGGTCATCACAAGGTCAATGTTCAGCCACATTAGAGTTACAATGTGTCTAGTAAAATGCGATTTTACAAATTGAGAATAAGATCCTTCAATCCTAATGTCCTGTGATTGTGGTTTATGAGAAATTTGGATAATCTATAAATATTTTCGGATGATGTTAAATTGTATAATGTGCTTTCTAATTGAATTATATTCAGTTTCTTAAAGACGATATTGTATAAGATAACAAACATTTGAATATATCATGCACCAGCAAGTGTAGGTCAAAGTACTGGAGAGCAAAAATTCAGAATGATAAATTTCTAACAGCTGTTACCCTTAATACTCATTTGAATTCAATTTATTTTTAACCCCGCCAATTTGAACTACCAACTCTACCTCTTGGTCATCATTGAACTTCACTCAATTTACAATACACCACGAAGTTTTACTTCTATTAGTGGTAAACTTTTAGCAACTGCAAATTCTTCACGACAAGTTAATTCTTACGAAAAGGATTTGATGGAAACCAGTATTCTAGAGCGGGTGCTTACTACGTTACTGAAATTGAACCAGTTGGATCTCCACTAGGCTAGTGGACCCAGTACGGTAGCCGTACCAAGTTAAAGTCCTAGACTTCGGTACCACATTGATGTGGTTGTTGGGCTGCATGGTGTAACAAGTCATCCGAGTACGATTAGATTCAGTACATCAGCTAAACGCTAGGTCTGTTTACTGAGCACATCCTCAATAATGCCTCTAAAACAAGCAAATATTTCTATCGTTACATGGTCAGTACATATGCCTTTGGCGGTTGAAGACGCCGGAGAAGCTGAGACTGGAATTAAGTGGAAAGAAACTCGTAAGTACGTATTCAACTGTCTGGATGGTATCAGGCAAGTTAAAGCAAATAGCAAAGAACTCATTGATTTACTCAAGAGAACGCTGACAAAGGATCAAGACACGAGTCTTTAAACCATCCGTTTGTGTGCTTGGTCTATCTGGTCGACTACGCTTACTGCAAGAACCTGAAGATTAGTGTGGAGATCATGGAGGCAACATCAACTTCTGAAAATTAGGTTTGTTAATTATAATTTATTTTTAATTTTGTATTGAATTAATTAACAATAAATAAGATATTAATCAAAAAACTTTCTGAATTGATCAGATGTACTCACGTTTCAATTAATTAGTAGTTATAGCACGATTTTGTCATTATTAGAATACTTATGGAGCGTTTTTGGGAACAAAGTGTCAAATCTCTTAACATCTTGCCACAGGTATTAGGTCGTTTGGTAAAATGACTACTACCCCTTCAACCAGAAACTTCTGCAGTTAAGGCTGTGCACCTGTAGACGTTCTGGTGGTCCCAACAAGGCGCTAATATGAGCATTTGAAATTTCCTGCGTACTTAATTATACAATTATTAAGTCTGGTGAGGCAAGTTAAAGCTTCCAATAAAGTTAAAGTAATAATTTACAACTACTAACACTTAAAAAATTTAAAGTGATTAAACACTCACCCAATGATATGAATTTGGTTCATTTTTGGAACCCCTACATAAATAATCCAATCTAAATTTTATGATCATCTTTATCAAATAGAAAATTTTTCTGTGCACTTTAGAGGCTGAGTGGTTGGGCATCTTATTTAACAATGACTAGTGTTTGAGTATTTCTGAATTTGTAATGTAGATCATGCAATGCACACAGATCGAATTACCACCATTGCAGTGAGTGTTGTTTTATATACGTCAAATTACGACGTTTAGTGCTCAAGAACAACGTGTAATCATCCGTTTTCTCCTTTTGCGTGATGAAACGCTCATCGAAATGCATCGCCAATTGAGTGAGACATGCGGTGAAGACGTTATGGATGTTAAAAATCTGCGTTTATGGGTACAAAAATTTAAAGGTCTAAAGTTGTGTGACAATGAACCGAAGCAACCTCTGCCATGAACCAGCCGGACTGAAACCGTAATTGCGCGAGTGGAACAAGTTGTTATGGAAGACCATCGGTTGGGTGTGCGTGATATCGCCTCTAAACTTGCCATTTCCGTAAGATCTGTTAAGCCCATCTTGCATGATGACCTGAAAATGCGAAAAGTTTCTTCAGGTGTTGCACTCCGGACATGTAACACGTGATGCTGCCATGAATTTCCAACCATGAAGGATGTTCTCCGTGGCCGCTCGTTTTCCAATTGAGCCGCTGTTGTATCAGCGATTTTCCAGTGGGCAAAACATACTCCCAAAGAGTGTTCTCAGCAGCCATGGAATCATAGCGACGACGTTGTCGAAAATGTTTACGTCTAGGCGGAGATTATGTTGAGAGGTAACAGAAGTTTCAACATTCTTGGGCAAGTGCTTTTCAGAAAAAAATTGGAGAGCTTAGAACTTGAACGTACCTCGTACAAATTTAATACTGCAATTGTTTTATTGTTATTTGGCACGTATAAAATCAACTTCCAAATTTCCACGAAATATCAAAAAGAAATGGAAACTAGAAAACACAACCATTGCAAAGGGAAACTTATGTAGGTTGAGTGAACTTAAAATGAAAAGTTAAGCCCCTAAAGTCATTGGCGTCCCTAAAAGTTTTGTTTTATCTATACCGCTTTACAACCTTTATATCTGGAGCATGCCAACGACGCCCTCTATTACACCGGCCCAGTACGCAGACGACACGGTGGTGTTGTCCAGCTTGAGACAACCTATTGAACCTCAAGACTTTTTGGGAGAGAGGTACCCTGGAAGGAAGAGATTAACTACCTTGGGGCGATTCTGAATAGAAAGCTGGAGGCGAGATCAATGCTTGGCTCTCTCTTTTATTCTTGGAATAATCTTTTAAAGTATCTGCTCAAGTGTTACTATTAATATCATTCCAAAGATCACCGAAATTTGAAGTAAAATACCCAGAACGCGTAAATATCGAATACTGCATAATTAACTGGCTTGTTTAAATTTTTCTAGCTACTGTATGTATATATTTGGTTGTTGCATGTAATTTTAACTTAGTATCAACTGTCTGATAATTTTGGGGTTTTTATATTTTAATGTACAGCCTTTAATAAGATGGGCATACTAAACCCATTACTTTACATCCTTCTTTTTTCAAGAAGACGAATGACTCAAATCTTCCAACTGTAGGCAAAAAACTAAAAGAAGAATATATGGTATTGTCTCAACATTAAAGTGCTGTTGCAAAAATTGTCTGCTTATGATTTTAGGACAACTTTGTAGATATGAAAATCAATCTGATACATTTACTATTCTCAAAAATAACGAAGATGTTCTACTTTAAATTTCTTTTACAAGAATACAAAGCAGCATTGTGAAGATTTAATTTACTATACAAATTATTATAAATCAATAATTAACAGAAAAAAAAATGTAAATATACTTTTAGCATGACCCTAAGATGCCCTTATTTTTATAAGACTCACATTCGGGTACTGCTGTATAGACAAGGAAATATATGTAAAATACAGAATGAAAACACCATTGTTTAGAGTAAAAATAGAAGAAGTGTATCGTAAACCGTTTGTTCAATCTACAAAATTGCTTTTAGAACTAGCAAAACTGATGTTCCTAACCAACAAAAAATTGCTATAGAAATATAAACAAGAACATGAGTATTGTCCTTAAACAACGGCCCTCAAATTAAGGTTTCTCTAATGGCTACTGCCTGTTACTCACGCCTATTTTTAGAATTTGTTTACTTATTTATACAGGGTATACACAAGAACTAGTGACAAATATACAAACTACATTAAAGTGTAGGCGGCAGTTAGGGGACGCGGTGGCTCAGATGGTCCAACCAGTTGGCTCTGTCATCTAGCCGGCGCGCGCGAGTCCGAGTTTCGCTCAACCCAAGAGTGTGTATGAATGTCCTAGAATAAGTGCATGCTAGTGGGCACAATAAGCCCTTGAGGTTGCAGTGCCTGTAAGTGCGGCAAAAAAAAAATACAGCAGTTAAATTTATTCTATATGCAGTAAAGAACGCCTTGCGCCACTGAATTCACCTCTGTTGTAATGAGACTTTCTAGACTATCCAAGACCACGGGGCCAGAACCCAAGTTTTAAATCTTCAACCCCTACGTTAGAAAAGTATTCAGAAAACTTTAGACATTTTGGCCAATGGAATGGAGCTCCGTCTTGCTGAAAAATAAAATATTTAAAATTAACATGGTAGAAGAGTACCATCTTCTATATCTTGGAGCATGCGGCCACAAAATTTGACACCAGGCTATACCAGTTATAGGCGGTATGGTTTGAAAAATAAGCGTCACTTCAATACGTGCAGCAGAGTTGGTGCGATATTTTAAATTTTCTTGCATTCTTTTCCAATATACGCGATCAGCTCGAGCATGGATAATTAGCTTGTCCAAAGTAATTTACAATGACAACACCGCTTCCCCATTACAAGTTCAAAGTGAAAATTTAAAAATCTTGTACTGCGCTCTGGAAGTAATATTTGAAACTTTAAAATCTACTTTAAACTTTTTCTGGACCATTTACACAGAATATATAGTTAAAGAGCAAAATCGAGTTAACCTTTTTGAATCACCCTACATTTTAATCTGGTTTGGATCAATTTCTAAACATCTGAATTTGTAGCAATCAGCTGAAGTTCTATTTATAGCTCTTAATAAGTTTCTATGTATGTTATCGATGGTAATTCCACTATTACGTTTTGGAAGACGACGCAACAAATAATTTGTATTCAGGGCGTTTGTTATTTTAAAAATGGGACAAACTATTTGCTGCTGTGGGTTACATAATAGTTTTTTTTTGAAGCTCAAATAGGGCAATGGTTGAACGTGTTTATTACTTAGTTCGACCTTAATAACAATTTGATGCTGGATCTGAAAATATTAAGTTGTTCTATACTTTAAAATTAAAGATCTTTTTGAGTAACTACTTAATAATAACCAAATAAAGATTTACTTCTTCAGATTTTGGTATAGTAAGAGCGACTATCCCAAGAGAGCAATGACGCCTGAAAATTATTTATGAGGTTGTCTGTTGAGCTGACGATTTCGCACACGCACAACAAGATCTAATTAACAACCCGGCGTGATGGAAACGAGCAGGACTTGTTTGTACTGATCCAAGGTCAATGTCGAGTAGTTCAGCCTCTAGAGTTGTAGAGTCCTCATTTCTAAATTTTGGGAATTTAAATTGAGAAGTTTTATTATTTGAAAATAGACCAACCTAAAAGCGTGATGTCGAAGGTGTTGAGACACCGGTTCAGGGGGGTCTCCATGACGTCCATGGGCAGCTGCTTCGTCCTGTTCATTTTCGTGCACAGGCCGGACATGACGTGCCCCAGTATCATTTTGCGCGAGCTTGGCATTTCCCCTTTAAGCTGGAAGTGTTACGCTGGTCAGGGTCTGAAACCGACTAGATGTATCGATGCACGTTATTAATAAACTTGCAGAACAAACAACAAATAGTGAGAAGCGCGATGCAGCACTCACTCTGTTCCGCAAAGGGGTAGGCGAAGGCGGCTTGTGCTATTTTATTTGTGCAATATGTTGGATCGGTTGGACACACGGGCAGACACGCACAGTGGGCAGAAATACGAAGGGACTGTGTAAAATGCGCACGTGCTTCGGAAAATCGATTTCCCGACAGACTTACTAAACCGAGAGAGCCGAATCTTTCGATCGTTATTTGTTGCTTTCGGCGGGTCAAAAAAATCAACGCATTTTTTTTTAGTTTAAGCATGTTATGGAAGTTATTGAAAAGTTATCGTAAAGCTAAATCCGAACTTTTTAGAGAGTTATAACTATAGGGCGCAACCTTACAGCATTGCAAAGTAGTTCAGAAAGTGCGACTACCAGAGGGAGAGCTACTGCTAATAGGGTAACACACAGAAGCGATTTGATTGCAACAGAAGGGATAACTTTGTTCACTAGTTCAAAAATAAGGCAGAATAACGTTCTGAACAGGGCATGAAGGACCTAGCAACATAAATGGGCGTGGCAATATCAACAACCAATTAGACAGAATACAAGGATCTGCGCTGTAAGCCTTTTATCTTGTATAATCGCCAACTGTTTGGAGTAGAAGAACGAGATGAACTGAAAGATTAGATTTTATGCTTGGATAATGTGCTGAAATTCGTCAAGAAGATCTGAAGGTAACCGACAATGTGTTGGAGACAGCTCTGGAACCGCTAGAAAGGCGTATTTGTAATCAGAAAAAATTATAAACCACTTAGACTCATCCAACCAATAATTAAGTTCGTTGAACACCCTATAAGTATACTTACTTTAATCATAATAATAAATATTGCCCTTAACTCTCATAGCTTTCCTTGTAAAATCAATTAATAAAAATCATAAAGAAATATTTGACTAAAATAATCAACAATATCCTTATTGACCTTCTCTCTCCCTCTAAATTTCGCCCTGAAAAATCAAATTATTACGAAATTTTTTTTCTGTATATTGCTGTTCTGATATTTTCTCAGTTTTCAGTAGAGTCGTTCACATTTGTTAAGAAGTTAATTACAGTTAGTTACTTCGAACTATTGACACCATCAGAGCTGTTTTTCATGTTGGACGAGAAACATATTTTTAATCATTTGTATATTGAACAACCTCTACCTTAGGAGTTATTATCACCCAAACAGTTACAGCAACAGCATTTCTGAATTTAAGGTCAAATATCGTTTTGAGGGGTTATAGTTGCTCTGCCGCTTACTAAATTTGAAGAGTATTTGCTGACGATAACGTTGCTCTGACACAATGTCTTGGTCTTTATATTGCCATTTATTGGTTCGACTCTAACTCTTCTAGTTTTGTCCTCTATCAAAGAAGATCTTTAAACCGCTAAGAACAAATAGAAAAATTGTTAAATAAATTATTACTACTTTATATTTAAAAACATTTTAAGATTTAATAGCATTTTATTCAGTCTAGTAATCCTCACTGCGTCAATTCCTGGATTGTTAATTTTCCCTATTAGTAAACTTCTATTTTGATCATTTCTTTCAATTTCAATCCTTATAACATAAATTGATGGTGGACCAATAAAAAATCCGCTACTTTGTTTTTGTACAAATTTTTACTCTTTTATACTTCCCTTAGTTTTAAACCTTAAAAGTCTAGGATTAACGATGAAAATTAAGTCCCGGTACCCTTTGAAGGTTTTTCCATTTATAGAAATTGCCATCAGATAGCTAATGCTCTACAAGAAAATTTAGAACTTCTTATATTTAATATATACATCCGCTCTTCCTACAACCACGAGCATATTTGCAGATGACACAATCATTTTTGCCATAGAAGATGTCCTAATAATATCAGCATGTCTACAAAACTTCAAAAATAGACAAAGAGAAAGTTAGAATTTATTCAGCAGAATCTCTACAGCAATCATCAACAACATACAGCTCCCGGTATCAACAAATGTAAAATATCCTGTAATCCATTTCGAATCAAAATTTATTTGGAAAGAACAGTTGAATTGGGTTTTAGAGATTTGTACTATCTGCTTAAAAGAAGATCCAAGCTGTCACTAAAGAACAAGAGTCTAACATACAAAGCTCTCATTATGGCGTGATGAACTTATAAGCTCATCGAGCTATGGGAATGTACCAGAAAATCCAACAGAGTTATAATTCAGCGATCATAATCAAAAATCCATAAGCAAATGCTGCACCGAGACTTAGGCATATCATTCACAGATGTAATGCAACTATCATCACAATAGACTTAAAATTCCTACAAATCATCTTCTACAACCACTTATCCAAGACCCAACCAACAGAAAATCAAAACTGGTGAATGGACCTAAAGAAAGGTAGCAGAGGTCTGATCACTGGAGGAGGCCTCCTCAGGACATGAATGATTTAGTGTTAAGCGACTTCTAAGCCAACATAGAATAAGTAATTCTGAATATTACGCAATAAAAAAATAAAAACATATAAAGAAACAATTAGAAGAGAAATTTAAAATTAATTCAGGATGGCGAAAGACTTATAAGACTACGTCCTTGCCAGTTTTGAACGTTAAAGCAATTATATCTTCGGGTGCAATTTCTTTTTTAGGAAGTCAACAACTCGCTGCGGTGCTTCTATTACTTTTACTTTTTATTTTCCATGCCGATTTATTTTAAGACTACATCGTGTGAATCGAGGATAATTGCCTTGATCGATTCATGTGGCGTCCAAATGCCGAGTCGAAAGACACATCGAAACTAGAGCAAACAGGGTTATGTAATACATTTTAAGTGCTACAGCAATATCTCCCACTGATTGAGCAATAGCCTTGACAACACACGAAGAAGAGCGCCTAATTGAACTTAACGTTTCAAATGATTAAACCAGTAATTTTTAATCGTAATCTTTCTCTTCTTTCTGATAAGCTGCGCCTTGAATTATCTTAAATTTAAAATGCACAAAATTTAAATCTATATAATTCTCAAGTGACGTCGTGTACAAATTAAAAGAAAACCTAATTAAATCGGAAACAGGTTTCTCTGACTAGAAATAGATTATCTTAAGCAGCTGCTTTTCAGGTCGATTACAATCCCTTTGTAGGGTATCAAACTAATACTAACTGAAAGTTGGTAATTATTAAAAGTAAATTCTACGAAAAAGAGTAAACAACCTGTAACTAAGTTTAGTGCCATTTGAACCATACCACCCCTATCTGGATGTAAAGATCCAGATAATTCCAGCCGCGGACGTATCACACGTTGAGCTAATCGTAGTCTTCCGGGTCTCTCGAAAAAGAACAAAAAGAGCAGTGATAAAAGATCTGTTAAAAGCCTCGAAAAACAATGGACAAACTGACATAGGTGTTATAAAAAAGAAAAAATGTTTGTATAACGTGAGTGTGTACAAACGCATTGCCAAAAACAAATACTTGCTATTACCCTTCTAGAAAAATGTCAACAGAAATGCGTTCCCGGTCGGATTGCTTTTGGCGGCCCCTCATTCTGTTCACAGAAGCAAATACTGCCAGTTTATAGACAGTAGCTAACCTGGGTATAGAAGTATTTATCCAATTAATTAGATGACAGATTCCTTTACCATATTATCAAATGATGAAGACAGATCGCGTATAATTTTTGCATGATAGCACAATAAAGACATTAAAATTTAGAGTGATAAAAAAACTAATTTAAAAAACATAAAAACAAGGCCAATAAATTAAACAAAATTAAGCCTAGAATCAATAAACGTTTAAAAACTCCGAAAAAATTACGCAGCTATTAAAACAGAAACAAAGTCGAACATTCTCAAACACATCATGAATATTTATCTTTGTTTATATAGCTTCCTTCTTATTTTTAAATTTTTTAGCATGAAAACTTACGTTTAAATTTGTATAATAAAACTATCGGATTTTAAAACAGACTTTAGACACAAAAATATTTATGTATTTAATTTTTTGCTGCAGTCTGCTGTTAAAGCAAATTATTAGTGTTTAAATGAACTCATTTAAATACTTTAGTGGTCTCGTCAGCAGTTGCAGCGGGACGTCTTTCAACTCGAGCAATTTCAATACTTCTAAATGAACTCAAATAATAAAAAAGCAAAATTACAAGCACACCTATATTGTCCTGCTATAAGTTCTGTTTGACATTCTGGTTGCTACCGATTTATAGTGGGGTGGATTGGTACGCCCTGTTCTAGTTCTGTTCCTTCTAGTCCCATGCCAGCGCTCTTTAGTACTTTATTATGAGGAAGTCTTCAGATCGAACACAACGCATTCCAATAAAAAAAATCAGATAGATATATAAGGCTAAAAGCCAAGTAATCGCCTACAGATCAGCTGAAGACCTGACAATTAAGGCCGATGAAGAAGGACTACGTAACAGTCTTAATTTCAGATAGTTACAAGCGGCAAGGTTCAACCGGCTGTAATGCACAAGAAGAAGCTAAAAATTGTTGTGCTAGTTATTTAGTTGCTAAGACAATCACTACACATATGATAAATAAGTAAAAATGTCTGTTAACTTGGAACACCCATTTAATGGGAAAACGAATATTTCGACAAGTTTTAAAATGAACGAAAACATCATAAAAATAACCACAGGGAACATACTCAATGCAGAATAGTAATGCCATAATGGAGAGATTGTGTCTTAGCGAAGTGCGATAAAAAGGGTCGGACTAATGTATGGTTAATCCCAAAATCCTGTACTACTCCAGGACCAATGACAGCCAACCTTAATACATAGTAGATATAATCAACAGCAAGAGAATAAAAAACAGTCATTAAATTTCATACTACGGTGAGAAAGGATTATATTAATTCAATTATAAATGACTCTTGAGAAAAATAAACATCATTCAGATTTATTGGTAGACAAAGATGATGATGAAGTGAAATATTTCTACGAACAAACAAAGATAGCTTAAAATTAACAAAGAAAAGAGAAACTACCTTAATAATAGGAGATTTTAACGCACAGTTGATCAAAGGAAAATTGATGACTTCTTTGGTGCATTTGGACTAAGCGAGAAAAATTAATGGGGTGATAGGCCAGTGCAATTTTGTACAGCAGAAAATCTAACAGTGTTTAAGTTACCCCTGCATAAACAATATACATTAAAAGCCCCATGATTTTGTGATAACATCATCGACAACTCAATGAGAGAAATCCAACAAGACGCGTATCAAGCCAAGTTTGCTAATAAACTAAGAGAACGTGCAACTAAGAATCCGTGAAATTAATATTAAATAGTAAGTTTAGCGAAGCAGAACAAAAATAACACATACATAATAGGAACATTAAAAAATAAAAATAGAACTAAAAAATTGGAAAAACTTTCCAACAACCAACAAAAGAGCAAAATAATGAATAAAAGGCGGTAGCATAGAAAACAAAACATGATATACCTAATAAAAAAATTGTTAAAAAGATTTGAGAAATTAAAAAAATGGATGTCTGGTAACTATACTAAAATAAAACTATTACAAAAACAGACCTCTTCAACACACGCAGAAAAAGAAGAAAAATTACTGACAGAACATTTATAAACAGATAATTTTAGATTTAAACAAAAAACTGAATAGATGGAAGAAGTATATGTGAGAATTAATTAATAATAATATAACAAGAAACTGACAATTTGAAATACTAGAGGCAGGACCAGATAAGAAAGGCTGTAAGTCCTCATGGAATGTACGCGGAGATTTTGAAATAATTTGGCGACTCCGGAATAGATAACGGACATCTTTAATACTATATGACCAGTATTATACTGCAAGAGTGGTTGGAGTCGACATTTGTAGCCCTATTAAAAGCCTCAAATACTTCCAACTGTGATGACTTTTGCATCATTAGTCTAATGAGCCAAGTGCTCAAAATGTCTCTTAAAATCATCCACCGAAGAATCTACCAAAAATGTGAATTTGATTTGAAAGAGATAAATTGCTGCATTGTGAATACATTCCATTCTGATGTATTGAATGGAAAGCTGGACCCAGGAAACAATAAAAAGAACTGAAGAAGTAAATTTTTCTTAGACAATGTATTTTGTAGGATAAACGAAACCTCGGAAGGAGAAGAATATCCTGGCTTTGAACATGAGAAAATGGTTTAGACTCACATCCGTTAAACTATTTAGATGTAGCTTTAAAAATGTAAAGTGCTGTAATGATCAACAATCTTGAAAAGAATATGATGAATTGAGAAAAGAAAGAAATTCTGCTACATTAATTTATTTGCAATATCTCAAATGAAAAGGTGCACGGCAATTGCTCTCTCCAAGTGTGACAAAGTTGATGAAATTATTTATTTTTAAGCCTATAAAATGTTATAGTAATTTTTTTTGCGAATTGTATAACAGCAGTTACCGCTCGAGAAGTTCCCAATGCAGAACTCCCTCAAAGTTTCACCAAAATTATCACTTTTAATCAATTTTTTATATCTGGATTACGCAGAAAGATCAGTTTCTGGTCGGAGGTGACTAATCGACACGACAAAGAACTATCTTGTAGAAGTCTGTGGAAAGCATGGACTCGCTTCTGAGTTGTTTAGGTTTTTGCCCATGTGCGATGACCCGAGAGCGCTTGCTCTCAAAGTCAAGTACACGAAGGTGTCGCCAGATTGTTTGATGTGTCAAACCGAGCTTACTGGATAATGTGCTGCTTCAAAGGCTTCTTAATCAACAATTTACGGCCTTCCAAAGTGTGATCTATCGTCCAGATCTATGTCACCAAACTTGAAACTCCTGAATCACTTTCGAGCCGTGCTATGTAGCATCACATCTTTATCCTCAACTTTTTTCTTATAATTCTTCTTCTTTTTCTTAGAATAAGCTTGCGGCTTGTTTATTTATCCAATTACGTCTCCGTTTTTAACTTCTTGGGAAATGGAAGTCCACGATTCTAGAAATCGCTTCGGTGGTCTACCAGATCGTTTCTTTCTGTTGATATTCTTATAAATCTGTCTTCTCTAATTTGTGACACGTGTTTGTTGTAGTTTCTTCTGCTTCCCCAGGTCTATCTCACTATGTCTGGTATGTTGCATGTTTGTCGTATTACTGCATTTGGGATTCTGTCTCTTAAGATGTGTCCAGTTGTTTATCTTAAAACCTTTATTTCGGTTGTTTTTAGCATGGATTTGATTTTTGCGGTTGTTTTATGATAACTATAAGGTATTTACCTTAACACACATAAGTTAACCCAACTATAATCATATAGTGATGAAGAGTACAATACCTACCCAAATGAACATTTATGGAAAAAGTATATCGTAAAACATTTAAACTGTGTTGGTTGATGAGAAGGAACTTAACATTCATTATTAGGAAACACATTATTGCGGCTTTATCGAACTGATCTTTGAAAATATACGAGGAAAACCAAAATAACCACGAACTAAAGATGCCAATCCAAGATACAAAGAAACTCTGGTACGTTACTAATCAAATACTAAAAAGTCCTCTATGTAAAATATGTTATTAAAGGACGAAGTGTTAACTACCATGTAAAACTGGAAAATCATGACAATATACTCTTCCATTTACTACTAGAAAAATGTAACAACAAACGTTTGAAAAGAAGCTGTCTAACTAATCTGATGACTCGTTGTAAAAACTCTTTGGTGGAGGAGCTTAATACTATCTTCCTTAAATCTCTTAATTGATGTCAGAGATCTTGTTCAGTAGTATTATAACTTATTTTAATTATTATACAGTTTGAACATTTGTTTGTTTTAGTGGATCAAAAGCAGAATATTTGTTTTAGTGCTTTGAAATTACCTACAACTTCTATCAGTTGTGGGAATCACACTACCAAGTCTAGTGAATTTTCTGCCTTTATTTAGGTGTTGACGAAACGTCCTTTTAACTTTTACTTTTGTTTCAGAGATTTTCTCATTTATTTTGCTTAACTCTAAAAACAGTTTACTATATGGTCTAATGCGTCTAACACTACGAAAGCCATACTGGGCTGGTTCTCTTTGCTTTTGACTAATTCTGCAGGGCAAAAGGTGTCTTTCATGTATTTTTTCTTTTGTTGAGACGGTTTCACTAGATTACTCCTCGTGGCTGACCAAATGCATTTAATTTATTGTATCCTTTTTTTTGTTCCTTTGTATTAGTTGGGACAAAAAAAGGACAGTTTGAATGACGCTTGCTACAGAGCAAATTATGCTACGGGTGCGCCTGGTGCCCCATAACTCTGTAAAGTTTTCTTTGCCTTTATTGCGGAAGTTTTCTCCTCGTCAGTTAAAGATCTTGATACATCCTGCAAGCAAAGTAAAATCTCACTGGTCCTCGGGAGAGCACTAACACGTAGCAGATTAGAGCTAAAAAAGTTGCTACAACAATCGTGTTATAGTAGAGGACTTATACATAATTCTGGGGACATTTTTTCTGGTTAAAATAACCAAAATTAGTATTGGATGATATTTAAAATTAATAGGAGAAAATGTAATCGACGTGTAAATGGGGTGAACATCAATCAGCATCGTGTGTCATGTGCCACAAATGTCTAACCGCTTGTGGCAATGTTCGAGAGGACAAGCAAGGTAATTATGCTATTAAAATAATTATCACTAAGCTTACTAAGATTTACCAGAAATACCAGAAAACTACGTAATAATTATAAACATCTCAACATAGTCAAACGAATTTCACTTTTAAAAACCCCAACAAATTTTTCAAAGCCATCTTTTTACCGCCTAATATTAAGCCGGTACAATAGGAGCTTAACATATATTTTTTAATTTGTAGCAAATGTTTTATGTATTTAACTTGAATTGGATACCTTTCATTGACGGTTTTTCATTTTCACATAGTTGACTAAGTCTTCTGGCCAATTTCTTTTAAGTCTTCTTTGCACTAAGATCTGATTGTATGGTCGCCTTATGAGTTGTTCTTGCCCACATTACGTTCTTTGGATTTGTTAATGTAAAGGTATTTGAAAATTATTATGAAAGGTTTAGTTTAACATATACAAGGGCATCTAGCGAAGTGCCTTCGACTGTAAGGTTCTTAGTATTTTTGTGGTAGGTTTACTGCATCCTCAAAGTTCTACTCCACAAGTCTAAGAAAATTACTCAAATTTTAGACAAATTTTAGATCGTACTAAAGTAGTCATTGTAAGGTTAGTTTGCTTATAACTGAAGTAGGGAAGATTAAGATCGCCTTATTTTGATTTAATGGTTAAATAAATAAATTTTTAAATTCGTTTAGGGAACTTATTTTATTCTTTTGACATTCCTACAATTGTTTGTGCATAACTACCTCTAGCTTGAAGAAGCTGTCGTACTGTCAGTGGAATTCGGATTTATATTTATGTATAATCTAAAGTGTGATTTGGAATGCTTGTAGGTTTGACATCCAGCAGACTAATTTAGAGTATTTCTGCCTTGATGTCAACTATCGTATTATTTTTTATATTCCTTCAGCTGCATTATGATTAAAGTAGTTGATCTTTTGAAAATACGTATCTTAAATTGATTATATTTCTGGTTTTGTGTCTCTTTTGTGGTATACTCTCTTTTTCTTTCTCGTGTCGAATTCTGTAGGTGCATTTATTCTTACTCTATTATCTCGAAAGGTTTGGCTATCGATTGCCAGAGATAAGTTATTGGCCATTACCTCATAGTCTCGAGCTCCATAAAAGTAATCTGAAGGTGGTTTCACATTTCAAACTTACTACTCTTATTACATAAAATGCTGTCTATATCACAAATCGTGCCGAATTTAGAGCCAAATGAGTTAACCAAGCAGTTTTTGCGTCTCAATCATTATTGCTGACCGTTATTTTAAACAGAATGCTAATAGACTTAGACACCCGACTATTCGGTCAACTTCAGTCAGTGCTGGTCTCCACTCCTATTTGTGGCATCGATATTATTTACAAAAGTGACATTAAAACGACTTAAAAAAGCAAGAATGGTAAATTATATCATGATGTCAAGAAATTTGACGTCTGACAGGAAAAACAGGAGCGTGGCCATTTCTGTTTATTGAAGAAGTTAAGGAAACGATGACAATATTTTTCAAATAGTTTATTTATAAGTTGACAAACATCTGCGTGTAACGCTGAAAATGTTTATAACTATTCTGCAAATTACTAACTAAAGAGCGTATCAAAGATGCGCGTTATGCTTTAATTCATCTCCAAAAAGTGGTTTCCACTGCACATTGCATGGACGAAGAAGCCAGGTCTGACATAAATTTAATGACAATTCATTGTGCAACACGAGACATTGTGATACTAACTAGCGTGATCTCTGCGCGATACTGAAAATTCACCCAAGCATCCTGAGTCCATACAGCCAGCGTTCACTCGAACAACGGACTCGGATTAATAATTCCGGGGTCGTCTCGCTAAAAATAATTGAGTCACGGTGCTTGTCGTCATATCGCCCCGCACCAGAGATGGTGCGCGACGACCGGACAGGGAAAACAAACCTATGAGAGCCTTCACCTGTCAGTTTACAGACCGTGCTCCCACGCGGGGGGGTAAAGCTGTACCATCCTAACCTACTACGTTTAGAAGCTGCACCCATCCCCGTTCACTCTATGGCAATTAAAAAAGAAATTTTTGTATGTATTTGATATACGCCATTCAATTAAAATAAGAAACTGACAAGACAAAAATTTATGTTATTGTTGTTGATGTTTGTTATCAATTATGCGTAAAATAATGACAATTGCAATGCTTCTAATATGCATAAATAATGTAAGACTAATTAATTTAATTGTATTTGTTATGCATAACTGGTTAATAATTTTTTATTAAAAACTTTTTCTGTATTATATTCGATGGTATACTGAGACTACATTATTATTAGCAGAGAATAACTTATACTATCTAGAAAATGTTTATATAATATTGCATCCTACACACTTTATTTAAAAAGAACCTAAACCAACTTCTAGAAAAAAAGCTACAAGGAATATCTTTTTATACATCTATTTATTCACTCTTTTTGTAACACTACAAGTCTCAGAAGCATTTCAGTTTGTCATCTAGTTCAGTACTAAGACCACGGCTGTCTCAATATTGCAATTACCCTAGTAACATGTCTTTTTATCGAATTGTTGCAGTTGAGAAAAAGAAAATGGTTGCAGGGAGGGTAGATTGAATGTGCAAGGTAGAAGGTTCTGAGTAATGATACCATTTGAGATAAAAATTTACACATGGCGATAACCTTGTGTGAAATTCAAAGCACCCAAACAATATTTCGCAGAAATATTTTGGCCAGTTGGCACAAATTTCCTTGTTTCTTCGATGTCAGTGAATTGTTATACCAAGAGCACCTTGTTTTGTCAAAGGTGACGATGTTTTTGAGTAAATTCATGTTGTGACAGACCGTTCTGATGTCGTGAGCGTGTTTAATGGGCGCATGTTTTTGATCCTCGGTACACAAGTGTGGAACAAAGCGGAAAGATCTTGCGCTTATTCAAATGATCCTCAAAAATTATGGGGTTGGAGCTTTCAACTCCTTTCCCAACATTCTACGGGTCACATTGAGATCCTCGCGTACCATTTGACATACTATTTTAAAGTCAAAACGACCATTCTTCGTGTTAGCTTCAATTAACTCCCGGACATCGTCAAATCGAGTAAGGCAATCGTAAAATTGTTTGACAGTCGTCCCTTATTTTAGTAATAAGAACATTTTGGTAAGCTTAATGTTGCAATATCACTCACATCGCGTAATTTTTATTACGTTTTACGCCATAAAACGTGCTGTTATAAACTAATACAAATTATTTGCGCAATTTAATGAATTTTATCGACTAAAACTAAGTGATGTCGCCAGTACCATTTCTATAGCATAAATTCAGTTTCTTTTTAGACCTATTCTATTTCTTTTATCTAAAGTATTTATAACGTTAAGACGGCTTAAATGAAGAGAAATATAAAACAAAACAAAACTCGTGCCAAAATATTATAAGAGGGTGAATCAAGTACAAAGCTTCTCACGACAGAGAACGCAAAGCTGTCCAAAATGTTAGGAAGACTTAATGTGCACTTCGAAAGAAATATCTTTAAAAAAAAACAACGGGTGTACGGATAGCATAAACAAGCAGTTGAAAATGAACATCACGTTCGCCTCCTAAAAACCAAAATGGCTGAGAATTTTGCATTGTTAGCCGTTTGCTTGATAAACCCCGTTTAATGGTTGCTGACATTAGTGCTATGATTGGAATGCTCAGTCAATTTGAAACGTTATCATACTGAAAAAATCTACAAAAAATTGAAGATTTGTTCTGAATTATACTGGAACACCCTCTCTTGAGTCTGGACTTATTACCCTGCGATTATAATTTGTTTGGACCACTAAAAGTTATTACTTAACTGCGAAATAAAACTCGATAATTAAATTCGTGATGCAAAGAGAAGGATGGACATTCTCAGTGTTTATATTTGCATCTCACATAGTTTTTCTCTTACCTAATAATCATAGAATTTTAAGAAATAAATCAAACTTTAAAGCAGCTTTAGCTTAAGTCAATTTTTGTAGTTACTAAATTCTACTTCGTTTTAAACGTGTCCAGTTGTATTTTTATAGAAACCAGTTTGGTCAAGTAATAGTTGTGAGATGAGAAAAAATGCATGTGTAAATGTTTTACGTCCTTGTTGGAAATTTGTTGCCAAACAACCATTATACGTGCGACAAACCTTTGTATGCCTGATGAAATGCGTTAAACAGCCTGACAGATTCAAATTCTGCCGAAGCTTCCCGATACCATGCCCAAACTGGCAATTAATTCAGTGAACATTCGCAACGTCACGATTTTAATTGGTTTAAAAGCGGTTGAACTTGAGAGGTAACATTTTAATAGACTAGCAATTAGGCGATATGCAAAAGATTGCTAATGAGATCTGCGATAGCCATAATTTTACTTCTGCTGTAAAATATATATGGCGATGCGCACCTGACAAAAAAAGTTTCAAAAAAAAAACTACTAAATGTGACATCACTGTGTTCGTTGATTTAAATTTTGCATTTACTGAAACTATTTTTGCCGTACCACAACTTTTAGACCAAAGAAACAACGATTATCCAGTTTTTAAATGGTTACTCGAATGTATGCTTCGACAAACTCACCCGGTCCCTTTAACAAAATCACAACTGCAAGCAGACCGTCCACAAATTCCCATTTCAGGCAAGCCTCTTGGCCAAACCATAACTCTCCACAAGAATACAATTTTAAGCGGGCTTATTGACAGGACCATAACCACAGAGAAAATTTTTGATGGAACCAGAACCCAGACCAAGCCTTTTATTAGAATTATATCTTTGTCAGAAGAGTTATTCAACTTATCAACTGATAGTCCTAGGTTTTACCAAAATAATCTCCTTGGCAATCTATACACAACTACCATTTTTGGAAGTCATAGAAGCAAGCAGACACCTATCCTAGTCGTTTGAACTGCTGCAATATCTTTATGCCTTCTTTTTTAGCGTCATTTTTACATGGAGAAGCAAAAAAATGAAATGGCGATGGGATATATATGGGCTGATATGACAGTATGGGTTCTTATATTGTCGTACAGTAAGAACCACTACCTATATTCCTACAAATCAGGACAGCGCTGCCGAATTGCTTGACGCAAACTTTTCTGCGCGCAATTATAATAGTGTTGGTTCATCTTTTATTTTTCAGGGATTTATTTACGGTATATCAAACCTTGCCATCACATAGTTGTCTTAAAAGGTTGTTACTTTACTTTTTTAACCTTGCCGATTGGCATATTGACGCTATCACCAAATTAATACAAATTTAGGATCAATTCCTGTCCATCAGTTTAGCAACAATTGTTGCGCCAAACAATGAGTTGTTAAGCACAGCCCGACAACTTAGTGAGTTTACATGGAAATATTTTCAAGGCCATGCCTGTTCAAAATACATGTCAGATCACTAAATAACATATGTATGTTGTGTTTAAATACCACATGTAGAGAATTACAAAATGAGCTCTAAAACTTTTCTGACTAAGGTTGTATAACTTCAAATATACCGAAACTATAAAATTAGAAATTAGAGATTGCGTGACCTACTCTTCGTAAGTTTTGTGCATGGTAAATGCCACAAGAGTCTAAATAATAGAATCAACCGTGCCTAGCAAAGAGTATAGGCGTACTTTTCGAAAACTAAGAAGCAGTCAAAACAAAAGGCAAGTAGATATTCTAAAAACTATAAATAGTTAAAGTACCTATTGTGTATAACATCAAGAATTACAACGATATTAAAAGAGAAATCTTTAACGTCCCAACCAAAAAGAGGCCAGAAAATGTTTAACAAGAAAGTTCAAGTGTCTCTCAATTCATAATTAGCAATTAAAGATTTCCTTAAAAGCCAACAACCCGACTAGCTAATTATTTGATGAAGGATTGAAAATACGGTGATTGGTTGACCCGATATTTTTGAAAAAATACTAACCCCAAAAAGATGAAAATGCACTTAATTCTTAATTTAATTACCCTGTCGGTGTACATTCTGTTCACAATGTCGACGCCACAATTGTATGGCCGCTCCAAATGGTTTTTAGGGATGCATTGTACCTATTGGAAAACCCCTGTGAATGTGTGCAATCAGAAAAACTGTTTTTTGGCGTTGGAAACACCAAAAGATTGTATAGTGCGAGGTCAGGAAAGTAAAGAGTATGAAGAAGCATTTCAAAGTTGTGATCAAAAAATATTATGAGCACAGGCCGTCAGATGAAGGACAGCAACAAGTGCAACAACTTTGTCCATAACATACTTTCATAAATTTTGTTCATTATAATACCACTGGGAGTAACTCGAAGGCGAGTAGAAATGCTTTTATTGATCCATTTAGGTAATGAGTTTTGATGAGTTTTATCAAGTGGAGGAATTTGATAATCAGACTCTATTTTTCGAATATAAACGTTGGAGGATGCCACGACCATTGAATAGATCGGACAATGTTGCCAGTTGACTCAAAAAGCAACCTCGTATTTTCTAACATCCCCTACTTTTCTGCTTGCTTTCATCGTAGAGAAGAAAATTAGAAGACTCATACGCCTTTCGTACATATTCGTGCAAAGACCACTTTATAAATCATTAAAATCTTGTTCACCTTCTTTTATCATTAAAAATCTACTTTTATATTAATACTCGTCATCACAGATAATTTCTTTAAGCGACTTTTAACCTAATGTTTTTTCAGTGACTCGAAATTACAAAAAAACGAAACCTTAAAATTAAATTATTTTCTTCCTGCTATCATCAAAATTTATTTATCGCAGCGTTTGCTAAAATAACAAAATATGAGATTAAACCAAATATAAAATGAATTTTTTTTTATTGAAGCATCATAATCACGCAATTTTGCTTAACAGGTAGGTAGTAAAATGAATTTGTGACATTAGTCAATCAGAATACGAACTCTTCGATACCAACATTGTCGTGGTTCAAATAAATGATAATTACAAGGGTGCAGGGAGGGTGTATCCAACATAGTCTTGAACAAATTCTCAATAGCGCAGTAGATTGTCTAAACACCGAAGTAGGTTATTCCGACCTCGAAATCAATTTCTGCAATTTAGGAAAGCGGCGAACAGTGCAAATATTCTCCGTAGTCACTCTAGTTTCAAGAGACATCGGTAACCTTTATTTTCAACTACTTCTTGTCCTCAAATCTTTTTAAGGGTATTGTCTGCGAACTTTGTCTTAAGACTTTTTAAAATTTCAGACTGGTTTTATGGCTTTTATTATGAGAAACCTGATAATAATTTATTGCGAAGTAAATGAGAGTACTTCTCGCTCTAACATTGTGCTTCTGACTAAAGAAGCAGTAGTTTGAGGTACCCTGTGGGAATAACCCTACCTACGTTGCTCTGAAGTCGAGCTCCTCTCCGTTCGTGTCACGGCAAAAAAGAAATTCTGGTTTATATTTGACTGGTTTTTGTAAGATTGGAAAAAATGTTATTGCTTTTATTATTTATTAACAATTACATAAAACTAATGAAGACTGCAATAGTTGTTATTTATGTAAATCATATAAAACTACTCTAATTAATTTAATTGCAATTGTTATGCATACTAGTCTTAAATAAATCTTTAAATGCAATGAATTGCAACAAATTCTTATTGAAAACTATTTACAGTACGTAATTTCAGGTTTGTCAAGGTTACATTGCCACTGCAATTAAGTAATACCCAACAAGGCAGCATTTATGAAAATTTAAATTGAGCTGGCCAGCACAACCTTCGCTTTTTGTTAATTGATGTTCGCGCAGGTACGTATTTCTCGAACTTTGAGTCGTTCCGTGAGGTATAAAAGATGGAGAGCTTGCACAGGTGCGAGCATTTCAGCAGCACTAACAATGACGCCGTACGTATTCATCTTGCTGGTGGTGGTCCAGCTCGTATCTGTCAACTGCAAGACAGGTAAGTAGCACAACGATTTTAAAGGCTCGCCAGTTGAAGCTAAAATGATCGCTCCATTTAGACAACTTCCTGGAGATGTGCCACAAGAGCGACCCCAACTTCAACAGCTGCCTCTTGAAAAAGTTGCGGGCGGCGATGCCCTTCTTAAACAACGGCATTCCCAACCTGGGCATTCCATCCATAGAGCCTCTCAAGATGCCCCTGCTGGCCGCAAACGGCACCATCTCAGACTTCGCGTCGTGGTCGGCTGCCTTTAAGAACCTCACCATCAAAAACTTGTCCAAATTCAAGATCGATAAGTTTGAGTAAGCGGTTCGTTACAAATAAGGCTGATTCCACACCACAAATTGTTCCAGCACCGACCCAAGCCGCCCTTCCGGTGAAATCACTTTCGTCCACCCCAAGATAAACATCGAATTTGATTACGAAGTGAACACTGTGATGTGGGATACCGCAATCCTCAGCGCGGGAAAACTTAAAGGAAAATTTAGTAAGCAACACTTTCCCTTGAGATCACTGTTGGCAAGTATCTTTTTCAGCCGACATCAAAACTAACGTAAAACTGACCCTGAAAACCGTTATCAAAAATGAGGTGAAGTACTTTGCAGTCGATACGGTAAACGTGCACATGGAGATTGGGGATGGGTCGATGAAGGCGATCTCGAAGAACCCGCAGAACCAAGCAATGGGTGAGTGTGTTGCCATAAATCACCGGCGCCTTACGTGCGTGCTGTTTGCAGATGATACCGCAGTACAAATGTTCAATTCAAATCCCCAACACTATTTCGACCTCATCCTTCCTTTGGCCGCTGAATTTGCGGAAGGGGCCGTGCGGCTGGGCGGAGATAGAGTTTTGTCTTTGATGCCAGCAGATCAGTGGCTTCCAGAGTAACGATTTTTGTATATAAAAATAATAAATTGTTTTTTTTTGCAAAAAATATTATGTAAAGTAATAAGATTGTTGATTGTTATACTTAATTGTTTATTTTTAATCACACTATTAGAAAGCTCTCATTGGAGAGGCCTAGCACGATAGTATTCCATTTCCAAACTTCTTGAACATTTTGCGGCACTACAAAATGCATTGTACCATCTGCTCGTCAGTTAAGGTATGGTACCTAAAGTAAACAAGCTTCTTTCTCTTGAAGGTAGTTATGCGGAATAAATTGCCGATGTAGAAATGCCCAAACAATTCTATATCTGGAAAAACGTCCTCCTGTCATTGACAAACCAAGAATATTTTCGAAATATGAGGACAGTCATCTCCTTGCTTAAAAGGTTTTCTTCCATACACTCAAATCACGTACACAGTTTTTGACAAAAACGACATTATACCCGTAATTTATCTTCACCGACACATTTTGGGAATGACACATTCAAATGTAAACCTCTCTCAATACTCTTAACCCTGTCACTACCTGGTATCATTTTTTCTTTATGTACTACCTTAGTTCTCTGAAAAATTGTATTTTCTTGTTGATTAAGGTATGTAAAAGTTATTTTGCATGTATAATGTTCTTTAACTCCTTGTTAGGAACATAGGGCTTCCACTGTATTTTTCCAGCGCATTTAGTTCTCCCCATTCTTTTTCTGTTGTCTTGGCTTCATTGGTGATCGTTCTTTGCCAAGTGATCGACCTTATCTTCTTGATCCTTGTAGGTCCCAGCTCAGGGCTGTCTTCGTTATGTGGAGTGTGTGTCCTATCCAATTCTATTTTCTTCTTTTTATTTGCATGCGTATTATTAGTTTTTTTTCAGTAAATATTTACAAATTTGCAGTGGATATTATTTCTGGCAATTTAATATCTAGGATATGTCAGGATTAACATCCTTAGAGGACTGATTTAATGTTTGAATTTAAAATTCAGAGCTTGGTTTTCCTGAATAGAATTCCACACCGGAGGTAATGTGAGAAATTTATTCAGGTCTCGGTTTCACATCCACCGTCTGGTGTTACCATAGACCCTAGGCAACAAAACTGATCTGCGTTTAATTTACATATTGCATCGTTCACTACTCCAGCATTATTAAAACGTCGTTTTTAATTTATATCTTTAATGTTTAAGCGCCCATAAATTATTATTAGTATTTTCAAGAGAACTACAATGTTGCTTTCATCAACATATAATTTGTTTTAAAATTATGTCTATAAAGTAACATCAAAACGTTGAACTACCGTGACGCATGCTATTTAAATAATTTTTTAATTGACAACGACCTAACTATTAGCCTTTGAATTATTATACAAAATTTATATCAAATTATGGGCGCCACGCTAGTCAAATTTAAATTAATATAGTTAATATAATTGTTAAAAGCAATAATCATAATAATTTGATTGCCTCTACACCTTCAAAAACAGCTTTCATACTTAAACAGATAATCGGAATTGGTTGGCTTGTTGAAGGGTGATTGTGGTCGAAAAAATGGAGGCGTGTGGAGCACAGAACAGAGGCAACGTACTGGATGAAATGTATCAGCCAAGAACTGTAACAAAACTGACATTGCGGTGTTTTCGACTTATTCGCGCATATGTTAAGACACACGCCACAAACCCTAGGAATCATGAAGCAGTCTAGCTTTCTGGTCAGTTGACAAATGTGATTGCTCTTCTGCAAACAGCTAACTTCAAGGAACAGTCTAAAAGACAGGGATTTAATGCAAGCACAAAGAAAGCGCGTATATTTTTTTAGATAAACACTAAATACGCAAATAGAGTAACGATACGAGGAATGCTTTCCATGTCGAGTACGAACTAACATACATTCGCTAGTATTAGCCGCACTTTGGCTTAGAAAATTTGAAATTTTGAATATTATAATTAGAATTGGACACCATAAGGTCAGATTGGTTTGCCCATCGAGTCGCCAGTATATTTTGGAGCGAATCAGTCGCAGACCGGAAGACATATTTCTCTTCGTGTAGTAACGTAAGATAGATGGCCTGTGTTTTGATTGTTTTTATTCTTTATTTTTGCTTGGATTTCAGTTAAGTTAGCTTACAATAATTGTGTCACTATCAGAGGCTAAGAGTGTGATATCATCTGCGAAGATTGTCGACAGATATAGCAGTGGTCCGTTGACGCTGCCTTGGGGTACTCTAGCATTTGTGGGATAGAGTTTCTGTATGCTCAGTTTCAAGCTTGATTATGAAGCTTCTGATATAATAATAATAATAATAATAATATGATTATTATGGGAGCACCGCCTAATAACTGAGAGGTTGAGACTCTCATATATTCGCCTTCTCTGCCCAGTCGTCGCACACCACCGCAGCTATTATTACCCCTTGTTTGAAGTGAACGCAGGTACTCAATTATTTTCATTGAGTGACTAGGCCACTCGTTAGGAATCAGAAAACTACGGGAATTAACCCGGGTCTATCCACACCGCAATCCACGCCTCAACTGCGCGGCTGCTATAAAGATAGAACATAAGAATAATGAAATAGTTTATGGGGAGAAAATATTTAACTTAGATCAGAGACGAAAATGTCACATTTTGTTAAACGCTTGTGATCTCTAAACCTTTTGAACAACACTATGTTCAGTTCTAAAATGTATCCTCCTGACGCTAAATTGGTGATCAGGGATTATTCGTTTTTACTGATAATTGGTAGCTTACAGCTTACTGGCCGATAGAATTCTAAGTGATTTTAGGGTTTTAAATAGAACAATCTGAGAATACTAGGAGACTTCCAGGGGCGTAAAATCTTAGATGAATGTTTGTGTGCATTATTTTTGTTGATTATTAAATTAACTTCTGATTTTATATCTTTTGGGGTTTTTAAGGGTAACTCTTAAAGTCAATTTGTCATTTACTAATCGTTTAAATTCATTCTAGTCTACGTTTACTACTTAGGCTTGGTCGCGTTTGAATCATCATCGCTTCTGTTGACTGTCTGACAATAATTGGAGAATCTTCTAACGATAGATTAAAATAGATGGATTTTATAATGCAAAGGTCCAACAAACCAAGTAGTTTGCTTTGGTCAGTTGTCCCGAAAGGGTGTTCGTCTGCAAATAGTTGTTTTAAGTTGTTTGTTTCAAGTGTTTTAAGTAATTCACGTTCTTTAGCAGTTAGAAGTTTGGATCTTCAAATAAAATTCTTAGCATTGGAGTTCCCTCCTGTAATAGGTAGTTGTATCAGAGTTTTCTAGAATTTTCCATAAAGTTCTTGTCTGACTGCGTATTTTGGAGGACAATTCCAAATTCCATTATTGAAGTTTAGCAATCACGGTTGCAAGGAGACTTTACAAACTTCTTTGTGGTAGAATAGAGCTTTAGTCATATTTTTTAACTTTTGCATATCCCGGGATTGTTGGTCGGTTTCGTTTGGGGTGGCATTTGGTATATATTGGTAGGATATTAAAAGGAAGTGTGTGAGGATGTTGTTTAATGTTTTGCAAAACTTATGAAGAATGTATTTTCTCTGTAGTTTTAATAAAGATCGAAAGATTCAAAAACGTATGCATCATATATAAAAAATCGTATAAGATTATTTAGAAATAATGTTACACAGATAGATAAATTAATTATTTACTTAAAGCAAAACTTTTAAATTAAAAAATAATATTAAAATAAGGTGTGCAAAAATCAAAGCTAAAATTTTGATATTTGAGTGATAACGTTAATGTGGCAAAAAAATTAAAAGTATCAGATCTGAATAACTTATTCAACTTTAATAGAAAAAATTATTATTATATTGTTAGTGCAATCCCTTTAGAATAAAAAACAACGTAATAAAGGTGGAACGGCAAATCAGACTAATTAAATAATTTACTTCTGTCCAATTAACAATTAACTATAAATGAACTTGCATACAAACCTCTAGCAGCGAATTGTGAGGTTGTAATAGAGTTATAGGCGATATTTAAAACGTCTTTACCATGCGTTTTGTACTGCACTTATTCGTTTTCAAAAGGTTGCTGAATTACTACAATAGAATCTGCTGACAAAGTTCCAACCTTAAACAATACTTGATGCAGATTCGATACCCTACACGCTCACCCATTACAAATGCGACGATCATACATTACATGTGCCCAATCAACAGCGTCTAACTGCCAGCTATGTTGTTTAGTGAAATAATGCTCGTTCACGCACGCGCATTACAGTCTACTCTCATCGACTGACAAGAATTAGGTTAACAATGACTCAATGTTTTCTAAACAGGCATTTTATAATATTTTATATTCTGATCTATAAAATAGTACTTTGTCTTCTTTCGTGCAGTGAAATGGTATTTCTACCCTATTAGGGACTCCTAAAACTTTGCAAAAGCAATATATTGAAAAGCTGCAGACATAAAAATAATTTATCTGCTACTAAGCAATTTTGGTGACCTCTATCGAATAAAATCTTTTGCCCTTGGGGTTTATTTTAAAGATATGCGTACACGACGTTTTCAAGAGGTTGTATAGGTAGAAGTCGAGAAGATTTAAATTCAATGGCCGGGTGGGCCATGCAACAAGTCTATCTCTTCCAATCCATCTGTTGGAGAAGCTGTTATTAGGGTAATGGTAAACATTAACACCACCCGTCACACATCTGTTACTGTTAATGGTCATCATTAGCCAATAAAACTAGTGTCCCTCAAGAATTGCAGATACACTAACCGTTGTGAAAGACTAAACTTTCAGACTAAACCATTGTTGAAGATAAACTTTAATTTTCTGTAGGGACTCTACCTAGCGCCCGGATGACTGTCACGCAGGTTGATGATTCCATCCCTATCAAAGTTTGGTTCATCTGTAAGGATGATTAGTAGAAAATTCGCTCGCATTCCAAGTGTTCTCATACAAAATATCGAACACAATCGCCATGCTGAAAAGTCCCATACCTAAAATTTCTACTAGAACATGCTCTTTCCACCTACGTGTACGAATATTATTCTCAGTAAAAATTTGAACTTATAACAATTGCTACGGGAACGTTGAAAGTGCAGTTGTTTATGAACTGCGTTACGAAAATGGACCGATAAAAATTTGAGCGGCGTTGTCTTGTCATATTTTATATACAGTCACAAAGGGCTCATAAAGATCTTTTCTTATCCAAAGGGCAGATAATAAATGATATTTTTGAGAAGGCTTAGAAGAAGTGGAAGACAAACTTGGAACAGGAAAAACTTGAATATCAAAAATGGGCGACAATATGGAAACAGTAATAGCAAACTTGTGGCATCAGATCGTCAATTAACGTTGAAAATAATCGATCGCAAATTAAATTTAAACTGATTTATCTTCACATTTTAACAAAAATTGAGCATTTCAAAGCATTTCCAAAGAAACTCATGGGTGAACCAAAAGTCAATTAGAGAGTTTTGTTTTTTCAGTCTTGAAAGGAAGCCAGGTCTTTATTCGCCTGGTCGCATGTGATAAGTCATAAATTTTCCCATTCCAAAAAGCAAAGATGAGCAAATCTAAAATCCAATTTACGCTTATTTGGTTTTTTGACTGTCGAGGGATCGTCCACAAGAAATTTGTGCAGCTGAGACAAATTGTCAATCGAACTTTTTATCGAAAAGACCTTGAAAAGCTCAGGGTGAAGGTGGTACGCGAGCGACCAGGCATTGCACGTCCTTAGATACATTACCACGACAACACCCCATGTCATACAACAATTTGAATAAACAAATTTTTGGCAAAAATCATTTCTGTGGTTTTCTAGCCCCCTATTTGTCGTGACTTCTTTTTATTCCCTCGACTGGAAAACCGTTTGAAAAGATCCTATTTTAGTACTTGCAACGCGTTGGAAAACATTCCAGCAGAAGCTTTCCAGGGCGGCGAATAATGGGGAAATAACGTCTCCATAGATGTGTAGCGTTTCAAGGGAACTGCCTTGAAGAACCCAGCATTTATTTTGCAAAAAGAATAAATTTGTAGTTAAAATAAGCAAGTTTTATTATTTTAGTCAAGCCAAGTATGTATTTAGTTTTCTTTTTTAAATCTCGCTAAATATTGTTTTGAGTAAGTTTGACTTATTATTTTATAATTATTATTTGTACACTCCCAATTCCCACTTTCTACACTTTACTCTCCTAATTTAAATTCGAAAATAGTCTTGAAGGTCTTATGGTGATTTTTTGTTGTTTATTCTTACAAAATTTTGCTCCAAAAATCATCCAGAGTTCTCATAAAATGGTTGTAAAATTGAAATACAACATTAAATGCAGTGTCGGCTGGTGTTTTTAGGCAAATTACGAAGCATTACACTTAAAAAGTTATTTGCTTCGCACATCACCTCGTCCATGACATCAATTATTCCATAGATGTGTAAGTTTGTCAGATTATGCAATGTAAGTATAATTGTCTAATGGTGTTTTGCATTTATTAGGCGTTATAAAAGGTTGTCGGTACTTCCCAAACACTTGGTAATTTGCATTTGAGTAGTGTGTTGCTCAATTTTAAGGACCATTTACATTTGTCCACTTAAAAAAATGTTTATTTTACTATTTGAGTATTTGTGTTTTCTTTTCCAAAAATTTGCTTATAAGACAGAGTGAATCATTAAAAAAATAATAATTCCGCCTTCAAGCTTTTGGCTGAAACTACCAAATCAAACATATGAGGTTCTACAGCACCAAAATGAATAGGTGGCGTCAAACAAGTTAATGATATGATTATCTGACTTATCCTTTCAAAAATATATAGATCCCCAGATCTAGGTGAATCTTCTATAGGTCTTTCAAATTTAAATTAATAGCAAACTATTAATTAATTTAAAATTAGTTTTTAACATCTTTTCACAAACCTGGAAGCACCAATAAGATAGTGAATCTAAACTAACCCTCCAAATTTGAGTATTGGCATTTTAATTTTATGTTTACACCAATACTTGATTGCTTTTTAGAACCCCTTGTAGATGATGTTCCATCGCTTAAATTTCATGAATTGAGAACTTATTTATCACTCACATAGTGATTTTCGGCAATTTATCTTGTCATTAGATTTTTGTTGTAGTAAAATGGCATCATCAATCAGAATAATAATAAAATATTCTATAAACTAATTGAATGTGAACCAATGACGTAAGAGGTTGGAGTCCAAGAGTGCGTCCTCACTATCGGAAAAGCGGGGTTGTTACATTAATTTATGAGGTCACATGGCCATTTCCGAAGAGTTTCCATAAAGATTTTTTATTGGTGCTCTTTTTTCGAAATAATAATGTTCTTTGTTTTAGTATTTTTAATAAAGTTTCTATTCCAGTTACTATTCGGATACAGAGTCGTAATTGTATAATATTCTATATGGTGGATCTTAAACCGATCCTTTAAATGAGCCAGATATTCATATATGTTATCCCCAATGGTTCTCTTTCCTATTATCTCTTTAGCAAATTTTGCAATTATCCTCTTATAAATCTAGCCAGTAGTAACTTCTACTAGTTTTATTTTGCAGTTCTAATGGTCCTGTGTTCTGGGATGCTTTCCATATGTTCCTTGGAGTTTCGGTGCTTCAAATATATCAAACAGATCTTATCTAAAGACCTTTAATGTGTTATTCGTCACGAGTGCAAAACATGCTGGTACATTTTTCAAACCGAATGGTATTTTTAATAATTGGTAGCGTCCATTATTTGTGGAAACCCCCGTTTTGTGTCTATAGTTTTCTTCGATTTCAGTTTAATGATATCCGCTTTTAAATCCAACTTCTTTTCTTTTATTATCTTTACTTTTGAAGTACGGTACTTTACGTTGGTAACCTTTGCTGTTCATTATAGCTGTCCCCTTCTTTATCTTGATTTTGAAGATTCCTATTCTTTTTACTATGGCCTTTCTTCTTCCCCAATGACATAATTTTTTAATTTATGAGATCTTAGGTTTAACATCACCATACCACTTTCGTAATGTATGTTGACTTTTTAATTGTTTTAAGTTTTCCGAATTTAAACTCTAATGAAATTTTATTTTTCTACCAATCAAAGTTAAGATGAATGGTTCCTTACAAACATAGTCTGAAAATATTCTGTGTGCCCTATTGCACTTGCAATTAAAATATTTAGATTAGGATCTGTTAGTTTATTGTTTGGTAATGATTTTTTATCGTATTGATTCGGTTTTTCGAAGTCTGCATACAAAAATTTGTGTGTGTAGTTTCCATAAACGTAGCCACCATAGTTTTAAAAAAAGATTTAAAACTATCAATACCTTCTTTAACCTCTTCACCTCTTGCTGGACCTAAAACTTGGTTTATTTTAGTAACTGCTGAATTTAATCTTCTACGAAAAAACATACGTACACGCAGGTCACATTTGATATATTAAGCATTCTTGCATTCGGACCTAAAAGTGCGTAACTATCTTTATAGATTGATCTTGCTCACAGTTGTCTCAGTATATACATTCTTTAATTGAAAATTAAATTAGCGGTGTACAAAAAAACTAATTTTTGGGCTGAACCATAACTTTTATATATATATATATATTATTAACAATTATAAATTTACAATCTACTGTACATGGAGTGTTAAGTAAATGTGATGACAATAAATAAGCAGTTTTAAGAGAAACCACTCAGCAGTGGTACTCTTGCAGTAATCTTATTGCTTTAGGGGGTTCTCAGGTCGCAAGGCCAGGTTATGTTTAGTCGTCTCACTGGGAGGACGTTGGTAGACAGTTGGTGGACCAGTTCACTAGGATGATTACTAATTTTTTCTTTATAATTCCGAGTAAATCGGTGAATTTCTTCAGTAATAAAGCGAATGCTGAGATCTTCATGCAGTGTCTGATTTGTTACATTTCATGGTGCATTCACTATGGCATAAAGGGTTTTTGATTGAAATTGGTGAATCCTTTTAATACGAGTAGGTTTGGCACATCTCCATAGCTGAATCCCGTACGTCCAAACGGGCTTCAGGATAGTTTTATAAAGCAGCAGCTTATTTGATATTGACAATTTTGACTTTCTTCCTAATAACCAGTACATCTGGCGGAACTTCAGGTTTAATTGCTGGCGTTTGGTTTGAAGATGTTTTTTTCATGTGAGACGCTGATCAAGGTGTAATCCTAGGTACTTAGTTTCTGTTTTTGTTGGAATTTCTACATTATCCAAGGTGACCGGCGGACATACGTTGAATCGAGTCGTAAATGTTATTTGCACTGATTTAGTTGTTGATTTTAATACGCCATTTAGTAATTTTTAGTCGTTTATGGTATTCACATGTTGGAGATTTGCAGCTGCTAGGTAGGGATTTTCGTGCGTCGATAGGATGGCGGTATCATCAGCAAAAGTGGCGATAACTATGTTTGTATCTTCAGGTAGGTCAGCTGTGTACACTAGATGTAGGAGGGGTCCGAGGATGCTACCTTGTGGGACGCCAGATTTGACAGGGGAATAGTTGGTCAATTCATTATTGTATTTAACTGTGAAATATCTGTCAGTAAGATAGGACTTAAGGAGAAGCCTTTTCAGTTTATGAAGTAATCCGGTATGCCAAACTTTGTCGAACGCCTGTTCAATATCTAAAAATACAGCTCCACAGAACTTTTTTTCTTTGAGGCTCAGTGAAATTTGATTTATTATACTGTGCACTTGCTGGATTGGAGAATGCCCTTTGCGGAATCTGAATTGATGGTGAGGTATATGTGACAAGATATCTGTGTCGTTTAGCAGGCGTTTGAGGAATAGTTTTTCAAACATTTTTTCTAAGATGGGCAAAAGACTAATTGGCCTATATGAAGTAACATCTTCGAGTCGTTTAGCAGGTTTAGAGACCATTATTATTTGTGTTGTTTTCATAGTAGGGGGTAGTACGATAGACTTAGCATTCGATTATAAATAGTTGTCAATAATACTATCGCCTTTTTTTGGGAGCATCTTTAGAACTTGGTCGGTAATAAGGTCATAACCTGGTCCTTTATAGTTGTTTGTTTTATTTGTCTCGAATTGAATCTCTGCAGGTGAAAAAGGTCTGATAGGTAGCGTCATCTGACATGGAACGTCTAGATATTCTTTTATATCTTCATCATCGATGTCGGAGTGATGTGGTTGAAATACAGTAGGTAAGTGTTCAGCAAAGATATCAGATTTTTGTTTGTGAGATCTAGCCCAACTACCATCAGGTTTTCTTATCGGCGGTATATTGACTTGAGGTCTTTTAAATTTTTTCGTTGCTCTCCAAATGCTGTGATCTTCGGGGTTAAGATGCACCATGCTAATCTTCTCTGTATCGTTCCAATTTTAGTATATGTACCGCCGAAGCGAGTACAATTTTTATATACCATAATATAATTATAATTATAAGCCATAAATTTTATCTACTCAACATCAGGTGTGCTTAAGTATTATTTTTTATCATTTTTTTATTATATTTCCAAATAAAATATTCAGTGGCTAGGCAATCCAATTGTATACAACCAAATTGGCCATTACATAACCGCGTTGGAACAACAACCAACATTTTAATTTAATTTCTGCTTTATCAATATTAGCAATATTTTTAGCGTACTCTCTTTTTTCCTCTTATTTATTTTTTATTTTAACAATAACTGCTTTCCTAAAATTATTTGCTTCTCGATTTTTCAGGTCTTCACATTTGCATGCCTCATTTAATGCAATCTTGCAAGGTGCAAATTTCATTCGAAAACTTCCTGCTAGCACCGCTTTTTAAGCGAATTTGGTGTGCCACTTCGAGATAGCGGGACATTAAGTAGGTGAATTCAAATTTCTTCGATTCAAAGCCAAGTTCAGACACTCGTGATTGAGATCAGTAACCTTTAGCAGCTCGAGGATTCGCAGCGTTACAGACGACCACATCATGAAGCTCACCATTCTTCCTGTTTTAATAACGCTATTTCTTTATGTCACTGTCAGTGCTCGTAAGTAATTTTTCAATTATTTTTATTGTAAAAATTGTTAATTACGTACCAACTAGCGTTTACTAAATCAGTTTAATATACTAAATATACAAGAGTTATACAAAATAATAAAAGTATAATTAAAGTGTTGAAGTAATAAAATTGTGGTTATACAACAGAATATGAAGTTGTGTAAGAAAATTTAAAAATAACAGATATTTAAAAGGTCAGTCTAGCGACCAAAGTTCTCCAGGCCCAGTGAGACAGTCAATCGTTTTAATTTTTCGATAACACAGGTGTCCACTACAGTGAGAACAAGCATTATCGTATTAAAGAATTGCTTTGGTTTTTCAAAGTATTTGCATTCTGGCAATGTGGGCTACGCTGCTCTAGTCCCAAAAGATGGTTATCAACATTTTTCTTATCGAGACAAAGGCTTTTTTTAGCTAGAAAAGCTCCTACGCCCCTGTATTTCATTAGGGTTTGTTCTCCGTAATTTGGTGCTCAGAACTTGTCATCAGTGATAATTCGGCAAGGAAACGCATCACCTTTTTATTATAAAAGTAATCTTTAGCTACTTAAAAACATCCATTTCCATTTCAGTCGACTTCAAGTGCAGTAGATCGGATTCCAAGGACTGCTATCTATTCAACCTGATGAAACTAATCCCCTACTCTTTGATCGGCGTTCCCGAATACGACATACCCCAAATGGAACCCCTGAACTTGCCTGTGATGGTATTCAACAGGTCTTTGTCGGCCAACACCGAAATCGTCGCCATACTGAAGAACCTCCAGTTCCTCGGCTATTCAGACGTACAGTTCAGCGACATAACGTATGCTCGATTAAACATAGAGACAAGTACCATTTTTTAAATAATTGCAGAGTCGACTTAAAGACCAATTCGGGAGAAATGAAGCTACTGCAACCACAGGTCTTCCTGCAAATGGACCACTCGTTTGACGGAAAGCTCCTAAACGTTCCGCTGGGAATTAAGGGGAACTTCAAAGGAAATTTCAGTGAGTCCTGTTGGCGGGGATTTCCATAACAAAAATACTTAAGCAATGCTTCCAGCTAACATCAACAGTACTGTAAAAGCAAAGTTTCTGCCGATAAAAAGAGGGAACGAGCATTACTTTCAGTTGGATGACCTCAAGCTTGCACATCGAGTAGGCGACGGCCAGCTCCATATGACTTCTGAAAACTCCGTTTTGCAGCAATTAAGTGAGGCTTGCTTTAGACAGCTTACTTGCAATTCACAGCTTTGTGTTTTAGCTGACATTATAAGTAACCTTTTCAACAATAATCCGAGACTCGTGTTGGACTTATTCAACCCCCTATATAGTAGTTCCGTGGAAAGAGTTATGCAGTATTTAGCAAATCGAGCAATACAGCGGGTGCCTGCAAAGGACTTATTACCCGAACTGCAAGACGGAAGATTGTAAATTATAAGTAAATTATTGTTTTTAATTTTATGAGTTTATTGCTTTTATATTTATTTATTTTTATACTAAAGCGATTTTTACGCATTCTACCAAGTCGTGAAAGACAGCATTTCCAAGTTTAATATTTATGTTTCTTGATAACTACCTTTAAGTTTAATCTTGGGAAAAGTTTGCAAAGTAATCGCTAATTGCAAGTTTAAGATCTTTGTCCTAAGTTAAACGCCTTCGCAGAAGCTATTTTTAGGAATTTTCAATAAAAAGAAGTTTTGGTGAGGCTAAGACGTAGGTAAGGCTGTAGGTTAGATACCTAATCCACGCTCCCAAACAGTTTGTATGTCCAATCAATAAAATCTCTTCGTCACTACAAAACTGGTTTCTTGGTCCCCCTGGTTCCACTTCTTGGATCATCCACAACCCCACCGAAACTGCTTAAACCATTATTTCACTTGATATTAAAATGCGAAACTTGCTCTATAAACAACATTAAGTTCCTCATAACTTTCCTATGGATCTCCGCCTTCTTTAACACCCCTAGTTCTAATTTCACTTCACTCGCTAAAAAAACCTCCTGTAGTCTCGAAAATGTATCGTACTGGGATATAACTTTAAGCATACACACATAAATGCTAAACTTGCAAAAAGGTAGATTGCTAAAACATCGACCTCGTATTTATTAAAATAAATTTTTACAAAGGGCTTTTTATTTTTTCCTTTCGCATACAATTCCCCTTATTTTTAATATCCTTGATTTTTTCTACTTTTATCCTCACAATCTCGCACAACATTTTTCCGCTCCGAAGATGTTTCATGTTCGGTAAGAAAAATTGTTTTTAACTCATGCAAAGGATTTAAATTTTTGAAAGAGCCGGTGATGGCGTTTAATTAACTTTGGATTTAGTGGTACTACATTTTTTTGATAATTATTACTTTACTTTTGTCAATTGTTTTTCACTTGCTAGCTTAAAACCTGCATCATTAGAAATTCAGACTCTGCAGCAAAATTTGCACCTCATTACCTACTTTTGCTCAAGCTCAATTTAAATATTCGTTTCCAAAATGTCGAAATAAAAAGGAAAAAATGCTGCCTGTACCTTAGAACAACGACAGTTAAACATTTCTTCAAATTAACCAAAATATTTGTACACAGAACACAACGAAACCATCGTTTGTTTCTTTTTTTCTAATTCACCACAGAGCATATTTCTCTAATTCTCTTTAATTAGCTAGATTGATATCTTTACTTTCGGAATCTGAAGAGCTGCTTTCAGGGGAAGCTCTTTTTGGACCCCCTTCTCTTGATCGATCCTTTGTTATTGTTTTGGTCAACATGTATTCATCCCTCAGTCATATCATACTGTATACCAAATTTGATAATGATCGGAGCAGAACAACTCCATGACATTCCTTGTTAGTCAGGCTGGTCCTTGAGAATGGTTTTGAAGGTACAAATGAAGATAACTTTTAACATCATAATACTAACTAAAGAAGCGGGGAATATTTTCTTCAAGCATTCCCACCTACAACTCTTTTGGTTTACCTTAAGGCGTGTCAAAAAGGAATTTCGTTTTTTATTTGATTCACCCACGTGACATGAAAAAATTAGAAATAAAAATAAATAGATAATAAACCTTAAAAATGTAGTTTTAAAGTTAGGGTAAGAATATCAAAAGCATATCAAGAAGCTAGATGGATAAGGTTACAAACGACAAAGTACTGAAAAGGATCGAAGAGAAGCAAAGGATGTGGAAACAGATGTAGAAAATATGAGACCAGACCATTGGTTACATTCTCCGGGAAAAAGGGATTACAAAAACAATTATGGAAGTAAAAAGGAACACTGGGACGCCGACGCCACTAATATATCAACCAATTTATAGATGACGTGGCACAGGCATTTATGAAGAAATTAAGAGAATAGTTGGAATAAGACAAAATTGGAAACATGCACCAAGCCAGTCAAAAGATTGAAGACCTAGGGAGAGCGATCTATTAGTAGTTTGTACTAAATGATCTAGCCAGCATGAAACTTCTTTTCTTGCATCCACACCACCGATATATCAACCAAATTATAGACGTGAACACGAGAGATCGTAAAAATGAAGAGAAAAAGTGAGAGAAACATGTGTCAAACCAGACCGAGAGGGAAAGAGAGAGAAAGAGAGACAAATAAAAATTAGTTCTTAGAATACGGAATTTAATCTTAATGTATATATGCCTCCGAATAAATGTTAATCAGGAAGTTTGACCATAGCCTTGAGATATTTTGTTATTAGTAGTAGATGCAACATTAAGTAGCGTATATAATAACCAAATTATAACAGACAGATTAATATCCATGAAATACTGTAAGCGACCTTGAAAGATGGATTAAGAATGAAAATGGAAGATAACACGTATAGAGAAAACAATAAAGAAGGGAATATTTCTTAAACAAGTAACAGTAGACGAATTCTCAGGTATGGTTATATCACAAAGCTAAAAAGAATTTGATTTATTATACCAGGAATGGCACAACTTACCAAGCATGCAATAAAGAAGATATAGATAAAAACTTAAAAATAAAGATTGGATAAATTCCAAAGACATAAAAGAAGATAAGTAAAAACCAAAGTTGAAAGCGAAAAAAAAGTTATCGATAATCAAATGAATTATAAAGAAGATAGGTTAATGCCACCTATGAAGAAAGATTAATGAAGATGAATATGGTAAAAAGAGGCAAATCTAGAAGCGGCTATCAAAATTAAAGACGTACAACGATTAGAAGAATTAGAGACTATTGACATACATGGAGTAATTGGTAGAGGATGCACAAAGTCTAAATAATTGATTCCTAGAAGTTTCCTATTGTTAAGTTTGTACATTATATCTAGTCATTTTCATGATCTTCATTCTTGCAATTTTCACACCGACGAATCAACATATAACTGAACCGAGAATTGAAATGAAAACTTTACACGCCGTAAGGTAAATAAAGAGTTAATATTAGTTGAAGTATTACGCTCATGACTACAGGTACCTTCGCCCGTATCTTCGTTATTATCATCACGACAGAGTGGCGTAAAAAAAACAAAATACAAGATTATAGTAAGACAACAAGGTGATTGATGGAAGAATATTCCCAATTGACTGAGGCAACATCGTCAAAACGCAAGACTTGAACATATTGTCGAATAGACGAATTACTCAGTATTACTTATTACTGAATTACAGGACTAAGAACACACTTCTTCACTGCATGCAATATGATAATATATAGATATTGCCCATATAAAGAAAAACGTTGAAGGACAGAAAGTTGGCGATAATCAAAATGAAGCGTTATGAGTGGCGTTGAAACCACCATCATTTGACAAATAATGGAGATAAGAAACTGTTCATCAAAATTATCAAGATTCGTATTATAAAGTCTAAATTTTGTAAAGTCAAAAGATGACAGTTACGATAGATTTCACAGAGAATGGTGAGATAAAATTACTGATGTGAAAGTGTACTACAACGTCAATTAATCCGAATTTATGCCGAATGCTCATTTGTTGTAAAATCAAGACCGTTTAACACGAAATCTTGGATTTAGCGTAGGATGAAAACCCTCATCTAGGTTGTGATACGACCTTCTAAGCCCCAAAATCACGTTTGTCCAATTTTCTAGTTTGGAATAACTGGTCCGATTTTCTTGAGCAAGACAGTCGATGGCGAGGTCTACCACAAAGAGGTTTATTTCCAACATGAAGAGACTGTTGCTCACACTCAAGAACGTCTAAAACTCATTTTTGGTCATTTTGGACAACGATTGGCCAGAAATGGGGTCGATTGGCCGAGTTGTTTACCAGATCTAAACCCTTGTGATTTCTTTCTTTGGGGCGTACAAAACTGAACCAAAAGACACTTGAAGAATTAAAAAATACCATTGAAATCGAAATCAAAGCAATTCTAGAAGACATCCGTCACCACTCGGTATTGTCATTTTAGACACGCCCCCAACATTTGATAGTCAATGAAGGCAGGCACTTTAAAAATTTATTACATTAATTGTCGCAATGTGTTTAATAAAAAGAAACAACAATTATTTGTATGGATTATTCGATTAATTTTAATAAATTTTTTTCACTTATATACTTTTGGAACACCCTGTATTTTTGTAATTGTTTGTCTATTAATAAAAAATAACACATCAATGCAAGTTTCTAGAAAATCATTGCATTTAGGTTGGAAGTTTATCATAAATATGCGTTGTTTTCTTGTAATGTCGGGATAAATAGTCACCTCGATGACCTGCATCCGAATAATCGGTCTTCCCATTGCTAGTGCTAATTAATGTTAAACATGTGCAGCACATTTTGTTGCATTAAGATTATAATTGTTTAAATCTTTATTTTTATTTGCCTTTCCCGTTTGTTCTTTTATTGCTGTTTATTTGTTGTTTCCTCTGCGTTAAATTTTAATGCCCAAGAAACTGTCATTCGAATAGCCTGCCTTAATACAGCAAATGTTTGTGAAATTCGCCTATCTAGCAGATAACGAGCAGGCCTTGCAGACATTTGGCAAAAGCTTGACCACCTGGCTTTACGTAAAGCCCGTCGCTGTGCTTCATTCTAGAACGTTGCGTCCAGAGGTCCTCCAACTTTTCGAAATGCCAGCAGCAAAGTTTAATTGGTTTCTTGATGCAAAATTACAGGTGTAGTGCAGCAAACATCGTCATCATTAATTGGGGGGGGTTAGTAGGTATTATAAAACTGATAAGGTTGAAAATTAGTTATAAACAAAAATATTTGCAATGTAAAAAAATTAAAATCTTTCTTGTTGTTCTTTTTTAAATAAAATCAAATTGAGAATACGAGGACTGCGAGGAAAGTTTTAAAAATCAAATCCATTTGGATGCCGTTCTTCGGTGCACATCGCCTTTATTTTGCTCCGCGAGTTTTTGAGTTTCGAAGGAAGCCGCATGTACACAGGTGATGTCCAAAAATGGCAACCATGCCAAAGATTAAAGAAAATAAAGCTGTGTGAAAAGGTGATCGGGGCTGCATATAGTTATTTTGTGTGTTAAATGTTGTTTTGTGGCTAATGTAACGTCCTACTGTGTTAGGCGTTCTTCAAGCTACTGAAAATTAATTTAAAAAATCATTTGGATTATTTTCCGATCAAACCTCGTAATTATAAAATATAAGTATGCAACAAAGAGCAATTTTCTGTAATAACATAAATTTGCCTCATTAAACTTATTTAACATTGAAGTCGAAATTATTCACTTGCGTTACATTTGCTGCCAATTTTTGGTCCCCTTATCGTTTCCGTGCAGGCGTGCACGTGGGCTTGTTTTTCGCAATCCGGCGATTTCCAACCAGGTGTTTTTCTGCGGGTTCAGGCAGGCTTGCAAAGGGCCTCGGAGGTGCAGACCTGTTAATTTTACTTCAGTTGTGGTACGGATGCGGCAAGGTGCGTTCGGAAATGCTGCATTCGAGTGATTGCGGGGGTGACTTTTGGTGCTTCGTGGTGACTGACGAGGGTGCTGGTGCCGACGATGGTGGAACGCAGCCGTGTGACGAGAGAGGAAGGAAAGAAGAATTCTCCTCAAGGTAGGTTCCTAGAAGCAGATGCGCGGGCCGGAAAGTAGTGAGTACCTTTAAAGCTCTTCTAGTTTCGGGCAACATCGCGAGTGAATGCTAAACCGGACTTTTGATTGTATCGAAATAAACAAAAAACGGTTGTAGAGTCTAGGGAATTTGCTTATATATAACAATCGTAGTTACTTAGCTATATTCGACTTCAATCTTCAATGAAAAGCACGCGACATTTATTTAGAGACACCCTGTATTTTTGATACGTTTAATTACAAGTACTCAAATTTATATATAAAACTACATTTTTTTCTGTTAAAATTTTTAACAGAGATAAGTAGAAATGCGCAATTAAAATGCTTCCATAGCAGATACTTGAAGCAAAATGTGAGTACACGCGTTTCATTGAATTCATAAATAATGTCCCTTCACGTGCGTTAAAATCTATCGACCCTATTGCGTTTTACGTGGTTTCACGTAAATGAGCGCTTGACGCGCTCATCCCAGCGATGGAGGACGCCGGACGCAGCAGTTGCAGACCAGGATCCATGAGGATGCAGCCGGGGCGGAAAATGGTTAGTGTCTTTAATAATTTCTTGGTGTTGGGTAAATTTGATCGAATGTTATGCTTTTTCTATAGAGAAATCATCACTTTTGTGACTTCAATTAATTCTGAATTATCAACTTTCTTATGTCAATTCCAATATATTTCTCTTCTTCGATTACGTGATCATTTTTATTTCTGTCGGTCGGCGCGTTAACGAGTCGTCCGTTCACGGACATTATTGAGGGTAACAAAAAATTGTAATACGGAAACGTGTTTTCGGTGTTTGTGTGTGTAGTTACTTGAAGGGCGAAGACACCTCTATCAGTCAGGTAAAATAAAATTTTTTGCTAAATTTGAAAGTTTTGGATTTAAATGCAGGTAATATTTTTTTGTTTTTTACAGGTTTCAATTACGGCGAGTCACGGATGTAAAATAATTTTTTTAATTTATAATTTTACAGGGTTTCTTCAATTTGATTTGTTCCTGATCATCAACTTATTTGGTTTTCCAATTTTTAAGTATTTTCCCAAAGATGTCTGTTGAATTTATTATCATAATTTAATTCGCTTGTTAATGGAGCCAAACAAATACTCCCCCGCACGCTCCAAAATTTGTATGTATTTCAAGAACTGCAGGATATTTAAAAAAATTTGACGACTTTGTTTTTTTTATAATTTTTTAGAACTAGAAAACTACTAAGAGTTTTTGATTTTTATTTTCAGTAATTTAACCCCCATCTATACTACCGTCAAATATTATAAAGGTTCATTGATTTTTCTTCCAAAGTTGCCCTATTGGGAGTCGCATCATATAAATTCATACCTTAGCCCTTTGGGTTATTTTTGACGGCTTTACTATAATATTATTATTCTGAAGGACAATATATATATAAATGTACATTTTTAGATTTCTGTTTTTATATTCGACGAGCCGACTATCTTTCCCTATTTATTTTGAAAATTGTTAGGTTTTTGGATTTATTTTTTAATGGTTGAATTCTTATCTTCAAACATTCAAAATTTTAATTTAATACTCTCCCCCTCTCTCAAGCTTCCGTAGTGGAGTTTGATAAGATGATCGCAATAAATCAAATTTATTAGTTGTCTTCTCCTCCCCCCCCCCCCATTCGGTTTTATTATTCCTTCGTTATTTTTTGGACAACTTTTCTATAAGAAATTATTTTTGTAATAATACACCCGTTCCTGTGTTGATCTTTATTTTTGCTTCTATTAAATTATCTACTCGGTTGGTCACCCCTGCCTGTTCAAAACTGCCTCCCTCCCCCTGAAACGGGTCATATGGTAGAATCACAACCATCTAAATTTGTTTGATCGCTGTCTTAGCGCCCTCCCCAATAGTGTTTTTAGAGTTTTATTTTAACAGATTATTTCCGTAAAAAGAGTTGTACGATACCTCCCCCCCCCCATATATTTATTTTTATTTCCGTATCAATTACATTTTTATATCTATTTATGGAATCGCCCAACTTCCTCGGCTCAAAATTACGTTTTCTTTCCCCATCCAATTTATTTTTCAGTAATTTAACTTGCGCCCCCTAAATTATTTTATCGACGATGTGTAATATGAGAGCCATAACTATCTAAATTTATTCTCTATTTAGTCACCTACCCCATCCTCACTAGTTATATATATTTTTGTGCAAATGTAGTACTAACTCATATGTACTAATTTTATATTTACATCCGTCCAGGGGGTTGTTCCCCCGCCTGCCCCCTCCCCATTAGCATAAATTTTAGTAATTGAATCCTCATTTTATATTAAAATCTATAAATTGCAAGAACCTTTCCCTTTTTGTAATACCCTATTGGGGGTATCCCCCGTACATATTTTTTTAATCGTTATATTTTTGTTTTTTTATGAGTTTCGTTACTACAAATTAATTTTGTGAAAATAATGTTTTTTCTGTTTATTAATCTTAATTCATGTCACCAATGTGTTTTAATAGACCCCTAGTAGTTTTCTCATCCCCACCTAGTTCAATTTTTAGTAACGGAACCTCTTATCCTTTCATTTGTAGATTGAAAACTGCAAACTTCAATTACTTTTCTTTTTTTATAGTATCTCATTGGGGAGGATTAGGGGGAGAATAGATTTATTTCTTGTTTATTTTTCTAATTAAAGCTCACCCGCTCCCCGACACCCGTCTCTATTATTTATTCAACGTCACAGTTTTAGCTTTTTTATGATTTTTACTGTAACAAGTTATTCTTATTAAAATAATTTCTTCTTCTCATACATATTAATCTGTACAATTGGTCCCTTGCCTACTACCCAGTTAACTAGCAAAACTGTAACTTGGAAAGACTCTTGCTTTTTTTAAACATCTACATTGATTTCTTGTTTAGTTATCCTCTAATTATCTTTATATTTATCAATTTTTTGTCATATTTCTTCTCCTTTTATGCCTTAATCTTCATTTTTCTTCCCATTGTAATTTTATATATATACTCAGATAGTCTCCCACTCCCTAAGCTCATTTGAGATTCAAAATTGCAACTAAAGATTTTTCTCTTTCTCTAATTAATCCTTCTAGGGTGAGTAATATATGTATCTAAAATCACTTGAATTTATTACTTACCATTTTTTCCTACACCCCCTTAACTGTAGCCATTTCTTTCTCTAGTCAAGTTTTTCTTACCCTTAAGTTGCAGTTGCTGGTATATTACCCACCACATCAGCAATCGTTCAATTCAATTCTTTGCCCTTATTTTTCTCCACTTTTCAACAACCGCAGCGAATTTCTTAGAATTGCGTTGGCGTAAGCAGCTGTACATTGTATAATTATAGGGATGCGTGCGCGTTTTTAAGCTTTGCGTAAAGTGCTAACTGTGTAAGCGTAACTGCTGCAGCTGTGGCGCGAAATTCAAATGCTGAGCTGGCGAGCGCTTTGGCGAAATATTGAGCATGAGAGGGTAGGGGTATGGCTGCATGTGCTTTACGGTGTGGGGTAAGCATGTACCTAAGTATTATGGGCTTGGAATTGCATGCTATGCTGCGGTGCCTTTGGGGTGAAGATTATTCTTTAGTTTGACATAATTCGCATAAATCTTCAGCAAATATTAGTATGGATTGTTAGTGGAAAAAACAAAATTTAATCAATGAAGATAACAGTACTTTAAGTGGTGACCATGGTTGACTTGTTGTTATATCATGAATATTAATTTTACGGTATATTATTGAATTTAGTTTGCATATTTGTTAAATATAAAGTGTCCTCCCTTTGTTTTCAGAAAAATTTAACTTGATTCAATTTCTGTTTTAATTGTTAAAACTTTTGAACCAAATACTTTGTGGTAGATTCGACCTGGTCAAAGTAAGAATTTGAACTCAAATTGTTTTTTTTTTGTTCTAATCATTTAATTTATCTTTCTAGAAGAAAAAAGTGATCCAATTTATGGATAAGGCTGTGCATGTAGAGGATGTTGAAAAAAGCGGAAATGATGTGATACCAAAAAGATCGACCAATTTGGGCCGGATTACGACAAAACAAATATTACTTTCTTTTCAGGCTTTTTAGGTTACATCAACTGTGGATTACTGTATACCAAGGTGAGTAAAGTATCCACTGATGTTCCAAATCACAAACTCTGTATGATCTTAAAGCAGAAGACAGACCCTGTTGTGATTTTCCAAGTTTGCACTGGTGACCTACAACTGACGACCAAGGTGGAAAAACGTTAAATTAAGCTAGTAAGTTAACATAGAAGAGATTTCTCTGCAACTTAACGTTTTAACCATAGGCGTGGAATCATCGGCAGACAAGGGAGACATCACTACTCGATTAAGCCCTGCTTTGGACCAAGACTATTTTTAGACTTTTTGCATTATTTTTTACAATTAAATTGTGTGTAAGGTGTGTTAATTAATTCTGTGCCTTTTGTCAAAATTTCATTTGAAAACGTGTAAAGTGCGATTAGGTATCAAATTATTTTTCCTCGTCTTCCAAACAACAAAGTTATCCACATGGTTTTAATTGTTCAAAGTGTGTATTTAGCTAGGTGGTATTTAGTGAATATAAGATACGGGAAAAAATTGTGGCTCTTCTGTGTCGTTCCCATGGACATATCATCGAATTTTTTTAAGGTATCGCTTAATATTGGAGGTCTGCGTTGACTCCCATTGACGACGTTTTCGTCGTATATAGAACATGGTGCGGATATTTGGGGTTGCAATTGATGTCTTCAGTTGGCCTGGGCCGCCCCATTTTTCAAGGTTTATAAACCTGAAAGGTCATAAAGATCAACATCATCTTAGAAAAATTTTTGATACCATTTCTGATAAATTATTGAAGATAATGTACTTCTATCTAAAGTAGTAGCAGAGAATTAATTTGCGCACCTTGTAATGGAACGTTCACGTAACTTTGTAAAAATATATTTTTGCTAAGATATTAAAAATTGTATTTTGTTATTTGAATTATATTGTGGAATTTTGTTGAAGATTGTGTAATTTTTAAACAAAAAAATAATTTAGATGTTGTGATGCTAATAGTTCTTAAATATGAAATAATTTGAATCTACCTTGTATAATAGCACACTGGAAAAAATGAAACCCAAGTTTTAAGAAAATTTTACAATGTAGAGTTGGTGTTTGCATTTATATTCTTGCAAAAATCCAAATTTTTGCTATTACTAAAAAAAAACATAATTAATATTACGAGGTATACTCGAAAAGTATGCTTTACTACTTGTACATTCACATAATTTTAGCACTTTCTCTATTTTTCTACTGGACAAGATTAACCAACGCTTTAAAGTTCCTGTAAGGTTTCCTGTACATTTTATCTTTTTTCTTCAGTAGGTTAAACCCTTTTGCGATTAAATAAGGCACCCCGCGTGTATTAGATCAATGTCACCTGTATTGCTATACAATTAAGCACGACTTTAGAGGGTATTTTGATACTTTCTAAAACCTTTACACCTTTTGGCTCTCTATTGAGATGGAAATTGGCTTTTTTCAAAGCTTACCCCCTCCATACTTTTTGCACATATCGCTATGGGTGTTATTTCAACTTGGAAGACTAAGGTAAGTTATCTATATATCATACAGCTCCTTGTCTTTAAATGGGCGCTCCTTCATCATCAACGATGTTGATTTTATCAGTTTGCAGTTAAGTATGTAGTCTTTTCCTCATTATGTTGGAGATCTCGACATTGGCTACCGTTTACTGTGTACTTTCGTATGATCATTTGTTTTCAGTCTATATGCTGCTGTCAATACTTTGGATTCCACCACCAAGTAAAGTGGAGGGATTTAGCATTGTTTCTGTCGAAGCTATAGGCGTCGATGACATCGTCACCAGAGGTTAGAGACATATAAATATTGGTGTAACCACTCTCGTGTGCACCAACAAAATCATCCCTGATTTCGGACAACTTTTGCCTTTGTTCTCTTATAATTCTATACGGTCCTTGTTTATTAGTAATTGTTTTCAAATAGGAATTAAAAAGACTTGTGGAAAAATAAAAGGGAAGCCTATGTCCAATATTAGATGACAAAGGCTAATAAAATAGAAGAAGAAGGATTAAAGATCATTTTGACATCTTTCCCCATAGGTATTGACTGTTCGCTGATTCGTATTTAGTTTAAATCATGAAGGTTTCTTCCAAATGTGAACGAGACGATCGAAATCTTCTTTGGATTAACCAAAAGTACTTTTTTAAACACCACTTCTCTATGACTTTCAGGGCTCCTTGCAGCAAGTTGACATAACTTCACGAACTTCAGCATATTTTTTGCGCATACACTCCTCTCGCTTTAAACTTGGTGAGAATACCTTCAATTCCTAGAGTCCAAAGAAGAAGAGAAAGTGCGCCCTGTAGAGGACATTTCTTGGATTCAACAGTTATTCTTCTATTTCTAACAAGGTTTTGACATATTGTTTTAAATATTTAGTCTGCGTCACACTCATCCAGTGCTGTTATAGTTTAGTCAAAGGAGACATTAAGAAAGGCAGCATTTCCTGGAAATGCTTCCAGAACAATCTTTCAGTTGTTAATTACTCCTTTGTACGCTTGTCGTTAGTTCGTGTAAGGCTAGCTCATGATAGTTACCTGTTTGATATGCAAACTGGTTTCGATGTAGAGGGAAATCCTTCAAAATATTGTTCTGACATCCCTGTCAATCACTTTGTTCAAGGTTTCAGAAGAATGACGTTAAGCCTTAACCTGAGCATAGAAGTTATGCCCTAGTTTTTGTATGGAACACACCCTAAATTAATTCCAGCTACTTGGTATGTACTGAAGTGCCAGACTTGCCGTAAAGAGAGCATATAGTGGTGAAGTAAGTGCTCCAAAACCATGCTGCGCTAGTGCAGAGTACATTCCATCTATCCCTGTAGACTTGTACGGGTTAAAAAAAAAACTTTTCCCAATCGTCGGTTCTTTCCGGACTGTTGCCCTAAATTTGAAAGGTTTATGGTTTTGACAAAGTTAGTTTTAATTTTTCTCTTTTTCTTTGAACGAGCAACAATCTTCATATGCTGTTATAATATCTGATGTAACAGACTCGTTCACCCTCCGTATTGCACCTGATGTTTCAAGTTTTGGTATATAGTCCTAGCACAAGGTTTTGTTTAAACAATGCTTAGTTACAAGTTCTAGGATTCCTCTAGGTAATCGAGTCAGGTCTACGTCGATTCTAATAAATCTGTGATCGAAGAGTATCCACTCGTTAAACACCTGCGGTGTGCCTAAGATAATATCTACAACTGTCTTTCGAAGAAGTCACGAATGTTAGTTCGATATCTTCTTCTCGGTAAAGGGTAATCCTGTTTGATCATATGAAAGATAACCTGAACTCTTTTGCATTTCTCCCATAGCTGTGCCAATTCCTGAAACAAACAAGTCTCTAGGGGTAGTGATAAACGTAATTTTCTCTTTCAAATGTACAAGTTCTAGAATGCCCGCTATCTGGGCACAAACGTCTCCAGTCAGCCGACAGTCCAAGTTGTCGTATCCGTTCCCCAAAGGTTCTTTTAGTGCAAGATCAACTTTATAAAGAATAAATTGATTTTGTCGGGCAAAGATAGCTGGTTTAAAAAGATATAGGTTTACCTAAAGAATATCTCATAACAATGTTCCCTCTACTGTCTCCATTTGAGTGGGCTGGCATAATGAAGGTGGTGGTAAAGGCGGAGGTGTCGGTATATGTCTCTTCGTTTTCTCACTTGAGCCTAGTTTGAGTTGCTTGCCGTCCTTTTTTGTCTGAGCATAATAAAGGTACCTCTTAAAAAGTTTAAGAACGGTGCTTCATTCAGATCCAAGATCTTTGTCCAGAACTGTTGTTGTCCTTTTGGATAAATCTTTCTATCTACTACTAACCAGGTTTCCGTGTGGAATTCTGAATTTTCAACTCTAACTCCATCAAAGATTTTTTTTTGTGTCGAAATAGGTTTCAGAATTCACGTCACAGTTCTAATTGACTTAAGTACGTCCTTGGTGTCGATAACGTTAAGTTTCGCGCCCGTCCAGAAGATGTTTTCATCAATGGCTGGCTTCTCCCAATTCTCAGTGGACTGATAAAAGCATGACATATGGATAAGCCCTCCTTGTGTCTTAGTTCGAAAGGCCTCTATGAAGGTTCTGTATAGTCTACTTTAGAGATCAAAGTGGCTCTAATTAGGTTTGGTGGAAGAGAAGAAGATTTTGCTAAAACCAGTGATTTCTGCAGCTCTTGGTTTTTAGTTTCCGTCTTGCAACACCAGAAAGTGGTTTTTGCTTCAGTCAAGGGGGCTTTCCCATTTCAGAGTTTCTCCTTGTGTGATAAATGGATCCTGCTAAAAGCGTTTACCTTTACTTTTAGTGCTGTGTGTATCCAGAAATACCAGGAGTGCGAGAGAAGTGAAATTACTACATCCAAAGATCTTCTATAGAAGCAGAAGAGTGCGCCTGGTGCCCCAACTAAGAAATTATTGTTTTTTAAACATTCATCTCTTTGGCGCGCTCAATACTAAAGAGGGGAGAGGGTAGTGGTGCCTCCTCCATTCCTCCCTTCACCATTCTGCCCGCGAGACATGTCCATGTTCTTCAACAGGAGAAGTGCAGTGTTAGACAGCTACATATGTTTGCAATAGGCGGTTGTCCATGGTGAAGGTTTTGTCTAGGTCATGTTGTCTTTTTGTATTTCATAGGGAATCCACTATTTGTCATAGGTTACAATATGATACAATAAATCTTTCCGATTCTCATTTGTTCTTAGTTGCGAGTTCGTACAGAACCGAATGACCTTTTTTAGTTGTATAAAAACTTGGAAATAACTTAACATGTTTTTTGTGAACTCCGACTATGCACGTCAGTAAGTCCCTTTTATAAGTTTTTTATTTTATCTTTTGGTTATCCAGGACGTTCAACATCGAGCATAAACAGTCACTGATTCTCAATATCGTAACAAACCAGACAAAATATTTCACCAGTATTTTTTCCAATTATACGCAAAAAGGAGATATTGCAAATGTTGCTCGTCGCACAACATTGTTTCCACAACTAACTTTTAGGTTGTGTTTGAACAACCAAGTACATGTTGTAGTCCGTTTTAAAGTCGCTTTATTGAGGAGAAGAATTTGACCAGCATTATGAAAAAGATTTTTTTTGTACTCCCCATTTAAAAGTCTGCATATTAGAACAAACAAATAAAACAATAAAAAAAAAACGGGGAACAAAAACGTAGTATGACGTGACAGGTCAGACAAAATTTTATTTTAGATGCCATTATCAACATGGGATGTCCAAAGATCATGAATATAAAAAAATTACAAAATTCCCTACAGCGAAAAAGTGTCATTTCTAGAACTGCGACTCAAAGTTGAACATTGCTGCAATCTTTCGCCCAACACAATATTCTTAAAAGAGCACGATTTTACTCTTAGTACAAGCAAGCAGCTCGCGCCATCTGTTGAGAAACTCTGAAAGAGGAAATATGGTAAGCTTCTGTTAGGCAACCAGTAATGATAAAAGGACTCATGAGAATTGAAATAAGAAAATTGTTATAGTTGATCATAGGCGATCATAGGCCTGAAAATATAAAACCAATAGAAAGAACAGCATAATAATTGTTTTATTTGTCCCTAAAATCATGGATTTTCCAAATTACTTTTGTAAAGTCGGGTTTCAGAATCGTAGTAAAAATAAGAGATTGTTCAGAAAGAATGACCTACAAGAAAGTGCTGCAAATTTTTTGTTATTTGATAAAAGTAGTAGTTGCCAAATCACTATTTAAGGAGGAGGGTAGTAAGGTATAAAAAAGTGTAACTATCAGCAAATCATTTCTCGGGCTAATTTTTAGGTTATGCCAGTGGAATAGGCACCTCTTGAAGTAGGATGTAAAGCTAATAGATGGCGCTTTTCTGTGACTCTACAGCAGACACAATATATAAACTTGAATAGGAGGTACTATCTTTAATTAAACTTCTTCTTAACAAAATTAAATTCCTTTATGATTATCATGAGTAAAAATAGAAAGAACCGATGTAATTCTAGTAACAGCTCTTAACAACTTTTGAGCATTTTTTTTATTTGCTATTTTACGACTAGACCAGTGGAGTCTCAAACAGACCACATGAGGTCTATTCCGGAAACTTCAGGCCATTATTAATATAGTGAAAACTAGTCTGGGGTTTTGTAGTACAGTAACTAAACAAGCGAGTCTGCATCAAATTTTGTGCCAATCTGGACAATTCGTCCGCAAACACTATTTGCATGCAATGAGTGCAGCACTAATAAAGGCACGGTACAAACAACTCAGAGAAGACTTGGAGTTTCTTGAAAGTGGCCAGAAGAAGAAAAATTATTGTGCTATAATTATTAATTTCAAACTTCATAAAGGTCACATGCAATTATGAAACAAATAGTCTTTTGGTTCTCCACATCTGAAGAAGGTGTGTAAAAATTGCGTTAGCTACCAGACGGTCAGATTTTTATCGTCCTGTCTGCTTTAGACTGTTACCCATGAACCAGACTTTGAAAGGGGAAGATATTCCAGATCGTTAATGATGTGGCAGTTATTCACATTTCTAACTTGGGACTCCATACCTTCAAGACGGTCTACGTATGATAGCTCATACTAAGAACTGTGTTTTTAAGTATTCATTGAAATTTTTGTTAAATTTTGTCGGAAAAATTTATTATTTCCTATTCTTATCTATCCCATTTACATACTCTATTCTCTAATCTGAGCAAAATTAATATAAATTGCAGTATATACTGAAAATAATTTTCAGCGACCTTTCTTATTGATACATCAAAGCAGCAAAAGATTACATTCTCTCAAGTGCGTGAATTTTAATAAACTGTCTCTGAAACTATTATAGATGTCAGTCTACTAATATCCTTTATACGATGGCACAGTCGGCTTTCTAATAAGATTTTTGTCACAACAATCTACCTATTGATTGGCCTAACATATTAATAGCCTTATTCTACGATAAAGGTCTTTGATTTAAACTTGGCCTCTTTGTTTTGAGATCTTTATTTTTTGTGTAAATGTGTTAAGGATTAAAGGAAGCTATACGAAACCAGATTTTATTAATCATAAATTGTTTAAAGGTTTGTATTGTAGACTTACAGTACCTCACTCTATTGGCTAAAGAATCCTTGTCTAAACATTACTTTTGCGCCTATTTATCACTATCGATAAACTTTGGTCTACCATTGCACTCCTGAAACAAAGAAACAGTCAAAACAGTGGACTGCGATGGGTTAATCTGCCCAAAAAAAGGCAAAGGCGGTTTCATCGGCCGCGAAGGTGATGGCGACTATTTTTTGGAATAGTCATTAGAGTTCTGTTCATCGATTACTTAGAAAAGGGGAAAACAATAGTGGAATCATATTACGCAACGTTATTGGATCAATTGAAAGCAACTATTGTAAACGGAAGAAGGTGCTTTTTTATCAAGACACCGCACGGGCGAACACTTTGGCGGTTGCTATAGCCACATTCAGGAATTTCAGTTTGAATTGATTGACCACCCATTATATTCATCAGATCTGGCTCCCAGCGACTATTTTCTGTTTCCTAAGCTCAAAGTTTGGCTCGGAGGACAAAGATTTTCATCAAACGAGGCAACCGTAGACGCCTACTTTGCATAAGAAGACGCCAACTATTATTTGGACGGGTTAAAGAGGTTCAAACATCGCCGAAAAAAGTGTATCGACTTAAAAGGGGACTATGTTGGAAAATAAAATTGAATTGGACAGAAAAATATTTGTTTCTGTTAGACTAAAATTTTTTAGATTGGCCACGTAAATCACTAACGATATGCTTTGCACATGTTAATTCACAGATTAATTCAAATAATTGAAAGAACGCTAGGAACCTTTTAGAAACTCTGGAGAATTAATTAGGAATCCACAAATATTCTTCAATGGAGAAAATGCTTGCAAAAAAGTTTAGATTGCTGATTTGACCATTATTAAACATTGCAGGAGAACGTAATTTGACCCGACCTTGTACAGAAATATTCATGTATTTCATTTTATTTACGGATGGGAATGTTTAAACTTCTGATGTGATTATTTTAAGTGCTTATGCATATTTATTATAAAATATATCGTAAATATTTTATACGAATGGAGGTCATAGTATTCATGTACGAGGTAGACACCAAAAGTTTCTGGTCCAAGTATATTTCAAGAGTAATAAAAATAAAACTACCCAAAATAATCTGAAGTTTCATCTGCAAATTCTCCAAGACAACTTCTACAACTCTCCATCGTTGTTAAATCTTCTCACTTGGTGAAGACGCTCCTTAAAGCCAACTCCTAAGCACCAGTCTGGGCAATTGCGGCTTAATGGGCAGCGGTGTTGTTGTGGTGGAAGTTCAAGTCAATATGCCACATGATAAGGTCGCACAATTTATTGAGCAAAATCAATTAACAAAATTCTCTTTTAATCCCAAAAGATCGTTACCATGATCTTTTTCGTCGACTGAGCCACCTGTGGCCGTCTTTCGTCCACTCTGTGCTGTTCCATCTTCTGTTTTCTAGGGGATAGTAGTGCGAAATGATGGTTTCATTCCATATAACAATGGATTGAAGAACTCCTTCTATGTTGTTGCAACAAAGGTTTAAACATCGTTCATAACAGGCTACTCGTTGCTGTTTCTGAACCGCCGACGAAAGTCGGAGTACCCATCTGGCACTTATTTATATGAAGACGCTCATGGAGAACGCGTCGCACAGCTCTAACCTTGCGGGTATTTTTTTTACTTTTAAATATCTATCTAGCAGCACCCGACGCTTGACGAAGGTCAGGTTTTTTTCTGAAAACGCCTCAATTGTCCGATCTGCACATGGTTCATCTTCGATGTTAACTCGATCCAAACGAATTTATTTTGCTTATTCTTTAACAGTGGAATATAAAAGCGTAGATTCAGCGTATACACCAAGCAAACGTTGTTTAATATCACTGGAACTAAGACCTTTCAGTACTCGACAGTGTGCAACAAGACAACACCGTATTGCCAACACAAATGATTGTTGATACGTAACTGAGACAAATCGGCTGCTAAAATGTTTAAGAGCGTTCACCAAAGACCCTATTTATTGCTTTTATTATTACTAGAACATAGTCAGGCCGAAAACCTTTGGCGCCTAATTCGTATATATGTTGTTTGTTGACAGATTTAAAGGGAAGAAGAAGAATATTCCTTACACATGTGTGGTATGTAAACTACTTTATAGTAAATATGATATAGTAGAAACAATTTGTGCTTAAAAATTGCGTATAATAGTCAATTCTGCTGAATGAAACCACTGCCTAATTGGGAAAATCGCTCGATTCGACTATATTTGACAAAACAAATCAAATAATAAAAATAATAGACAAAATTGTGAATAGTGTGTGTTAATTAAGAAATTCAGTAGACAACAACATTTGCTAATTATGGCTTTTTAATAGAAAAAACAATTTACTATATACGATAAAGATAAATGCTATAAGGACGCAATAATAGAAATGAGTTAAAGAAGAAAATCAATTTTGAGTATAATTGTCCAAATTCTTTTAGGTTACTGGTTATTTGTGACATATTTTTGAGTGAGACTTGGAACTTTCTTTAATTTTTGTGTTTCCGAGAGAGCTATTATGAGTTCAGTATCAGTCAAGTTGGTCGGAATCAGGACCAAACTTGCTTCAATTTCCAGAAATTTTCTTCTCTGATCAAAGTGGTCGAAGAAAGGCTAAAAGTTTTAAATTTACGGTTAGTGAAGATGAAACCTTTAGCACGTAGTCGCTGAACCAAAAGAGTTGTAGCGAAAAATATGTAACATATAAATTCGATTCGGCTACCAGACTAGTTGAACTGAAGTCAATAAAAAATAACAGATCCATAAGCTTCTTGGAGGATCCGGTGTTACCTAGAAGCACAAGATCTACAATATAACAGTTTATAATGCAGGTAATAATTTCTCCATGGATTAATTAACTAAAGAGGAAGAATATTTGGATTTTAATATTGGACCAGACTGTCTAGAAAAAAGAAATGCCGATTGGAATTTGCTATATTCCAGAAACTAAAGTTTACAATTCTTACCAGCTACAAAGAGGACTGTTAGCAGTTGAAACAAAACTGGAATTATTGAAAAGGAAATTAAAAATTTCCATTTTTAATGTGAAACTTCCCTAGTCTATGTTTCGAAGTCGATTTGAAATTACTGCCAGCTAATAGATTGATGGACAAAGAGAAAGCGACCATTTTAATAATTGCACTGTGGAGAGACAACGCGACAATGTACCAGAAATCAACAAAAATACTCTCAGCTCCTGAATTTTCAATTAGAAATAAAATATGGCGATTCACATGTTAAATAAGTCTAATCGTCAAAAAAATCACGTCTAGTAACCTGAGAAGAGCTTGCAAAAATCCGATTTTGCCCGATTAGCGTGACTGGCATACGCTACCGCATCCGACGGCCTTTTTAAAAAAATTAGTCATGCAAACTTTGTGGGTGGACGCGGGGATAATGATTTGAAATACGAAACGCGCGAGCAACATCAATGAGAGCAGTTACGGGAAAGGTAAATAAATAAAAGACTCACTGAGATGGATAGATATTACGAGAAAAGAGATAAAGAAAATGGGGTCCACGTTATTAGAATTGAGGCAATCGGACTATTTAAGCCAAAGGACTCGTCGAGAAAAACAAAGCCGCAGTTACCACTGTTAATATACATATATATTGATGCCAAGGTCAATGTGTTAATCCTTTTACTACATGCAGACACGGAAATGTCAAAATCTATTACACACTTGAAGATGGTACAGAACGGCGCCCAAATACCTCTAACAATAACACACCTTCCTACAGTTACAAACGAAGTTATAACTACATACGGTAAAGCTATAGTAACCGTCAGCATCTGAACAAAAAATTTGAATCTTGGAACTACAGTAGATTTGAAGATTGTCTCCCTAAAAATCAACCATAAAGAACCTCTATTTTACAAATTTAAGAAGCCACTCGTTTAATCATAACTGCAAACATCATAACACCAGCTCAGAGTGACATCATACCGACACACCTAGAAAGAATCAGCAAGGATGGAATTTTACGATTGGTAGGGGAAAAACCTAAAAAAATAATCCTGTCAAAATAATGTATGCTAACCCATGTGACCATAAAAAAACACTGCAATAGCTCAATGTGGGCGATTTGAACTGAAAATTTATAAGATACTAAGCCATTTGGGAAGAGTAGAAAAGATTGTCGTTAAGTTATGATACTTTTGCGCTTAAAAATAACGAAAAAGATAGACCCAACGTCGTAATACATGGAATTATTAACGAGAATGCTCAACCCTAAGCGGAACAACAAAGCGGAAAGCCGAAAATAATATTACTAATATGGCAAGGCAATGAGGAATTGGAGAACCAGGCAGTCTATGGGTACCGCTGCTTGTATTAGTTAAGAAGAAAGACAGATCAGTTGCGTAGATTAGATACCTTACCTAAATTTCGTTAATTTTTGATTACTGACAAACAAGAATTGAGGCCAACGACAAAGAGAAAGTTGCATTCATAATAAAATTAGAACAATGGCAGTTTAAGATCATACCGTTTGAGTTGTGGAATGCTTCAGCTGCTTCTGAGCATCTTATGGCAAACCGTATTAAGGGAGCTAACTTGAAATATCTGACAATTGTAGTTGTGAATCTTTTGGAAATAATTTAAAGGATCTTGGTAGTTGCGAACTTAAAGCTAAGCCTCAAGGACTGTAATCTTTGGGAAAAAGGTGCAGTGTTTAGACAATATCCTGTAAAGAGATAGCTCAGTGATCGACACGGGTAAAACTAGGGCTGTATGTTCGTTAGCCTGTGTACGTACTACTGACTATTTGTCTTAAAATTTGCCAGTATCCAAAATTCACTAATCAATTTAATCTAGAAGAACATGATTATATCTATGGACAAATGATTACTAAAGAGGCTTTGACCATTTGTCATTAACTCTAGCATCCCCGTTGAAGAAATAAGTAACTGACCTATAGAGTAAAGACTTAGGATCCAGGAATATATATAACATTAAAAATAAGGCTGACTAAACAGCATTACCACTGTTTTTATGTAACAAAAAATCAATATACAACCTAAAATACTTGCTGATTATGAGCATCAATGTTACAGCTTCTGGAAAAAGAAATAAAATTGTCCGGTGCACAAGATGTCAATAGAAATGGTTTCCTAATGTTCGATCATAAACTTTGTATTTGTTTTTGTCATGGGGGATAGTACAATGCAGATATTAATATTTCCTCTAAATTCTCTGTAATAGTGCAATAAAGCAGATCCTGTATGTGCAGTTTCGTCTTGACGATTGGAGGTTCTTCATTATCTGTTTTAGGTCGTTTAATTTTATATTAATTTGTATGTTGGAATTGGTTGGTTTTCCACTTATCCTTGTGTCTCTAGGGCAAATGTGACTACTGGTTGCACATATATTGTCTCTACCTTTTATTATCTTAATATCAGGTTTTTTGTTGTTTTTGTTTGTGAACCATACAGCCACTCGCTAGATGGCTTTCCTACAGTTCGAGCCCTTAACGTTACTATTTTTTATTTCTATCACTTAAAACATGTTGTATTACCTTACAATAATTTTGTAAAAAATGTGGTACTCTGAATCGTGCTTTGGCCAGGTAACAATATAATCTCCAAAATTAATTCGATTTTTAACAGTTTTTGTTATAACAGGCATCTCTTTCAGCCAGGCACAGTGTAGAACTTTGAGTTTGCTCGGCACTTTCTGTTCTTCATCGCCATCATGACCCAGGTGGGTATGTACTACTTTGCCAGGAAACAAAACTTTGTATCGGGTATCAATTTAAACCAAGACAATGAAAAACAAAACACCCGAAATTTGCAGAGCTTAATGGTAGGGGAATCCTGCTACATGTCCAAGTGGTACGATTACGCCAAATCGTCTCAGGTCTTGTACCTAATTATGGAGAGGTCGAAGCGCTTCTTCGTAAATACGGGCAAAAAATTCACAGCCTTGTTATTAGCAACATTTTTGAAGGTACAGGTAACAGTCGGCTTTCTATTAATAAATACAAGTCACTCTTACGCTTTGCGGGTCATCAAACTGGCTCATTTTACATCATGGTGGTGTGGAATTTTTATATCAACTCGGACGAGTACAAAGAGAAGTGAGAGAAGATTTGGTTCATGACTTGCATTATTTTTCAAGTGCACAAAGAAACTTAAACAAATGTATTCAACATTATCGCTTTAAACGTTGAAATGTAAGTTAGATGTAATTTAGCTTACACGCTGCATAAAGAGCAATCAATAAAATCATCATGGTAGGTTTAGTAATGTTACTTTGGGGAAGGCAAAATAATAACAACTTAAGACTCTCGCTAGAAGCAGTTTTACACGCAGGGGGGGGAGGCATCAGTAATCTTCATTTTCAACTGCTTCTCGTCCTCCCAAAAACTGTTTTTGTCTTTCCTTCTTAAGGATGTTATCTCTGAACTGGGCCTCTTCTGAAAATTTTAGTCGATTTTTAGCTCTCTGTCTTAAGAAAGAGGAGAAGGATACTTACTGCTCATATAATACTGACTAAAGCAAGACTAAAAGCTAGAAAGCTAGACAAAACAATTGGAGCGTGGAATATAACAGGAATTAAACGAGGAATACGACCATCCTTCTTTAAGCAATTTTGTGATAATCATAGTGGATATGCTGTGGTATCGTAGTAGTTCCCTATTTACAGAATCAAACTCATAGATCTATTTTTGGTTCCACAATTGGCAAGATCCCCATTTGTCAAATTGTATGAAGAGTTAATCCCAAAATAAAAAAAAGTATCCCGCCCTCCTTTTGTTCCCATTATTTACCAGCCCATTTTATTTTGGCTTCGGAACGTCGATAACGTGAGGTTTTAAGAATACACAAAGGATACACTGAAAATATGGACACGCAAAGCAGCACCAAGGCGCTTTGCAACTGCAGTGTTGCCGCTCTGATTTGAGTATCCTGGTCTAGTTTATTACCATAATCTTATAGTGCACCCCATATCAGTCTTTCATAAAGTTAAAGTTAGAAGTGGAACCAAAAGTTCTATACCATTTCCATAGTTTTTCTAGTTCACTTATGTAATTTTTCTTGGGTACATGCAGTCTTTCCTGGCATTCATCCATTTAAATATTAACGGCGTCTAACTTGATCTGCATCTTAATTAGACAGAGTACACATGACTCTATGGTAGTTTCCTATAGTATTCTACAAAAGGTGAATCCAGAGAATGTCAAAAAGCTTCATATTTTTAATTCAATTTTAACTTATCTAACCTATCTATGGAAATTCGATAAACTGAAGTTTTATTGACATAAATTCTCTCTTTTTCTTTCTGTCTCCCTCTCTCGCCCTTTCTTTCCTTCTTCTCTGCCTCTCACCCACCTCCATTTCACCCTCTTACTCCTTCACACTAACCCTTTTCCGATTCCTCCTTTCCACCTTCTCTCTCTCTCTCTCTCTCTCCCTGCCTCACATGTATCAAAATTTTATCAATAAATGACATTCTTATTCCCTTTTTTTTTTAATTCAAATCCAGGGCCCATGACCATGAACCTACCTTCTCCCAATTCTTCTTGTCGATAATACTATAGGCTCTCTAAAAGAGGTTCATCTTACAGGAACAGAAGTAGCCGCAAACCAGGAAGGGTCTCTTGTTTGCTTTTGTTACTTTAAATCAGAAATTTGGCTTTCCAGGGAGCCATTTGGCGCCTTTGCTTTACGTAATGCTCTACAGTTTCTTTATAGTCTACATGTCAACAAATCGTGCATCTAACGAAGCATTATGACCAGCTTACCAGCAATGCTAACCGCAACGAGTTTGAGGTCGGTTTAGATACTGCGATGGAGTTGAACCGATGCCAGCCCGTTCAAGACTTCTATTAAACTCTTTCTAAGATCTCATCTCGATGAAAATATGGGATTTAGTGGTACTAAACTTTGTAAAATGTTTCAACAACCTTATATGACGTCCTGCCAAACAACATCCTCTCATTGAGTCGTGGGGTTTTTTAATTTTTAAACTCTACCCCTATTCTGCTGAATTTTAACTATCATTTGAACCAGGAAAACACAAAAAAGAATTAATTAGAAATGAGAAGGAAATTCAATGTTACCTTTTAACAACTGCAACGCCAAACTAATAAGAAAAAAGTAACAATATTGTAATTAACAAACCCCACTATACCTAATGACACAAAAGTCTGCAAAATGATGGTCACTTCAGCTGCATCATCGAAGAAGCTAAGTTTACGCAAAATACACGTGGTCATTTCAACGCAAATAATGCCACAGTATTTAAAGTTGTGATCCTCTCGAACAACTAAAGGAAAAAAGAAGAATGACTAAAACTATGGCCTTGAATGCCAAAACTCAATAGAACACTTCTGGTCTAAACCATCGAGTAGCCATATTTGGTCGTGCAATACTCACAAAAAATGGGTAACATGGAAATTAAAGACAATGCAAGAGATGAACCCCAACAATCTGTTGATAGGTCTTTCTAAAACGTAACCTTATCAACACATAATTTTGAAACTAAAACTTATTTTATTCTCGCATCCCAAATAGTAAATAGAAATAAAATAGAATTTAGCGAGATGCAACAGGCACGAATTTATAAGAAAATCAAGATTCGCTATTAGGATTATAGGAATGAGAAGAGATCGTTTTTCTTGCATGAGAATGGGAGAAAGAGAGGGAATCGCGGTTGATAATTTCCCTGTAATATTACAGTTATCTTAAAATCTAAACATTAGATGGCGTTATATATATTAAATATAAATTATGAGTGTAAAAAATACTCCTTATAATATCTCGTCGATGTTACTCTCCACTGGATTCTGATCGTTTGACCAGTTGAGAAGACCTTTTTCAGTCTTGGTTTGGTCATCTTACGTACAAAATAGCGTGGCTACAATGAAATTATGTTAACAAAAGTTTAAATTGGTTTTTCCAATTTGATATTTCTCATAAAATTACGACTTTTACAGACTTTATTGCTAAAAGTACATTTGCACCATTGTCGTTTGGTTATGATATTGTCAAGAGTGGTCCGTTTGATAATGGCGTCCACCATGGCCTCAAACTTTGTCTTGGTACTTTGGATAATCTTTCCAGAACGACAAACAATACAACTGTAATAATTAGAATATTGGTCAAAGGGAGACACCGTAAGCTACTTAATTCGATCGCTTCCTGCTGTTACATGCTGTAGAAAAGGTAACATCCCATAGTGGTGGCGACCTCCTCTTCCTACTTGGAGATGTTGCACATCTAGTGTTCCCCTCGCTTTTAAATTGGATATCTAATGATCACTGATCGATAGCGGCTCTATTTGCACGTAGATAAAGTCACCTGTTTTTTGGTGTGCGAAGTCAGAAAATGATTAGAACGATGATAGCCCCTACAGACAATATAAGGAGACTACTCTAAGCCAATTGGCATTTTTCCGGATCTCTCTCTGAAACCAAGAGATCGTCTTTACCTATAAAATCTTCTATGCAATCTTTGACTTCAATACAAATGAAGTTAGTTAGTAAATGGTTATTCTCCTACTCTGTAAGCCATGGTTTTTCGGACCATAGCATACTTATCTAGGACTACTTAGATCCTTGTTTTCTATCTCGCCCTATAAATGTTGGTCCCCACTTTGTCATTTCTTGCAAAATATTACTCGTGCTTCTGGAGTTGTCCCTTTATGAATTTTGACCGATTCTATCCATATAAACAGCATTTACATAATTTCAGACAGGAAACGCAGTTGGCTACGATCATTCTGGATGCAAGCAATGTAAAATATAAAATAAAGGCTACAATATCGAACAGGTTTTTCCTCGACCTGTACATTTTCAGCAGTCCAGTAGCTGTGATTGTGTAAGCGCTAAACACCATTTAATTTAAAAACTCCCTGTATTACAAAAACCACCGCATAAATAAAAATCAACGTTTTAAACACAAGTGCACGCAAGCGCCGATAGAAATACTGCGCGAGTATAGCGAGAAAATGAAGTTTCAACACCAGGGCGACAGGAGAAAGAAAAGATCATTTGGTTGTAGCAAAGGAAATGCAGTGTCTGTAAAATTGTGGTTATAGCGAAATAATAATTCTAACCACAGATTTAAATTTATCACTTTAGACAGATTTAATATTGTTATTTAAGAAGTAAAATTTGTAATTGCAAATAAATAATAGGCGCAAATTATTCTATAGATAACGCTGTTAGTCTTATAAATTTTATTAATGCTACGGAAATAATTTAAATTTCAATCAATAATATTTATTTATTTTTTTAGAATTACCTTTAATTAATTATAATACCAAAATTATTTATTTAATTTTGTTGCGTTGTCATTTGTGTTGTAATAAGTGCAACTGAAATAAGAACATTACTAAAAATACAACAAATTACATAAATTAGGTAAAATTTATTTTTTGTTATTATAACTGCAATCAACTTATTTTTTATTTTTTATTTATTGGACAATATCAGTTTAAATTATAATTTTTGTATCGCCAAATTAAGTAAACGAGCTCTTCGCTTTTCTAGAATCCTAATAGAAAATTGAAAATCTCTGACAAAGTCGGTAATTTGCGTGCCTTCCGTTCAATTTTTAGGTTTTTTCTCTTTTTTTACTTCTCGTATTACAAGACATTCAAAAATGTGTTTTAAAAAATTGTCTTCGGCTTTAAACCATCCCAATTTATTAAGAACACATTTTAGAAAATTGTAGACATTGAAAAATTTGCTGCTGGAAATTTACTTAAAAAATCATCAATTTTAAAACCCGGCCAAAAATAGTAAAAATGGGTATGTCCATATAGCTTAAATAAATTTTTTTAAAGCAACCTATACATAAACAATTTGCCATATAGTACGGCATTATGATAATGTAACTAAGTATTTTTTATTAATTTATCTATTTTTCCATCTTAAATAAAAATCAGTCCAAATGATGTGTAAAAAATATAAAAATATAATTATTTTATTTTTAGAAATAAATTATAGATTTGGCAACACTACTTTACATTTGTAATGGCAACACTGTAGTTTACATGTCAACATTTGTTTACGTATTTGTGAGGTTATTTTGGCTAGTCTGCATTATTTATTTATTATTAAAAAGAACTTTGTTGTCTAATTTTATATTAAGAATAATGGGAGGAGTAATTTATTACTTAGATGTATTAAAATGAAATGTGTGATTGAGTACAAGAATAAACTTTCTTTTAATCGAATGCACTGAAAATGTCAATCACACATTTATCAACTTTAGAGTCCTGGACTGATGCCAAGCAGACAACTGGCGGCTGCCCCTCGATTTTATCCACCTTTTCATTGCAACAGAAACCAAAGCTTTTTCACTGCATTGCCACTACTATAAGCGAGTCGTCCGAATCCGACAGTAGCTCACATTCAAAGTTCTTTAAGAACAGCTTTCATGTAAATGAAAAATTTGCAAACACCGAGGAGAAAGTTAGCACTAATGATACTGCTGTGCAAAGCACAAGCGATGGGATATTGGAGGGAAAGCTACGGCCGCACTACTGCACGCAGTGTGGGAAGACCTTCATGCAGAAGCATCACCTCACAGCGCACCAGAAGATACACTTGGGGATTCGGCCACACATCTGCAACCATTGTGGGAAGGCATTTACGCACAAGCACTGCTTGAACACCCACCTACTGCTGCACTCCAGTGAAAGACCCTATCAGTGTGATGAGTGCAAAAAGAGTTTTACCCTGAAACACCATTTGATGTCGCATAGGAAGGTCTGCTGCTCTGGTCATTTGTGACCTCATCCGCATCAATGTTTATTTTTTGTAGGTTCACAGTAGAGAAAAACCGTTTGAATGTGCAGAGTGTGGCTGTGCCTTCCCACTGAAACGGCACTTGGTGACTCACTACAAGTTCCACGCAGGCGAAAGGCCATACCTTTGCGAGGAATGCGGCGAGTCGTTTGCCAACAAAGAACACCTGGTGCGCAGTTTGCTGCTGGAGCGGGCCTCGAATTTACATTGAAATTATCTTTAGGTGATGCACGCCAGGTTCCATGGCTCCACGGAATCGTTTGTGTGTCATGACTGCGGCGCCACGTTCAGTCGGAAATTTGAGCTAGTAGAACACGGCCGTGTGCATGGGCACGTGCCCTTCAGGTGCCCGCTATGCCTCAAAGAGTTTTTGCAGAAGCGCACTTTGACACTTCATATGCGGTAAGAGTTGTCTTGATTTGTTTTGCTTTTTGAACATATCAGGATTTTCAGTTTTTCAAACGTAATGATTGTGTTAGCATTGACACTCAAAAACAATTTCTAGAAGTAATTTTTGTCTTCATAATTGCCCTCCTTGACATATTACAATCTGTGTGCACTTGAATTGCTTTAACAACACGCACTGTTGTCTTTTTGCAATCTCAAATCAAACTACTATCGTTGTTGCTCTAAAACTTGATATCATTAAAGCCACACATGTAAATGAAAATGATTTCCAAGTCCGTGTCGGGAAATTATAGTATGGGATGTCCAAAATAATAGCTGTTTCAAAGTTGATGTTGCTTATAACCATGTAAAATGCTTATTGGAGCTTGCCCCTACATGAGTTGTAAGTTGCAGTTTTCTAAATGAAGATGTGTAGTGATCGAAGCTTTAATAAAATCTCTAGAGTTCCACACTCTCTGTCCTGAATGACAAAATGAGCAAACGTCTGGAAAGGACATAATTAAGATGTTAAATAATCTTCTCTATATACAAGAACAGCACAACTTTGTGTTTTCTGTAGAATATCAAGATTATTCAGGACCAGAATAAATTTATTCAACTGCCAATGCCCAATTCATTGAAAAATTACAGAAGGTTCTGTAATTTCTTTGCACATCTATTAGCTATTTTCTCTCGCTTCTGATAAGTGTTTTTGCTCTTCTCCTTTCTTTTACAGCATAGCAAGAGTTCCCCTTTTCCACGCGCACATTTGTTTTGATCAAGATGGGTCTGCGAGAGGGAACTCCCCACTGGAATCTTGAAAATCAATAGGCCTTCTCAGTTAATCCACGTCATATAAGATTTGCTTTTCCGTGGTGGATTCTCTGTATTCCTTGCATGGTTATGAATGCATCTCTCATTCGCTTCAATGGGGTTGCTACACCTGACCCTTAACTCATTTAGCAATAATCTCGTTTTCTCCTTTAATTTCTCTCACAATCTAAAGATGAGTTTTGTTTGATATGGATTTTATCTTAGAAAACATTACAATCTTATTAGTCAGACACAGCTTATAAGGAATCTATAAGATGCTCTTCCATGGGTAAGCTTCCTGTTTCTTACTCTTTTCCTTTTACAGGTACTTAACGATAACCATGATATTAGAATAAGAAAAGGATCAACATTGTTTTGCTTTGAATGTTTTTTTTTTGTGTCTTCTTTATTCTCAATGACGTGGAAATTTGCCGGTAAATCAACTCAAATACTTTTTCTGGGCATTGTTATGGTGCTAAATAAGGTTTGAGGGCCATTTTGACCTCTCAAACGTTCTCTCATCTCTCAACAAATTATTAGCAAACATTTGTGTACATTATATCATGCTAGCAACATATATCTATGACCCATGATTTCTTCATTTCAAAGTGATACGTTGTTTGATGTTATTATTAGCCGTAATGTTAACATGGTTATTCATTTGTTTTCAATGAAGCATAGGAAAATCCAACTTCTTTAGTATGTTTCTGGAATTTTTAAGATCACATTGCACATATGAGCTTAACACTTTCATAATCATACCGCCTATAAGGCTTACAGTTCCATTATTTAAAAGCCATGAAACAAAGTAACTTACAAATAATAAACTCCCTCAGAGTTTTTCACAAAATTTGACTTTTTAGGATCCACACAGACGTATCGCCGTTCGTTTGCGTTAAGTATGAAGAACAGCTTCAACGTCAAAACTGTGACTTCAGCAACCACAACGTTCCTGCTTCACACGTTGGTCCACAATCAGAAGACACCAATAAGACTGACAATAGTGTAAGTGTTCTAACTACTAGTTTAATCTACACATCAGGTTCAAAAAGCGAACAAAATGATAACTCAAAAGTAAAACTGTATTCTTGCAACTTCTGCTCGAGAGGTTTTAGTGCAAAGCACGGCCTGCAACAGCATAATAGAAGGCACCCAGAGGGCACGTGTAACGTCAAATCTCACGTTTGTGAGATATGTGGCAAGGCATTCTACCAGAAAAACCACTTGCTGCTGCATAAGAGGCAGCACATGGACCCGAGCATGCGAATCGCCAGAAGATCGGTCAAACCGAATGACTGTGAAACCGTTTGCAAACAATCTGAAGTCCCACACGTCGATTTATGTAAATCTAACGCAAAAGTAATAACCAGTGATGAGTCTGCTTTGCAGTACAGTACCTTACTGCCCTGCGATGGCTGCTCATTCTCCGAAATGAAAATGACCAACAAAAAAAGGCAGTCACAAGAAGCCGGAACTGAGTTCATACAAGAAAACTCAGACTATGCACTAGAAGTTCTAGATAATGTGGATGTGAAGATGGAGATATCATCTCACTTCATAGACAGTGATGAGTACATTAAAGCCGAATATTTTTAACTTGCTGAGAAGGTAATTATCATTATTTATTTTTAACTTATTTATCCACTATGCATTTGTAAAACAAATCCATTGTTTAGAAAGTTTCACTTCCTGTATGTGAGGAGTTTTATAGTTAGTGTAGAGGATATTATTTTACAGGGTACTTTAAATACTGTAAATGCATTTGTTTATAAAATATATAACATAAATGATAAAAGTGTGTTTAATTGTTGCATTCGGTCATTAAAAATAATTGCCTCATATTAGAAATGATCTACAATAACCGGGTAGTGAGGGTCAATATGGAAGTCTTTACCTTCCAGTTTGCAAGCCATGCTCCTTTAGAGTCTGTATTCTCACTTATTTTATGAATGAAGTAAGTATACCAATTTCATTGATAGAATCACTCACATAAATGATGAATAAAATAACATTCTTGCCCTGGTGCATTGTGTGATTGGTTTCTCGGGTTATAAGGTGGTGATCGGAGTTCAGAAACTCTTGACGTTTCGTCCACAACTGCGGCAGACATCTTTAGAAGAAAATCTTCTAAAAATTAAGTGAAAATAGTTGTAAGATATCCTTAAGAAAAATTTTCTTCAGTTGGATATCTTGAAGCTGGTTGACAAAATGTGCAGAGTCCTTGATGTAACTGCTGGTATGTCCAATGTATGGTTGTAACAGACTGGATAAGTATTTGGCCAACTTGTAGGTAGGACCCCAATGGCACTGACAATGGGTTGCAGCAGCACATCGTCCTTGTGTATTTTGTGGAGCCCGTATATTCTTGGAGGCAGCGCCTCTGATGTTACTAGTCTCTTTTTGGTGATGTCATCCAGAGAGGACCTCTTTATCAGTTTGCTCGTGTCGCGTAGTATCCGCGATATAGGATCACGTTTGAGCACGGTGTAAGTGTTTGTATAGAGCAGTTCGATCATCTTCTTCGGGTAGTCCTCCTGTGTACAACAGTAGTGTTACCTTTATCTGCTGGTAAAACAATTATGGTATCATCATTTTTGAGTTCACGTAGAGCCTTTAATTCCGCCCTGGATAAGTTCTTCTTAGGTGGCTTAGCATGGCGCAGGATGTGTGAAGTCTCGACTCGTACTTCCTCTGCTTCGTCTGTTGGAAGGTTCTGCTTCTGCTTCTACGTTAGCTATAATGTCCTCTACCGGAATGGATTTGGGTGTTATGACAAACTTTTCACCTTTTCTAAGAGCACTGATGGTTTCCTGGCTAAGCTCGTGTTTGGAAAGGTTTATTACAGTTTGCTCATAATCCAGTTGTGTGGGAGCGCTTTTATTCTGTAAACGCTGAAACTTAGAAGATTGTCTGACTGTGGCGGCTGCTCCGTGTTTCTCCGCAGAATGAAAAGTGATGCGGTCTACAGCATGCCAGTCATCTTTATGGTTTCTGCTGGCCAAGCTGATATAGACTTGCATCAGTTCTAGTGAACACAGAGCTAAGAGACTAAGGCAACTTCCGTTTTCCGATAAATTCGTTGGGCTTGAGCAGTGCGCAGGTGGTGTTTGACCTGTAAATACTTTGAAACTACCTTTTGATCTCGACAACGCAATAAACAAGCAAGGCTGGAATTTCTTCTTGCGTAAGTTCTCGAGTTGTCTTACAGACTTTCAAACCTCCTCCCTGTAGAGGCGTGTCAAATAGATGCGAAGGCTTTCACGGCCGGTGCTATGGTGCTAAAAGCTAAAACGCACGGGACAGTTACTTAATTTTTAGAAGATTTTCTTCTGAAGATGTCTGTCGCAGTTGTGGACGAAACGTCAAGAGTTTCTGAACTCCGACCACGGCCTTATAACCCGAGAATCAACCACACGATGTACCATAACACCGGCCGTGAAAGCCTTCGCATATATTCTGGTCCTGCTTTATTATTATGACATCAAAGCTATATCTTTATTATTTACATAACACAATTCTTGTGCTTTACACTCTTTACTGTATTTCTTTTTGTTCTATGAACAGCTCAGAACACTTTCTTCAGGTTTTTTGTTTATCACCCCAGTGTAAAGTAATGCATCCACCATATAAAATGTCTTTACATCACACAAGTTGTAATTCTTGCTTCATATTTATCTGACTTTCTCATAATCTATACTTTGAATGGGCAATGGTATTGTGTACTACAAAGCTACCCATCTATAGATTACAAATCAGATAGTGTGTAAAAGGTTTTACCACTTTCTATGTATGTATTGCAGACTTTATGAGTAGAACTTGACTTGATGCACATTATGATGTGTTTGAAATGGGAAGTCTCAATGCTGCACAAAGTGCATAATGTTTTGACCATAATTCTTCTAGATTTACAGTTCTTTTTTAAAAATTTAGACACACGGAGCAGCTCTATGATAGTCCTTGCTTCTTCCTTACAAGTTGTACCCATATAACTCGTATTTTCGCTCTCATCCATCCATCCATCGAACTTCCATCTTTATAATAAAATTCTGCGGTGATTAATTATACGTCGAAACTACAAAGTGTACATGGCAACATTATATATCAAAATGAGCAGCACAATACCAAGATGTCCGCTTTTAACTTTAAAAAAAATTAAATTGCTTTGAACCTTAAAAATAAAAATCAATTAATTTGTCAAAACTTAAATATACTAAATATACTAAAATATACATTTGATTGTGCCTTTAAAGAAATTTTTCACATCTGTTTCTAAAAGTTTCACAATAATTGATGTTTCTATTTACCGAATTTCCTCAACCCCATCGATAGACGGCCCTAAACGCTAGTAACTTGCGAACAATTTATTAAGTCGTGTGCAGTGTGCATTGTTTTTTTTTTAATTATGTCGTTGCTCAAGAAGAGTTTTTAGTTTAAGTTTTGAAAATTCGAACATCTCTATTTTCTGGAAGATTCAAGACATTACTCTTGGCGGGTGCATCCAAGGACATTTTTCTTCGTCGTACAAAGTTCTTGTTAACTCAATTAACTTTAAATAAACTTGATATCTGTTCGCGCGTCCATAGTTCAAGATCCCTCGTTAGCACACGTGTCGAGATTAAATAACAACAAACAGATCTCGCCATTGCAAACCTCTAAAATCAGCACATTAAGGTCGCAAATATTTGCAGTCTGTATTATGACGCATCCAAATAAACAACGGCGCCTTCGAGGATACAAACTAGACGAACAGCAGTGTTCATGACGTCATACGTTCTGGCGATCTAATGATAACCAAACAGTTTTGGTTGTATTTCTCTCCGCGTACGGAGCCTCTGTCATAAATATTGGGATAAGAATTTTTAGTTGCGTTGGCGTACAATAATGTGCATGTATGAAATATAAAAAATAAAAAATGTTCTCCCCATCAGAGAACACAGCATAATCTTGACCTTGCTGCGACTTTTATGTAACTTCGTCGAATATGGCGAACTAGCAGACTTCCATTGGGACAATTGTTCATTGTAGCACACTGATGCTGAACGAACATTGTTACAACACGTTTTCTGCCAAAATTTGCATACGTTATATGTACTCATACGTGTAACTTCCAACTGACCTGGCCAATAAAATCGTTTTCGTTCACGCATGCGCGTTAAGCTCCACTCACATCGGCTATCTGGTTTTATTATCTTAACATTGGTTTTGTATTTTCGGGGCAGGCCTCGTTTTTTAACTCTATACAATTTGATTTAATAAAATATCGATAAATATCGATGAATAAGTGAGGATCTGTTACAGAGGTCTGGAGAATATCGCGAATAAAGCATACTTTCGCATCCTAAGTCACTATTTTTTTATACGAGGTTACGCGTTGTTTTAAAAAACAAAACCTTGTCTCCGTGTGTTAAAATGTTTTCTAGTTGACCACAAAAGATAATGACAGTGATGATTTTTTCTAATTTTAAAAACTTCTAGCCTCCTTCCAGAAGACATAACAAATTTATTTTGGTATTAGTTACATCTGGCCCAAACAAAAGTTATGGCAGGGTCGTCTAGAGAAAAACGATGATTAGATCTTTCGTTATCTAGTGACCATTAATTATTGTCATGTCAAATTTTGATAGGTTAAGTTTGGTTTATGACAGCGAAACAAGAAGTCAATTTGTTCTCTAACGACAACTTACGTAGCACCCATCTGCTTAAACTTCACTTTTTCTCAGTTGAGACAAACTATGAAATCTTCACTGGTATTAAATGTGGTAATAAGAAGTTCTTACCATTATTTAAATAACATGGTTTCCCAATTCGGAAGACATCCTTAAAAGTCTAATCATCTGCTATGAAGAGTTACTGGGTTTTTATGGAATGCCAAACAAATCATTCATACATTAGTTATGTAGAAAGATGTAGACTTGGAGCAAGCTTTAGAAAAAATAATTTAAGCTAAAGAAATGTGAAGACATAGCAGTGGTAGTTTTTTTTTTGTAAAAACTTCTAATGAACGATTCTCGTAGAAGTCCATAAAGATATCAAATTATTTTGAGCAAAATAGCAAAGTTGTGGCAAAGATCAAGGAACAAGGTTTGAAGATGATAATCTATTTTTACCAAATTTAAATTTTTATAAAAAAAGTTTGTTTATGTTCAGGTGTAAATCATAATTGATTCAATAACCCTATCGCCTTTTTCACCTTGTCACCTTGTCACCTCTCTCGTATTGCTGACTTTGTGACTACAGATATGAAGTGAACAGAAATAATTTCCAATTAAGATTCAAATGAAGTTAAAATTGTGGTTGATGGTAGCATATACTTAAAGAGAATCCCGTTGAAGAATTACTAACTTAGAACCATCTTTAATAGTATTATTATACGAGGGTTATTTTTTTTCAAGGTCCGATTGGTCGCTAAAGGAAAGCTTCGGGGAAAATCCGCTAGGTCTGTGCGCAGACGTCTTGCGTTGTCTGTAGTTGGCCCGGGGAACGCGTCAATTCGCGGTTGTCATTTCCGAGTACGAAGGGAGCACATAAACATGCTTCGAAAAATAGAGTCTCCCGCCAAATGTGAATTGCGTTCAGTCATTTGATTTCTGCATGCTGAAAGAAGCAATGCAGCTGAAATTGATAGACGAATGAGTAAAGTGTACGGAGAAACGTTCATGAGTGACAGTAAAGTGCGGAAATGGTGCAGGAACTTTGATGCTGGACCCATAGATGTTCATGATTAAGGCGGCCAGGGAAGGAAGCCAGTGTCAACCGATGATCTTGTTCAGCCCGTGGATCAGGCGATTCGCGGAAATCGTCAGTTCACAATTTCTGGGTTGAGTGATTTGTTTCCGGAAATTTTACGGTCAGCTCTCTATTCCATTGTGTGTGAGAAAGACTCGAGTACCGCAAACTCTGCGCGAGATGGGTTTCCAAGATGCTGTCTGACCATCACAAAACTCAGCGAATGGGCGCCGGATTAACCTTCCTCCAGCGCTACCATTACGACGGAGATGAATCACAGGAGATGAGTTTTTGGACAAAATTGTCACAGGAGATGAGTTTTTAGACAAAATTGTCACAGAAGATGAGGCATGGGTCCATTACAAAACTGAAGAAACGAAAGAAACGAAAGAGCAATCCAAACAGTGGATGCATTCACACTCCCCGAGTCGTAAACCAGTGAAGTTCAGGCGCACGTTCTCCACCAAAAAGTGTATGGCTACAGTGTTTTGGGACCGTAAAGGTGTTCTCTTGGTGGAATTCGTCCCACGTGGCACAACCATCACTGCAGCTTCGTACAGCAAGACTCTTCAACGTCTTCGAAGGGCAATTCAGAACAAGAGAAGAAGAATGTTTTTGTAAGGCATTGTCCTTCTTCATGACAATGCGCGGCCGCATACTGCAGTTGCAACAACGATCCTCCTGCAGCGTTTAGGACGGGAAGTTCTTGATCCCCACCATACAGTCCTAACTTGGCTCCTTCAGATTTTCATCTCTTTGCCCACATGAAACGCTGGCTAGGGGGACAAACTTTCGCCACAGACAACAAGCTACAGAACAGCGTACAGAATTGGCTGAAAACACAGGCGGCTGCTTTCTATGATGAAGATATTGGAAAATTGGTACCACGCTATGACAAATGTATGAATCGGAACAACGATTACGTCGAAAAGTATCACATTATTTCATATAAAATTTTTTGATTCTGACTGTGATTTTCATTTAGCGACCAATCGGACCTTGAAAAAAAAATAACCCTCGTATAATATGAAAAAATACTTCGAGGCTTTTGTTTTGAAATTTTTGGTTTGTTAAAGAACATATTGGAAACCACTTATTATATCTAATTTCAATTACTTGCAACAATGTTAAACGTTTTTACTCTGAAAATGGTAGATTTATTTATAACTACTGATTTAATTTACTTACAATCATTAAATTATATACCAACATTTATGTAGGCTACCGCAAAAATTAATAATATAGGAGCGCAATCTATAATTCTATTTATCTACCACACAATTTATTTCACGTCAGAACAGTTAATTTTGCTTCTAGTAAGGTGACTTAATCGGTGCTGCTCCGTTGCATGCTATTTATACCTCCAGCACCTGTTCTGGGTTTTGTTCCACCGCGGGGATCTCAACGGAAGCTGCCCGCACATTGAAGTCATTATGTGACGGCACAGCAGCGATCTCGGTATTACCCGCGAACTTCACAAGATGGCGGTGTCTTTATGGCGACATTTAAAAATTCGTTGCATTGAATTGTATCCCAACACCACTTAGTAGTTTACCAAAAATTTAATTTTCCAGAATCCAAAGCATTTCATTCACATTTATATAACACTTAGGAAAGTGAAGTGAATCAAATATAAATTGGAATTATTTTTTGTAATTTATTGAAGTATAAAAATATAAACATACAAAGTTATTTTTCTACAGAACCGCCCATTCTTCTGAAACATAAGGTTTTTTGATTCCGCTATCTTAAGTGAAAGTGGTTGTGACAGCCCATCGCACATGAACGCTTCATCAAATCTGTACTCCAAGAGCTGTATCGAGAGTGTTCTCAACAAATTCTCAATTTTTTGAGTTTAGAACTGGGCGTTATTGTGAAGCAGGATTTCAGGTTATATTGGAGAAGGCGGAAAACAATGCGAATATTCTCGCTGGTCCTCGGACGACGTCCATGACTTTCATTTTCAACGACTTCTAGTCACCTCAAAAATTGTTTAGGGCACGCGTTCAGTTCAGTCCAGTCTTAAAGGTGCTATGTCCGGACTGTCTTAAGTCTTTTCAACATTTCGGACTGTATTACTGTCTTTTCAACATTTCGGACTGTATTACTGTCTCTGTCGTGAGAATCTTGATAATAATTCGTTTTTTTGCCATCCCTACCTATACGCTTAGAAACCACACCTCTCTTCGTTCACCTCAAGGTTTGTAGAAAAGAAAAATCACTTTATATTTGATTCACCTACCTCAAACAGATGGTATTCCTAGTGGATAGATGACCAGATTCAGGATCAATATTTTTGTAATTTTTACAAAGAAAAGCCAAAAATTGTTGTCTACTTTGGTATGCGCTAAATGCAATTATTATTTTAAAAGTGAATTGATCATTCAGTAGAAGCTACTATAGTCATTTTAAATTAACATAAACTTACCAACACCAGTGTAGTACAGTGGTTGAGACGCGGACTGCGATGCGGACGAATCCGGGTTTAATTCCCTGTGCTCTCTGAATCCTGGCGGGTGGCCTACTCGGTCACTAAAAATAATTGAGTGCCTGCGTTTTCTTCGAGCAAGGGGTAATAACGGCGGCCGTTTAAGGCGCGGTGCTTGCCACATCGCCCCGCAACAGAGATGGTGCGCGACGACCCGGGAATAGAGAACGAACTTATGACAGCCTTAACCTCTCAATTCGCAGGCCATGCTCCTACGCGGGGCATTAGAGCGTCACCACTATTATGATTAAATAACTTACCAGTAGGTAGGGAAAAAGTTTTATATTGTGATATGGATTCATACTGAGAAACCAAATGAATGGGTCCTTGAAAGAGAAAAGTTTTTGATATCGATACAGTCGAAAAAAAAGGGAGAACCCAAAAATTATGCATTAAAGAGTATTTGTGCCAACCACACTAGAAACCTCTGAAAAGTAATGAGACTGATTACAGAAATTTTTTTTAAATGAAGACGTTTTTAATACTAAATATTCTTCAAAATAACATCCTTGAGCATCAATACACTCCTCCACGCGTTGTAGCTCACCTGGAAGTTTTGAACTGAAATATTTTTTGGTGTACTCGTCACAGCAGTCTGCACATTTGTAATAATCCCAAAATGGTGTCCTTTTAATGTAGTTTTAAGCTCACGAAATATCAACACACAGTTTTCCTTTTGTTTATCGGCATACTCAACATCCTCTCTTTCTTATCTGAGCGCTTTATGCCACCTAAACACTTAAAAGTATCCTTCCCGTAGACTTTCTCTATCATAGCAAGCGTTTCAGCTATTTATTTGACCCACTACCCCCTCCCCCCAATCGCCAGACTCGAAGACTCCACCCCAAAGCTTCTGCTTAGACAAAAAAAAAATCAGTTTAATTACTTTCCGAACGTACCTTGTAAATATAAGTTATGTGTAAGATATACGAAATCACATTACATTATCACTCATAGTGTGTAATTTTTTTATTTTAAAATATATGGTCCCTCATACACAGAAATATTGTGCCAACCCCTGCATATGACGTGGTATCACAATAGAAAAAATGGATCAAATAAAATGTACTAAACAATGTCGTGTGGAAAATGATTTAAAGACTTATCTTTTGGGTATAAAGCATAAATCAAAAACGCTAAAGCCTATGCGTAAGCTTTAAATCTATTCATTATTTTTAACTCTTCAATAAGAACAGAAAATATTTTTAGCTATAACGTGGACTCTTTATAGATAAGATAATTCCATTTCAGTCTATTTTTTTTTTACATAAATTGTATATACTGATTTAGGTAACGTCTATTTACAGTTTCCCCACACTGAAACAAGCCTCGAATAAAACTATCTCAAAATCTGTTAATGTCACTTCGTTTGACTAAAAAGTAATTTAATCGTTGTGAAACGATTTTTCTAAAATTTAAATTTTACGTTCAGTCTAGTTCTCATTGTTGACAAAATGTTTTGAAACATTTTCTGAAAATTTAATTATACCAACTTCAACACTGCTGCATTAAAAATTAATTTACAGGCTGATCAAATATTTTTCTTACTTTAAATTATACAGCATAATACGAGAATGAATCAAATATAAATCGTAATTCTTCTTGGGTGGGGGGGAGTGCTTTTAAGCATTGTAGATAGAGATGCCTGAAGGAAATTTTCCCTATAGGATATATCTTGCACAATTGCTTCTTTAGTCAACACTACAATATCAAAGCAAGAGATAGCCTCATCTATTACGCAACGAATTATTATCAAGTTTCTTACAATAGATAACGTAAAACCACCCTATATTTTGAGAAGACTTAAGGCAGAATTAGAGGACAACACTCTTGAAAAGACTCAAGTGTACACGAGGCATAACAGTTTTTGGAAGGACGAAAAGTAGTGTAAATGAAGGCCACCAACGTCTTTCAAAAACCAACGTGATCGAGGAGAATATTAGCAGTATTCGTTGTCTTCTCGAGGATGACTACCGAGTGACGGTTGGAATAAACTATGCCGATGTTTAGACAATCCGAAATGTCCTACTTTACGATAACACCGAGCCTCGTGCAGCTGCCTAAACTCGAAAAAAATTGAGGATTTGTTCTAAGCTATAGTGAAACACCTTTCCTGTATTTCAGACTTATCGCCCTGGGATTATTTTTTGTTTAAACCGCTAAAAAACCGCTTGGTGGATAGAGCTTTGACAATAATGTTATTGTTGATTTTATTTGTCCAAATATTTCTGAAGTTTAAACTCCCAATTGGAAAGGATCTCAAAGACTACAACAGATGTTTTCCATCTTTATTTGTTTTTGTATTTTATTACTGTATTTATTGCTTGAGCTACACCGTGAGTATTGTAGGTAAGGATGTCTCAAAGAGACTTTCACTGTAGAGTACCTGGCACTTCCGTTTGATATCCTTGTTCGTTGTAATTATTATCATATTTCTTACAAAAGAGAGCTTAAAACCAGTCGAAATTGTGAAAAAAACTTAAGGGGCAGTTCTGGGACAGCATCCTTAAAAATATTGAGCATACGTACGACAAATCATTCTCAGGAGAATGGAAAACAGTTGAAAATAAAGGTCACCTTCTCGGGGATGACTGTCAGTTAACTGTGGTTATAATTTTTTTTGGAGTCGGAATTGAGAATTTATTCTAACTACCATGGAACACCTTTTGCTGCAGTCGGGACATGTGTTTGAATCATTAAAAGATTAGAGGTTTAAGGACAATTAAATGTTTGTACTTTTATGATGTTTCAATGAGTAAAAAATAATTTCGTTTTATAATTGATTTATCCTTGTACTAGAAAACGGCATAAAAAAGCATGCGGGATATTTCTAGTATTTTTAAATTGTGAATTTTCTACAAGAATTCTTCTATAAATCATTGTAACTATCCAAATTTCCAGGATGCATCCAATTTTACTTTTGTATCAACTAAAAATAAATAACATTCTATGAAGGTTAAATTCAAAAATACAAAAGATTCTAGTAAACATCTACTTTTATTTTTGGACTTCACTAATTATCTAACTGTGAGTAACTATCTTGAAGGTTATTTATTATTAATATTAATTTTGTGTTGCTTCCGGAATATCTCTAGAAAAATCCACAATGGCCATCGCAAAGTTACCTCTCAATTTTATTTGTTGCAACTAAAACAGGGAGGTTACCCATCAAGATTTATACAAAACTAGGAAAATTAAGAAGTTTTTGCGAAATATTTTAATTAATTTTTAAGTATATAACCTGAAGAGATCAGTATTTTTTCAATTAATTGTGCATCTTAGATTTAAATCAAATTTTTAATTTGAATATTTTAATTGATTGCAGAATTTTTGTTAACAACTCGTTAAAAATCACCATCATTCAAGGTTATCTCATTAATAAGCAATTAACCATGGGGGTAAGTGAATAAAAAAATAAAGATCTGTTCTAATTCTTTTTAGTATTACCAAAAGACATTTAGAGAAGATTTTTTGCAGACCTGCTAACTTTTTACTGTAATATTATTTGTCACGGTTTGGATGTCGCAGATTCCTTGAAGACTCGCTGAAATACAGTGGTCTTGAAAGACATCTGTTAATTCAAAAACTTAATCTCATAAATTAACAAAAAAAAACCTTCAGATTACTAACTCTCTTTAAAGAAATAAATGTTGGGTTTTTTGGAAGAATTTCAAGCACCAGTTCTCGTCTGATTTAATATCAGCAAATATAAATGTTATATGTGTGGTTAAGTATTTAGAATAAAGTACTATGGATTATTGTGAAAGAACGTCACGATTACTATCAACATTCACACCGGACTTTCAGCTCATTTTGGATTTAAACAGAATAACTATTCCAATCCGGAATACAAAAACACCAAAATGCAAATAAAAATAACACAACAATCAAAATCAAAGCACAACGTGCAGTTCGTCAAAGAGAGTCGATCTCTCCCAAACGTTTCGTCAAGGTGTTTTTGAAGAGCTAGATTGGGAAACTAAGAGCATTACAGTAAACTACGAGAAATTGGAATCATCTGGGATCTGCTGATGTAGTACTAGTAGCAAATATCAGGGACGAATAATAAACTCAATTGTAAATCAAGAAGATAGGAGTCAAGATAAACTTAAATAAAACAAAATGCTTACCAAGCGAAGCAGCACAGGATCACAGAAATGATAATACAAGAGAAAAGGATTGGAAAAGTTGATTCGTGCATATAAAATGAGCTCTCCAAGAACAACTGATGTAGAAAGATTACTGTTCGGCTGACCACAAACAATACCGAGATAGTCTGGAATCGGGTCCGTTTTTTATTAGTCATGCGAGGTACTGGAAAATCGGAATTTTCTTTTTCCGTGCTGTGAGGTATAAGGAAAAGAATAGAACGGCTACTTCAAACTTATTTGCTGTTGAGGGTAAGGGGGGTCTAAGTTTAAAGGTTCGATAGAGAAACAATTTGTATATTTGCATTTTATGAAGCTTCAATTTATATAAAATAATAATTTCAAATTTGATTCACCTGCTTTTTTCTTACACTTTGCGTTTTCTACGTCTTTCATATTCTTATTCACTGTTCTCGCCGGGAAGTTTTAACTTTAACAACAGGGACGATTTTTACATGTGCTGGTCAACTGTTTGCCCAAATAATAATCAAGAACTCGCATGGGAAAAATATAGTGAGCTTTCTTTTTTGATTAATTTAATGCTTATTATCACTTGGTGCTATTCGAAGAGATACAGTGCTATAAGGCGCGTGTGCAAACACTCACGGCTCACAATTGCTACAAATGGAATTTGAAAAATAATTACGATAGCTTTATTTATGTTGAATAAGATCCTTATGATGTCCATTGTGTTTTTATATAGCTTTTTGGTTCTTTTTCTTGGTCGTAATCTTATGATTCATAATAATCTTGCATTAAGATCAATGCCCGAATACAAATACACTGACTACTATTGAAGGAATTAATATAACGATGATTACATATGGACTGGTTAATTTAACCAATAAGTAAATTTCACTCTTATTCTGCCTTAAAATTGCTATCTTGAGAGCGTTGGAATTATTATTACATCCCAGTTTTTGAATCTTAGTCCTAGTAAATCTCTTTTTTTCCAATATTTTTGTTGCTTGCGCTTGAATTGTTAGCTTTATAATGGAGTCTGAAATTTTTTATCCCATTTTATTATAATCACAGGTTACCATGTTATTATCTTCCAACTGATTACATATTTATTTCCATTTGGTGTTGATATTTTTTTATACCCCCATTGAAGGGTTTATTCATGAAGTCAACATATATTTGTTAATATGGACTTTGTATGGGCTTTAAAATTTTATAAAGTAGTAGACGAGTTTTTTTTTCAGACTTATAGTGTTATTGTGCTTCTCCCATTTTCTTTACAGCACTCTATCAGTGTTCTCGTCCTTGGTAACAAGTCTCTTAGTAAAATAGGTGCTGTATTCTTCTAGACCCATTACTCAATTATTTTTAGTGTCTAGGTAGACCACTCGCCAGGCATTCGAGACCCCAACCGCGCGGTCACACTGGCTCTATATGGAAAAAAAATCTTAGTCAAGATATTTATTACTCAAACCCATTTTCAAATAGTCTAACATAAAGTTTTGAAACTTCTTTAAGAATATCTTGAAACATATTTAAAATCAATGCTGATGTTACCCCCTAAACAATGAGGCGATTGCTTCTGGGTACAAAGATTGAAGACAAAACTAGAGGTTGTTTAACTAGAATAATTTCTAAACGCTAGCCCTTATAGCAGATTCATCTGTAAAGATTGTGGAAATGAATTGGAAAGAATTGTTTGCCAACAATTTCGACAGATAAATAATGTATATGTGTAATAATGGTAAATCTCTAGGCCTTGGCGTGGAAGCATGGCCTACAAACGGAGAGATTAAGGCTTTCATATGTTCGCTGCCTTATTTTTAGTCTTACGTTCGAAAATGTGCAAATATGTTCCTCTTGAGAAGATTGATGTTAAGATTGTGTACCGAAGACGTCGTCTTATATAACATACAAATTTACTTCGAACGGTCTTTCGGACCCCAGCGTGGAAAAATGCTTATAATTTTATTTATAGATATTTTTATTTGGCAATTTTGTTAGGTGTACCTTGAAGTCTCTGCTAAAGGATTTTATGATTTATAACATACAAAATTATTGTTAAGATAGTGAAAAAAATTAAAATTTGTTTAAAAAATTGAAAATTGACCTATTTCACTAAAAAATTTATAACTTTTTGAATTTTTAATAGTTTTTGACGAAATTTGGTTTGTGAACTTATGAAATGTGACTCTTTAAGATAGTATCAATTACAATTGCCGATTTTTCAAAAAGGTATTTATTTTGAGAAAAAACTGGTGAAAATAGATAAAAAATTGAAACAAGTCTGCTGGCTATTTATAGTTATATTATTTTTGAAAAAAATGATAAAAAAATGGTAAAAAAATATGTATCGTAAGAATTTAATCAAAATTAAGTGAAATTATAATCGAATTATAAAATAGGTGAATTTTATACAGAAATTAGCTAATCTGTCCCTGCACAATCAGTGCACATAGGGCGTATGCATGAAGGGCGCTACATTTTCGTTGTTTTGTTGGCTTTTCGTGAGCATAATTGACATCTCATTTTTTGTTCAAACACTGGTCTTTCATTTTCAGTGACACTAGCTTAACCCAGATTTAAAATCGTTTTTATACCCATACGAAGAGAGATTAGGATTATTTAGTGGCGTATGCAACATCGGCGTCACTAAATAAACTGCCAATCTTTCGGAACTCGAGTCGCTCGGTGGCTCAAAATCATAGTCATCCTCTTCAACGACATCTTCTTCACTTGAGGAAGCTGCATCAAAAACTTCCTGGTGCTCATCATCTTCCAGCAGAAGTTCGTCGACGGTGTAAATTATAAGCCATGATCTGTTTATTATATGAATTTATGAATAATTATATGGAAAAAAAATTGTATCACATATTCACTAATACTTACGTATTATTTCAATATTTAACCACAAAAAACTTTTATTTTACTCCGATTTGGAAAAAAATATACGCAAATGACACACGGGGGTACTATGGACCCTACTTTGATTTTGGCGCGTTCTCTAAGACAGGTAACGCTCGAATAATCTAGAAACTCTACACAAACAGCTTGGGTCAAGCCTTGACTAATGCCTAGTGGCGCCACGAAGCATATTTTAGCGCTCAACTATGAAAAATTATTGATCAAAAACACTCTGGGGGTATTTTGGACCCCAGTGCCATTTAAGAGCCAACGTGGTCCCGTGGTTGAGGGGCGGGCTGCGATGCTGACGGACACGGGTTCAATTCCCGGTGCTCTCTGATGCCTGGCGGGTGGCCTACTCAGTCACTAAAAATAATTGAGTACCTGCGTTCATTCGAACAAGGGGTAGTAATGGCGGTCGTCTAAGGTGCGGTGCTTGCCACATCGCCCTACATCAGAGATGGTGCGCGACGACCGGGCAGAGAGAGCGAACGTATGAGAGCCTTAACCTCTCAGTTCGCTGGCCGTGCTCCCACGCGGGGCGTAGGGCCTTACCATTACTATTAGTGCCATTTAAGGGTTGAGCTATTCTTCATATAAAACACTTAATGTCAGTTTATTTTTCAAAAATGTATGGGACAAGTTCTATTCCATATTTTGCGCTACAGGGATTAGGCGTTTGCCTATTCCCCTTTTCACAAGGCTTGGCTTATGACCGTTTCCACAGCCGCCCTGCATCTCTTTTGTCTTTGCGATTGTAGTTAAGAATTTTTTATATATTCTTTCGTTTATAGCATAGATGCTTAGTTCATATTGTATTACGTCTCTTCACATACAATCTTTTACTTTTAAAAATCTCATTTCTGCTACCTGTATTTTGCTGTCGTCTTTTTTATTGTTTACCCAACTTTCGCTTCCATGTATGGTATAGCCATAGTCTTATAAAAATTGTGTCTTTTCGGGTTTTGTTGTTCAATATTCTATTTATTATACCACAGATAGCCTGATATTTGTGTATCTTATCAATGTCGTAGTCATAACTTTCGTTGCTGCCTAAATAAAATGCAATACTCCATCTTTGGACGAACGGGGTGTTTATTTTGGAAGGCCATAACTTCCGCCTTCTTCAAATATGTTATGAGAATGTATTTTCTGTACTTTTGGTTTAGACTATAGAATGCTAATTAGATTGGGTCCTCGTTTCTTGTATTATTATTTTGTCGTCGACAAATAGTAACGTGTTCTGGTAAGTATTTCGGTTTGGCTGTCTCTAGCTGTATGTCTGCTTTCCAGTGTTCGACGAAGTCATCATTGCACAAGTTGGAAAGTGTAGGAGTGGGTATTCATTATCTGCCATTATCGTCTAAATCCTATTTTAACTAACACCATCAAAGGTCTTTTGAAGACCAGTGAAAGCTATATCGGTTTCAAAATTTTCTCTTAGCTGCTTCACTATATAGATATTGTCGCTGCATAAAATTTCATTTTGTTCTCCTCATAATAGAGTTTCGGCTATTATTTTTAGTCGGATGTTAAAGATTTTTGAATATGTTTTATATGTGGTATTCATCAGGCTAATAGCTCTATGATTTTGGCAATCACTTTTGTTGCCTTTTTGGGGGGAAAGTTATACCGTTCTCCATAAATTTGGAATTATGTACTTCTGCTAACAATCATTTCTGAGATGACGAAGAGTGCTTGCATATTTGTATTTATCCTGTCTAATCCTGCGGATTTTTATTTTCGTAATCTGTAACGACTCCAATACCCCAAAAGGTAAAAGAAGATAAATATTAGAAGTTTTTCATAATGTATTTTGTAATTCGTCTTTATAGTGTTTATTTCACTCTTTTATTATGTTTGATTTTGCTATATCTTTTTCTGTTTGATTTAAATTCCTCATGACTTTATATGTTAGTGTTTGGCTTCCCAATCATGTTCATGTTCCGACGTTCTTGGTAAGCTTCCTTTTTCAGTCTGTTTGTTGAATATACTGATCTTTTGCGGGAACCTTATATACGCTTTTTTTTTTTGTCTATGGCTGACTATAGTTTTCGTTCCATATTCTCAGACCATTTTTGTTTCGTATTTTCGCCTTTCTATCGCTTGACTTGCGGCTTTTTTATGCTGCTCTTTATAATGTTCTACTTCAATGTTATTACTTGTTGGTATTGTTACTGAGTATCCGTTCCTTCTTAGAGTAAATATATTTTAAATACTTCTTGGACTAACGTTACGGTTCTTGCTTTTGGTTTCGGATAAATGTATTAGTATTGGCAAATTTTCTGTTCGGGAATTTTAATCCCCACCTTTTAAAATGTGAACTGTTGCTCTTCTGGTACTTCTATTAAATATTTCTTGTAGTTGATTGTAAAATTATTCTGTATTTGCTTTTTTTTTCATCTTTTGTGCGTACACGCTTATAATATTTAAGTAGCCTCTGTCAAATTTTTGAAAAGTCTTATCCTTCTCTTAAAATGTGAATAGTTGCTCTTCTGGTACTTCTATTAAATATTTCTTGTAGTTGATTGTAAAATTATTCTGTATTTTTCTTTGTTTTCTTTATGACAACAATATCTACTTTTTATTTTTAAACATTTTCAAATTTTTGAATAGCTAATTACTGTAATTCGTTTATCCTTGTCTTTTGTAATTTTGCGTTTTTCTTTCGGAAGTACTTTAGTCTTCTAAATTTGCATGACTATCTTGTTTTATTTAGAAGTATCTACTTTTGCACATTTTTATTTTGTTACGTTGTATTTCTTAGTCGCGTGGTCCTATTTTACAAAACGAATTCGTCATCATTGTCGCATTTTGAAGATTTATGCGGTTTTTCTTTCTGGAAAATTTGGGTACTTCTAAATTTCTATGACCTAAACAGTAGCTGAAAAGTTTACGTTAGGCGCTTTTAGCCAACCGACTTTTTGATTTCTTTGGGTGTATTTCTTAGTCGCGTGGTCCTAGTTTTACAAAACCAGGAACTCATTGTCACACATTTCTTTCTGAAGTGAACTTGCTGGTTGATTGAGACTAATGGTCTCCCTTTATGATCATTTCTTAACATTTGTTGAAATGTTCCTGACAACATCACTTTAGAACTTGATCCGGTTTCCTCAAGCAAGTTTAAAGGAAACCTTCCAATTTCTATTTTCTGTAACTAAAGGTTGCAACTTTCAGGAATTGATAGATAGTTTTAACTTTTAACGCTGTATGAGTATCAGGATTAGAAATAAACAAGTGTTGATAAAGAGATCTCTAAAGGCAGAATGGGAGAATAGAAAAGAGGAGGGTTTGACCCTAAGACAAGTTAAAAGAAACCTCCTTATTAATTTATTACAATCTTCTTAGTCATCAAGGCTTTTAACTCTTTGATATTTATGTTCAGTGCTCCTCCATTCGCATTATCGTGTATTTTTTAATTCTCCTAGTAGAAGAACATTTTAGCCCAAATTGTAAAACGATATTTTTATTTTTATTTCAATATTAAGATTTGTAAGACAATGTCAAGCTTGTAGCAATCCCAGGTGGTCAAGTTTCTTAACACTTGCAAAAAGTTTGATTTTTACTCATTCTTCGTTGTTTTGTATTTATAGTGTAGTGACAATCTTTATCTTTCGATCTACGGTACCCTTTTTGTGCAGTCCCCGTTTTGAGTTTTCTGGTCAAATTGAAGAAACCTGTCAAGAATGATTTGTTTCAAAGTCAGCAGACTAGTACCATGGACAGATTCGACAACTTGCAATGTACTGTCAAAAAGTTATTGATAATAATGGGCCGTATTCTGAAGGACTACTGTTGCTATTTTTGAAATTTTGATATTTTGACTAAGAGTTTTCTTGCAAAAATATAATCTTTCAATTTTGATAACATTTGAAATGAAAACCATTTGTTTTAAAATCCTATATATTACTTGTATGGAAAATACTAATTATTTTCTTGTTTTTTCTATTGCTGAGCATTATTACTTAATATCTTTTTGTTCTATTTTCGTTGCCAGAACTTTTTTATCACCTACTAATGGCTCATTATCACCATCGTCGCAGATACTATATCTTCAGCAAACATCCTGCAGGTGAAAGTACGCTGTTCGTCTAGATAATCGGTCTAACACTCGAAAACAACTCGTCTAATCAGCAAACAACTTAGTGCAGGGCAGTGAGCAGCCCAAACACAGACGTGTCAACAGCGATAACCGATTTTGACTCCTGCTGCTCGCTGGTTGGCTTGGTTCTCACCGATGTGGATGACTCCTATTTGGGCTAAATTGGCGTCGCCAAAGCACCAGGAAGTGATAGCGGGGAAAACGAAAGCAAACACGAGCTACGTTGATTCCAGCATGAGGCTGCTATCGGCAGCGTGCTGGCGATAAGCGGCACGAAAACAATGATTCTACGCCGCGGTATCGCGGCGTGGAACTGACAAACAGCTGGCCAACGTACCGCCGATCTGGGGTCATCTAAATTTGTAAATAAATGAAATAAAAACAAATATTTATGTGCGCCGTTATCGGCGCGCACTGCGTTATTTGTAATAATCTGCAGGACCGGACTATATCACGGAAAGAGAAAACAAATCGCCGAATTTTTCCTTTGCCTTGTTTCAGTTGGCTTTTGGTTTTCACTTTTTCGTCATCATCATCAATTGTCAATTAATTTTTCCTATCATTTTATCTCTATCATCCGTGCTTTCTTTGGTACCCGTTTCTTAACGATTTCCTCTGTATGTTGTCGAGTCTTCCCATTTTGTTCTATTTGCAAAATTGTTGTGCGTCATTGCCATTTTTTAGTACTATTTTTCTTTGACATCCAAAACTAACTTAGTCTGTTTGCGTTTGTAATACATCAATCATCTGATGGTTAAATGACAACTTAGAAAATTTCCGAGTGGAGGGGAACACTTAAAAGTCTATTCTGTGGCAAAGTAGCCACCAGATATATTTTCCATGTACGGATAAAAATAAAATCCTTGGTTCAATTCTAGAATGGTTTACCATAGCCACAAAATGTTGAAAATTTTGGAATGATTTCTCCTCGCCTGCCATACAACTTTAAACTTTGGTACATAACAGTTTTAGTTTCTTCAATAACATATTACAACCATAAGGTGGTCAGTTTAAAAACCTGGCCTGATTTGTTGTCTAATAAAATGAAGAAACTTATTCAGCCTTGTTATGATTATATAGACATGGATGGTAATGATGAACTTCAATCATTTCTCTACATCAAAGAACTTTGAAATCTATGGTCCATTTGATCTGGCCGTCTTTCCAAATCTAAAAATGAACTTTTCCTACAACACCAACCGGGGATTAAGTAACGACATCTGATGTTGATAAGACCTTTCTTTTAAAAAAAAATATAAGACAAATATAGCACCAACAGTCTTTGTATATACGTACGAAAGCAAGAACCCAAATATTTGTCGAAACTTGGCAGCTTCAGGAAATGAGTTACAGAAAAAATTGACTGAAATTCTAAAATTTAACAGTCGTACCCACGGTGGCACGTGCTCTTGTCATTCCCGACAGTTCCAAACTAGTCGAGAACCTCTGAGCGGCGAATATTTAATTTTATGCCTCATTTCCGTCATTCTTCAAGCAAAACTGAAAATTCTATTACAACTAATCAATAATTTACACAGAAATATTTCAGTTGGGAACATTTTTTTGCAGTCATACTAATTGTAAGTGGATAAGCGCGCAATAACAGGCCTGCTATCAACCGTTCTCCAAACAACGAATAAATATTTAAACGTCTCGTTAAATATTTACTATTTGTTGTATAAGTCTTTTGATAGCTGCAATTGCGCCTCATAACATTTCATGTTGATAGTATATCTTTGTATACAACAGCAGACACAAAATGTTTTATTGTTGCTCTTATTTGAAAAGTTCACATTTTTAAGATTGCAAATAACATAACACAATAAAATTTCAATTATAACAAGATAATAATTACCAAAATATATTATTAAGATATCTTAAAGGTTTATCACCAATTTGGCTTAATCTAAAAAGTGTTTAATTTATTGTCGCGCGGATTTTAAGAACAAATTGTAATCATTACAGAATAAGCGTGACTATAGTCTGGCTATAGTCTTAAAGGATACATTCAAATATTAAAACTATGAACAATGCGTTATTCTTCTCGGAGTGTACAACAAAACAAGATCTGAAAGTAGAAGTACAAATAATAGCAGCCCACAAACTGAGACAAGGAATATGTCTATTAGAATTAGCAAACACAAAGGAAATAGTTATGCAAAACAAACCAAACTTCAAAAATATAGAATAGAAAAAGAAATGAAAAGAGAAAAATAAAGATCGGATACAAGAAATTGACGATAGAAGACAAGGGATGGAGATGGAATAATCAAAAAGAGCTACTAGAAGAAACTGCAACAGCAAAACGAAGGCCTGCAAAAGGTTCAAAAAACTAAATTGCAATGACAAAATTGAAAGAATGATGACGAAATTGGCAAAGAACAAGAGCATAAAACACAAAAAAGTCAAATTAGAAAGAATGAGGAAGCAAATAAATACGGCAATGATATAGATAATAATAACAACAACTTAAATACAAAATTGAATACAGAAATAGAAAAATAAGATAAAACAAAAAATTAAAAAGGAAGAGAAGCACAATAAAATAGAAACTTGGAACGTTGGAACAATTGAAAAGATTAAAATAGGACCCTCTAGGAATAACAGAAACAAAAAAGAAAATCAAAGGAATACAAGAACTAAAAGAAGGCTATATATATGTATATATATATATATATATATATATATATATATATATATATATATATAGTAATTAGCTATGGAATTAAATTAAGACGACAGATACAGCCAAAAGCTATAATGATCTAAGATCAATTATAAAATATAACGGGAAAGTACAGACAGAAATAACAGAGGGAATAGAAAGAGTGGAGAAAAAAGGAGATTCGAAAGAGATTAAAACAAGTATAGCAGAAAGTGTTAAGACCATCCCTAACTTATGGTTGTGAGTCTTGAACTCTAGCAAAAAGAAATAAAAGCAGGATTAAGGCCACAGAGATGAGGTTCTTAAGAAAAATCCAAAAGATCACTAGAAGGGACAAGATAAAGTACACGGTAGTAATAGAAGAACTGAAGGTGAAAACTAATAGAAATAACTGAGTTGGCTAGGCCATTTGCATAGAATAAAGGACGCTACAATAGCCAAAGGAGTATACGAAGCTAAGACGCAAGGAATAAATAATATAGGAAGACCACAAATACATTGGGAAGAACAAATTAGGCAGTTTAGACAAAGAAAAATCAAAATTATAATCACATGTTGTCCAGTATTTTCTGCGTTAGAGATTTAAAAATATTCTACTGCATTCTATAGCATATTGCGTTTTGCAGAGAAAAAATTGACACTTCAATATAAAGATATTTCAACGCTGTCTCCTATCAGCTAAACTTCCTTCTGTAGCAGTAATGTCTTCTAGAGACATTACATCGATGTCGAAAGCACGCATAATAAATTCAGCACAGTTTTAAAACCAAAAAATATATAAAAATTATTGGTAAAAGTAACGATAATTGAACGAGATTCTAATAGCAATTAAAATTTTTAATGGTGGACGTTTTTATGAAGTGAAGGGCAAATACTCAGTTGCAGACCAACTCACGACTCACACCATAAACCACTTTAAACTATTGTACGTGAAGGTTACACCAGTAGAAGCGCAGGGGTCTGGGCTTAATCACCTGGACCGATTTTATAAGCAGGCAGCTTAACAGTATTAAGAAATGGATGTACCTACCAGATCTGAAACTGTGAAACCAAACGCAGGAACTGAAAAGCCAGAAGTTCTAGACTGGAGCTACATTCCAAACGATTTTTTGGAGCTTAGGGAAAGAAGATCCGGAAGACTAATGAAATAAAAGCTGGTACGTGGAACAGAAAAAATCTGCATAAAAAATCAAAGAGGAAGAAATAAACAGAAAAGGAGAAGAAGAAGAGAAAACATGGGAGTACAAAAGGAACCCGTTCAGACTCTTCCATCCCCTTTCTTTTAGCAGCAGGAAACCTAGGTGCCAAAGGCAGACCGTGTTTTATAGTAAAGCTCCAAAAACATTGAGAATGTAGAAGATTCATCCTCTGCCTGCTAAAATATAGGTCATCCCGATGCATCTGGTCAATAAGGGCAGACTGCCGGGAATATGGTAAATAGACAAGATTTTTCCAGTCGTGCTAGAGAAGGGATTAGACCTTCTACCTAGAAGAATCTGTTCAGTTTTAAGTCAATAATATGGTACCAGGTACTAGGTACTAAGGTGGTGTTTTTGCTAAAGATTGATAAGTCGGACTATCCCCAAGCAAGTAGTTGGCAAACCATCAGTCGTAGGTCATTTATACTTACGGTAATAGACAAACTGTTTGACAAGCACATCGGAAAAACTTGAAGAATGACGACAGCGTTAGATAATAAAGAGATCTTTAAATGCCTTTTTGGGCATAGAAAGGACCTTTGACAATAAATTCTCCATCACCTCAGCTTTTAGAAGTTTAGAGGTAGAGGATACTTGCTGCAGATGAATCGGATGCATGTTAAAAGGAAAAGTGGTATACGCATGATTGGACGAAACAGTGTCAGTGAGGTAGCAGCAAGATGTTCCCTAGACGGACTGATGAGGATTTTTGTTGGAATTATTTACTTTGAAAACTTTTTTTATATAAAGTCTATTCCAAAAATATCAAGATAATGTTAATATAATAAAAACATTATGGGCGACTGCTATGTAACCTACCAACCAATGAGGATGGATTATAATACGCATGCGTGCATCAAAACCTCTTTAATGCATGTGTCAGTTGGTAGAGACTGGGAAGTGAACGTAGTGTATGACTGGATCAGTAAAGCAGCGAATTTGGTTCAAATTTTGTACGAAGCTCAAACATTCATCTACCGAAACTATTTGGATGCTTCAGAGGGCTTTGAGAAACGATGTAACGAGTCCAACATGCATAAAAGCCATGATACAAGCAATTAAGAGATGCTCAGGAATGTGTTGAAAGTAATACACCTACTGGAATGCCAACAAGAAGCAGAACACCAGAAAATGAGGTCGGAAACTGCCGGTCCGGCACTAGAACAGGGTATTGGCAGATGCCCATTTATCACATCTCGTGCAGAATTTTTGTCAAAACATTAAACCACGCAGGTGACCATCGACGAAATTTAGGCTATTACAGCAACGCAGTACTCTTCAGAAAATTTTTAACGATGGGAAAAGCGCGTGAGATCTCAAGGCGCTTACTTTTAAGAATTTAGCTATGTACGATATTTTCTTATGTTGTACCAGTTTTCCCAGCGGGGTTGCTAGATCCCCAACTGGGCGCCTCCCCAGGTGGCGGATAGGGGAACGCCCGTTAGATATAGCGGGTACTGGGGAAATAAGATACCCAGGGCGGACCAAAACTAGCTGAAGGACAACTTATAAGTAATGGAATTAATAATGGCTCTTATATTTTCCCATATGTGATGAGTATCAAAGCTGTAGTGAAGCAACTGACCTGGGAAACCTCCCTCCTAATTACAAAGGTTGGGAAGGTGCAGCTGTATTTACAATACCGCATACAGGCGAAATGATAGAACGACTGTATGTTGGAAACCAAACGGCACAGAAACGACGTTTACACAGCGGTGTAGAAGGCAATGGAAAACCATTACACTAGGTTTCCCCAGGATAATCATGATAATGCCTGCAAACTTAAACAATGTCCTCGAGTACAGGCGCCTCTTGAATGAGGCAGGGGTGCAAAAAATCTCCGATGTACGTACGAATAACGAAAAATTCATAACACCATCAAGGAACTGAAGAAAATAAATAACTCAATACTCGGTATAAGTGAAATGAAATGGTCACAGCCAGGAAAATGTGTAATGGAAGAACAGGTGGTATGTTACGTAGGGAGAGCATACGTAGTGCACAATATAAAAATGGAGTGGCGATCATTATTACCAAAGAAGTTGACGCAGCTGTAACAAACTTTATACCCTACTCTGACAGAATAATGATGTTACAAATACAGGTTACTCCTATAAACATTAATTTTATACAGGTGTACGCATCAAAAAACTGTGATGGCGAAGAAGTAAAAAAATTCTATACCGATTTAAATAAACTTCTATAACAAACCAAAAGTAATGACGTTACAGCATTAATGGGTGATTTGAATGCGAAAGTCAGAAGCGACAAAGATGAGTAAATATCAAAACATAGACTCTATAGAAAACTATTTAACTATAATGAACGCGTTCTTTAAGTTTCCACAAAGACGCCTTTATACCTGGAAATTTCCGGCAAATACACATCATGTGGTTCCTAACCAAATAGATTATATCATAATTAACCAAGGCGCTGATGTGCCATCAGATTATAATCTACTCACAGCAGAACTAAGAAAAAGACTCAAGAAATTAACAAAACCTAAACATAAAACAAATACGTAGATAAATTAAAAGATGAACAAACAAGAAAAGAAATATCTAAGTTGTTAGAAGTTTGAAAATGAGGAAACATGTGAATCTGAAGGATAAACGACTTGAAGAAAGATGGCAGAAATTCAAAACGATCATCATTGACCTCAGAAGAAGAAAATGTGTACGACGGATACCATTTTAAACCTCATGGAAGAGAAAAGACAATACAGAAACCAAAATACACATAAATACAACGAACTCAATAAGGAAATAAGAAAAAAGAGATAATAAAAGCAAAGATGGATTGGTATACTAACAAATGCACAGAAATTGAAGAATATAAAACAAGACATGACACATTCCATCTACACAAAAAATTAAAGAGGCAGGCGGATTTCGAAAATACACTATAAGCAAACTTGGAGACTGAAATGGAAACGTAATTTTAGATATTGAAGAAAAATTGACTAGATGGAAAGAGTGTATAAGAGAGCTCTTCACAGACCAACGAAATGTAGAGCATGAAGTACAAAATACCCTAACAGTCCCACTTAAAACAAAACAGGAAGCTGGAGAAGCCATTGAAAGGTCAAAAAATAAAAAAGCCGTCGTGCGAGGCGAAACAGGAACGGAATTATTAAAACTATTATAAGACCATGGAATAAGCACCTTTCAAAAATCATTTAATTTTAATTCAATATACGAAACAGGGATAATTCCGTCAGACTGGTTAAGATCATTTATTACCAAACTGAAAAAACATAAGACAAAGAGATGCAGTGACCACCGCACAATTAGTCCGATGAGCCTGATGTACTAAAATCTTTCTAATGGTGATACACACACAATTTATAGAAAAATAAAAGCGAATATTGGAAATACATATTTTGGATGGGTCTGCGAACACGAGACCTAAATAGCGATGTGTTTCTGGGATTTTATATTATATTAGCTACATGTTTTTAATGTTTTTCCCCACCATTTCGTATACAATGAAATGACATAGTAAAATAGACACCAAGTAAAAGTCATTTCTGAGAAAAAAGTAAACTGCCTATAGGCGTACCATAGACCAGGCTGATTACAGTGCATTGCAATAAGTCGTGTTTAAAAATATTCTTGTCAACAACGCATGGAGCTATTACTTAATTTAAAAGAAGCATCAAAGGATCTCGAAACGAACAAAATGAGTAGTGGTGAGAGAAGCTGTTAAGGAGCCCCAAAAACCGTAGCCAAATTGTGTCGAAATAGCAAAGGCACTATTTAGGCCATAATGTGGAGCTATACAATGTGTTACTAAGAAAAAACCGTTGCTAGCACTTTTCTAGAAAAAATGTTAACAAAATGACACAAAAACGATGTGTTTTAGCAATCTACCATTCTTTCTGACGAAGGCCGATACGACCAATTCAGTGACAGTTGTCAAACCCGGGTCTAGAGGCGTTTGTATGTTCAATTGGATTATGTTCTCATGAAGTATGGCGCTTCCTGTCATCTAGCAGCATATTCGAGTTTTACCACGACCAGCACAGTCTTTATGTATGAACCCGATTGAAAACCTGTGTCACATTGCTCAAAGCTATAAAAATCCAGCGACAAAGCTGAGTTAATAGTAGGTGTAACATAGAAGTGACAGAAAATACCCCAGTAAACAACAGACAACTTAACAGATACCACATCTTGAAGTTTTAATGCATCGTGTGACAGTAAAAGAGTGTCATTAGTGTATCTACATCCAAGACTTCCACGCGAACAGTTATACGTTTTCAATTTTGCTTTATGTTGTCTCTTCTTTCAATATTTACTTTACAGTTGTTTACGAGATTTTCTTCAATATTTTTTTGTATATTGTGTTTTCTCTGTATACTGTCTATTTGTCCTTAATCTTCTTTAATTTCGTAAAATACCATACAATCTTCTTCCATCTTTCAACCACAAAAATTGCATCTTTTCTGTTCACTTGGCCTTTTATCTTCCAAAAACAACTTTTAGATGATTGCCACTATCAGCGCGTATATTGTAAGACTTCTTTAAGGTCGTCCATAACAATACACAACGTTTGGCTTGAAAATGCATTTTGCTTCAGCTGTAGGGACGTAAAAACAACACAAAAACTGTTTTTGTTGTCTATATTCAATGATAAATATTTATGATGCACAAATAAATAAGGCAATAAACGCCACAAACACCAAGACAATTGAAACGACGCAAAACCATTTAATCCCATTGTGTACTACATAACGCAATGACAAACAAAGTACAAAAACAATGTTTGCGATGCTTTAGAAAATACTGGGACACAGAAACCAAATTTAATAAACACGCAGTTTTAACGAGTAATGTAGCTCTGATTACATATTTTAAATCTACCGAAGAACTAAAAATACCGAATAAAATTGCAAGAGAAATATAATGCAAACATTTTAAAGAGAAAAGTTAAACCTGTAACTCTTGTTTAGTTAACAATTTTTTGCTGACTTCGAACCCTTTAAACATTTTCCTTTAAACATTTTCCTTTTAGCTTTTCTTGTTTTATATTTTTTATTTCAAAATTTATTCTCTCTTACATCATTCATTACTGCTTTTAATTAAGAAATAATAAACAAAACACGAACAGACAAAAAAAAAGTTTGAATAATAGCGAAAATAAAAAAAAGAATAGAACAAAATTGTTTTCCAGCGGATAATGCAATGAACGCAAAATGAAATAATGAAACAAATGATTATAAACAACGTAAAGAACAAGAAATCAAAAGCAAAAGAAAATTGAATCAAACTATGTCACTTAGCTCCGCTACTTTCTTCAATTTTATTTACCTTTGCTTTGTTTTCAATAGCACACTTCTAATGTTGCCAAATTTAATAGTCATTTCATTTGGGAAAAGTGCATATGAATATATACACTAAAAACCAGTAGAGTTTTTTTATCATTAAATTCGTTTTTAATCTTTGTCAGATAAAAAATGATTCTGGGAAGTTTCGGCTATTGTTTTAAGATTGTTGACAACCTCTTCAGCTCTTAGGCTTAGATTTTTATCCATAGTTTTGATATCGCTGACACCTTAGCTGTTCCTGGTGATTTTATAAAAATGGACACTAGCAAATACTTGGCATAAATCTCTTAATTCAGCGATCGTTAGAAATATAACATAACAGCAAAGCTATTTAGTTGAAACATCTAAAACATATTAACATACTCTAAGATAACTAAACTTCATTAGTCTTTTAGTGTAGGCTCTTCTTGATTAAGTCTTATAAACAGAATAATGTGTGAACTTTTAATTTCATCCACATAATTGCGCGACATTATTTTTACCGAAGTTTACGAGGTCTGTCCGAAAAGTACATTATTGTTATTATTAAAAAGCTTTCACAGCCAAGATGTAACCTGGTCGGCAATGTAAGTGGACTGTAATGCGCATATCTAAGCGAGAACAACTCCATTGTCCAGGCTAGTCGGGAGTTAGACGTCGCTGAGTGAGCACCTGTAACGTGCAACAGTTACATTTGCAATAACTTAGCAAGTAGAGCAGCGTTCTATATCAAATTCCGTGATAAGTTGAAACATTGTGACATCAGAAACTATTAGGATGATTCAGAAGACTTCCAATGAGTGCACCATTAATGAAGACATGGCACAAATAATTTAGACATGGTCAGAAGATGTTGGACGTGTATGAGCTACAATCAACAAAGGTGATAAGCTGGGATTTCAAAAGTTAATAAGTGAAATTTTGGGACTACAATCTGTATTATCAAGAGTCCATATTTCATTACAGATATTCTTCTTCAATGTCTATGTACTTTTGCTATCGCCCTGGTTAGTAATTAGTAAAGTTGGTGAAAACCATTTTTCTACGATTCCTATACAATTTTTGGGCCAATTAAAGAACAACTTACCGCTTTTTGCCTTTTTCATTGCATCAAACAGAGCATAACTATTTGGCATAATAATATGAGATGTAAGACACCACAGCACGATGACTGGACACGTGGCTGCGCATTGTCACATTAAAACAACGCGATGAGTCTCTTCGGTTACTTGCAGTACCGCGGGCCAGCTAATCCATTAGTAAAATTCCCTTCCCAACCTAAACAACAATCGTAATTTACTTTGGAATAAACAATTGTGACTGTGACTTTTTGGGGCTAGAAGTTTCAATTTGCTGCAACCAAACACACAAAAAACGTTTCGAAATTTACATTGTATAACAACTGTTGAGTATAGAGAATCCATTTTGCACAGACTTTTGTTTTTCTTAGCTTTAAACTCAGTTATACAACAAAACACAGTACTTTATCTTTATTATGCGTTCCCACACACGGCTACTAACCTTTATGGGTGATCAAAATACTTTTAATGGTCGTCTGCTTTTATGGTTTTCCCTTTATCCCCAATTGCACTCGCAGCACTGCACAAATTACTCACCACTTTTCTTACATGCGTACTGTACATGCATTTCAATCTACGTCACATCATGAGTCTTGACAAAAAGTACCAATGCTTTTAAAACCTTCGAAGAAAGTCATTAATCATCAGACAAAAGCGCTTTATTTTGTTTTGTTGGTTTTTGGAACTTTATGGACTAAATTGAGTAGATGATGCAGTTAGCACCAAAATATTTTCTACCTCATTCGATTTTGTTCACGGCGATCTTCGATTAACATACAACTGCTGTGAGCTCGGAAGATCTTTAACCTTCTCATTTAATTCCGTTTACTTTGGTGCCAAGATATTAAAACTGGCAAATTTGTTCAAATAGCTAGTTGCCTATACTTAAATGGCATCTGATTTTTTTTATATTAATAACAATTTTGTTTGATATTTGCACTCGGTCCATATTTTTCATTTTATAATGTTGCTTAATAAACCAATTTTTACAGATTTCCTGTTGTTGATAGGTCTAATATTGATTACTACTCTAACCGGCTCTTCTTCCAGTGTCTGTCTAGATTCATATTTTAAATAGATATTAAACATGCCTGCCTAACTCTGTTCCGCATAATGACTTTTTATCCGTATGTCGCAATAATATAAAAAAGAAAGCGCTGAACTTTCACAACGATTCTAGGGAGTTCGGCGTGGAAGGTTCTAATAATCTGCTCAGCGTGCTGATACGCATCCTAGAGGATTCCGGAAACAGGGCGAAGTATTTAATCGTACGAGAAACGGGCAAGAAGGCAGTGGCAAGAAGTTGCGCTTAGACATGGTAATAATAATAAAAATGACATAATTGGCGATAGTATTAAGCAGTAATTAATTAGCTACTGCAAAGATAAATAATGTCTGTAATCTGTTAAATAATTGTTAACCGAACCATAAACTACATTCGTTCCAACTAGCGTCAAGTGCGAGATTTATCGCAAGTTGAGCTATTTAAATAAATCACTAAGCTGGGGCAAATAAAAATGCCAAAAATAAAAAAAAGGGAGGGGGGCTAGAACCGTGCTACAGGAAGGGTTGCAGCAAGTCCTGACTGCCAAAGGTGAGAACCCAGGCACGTATCTTTTTAAAATAGCTGACCTAGATAGGGCATTGCAAAAATTTAAGGAAAAGTCGGAAAATAATTCCAGAACTTTAAAAAATTTATAAAAAACACCAAAGAACAGTTTAAAACTCCTAGAGTCAATTAGGGAAACATTTTAGAACTTTGAGAGAAGAATCTAAAAGACGTGCGTTTTGAAATTGAGTACAGACGAATTTTTCGATAATTTAAATGCGACTTGAGAAGAACATTTAAAAATCCTACAAACACGAAATGACAGAAGTAGATAGAAAGTTACAAGAGTCAAAGATAGGTCCAGAAGAACAATCTAGAAGTTTGAGCAAAACATCGGAAGAGATATTTCAAAATTTTAAAAAGCAAAGATAAGCGCGGAGGAATATTCTTGAGAGAATAACTGAAAGTAAACGCAGAAGACTTTGGAAGTTTTATAAAGGAGCGGATTAAAAGATAAGTTGCAAGAGTTAGAGATAGAAACAGACACTTTGTTGATAAAGTTGTGTAGAAGTCATCTGCAAGAAAAGAAAAAGAAATTGCCACATTTGACTATTAGCGGTTGCTAGGAGCAGAAACTTGACTCAGATTTGGAAGTGATGATGGAATGGAAGCATCATGGAGAGGAATTATTATCAACATAGTGATAAAAAACTTAATGGGCACAACGCGATCTTTTACAGTTAAAGAATGGTCTTCTGAAAAGAACATTGGAGAACATACAGGTTACAAGCGTACCGTAAAGAAGATGTAAAGAAGTATATGCTGGAAATGTAAATTGTTAAAATATAGTATCTTGAACAAAAAAAGCGCCTACGTGGCAACCCATTTTAAAAGGTCTAAAGAAAAGGAGAACATATCTGGTCCGTCCCCAGAGAGAACGAGAACAACAAAGATACGCTCGTTTCTGTAGCCTATTTTACCAGTGAGTCTAAGTAGTATGGTGATTTCTCCATTGGCTTTTCTACGAGTGGCGTAGGTTATCACACTTCCGGCACAAAATAGCTTTATAGAACGAGCAGCCTAGCGGTTGTACTTCGGAAGCCGGACCTCTCTGGCAGAGTTGTGGATAACCGTGGTGATAAAAGAATGTCCAAAGTTTTGCGAAGGTTCTGGGGAGTTCGGCATGGAGGGTTCCAGTAATCTACTAGGCTCGCTACTCGAGGACACCTGTATATTGTTATCAAAAACTTTGCTGTAGACGTATTTAAGCTAAAACGGCCTATACTATTCTGTTGTAGAATTAAAACTGTATATTTGATGTTTTAGTCTTGTATTTACTGTATAATTCTCAATAATATCTTCAAAATTTGCCTCGTGAGACTTATGAGTCTATAATTATCGCGTTCATATGCTCGAGAATTTTTGGAATGAAGTTAAAAATGAAAAGAAGGCGTTCTTGAAGAATTATTCCTGTTTCAAATAACAAAGATTGAACACTCTTTTAATAGTATCAAGACTTTGCAGTACACTTCCATCTGATGCTTGCCAAGTTTTGCAGTTTCTGTTGCATATAGTTGCCTTAACAAACATTATGTCTATGCTTGAAAACAAAATACATAGAAGTATAAAGATCACTACAGTTGACTAACAGTTCGAACCATAGTTCTACAAGGAACGACATATAAGTGGAGGAGTATCAGGCAAGAAGGAAAATTAGAGGATTTAGACCAAAAGGGCAAAGATTAATGTATTGGTACTCAATGAAATCCAATAGTCAGACCCTTGACATTGTACAACTAAAACAGAATTTATATTATTCAGCACATACTGATAAGTGTCATATCAAACTCGGGCAAAATCATAATATCGCAGCTCCAAACAAACTCTTAAATAAAGTTAGTTCAGATATATGTACCCACAGTACAAAAAAAATTAAACACACCCGAGATTATTACTACAATCCTGCAGTAATTGATATGTATATCACAAACGAATTGTTAAAACTGTTAAAAATCACAACAATTAGAAATTGAAATGATGCAAGTAGTATCAGAAACATCACAAAAAGAGCATGTAGCAAACCTAAACAAGAAGACAAAGAGAAGCAAACTTAAGAAAACGATAACCGCAACTGAACAACAAAAAATTAGAAAAAACAAGAAGAATTAAACGCATGTCAGAAAAAACATTAGCACTATTGGGCAAAATAAGAATAACATTGAGTACTAGGAAATACAGAACATAATTAAAGCAAAATAAGACTAACAAAGGAAACCTGAATGACTGTAAGATGTAGAAAAACTGAAGAATTAAAAAAAATACTACAGTCTTCATCTACATAAAACGGTAAAAGAAGTACTAGCATTGCAACACAAAAAAAAACATTAAAAGATGAATAGCAAAACTACACTGTGTGTGAAAGGGTATCAAAAAACAAACGAACCAGAAGGTACAAATGACTTATTTAGCTTCAAAATAATCGCCATTTTTTACAACACACTTTTGGCAACATCCACAAAGCTTTGTAAACTGTCACCAAGAGGGTTCTCTTGAATTGTCGCTTGGATTCCTAATCGAACTGGTAGCACCAGGTTTTATCCATCACCTATGAGGATGATTTGCAGAAAAAATTGATCCTGAACACACGAAGGTTTACATCCGTTTTGCTATATATTTGTCTTTCAGTTTATACAATGCAAACAGAGAAGAAATCTTTTTTTAAAACATTAAACTTTAGGATCACGCTTTATTTATATTTATGTTGTAGATGGTGCTGAAGATGAGCTTGATCTTCACCAGTGTTGTTACCAAGTCTCGATCTCACCTTGTTCCTCATAGTTCATTTTTCACTTTATTTCACCATTTTTAATGTTGTTGTTATCAAAAAATGGAAGTTTGTTTTAAAACCGATGAATATAACTATAAGTTTTGTGTAAAAGAATCTGAGCAACCGTTTGCAGTCAACTTTATTTAAGCTTCTTCAAATCTATGGTCTTTTTCAAATACCTAGACATAGTTTGCTCTAAACAGCACTTACTTTTTTTCTAATTTCTTATAGTCTTAACTGCTAAACGTTTCTTCCTACTCACATTTGTTTGCAGAAGAGATTATTAATAGAACAATAAAGGTACAACTTTAAGAACCTGATGAAAGTTTTTCTCACTAAAAATAACTTTCAAGGTTTTGCACCCGATCACTATCTTATCAATTTATTTACTCCTTTCTTCCTTCTAAGTCCGTATCAAACATTTTCACTTTACAAGGACTACTTTCACTTCATTACAATACTTTTCTGGTGACCTAGTATTGTAGAGTTCTTTATCGTTTCATTTTCTTTTCTACCAAAAGAATCATTTATTTCATTCCTTAATGTTCTCTTAAGACTTCTAATATTTCTCTTTAAAAACCCCTATTATTCACTCCAACACTGTTACATATAAGCGAAAAATACAGGAGAATCGCCTAGGAAAGATCTATGCAAGATGAAACATTTAAGAACGGCCAGAAGGGTTTGGATAACCAAAAATTACAATGAAAGGAGAAGAAGGAGACAAAAGAAAACGTGGTTACACCAAATGGTAAATATGTAAAACAAAAGAGGTGAATTAACAGAAGAAATGAAGAAAATGGCATTAAACAGAACGCTCTGGAAGAAATGGGTGTATGGATAAAAAGAACCTAACCCAAATCCGACACATAAAAAGATACAAGGAAGGGGCGAAAGAAGAAAAATAGAAGACCCCCTAGTGTCCTTCTCCTTCGTCTTTTTTAATTTTACTTTTGTCTTTTTTGTCTTTACGTAACATTATTTTTAATATATAACCATCAATTATCTTGTCGGAATATTTATTGTTTAGTCCTAGTGTTTGACCACACTGCAGTTATTTAATCTACCTTTTTTCTCTTTTATTGCTTTCTGTGTTTTTATCCAAATACTGTAAGCTACGTTTTTCCTTTTCCCTCTTTTTTATTTTTTCTGTCACTTGAATGACTACAGTGTTATTTGGTTTAAATTACTATGCCCCTTTCTTAAATTCACTTCCTGTTTCACTTTTTGCTTGAATTTTTACTTTTCTTCTTTTTGGTACAAATCACTTAACATAATTCACTCTGTTTTCATTACCATCTCATCTTCAAAATACCTACTTGAGAAATTCTAAAAATCTTTCTAACCCACCCAGATTAATTTATCTTTGACAAAGTTTCTTTTTAACAACTAAAATGTATTTTTTTTCTTGTTGGCTATTATAGCCTTTTTCCATGTTAATCCATTTAGCATACAACAAAAGAAATAAGCAGATTGAAGAAATAAGTAGATTGAAGATTTGGCAGTTTGCGTGAGTCCTAAAAATATACGATACTTGTAGTCTCGCCGTTTGTTGCGTATGAGGCACCAGAGCCACCAGAGCCACAGACAGGCGAATAAATGGTCTTGAGATCTTCTCTCTGTGTCGGTTATGCAGAGATTTTTTGACAATTTTTGTAGAATTGTTAGCAGTAGGAAAAGCTACAGGAAACACAATAGACGGTGATAAGGTGAAGAAAGTCGTCTAAATTCATTTGTCTGTTGCAAAGTTTGTGAATTTCCAAAGATGAGAGAGAATATTTTGGTTTTTATTTTAGTTTTCTCCCCAAATCTGTCATTTAACTATATTGAAGAAAGACAATTATTAGTGCTAAATAAATAAAAAAACGCTTGGGTACATTTGCATTTAACGCAGCTTTTCTTTTTGAATATTAGAGAATCTTCTACTTGCAGGCCGTTTTAGTCTCTCTTGAGTCTCTTTTCAAATTGGTCCATTTAATGCGTAAGGATAAGAAAATAGAAAATTCACTGAATCAGAGAGAAACAAAAGCAACCCATCTAGATTAGCTTGATTAAAGATTATTTTAGTTTTTATTAGTGCCTTTCCTAAAGACACATAGCAACCAAAAATTTTGGTATGGCAAAGAACTTTAACAAGATAATAGGTTCATGTTCAAGGACAAAAGATTTTTTTAGACGTTAGAAATAGTTAATACTATTAATTTTTTTGAAAGAAATAGTAAATTATTATTTACAGGGAGGGAAAGTCAGATGAAAGTTTTGAAGGTCTTATACCTCTCTTCCTCTTCAGATCAATCTATTAATTGCAGAGGAGGGTACATAAAAATGAACAAATTAATGAAACTGAGAAAAACAATTGCTATGTTATTGATATGTTGGAAGTTACAAAATTGGTCAAGTAAGAAGAAAGGAAAAATAGATCTCGGTAATTACAGAAATCTTTCATGGCTTCTGGTATTTGAATAGTTCGTGTGATTATTTCTATGAATTAAAAAAGTATATTTAAGGGAATAACGTTTCAGACAGAAAGAAAACAGCGAAGCCAAACTCGAGCCAGACGCTCCAATTGATTGAGCAGAAAGCGCACTGGATGCGTCCCTGCGCGGCTCGTTCACTAGCGCCAGTGCACGGTCGCGGTCAGAACCGAAAGCAGCGGCGCACAGTTGATGTTCGTCTGTTTTGCTGTCAAGTTGACAGATTGCATTCGAAAAGTCGACGTTGTATATTGTGAGATTCGGCCGAATAGCAACGTGATTTGCGATCCTGCAGCTGTCACCCCTTGGAGCGCGGCGCAAGGTGTGCGAATGACCCTGAAAGTAAGTGCCACCCTAGCGACGAGGGCCGCCCGCCGCGCTCTTTGTTCGAGTGCATCGCGGCCGCTGGCTGCCATATTACCCCATGTAGTTGGCGATTGTTTCTGCGCGCGGGGCGGCCGCGGCGCGACGGCGGCGTCCGCGCCCGGAAAACTGGTTTCGGGTCTTTCACTTCCGCATTTCCCAGCCGCGGCCTAATCGGGCAAGGTCTCGGGGCGACGGTGGTCGCGCCTCCTCGGCTCAAGCGCACCCCTCGGGCCGCAACCTGGGCGCCGTGCCTCGCCACCGTGCTCCCCGGCGCCCCGCTCGGCCGCCCAAAAAATAGCGCCATTGAGCAAAACAAAAAAACGTCGCGCTCTCGCTTTTGTTATGGCAGTCAGCTGTTGTGTTTTGGTCGGCGCTGCGACGTGCGCGTCGCGCCTCTCTCTTTCGCTCTGCCGCAGCCGCAGCGGCCGCGTGCTGCGACGCACGTCGCGCCAGCGCGCCGAGCGCCAGATCTGCGCGCTTGTTTGGCTCTGCTGGTCTCGCTCGCCGCCAGCCTTCGCTCCTGCGGGGGGGAGCAGATTGTTGACCCCTCGCGAACCTGTTCGCGGTTTTTTCGAACGTGCCCCCGTCTGCGCTGGAACAGTCGCCTAATCTGAAACCTAGGTGATGCGGCGGGAGCCGAGTACGCAGACCTCTCACTTCTTTTGTGTCGAGCCTCGACTTTGCGAATTTACGCAGTCGAAGTAACTGTTCATCGCAGATAAACACGCTCGCAGACGTTTTCCGCTATTCCGCTATTCCCGGAAGAACTGAAATTAATTGTAGTACGAGGAACACGCAGAAAATATCGTAGTTGCAAGAAGTGAATTTGAACAATTGCAAGACGCCCGCCCTATGATTGGTTGGCCTTAAAGTATTTTAACCAATACGAAAGTCTTAACCGATCTTTATTATTTCTCTACATCTACTTTAATTTGTTCTGTTTTTTGTGCTTAATTTCTTAAATCTCTGTATTGTAAAAATCGTGTAAGTAGCAATTTTGATTGCTTTTTTATTGAATTTTATTTGTAAATGATGTGAAATTAAAATGCGGTTGTACACACAGCTAAAAGTGTGGAATACACGTGATTTTTGCTTCCTTTATTTTGTTTTTTTTTTTGTATTTTTTGTAGTTGATATGTAAATATTTATTTTCGAGTTAATTCTGCATGAAATCTGGTTTGCTTATTTCTGCCTACATTATTCGTATACCAAATGACTCAAAAACTGTTTGCTCTATTTGAATGGTATTTGTTGTGATTACGAGCCCACCATTCTCTCGATAAAAGGCGTAAATTTAAATTATTTTTAGCTATGCTATTTCCATGATGAAAATAAAATACGCGTCCTTTCACTTCTGGCCCACCTTCTGTCCTTGGTGTCTCATGTAGTCTTCTTGGACATTTCTTTTAGGTACTCCAATCTTTATGAGATGAATAGGTTAGAAAATTAGTCTTCTTTAAGTGTATGGTTTTCATTTTTCTTCGGTCTACCATTTTGGTATTCCAAATTTAGGAAACAGCAGATACAATCTCCAAGTAGCTCATTACTCTCAATGATGTTCTTACTTTCCAACTTAATATCTTTATATATTATCTTAATATCTTTCACATAATGTGACAAATAAAAATGAATACCTGTTGAAGACTATGGGTATGGAACGCATCCCTTTTGGATCTGCTTCAATTTTGAGCTTCTCCAAGGTTGTTTGGTTTATTCCGGCTATGGCGAAATTGGCATCACAAGCTTTTGATCGAATTAGGATGATAGGATAACTTAGATTTATGTTCAAAACTTTCGATCATGAAAAACTTCCAAAATATTCGACCATTTGGCGGTCATTAAAGTCTTTCATATATTTCTGATCAATGCAAATGTGTGCCTGTTGATGACGATTGGGAATGGAATTCATCCTTACTTGAGTTTGCTTCCATTTTGAGCTTCTAAAAGGGGTTTGGTTTCCTACTATGGCAAATCATGTAAGCTGTTGATCAAATAGGAAGACCGGGTCACACATTGGAAGAAGATTATGTTGAACAAAAATCTCGATGATCCTTGTCATAAGCTAAAGATATGTTTTTAAGGAAGTGATGACGAATCTTTTGATTTATCCGTGCCAAAAATTAGAGAAAATATTTATAGAGTCGCTGGCACGTCATTGGTATGAAGAATTCCTTTAAAATAATCTTCTCTGACATTAGTCTATTTTATAATTTTTAATTTGAAGTTTACATCGTTCTAGCGTCAAGAATAAAAAAGAGATACTAAAATACTGCATGGTCAATCTTAAGTGACGAAGATTTTTTCCCCAAGTTGTGAAGATATTAATTTGACCACGAAAGAAATCTCTTCAGTGGCAAGCTTTTTTGTTTGCCAACAATTAAAAAAAGACAAAACTATGGAAGTGAAAAAAAATGTTTGGAAACAAAACAATCCTAAAGTAGTTACTAACGTAAGAGAACCAGAGATCAAGTAATACATCAAATAAGAATGAAAAGCAATTCTTAGATAGATGAAAATGCAAATTAAAGTCAAAACATTAGTCTAACAAAGTGGGGATATGGTAAAAGTTTTGCTTTACTGATTTTCTGTTTAATTCATTTTTTTGTAGCTTATGGGCTATAGTCTTTCCCTTTCTTTTATGATGAGCATGTGTTGGTAGATTTTGTTATTGGGAAATAAAATGACGTTTTATAAAAAAGTATTCTTGCGCCTTCCAGTGAACTTTATACTTTAATACCTTTATTGCTTCTCTATCCAAAATGAGTTTCTTTTTGTTTTGCATTAGTTTTTACACTTTTTGCTTCTATATTGAGAAAATTTTGTACCTAATATAAGACCCGAACCTTTGCTGCCACGTATTTGTTGACTTTGGATGGATCAGTGATTGATCGGTTGTTTATCAAGTGACTGGTCTCTTTTGCTTGGAAAGCTCTTGGTCTTTATTTATATCACGTGGTTATCAAGTATACAAGAGTGTTCCATTATCTAGTTCTTCTGGTATAAAAAGCGTTAGCAAAACAAAAAACAATGTTAATTATAGGAAACCAGATATCTAGAATGTCTATCTCCTGTGACTAGAGTCACAAACAAAAACAAAAATTTAGCAGAATAAAGCAAGTAAAATTATTTGTAGATTATTTCTGCCAGGTTTTCACACCCTCTTTCATATGAGTTCTTCCTGGAAGAGAAGAACCTATCCACCAAGTTTTAAATTTCTCGTACCAAATGGGTCAGTCCATGAAATCCTTCAAATTAAACGGAGTCGGATCAATAATTCCCAACGATCTGAACTCTGTAAAATTACTAGGTGATGTGTGTAAGTGAACTGTATTATGACAACGCAAAATTCGAGTCTCTATTGTTTGTGCTCTATACTGCTGACTTACTGACTTCCAGTAACACTGATATGGCTATGTCCCCTAATGAGACCCATGGCAATAATGTATCTACAGCAACACCTCAACAAAATGGCAGAATGGCAGAATGGCTCAAAACGTGGCACATAAAAGTCAATAGTTTTAAATGCACCCGCATCACTTTTAGTGTCAAAAGGCAAACCTGTTCAGCTGCTACTAACAACGTCTACCTTTCCCAAAATAAGATATAAGTACCTGAGCGTCTACAGCTAGATCATACACATCTCAAAATGCATTGGCTAATGGATAACAAGATGCTTTTATACAAAGCCCTCCTACAATACTGAACTGTGGGGACAGCTGGTAATTGCAGTATCTCAAAACTTTAACGTTTCCAGTTCGAGATATTGGCAGCTGTCTGCAAGGCACTATGGGTATATACCAAACCGCATTATTCAACATGTTCTTGTTGTACCCACTATCAAGGACAAAATTAGAACCTTGAGCTTACAGTATCTTGTTATGTTTTCATGGTCATTCAAACACCTTGGTAACGGTCTTCTCACTAACCCTCGTGTCAAAAGGCTCAAACGATATAATCTAATAGTTCTGCCCTGGCAGTATTACGATTTAATTTCCCATTGGTCAACAGTCAACAGTATTAACATACCAAACATTAATTTAATTAAAAAAATTGGCCTCTAGACTTTCTGTATCGTCCTTTTAACCATAAAGGAATTATTATCAGTTGTTTTTGTAGAACAGATTTTTACATCATTCTCCTGTGTGTTTTGGTTGAGCCTTGTAAATAATTAGAGTACACGTGCTTTTAAATGTAATTTATTACGTACTCTTTCCACTTATGTATTTTTAATTTTTGTTCTGTGAATGCTGATGAAAACACCGCGATAAATCTTATTTATTAGTTTTCAGCGGACACACCGCGCAGATGCCATGATAAATGGGATTACTGCACTCATCAAAACATTGACTTGCGTACTTTCCTTCCAAAGTCATATTTGATGTAATAATAAATAAACACGCTGGGCACGTGTGCGATATACTTATCTGTGCATTTTTTGCGGCGGAAGTCATGGTTCGACGATGATGAATGGTGCGAGTTGTCACGTCCCTCTCTAAGTTGTGAGAAAAGGTCATTTTTAGATTGAAACAAACCCAATAAATTAGATGCGGCTGTTTGTGTTGCAAAGGCCTTTTTTTGTATTATTCATGCTGGTAGATCAATTTTTCTGTTTGAAAAATCGCAGTTATTTTCAGCCTTGAGTGACCTTGAAAATCATCTACCAATGATAACGTTGGGCGTTATTGTAAATTTCAGGATTAGGTCCAGTTAGTTGATTATTGGTTTAGCGTTCTACGAAACTAACAATCGGATCAAAACTGGTAAATGATGAAAATTCCTATTTGAAGCTCTTCGAAGATTGGATTTCCATCTTTGGTGGTATTAATTCTATAATAGAAATTAAGATTCTAAGCCTCAAAGGCCATAAAAGGCAGCGAAAACCATTACCATTGATAAATATAAACGTGACAATTGCCCATTTGTATAGCGTTACATTGTCTAATACCAATTTATCAATTAACTAGTTAAAGGTTTAGAATTTTACTGGCACACTAATTAATTTGTAGTGCTAAAAGGAATTGGGTTTTCTTAGAAGAATCTTAATTCCTTTAGATAGTAAAGTGCACCCTGTGATGGTTGGGGAGGGGGGGGGGCAGGTTTTGTTCTTTTAATTTGTGCTTTGATTAGAACTACAAATTTTCTATTGAATTGGCTTCAGAAAATTGTGGCAGCCAATCCAATTTGTTGATTTCGTTTTCTCCTTTGCAAATTCTATACCGTTAACTGTTTGGGGGTCGCTCCTTGGAACAACTATTGTTTATTGTCGGTCCCACACCATTTTTGGGCAGACTTGCCAAAACTTGCCATATATTTTAAGCATATTTTCTGCATTTAATGCCTTTATAAAGAGGTTGAATGTTTCAAATCCCCATTCATTGAAACACCCCTAAAGGTACAGCTTAACAGAATGATCAATAGATCTCTCTAATAGTTTTTACTCCAGACCAGGACCGCGTCAAAGAAGACCAAGCCCAAGCCCAAAAAGGGACCTTGTCAGTAATCTATAAATTCTTCTTTGTTTACAAACGTTCGTTTTTCCAGGTTCTTTTCGGTCATATTTTGCAATTAAAGTTGTGGACTTCTAAATGTCGTCTGATTGTCATTTAGCAAGTGTTAGACTAGCTCGATGAAGTATTACGTTTGGATTTTCTTCAATTGTACTATCGCTTAATCGTCCTTTGTCGAATTTGCTTTTCTGCTTTTCTGCTTTTTATTGTTTCTTGGCATCGCTTTATCTACTTAACTGGTCTTTTCAAATGGTTTCAAATCTCTTTCCAAAGACAGCAACCTTCATAAAACAACACTCCTTTTTTGACTGCATCAAAGAAAAAAGTGCATGTAGAGAAATTTATTTGTTTATGGTACACGTGTACACCACCATACCTTCTAAAATATCAATAGAGTGCTTTTGTGGGACTAACGGTATGTCCTAAAGGTTGATGTGAGGTGATTAATCTCCAAAACTTCGGTTGAGAAGATACTTTTTGTTAACCAACTTATAGGTTTTTCACCTTTTTCTCTTCATAGGTCAGAAGACCACAGATTGACGTTGGATCAGCGAGCAGCCGTTTTGTAATTAATTGCAGTGAGAAATTGTGAATTATCTAGTTATTTAACGCAGGGCTGCTTACTTTTCTTCGTACTCAATTAAACCAAATGCCTGTTTTTACTTTTGTTTAGAAGTGAATTAAAACATTTGTAATGTAGTGTGTATATTAGAGCGATAGTGTCAACGCAAACATCATAAATGTAACGGCCTTGATTGTAGATAATTACTCTCATTAAGAAGTGTGAAAAGCCATTTTAAAAATTCTAAATTACTAGAAACGCGCTCATCGCCGTGAGAATTTAAGAAATAATAGGGATTTACCATTTTCTTTATTTTTTTAGTTATTTTTTCTCGACCAAGAATTTCTTCTCGTCACTCTACAGAAGGAAGGTCTCTCAAATTTGACCTGTCGTTATCTTTCTTTTTCTGAATTCATAAAACTTAAAATCTATAATAAGTCCATTTGACACAAGTTAAAAAAAATATAAGAGCAAACCCTCCGATAAACGTTAAGAAAAGTTGCATGAGTGATTTATTAGTTTATTTACTTTAAGGTGCATCGATCGTTTAATACAATCCTTCAGCTAGGCATCCAGACACCTTTTCGAGTGTGTTTTCTTCTATTTTTGATACGAGTGAAGTGATTTCAGTTGGTTTTTTTAGTACGGGCATAAAATATATTTAGAGCACTTATTACCGCGTAGATTCTTCAAAACATCTGCAGTATTATTAGACCGGTGCAATGAATTAAAATCAAATAGGACCCAAAATTGTTCGTTGGAACAGTTTTTATTTTTTTATGTGGTGGTAAGACGAAGAAGGCCAAAACATGGAAACTCCATAAACGTTGTGCTTCTACAACCTTTTTGAAAATCTGGACAGTTTTTGGAATTGCATTTCAGCAAATAAATTTTTCTAGACAAAACGAGGTTTAGCAGAAAAACTATGAGACTGATCTTCTTTTGATGGTCTGACATCACCAGAGTTCTGATTCTTTCGACATTGTCGTATTTTTGTTTGTGTTCTGCTTCTTCTTAGCCCTCTCAAAAGTTCTTATGCCACCTGAAGGCTTTGCCCAGATAGAGAATGTTCTCTATAAATTCTTTGCAAGTGGTCATGTCACAGTAGCGGATACGCCAGACTTTACACAAAATTTGACAGCATCTGTCTACCGAATGGGTTATTCTAACTGTTGTGTGAAGGGGAAGACCCTTCACGTAGTGTTGCCAGTCTCATTATTTTTCTGTCAAACCTCGTGTACCCAGAAACAATAGAACAAGGAAAGTAAATTTAGCGATAGATTTTTGACCATTTATTAATCATATTATGGACTACAACGTGTATATAAAAAACTATGCAATGCAGCCTACAAAGAAATTATTAAAAAGAAAATTAGGTTGTCTTTTTCCCTAAATGGTTCTCTGAAGGCTATCGGCAGCCTCATTCGAAATTTAAGTGCATTAAGTCAACTGTACAGTTACTGCCAATACACATTAACCATTATGATTTATTTACGTGTTGCGTTTGTAACACGCCCGTTATGTTAGAGGGCTGATAAACTTTTTATAGCATAAAAAATTAAACGTCCGTCCAATACAGTCGTGATTAATGCGCAAAAAGTCCTCATTGATTTTTATTATCTTACTGTACACCTTTCATTACGCTCTGGTGTCCAAATATTTAATCTCCGATATCTTTTATCTGGTTGCTAATTAATTGTAGTGAGTTGGGGCACAATTTTGTCAATTTTGTAAATCCACTTTAAGTGCAGAGAATATGGTGAAGATAGCAAGATGGCAATTGTAAGTCTGTGATGTATGTTCATAATGTTTTGGAACGAAGCCACGTAATAAAAAATTGATAATTCTGATACTTGGCTATCTCGCTGTAGTTATCAGATCGTTTTTGTTGTGTTTAAAAAGTTGAGTGAATGGTGCCAAAAAAACAAAACAGAAAATGCAAACAAAACTAACTTTATTGTCATTCACACTTTTGATGACGTTCATAAAGTTTCTGGAAACTATCAGCAAAGGCCTCGTTCTCAGGACCGCTACAGCATCCACAAAACGTGCGCCTTTCATGGCGTTCTTCAGACGGAGAAACAAAAAAGTTCACAGAGGTGCCAGGTTAAGAGAAAGAAAAGGGTCTTAGTGACACGTGATGATGAAATCTCTGTCAGCCAAATCGGAAACAGATCTTCTGCCTACCTAAAAGTTCGTGAACGATAGTCCGTACTGTAGCCCCTTTCTGGATGCTGTGCCGACATTTGTCGCTCGATCATGGTTTCTTTTGCTCAAAAGCTCGAAGCTCCAACGTGTTTCATCCGCAGTTGTTTGAACCAGTCGTAAAGAGATTTTCTACTCGCAGCTTTCGTCCCGCATACTTGCACCGAGTACATGCGTCTCCTCAATTTGTAGCAGAACGTGCTTTGTCGCATCGTGATGCTACCTCTCACACTCGCCACGTTCGACTACCCGCAGCGGGTTTATCGTAACGGTCATGTATACTCCACACTAGATGGCGCTTCTCAAAATATACTTAGACCATGTTACCTTTAAGAATTTTTTTAAGCACGCACTCGTTTATGAAAGTTTCCAGCAAAGAAAATGGCGTTTTAGCGGTCGCCAAGAAAATTCTACAACCTGCATGCGACCCGAATTTTAGCCATTGAAGTTAATTTGCTTGTTTAACATTTAATTTGTAGTTGCTGCGTGCGGTTTAGCCGTGTCCCTAAACTCCTTTCAGCTCCGTTAGCTTTAATTTTGCTTCCGTATATTTTGGGCGCGGAGCTTCCTCTATGTTATTGCTGCTGTATTTGCGGGATTCGTCCTTCGTGACGGGGCATCGCGAAATCTTCCATGCTAAGTCGCTTTAACTTCCAGAATTAAATCCGACAGCAGAGATTAGCTTTTGGGCAGGACGTGATTGCGAGGCAGGATCAACCTAATCTGGCCCCTATAAAATATTTTCTACGTTAAAAGCCGACTTGGTATTTCAGCTTTACGTATATCCTTAATTACAAAGGTCATCTATTGAATATCAGGAAAAGCTTTTTTCAATTATTAACAAATTACCCTGTAATTTATTTAATAGTTTACAATTTGGAAAGCCCTCAAGCCATTTACTTTCGTTTTCCAGAGAAATTACTTTTTTTGTTAAAAGGCAGCCTAACCTAAATAGAATTTTGTCAGAGAAAATGAATATTTAAGCAACTTGCGCATATTCATTAAATTAATTTTTAATACTCCAATAGAAAGCAAACTGTTACGTAGGTAGGTCATATACTGAAATAGAAAGCAAACTGTTACGTAGGTAGGTTATATACCTTACGGATCGTGAGGGTAACGGAGAAGGACGTGACTTCTCACTGTCTGAGTAGTCAATATCACGATGACAGAACAAAAGGTACCTTTGTCCGTTGCGCAATGGATTATGATCAAGTTTCTCATGACAGAGGACGTAAAACCGTCCAGAATCCTGTGAAGACTTCAGGCGGCTTGAGAACAATCTCCTTAACAAGATTTAAGTTTTTGCGTGGCATAAGGAATTTTCAAGAGGATGAGAAGCAGTTGTAATTAACCAACGTGGCTGAGGAGAATATTTGCGTTGTTCGCCGTCTAATTGTTGCTAAAATTGCTCTGCAAACTTTTGAACGAAACAAAAATTGACGAATTCTACTAAACTATTCTAGAACGCTCTCTCTACCATCCACATTCATCGCCCTGCAATTATCATTTGTTTGTAGCACTAAAAGAAGTACTTTAGAGGTCAGATTTGACGACGATGTTGCTGTCGTAATTTTGTGGTGTTACGACCATTTCAGAATACTATTTTTTCATTGGAAAAAATATTTACCGAAGCCGGAAGATGATGTAGAAAAGTAACTCTGTGTATTTATATTTTTGATTAAAAATAATTTTAGTTTATATTTGGTTCACACGCGTATGTTAATAAATAAACATTTTTATTTTATATAAGTTGCTTTGTGTTTAATTTAAATGATTGGGAATTTTCAATTTGCTTTGTTTTGCTACATCTAAGGTTTCTTTAGATAACTTGACAGTCATAAGCTTTTTACGGCTTTTTGATAAACAAAATACGCGATAGCCTTCACGATAAGTCCAAAAAGGTATTGGATTACGCTCGAACAATGAGGGTATTACAATGGTAATCTAGAGCTTACCAGCGTAATGAAATTTAACCTTCGTGAAGGGTTTAGTGAGCAAAAATAAAAATTAATATGTGCTGTTTTGTTGGTTTAGGTATTTGATGCGCGGTCTGTTCTGAAAGTATCGAGCCGTTCAGCACAAAAAAATTTCTGCCGTCGCCGCAGAACGAATTTTGGCATGAGACGTCTTTCATCAAAATTTCACATGCTTCAGTTTTTGGAATCCCCAACTCATTTAGTTATCAGGCTGTCAGTCGTCAATTCTTGTTGATTGTAATCCGTGTGCTGTAAGCCTCCCGAATCATCCGAATAGTTTCTCCCAGCTTCGCATAAAATTTGATGCGACGATCTCACACTGCATGTGCTCACTCGCCGTCGTCTAACTCCCATCTGACTTTGCTAATAGAGTCGTTCTCATTCGCGCATGTACATTGCAGTCCGCTCTCATCGGCTGCGAGGTTACATCGTATATTAGCATCGGCTCGACACTTTTGTGGCAAATCTCGTATATTACGATGCATTTTTTTATAATTATTGACCTTTGTTATTTTAATTTTATTTTGTCTGTCTCATTTTTGTCATTATTGGTATATTTGCATGCACAGATGGTCTGTTAATAATTTTTCTAATATTCGGTAATCCATATGTACGACATGTAACTTTTTTGTTATTGATAGTTATATAGGGACTATGAAATACATTTTTTTTAAACTTGTTCACCCTCAAAAAGTTGATACGATACATAAAATCATCATTTGGAATCTTTTTATGTTGCTTTGGTAAGGCACTGTTGAAGAATCGGTAGTTTTGATTTTAGTTAGATCTCAAATAGCGATGTGTGAAGGGTTAGCATCGGAAGGGTAAGGTTATTTAATACTAGCCTTGGTTTTAGGCAGCGGCAGAACGATTAATCATTGATTAAGTTATTAAAAATGTTTTGAATCACTTTGACATTTGGTCCATTTAGGTAAAAAATTGCTTTATTTTTTGCGGGTTTTCACAGTATTATTTTTAGTTCGCGTTGTTGGTCCAACCATTTCGTATGATACAACACAGAAAAAAGTGATATTTAGCTGTAAAGGGCGCGCCACAGCCATATGTGGGTTTTCCGACACCCAAAATCGGCGGTTTTACCGATTGGTATACCGATTGTGATTGTAATGACACTCAGACGACCAAATCTTGTGTGGGTTAATTTTGTTTCTCTTGGTCAAGTGAAATTGTTTCAGTTACGGTGTCATATAATGAATCAAATTTTCTTCCATTATGCACATTTCATTCAGGCGTGAACTTTCCAATCGTTTTGCTGCTGATGTTCGAGGAGTCCTTGGGCTTGTCTAATGTTTTTTCTTGGCATTTGAGGTAAACTTTTAATTTTATCGTTTTACGTTTCCCTATTTTGGTATAGAAGAAATAGTTTTAATGATCGTGACCAGAAAGAAAAATCTGTGCAAAATTAGCTTTCTTCATAACCCTATAATTAATAGTTCCAACGACAAATATCATCCTATTTATATAACTGCATTTGAAGCCCGTGATGTCGAATTTGTCCTAGATTTGTTAAAAAAACGAGGCGAGTCGAATGCTATCTTTCAGGGGTTTTTTAAGTTTTGTTTTCAAACAGATATTTCCTACATACACCATTACATCCACTATTTAAAAATTGAGTAATATTTGTATAACAAAATTTAATACCAAACGATGATTTTCTGTGGAAAACAAATTGAAATCATCGAGGGTGAGTCGTCTTCATTATTTTATACTGTTGAAAACACTTTCTATATCAAATGATTAGTCTAAATGTAATTAAAAGAACAATAACATGAATAAATAAAATTGACCGATAAGAGCAAAAGTGGGAACTGAACTTTTTTCCTCATGTGTGTTTGTTAGTAAACGTTGCATAAGGATAAGCTCTAATATCTGTAAGATAATAGAAAAGATGGTATCGTTTTTTAGTATAGGGCATATGAACGTACAAACCAATTTACTCTTGAAGGAAAATTGAGTGAATCGAATATATCGAAAAGCGGCTGCTCCAACCGCATAGAGTGGATTTGAATTTTATTCACTCTGAAATATTTTCGAACATTTTCCATATTTCATGTGAATGTTCTTTTTCAAATGGTAATATTGCGATAGTAATTGGTACTTTTTATTTAAAACAAAATTTTTTTAGAATAAACTTGCACAAACGCATTTTCTAAACACCCTATAAATTATAGAATGTTTTACTATAGGGTGTCCCTAAAATATGCTCACTCTTTAAATAGATTATAGTTTAATGGTTTAAATTAAAACATGTTCAAACTGACGATTACGGCGACTAATAGATTCGCTTCAATTTCCTCTCTCAACTCATAGATTGTTACTGGTTTTGTGCAGTAAAATCATAAGAAGAAGACATTTGGAGCGAGGTCAGGGAACACAGAGTGAAAATCGCTTCGAAATAGAGGGGGAGGTGCTCTATCTTGCTGGAAAACTACGTCATCAAACAGTTTTTCGATACGTGAACCGGCGTATTCAATAAACATCATTAGCAATAGTTTCGTCAAAAAGAATGGCTCTAGGATGCCTTGTTCTGATATCCCACACCTTACTGTAACTTCTTGTAAGTTTAAATGATGTTCCATAGTAACATGCGATTTTTCAAAACCTCAGTAAGTCGAATTTTGTATGAAAATGCTGAAAATTTGTCTCTAAAGTAATTAAATACCGCATTTATTGTTATTTAGAGAGTGAGTACATTTTTTGGCACGCCCTGTATTATTAAGCTCGGATACATGTCGATAAATTCAAGGGAACCAGCTCATATGATGCAAGCACTTGAAAGGTAATGAGTTAATGGACATTTTAAGTTTTATTGATTGCTTTCTTTATTGTCAGTGATTGAATGTGGCTCGAAGGACCAGAGTTTCGCCTCAGCTTTTCCAATTTTGGCCAAGCCGATTGTACAGACCGGCCGAAGCTTTATTCATTCATATGCCGCACGTCCATTGACATTGTCATTAAGAATTCAAACATGCAGCCGGGCATCCTCCAGAGGACTCAACCCTAGCTTTTTATCGATTTCGGAAAAAACAGCATAGCAACAAACTTTCCGAATAAGTTCCTTAATCTGCGCCTCGATGCGTTTTCCAGTTTGCGTATGCCTTTGTCGACCAGCCCCCGATCGAAACGAAGCCAAGTATCGATAAATAAACTTTGTCACCGCCGACGTTTCATGCTCGAGTCGCCCCTTTCGGAATGCGCGCGAGCTGAAAAACGCCGAAAGGGCTAAAAATAGGCCCATCCGCCGCTCAACAATCATTGCTAATTGCCGCGCATCGGTCAACAGTCCGTGCGTGATGAATCGGCCTCCATTATTAACTATCAGAAATTGCCGCCCGTTCCGGGCCCGGAAAGTTTATTTCGGCGGTTCGTGGAAGCCGAGAGTCGATGCCTCCGGCCCAGGCTTCCCGGCCTCCGTATCGATTCACTTTCTCAACATTATATTTTGTTATTGGTTACGGGATGTCCGTTCGTATTTCACGTGTCCGCAGCCTGGAGGAACGGTTCGAGATAAATTTTGCCGAGGCAGAAAAAGGGAACGAATGGCTTTATGAGCTCCGAGATGCTGTCTCTGTGTCAAAACACTTTCGGGTGGAAGCGCGGGCGTTACTTAATTAATAAATTAGCCGCGGCAGAGACGAAAAGCCCCCAAATAAATTTAGTTTACTGCGGCACTAATGAGAGAGGTAGCCGCGTTTTTATTTACGATGTATTCCATGTAATACCTTTCTGCAATCTTCATTGGTATGAGCAAGATCGATAATATCAATCCCCATTCCACTAAATGAAACCATCGCTGAAATCACGTGTATATGGATAAAACAGACAGACTACTTCGAATGATAGATAAATCAAAAAATATTTGAGGAAAATGATAAAGATGTGGGATGGGACTGAAATCCAATTTTTCAAACAATGGCAGAATAACCTTCACATTCCACTTGTGGACAGAACAGTTATCCTTTTGGTAGAGGGAAGATCCTCCGCGAACTACTTCCAGAGAGTTGGAAACACAAAGTTATCAAGAATATCAAAATATATTTCAGCTTTTATCCTTCCGGCTACAGGTACTACACGGCCTAAGCCAGATCACGAAAAACAGATAAAAAATCTGTCCACCACCAAACTTAAAAGTTAGTATAGTGCATGATAATACGGATAAGAAGCGTTCTTCTCTCGTTAAGCCGAGACGCGTCCATCGGATTACCAGATCATCCAATGAGATTTATCACCCCTCGACTTGTTTCCATTATTCCACAGTCGAATGGCGGTGAGCTTTGCACCGTTGGAAGCGAAGTTTGCATTTAGTCGAATGATTTGTCATCGTTACACATTAAGGTTATGCAAACCACCACTTCTTTTTGTGACTATTTTATAACTTTCTTTATAGTTGCTTTAGATACCTGCACCAAGGTCGATATTTCACGAACCCAATAATCACGCCACGTCCAAAAACACTCAACTCTGTTGATTTACTCATTGACTATCTAACACACATGTATAACATACTTATGCTATTACCTGCAGTTTTATTTCGTTCTATGACGTTTTAGTACGCGCAACAGCCAAATCCATTTTTCCAGATGGGTGTCCGGATACTTTTGGCCATATAGTGTAGCAGTTCGAGGGAGGAGATTGAACTGATTCCTAAGAAGGTGAATAACTGGGAGATGTTTACCAAGGGAAATACTGCAGCAGTTCCCTTGAGTACTTATATTTCGCTAGTATATCCCGAAACTTATAACGATGATTTTGTGTGGTTTGATAGTAACTGTTTGAATTTGTCAGAAAAGTTTGCGTCGCTGATGAAATTTGGAAGAATTTTGAAGTTAGATGTTATACAGAACTTCTAGAAATCAAATTCTACTTGCATCTCTCATAGTCATTACTCGTTTCTATTATTAAAAAGAAACTCCTGGTAAATATCATAGCAAGTGCATTAACCCTAAAATGAGGTAACCTCAAAGCATATAAAGCAGTAATGGCAAGGTACTTTGCACTCGAGATCCATAGAGTAGCAGAATCTCAATATGAGCAAAAGGAGAAGGGTATAAACCCAAATTTGCAACTATCGAAAGCTTTAACTAATACGATGGAAAAACTGCCCGATTTGACTGAAAACCAAACTCATGCTTTGTTTTGGTCTCTCAAGCGTTAGCACGCTTTCGGTAGTTAATAATTGTGATTGACAAGTACTTTCATACAATATCATGATGAGGCTTAATGAATCAGATAGTACTGTAACTGTGAGTACCTAGCTATTGTAATTATTTTTAGCGTAAGGCAGAACCTCTTATAGTGTATTCTCTTCAAACTCAAGCACGTCCACTTTAGTTTTGGAAATAAAATGAATACTTTTAAATTACATCCTTTAAGACCAAGTAGGTTTTTTCTTACGAACTTCCACTGTTTTGAACTCCTTTGTGGAAAGTCATTGGCAAATTTATTTCATCAGCAAAAGCAAAACTGCGGTGGCCTGATTTTATTGCCTAGAGCAAGAACCCTTGGACAAAAGTTATATTTTAATACAGTTAGAAAAACAATTTGAACAATTAGAGGCACTGATGGAAGAGCACACTTAGGAAAATTGAAGTTGACAAGGGAAGAAGTTTTCAAGGGCAATATCTTCACTGAATAATTCCCCCACTTCCTACTTAACATAAGGGACGAAGACCATCCAGAGTTTGAAGGAAACTTACCAAACTTAGCTATAACTCAGAATCAGAATCTATTGAAAACTTATTTTGATCTCCAATAGTCATTTAAAGATAGAAGTATAATACGGATCTGAGCCTCGATAATGCAAAACGATAACGCGATCTTTTAGCAACAAACTTCTCAAAGTGAGTGATGTTGCTGTTCACACTCCTTAATGGCACCAGGCTGTCAGTGAAAGAACCTTAGGCCATACTGTTTTGTCTGCGTAGTGTTCATATCACACATGTCCTCTCTTGGATACACTTTTGGAGCTCTTGATTTGGAATATTGTTCAAAACTCACAATCTATCGTCTCTCAGCTCATTCACATAACTGAATCACTTTTCTTAAGAGATTTTCACCTATGAGAATAGAAAAAGTTGCACCAGGCGAGATTTAATGAGTGGAGTAGGTGGAACATAATCATTATGTTGTTCTTCACGACAAGCACCTCCAGAGTTTACCTTTCTGCTCGTTTGTGGGCACGTGGGGCTCAAATTAGTTAAACGCCCGTCTCATTCTCAAATCTCATAAAATTCTCTATGATAAAATTTTGGTCAATGGTCTTTCGACGACTTTCATTAATAAGTTGCTACGTGATTTTGATATTACCTTTCTCAGTCATGGTGGATCTTCAGTTGACACATTGTCATTTTTGAAGCGGGAAAACTACTTGTTAACTTGTGATTTTCACAAAGCAGCATTCTGATATGGTTGCCGTGGCATATCAGTAGTCTCAGTTGCTGTTTTCCTCAACAAAAAACAAAAGTTCGTGCACATTGTCTGTTATCATGTTCATCTATATAAAAATGAATTTTGAATAATTTGTCTGTAGACACTGCGAATACTTCTTTTTCTTTTTCGTATCCTCTTAGCAGAGGAGTCGTGTTTAGCTTTATTCTCGAGCTTTCATTACTTTTCTTATGATTCTTTCTCTGTTTCTAGAAATATCTGTCGCTTGATGTGCCGAGATGCTAGATTTTCTTTTTATTTGGTCAGTTAATCGCTTAGGCGGTCTTCCTCTTATTCTGGACTTTCAGTTTTTCTAAATTGTCTTTATCCCTTCTTGATATATGATCAAAATATTTGAGACTGCGCCTATACACTATTTGGGACAATCGTTGAAGTTCTGCCACTTCTCTTAAAATTGGCTCATTCGTTCTTTTGTGTGTTTGTTCATGATTTTGTAATATTGATATATTAGTGTCATCATGCTTATGTTCTAAAATCTTTCTAAATGCATTACTTTGGTGTTTGCTGGTTCTTTTTGCAAAACGCATTTTGTCAAAAAATGGTTAAAACAATGGTGTACTTATTTATCAGTATAAAGTGGACTAATAGAAGGGAAAGGTTTTCAATTTTTACTAAACATCTAGGTACTATACTACAAAAATTTATTCTTAGTGTGTGCCAGTTTAATTTGTTAGATTAACAATTATATTGTACCGCATAAAATATCAATCAGATCAAACAGCATTTAAAAAGTCTTGCCCGTTTCTCCAATATTGGAGATGCACGAACAGCCAGGCATTCCAAGGGTTATTCATAAATCATCACTAATAACTCATGGGCTACTTGTAGGTTCCGGTAAGGAACCCGTAACTGTCGATACGGATAATTTGCTATTACTCCCCAAGCGGTAGCTCCTGTAATAGGGTGCTAGCGAATGGAATTAAATGATTGAGCTTGTGTTAGTGGATTTGATTACGGTTAAAATGCCTCTGGATACTAAAAAACAACAGGATAGTAGGGTACATTGTCGTAGAGACCATCATCAGATAACAGGTAACAGATAGTACGAAAAGGTCAAGTTGTAACACCACAGTCGACAGCAGGCTCTAAGTTATATAGAAATGTTCTTGGATAATAATATTAATAGTCAAGTGCAACAGACATATGATGTTTTATGGTTGTCAAATAGAACATTTTTCAAAAAATTGATTGCGACTACAAATTTCGAATGGTAAAATTAAAAGCATTACATATCATATTTGATTATCATTCATATGACATCTACATGCATGTATTTTCCATGTACTGCGATGATACATCGTAGTTAAGTAATATAAGAAATTAGTTGGAGGATTAAGTAAAAGACGCCTATACACACAGCACTTATAGATGAAAATACGCTATGATTAAAAGAGAGAAGGGAAAGAAAGAAATATGGAAAGAGGGAGCAGAGAGATGTAAGATAGATATAGAAGTGAGGGGATAGGTATAGAGAGATAGAGTCGGACAGATACAGAGGAGCAGAAACGAAATTTGTGAGTGTATTTTAATTTTATTCTAATTTTAATTCTTAAATGTTTTCACTGACTGATGTGGTCGCTTAATGTTTTTACATTCTTTTTGGGTGAGATTAGTATCAATTATTTTAAAGGGTCTTCCTTAAGTGATGTTTATATAGCACTTGAATCGACTTTTAAGGTTGCCTTGCAGCATGATATTTAAGCACCTAAAACTGGTGCCAGATAATACGCGAAGTTTCTCATAAACATCTGGCAATTTCATATTGTTCATGTACCGCACGTGCGAAAGTAGCTCGGCTAAAATCCTGGAAGTCATTATGTCTGTCGTTGGTGTGTGATGTCCGGGTAGCCGCTACGGAGGCGTTCATAACTATTTCCATAGAGTGAGCGTATCAGATTCGAAATTCGAATTATTATAATGAAAAAAATAAGGGAAAGAAAGAAATCCCAATCTGGAAACGGACGCACAAACAGGAGCTGGCGATACCATATTGCATAATTGATAGTTCTCTACTATTGTCTGTTTAATTAATTTTGTCACAATTTAGTATCGAGTTCTTTTTAAATGTACTCGCTATTAAGTTGTATTTCTTAAATTACATATTTTATTTATGTTTTTTTTCTGATTCGGGTTATTTTTAAGATCCCACATTTTCCGCCTGGTTGGTTCTAAAAAAGCGACAAATAAATGAGAACAACCCAAGCATGACGTCTGGGCTTTTGCGCCTCTTTATGATTGCTCTTGAACATCCAAGGCGAATTCATTGCGAGGCCGCGCTAATCGAAGACGTGGAGAACCGAACGAAAAAGGCTAGATTACAGATCCCAGGATAATGAAGGCGCCACAAGAAGTGCCCAATTAAAGGCCGCTCGGCGCACGAGTGGCGGACAAAAAGGAGGCGGCGAGAGCGCGATAATTTCCAAACTTTGTCAGTTATTAACCGAGAATGCTAGGAGAAAGGGCGAACGCGCGTATGACACGGCGTGTATGTGCAAGTAATTAAATGCCACGAGAGGTCGGGAAATTGCGGGGATGTTCATCATCTGGGGATTGGCTCGGGAGCTGCGGAATAAGGACCGCGGAACAACATTTTGCTCTAAGCAGGGACCCGCTGCCGGATGTGTCTTTACCTTTATCATTTATCATGTTATGTATGGGAGGGATTTATTACGGGAAGGCTATATACAGTTCTCGTGAACTACAATCTTGATAAATATACGAATTGCATTAGTTATTTTTTTATCGCGAAACAATAAGTTCGTACTATAAATAGGATGATCTAGAACGTCTTCAATTTTTTGTCGAGTTTGAGCAATTGTATGAGATAGGACGTTGTCGTGAAGCAGGCTAACATCTCAAAATACCTGTATACTACTCTAGTTTATTCCGAACTCGGAAGCAATTTTAGCGGTCATTCTGTAGAAGGCGGCGAACAATGCAAATATTCTCAATCACGTTCATCCTCGTGTGATGTCAGTAACCTTTATTTTGTTTCTTCAAAACTTGAGTGTTCTTGAGGTTATTTTCTCTCTATCTATAATAATAATTGCGCAAAGAACGAGGATACTTCTTGCTCTGACATAGTGATACTGACTAGAGAATAGTAGTGGGAAGTATGCTAGGATGGGAAAAAAAAGAAATCCTGGTTTATATTTGATTCACACTCGTACAGGGTGGCGCAAAAGGGGTATATTTTTGTTTATTGTTAGTATAATAATAATAATTTTATGGGTTATTTTGGATATTGGGGAAACATTTGTCAAACAACTTGCATCAAAACCGTTGTGTGGACTATGGCTCCATCTTACTAGGATCACATTTTTTCTATGCTGACCCGTAAACGTCCCAAATTGTGGTCGCATTGTACTGTAGCCCATTTTCCTTAAAAAAAGTAAGGTTCAACGATTCCTAGCTTTGAAAGGCCTCACTAAACTGTAGTCTTAGCACTATGGAGAGGCAATCAGGTTCTCGACTGCTTAAATATCTTCACAATTGCATCGTCAGAAGCAGTGATTTCAAGCATTCTTTCATAAAGCAGTTTGCGTTGGACAAAAACACCTTGAAGCTCATTTCTTACGAATGGAATTTCAACTTTCTGTGTGGTATAAGCTGTAGCGTGGGACGAAGACAAGCCCAAATTGTAACACGACGCCTAATAGAGCGCTAAGGACTCTGAAGAATGAAAACCTGCTACATGTCTTAACATTTTTTGGAGTATGAGTCGTACTAGGACAACCAGTTGATTTCTTCTTCATAACTGATCCAGTTGTGCGAAATGATTCAAGCTATCGGAGTAATAAGTTGCCCCATCACCCGCAACATTGACCTATAGACGGAAAAGACGTTTAACAACAAAGAAAAAACACGATGCTCCACGTTCCATTGCGACATGGTTACTAAAACTGAACTTTCTGAATTATGATGACGTTGAGTTCACTTGCGAGATTTGAGGTTCCCGAATCAAGCCCTTAATCTCTGTTCCCTTGATAACCTTGGAGTGGATGGTGGATGGCCGTACAGCCATCCACGTGGCGTTTCACGAAGGAACCAATATCTTCGGGCGCTTATGACAGGCATTTCTATCTACTTGGTAATTGTATAGGCTACGGACGGTGGAGTTGCTATGGCTTTGCATAGAGCTATATAGGTCTTGAGTTCAGCATCTCTGTGAAAATCATGGTTTTACACGAACTATGAGGCATTAAAAATGACTCTTAAAGTCAGATTTTTTGCGACCTAGCCTCAAATTGGAGCCGCATACAGCATGATAGGGCGGATGATCGTTTTGTAAATGATTCACTTGACAGTCGACTCCGGGTATAGATGGCTTTAGTGACTGTCCTATCTACGTGCGATCTCTAGGTCAACTTGGAGTGCATATCACCTCGAGATAGTTAAATCTCTTCCCTCCAGAGTATCTCCCTTTCAAAGATCTTGAGATTCGTCAAGTTGTCTCGCCAGTGAAGAGGTTTCTTGGTTAAGAACAGGACCGCCGAGTTCTTCTCCGTGTTGATTCTCATTATCCACCTGTTACACCAGTTGGTTACAAGTTGATCGAGTTCAGCCTTGAACCTCGGGATCATAAAGGAGGTGTTCGGCGAGCTGGATAGGACGGCCGTATCATCTGCGTGCTGGGCCATTGCAGTGGAGGGTGTTGTTGACATGTCCCGGACGTATACGTTGTATAGCGTCGGGAACAAGACAGAACCTTGGAGGTCGCCGGCTCAAAGTCGCTTTTCCGATAACCTCATGTTACCGAACTTGACCCAGAACTTCCTCCCAGAAAGGAAGGACCACACCAGCAGCACTGGAGTTGAGGTCATCTTGTACATAAGGCTGGTCTGCTACACCTTATCGAAAGCCTTGGCCACAACGAGGAAGACTACACCGGTGATTTGCTTTTTGGTGTAGCCATAGTGATTCGTTCCACTACCCGGAAGAGGTGGAGGGTAGTGGAGCTCTGAACTACTCACAGGCGGTGTGCGGTGATTGCTGACCTCCCTGTTTCCAACTACTATCCATTTCAAAAACATGCATTCTTTTTGCACTACCCAGACAAATCTTACAAATGTGGACCAGTCATAGGTTACAAGTCGGTTTCATTAGCTGGTAGAATTCATGCATTATCGCAATACTTGGCAATCCCTATTGAATGTAAAAAATCTAATCCGTAGTAGTTTTTCCTTAATAAAAGAATCGCATAAGAATACGGACATCTCCAACGGTCATCACTTGTAGATTTGACCTGTTGAATTTTCATTGCGGGCTTTCAAAGGCTTACAAATCCAAGTCCTTTCAATATCGCATTCTAAAAGGGAATGCCAAATTCTCATTCAGTAATGCACATCCGAAAGGAGCTCTTATTCTTCTGCAACCGTCCTCTTACGATCTTAATGGAAATTGAAAACCGATCGATGAGAGCACCGAGTACAACACAGGTTCGGGCTAGGCACTGGGCATTCGCCGCGGTTTTAAATGTCACGCTCAGATAGCGGGTGCATCGATTTCCTTTTTGCTTGCCGATTTCTATCGGTCGATGACGCAAAATTAATCGAGCTGGAATTAGATGTCCGCGTCAGACAGGCCTCGTAAATCCAGAGCGATGCTAAGGTCGCGGGGGGCGTCTAGACAGCTCATAATGCTTGATTCTTAGGTAGTTGTTAGATTTATGTTCGCAGGGCAGACATATTTTTATATTAAGTGATGTTTAAAGTCTCTCTCTCTCTCTCTCTCTCTTATATATATATATATATATATATATATATATATATATATATATATATATATATATATATATATATATATATATATATATATATATATATATATATATGTAAGGGACGTGAAAAACGAGTTCGTGGAGCGAGAGCGTAAAATATACAAAGTGTATTTTCAAACAATTTCAATAGACGTTGGCTGTTGGCTGCTGAAGGAATAAAAAATTGGAGTGAGTGCTTGAATTTGTAGGTAGTTGTAGCAACATTCGTCTATAGATAAAAGGATAATTACATGGGTGAATCAAGTTTTTGAAAATTTCCATGACCATAACTCACTTCAAAGCTGAGCTACCTTCCTGATTTTTAGATAGGTGTCTGAGGATGACAAGTTCTCAAAACACATTTGTTAAGGTACTGGTGATGTTTGGGAGCGGAAAGAGAATTTTTCATCACCTACCTTGTAAGAAGGCCTAATTTCAAGGCGTTCTATATTTGTTCCAAAAGCGAGAAGAAATGAAGAAAAATATATGTTAGAGAGACTCTCTAGGACCAACAACGCTAACAATCAGGACACACAGAAATGCGGCGTTGCTGAGAAACACTTTTTTGAAAAGAGGGCCTTTTTCCCGATGTGTGTATAAGTGTTCTAGTAAGCTACTGGTCATTTGCTCTTTTGATTTTTTAGGTCTAACTTCAAGAATGGTCCATCTGCCGATTTTCTAAAATATCCATTTTCGAAGGATAGCAGCTCACGTCAAAAGTCTAAATTAGAAAAACCAGTTCATAGAAATCTGGCTATTTTTGTTGCGCAGCCTTCGTTATGGTATAGGGCTCTTTAATCTAAAGTAAAGTTTCAGGGAATAATAAAGGCTTCGGACCATGTAGAGATATTACAGGGCAATATGGAGTTTTGAGCAACGATGAATTGTTCTGCTGGGTGGGCAGCAGAACAGTGACTCAAAGCACAGCTCCAAACTAGATAAACTTTCCATAATATCCTCTTCGTAAAGATAACGAAGAGAGAAGAGTATATGAACTCACCGTTCTTAGCACGTATATTCAGACGTTGAAAATGTGCCTGTCGTGATGAGAAGATGTAGAGGTCAATTTTTGGGGAGTGATAAGACCAACACTGAAGATTTTATGATTGGCTGTATTGTCCTTCATTTACGCTTTCATACGTATGAAAACAATCCATCTTTTAGCAGCTTTCTTCAATGAAAATCGAGTATGCAATGTTCGATAGATTTTCAAGAAATTGCTTGTAATTGGAATACACTATAAAAAAGGGGGCGAGTTAATCGAGGCCCAACTTCAGTGTGTGGTATTAATCTTGTCAGCAATTTGTTTTTAGGAACTTCCCATTTTGAATTTCTTTGGGCCACCCTATGTGAGCTACTCAGAAATATTTCTGTACTTTGAAACGCGTTCTGTTAAAAACTCTTGCGTTTATGCTGTTGTTTGAACGAGTAAACATTCATCATGAGGACAAGAACATTTATCAACGTTCCCTTTTTAACGAATATGTCGGTTCAATATGCCGTGGCGAGCTTTGGGGTCATCGTTGCCTTTCTAAAAATTAGTTCGCGCGTGCAATAAGCATTTATTTTGGTATTGCACAAATCGCTTCCTGCAACCTAGTTCTATCAAGCGTCATAATTAAGAAGAATTTGTGATTTTTTGGCCTGCCTGATATTTGAATGCTTCATTAGCCTACTGAAGTGTTCGAATTTATGTGCGTGATGCGTAATCGTTTCTGTACAAACTAACGACGAGAAATGAACTTCTGGCACAAATCGAACTGAAAAAATAACGAGCGCAATAGTCGGCGCAGATTTGCATCTTTAAGGTCATTGATTTTCGTAACTGGCTTCATTCAGTCGCACACTTGTATTCATCTTCTAGATGCTTCCGTTGAGTTCTGTTGTATTATAAGGTTGTCAGATAATTTTAGTGGCATTTTCTAAATTATAATCAATGTAATTAACAATTTTACTTGTCAATTTCCCACTAAAATGTGTTTATGCGTTTAAATATTCCATTCATCACTTTTGTAGCAATAAAAGCAAGTCGTAATCTGATAACTTAGTATCTGAGATCCAAGGTAAAATTGGGACCAATGCTATAGCACAATTGATTTATTTTTGTGTGTAAGGTGAATCTTCACCTTTATATTTCATTATAAAGGATTGGGCAAAATAATTTCGTTTAGGCTGAGAAGCATCAAAGACGAACTACGTACAGAAAAGCTTTCAAATATAGTCATACAACTCAGTTTTCGTGAGCACCTTTATATGAAGAAGGTTAATGCCAAATGGATACTCCGACTTTCGTTGGCGCTTCAAAAACAGCAACGTGTGACCTGTTGTAAACAATTTTTAAACCTTTGTCGCAATAACAAAGTTTTTGAAACCATTGTTACAAGAGATGAATTTATGATCCTGTTACTATAATGTTTAATCAATGGAATGATACAGATCGGGGAAAAAAGGTCATAACATTAATTTTTTGGAATTTAAATGGAATTTTACTAATTAAGTATAAGGAAAGGAACACATAAATAAATTATTACGCTCTCTTATCAGGCATGCCGAGTCGAACTATCCGCCTTTTGAGTAGCTTTCCCACCTACCCTGCAGCCCAGACCTAGTAATTATTATTTATTTTCAAAACTAAAAATCTAGTAAAAAAATTAAAAAATTAGTATAGTTGAAGGAGACTCTTTTGAAGATAAAACCTCAGAGTGTGTATCTATAAATGTAATGAAGACTATTAAAAAGACCCTAAAGTTTTATTCTTATCACCCCCGGAATATAGTTGGGCCAAAAACGTAATGTTTATCTCGCATCTTGGTGTTATGGTCTTTTTTTTTCAGAATGTATTGTAGAACCTTTGGTTAGCACAGGTCTATGTGTGTTTAATTTTTAAGAGCCCCCGTCAATGGGATAGTAAACTTGGGCATGTTGGAAAACTGAGTGATGCCACAATTGAATGAAGGCAGCAAGGCCTCTGTCTGGCTTCCACTGAGACGTATGAGGATATCTTGATCGAATAAGAGAACAAGAAGACGTGTTAAAGCGGTGGCTACTCAAGGGCTCGGTTTTTCTACTACCATTCCCTGCTAATTTCTAGGATCTTTACAATTGTATCACCTCTATTTTAGCTCTGGTCGACCTTTATACGCTAATGCGTGTAGGATGAAATGGATTATCCTACACGGATAACAAAAATTGGACACATTAACCATCTGACAAGTACACAAAAAGAACTTGGTGAGATTATCTGTATTTCGCTCTAATAAAATTCGGTATCCGATTTGCAGTGCATTTTTTGCGAATGTTTTACTGTAGGAGCCTGAGTATGCTGTTCTGTGATCTTCCTGATTGCATTTGATAAGGCGGTGTTGATTGTCCTTGACAATTAACTTGGTAATATCTCTTGTCTAGGTACGATTTTAATATTTTTTTAGTAAGCTGTGGAACAATTTTGTAAGTTGTTTGTCGTGATTTATTTTCTGACTATCCTGTGGACCTCTTCTATGGCAGCGTGTATTTCTCTAAAACTAAACCGATGGTCTCCATAAGAGTTAGTTTCATTCTTTTTTTTATTAATTTTTCCAAAGCTTTTAGTGAAGACTGGTAATGTAGAAAAAAATATCCTCACAACAATAACACGGGGAGATTTGGCATAAAAATAATGAGACTCTTTTTCTTTTAACCATGAATTTTATTCTTTTTACAAATCAAGTCCATCTAATCAAAGTAGCTTCTTTTAGCAGTTACATACCGATGGAGGCGTTTTTTCTATTATTCATAACAGTCCTGGAAGACTTGTGCAGGAATGCCTTCCAAATCGTAACTCTTCTGAATATTGTTCAAAGTATCAAAATAGATTTCAAATAACCTTTTAACCAGAAAACTGCGATAATGCAAATAGAAGGTATGTGGAACCACATGAACGTTTTTTTCTAACAAAAATTTATTTTTGAGGGCTGCCGCATAACATGGGGTATTGTCGAGGTACAGTATTTAAGTCTGATAACAAGTTTGATTGAGACGGTATGAATTCCTTGTGGATTACCATCTTACTGTCAAAAACCCAATGACCATCAATTTCAATTTGGTTTTGTTCATTCTCGCTTTCTTAAGACGGGCAGAATTTGCAGCGCGTCACTATCGACTTTGGCGGGGTTTTGACCTCAGTTGAAGGTTTCTGGCTCAAGATCAAGATTCAAATTCTCCCGATTGGGTTTCTGCTCAGCTGTATAGTTTGTTGGAACCATCTTGGCCATATTCTGTATTAAATTCTTGTAGATGATAGTATTTAACTCACTGCTGATTATTCTCAACATCACTCGATGGCCTAACATCACAAGAATCCTCACATTATCGTCCGTTTTTGAGATTGAAGGTCTTTCCGCATTAAGTTTGTCCTCCACTTTTTCTCGTCCTCCTAAAAAACCATTTTGTCATCTGAATATGTAATGAATGTTGCTAGTTCGTTGTCAGTTTCATCGTTTCTCAAAACCACATATACATGCGGGGTGGGGGCGGGGGGTTAATTATTTTTAGGCTTCTGTCTAACTATTCTTTAGTGCATTTTGCAGATCGTAGCCACAGCTTATGAGGCTACTGTTTGATTAGGATTTTTAACAATTCCCATTTGCTATTCTAATAGAAGGAATTGGTGGTCAATTTACTTTTTTTAGCAACTTTCCATAATTAATAATTGTTGTCATCTCTTTCCTGGTTTTCCAACTTGTGCAATAGAGATTTTAGTTCTTGGGTTGATTTATTAGTTTAACCGTATCAGCTGGATGCCTTGTGGTTTGTCGGGTTTTTCCGAGTATTCTTTTATCAGCTGCTTTTGTTTTCAACGCTTGGCTACTATATTTGATAATTATATCCGATGACAAACCAAACCAAGATGACGTTATTTGTTATGTCTATTCTTTTTGTAACACAAAAATTGCTAGATTAGGAGTTTTACACCGATTTGAATGCTGGTAGATCAATTCATTGATTGCTTTGATTATTCTGTACCTCTATTGGTTTCTTATTTTATAAAATGAAGCTCGAATGTGTGAAAAAACTTTTTTAATGTGTTCTGTAAGGCAGTGAATTGCCACAAAAATTGTGTCTTGATTAAGTACAGCACATCTAGTATGATAATGTTCGTGCTTGTACTGATGACTTGCATCGTGCCTTATGGACTTCTTCACTGTCACTGCTGTGTTACCATGAGCTGTCCCTACAAGGTGATTTGTGAAATAAGTAAATTGTTGGGGTATTTTCATATAACTTATTTGTTATAAATGTTTTAACCTCTTAGCTATGTTGTGCCAGACCGTTGATATCTCATAATTATAGCAATTTTTATTTTCTCCAGAAGTTTATCCACAATAAATTATGTTTTGTCTGCTGCTGGTTCCATGTTTGTATGTTTGTTGCTGGTTCTAAACTTTTACATTGCCTTCTGAGTTGTACTAGTTGCGAAGTTTATCTAGGTGTGAGTAGTGGTAGTTTCTTTCGTTTCACAGTTGGTTAGTTGCTTTCCAGAGACAAATTTTAAAGTCTTGGAGCAATAATTCTTGGAATGTCCAAATATCTGACAATTAGGATAACGGATGTACTTCGCTTTTAACGTATGGGGCCTCAAATGTAATTGTTGATTTCATTAAGAACTTTATTTTGTTTTGTTGTAGCTTTACAAAGACCATTGGTAAGGATATTCTATTGGTCTTATATTTAAGATGTTCAATGTTTTTATAATGATGCTATTATCCTTAGTATAGTTTTTGGATTGGGCATTTCTATTAATTTGATAAAATATAGATCCCCTAGCTGGTCTTTTGCGGATTTGTGCTTTATTTATCTTTTTAGGTGTCTTTGTTGTTATTCATAATTACACAGAATTAGTACGCTTTTGCTTTCTCGATGTTTACATTTGGCATTTCCTATTTATTTATATTAAAACGATTTTGTTTTGATAAATTGGTTGCAAATTTTATGTAAGATGCGTTTTGTATCTTAGCCAAAGATGGGGGCAGATGCTACGTTAACTTTGGTGGTGATTGTGGATATTTTTTGATACACATAGTTGCTATGAATCAAATCGTAAGACATTTGAGGGTTTGAAGTATTGTGTACTAAAATTTGTTACTCACAAAACTTTTTTATTAATTGTAGTACGAAGGTGCGATTCATTAGTTTACAGTCCCTACTTAATACTATACTTGCTTTTACAATTATAATGAATGTCATTCCGGTACTTTATGCACCATTACGCGAAGCGTCTCTTTTTTAAATTCACAAACAGTAATTACTTAGCTAGTTAGTTGCAAAAATAAAATTGAAAATAAATAACAAATATAACCTTAATAAAGCTATGGTCGCTATTGCAGATATAACTAGCACGACACGTCCGCTCCGTTCAGATGCACGACACTTGACCGTAGGCCACAGAATTGTTTATGGAGTTTTAGAGAGTATTTGGATTAAATAAGAAAGCACAATATTCAGAAAAAGACTCGAAAGATGACAAAATTTATGGAGTTGTTTAACATTAAAGCGGTTCAATATAAAAGAGAATATTTCTGCATGCATGGCTAAAACTAAATAACCATTTGTGCTAAATCAGCTCGGCTGCTTTCCGAATTTCGTCAAAATTCCGCCCGTGCAAGTTTACTGCCTCCCAATACAGCTTCTGCAAAAAGAGGTGGGTTATATGTGTCTGGCGCCCGTGAATAAAAATTGGTCGTTTAGGAAATTTACCGAAATGTCTTCGCATGAATGTATGTAGCTCCCGAAGAATGCCCTCCGCGCATGTAGTTTGAATTTTTATTTAGTCCCTCCAAAATGCATATTACCATTTAGATAGCACGTAAAGTAAGCAAAGTTTTTTTTTGTCGTTTCTACTTCGTTGACGTCGATTCTACAACAAATAGGATTTTTTGTAATTGTTTAAAGCATTTTTTGCCTGGCAAGTTAAAAATGTTATAACACACTTGTAAGTTGACAACACGGAATTATTCCAACTCTTCGGAAGTGTTTTTGTATTCTAGACGAGCCGTTACAAATTTTTTGAACGCAAGTACGCAAGCAGGGCAATAGAATTTAAAAAAAATAAGAGTAATGTTCAGAATTCTAACTTTCTTCTTCTTTTCTTGTTTCCATCCTATGTCTATGTATTTTTTCTCGCCAATTAAGTCAATTTGGTAGCTCTTGTCAACAAACCAATAAAGCCCCTCTAACATGACCGTTGTCGTTTTCTCTTCAAATTGGTGTTTTAGGAGGTAGTTGCATTGGAAAAAAATAAAACTAAAATAGAAAAATAAAAATCATGATAAATACTTGAAACTTCTAGCGGCACTCTTGTCGTTAAGGATCTTTGAAAAAGAATTAAAACAAATTCCTGAAAAATATTGAACAATTTAAATTATGACGGTACACTACAGAAATGCTAATTATACATAAAATTAGGAAAACATACCAGAAATGGAAAAGAATAAACAAAAGTAAGATTTTTGGACAAAAAGGCAAACTGAGAACAGTATATGAATACGAGAATGGAATTGTGAGAAGTAAGGAATATTCTAGAAGACTGGAAAATTTGAAGACAAACTCAGAGGAGTACATTAGATGTTTTATTGTGACAGTCGAGTCCTAAGATCCGCAGGAAGTCCTTGTGGTTAGAAGAAAAGGCTTGTGGATTTGAAAGAACTACAATGGTTTACTGTGACCGTTCTGGAATTACGCCAAAATCAGGAACTTTGCAGGCATCAAAGAGAGAGACTACCGTGGGAAAAAATTAGCACACTAAATCCAATATAAAGAGCGATTAGAAGATGGTTTTCTAAGAAAATGTTTAAAGAAGGCAGACGAAATTAAATTAACGTGTCATCTGTTGTTACGGAAAAGTAGAGCGTTAGAAATCATGCGTGATTTGGACGAGACGTCAAGGAAATTTCTACAATATAAGTAATTCTTTGTTCTCAAAGATCATAGATGAGCTACCGTTCAATTAACTGACTTTTCCATCATCTGATCGCAACTCTCAAATTCAAGTTGGTTAAGTGAGGACCCCAGCTGGTTTTTCAAGAATATTCTGAATTCTTAAAATTAATTTGGTACTTTCCACATATGGAAGACTTGAGGCCATACCTCCTCGTACAGTACAATCATTATTATATTTACTTTAAGATATTTTGTTACTTTATATTTATATTATTCTTTGCTAGACTACATACTTTCTGTAATTGAAAAGGAAACTAAAATTTAGACACTTTTATTATAGTGTACAGATCTAGCGTATTGACTGTGTTGCAATTGTCTGTTTATTATACATATTTTTGTATCTTTTCTTTGTGTCTTAATTATCTAATTTTTTTATTGATAAATCTATTTGGACTTTTAGTTTTTTAAAGATATTTTTCTCGTGTCTTCTATCTTTCTTTGATTTTTTTATTTAAGTTTGCATTAGATAGGATGAGCCAAACGCTATTTCCCACTGTTTTGTTTCGAAACCACCATTATAAACCAATTTTTTTCAGAATGCAACTTTAGCTTTGCATATTTGGTGACTTTCAAGCAAACAAATTAAATGGAAGTCGAAGAAACCTTTTCGAAACCGTCTACTTACATATATGATGAGAGGTGGCACATAGCACGGGCCAGTATCTGTTAATAAACAAATTTATACAAAATGAAGAGTGAGTTGCTGTGTTATTCCAAGTGATTAGTTACTCTTCGATATCATTATACTTTTTCTTTATTTTATTCAGATTCTTATTTTACCATGTGTCTTCTTGACATTTTCAATTTCATTAACTAGTTGTTTTTCTTGTTTTTTCAACTTCAAATTATCAATTATGCAATTGTTTTAATATTGTGTATCGTTTGAATAACATCGTGTTCTCTAAATATGGCTTTTGAATAGGTCTATTCAATTCAGGTTTAATATGGTCACATATATGATCACAATAGCAACCAATAGAAACCAACAATCAAATGTAATCATTTATTTTGATGTTGAATTTGTGATAATGGGGGAGGGAGGATCGCTGTGGTTATTGAAATAATTTTGTTTTATTGAGCTTGGAGAGTTTGCAACTAAACTTGCCACATTATGTGTTACAGAAGATCATTTTCAGTTGAACTCAAATGAGGTAGTGTTTGAGGACCTCTTCGAATCTCATTTTTAATGCAACTGTTCGGTCAGACGACGCTCTCCATCGAAGGCCGATTTTCCCCGCGAATCCACCTGTGAGATGTTTTTCTTAAGAGCCGCTTTTATTGATTCCTTCGAGCCTGCCGAGTAATGGTGTCAGGATGCTGCTCTGACATATGAGCAGTACTTTTCTCCTCTATCTATCTCGAACTTATTTGTGCAGCGAAATTGGGATTTCATTATTTACTCATACAAAAACGGCTACAAGAAGGCAATTTATCTTCCTCAACATACCGGCGCTGGTTTGCTCAGCAGGAATGCCTTTTTCCGACGATTGAATGTGGGGTTGAAGCCCTTAAAGATGCGTATAATTGTTAGACGAACTGCATATTAAATTTATTGTATTGATTACATTCACAGGTGTTAAATATACGCCCTAAAAAATATTGTGGTGGCCTATTTGTTCCAGAAAGAAATATTTTGCGTATTCAATTTTTTCTACTAAAAAAAATAAATGATGTTCTTGTGCTTTCATTATAGAAGCCAATTTTGTTCATTTTATTAAATTGCCTAGCTGGAGGGCAATAACCGGGCAAAAATTCAATAGCCATTTCGATATAATTTGCTGAATTACGACATGATTGTAGTTTTTGCGTGTATTTAATCAACTTATTTTGCACTAATTGCGTCGCAAGCCGAGAGTTGTTTACTAAGATATTCTGTTGTACAGAAAGCTTCAAAATGTATTGTTTTTTGCAATTTCTTGCGAGTTTGTGTTAAATTTCATTTAACACAGAAGAAGCAGCGATGAAAATGTTAAATGTCGAACCAAACCTTTGCTGATGAACTGTGGTTTAACCGCTCCATATACGGCAGAAGTGTCATTGAAGATAATGGGCGTTTAGGGCGCTCTTTAATTAGCAGCATATCATTTCAACTTTTTTTGGTGCTGAAGGCCATTTTTACACTCGTTATATTTGTTTTGGCATTTTAATGACGAAGTCAATTTTAATTGTAAGTAAAACCAGTTCAAGTTCCCTAATAAAAATCATTATTTTGGCTCCTTCCATTTTTCCTCTTTCTTTCCCTATCTAATCACAATACTTACTCTTGAGCCTTTTTATTACCTGATGGTATCAGATCGAGTTACCTCCTTTCGTACATGTTTCCTTCCATTTCTTTCGATCTTGTGCTATTTTTGATAGTTCATACTATATTTTTCCTTCATCTTCTACTGTCCCTTTCACATCATTCCTCCACCTTTTTTTTGACAGATCTTTTTTGCCTTTCTCTGGAATTCTAGCTTCGTACATATTTTTTGTCGCTTTCAAGTTAACCCAACCTTTTTTCTTGAATTATCCTTTCCACTCATTTAGTTAAATACTTCGATCTGTGTTTTCTTAGAAATCTCATCTCTGTACTTCTGATTTTGTTCTTATGTTCTTTTGTTGTTGTCCACGATTCACTATTAAATACAAAACTGGCACCGTCGCTCTCTTTGCTTCTTTTAGTATTTTCTTTTTCCTAAAAATGTCGATTTATTCACATTAAACAACCTCCACTCTTTCTTTTATTTTCAGATATAATTTACCATTACTGTTTATGCATACCATATGTATGAAAAACCTCTTTCTTTAATTCTTTTTCTGCTACTATAATACCGCATGTTTTTGGTTCTGTGTGTGTTGCGTGTCGTGTTGCTTGCAGTGCATAATCGTTTCACCACTTCAATAATTTCCATTTCCTAGTTTTTTACTTTGTATGTTTGAAATGGTTCCGTTCTTTCCTTTATTACTTCATTCTATTACTATTATAAATAGCAACAAGCTAAGTACACATTCTTATCTCAGTTCTGTTAGTGCTTTGAATGCCTTTGATTTCTCGTCTATTGGTCTTACTACACTCTTTAATTCTGTTGAAATTCATCTGCAGATCAACGGAACTGATATGTACTACTTCTCATTTTTAAATAAATTTTTCACTTGATTGCCTTATTGTATATGCATATTGCAGTATTCTTTAAGTTCTTACTTATCCTAAAGTCCTTGCATATATTTTTGCTGGGTGTAGTCCGTAATGTAGTTCCTCTGTAGTACATGCAGTTTTTTGTTTTTCTTTTCTTAAATTGAGGTACTATAATTTCAGATTGCTGGTACTGATGCAGGTCCCGTTTCTGTTGCTTCCTTTATGAAATTGAGTAATCAAACCTTGCCTTACTTCTGAAGTTATTTCATCTATTCTTGGTGTAGTGTTTATCCATAGCTGGTTTGTAGCTTCACCGATTTCTTTTTTACTTACTGTCTCTTCTTGCTTCATCACAAATTACCTGTTCTGGTCTTCATATTGCTTTTGATTTCCTTGTCCTCTTATTTTATTATCTTCCTCTAGTATTTCTTATAAATGCTTTTTCCATCGATTCATTAATTCTTCTTACTTTGTTAGTAGGTTTCATTGTTTGTTCTTTATATTTTTCAATGTTGTTTCTTTCTTTTTCCTCAGTTCTTTTAAGGCACCGTAAAATGGTTTTTGATTTTCTTTGTAATCGTTTTTTATTTTATTTCAATACTATTCAAAACTCATGCTTTTATTTTCTTTGACTTTTGTTCTGGCTTTCTTATACTTGTCATAGCTTTTGTTGTTTTGCTCCATTTTTCATTGCTCCACAACTTTCCTTAGTTGCTTCTAATATACTAGGTTTTATATATGTCCATTTTTCTTCTATTTCTGTTGCTATGACCTCCATTTTCAATCTTTTTTAAGACCTTTTGATATTTTTCTCTAATATCCTCTGTTTTCAGTTTGGAACTTTTAATTTTTTCTTTAACTACTTTTTATTTTCTTCTTGCTCTTGTCGTCTTATCCAGCTTCGGCAAGTGATTGCATTCAATTTATTCTCACTGTCACAATACTAACACAAACATCGTTCCCGGTGCTTGTTTATTAAATATTGAATAAGATTAGCTATTTTTATTTGTTCAAAGTTCACCTACAATAGCGCTATTCCCACTTCGTGCAAATCGCAGGCTTTCATTAACAACTGTCAACATCCTAATTGAATTAAAAAACAATTCCTCTCAAATGTGGACCGAGCAAGCTGGATTTCTCTGCATGTTCGCCCATTATGTAATTGAATTGGTGTAGACTTCGCTGACGCCGTGTAGTGCTGCCAACCCTCGGCTCTATTTTGCTTACGCCGCCTAATTTGTGTTCTGTTTCTTTGTTTGCTTAAATTGCCTTTGCGCACAGCGCTGGCTGTAACATCAGATATTAACATTCGCGGCACGCCAGTCACTTATCCGAGACATACAAATAAAGCCCCAACCTTGTCTCGCAGCTATCAATCTCTAGCGTTTTATCTGTCTTCAAGGATGTTGGCCTTGTTTTCGGCGCACTCGAGTTTCTTTGCGATGTGCGTATTATCTGCGAATCAATTTCTTGTGCGTTTAAATCGACAGTTGTTTATTTGAAATTAGTCTTTTCTAAGCGAGTGTGTCTTCTTCATTGTGCTGGAGAAATATATTCACCCCGACTTTAAGGGACAAAGCTTTTCCATGTACAAGCGCCATTGAATAGCAATTCTAATTTACATACCGATAAGGTAAATTATGTTTCTATCATGAGTTCACTCTTTACAAAACTAATAGCTCATTGTGGTTATTGTGACACTTACATTGAACGACGTACTATGTCGTTATTTATACGTCCTATCGTTGTGTGCGTGTGGTCGGGTAATAATCATTTTTTTAACCTGCACGTGTAATTTGTGTATTATACGGGATATGTATTTTTAAGAAATGTAGCATAATATTTATTGTTGAAGCGGTTACTTTCAGATTTATGGAAGGTCAGGTAACAAAGTAAATTGGATGAAACACATGTTTTGTTTACTGACAAGCTCCTGTCTTTGTGTTATTCTTTCTTAGTAGACTCTGTTTGTTGTAGAAATGATGCTTTGCATTTTTATACTACACGGCAGAGCCGACGCTTGAAATTTTTATATTACTGTAAACATTGACATTGCTGCTCACTTCCATCTTTGTCTATCGTTTTTCACTAATTTTATCTTAAAGCTGATATTGTTCCAAACCATTAATCACTATATTGTCCAGCAAAGCTTTTAGTATGGTGGTATGAATGACGCTATCTTTTCATGGATAATTAGGGTCGGACAGTGGTTGTTCATTAATCAGAGATCACACTTCGATTTGCTCCTCCGACTCTTCGAACAGCGATCTTGACGATGGCAGTTTTTTGTAGTCTTGCTAATTATTATCTCTTGAATTTACACTTTCAACTCTTGATATGATAAAAAATACTACCCGTTTTTATCTGTTATATCAGAGATGACCAACTGAGACTTCTTTCATACTTGACTCTGCTATTTAAGATTCTCACTCACTCAGGACATTGCTAAAATTTGTAGAAACGGGGAGAGTCACATGCAATCTATTTCTTCGAGTCTCATTCTGGCACTATGTTGTTCTTTGAAAAAAATTATGACGTTCATGTGGTGTTTTGTATTTATGGTCTCTCCTCTCTCCGAACTTCACCAGCAGCATTGGTCGGAACCGCGCGCCTCGGAGGATAGTGACAATAATCCTCGTAGATATTGCTTTTTATAAGTGAGGAATCAATCTAAACAACCTTTGTCCTTTGAACTATATCATTCGTACAGTGCTATAACGACATCAGTTGCGGATATATTCGTTAGTCTCTCTTTTAACATTCAGCACAAACTCGATGAGCCTGCTTACTCTTTAATTTCCGCACCTCGCTTTGCTTTATAGTAATTTAAATGTTCAGGGCTGCGCACTACTTCGCTACGCTTACGCAATATCCCGTTGTACTGCCGAGGCTAGCATCTTTTCCGTGAAATTACTGTCCCATTAGCTTCCTGCTAGTAATGAGAAAAGAATACCTAAAGTATTGTATGTAGGAGACTTCAAAAGAACGTTATAGAAGACTATATTCTCAAGATATAATTGGTGACATCCTTCTTCAAATGATGGAATTTGTGTTGAGCATAATCAGATCAAGGAGACGGTGCTTATGCGGGTGTTCCTTGGGTTATCTGGTATATTCATGAATGAATTGCCCAAACTGTCATACTCAAACGACCTTGCCAATCTCAAATTGAAATCAAGAGATTGTGGATTAAGTTAATGATTAGTTTAGTATTTGAAGATTGGAAATCACCCGTGTTTACAAAGATTTATTGGCTAAACAGGGATAGAGATATTTTGTTTAATTGGTCCTGGACGACTGGGCAGATGTTAACTTGAAGGTTTTTTACCCCATCTTTAGCTATTTTTGTGTTAAAAATTCTGTTCTACAACCACGTTAACATAGCTATCGCTAGATATGCCACATCTGTTGAAACATTTTTTTCCTGTTTATTCGGCGCTTTTTTGTATTTTCTCTTTACAATCTTTTATTTCTGTTTCTTCTGCTAGCCGATCTGCAGGCCAATTATGCTACTAAAACGTAGTCCTTATTTCTAAGCTACCATAATCATAAATCCAATGCAATGTCATACCAAAGACCTTAGGGTGTATATTTTAATTTAATTTTTTTCTTGTAGTTTCTCTCTTCAATGATAATTATTCAAGAGTGATTAAAGTGAGTCTAGGGTTTGCAATATTATTCAGATGGTTATTCTAGGTCTAACGTAAATTTGAGGCTTTTTGATTCCACGCATTTTCTAACAAACTTATTGAAAGAAATGAAAAGAAATACCAAGAATTTGACTTTTTTTTAGTCTTTCATAAAGTCAATATATCAAGTAATTTAGCATAACTATTGTTTTTGTATACTTTAAAAGCAGCTCAATTGAATACTAACGTATGTCTTGGATTATTAAAAAATCTTGGAATAGCTCCTACATTGCATTACCAGAGTTTTGTATCATTTTTGTTTGTTCTCAAACAATATATGGTAAAAAGTAAGTTTTTGGTTTTGTCTGTAAGATGGTACGATTTTGTAAAGCAGACGTTTAGCATTTCCATTAGAACATTAGACGTTTTTTTAACTTTGGAATATTATGATTGGAGTTTGCGATCTTTCTAAATTTTATGATGTTTTTCAGAGATTCGTATGCTGTCTCAATAGTGTAGTACTAACTTTAATTCTCTCTTTTCCGGTCTTTTACGTTCTTCTCAATCTTCTGCTCTCTCCCCCTCTCTCTTTCTCTTCCCATCTTTTCCCTCTCATCGAATCCGTTTCTCACGATTAATTATACCATGTTACTTTTTTATCGAAAGTAACGTTAATTCGTTCTTATGTTACTCTCTAAACATAGACCACGCACAGACAAAACTCGCCAATTTATTACACTTAAGTAGTGTAGCAGAAATCTTAAAGGCTTGATATATAAAGGTGTATCCCTCTTACAGATTTTTATCTTTTAAGTACTCGAAACATGTTATGAACTTTCACACTTCTATTTAGTCACAATCGATTTCTCATCCTACTTACAAATAATCGTCTAGGTACGCACTGAAATAATTCACAATTTTAAGAAAAAGAAGGGTTAATATAACATGATAATTTCGTCCTTGCTACCTAGATGATGAAACCAAAACTCTCATGCCTCATTCAAATTCTATTCAAGCCTCCAGTTGCTCCCGAGTAATTTTACTGATCTGTGGCTTGGTTAATAGGCATTTTTAAATATTGTACGTATTATACTCTGTATAGGAATCTTACTTACCACTTAAAAAACGTACTTGATTCAAAATACAATTAGGGTCTATGTCATCAATAGTGAATTGGGTCATGGTATTGTTTTTATTTAAAAAAAATGAGTTTAAACTTTTATGAAGTCTTGGTGGTCATTCCACTAACATTGCACACTATTTGATACTAGTGAATACAATTGGTTGCCTAACCAACGTCAATAAAAAATATAATTACTTTTCTCATCATAATCTGTAGGTTGTTCACATCTAGTAGTAAACAAGGGACAGTGCAACTTCCACAGAAAACGGAATAATTTTTATCACTAACGTGCTGTCCTTCACTGGAAATGAAGTCAATTTCAAACAAATTGCACTTATTATTCCAATCAATCTGCTACATATTAAATCGCTGCTGTTTCATGTTGCTCACTGCCGTTTTGGTTGCGTTATGCAGACCTTGACGCGCTTATTTATAGATTTGCACATGTCGCGTACACGCTGCTTATAAATAATTAACCTGTCCATTTACGCCTTATTGCCGACTCGCAGCTGTCGGCGCGGAAATTGCTCCATCCCCCGTGCAGTTTCGGTTGCTTGCTGGCAGCCCAAGAAAGCGAAAGTTGGCAGCTCGCTAATTGAGCCGAGCGCAATTTTTAATGGTGTTGAAAATTGATGCAGATTCCTGCAGTTGCGAAGTTGCAAGAAAAATGCTCGGTTGCATTATGAATAGCGGCAGCCTCAAAGCTCTCCATAGAAGTACGCGACCGCCTGAAAAATAGCAACTGCAGTGTTTCTTTACATAATTTCGAATAGCTCTGGTTGGTAAGCACCGCAAAAATAGGTTTTGTGACCTACATATCGTGCGGTTGCCAAAATAGTGCGATTACATACACTGCAGCCTGCCGTGTTGGTGTTGCAGCAACCTTTTTAATTGGATCCTGCTAAGGGACAACGAGTCCAAGGATGAGTAAATGTGAAAATTGTAACGGAAGTTATTTAATGGTTTAGTGCCGTGTATTTTGAGATTCTTTATTTGCAATATGAGGGTTACTTAGATCCATAGGAATGAATTTGTTTTTGTCTTATGATTGAAAATCGAGATCAACAACCTAAATGATGAAACACTTTGATATTGATAAACTGACTGCAGAATGCAATAGAAGTTGAGCAAAAGGCAAATCGATAAATTAGTTAGAACCGATTTAGAGTCGATCTTCGAACTCGGTTCAGTTGCCATGACTAACTTCAGGAAAAGCTGTTTATAGAGGACTAAAACCATTATAGTCACAAAGGCTGATATCATATAACTACAGGTAATGCCACTGATCACTGTTTGTGAGCTTTGTGAACATACGTAATACATTATGCAAAAGTAGAGGACTTTTAAAAGGTAGTCCACGCAGCCGTTTTGGAATTTTTTTATTCAGGAAGTTTTTGTAGCTCTTGGTGATAAAATCCATGATTACTAACAGCATCCTTTTTTTTCTTTTCGATGTTTTTTGGGTACAGAAGATAGTTCATCGAGTTTCAGCTAAGATAAGTAGGTTTCTAGTTGGTTGTACAACCCAAGTTTTATCAATTGCGCTCCAGCATTTTGTGGGTTGCCCCGACACTCTTCCGTTTCAGCTCATGAAGACAATTAACTGTTGTTTGACATCCATCTTTGAGCACATGCAAACAGCTTACTTCATATGGCGCTTCTTGAATGCCTGTTCTAAAGTAATCGTGATATAAATCTCATCCCCTGTTCGGTTGGGACAGTAAATCAAGACTACAATTAGGTTTTATTTCATCAAATACAACTATGACTTCTGGCATTACTTCACCGTGTGGATGAGGGAAATGTAAGAAGTTTTGGAATCCTTCTTCCTCTCAATTTGAACTCTGTGCTAACTTGTGTTTTATTATCGTAGTCTTTTTTATTAACGTTTTGCGATATTTTACAGAAATTAGGTTCAGAGACTTTTTTTGTTATGGGAAGCTTGAACTTGTATCAATTAAATGGTGGGTCACAATTCTTTCTTCAAACCCTCGGCCTCGTCAAGCAACTTGGTAGTTAATAAAGTTGGTATTTGGACTATAGAAGATAAACTTGAGAATGTGACACCTTGATTCTGGATCCATTTAAGAGGCTAATTACTGTTTTTCTTCTGCTGATATCTATATCTTTATTAATGATTCTATTAATGTATTATAATTGTTGCCAACTTCATTTGAGAACAGACTTACAACGTATGTCTATATTTGTGTTGGATATTGTTCGTATTTATTCCCATGTTTCAACTTTAAATTGTTTTTATTAGTTTGTTATTGCTTTAGGATTTTGGTGTTTTCTTCAGATAACTCCCTCTTCCACTATCGCTAACACCTTTCATTTTTTTTTGTTTTTGAACACATCATTTTTTAATTTGATCACTAATAAATCAAATATTTGAAAAGCTGGATAAGGTAGGAGTTTTTGAATCCCGTATTGGTAATTGACTCTTTTTTTCGCCAAGACTGCAGCCGCTTTAAATAACTACTACAACTGGAACATTAAATTTTGGGATTTGAGGGATACAGGGGAGTATTTTATTCTTATTATAACTGAAGTTTATGTGTCTATGGGTTCCTTTACAATTGAAAACTATCTGAGAGGGACTTCATAAATTTTCTTTTACTTAGTTAACATAGGTTATTTTTAATTTTTTGCATTTTTGGGTTAGAAGTTAAGAAATAAACAAAACTTTTGCTTATCGTACACAAAATCCTTTGATGTAGTATTGCTATTGCAAAGTTTTAAGTCATTTATTCTTCTTTAGTAAATGATGAAACAAAAATTGTTGAAATGTGTAATCTATCAGCATGTGTCTACAATATCCATCGCTTGTATATATATCTACTGTGACTGTAGGAAGATTATCTTAAAGTTATATTTTTGAAGGATAAATGTGATATTTGTAGCTGTCTATTTCTTCTTTAGGCGCCTTGTTCTCTTATCACTGGCATGGTTTTTAAATTATCCACTGCTTTCCTAAAAAGTGTTGTGATGTCCTCTGTTTAAACCATTGCTGTAAAGTTTTTATCCACGATGCTCTACCATCAGTTTATATTGCTTGATGATTTTCAGAATTTATGTTCGTTGATTGAAACAGAGTAGTACTTCTTCTTTAGTTATGCTGATTACGATTCCAATTTTTTAAACTTTACCTCACTAGTGAACCAAGCCTCGACACTATAGAATTATACTGAATACTAAAGGGAGATTATAAAGATCGAGATGTTATTACTCCTTCATTTTTTGAAATATATTTCTTGCTTGTTCTATCCTCATTAACCCAACGTTTTTCGAAATCTGTTGGATGTTCGTGCAATTCTTACGTACTGCGAACCATTTAGTTTTTTCAATTTTGATAGCAAGCCCTTAGATGTGCTATATTCTGCAACTAAAGTTAAGAGTTCTTGTATATCCTCTAAATTAGTAGCCAACCAAGTAGTTTCATCCATCTCTTTTAAGTTGTTAACTACAGTGCCATTACAAGTTTGTCTTTAGTTGTTTGATCAAGTTAAAATTTCAAAAGATAGGGGGAAATTCTCGTTCTAACGACTTTTAAGATCACCATGTGTTCAGATAATTCGTTAGCTGCTCGAATAGCTGTTGTCTGATTCCAATAGAAATTGACTGTTATACCGATACTTCTTCTGATTAGCTGCTACCTTGTCATCCAATTCATCTTTCCCTAGAGCGGCAATTTTTTTATACGACTCAAAATTAAATCTTAAGCCCATTGCGTTATAGTAGAATACAAAGAAGAGAAATTAGTACGTAGAGTATTTGAAAAGTTTTACAGTACATTTTTAATTTCAATAATATTTCAAAATACTTTCCACCAAACCATCTCCTCACATTTTTTCGGGAATCTAGACATACTTGTCACCCTATGCTATTAGAAAGTCCTCGTCATAGAAAAACTTGCGTTGAGTTTCGTCACCTGTGACGATGCTGTCAACACAACTAAACATTCCATTTTCAAACTTCATGGACATCTCACAGAATTATGAAATGCGTCGTATAATCTGCTCGTTGACAATAGGTGCTTAACTGGAACAAACTTCACTTACTTGAAAATGAATGTTCTTTTAACCTCGTGGCGTATTTCAAATTGCAATTTCTCCCTGAAATTTCCTACGCTGACTGAATAGCAGGCAACCATCTACAAATGCAGAAGTTGTTTTCTCCCAACACTGAACAACACGGCAACCACGTGCAAAGATGTAGCGCAAAAATTCCCAATGTGACTTTGCGAGCTCTTCACTGTCATTGTTTAGGAGCAACTGAAATACAGAGGTCGCCCTGCCCACTGTAGTGTAGGTTTAAATCTGTCTCAACAACTTTATTAGTACATTAACTACATTTTGACAACTTGGCGCCTTATTCTCCTTTAGTTTGATACCAATTTTTGAATTTGATAAATAGTAGGGTATTAAGAAAAACAACGAAGTTCACCTAAAGTTCAATCAAGTCAAAATGACTGTTAAAAATTTGACGTATTGTTTTAGCGCTCGGTCAGTTGGTAAGTTGAAGTGATAAGCGGTACTTTGTAATCGATTTTAAGTATATTGAATGACGGAACGTTCTCTGTCCAAATCAGTTTTTATTTTGATGATGAATAACACATAATTGATAACGTGGATAGGCCCATTTGCTTATTGACGGGGCTGTGTGCGCCTATCCAAACAGAAAATCGCGATTTCCGCATATCGAGGAAACCTTCAATCTAACTGTAGCATAAAGTTCGATAAGTATGGCTGCGTGTGTTTGCACGAACGCACCGTGTTTACACAGATGTGCCCGCCGATTTCTCCGTCGATTTTAAATTCGGCCGCGGGGTATATTTTTGTAAATTAGCATTGCGCGTGCTGCGACTTGAATGGTCGGCCGCAACTATTCGTGCAATGCTGGACGGAACAGCAAGTCCGTAGGGCCGAGGAGCACCCGGCTATTTGTGAACTGTTTATCTGGTTTCAATAATTAATTTTGGCGCACTTTTCGATGGCGTTTGGCATCGAAATGATCGGCGTACGAAATGACGTTGGCGGTCCGGATAGGATGCCTCGCAAGACAGGAGTCACGTGCTGTGCAACGCTTTCAAGTCACGACAGTCAGTTTTGTTCTAAATTTTAACAATACCTCATCTCTTTTACAACTATTGTGTCTTATAAGCACGCAAAAATAGTGCACTTGTTTTCTTAACCAACCGTGTAAAAATAGCACACTTTAATATATTTGTTTGTTTTCTTTGGTGTAGTTTTAAAAATATCTTGTTTCGAAAAGACACAATTGTGAACCAAACAGAATGCAAGTTTTTGTCAATTTTTTGGCTTCTTTGTCATTCTTGAAGCGACTCGCACTTTCTTTATCGACAATGAAATATCAGTTATCCGAACACAGATCATTCGGATGATCAGTTATACGGATATGGGATTTTAAAAAATCATAATATTAGATAATGATTTTTTGAGGAACTTTTACCTGCTTATTCTTCAGTGATCCAAGAGACTTCTGCTCACACATGCCGCTTCCTCACTGATTTTCCCATACAGAATATCATGGCGATCTAGCTTGCCAGAGCATAATTATACAATCTCAACATCCCGCCCAGATACTTAATTTTGACTCTCAAACTGAGTCCACTTAGGATTATGTTGGCACTTCCTTGTTTCTGAAGTCCAACATAGTACTATAAGTACATTTTATAAAAGTCTTAACCTAAGAAACTTCAAAATGTTAGCGCGCATATTATGTGGATGTCAAGTGTGGATTTCAGTCTTCTGACCTCCTCATCTTCATAAAAAGTGATGGGAGACCATTTCGGTGAGTGGTGCATATGAACACCGTGGCTGGTAATTTCTTCCTTGATAGTTGGCCCATTTAAGTCAAATTGTTAAATTTTATTATTCCACTACCATAGGGCTTTATCTTAAAAGCGCTAGAGGATTACGAAATTTGAATTAATGCTTGAATTTTAAAGAGGTATGTCATGTGTCCAAATTGGTTTTTGTAAAATAAGAGTTTAATTGATGATTGTTAGGATTATCTGGTACATCTGCTGGAGTCTGAGCTGTTTCTTTTTGTAGACCATGTGGATCCTCTGTTACTATAGATGACTAAGTATTTGATCACTTCATTTGACGTAATTGGGCGGGAGTTATTTCTCTTTAATTTATAGGTAACATATCGAATTGTTCTTCATTGTCTTGATTGGTCCAGATGATTTTATGGGCCTTTGGATATAAAGTTAGAATTGTTATATTATCGCCCTGAGGTATCCCAAATTGAATAAGATACTCTGAAAGTACAAAGACATCACTTGCTCCTAATGCCTGCGTTATTGAGTACGACGGTGATAATTTTACCGTATAGAGTGGCAAGTATCCTTCAATTGTTCCAAACAAACAAACCAACGTCCGTTATAGTGGTAGATACTTAAAACACAAAAGTTCATTTACTTTCTCGAGCACTGTATAGTCGACTAAACAAATGATTTGATATTATGACATTGTGAGAATTTTTTGACCACTTTATTTGTGAGTTTGTATAAACCAATTATCTGCGCATGTTATACGTAATAACCCAATATGTTGTAGCCAAGCAGAACCAAGCAACAATATAAAGATGAAGAAAAGTATACGAAGACACAACGCCATTTTTCTCTTCTCTTTTTTTTGATAAAAATAAGCAACATACAATTATTTCAACTAATTGAAATCCGCTAAATTTAAAAATGATCTCATCATCAGCTGCTTCTAACTGGGTTGATATAACAGGCACAAAAATGGGCTTTTTATCACTCCAGATTAATAACAATCATTTTTTCTGAATTATTTTCCACCATCACTGATTAGTTTGGACGACCAAATTTTCGTATTGCTGAAAAGGAACTAGTCGCTTCAGTGAACAAAGCAGCGAAAGTGTTAAGTTACTGGAAAATTTTAATTCAGGTACTATCAATTATGACTGGAGTCAAAATCCGATAACTTCTGGAAACGTTAAATTATTTTGTAATGCAAACGTTTTCTATTTCAACAAACTCGGTATTTCTATAAAGCAATAGCATTTATGACACAAAGTATCTGTTGATTTATGCCAGTCACTGCATGCTTCAAAGCATTGTCCTCGTTGCAAGAGGATTTCGAATATTTCTTAATATCAAAAATGGAAATTTTGTTAGTAACCATTCTTCCTCTTCAAAAACATCGTTTTGATCTGCATTTTTCAGAAATTGCCCTTGGTTCGTCGCACTATGCTTCCACCTTTTCGTCACCTTTCATACGTTATTTGACGATATAATATATAAGTTCTAGATGCTCTTCCTCTTCAAAGATATCTTACTCGCCTAACGCTTCTCTGAATTATTGTATATTATGCCCGAATTAATAGCTAGCTTTTTTTTATAATTAAAAACTAATATCTAGCAAGTGTTTTATATTGTAATAAAACTAAAGCGAAAAGATTTTTTACTCGTGGATTTCCAAATATGCATCTTGCACGATCATTACATTTTGGCATTGTATTCCATTTTTTTTAATTTTGGGCAAGATGGGCTGCTTGGACTATTTTCTTAAAAATATTTCTTAATGGATCAGCCCAACGTCGAGGAGCTGCCTTTGGGTTTGTCCTATACAGATAAATTTGTAATGATGTCTTCTTTATAATTATTATTCTAAGCATATGTCAGCCATGCGTTTTCAGGGCAAATTTCATTGAGAACAGAAACATGTCTAAGGAATTTTTAGCATACGTGTCCATATCCACATTTCAAATAATTCATTTTGATTTCGGGCTGCTTCTTGTAAGGTCTTTTGAGGAAATATAGAAAAGATCAACGAGTGCACAAGCTTAACACACATTAAATACTGATACATTTTCGTATCTAGTAACTCTTTTAAACGTACTGATAGTCAATTATGGATCTTATTTTTTTGAAGAATGGAACTCGTTACGTTTAAAAATGTAATAATATTATGTTCTTGTAGTTTTGCGACAAACAAAAACAATGAAATTTGCGACTAAAAATACATTTTTTTTATTTGCTCTGTGACCTTATAAACATCCATCTATATAGCGTCCGTTAACTTCGCGGTGTAAGCAAATGATCTCACGTTTTATTCAACAATCTTTAAAAGAGTAATGAGGGAGTATATAACGTCAAGCCTATGAAAGAATACATACTGAAAAACTAAAAAATACAGAAGTTAGACAACTATATGAAGAAAAAATAGCTCAAAAACTGACAAATAAACAAGAACTAGAAACCGAATTATGGGACCTAAATAAGAGATGGAAAGCTTTGAAGGAAATAATTCTTAATACAGCCAAGGAAGTGTGTGGTCTAAAAAGAATAAATACTACCAGTAGAATGAAAAGATCAAGATGGTGGAATGAAGGGGTGAAAGAAAAGAAAGATGCCTGGCGAAGATATATCAATCAAAAAAATGAAGAAAACAAACAAGAATATAATAGAAAAAGAGATGAAGCAAAACAGATTGTAAAGGAGGCCAAAAGAGGAACATGGGAGGAATTTGGAGCACAACTGCAAGAAAATTACAGAAATAACAACAGGATATTCTGGCAAACCATCAAAGCTCTAAGAGGGAAATATAGCAAACCAGTCCGGAACATCAAAGATGAAAATAATAAGCTACAAACAGGTACAGGAAATATACTAAGGACTTGGAAAACTTCTATGAAAGAAAATTAGAAAAGAAGAACAAGAAGATGAAGAAATAGAAATAAATAGAGACCAAGAGGAAGAGGAAGAAGAAAAAATAAACTTAATAACAGAGATAGAGAAAGAACAATAATAGATAAACTCTTAGAAGTGAACAAACCAATATATCTAGCCTTCCTCGACCTAACACAGGCTTTCGACACGGTCCCGAGACAAAGTATATGGAAAGCACTAGAAAAATTAAACACACCCAGAGAACTTATCGAACCCATTAAGGGAGTCTTTAAGAAAGTGAAAGCAGAAGTAAGACTAAACGGGCAAACATCGAACACTTTCCTCATAGAAAGAGGAATAAAACAAGGAGATAGCCTCAGTCCTCTACTTTTCAACATAGTAATGAATACAGTAATAAAAGAGAGTAAAAGAAGAACAAAAACAACTAAAATCGGAAACTGGAAAATGAGACCTGTAAAAATCCATTTTCTGATCTATGCAGATGGTATTGTCCTAATCGCAGACGAGAAACGAAAACTACAAGAATCAACCAATAAGTGGAACAATCTCATAAAGAAACAGGGTATGACAATAAACGAAGAGAAGAGTAAGATAATGTATATAAGTAAAGATGACCAAGAAGACGCCCAATAAGATATACAATGTAATGGAAAAATACTAGAAAAAGTAAATAAATTCGAATACCTGGGCACAATAATAAGTCAAGGTGGCAAGATAGATAATGAAATAAATAATAGAATCGCGAAAGCAAATAACGTATATTACCAACTAAATGAAACAATAGTAGGAAAGGAGAAATTGAAAAGAAGACCAAAATAAATATATATATAAACAAGTCTTTATACCTACCTTAACATATGCATCAGAGAGCTGGACAATCAATGAAAGAAACAAGAGCAAGATCCAAGCAACAGAAATGAGGTACCTTAGAAAAGTAGCAGGAAAAACAAGGATAGATCGGATCAGAAACACAAGAATTAGAGATACACTGGATATCACACCACTAGAAAAACTAATAGAGCAAAAACAGCTGCAATGGTTTGGACATGTCTACAGGATGGACGAAACAGGAATAAAAAAAAAAGTTATGGAGGCAAGACCAGAATGCAATGGATGGATTATATCTGCAAACTTGGAAGAAATAGAGGAAAGACGGAGCAAGAATTAAGGAAACTGGCCACCAACAGATCAGAATACAAGAAATGGCTACAAAACCCAACGCTATAAGGCACAAAGGGTTATGATTAAAGAAAGAAAGAAAGGAGTAAAAGATAAGAAAGGAAAATATAAATTTTTATCAATTATTAACCCTATGGAACCGACCAGAAATAACTAAATATGAGGGGACATTGGGAAATAGTTTACTTCTAAGGTATTGGATACAAAAGTAGAACAATGGATCTGATATGTAAAAAATGCTAAGATACCAAAGAGATAATGGACCTTCTATATAACCAACCATTGATTTTTCTGTGATCAATCTTAGAACTAATTACGCTTACATTCAATACATAATCACTACCAAAGTTCCGCATTTATGGTGCATTCTAATGAAGTGTGCTTTCACACCTCCTTACAAATCTTCTAATATCGTCCTTGACAAAAGGAACAGCAATATCGCAATGAATATTCTCATACTATGGAACGTATAGTTTGTATAATCTGAATCTTAAACTGTGCAACCTCAAATTCGTATACCATAGTAATTTTCTATTATCTCATCTTCGTACCCAGGGTCATACTTAGGTATTTAACCGAATTTTTAAATAGCGCAATAGTGCTATTGATAAATGAGGGAAGGTGAATCGGACACTGGTTTGTTAATAAAATTGATGTATCTGAATTCAATTTAATTTTTCATTTATTAGTCTAGTCAGTAACTCTGTAGCAAGCTTTCTGAATTTTTTTTTGTCGAATTAACTGTACTTTGATCTACTGCAAACAAGGCTGTGTTGAGTCATTGTGATTTTTTGCACCTCCGGAATGCCTAAAAAAGTGTCTAATAAGTTCGATGTACGGTTCGATAGAGCACACGTGACCGGCAGGGTAGTCAGCGTAAGTAATAATAGGGTCACTAGTACGTAGCAACGTGTGAACATGCCCAATTCGTCATATCTTCTTATTGAGGTATGGGTATTATTATGCCTAATTTGCATTCTTTGGGCATCTTTTCTTTATTCCATATTCTTTTTATTAGATTGTGTATTTTTTCGTATAATTTGCTTTCATCATATTTTAATAATTCGTCACAGATTTTTTGGCCATTTCCGATTGCTTTTCTGTGCGCCCATTTCTATTTCTGCCTCTGGGGTCTTTCTTCTGCTTCTTAGGTAATTATGTAGTGGTCTTGTGTTATTTCTTTTATTTTCTGTTTTAATATCTGTCATCATTTTTTCAATGTAATCCTTACTCTTCTTTTTGAAAGCTTTTCTTGTCATTTTTATCTTTTCTTTATATTGTTTTCTGTCATAGCTTCTTTTTGTATTAAGCTATTTTGTTCTTCTTTATTTTCATCTTTCATTAGTTGTTCACAGTTTCAAACCATGTTTTTTCTCTTTTTGTTTTCGTATCCAATGGTATTTTCTATTGCTTTATTCACACTTGTTTTTATTATCATTCATTCCTTTTCAATGTTTTTTCTACGTCTATATCTCGTAAATTTCCTTCAACTTTGAATTTGTATTTTCTTCTTATTTCTTCGTTTCTCAACTCTCCAATATTTCATTTTTTCAAATTAAACCTCTTTTTAGGTTCTATGTTTTTAATGTTACATTTCACAATTACTAGAAAGTGATCGGAATCGGCATTGACTTCTCTCTATGATCTTATATTGTTGTTTATATATTTACTGTCTTTGCTTTTCATCATTACAGGGTCTCTTTGATTTTTCACTTCTCTGTCTAGATGTTTGCCTGTGACCTTGAGAATTTTGTTGTGCTTTAATTTTGTGCTCATAATCTTTATAGCAGCTCCACAGCTACACAATAATTTACCATTTATGTTTGTCTCCTCATATGCAGTGCGTATGTTTGCGACTTTTCTGCAGCATGCTTTTCTCCCAACTTATGCATTGAAATCGTCTAGGATTATTCGATATCGCGTTGAGCGAATCTTCTAATTGGTCATAAAATTACTTGCTATTTCATTTTTTGTTACTATGAGTGCCGTTCCTCCGTAGCTTTGTTTTTCTGCGCCTACGTACCGTAGTACATATTTTTCCTTGTCTACTGCAGTTATGTCTATCTTGTATCTTTAGAGTTATTTTGCAACTTTTTACAATTTCCCAGTACTTCCTATTCTCCACGTCTGTTTCTTAATTCGTTCTTGCCTATCATTTCTGTTTCTTAAATTTGCAAATTTACCATTTTTGTTCCTAGCCTGGGTTGTTTCCTTTATTTATCGCATTTAGTTTTTTTATGTTTTTATTATTATTTTTTTTGTACTTTTCAGCAATTTTTCTCGTAGTATTTCTTCTTCTTCATTGTTATCTGATAATATTTAACTCAATGTTTTACTTTTCTTAATATGTCACCTCGTTTCTTTTTTGATGTATTTATGTCTGTTTTATTCTCATCCATTTGTTTCTGTGGATCAACTTTCTTTTCTTTGTCTTCTTCCAAAATCTCTATTGCTTTTAATTGTTCCAAAGAAAATGCTTCTTAATTTACTATAAGTTTGTTATAACTAACGATTACTTGATGTCCCTTTGAACTTATTACCTTCTTCCATTGATATTTTTGTCTCCATGTTTTTTAATATCGTTTTAATTTTCTCCTTCAGCTGTAGATCACTCTCCTTTTTTAATTCCTTTACTTTATGTATAATTATCTTATTCTTTTTTGTTTCTCTTTACATTTCTTTCACCCTTCTGTTTTGTTGGACTATCTTTTGTTTTAGTTGTTGATTTTTGCGTTTTAATTGTTTGTTTTATTCTTTAATTTTGTTTATTTATCTTGTTATTATATCTTATCTCGTTTTCCATTTGTTTTCTCCAGTTCTTCCTTTCATTTCCTGCATCGTTTATTTCTACCCGTTAGTTCGGCGTCAGTTATGTATTTGCGTCAACGGCTGCGTATTTATCGTGTTATTATTATCTATTATCAAATGTTCTGTTTTCTTGCCAATTTTTGGCTGATCTATTGCACTTTTGTTTATATTTCTGATATTTTACTTCGGTTCTGACTATGTACATTCACCTATCTCACTTTTTCATTTTTTCTTCCTTATAACTTTCAAAGTTTGCTTTAATCACTACTGCTTTTTATTAGTTAACCTTTACCGTGGTTACAAAAGTACATTTAGAAATATAAGATGTTCAAATTGCAAGATGCTGTTTTGGAAAAATTTTATTTAATTTATAGGCCAAGCCCTCATGTCAAACTTTGTCAAAAGCTTGAGCTATGTCGAGAAAGACACATAGAAAACACCTGCTTTTGTTCTAATTCTATGCCTGAATCAAAACTGGTAAGAAGGTAATAGTAGATGAGATCAAAAAGTAGTATCTCTAAATTTAATTAATTTTCTAATAAAACCTGTGCCAGCGTGGTCCCGTGGTTGAGGGACGGGCTGCCATGCTGACGGACCCGGGTTCAATTCCCGGTGCTCTGATGCCTGGCGGGTGGCCTACTCAGTCACTAAAAATAATTGAGTACCTGTGTTCATTCGACCAAGGGGTAATAATGGCGGTTGTCTTAGGCGCGGTGCTTGCCACATCGCCCCGCATCAGAGATGGTACGCGACGGCCGGGCAGAGAGAACGAACGTATGAGAGCCTTAACCTCTCACTTCGCAGGCCGTGCTCCCACGCGGGGCGTAGAGCCTTACCATTATAATAAAACCTAGCGAAATTGCCCATAATGCCAATTTAAAAATTCCATGAGGAGTAAATAATACTTTAAAATGTGTTTTATGTTTTTGTTTTTCCGCTATATTTATTTTAATTAATTTTTATGATTTTGTTTGTCACTATTATCTTTTAATTATAGTTTTTTTGTTGATATACAATTATACAAGGTGGGACCCTAAAGTTATCTATCTTTCTAATGTTGATTTTTGTTGTCTGTGGTATTCATGATGCCTCTTGTTATTTTCAGTTACAAAATTATCTCTAATGTATTGATCTTACTCGTGAAGCTGATATACTTATTATTTTAAATAAATGATATTAAGAGGCTATAATAACGTCAGCACTTAAGTGTTTTCTTTTCGCTGATGCGATGCTCTTAAACTAAAAGGCGCTCGTGTTATTTCATTACTTAATTGATTGTGCTGAAGTGAATTTACATCGCGTTCTATTTTTAGTTTTCATATGGCCGCCGGGCGCCCGAATTATTTTTCGATTAAATCCTTTAAATAAAACATCGCGCTGGTTAATACCCGCCGCGCTTTAATTAGCCGCGTCCGAAAATGCACGCGGAGGGAGGCTAATGAATTGCGGAATTACGGTGGCCTGGCGGAAATGGCAGTTAGGGAGCCGCCCGGAATTTATAAGCAGCATCGCGGCGCCTCGGAGGACAAATCGGGCGGAATTCGGCGCGAAGTGGCCGGGAAACGTTTAATTTTAGCGGGCCATCGATTGCTCGCCGCAATCAGGTGGGCGCAATTCGGCCCTGCTTATTTATCTGAGCGATTTCGGGAGCTGCAGATGCGCGCGGATAACGACCCAGATCTCCGTGAATGAAACAATGACACACCGAGCAAGTCGTTGCCTCGTCCACGCTACTCGTTTTTGAGCGCGCGAGTGAACCAGGAGTCGTCAAGTTCAAGGCTCTGCGGCACGGGTTTAGTGTCCGCGGATGTGCGCTATAAATAAGCGATAAATAGACGCCAAACAATGAGGCACTCGGGCTCTGCTACGAGGGGCGCACGGAAAGTGTTTGTTGTTCTAAATTATTCTTATAAAACGGTTGCGTTTTAACCTCTATATTTTTTATTTGTTATTTAATCAGTAACCAGTGAATTCTCATGACACAAATGTACATTTTAGTTAAAGAATCCATACTATCCTCGCTCATAAAATTATGAACGACAATCAATAGCGGATATTAAACGTTTTGACAGTAAGATGAGCATTCAGGGTATTCAAAATTGAAGAACATTTTTTTATTTTTATCAAATAATACTTATTTTAATGGAAAAGGCCTTTCTCTTTTTTTCACTTCTTCACCTATAGGGATCATTTTACGGAACAAAATGATTGACTTAGATATTTAAGGGTGAATAGCTTTAAGTATCTCTGCTTCTTCTAGTTCTGCGAAAAGATTTTATAAGTTTGAACAGAATCTTTATCCAACACGCGTAAGGGTATATAGGATACCAGAGGAAGAAGAAGAAGAACATAATCCTTTGATGTCGAGTAGATTCACGCTGGATCATTGTTTAAGCCTAAGACTCGAGTCTTGTAAGAGATCATTACATTGGGACTAAATTCTAAGTTTACAATTTTTAAAAACCCATTTTAGTTCTTCGAGATTAGTTTGAGGAAATTGAAGAAAAAACGAATCAAATATGGATTGGAGACGTTTTCAAAATTTTAACTATACACGGGTGATTTATGAAGTATTGTAAGCATTCAAACACCGCAGTCCCACTACATCAAACGTAGCTATAAAGATATTTGATGAAAGTCTAATGGAGACTTCAAAAAAAAACTATAAAACTTGAACCATGGCGAATCGCTTGATGTGCTTAGTCACGAAAATTAATTTGACTTTAATTAAACGCAGTATACATGATATTCCAAAAGTATATAAGTGACAAAAAAAGGTCAAAACTAACTGAATAATCAATACAAATAATGTCTGTTTCTTTTTATTAAACATATTGTAACAATTAGTGTAAGTGCCTGCCTGAAATTCTGGAGGCCTGTCTCAAAAGCCAATATTAAGCGGTGACGGATGTCTTCTGGAATTGCTTGGATTTTAATTTCGATTCTAGCGTTTGGTTTAGTTTTGAAAGAAATCACAAGGGTTAGATCTGGTAAACAACTCAGCCAATCGATGCCATTTCCGATCTTTATCTTCGACTCGAACGCCAGAATTTGATCTCCGAAATGTCCAGAGATGAGTTCCAGCTTATTGAATGCGATGAGCAGGAGCGCCAAAAGTTCTCTCTTTGTCTTGCAATAGACAGAAATTTCTCTAAAACTTCTTTGGGACAGACTGCTATCGATCAATTATTCTATAGTAGGAAATTGCGCACCAAACGCTGAATCTTTTGGGATGTAGAGGGCGTGCCATAGCCAGATATGGGGTTTTCTGTAGCATAAATCTTAAAGTTTTGTTTGTTTACGTAGTTTAAAATAGGCTTTCTTTGGCATCCAATTCTTCATTTCTGATTTTCTCCAAAACTTCATTTCCAAAACGAATTTTTGGTCGAAATTTCTTCGTGTCAGCGGCTGTTGGAATTGGATCTTATATGGAAACATATCCAGTTTCTTGTAAAACATCCGTTGGACAGTCTATTTTGATATCACAGTGATAGTGCTTGCACGCCTCAGTGAAATTATAGGATTCTGGCGGTAGACGCTGATCATCTCAATGTCCTCTGGAGTGGTGACAGTGGCCTGACAGCCACTCCTTAACTCGTTGTCCTCGAGAACACTTCCAGATGTATCAGATTTCTCAATCAATTGTTCCAAATCAATTATAAAATAATTTTTATGAATTTGTTACAAAACACGATTTGATAAAAGTTGTACTCACCTCAATCGTGTTGCCATTCAAATTAGAATGCGGTCTGAATCTGTTCCAAAGTTCTCTCTTTGTACCGAAAATTGAAAAACTATTCGAATAATAGGCCTTTACTATAGCATAAGCGGTTTTAACGATGATCATTGTTTTTGATGATAATTATCACAAAAATTGTCAAGTCTTGCACCCTTCTTATTTTCAAATAAACATTGAGATAGCGCCAAAAACCTTCCGTATAAGACTTATCTATCACGCTCATTAGCGAAACTGTTCAAATGGCAATTTTAGTTGTTTCTGCATGTCTTTTGCACTCTGTAAAACATTTTCGGCGTGTCTAAATTGAAATCGAAGTCATTTCAAGCAGCTCTACAAAAACGCATGTTTCAAGTCCGGAGAACGAGGAGCTACGACACTAATCCATTTACGTAAAAGTGCGGGCTCGGTGATTTGTGTCCTGTTCAATGAGTCATATGTTTTGGTTTCTTGAAATATCAAAATAGTATTTTATGATTTTTATTTAGTCACTAAAACATCACCAAGTTTTTTGCCCATCATGAGCGGTCAAACTTGAGCCAGAAATTGCAAACGTCATTTTTAATCGATCCACACTGTCCGAGTATTGTGTACTTTAACAACCGTAGTTGCACTTCAATACAAGGTATGTTCAGGAAGTAATGGGATCGTTTTATTATGTATACTTAATATTCTTTAAATTGACGATGCCAGCGGTTTACTTTGCAATTTCATATACAATGGATTTTGGAAGTCCCACTTTTGTCTGCAATCAATCTAATACTTAGGCGTCCAAAACCGCTTTCATTTTAGCCACATTATCCGAAGTTTGAGATGTTGATGAGCGGTTTGTGCGGTGCTCATCTTCGACGTCTTTTCTTCTTTCTCTAATCGATTTCTACCACTTAAACACTTGTGTTTTCGATAAAATATCCCTCCTGTAGGCTTGCGTATTTTTCGAATTTCTTTCTTAGCGTGTATCGCTACTCGACACTGAGCTGCATTTTGACACAACGTGACACAACGCTCAAACAGATCTACATTTCGCAGGCGATGTGCACTCTATAAAGGCTCAAAGGTAAATGAGCTGGTTCGGACCGTTTGCTTGTCATCTCCTACCACTCGCCAGGCCCGAAGACTCCGCCTCCCGATCCTTCTGCTCAGACAAAAAATCAGTCTCATTACTTTCAGGGCATACCTGTATTCTGTTAATATACTGATTATAGTAGTATTCCGAGAATTCAGTGCAATTAACGATCAATCAACAAATTACATTATGGCTTCTTGCGTGCTGGAAAATAACAGAATAATAACCTTTATGAGGTCGATTTGCTGAGGCGGATATATAATTCATTGATTTAAATCATTAGGTACGTAGAATGTGTTTAGTTTGGTTGGGAAAAGAAAGAAAACAAACAGGCGAGTTTTATTACCAGAATGTTCTTGGAATTGTTTGGGTACACTCTGCTGGCATTGCTGTTTACTGTAAGTCCGGGTCGATTTTCAGAACTGTCCTACAAAATTCTTTAACATCTTATTATTTCGGCTTCAATTAGTACCGGTGCTAGAGAAGCTGTTGTACTTTTATATATAAAAAAAAATTTTAATTTTATTTTAGATTATTAAATTGCGGATATAAAGTAAAACGTGTGTTCCGCTCTAGACTTGAGTTTTCGCAAAAACAAAATTAATAACGCATAATCCAACAGAATGATTATTGTAAAACGAAAAGAAATTGAAGAACATGTTGGTTGGCACATATCACTGAAACGTGTAATTGCACCATAAATTCGTCGTCGATGATGAAGAAATTATTGTCACCTGAGGGTATCAATTGCCACATTCTGCCTTTTTACTGACCGAATGTTGACCTATTTTTGCTTTCTAATCACAGATACTTTTCCATTCGATAATTAGGCAGAAATTTGTCGAATTGATAGCTAGCTGTCTCTTGAACGGTTTCTTTGTCTTCTACCTCATCCTCTTGCATCCTGCTGTGGGTTGTGATCTATATTTCTTGCTATACCTCATATCACCTCCAACAAACATTTGATAGCTCTATCGACACATTGCGCGCACGCACCTTGTGGTGCGAAGATATTTGCGCTTTAAAACGTTTACAATGCTAAATCTTTTATATATTATTTGTATATGGCTTTCAACATGCTTATCATATGGAAACCAATCTCCTGACTGTCGAATATACACATGCATACAGGCATATGATCTTGCCATATCTCGTTTCATTCTGTAGGGGAGTAGGAACAATAAAACTTTATTCAAAACTACTCTGCCTGATGTTTTTATTTATTTAAATTATATCTACCGCTGTAGGAGATATTACATTAATATCTTTGAACCTTTGGAATTTCCTTAATAGGACCCTTAGAACTTCAGTAGATATAGCCGATAGTCGTTTCTGCAGCAATCATCTTTTTACGTTTCTGTTTTGGAAGTAACTTTTATGTCGTTACTCTTATTAGTATGCGAGATGTAAACATTCTAGATATCGACTTCATCAATAATGCAGTGCTTAACGTGCGTAGCCATCTTTGTCTTGGTCAGTCATTTCCAATTTGATAGTGTTTCTACGCATCTAGACTAAATTTTGCACGCAATTTATTGAAACGTTTAATCTATTGTTAAAAGGCTATTAGGGAATAAATATAATAGTATAACATCAAAATAACAGATTCTCTTAACATTTTTTTCGAAAATTGACCTTGCGGCGGTCCTCCATATGTTACGAAGAGGTATGGAGCAGGCAAAGCAATCACTATGAATGTGAATTGAATGAGAAAAACTATTGCAATTATTTTGTACAAAAATTTTAAAGTTAAACATATACGAGGTCTGTACCTAAAATATTGAGCCAATAAGTATGATGACAGCTTATACGGCTACACGATTGGACTGTAATACGCATGCGTGAACGAGGACGACTTCTCTGGCTGAGTCAGTTGGGAATTAAACGCCGGTGAGTGACACACCAAGTGTGTGATCGTTGCATCAATAACTGTAGAACACTAGAACAGCAAATCTGCATAAAATTTTTTGCGGGATTGGAACATTCGAACGATGCAATCAAAGATTCGTAGATGGCCAAGAATCTGTCGAAAATGATCCACGTTCTGAAAGACCAGCAGCGATTAGAAAACCGGAAAATGCTGAGCATGTGCAGGCTACAACCAACTAGGATTAACAATTGCCAGTCCATGAAGTAGAAGATGAGCTTCGGATTCCAAAGTTATATGTGAAATTTTGACGGAAGATCTTGGTACGATATGTGCCGGAGCAGAATTCATTTTGCGACCACTGTTACCAAAGCAAAAGGAACATCGTGCTGCAGTTGCTAATGACACTTCAGACTGCTACCAACGAACCAGATTTCTTAATAAAGTCATAATCGAAAGTGAAACGTGACTCTACGGTTACGATCCGCATGCAAGGGCTCAATTAGAAGTGTGCAAGATTCTAAGGTAACTTTTTTGCTGAAGTGCACTTACCAGCAATGCAGCCTCAAGAGCTTATTTGTGCCTTTCCAAGGTATTTACTTTGAAGAGAGCTAAACCTGCGTACAATATTTTTTGTATCTCGTACCGTCAAAGATAGTGCCTATTCGTTTTCTTTGTTTTGTTAAAGTAATTTCTAAGACATCCCTTACATGTATAAGTCCACTTTTTCTTTTTCAGAATATTTCTATTATTTGTCTTTGTTGTGCCTTCTGTTAAATTTGAATATTTAAAACAGCTAAGACGCTTTTTGGATTCATTAGCTCCCTCTGCATAAAATAATATAGTGCAACTCTCTTTCAATCGCTTTTATTTACATTAACCTTACACGTGCTGTTTACGTCCATGTTAGAAACATGATTGAACCGATAAAAGCATGTAAGGTTGTACCAATTTTGCCGGGCGTGAGGTGGCGCATGTTCGATATATTAATTGAAAGTTCTGCCAGCGCGCGCCCTCCGGCTAAATCCATATTTTCTGCTTGGAATGGGATAATTATGCAGATGGGAGTAGCCTATTAGATCAAATAGAACTTGCTGAGTAATCAAACGCATTTGTACTCTGTTTATCTCCTTGAACTATTTAAGGCTCGATGTTGTAATTTGCATATTTTACCCTTGTAGTCGGGGTTTCGGTTTATTGAAAAGGAAAGGCTCGTCATGTTCCCTTTTTAATGTATTTTTACTTTTTTTTTGAAATTACTACCCTCACCATAATTTGTCAGTCAATAATATTGAAGATTCTAAGGTTTTCTAGTATTTTTTGTTTGTTGAAGAATAATACTAAATGTAAAGATATGAGCATATGCTTATAAAATAAATAAAAGAGGGGTTGGAAGAAAACTATACGGATGCTTTTCGGCAGTGGTGATCGGCGTGGAATCCATTTGATGGATGAAATACAGATTCTATAAATAGACAAGTGGATGCAGGTCAAACTGCGTTCACTTCTGGTTATTTAACGTGCAGTACTTTGCCCATAGTGCCATTACTCAGTCGCCAGCTGCGTTGGCACCAAATGGGCAACGGAGTGAAAACAATTAACTCCTTCGGAGGCGCCTCGCACTTGTTGCCTTAATTGTGCCAATCAGATAGGGCATCGCGGTTCATCTCAATCTCGGAACCCGCAGCAGTGCTGGCTCCTGGGGAAGTTAACAACCCCGAGCTCGCCATGGCTGTCCGAGTCTCCTGTAACGCACTAACATGCGGCCTATTGATTGCGTGGAACGACGACCCTTGCTTACCCTGGAAGTGCCGCTGAAGTAATTACCCGATTTGCCGCGCAGGCCGGGGCAACAAAGAGCCCGTGGTATTTTTCGCACATCAACCTTGGTTTTTTATCGCGCCGCCACCGGCGCCTTTTCGGCCATGAGCCGGCCGGGACCCCTTTGTTCGGGCGCCTGCCCCCGGTCAGGCACGCAACTCTGATTTTATTCGCGTTTCGCGATAACGCCGCTGATATATGTACGTGTGTGTACCGAGCTTTTATTAGCGGCTATACGTTCTCCCGAAATTCCTAACGTTACCTTACATTATAGACGTTCCGCCGGAATTTTAATGTCCTGCGTGCACGATGGAGCTCTGCGATTTGGAATAAAATTTCAAGGCCCACCGGCACACGAACGCTTTCGCTAGTTATAGCTCCTTGTTCGTCGCCAAGCAGACGAACTTAATTGTAGAGATGCATAAATTTGCTTTTAATTAATTGCGTAATCAAGTAAATCTCAGAAGCTACAAACCTGAACTACGAGCAAACACTTGTTTAATTGATTACTTGGTATAAAGGAATTATTAGTTGGGGTGTTCTTGATTTCTCTCCCTTTGATGAATTTTTGATGTTTTTAACTGTATTTTCTCGATTATGCTATGTGCATCTACGACTTCGGAATTGTCAAGCAGAGATGACCCTATGTTTGTTTAGATCTTGGATTTCTATGGATTTGGAAGTTGAAGAAACATGGAACATGAATTCAAATCACTTTTCCATTCTTCGCACCCTCAGCGACACCGTTATCCAGAAGGAAAATATTCCGAGTTTAATAAATAGGCAAACAAATTGGAAAAGTTTCAGATTAGTTCTTGAAAATGGTTTTGATTTATCAGCTCCATTAAGAACAATTGGATAAGGAAGTAAAATTATTAGTTACCAACACACAGTAAGTAGCACATTATCTAGCGGACAAAAGGAAATAAGAGACCTAATCTCTGAAAAGAGAATGCTTAGGAGGGGATGGCCAGTCCAGAGTTCCAGAATATAAAACTAGACTCAATAATGGCACCCAGCAGTTAAAAAGAGAAATAGAAAGAATCCAAAATGAATTAATCGGTGACTATTTGAGTAAGCTGACAAATAATAAAGTATGGGCGGCTATTTCTTCTGGAAAGCCGCTAAGAGAGTAAAACGGCCAATAATACAAAATGCTCCAATCAAGAATGCAGACGACAGATGGACGAAAAATAACATGCAAAGATTTGCAGAATACCTTAAAAATACCTTCAACCAAACCAAGAAGAAGAAGTGCCAAATTGGGATTTCCCCAATAGAGATAACATTACTATTAGACCAACCTCCAAAGGAAATAGCACATGAAATAAAAACAAATATTGACCCAAAGGAAGCTCCTGGGTTTGATTTAATTATTAGAGAAGTATTAAAACAACTCCCAAAGACAGACAAAAAACTTACACAACTTATTAATGCCTCATTCAGATTTATATGTTCCTAAGATGTGGAAACTAGCAGAAGTAATAATTATTCTCAAGCCAGGAAAATTTTCCCAAGAAGTTGCATCATATTCTCATAGTAACTGTATGAAAAAATGATACTGAAAAGGCTGGAGCCCATAATTAAAAAAAGGAACCTAATACCAAATCATTAATTTGGCTTTAGAGAGAGAGAGAGAGCAACTCAACTATAAACCACGTTCAGAGAATTACTGATATAATTGACAAAACATAGAAGTCTGGTCAGCCATCTTCTATGTGGTGTGATGGGCTAAAATATAAACTGAATATATTACTCTGTACAGATTCTTCAGAGTAAAACAAGATTAAGCATATGTAGAACTAAAAAAAATCAGTGTAGGAGTGCCACAAGAAAGCGTCCTAGCTCCTATCTTGTACCTGATATGCACCAGTTACATATCACAATTAGAGCAAGACACAATGGCTACATTTGCAAGCGATACTGCTATTGTAGCGGTAAGCGAAAAGCACGAAGAGACTGCAAATAAATTGCAAACATCAATTAACCAAATCGGTAACTGGACCAAAATATGGCGCCTCAAACTGTATGAATATATCCATATGTGTCATTACGTCCACGATGGAGGCTCTTAAGCTGTCCTTGGTATTGTGATGCCTCTCATTGATCTTCGCCTCGATCACGTCCTACACCAAATAATTAGAAGGGTTGCAGTCGGGGCTGGAGGGTAGGTACAAATCGAGGGACTAGTGGTAATACAAATTGTTGTATTGCTATATCTAGGTCTTTTTTGCTTTATGGGCTGGAGCGGAGTCTTGATAGAACTCATACTTCTACCTAGCGACCACCTCCTATATCCAAGGCTTGACAACTGTTTCCAGCACGTTGATACAGCTATCGGCGGTCACCTTCAGGCCTTCCTCAAAGAAGGAGAGCGCCATGCCATTTACATCCGACACCATCCTAAAAGTATTTTTTTTAACTCCGAAGGCGAACGGTTTGATGACCAAGTTAATGGCATTTCAAGGAGGTATTCGTCAAAACAGACACTGGGTAGAAGTTTTATAGATTTTTTCAAGTAGAGAGTAAAGACCGATCTTTAATAGCCTCCTGAGTGATAATTGCCGCTTTCCTAACACTATGGGATAGTATGACAACATAATTTAGCATATCCGAAGTTTTTGTAAAGTTTTTGCCCAGTATTAGGAATCAGGTTATCTCTGAATATATGATAGCTACATATTATGCGCAGGGATATTCTTAAGTTAAGGATGCTTCGAGCAGATCATTACTGAGGGCTACCAGTACTTCTCTCTCACTCTTTAAATAGGCTTCTTCGAAAATAATGTAGTAGGCATAAAATAGATTCTATCCATTATTACGTGATCTTTAGGATACCTACTATATTTATGAAATATATGGAATTTTATGTCTTTCAAAAATTCAAATGTCCAAAAGTTTTGAGAGGCACCATGTGTTTAAGATAATAATAGATGGAACTTTGTAGAAGTTGATTCTGGTTGATGATCCATCTATAGTAGAGGAGACTTTGCCACATACAAACACTCCGTCTCGACGTTGCTACTTCAGTAAGAATTCAGACTTTATAGAGGACGAAAACTTTTGCTATAATTTCGAATACAAAAGACAATTGTGTAGTTTTTTAGTAGCAGAAGCACAATATAACAACGGCCTCCACTGCTGTACAGTTTCCAAATGTGCATATTCTCTAGTTTCTTTCATTGAAATTTCTGCACGTACACTACAGAAGCGATTGTCTCTTTGATCACACACAGTTTAATTCAATATTTCAGACCAAATTCATACACAAGACTATAGAGTATAATAAAAAACAATACGGCCGCTTCTCTGTACTTACACTCCACCTTTGTTGAACTATCAAAATCATTAGGTGGTATATTTTTCTAATTTTCTGTTAGTAATGTAAACATTATTGAAGACAATGTATTTAAGGGATTGCAGAAGACTTTTAGGAAATGTAATATTATTCAAAACAAACAATTCCAACTAATTTACAATAAGGACCGCTGATGGGAATTTCAGTAAAAAACTTTGGGCTGGGCTATAGTCATCAATCTTTAACGCTTGTATTCCTCCTACGGTTAGTTATTCTCTTCTTCAAATAAAAAAAGTTCTGCATCAAGGAGTATTGACAGCAAAACCTGCGAGTCATGTTCAGTATCCTCATAAGTGATTGTTCAGATTAAGGGTCCAGATCTCTAAAATAGCATGATATACTGATGATCTATTTAATCGTAAACCTATTGCAGGAAACACGGAATCGATTAGAGAATCATTTCAACTGATAAAAGCTCGTTGACTAGAGAAGAACGTCGAGATTTTTAAGCGACTGCAATCTTGAAATAATGGAATTTAAGTATCTTTAGAGTCATTATAGGTTGTATTGGAAAATTTGTCATCTGTACCAATTTAGGAAAGTAAGAAGGTTGATTCCTCCGCAAGGTGCTGATCCTTGAGGCGACTATCTTCGACCATTGGTGCAGATATATTGCTATGAACGTTGTCAGCAGCACAAGTGGGGTAGTTTATGTTTACTTAATCATACCATCTTGTACAAGTTTTGGGTTGGTCAAACGCAGGGTTTTTAAAATATTTCTAAAACTGAATAAAGGATGCCCCTGAAACATCGATTCTCTATTTGAGTGCACTTATTTTTTGCAAAAATTGCAAATTTGGACGGGCAGCATTCTGCATGTAAGTTCTGTTCTCCTAATTAACGATTGGAATATTTTCATATGAATAAACTGTACAACCTACCATATAGTGTATGTACCCAAACGTCACACACGAGTTTTGTATATTGGGAATTTTATTGCATTAGACACCGTGGATTGGCGTTTGAATCATCAAAAGAGACACGGTTCTTTTTGGCGAAAGCCATCGCGTAGATAAGTCAGAAGTTGTGAATAAATAAGACCAATCAATAGAAGGATGCCTAAGGGTATTTCTCTTCCAAAGAGAAAAGGAAAGAACAGGAAAAACTTAAAGTCCGCCTTGTTGGTTTGCTCATGCAAAAAAGTTGGAAGAAATGTAAAAAGAAAAAGTCGAGCCGAAGACAATGCAGTTCAGATGATGTTCAAAACTGACGAGGACTCAGATGTTCCACTTATTAAACGCATTTAAAGCTGTGGTTTTCAAGCATCGGTTAGTGACCTTGATGATTTTCTCTGTATCACGATCACAATGACAATGTTTCACAGTCATACGTGATTGCCGGAATAACACATTGGTTGTAAACCTTTGCCTTTAACTAATTTGGAACTTCTTTGTCTTTTAGAATATAGCTGAGCTTTCTAAATGTAGACCAGACTATTCGTATTCTTCTTATTTCTTGGGGGGTATTTACTTTATCTATTAAGATTTGTTGCCCTAAGTATATATATTTATCAACAATTTCCAACGGTGTACCTTCTAAAATGATGTTTATATTTTCACTTGCGTTTGTCATTATCTTAATCTTCGTCCTGTTCATTTTCAATTCAGCTTCTCTTGAGCGGTTGTTAAGTTCGTTAATCATTTCCTATAGTTCTCGCTGGTCTTTACAAAGTATAACGATGTCGTCAGCGAATCTCAAGCGGCTTAAGTTCAATATTTATACCTTTATTTGACCAAACCATTCGACGAAAGACGTCTTCTAGCTCTGGGGGAGGTCACATCCCCATGTCTTACTTCTCTTGTATAGGTGTTATCTGTAGTCGCAGTTGGGTCTAGTTTAAAAAATAAATTTTTTCTGTATTAGCAGAAAAAATCTTAACCATGGAAAATGCGATTTTATGATTGTCATTACAAGTAGTAAAATTTAATGAAACAAGTTTTTCTTAATTAATCTTTTCAATTAACAAATACCTAATAAGCAAACTTCTTCAGGGAGAGAGTGAAAATCTGCCAGCAAATAAGACGAAAGTCCAAAACTCGGAAGATTCTTGATTCACGTTTAAAGCTAATCTAAATATCTATAGATTGCCACTCGTAAGTGACAAGATGCGAGCTTTACATCTACGTAACGTAGGTATCATTAAAATAAACATTTTTATTGCTCCTTACACGCTTAAATATTTTAGGTTTAATCTACTATACTGGTTCTACTCTCCACAGCGGTGTATAACACGTGCAAATTCATTTACTACTACTACTTATTTATTTTACTTGCAGGCAGTTAAACTATCTAACACTATTTAGTTGTACGTGCGCGGTTTCCGGCACTTGAATTTTTTCAGCCTACTATTCCGTGTGGTATTTAAGCAGCTCAAAACCGGTTCCAGAATGTACGCGGAGTTTCTCGTAAATATCTGGCAATCTCCTATTGTTTGAGCTCCGCACATACACACGCAGCGCGACTGGTTTCCTGGAAGGCATTATGTCGGTCGCGAGGGTGTGATGGAAGAAAAACTGCAGCCGCTGATATGTAGCCGTGGCGGCTACGGGGGCGTTCGGAAATTCATTACAGTACCGACAGCGCCTACAACACCCTCAGCGGAAGTTGAACTCGGTGATCCGAAATGTGAAGACTTGAACCCATCATTTCCATGACTGAGCTATGAAGTCGAGTAGTCTTTTAATGATACCAGAAAATTATTAAAATTGTTATTATTAGTGGTAGCGTTTAGTTTTTATAATTACTACCATTTAAGACTTTTAAAGAAATTCAAAGTTATCACATAACTGGAACAAAATTGATTTTTTTCTCTATTATATTAAAGACAAAGAAAAGTTTACTTATTTAACTTACTTAAAATGCTCCAAAATAAAAATTATATTTGAAGTACTCATATACAGGGGGGAGAAAAAGTTACTTTTATTGCATTTTAGTTCGTAATTATTTTGACAGGGTTCTACAATCTCTAAATGAGGGGAAACACGATTATTATATTAGCAGGATTTCCGATTCGTTACATCTGTTACGTTTACACTAACATGCTGCAGTCGCTCATTTAGACTGGCGTGGGGATTTAATGCTTTGCTGCTTAAATAACATGTCTCGAACCTGACGTTGTGTCTTTCAACCCCATCAGGTGCGCCATTACGGGAACATTAATCATTTCTCCACTGCCCTGTTTTTGCGCAATTTTATTCATGAATTACATCGGATTTTTAAAGCAATAATTGAAAAAATTGGGTAGCTGGAATTGTGAATTGCTTTAATGTATACATATTTGAGGAAAAATATAACAAGAGGGTGGTGGAACTTCTTTTAATTATGATAAACTTATTTCACGTTTCCAATCATTTTAAGTTTGCCAATTGAATTCTGTATTTGATTTTTGTTTTATATGGAAAAAGAAAACTTCGTCACACTCGAAAGCGATTTTAATTTTTTTCTTCTTGTTTTAGGTACGTATGCCTCCAGCACAGGAACAGCAAAACAGGTATTGTTATAATTTTCAACGCGGCGACCTTAACTGAAAGTGAAAATAGAACTCGTCATAGGAAGATACAGACTTTAAATCAATAAATCGTTTTGTTCTTGAAACGCCTCGTCCCTTGGCACAGCTGCAGCTCCTGGCCCATTACTTCTTTATGTTGACGCTAATATCATGTCAAGTTGAATTAACTCTTATCTAAGTGGCGGGATTGTTAACGATGCGGCTGCTACTTGCTTTCTGCTTAGTGGCCCGAGAGGCAGCGGTCAGAGGGCAATCATAAATTAGAAATACTTAACTTTGGGTTGACATTTGCAATTGAAAAGTCGACTTCGTCTCGTGCTCGTCCGCATGCATCGGCGCAGGGAGCAAAGTGAAAGTGAATCATTACGTTCTGTTAGGAAAAACTAAAGCCGCAGAATGAAGCAACTAATCCTAACGAACATTTTCCGACTCTTGGGGGAAAGTACAAAAAGATCGGCTATTGAATTTGCCCAAGTGGCCAAATAATTAAAACGCTGTCAGATTTGAACTCGACTGACTATCTTTGAAGGTTCCGATTGTTCAAAAAGAATTGGAACTTATGGCGCAAATCGACGTGTCCGTTCTATTCGATGTAGGTTTCTATGAGATACTCTCTAGTTCAACCAAAGTTTGAAAAACTACTAGGAGTGAGTACGTTAAGCGTAGCATTAGAGTTTTTTGCAACTTTGCCATTTGTTTTGATTTCTTCTGATGACAATAAGAAAGTAGTTTAAGATATTAATAGATGGCGCTATGTTTTCTTCCATGCTATTCAAATACATCATTCTTAAAAGGTTATAATGGAAACATCGTTTATATATTTGTAAATGTACTCATTTTTTCATAGAACCATCAAGATCTTTGCCTTGTTATTTTCTACAAATAATTTTGCAATAACAGTAAAAAATTAATTACCCACTTTATTATGCTGTAAAGTGGTAGGATTGCGGTAAAGCTCAAAATATTTTCTTAAGAAAGCAGAAATAAACTTCTCTGTCTTCTATTTTTAAATATATTTTATGTTTAAGGAATTCCACAATTTTTTGTGCAGTTTTCCATTGAGAATTAGACCCTTATATCTGAGAAAAAATTGTGGAGGCGCCAACGTTTCGAGTTATATACAGATTAAGGTCTTGAATCATTATCTTTGTTCATCTCCTACCACTACTCTTTCTAAGTCCATATTATTGTAATCTCTTTTCTTCCATGTAGTTATTCTATCTGTTCTGGTTAACCCGCAATACATTCTCCAGTATTCCGTTTCTACAGATGATTGTAGTAATAGTGAGAAATCGATTATCCGCTTATTATCGTGCGAAGTGGTACAAATTGCGATACAATTCAATGATTTTTTTTATCTTAATGATGAGGAAGAACGAAGATTCATAAATAAACTTCTCTGTCTCCTATTTTCAGATCTGGCGAAAATGGTGGAGGCGTCGTCGTTTCGAATTATAGAAAGATTAAGATCTTAGTGCTCACTTGGTCTTTTTTGTTTAGTGCTGATGTAAAAAAATCAGGTAAAATCTGTTGCAGACTTGTAATTCGAAAAAAATACACCATAGAGATGGGGTGGGATACCCTGTGTTTACTGGATGTCCATTTTTTATTTTGTGATTTTCAGTAGCTTTTTAGCTTACCTTAATTGACCTTGCTCACTTATTTACCTGCAGCAGCAGCAGCAAAAACCCAATAACTCGACAAACGACTGCAGATAGCTTGCAATGGAGCAGATCAAATTGTGTTTATGGGTGTTGCGGCGCAGATAAAGTACAGATGCGGAATCAATGGCGCTTTATGGCGCATAAAGCGGCGGCGTTTACTGGAAATTCTCGGGCAGCAAAGTAACATCGCGATAATGACGCACAGCGCGCTCTCCGAACCACGCTGAAATTCCAGAAAATGTAATAATAATCAGATCTGCTCCTCCTGCTGCAGCGGATATTTGATGGCTGCAGGTTGCTTCCCAGGCTGATGGTAATTTAGGTGGCATTTATTACAGAATTCCTCAAAGCGGAGATATTGTAGGAGGAATTTTGTCCAAGATATCGACACAGTCTCGAAATCACGCTTTTCGACGTTGAGATGTCGCAACAGCTATTGCACGTAGCCGTTTTCAAAACAGCTCTTATGAAACAAAGTAGAATATGTTAATAATTTGTTGTTTAATTAATAAATAGAAAACTTGTAACCGACAAGCTTTGATTTTCAAAAAAATGAATAATTATAACAGATCATTAGGAAAAACATACCGTACAAATACACAAATGTAGATAAAATTTTGAATTATAATGTAGATAGATAGTGATGTTCAAGTACAAGGGAATAGGATGCTACCAAAGGTTTTGTTCTATTCTGATTTAAGGTCAACGATTTTGCAATTAATCTAACTCGCTTCTACTTATATAGCCAACTTGAAATGGTCACTATAGTTGCTCTTACTACGTGTATCTATCAATAAAGAGAATGAACTTTGTAACTCGGAATAAAAAAAATAAATCATCCATATATTATGTTTATATATGTGAAGATAGAAATAGACACATTGAACTATATAGAAGAAGAGATTACAATAGTACGGACATTGTAGTAGCAGATGAATAAATATAGTGACAGGCTGAGTTCTATATTTTCTCAACCTTAATTTCCATTCTGCCTTGCTGTTCTAGCCTTCGTTGCTCATATTTTTCTTTTCCATTGCTTCATCCATTTCATTTCTTTAAGATAGTCTTGGTCTTTCTTTTTTCTGTTTTCTATTGGGCTTCAGCCTATCGCTATCTTTGTCCATCTGCTATTATTATACCGCTCTTTCTTCTCTGTGATTCATTCTCTTCAAATTTCTTTATTCCTTATTCTGTTCTAACCATAGCACCTTCTTCAGTACTCCATCTCACGGTGGTTGTCTTATTTTTATTTGTTTATGATCCAAATCTCTACACCGTAAGTTGTGATACTTCGTACCATAGTGTTATATATTTTTGTTTTTTTTTAACTTTGTTGCTTTTGTCTATTTTTTCTCTTACCATGGACTCTTGTTTTATCCAAATTAGTTTTTAGTCCCGCTTATGCGTATCCTTCCTGTAACTTTCGTACCATAAATTTGAGACCTTCTTCTTCAGCGATAACATGGTCGTCTGCAAAGATAACTGTATATGGGTATATGTTTATTACCACGCCCACATCTTTGCATTTTCTCCTCTAATTTTTCGGGGTATACTCAAGGAAAAATTTTAATAAGCTCGATGATGTGGAGCAGCCGTAAAGTAATCCTTTGTTAGTCTGTGTTAAATTATGTAGTACTCTGATTTCTGTCATGTTGTTTTTGTATAGTTGGCCTCTTGGTACTCTGTCGTAAGTCTTATGAAGTTAATAAATGCTAAATGAAGTGCTCTATTTCTCTTGCTTTCCTTGTAGCGTGTATAATTTACTTGTGATTGATCGTCTTTCTTTGAAGCCTGTTTGCTGTTGGCCGATCTTTTCTTCTATACTTTCTTCGATTTTGTTCTTTATTAGTCCTTATTCCTCTATAGTTTTCGCATTTCCTCCGATTCTCCATGGCAACAAAGTTCAGGAAAAACTCTACTACAGATCTTATGGCGTTAGTAGTGGTACTAATCGGTATCGTAAAGTGGTGCATTATTACTTTATTATGGTTTTCCAATAAGGTTCAGCACAAGTTTGCATAACAAAATACAGATTATGGTTGCTTTTAGAGGATGTGGTCTGCGAGAACCTTTTGGTAAACGAAAACAATTATTCCCTTTCCAACAAAACCTGTGGTAGTGTCATGTACACACACACATGGCCCCTGGTTAAAATTAATTTCGTTTCCTGCCAAGCTTGTTACAGGAAAATACGCATAGAATTATTTTTTAATTTTCAGTTAATGGAAATGTAGCAAGGCGCCAACCTGCCCTGGAAATTATTGAACTATAATGAACACCAAACTTTTTAGTCGTAATTTCCCGGTAATGCCGCTTTGTGTTTCCACTCCGCTTTGGTTTCGTTACATTTAATTATTTCAGCATTAAGTGTTTAAACAAAGCTCGGTACATTTAAACTTACAAACAAATAAATGGATGGAACGGCAAACAATAACCGGATGCTTTGTGCTCCTAAATAGTGAGCAGTTCTGAAAAAACCCGGCGCTGTCTGAAACAAATATAAAGTGTAATTTGCCCCTACCGTATGTACATAAATTCGTATTAAGCAAGCACGTGATGCAGGTAGTTTCAGACGGTAATTAATTTTCGTTTTATCCTCCGCCTTGCGCTGTAAACCGAAGCCTGAAATTTAATTCGCCTTCAGTTTTTGCGAAGTTCAATTGGGCGTTCTGGGCCTCGAATAGTTACTGCGATAAATAACATGTAGCGGACTCGAACAGTTCCCTCATAAGTATTCTGCTGAAAATTGCAGCTAAGGAGCATCAAATGATGTTGATACTTTATGCCCATATTTCCAAAAAATAGAACTGTGAGATCGAGGAATTTGAAGGAATCTAACAATAATGAATTATTTTTTTTCAGTTTTAGTGACTTTATTTCAGTTAAAGTGATTTCCTTTGTTCGATACTTTCATCTACCTGAAAAGGGGTTTATGACTAAGACCCCTTAAACTGGAAGAACTCGTCGTTTGTATTCTGTTTGAAATCAGCGAAGGTCTTATACAAAGTGGGGTCTGCGACAGCTTGGTTGTGAACAAAATCGCGTTGGTAAAATGATTATTAATATCGTGTTTCACTACAAACTGCCCCTATTCAAGAAATATGCTGTTCTCCCCATGTATTTGCCTTCAAGTTAAATTTTCCCATTTCCAAGGTTGGAGTGAAGACTCGGAAGCACGAATTAACCGTTTTTGTTCGTCATAATTACTATTTTTACAACCGGGCTGTGTATCAGCCTTGATCGCTGCGAATTGCAAATACGCAAATTCGTGCAGAACTTGAAGGCCGCGTATTGTGTCGCAGTAGCCCAGAGCGACAAAAACAGTTCCTTCGGCGTTCCTTCATTTGGGTTTTGCAATCGTTCTCCCGTTTCGCGTGGCAAGGAGACATCCAATTTCTAATATTTGCGCAACCTGCACGGCCACGAAACCACCGTTACGACATTTGAAAACATCTGTGAATGTGTTAGCTGTTACGATCATAAACAGTTTTGGAATTTGTTTTTGTTGTCGAACGGTGACGCAGCCGGCAAATTCGTAACGGTTGCGGTTTCGTTGGTTGTGTTATCTGGCTAAAAACCTGAATAGTCCACTCTTCACTGTTTTTTAAGTATGCTGGTTCGCATGGTCGTCATTTAAAGGAAACAGAACTCATATGACCGACAATCTTTCATTGCGTTTCCCTGCAAGTCAAAATCTCGCTTAGCTTTCTCCAAACTAAGCTAATTAGTTCGTGGAAGTGATAAGCTGCAGATAAGAAAGATAAATTATACTCTTTATAAAGGAAAGGTTATTTTTCTGTTTAACAATATAACTGCATACAATGGTCCCATAGTTTTAATCTTAAGTTTTGTTAGCGTGAGAATAGGTTACGGTTTCTCTTTATTTGCAATTCTGGGAACTCGGCAAGAAATTCATACCTGGTTTTTATTGAAATGTTAATACTTCCGAAATCTATTTAGACGACTGCTTTGTTTACAATGAAATAATGATAAATATGTTGTATATTTCGATAATAAAAGCGATGATGGGTTTTTGTTAAAAGCTATTTTGAAAAATACAATTTAGTGTATTTTTACTTTCATGTAATTGAGATATTTATTGATAAATGTATGGAATTACTACAGGTTTCATTTTTATTATCCAATAAAACTAAGTATGGGATTGTTTGGCTTTAATTGCTTTTTTATGGTATTACGACGGACAATTCGATATTAATTTGTGCATCTTCAATTGAATATGGGTAGAGGCTTTTTTTAATTTACTCTGGTTTTGTGTCATTTTCATAATATGCTTACAATTTATTCTATAAGCTTTATTTTTATCGTATGTTTAACCATAAACCTAGTGGATTTGTTGCTGTTTATTTGCCCATAATAAACGTGACCTTGACTGTATTTGTTGTCGTGGTGCATCAGAATAAATATTAAGTTTTGTATTAAAGTTAGCTAAACTATAAATAGGACAGGAGTATATAAAGAAAATAAACCCTTTCAACGCCATTTTTAAGACCCATAAGTCGGTAATTGGTGCTAATTTTCTATGGTCATCGGGAACGTTGCTGAATTTTTTTCTTAGTCGAATAGTCAAATTAAGGACATACACCACAGCTCATAAATATTCAGGCAATCTAATTTTCGTAAATCAGTGTATCTCAGGCATTAATAAAAAAAAGCGATACATGTTTTAATTATTTAAATAGTAATTATAAAAGGAACCTAATATCCTCTTTAGCCTTCCTTGTTCAATTTTCCTTTGATTCTAGCGATGCCTCTTAAAACAGTGACCGTAAAACAACCCCTAATTATTACTGACCCACCACTATGTTCAACTGAAGTAATTTTGCACTAATCGATGTCTGCTCCCCAGTAGATTTTCAGATAAAGAATTTAGATTCATCACTGCACAGCACGTTCTTCCAATTATGTATTATTCAAAGTTTATTTTTTCACCAACGTCTTTTCACTTTATTTGTAAATTTGGGATGCGGTTTTCGATCAACTATTCTCCTGCAAAATTGAGCTTCATTTAATTTTCTTTTCACAGTAGAAACACTATCTGGATCTTGTCGGCTGGTCGTTGACTTGAACTAAAATTTGGGTTGCCGTAAACATCGACGTCGCTTGCTCGTTGCCACTATTCTTCGATCTTTCATATTTGTTAATTTTCTCGGACGACCAATCCATGTTTTTTTTTCTGATACTATTACCATACTGACCATTGTCTTAGTAGATCTTCTTAATTACAGGCAGTAAGAATTTTGAAGATGGAATAAAAACGTTATTATGTTACCGACAGTTCTTCATAAAAACTCGGATTATATCGAGAAGTAGGAGGCTCTACTAAAATTATGCGATTATCAAAGTTTCTAATAATCTCATTGTTTATATGGAAAAGCAAGCAAAAACCCCCATTACCAAATTAAACGTATCCTTCGATATCAAAACAAATCTTTAATAATTTCAAAATTATTCAATTTTCCTAAAATTAGCAAGAAAAATTTACCCTAAGACCTGTTGTCAGCACCCTTGGTTCTCCTACGTACAAATAGCCAAATACGTGACCAAAATCTTCCAGCCTCTTACAAACCAAGTTTGACCGTACATTCGAACCACCTACCACTTCACTAATATTTTCAAGTCCTTTTCCATACCTAAAGACGACATAAATCTGCTCACAGTCTAAGTAGAAGACAACACTCTCTTCTTAATTAATCATTGCCTACTCAACACCTATTTTACCTTTTTCCCGCCAAAACTAACGGTATTCCTATCAGATTTCCTCTTTCACATATAATAGTAAATCTTGTATAACCGAATTCGAATTAAAATATTTTCACTGAAATCTACCTATTAACAAGATCAGGGGGCGAAACGGTAATGTATACAAATGTTGAAATTCATAAACACCTTGGAAACTCAAATTTAGACCAACCAATCAACTATGAAGGTCTCAGCACTCTATATATTATCGTTCATGAGATATGTCACTTTAAAATAAGAAAAGCGGGAAAACCCCCCTTAGGGGTGTTTCAATGGGTCGGGTTTATGAGACATTCCTATTCTACTTTTTAATGAGGAGTTCAAAAAAGGTGGTCAGAAGTTTCGACCTAATTGTACAATTGATCACTATACTCAATTGTATATATTACCTCTAATTACCTCTAATGATACTTGAGTGATCTGGCCTCATAAAATAAGATAAGCTTTTCCAATTTATTTCACACTTAAAGAAACTACACCAATATCAAATTATCAATGAAAATAGAACAAAAATTCTTTCAACGGCAGTTTTCATCAAAATCTTACTCATACCACTGTTACTTAAGTGCTAAGTTTTACCATCACCACGATAAAATCCATTCAATTGTAAAATCCCTATTATTAGATCCCTCAAAATTTCAAATATTAGAAACCTATAAACTAAAATTAAAACCATTACCGAAACCTTAACGCAGAACCGATATTGCATCAAATCCTTGGCCCACATAATTAAAAATATCGACAAAAACAAATTCTAAATCCCACGGATTTCCCGACCAAGTATAAGTGTTCTTGCATCTTAAAGAGTTTACTAAATATTATTCGCCACTTGCCAAACCTTAGAGGAAAAGCAGATTTTTGATCAAAAACACTCGCTCATTCCTATCCACTAGGAATAAAAAAAAGTTTCTCAATATTTCGATACTCCAGACGACAACCAATCACTACTATCTGTTTAAAAACCGTTAATTATCCCACATTATCAGTTACGCAACCTTTCTAAACCCATAAACCCTCCCTAAATTAGTGCAATTTCTCTCAAATGATTTCTTGCAATACAATAAATAGTGAAGAAGAGTGCGCACAAGACGGTTCTTCTTTCATAACGGCTCTGCTTGGGAAGTAGGTAGATTGAAACTAGAGACTAGAGACCTAACCGAAAATTAAAATAAAACCCTCTATATAAGCTGACGTTGCATATAGGGCAGTACTGTGTGATTTTTTTCTGTTTTTTCTTTTAACGCAACTGTAGCCTCTTCTTGTTATTCAATTAGCTGGCACATAGTTTTCTGCGTTTTTTATTGCCTGCAAAATATGACTGTCAAAAATAAAGGTCTGTGAAATGTCTCGTAGTATTTGGGGTAACTTTCTTACCTTCAACTTATTGGATGAGTTGTCAGAAAATCTCTTTCTGTCTATTTTGATCGTTTTTTCTAGTTCACGCTTGTCCTAGATCGGCCAAATAATCAGTGTAAGAAACTTCTCTCTCGTTTGCAAAACTTTTTCGCTATTTTTTATTTTTGTTCTTGGCCACACAAGAAAATAAACTGATTGGCCACATCAACTCCACTCCACTCATATAGCTGTTACAATGTTCCATAGTTTTTGATCAAGAGAACAACTCCCTTGAATGATCGTTTTACATTCTTGAGCCCTTAGTCATGACAGCCGCTCAAAACGAAAACTTTTATTGAATTTTTTTTCTATTTTAGGGGCATATTTTCGATTTCTCATGCAATATAAATGATAATGTTTTCATAAGCTGGAAACGATGGAGGTAAAAAGGATCACATTTATATCTTAAATCGATTTCTGGAACATGTTAACGACTCACTCTCCAAAGCTTGCCTTGGTCGTCATGTCTTCGCCTTCAACGATATAAGTTGTAAACGCGTTCAGTTCGGAAGTTACACCATATCTTTATTTCTTTTTTATTAGCTTCCGTGGAAGGTTGTGGGTGCAGAAAGATTTTTCTTTGAACTTTAGCGAGTGCTTTCCGAACGATAGCGTGGAAAAGTATTTTAAGCAATAAACTAAATTCTGCAAGTAATAATTTCTTTCCGAGTTTTGTGGCTATATACGGTCAGTAAAAATTCAGTAGTAAAAACTTATCGTATTTTTCCAACGTTTTTCTTTGAAACCAATGCATATGTGCGGACAATTATGACTTTTCTTTTTTGGCCTTTCCTTGGTTTTTTATTTGTGCCATCGATATTATGAAAAAATAGTTTGAAAGATGTTTTATTTTCCAAATTACTTCTACTTTTCTAGATCTTTTTACAACTCTTTGGTGCGTGCGTTTGTCAATAAAAGGGTGCAAAAGGGGGGCAAAAAGGATTTTAAAGGCGTTGTAGACGTAAGAAGTAAGAAAAATTGTAAACGAGTTATAGGAGCCAAATGATGACAAACATTTGTTGTACTACAATAATGTTCTATAAGATAGTAGCTGCGCCGAGATTCTAAACAATTACCAAAAAAAACTAACTTTTCTTTTAAGAAAAAAATTGCGGAGGACATGTGTATTTTGTAAACGTGTTGAAGAAGGAAGTTAAGGTCATGTCTTCTATCATTTGAATTTAATTTTGCTGTTTTTTAATGTACGCAGACTCTTCTGTTGTTTCTCTTAACTCAAAGAGATTTAATGATATGAAAACATTGTCCTATTTTAATTCATTATAATCAACAATATTTTTCGTTTTATAGGGTAGGAATACATAAATCATAATTTTTCGTTGATGCAAATCAAACAAGTTTAAGTGATTTTGGAAAACTTTGATTTAAACTATTAGAATAACGTTTCTCGATCTTTTTCTTACGGATCATTGATAATATTTCACTGTTATGTATAGGAAAAACAGGCGACTACAAACTGTGCCTTACAATTTTTTATTCATCTAATGAATATGCGAATTGCTTGTTTATGTGCTCTTCTTCAAGCATAATTTTAGCAGCGCCATGGGGTCAATGTTCCCTAAATATGTTTTTATCTAGTTCTGCTGAGTAATATGTGGAAAATTATATTCTTCAATTTATAAAACTTTGATGTAATTCTTAGCAGCGAAGGGATTTATTGTTTGTATTTTGTGTCCTAAGATTGCATCTAGTCGTCATTCAAAGAATTTTTTCATATTTCCTGTAGGTGATTGAACTACTGAAGTTATCATACTTCGATTTTTAGAAAAAGTTTCTTTTACATTGTATCCTTTTTCTTATTTAGTGATTTCTTACTTCAACGGTTGTGGATGATTAAATTGCTCATCTTCCTCGGATAGTTACATTTTTAAAACTATAGCTTTCTTTCTCCCTACAAAGAAACTCGAAGAAAATTTTGAATTTACAGTTTATAAGAGGTTTTTATTCCATTTTTAATATTCTATCCATATCACTCAGAATCAGGCTGATTTATATAGTTATCGATAATTACCATGCGTTTAATAAAAAAAGTGTATATCACCAAAGATGTGGTTCGGAAAATGTTAACTGTGCTCAAACAACTTCTACTATCTTTTAATAAAGATTTCGTGGAACCGATATTTTCTATATTATCAGTTTTGGCTGCTAATAGCTTTGTCTTGTGCCAAAAGCAAATCAAAAACTCTAGGACATTAACATTGATGGTTTTAGTTTCCTGAAAAGCTTTTGTACTCAAATTCTGCTCTGGGTTAACTTATTGTTTCTGTTGCGAATTTCCAGTTCTTCTCTGTCATGATTTTTTATTTTTCCAAAATAATTTTAGTCTGTCGCACTAATTTTTCCTTCTATAATATTTTCATCTTCGTTATCATTTTCGGTAATTTGTTTATCTCTGTTGAACGGATAGGGTTCAACTCGTTTTACTTCCAAATTATCTTTTGTAGTACTGTTTGTAATTCTGTCTCATCTAGTGTAACGTAATTCTCTCGCCGAAAAGTGCATAAATCGTAATTACGACAAGTAAGGCAATAGAAGAGGGACGCGGTGGCTCAGATGGTTCAACCAGTTGGCTGTGTTCTCTAGCCGGCGCGCGCGTTTTCGAGTCTCGCTTAACCCATGGGTGTGTGTGAATGTCCTAACATTTATGTGCATGTTAGTGGGCACAATAAGCCCTTGAGGCTGCAGAGCCTGTATGTGCAAAAAAAGGCAATAGAAGATAAGGAGTTCAAGAAAAAGATTAGCCTAAAGACACATTAATTGTGGGAGGTTTAATTGCAAAATATAGCTAAAATTTAACGTAAACAAAATATATGGAGGAGCAATGAATGAAAGAAAGAAAACTGCTACAAAATAATTTTAACGAAACCTTAAATATAAACACATTTTTTTAAATTTGTTGGACCATCATAAAAATAAAAACATAAAAAGTACTTCTTATACATATTCTCTTGAACATCCTTCTTAAGGGGACATTGCAATGTGACGGTTGAAAAATTCGAATTTTTTTTTGATATTTTTCGGTAGTTTTTACCCATAAAATTGATATCCTACAATTGGTTTAGGTAATTCCTGCCTTGTTGACCAGTACTAGAACTGATTTTGCTAGTACATTACCAAATAAATTGAGAGGAAGACAAGATGACAGTTTCGCTGTGAGTGAAAGCGACTCTACCACTTACTGTTTTCTCCAGTTCGCTCTTGTTTTCATCACTCCGAGCTATCGCGAAATGTCGAGAATGTGATTCAAACATTACTTTTTCGAAATATGGCCAACAAGGACTTCGTTTTAAAATAAAATTAGTTTGTCGGTGCGCAGATATATTCATCGACTCGTTCCATATTATTTTTCATCTTGAAAAACTTTAAACGCATTTTTCTCGAAACGACATTTTTGCACCTGGTGCAGGTGATTTCTCAAAAACCACCGGGCGTATTGACTTCAAATTTTAACACGATATTCAATACTATCATGGCTATGGTCCGAACCTCCAACTTGTTGATTTTAACTTATAATTTCGCCTGATTTATGATGCAAAAATACGCGATTTTGTTTACACTTTTGCAAGAAACGCCGTCATTTTGTTAATTTTCGATAAAATAAAAAAGTGGAGGTTCGGGCCATAGGGGCGATGACATAGATTAAGAAACTTAGATTTTCTGTTTCAGATCACCAGGTGGGCCGGAATCACCTGCGCCAGCATAAAACTTTTTTTAAGATAGCTGTGTTATATTATAAATAAAGAAATATTTTTCATGACCAAAAAAAAAAACATTTTTTCCACTCTGCTTGATTATACCTTTAAGGAAAAAAACGGTTGTCCAATTATTTTCAATAGTTCCCGAGAAAAAAAATTGTTGAAATACGCCCTTTTTTTAACGTTCACATTGGAATGTCCCCTTACCGGATAGGTCGTTTAATTTGCTTGGTGGTTGTGACACCAGCCATTCGTATACAAAAGCTTGGACAGCAGCTTTGTACAGGACCAGATGTTGTCTCGGATTGCGCCAGAATTTCTGTAGCTTGTTCAGCAATTATTAATTAGCGATCATCCTTGAGAAGGCGTACAATTCAAATATTCTTCTCAGCCATGTTAGTCCTCGTACGATGTTGGTGACCTTCAATAAATGCTTCTCATCCTTCCAAAATTAGTTAATGCTGTACTTAAATCTTCTTAAAGGCGTCGTCTCTGAACTGTATCTTAAGTTTACTCAGCCGATTTTGCGCCCTCTGCGAGAGATTTGATAATAATTCTCTTGATGTGACATTATCATAGTGACTACAGCAGCAGTAATGTGAGATACCTTACCAAAAAATTACCTTCAAGGAATTTACAACGTACAATCCTCAAAAGCCGTTCACCTCACGGCTCGCCAAAATTAAATTTCGTTTTATATTTTATTTATCCTTATAAATAAAGCTCAAATAAATAAAATGTTATTCAATATTATTAGATTTCGATTCTAATAAAACAAAAACAAATAAAAATGGGAAACTTTTAGTGGAGTGTTTTAAATGTAGTTTAAAATCATAAAATAGGAATACATAAAATTATTGGTTTCCGTGTTTACACTAAGAAAAAAGCTTTTGGGCGTATAATTGTGCAGACCCGTATTATGCAAAACGAAAAATAAAAATACAATTAGCACCGTCGAAATGTTTTAGTCTATGGTCATATCCATATACATTATTTTAAGAGAATTGCTGGACTGGAAAGCGCGCCCAAGATTTAAATTTCAAATGTCCGCAAGGTGTGACGTAGAAAAAGTAATAAATGAATTTGTTAATTGGTTTGAATATGCTAAAGAAGAGCGAAGAAATTGAAACTAAATCGAAAAGTTAGGAAAAATAAGAAAAAATAACTAATAAAATATGATGTCTCACCAAGTTGGGGCCTTTTGCCAACATGGCTGTGAAAAGACCTGGCTTAATGCAAGGTCTCTAAAAAATGAACGCCGACAAAAAATTAACTATTCGGCCCCTAATAAAGGCCCAATACGCCATGAAAAAGTACTGGACCGGGATGGTGCAAATGACTTAATTGCGGTGTCGTAGTCCAACAACCCGGATCTGCAATTATACCAAGCCAGTCACGTAGGAGCCAAAAGAAATCGTCTTCTTACAAATTGGACCAAATCATAAATGTAATGGTTGGAGCAGCTGCATAACTGTTCGGCAAGGTACGCCTTATATTTTATTTAGTACTGGCGACCTTCTGTAGGTCCGGATAGTAATGAGACCAGACTCGTTTAATTAAAGATGTATTTATATACACTTAATATTCTTCAAAATAACATCCTTGAACATTAACAGTTGGGCTGAAAAGTTCGTAGGCTGACACATAAGCGGCGCTAGTAGTATTAAATCCATGTGCTTTTTAGTTAACCCTAACCTTCAAAAGACTCGTGTATAAATTTGACAACTGTCGGACTATTAGTTTAGGAGATATCGTATTTTGAGTGAAGCAACTATTGTTAATTTTAAAAAATGGATAAAAGGAATTTCGAGTATTAATAAAACACTGCTTTTGGCAAAAAAATACCGTTGAAACCAAGGCTTGGCTTGATAAGCATTATTTAGACTGTGCACCAGGAAAATCAACCGTTGAGAAGTGGTTTTCCAAGTTTAAACGAGGCGAGATGAGCACTGATGACGATGCACGCAGTGGACGCCCGAAAGAGGCTGTAACGGACGAAAACATAAAAAGTTTACAAAATGATTATGAATGACCGTAAATTGAAGTTAAGCGAGATAGCTGAGACTCTGAAGATATCAAAATACATGTTGGACATATCTTGCATGAATATTTGGACATGCAAAACTGTGTGCAAAGTGAGTGCCGCGCGAGCTCACAATCCAGCAAAAGTTTCAACGTGTCGTTGATTCAGAACAATGTTCAGCGATATTCAACCGTAATAATAACGAATTTTTCCGTCGATATATGACAATGGATGAAACATGGCTTCATCACTACACTCCAGAGTCAAATCGACAGTCAGCCGAGTGGACTGCACGCGATGAACCGAATCCAAAGAGTGGAAAGACGCAATAATCGGCTAGCAAGGTTTATGGCATCAGTATTTATTGATCACTTGAAAAGGGCCAGACCATCAATAGCGATTATTACAAAGCGTTGTTGGAGCGTTTGAAGGACGAAATCACGAAAAAACGGCCCCATTTGAAGAAGAAAAGTGCTGTTTCATCAAGACAATGCAACGTGCCACAAGTCAATGAAAATGATGGCAAAATTGCATGAATTAGGCTACGAATTGCTTCCGCATCCGCCGTATTCTCCAGATCTGGCCACCAGCGACTTTTTCCTGTTCTCAGACCTCAAGAGAATGCTCGCTGGAAAGAAATTTAGCGCCGATGAAGAGGTAATTGCCGAAACAGAAGCTTATTTTGAGGCTAAAGACAAAATATATTTTAAAAATGGTATAGAAAAATTGTATGATCGCTATAATCGGTGTATCGCCCTCGAAGGCAATTATATTGAATAATAAAATCCAATTTATCAAAAAAAATTTTTTTTCTATGTTAGCCTACGAACTTTTCAGCCCAACTGTTAGTATACCGTTGCCAGCGGTTATGTCACGCGTCGTAGGTTCGTCTGGAAGTTTTGAAGTAGAATCTCTTTCAGAGCACTCGTCACAGCAACTTGCACTTTTTTAATAGTCCTAAAATAGTGTTCTTTCAAGGTGGATTTGAGCTCACGAGAAAATACACGGTTTTCTTCTGTTCGTCGGTCGAAATCGAATTTAGTACAAACTTTCAATCGCCAATCTAAGATTGAGACCTCTGTCAGAGTCCGCACTCACGTTCTCCTTAACCACATTCGACGAGATGCACACTGCTCATCGTCAACCTGTCTTCTGTTCCTTCTCTGAACACTTTGTGCCATCTAAACTTTTGAACTTTCGATAACGTACCCTTTCAGTATAATAGCGAGCGTTTCTTAACTCAAAATAGACGCGACACACAAACAATTTACCATAAAGGTTCAAAAGCAAGTGAGCTGGGTCTGACCGTTTACCTGACATCCCCCACCAACTGTCAGCCCCGAAGACTCCGCCCCGCCGACCCTCCTGCTCAGACCAAAAGTCATTGCTTTCTGGACCTACCTTGTATACCTAAATTGTAGGCATAAAGAACTGGTGAAGTGTCATTCCTTTGCGACTAACCGGAAATCGAATCAATCGAACCCGTGTTTCCATCTAGAGATTGTTAAAGATCAACTAAAGCGAACATTATCGTAGGACGTCGGCTCCTTGGCCTTCTAATACTGCAAGCGGCCTATAATTATTTTAATCAGTTGGTGATACTATCTCCTTGTTCAGTTTGTTAATAACGGGAACGAACTTTTTGCAAACTCTTAATTGGATCAGTTATAATTATACAGCTTAACTACGTTTTATTTTCGAAATTTCAAAATTTTAGTTTGGTTAGTCTGGGAATAAAAGAAGAAAAAACAGATGCTCATAAAAACTGGAAATTTGGTTAAGTGCAATTAGAAACAGGGCGGTTAAGTAGTGCATAATTATTGTAAATGACGTCAACGTTAACCTTCTTGCAGATATAGCTTAGTATACAACTTGTGAAGTATAGAATGGTAGAAAATGAAAGTTTGCAATGTATAAAAATGCCATAAAAAACTTTCAAGCTACAGCTTTTAATTACATAACCTGTTCAAAAGGGAGTTTGATTATACATAATTTACTGTTTATTTTAATTTATAAAGCTAATTAAAACTTTTGAATAAAATTGACTAAAGGAAAAACTAATCAAAACGTTTTTTTTCCATAAAAATTTTTTAAATTTAATGAAGCCGAACTTGCGGTTTTACATGGTCTGTGTCGAAAGTATCAGACTATGTGATACGATAAATTATAATTACGAGAATAATAAATTTATATATTTACTGCAAATGGTACAACATACAAAAAACATGTATTATGAAAAGACAATGTGAAGATAGAGAACATGTGACTGTTTCATAAAAAAATATGCTTCAAACTCTTTCTTTTCTTATTGTTTACATTATGTTCTTCTGCAGTTGACTGGGAAATGAAATTGTGATAATTGAAAATAACCACGTTCCTGAATCTGCATTAGTAAGGTTGGGGGAGGCAAAAGATTAGAGATTGGATTTAGATTAACAGAACCTGATGAAGAGAACACCATCTCTCCCAAATCTTTCTTTCAGAGCCTTGACTGCTGCTCGTAGTTTTTGTGAGTCATCAGAACTTTATCCACAATCTGTAGTCGGCTCGATTGACCGCACAAAGTACTGAAATTTATCTCTAAAATGTAAATCTTTAACTTTGCCTGAAAATTTTCGTAGTTTTATTTTTGATATACTGACTTTTGATATCTTGTGTTATCAATTCGAACATGCCATTGGTTTTGCTGGTTTTGATATTTTTTCTAAATATGAGCTGTTTTTCTGGATTTATGTGGGTTGAAGGGGGGGGGGGGTTAAATTCGCAATAATTCACCCATAACCATCAAGAACCATCAGATTGTCTGTCTTCAAAATATAGATGTTTATTTCACTCCCATACAATAATTTCGTAGCAGTAGTACAAGTGCGATCTCTTTGAAACATTCACCCTGCAAATGCAAAAATAAATTTTATGTAGAACTTCAATTCCATAAATTGTAGAGCTGCAATTTCGGACCACAGTATACCGTAACTAATTGAATATAAATGTGATTTGTATTAGCCAACTCTAATGGACTTTTATTGGAGGTCATTTATGCAACTGCACTGTGTATAATTTTCACCTTATTAATTGTTTTTAGTTTCTGTTTGCAAATTTGAGTTTTGTAATACCCCTTTACTTGTTCTTCTCTAGCCTTCTTGCGCCCAACTTTGAACACAGGCCTCTTTTATTTTCTTCCATTTTGTGCTATTTTAAACCACTGCAGATCAGCGACTTTTTTGATGTTATTCTCCCCCCATCTTGCTACTAGTCTTTCTCTAGTTCTTCTCCCCAACCACGGTCTTCATTGTATTATTTTGACATTCCATCTGTTGTCTTTTGGTCTTACAACATGATCGGCGAAGTCCCATTTCAACTATGTCATTTTTTTGACAACAGCTAGCCTTAAACAAGAAAAGTGCAAGGACCATGAAGTTTCTGTGCTCAGGGCTAGTAACCCTGTCATCTACTCAGCATTTGAAACGCGCTTAGGGCGCCCTTTGCTTCTCAAAATTTCAGGTGATTCTGTCTTGTTCACTTACAAGCTTTGCAATTTTCTATTTCGAATTGTTCCTTAGTTTCGTGACATACCAATCAAAAGTAACCTTGACCATTTCTCTAAAAAAAAAGTAAGAGCCACAAATCAAATTGAATAGCGACATGTTGGTTATATAGAGATTCTTATTAGCTTTATGCCCAAATGCCCAATGACATACGTTTTATTTGCTCTCACTACCAATTTCTAATAAATATTTCAATAACAGATGCATAACACATACGACTTCAATCATGATGATAACTGAAAATGGTTGGTAAGATTTGCTTCGAGCCATATAATACAAAAAATTACAGTTATAGCAATAAAAGATCTATATATTTACTAAAAACTGTACAAGATACAAGAAGCATTGTATGTAGCCTCTGTTCCTTCGAAATTATTAGCGTCCATTCTACTGTTCAACATTTTTTGCAAAGTTTTGAGTTGACTTGAATCTCGTTGACAGTCTCAAATCTCTCGCATCTCAAAGGCGGATTTCAGGAAGCTATTTAACATGCATTTTTGAGAAAAAATTCCAAACCTAAAGGACACTTTTAGAGAGAAGAAACTGGAATGCCATCTTAGTACTCCACAAAATGTTCAAATTGTTCAAATTGTAGACAAATCAATCGGGTCGTTTTCGGAAGAATGTCTGTCTTAAGAAAAACTGATCTTGATAGGCTTGACGGGCTCTTATCATTTCATTATTCTTGAACAGTTTTGTTAAATTCCACATATGAATATAAAGTTGTTCGGTGCATTTGGAAGTACTCCATGGTTCTTGCCTCACTTATGATGGCAAACGTGTTGCCCACAACATAAAAGTTTGGGTGTCAAAACATAGTTTGCTTGACTTGAGGACCAAACCTGTCTTGCACTAATTTTTAATTTGTCTTTTTCTTACATGTATACAAACGAGACATAGGTTAGATGGTATTTGGAGTTTGGAAGTATTTTTTGATTGTTTTCTCTCTTTAAACTTCTAAATTAATGTCCTTGTTCCAAGACAAACTGGACAACATTTTATCCGATCATTTTCTCCTCGTCGGCAAACCAAAGGGAAAAACTTTGTCACTTTTTGATACAGATTCTCTTTCCTCTAGTTGCAGATGAAAAATCGACATACGGATTTTTTGCGATGAAGAATGTCCCCGGGAGAAAGACTTGTTGACAAAGATTAGATATCACCATCGTGAACAACTATATAATGTTTTTTTGCCTCCGGTAAAATGGCACGACATTCTTCTTTGATTTTGAAGTTTCTCATTTTGAGATCCTTTACTTTCCGTATGTGATTTGTATCTGTAACAAAAAGATTGAGTTATAAATCATATTTGACAGTGAATGATGATTACCTTATAACTTATCGTATCCAGATCGTCTATTGGACATCTGTCCAAGAATTTTAGAGTACCCTCCAACGTAGCAGGGGGTGATCACATTTTTCTTCTCTGGAATGGAATTATAATCGCCTTGTTGTTCTCCACTTGCTTCGTATCCTTCTTCTTTATATCTTCAATATAAATAATTGTATGCAAATAATGATATCGAATATTACTCACCAGTTTTAATGGACAGAGATGAATTCTTGCAATTTTCAAGGACATCGAAGAGTTTCGCTCCAAGGATTTAGAAAGTACTAATGATTTAGAATGATTCTGGGGTCAATATTTTTGATAGAGGAGGCGTAGAACACTTATAGGGTTGATCATCTTGACAAAAGTGCAATGACTCTTATTGTTGACATTAGAAGCAAATATATAGCAATATTAACAATATATACACAACGCAGTATGTGGGCGATGTGACGTCACTGCAATTTTGATATCTTTGTAACACGGCAAAAAGCTATGACATATATTAATCATTAATTGATATCAAACTATGTACCAAATCGCTTCGTCATGTACATTTTTTGTGAGTCTTCAATCAGTTAAATTAATGTTAGAACAGCAAGCATACTTTGGAAAGGAAATTCGTACTGCAATAAGGAGGGTACATACGACGAAAAAAGGCAAAAAACAATCTATAAGAAACTTAAGGGTGTCTAACACAAGGAAAAAATCCGTCTTGTGACTTTACAGTCATATTTCGTAGAAACTGCTAATTGCTTGGACACATTTTTAAATTTAAGTTGCTTTAATTTTATGCGGCATATTCTCCATTATTCTTTTTTGTAAATGAATAATAATCTGCTAATTTGTGATGGTTATTTCGAATATCCCCGGGGTAACAACAGGTCCTGACATACAATCAGATAGCCCGCAATTTATTCCCTATTTCTTCTTCTCAGAATTGTTCGCCTTAACAAGCCTTCTCAGGAAAAACGAATCTCATTGTGCTAATTGAGCGGCGGACGTCGTAAACGCGGCCTTGAGCGAAAGGTGGAGGACCTAGGAAGGGAGGGGAGCCGCGAATTTTCTCCAGGGTGAGGACTCGCTAAATCTTTGGCGGCCAGGTAATTGATTAGTCGGCTAATAGAGGTAAAGTGGTGGTGCTACGTTGTGGCCGTCCCGAAGTTCGGTAGTTCACCAGAGGTACGTCTTTGTTGTTTGCTACTCTCTTACTAATTATTTTATCGGCGACTTGTTCTGCACGCCGTTGTAAAGGGCAGGCTCCGAAAACTTCTTAGAAACTTTTGTTTGTTGATCCGTCGCAGCCTTGAGGCAAAAATTGGCATGCTTCGGCCGCCGACCAAAACAGCAATAAAAGTTCGGAGGGCCAAGTTGCGGAGCGGCAATCGATGAAACGCCCGATTCGTTTGCAAATTCTGATGTTTGCACACGCGGCATCCTCGCTCGCAGGTATGCAAAGGTAAAGAAAGCTCGCATTTGTGCTCCAAGGAAGCTAAGGATACCAGAACTCTTGGTTTCGGCCTGTCCCTGAGCATGTCTTGGGACTTTCTACTCTGCTTTTGTTCATTAACTTTAATTGGATGAAATCACAATCTGCGGAATTAAAGTGAATCTGTAGCCTTGTTCAGATGTGTTCTGAACTTTTCGTTCATCTTCAGTATGATTTACGACGAGCTGCATAATGGGCCGAATCGATGACCTTCACGTTGTGAGTCATTTATCCATTTATCCATTTTCTATAGCAAATACTTGTGCCGCTGACTAATACGTTGATTTTTCTATTCAACAGTTAATGGTCCTACTATACTTTCGCGGTGAAATTAATATTTAAGGAATTTACATTATTTTTCCAGAAACAGGAGAAATTTCTGTGAATGCATCGTTTGATTAATTGTTATAGTTAATGCGTTGCATCATAGCATTCCTTAACAAGGCCAATGTTCTTGGAGTTCTGCTTTATTTCCTTAATTACAATCTGACTTGCCAGACTTGGTTTTTTTTTGCGAAAGCAATTTCAGATCAGTATGGTCTTGCTCTGGTTCTTAATCAAATGTGTGTCGAAGTAGTTGGTAATTTAAATATATCCCATCTACTATCTCGTTGCTTCACTGTTTTTTCTTGATTAAGAACATCTGGTATTTTATTGAAATAGATCTTTGAACTTGAGAAGGTCAAAAACGATAGGGTCCAATAACTGTATGTTATAGGACAATACGAGATGCATTTTTGCTTTTAATACAATTTATAGCAACGATTTTTGGATTGCTTCATATCGACTTGCATGATAATCAATACATTCAGTTGTTTTCTTTATTTTTCTATTTTATTCTAAGGTGTTGAGTCCTCGATCGCGCCAATTTGAGTCGTGTCTTGTTCGTCCGTGTCTGAGGCTATTTTTTTGTCGGCTTCATATAAATAATCAACCTTATAGAGTACAATTAGCCTAGACAGTAGACAGTTCTAAGTGTTACACCTCTTTATTCTTGCTTGTATCTGTTTGAATACTCTTGGTTAGATTATGTCTTGCATTTCATCTTTTTAGTTTGGCTTAAACCATGTAAGTGATCAGCGCCCTCATACAAGTCTCGTTATCTAGGGACAACTGGTAGAGCCTCCTAAAAGGTGGTATCAGCTCAACCCGCTTCCCCCTATTGTACTTTTAAAAGGTCTGACTTCTCCATCATTCTCCATTTGTCCTTGCTTGTATTAGGCAGACCCCGCGTCCAATACTTGGATACAGAATGGACCAAAAGTACTGATATGTTGAAGCTAAGGAATTTTTTTGTGTTTAGACTTTTGTACAAACTTTATTCTGTGTAAAGGCGTAACTCAAGAGTACTCAAGAGACTATTTCTAAATGATTAATTAAGTTTTATCAATGCGAACATGTTTTAACACATTTTGGCCTTTTCAGATGAATAGAGTTTTTATCACGTTACATAGATTATTTAACGACCCTTTTGTATTAGGAAAATTTACGGAAAAATCTTTTTAGGTCCGTTTTCTAAATACACAAAATATTGATAAAGCCACAAGAAATAATAGGTGAAATTCCAAGAACTCAGTGATTGTCAATAATGGTCAAACGATTCACAGAAATGATAAATATTGATACGACCATCAGGAATATTTTACATAAGGATTGCAATATAACAAAAATTTTTGAGTACGGCACCAAAAACATAATTTATGCTCTAGAAAATGGAAAAGCAGCGTCAATGTTTGTGTTTTGCATATGAAAAATACCGCTTGGGAATTTTGAATCAAAATTATTGCAACTACCACTTGGAAATACCGAAACAACTATTTTTGAGTTTTTATCGAAACAATGTGCTCGCTCAGTATTTTAAGTTGCACTTTTTTTTTATCAACCATGAATTTTGTTGTGTTAATCTTTTCTAAATAGAAAATTTAAAATATGCTACCTGAAACTACAGGGGAAATACACAAAATTTATTTTTACCAAGTAAAACCACAGAATTAAAGGTCTTATTTCAATGCATCTTAAAGAGGATATCGGCCAAGTAACGTCCTTCATTTTCGTTGCACTCTTGAACTCGTAGCCTGGAATTCATCATTGCTCTTCCAACATGTTTTGAGAACTACGGCTGATTTCTTGACACAATGTATCTCAGTAGTCTCAGTGCCCTAGTGTGATTCTTATAAACCTCAACCTTGAAATAGCAAGAAGTCGCACGGGTCGAGATCCGGTAAGCGAGCTGGAAAAGCGAGGCTACCACGTTGAGAGACTAGCGGCTCAGAAAACTCTTGTTGTGCGTACTGTAGCCCCATCTTGTTGAAACCTAACGTTTTCCAGTTGAAATGCACCAAGATTCTATGTGACAAATTGTTGAATCTCTTCCACATATCGATTGAAAGTGACAATAACCCATTTACGCCCGTAATTAAGAAATAAAGGCCAATGACCCAAACTTTGCTCACCACACACCAAATAGTGACACGCTGGGGGAAGGTTCTTCATGGATACCTCGTCAGTCCAATAACGGTAAAGTGAGAATGCACTTCATCGATAAAGAAAACGACTGTGTCACGTGGACACAATTTTCAAGATGTTTCCACACATTTCCAGATAATTTTGCCACTAACGTCCGGTAAGTTCGTATACATTAATTATCTGATTTGGATGAAGACAGATTTTGACGATAAATTCACCCTATACTACTAGACAGATGAAAGGGAACGTCATGTTCGACAACTTGTCAACATGTTGGTTACTAAAGGTCATTATCTGCATTTAATTAAATCACTTCATCCACCCTCAGACCACCCTTTGCTTCATAACCTTGATTTGAAATAAGGGAGGCAGTTTTGCATCAATTCGTGTAATAATGTGAAAATAAATGAAATTGGAAAGTCATCGAAGTCCAAAAAGAAGATAGTGGAAGAACATTATGAAATACAGGTGTAAAACAATGATAGAGAAAATCGATACATAACAAATATGGAAGTCCTAGATGTCTTGTGAAAATTTCGGAGAATAATTTGCCTCAATGTTGCTTTTGGTGTTGCTGTTTGTTCCTTTGTACGCTTTAGACAAATTTTTGTGTCTTTTATGGTCACTATTATTTATTTTATTGTTTTATTTTGTCTACTGCATCCTCCAGAAAACACTTTGTTTTTTAACATTGTTAAATTAGTACAATTCCTTAGTTTATTTCAAGTATTATTGTGCACATTTTTCTTTGTAACGGTTTAAGTTTGGTTTCTTCCTCTCCTTAAAAGCCCACTGAGAGTTATTTTTTATTTGTATTACTTTTACTCATGGTTAGTTTTTGTTTGACATAACACGACTCTACGGATTACGATTAAAGATTTCGTTATCACACTGTTTCAAGTTCAACTTGATCGAGAAAACAATAATAGATGTGGGAGTACGTGGGTGAAGTAAATATAGATATGAATTATCAGTTTTAAGTTTATTGAAGCTCCATAAAAATACAAACAAAGTTATTTTTGTACGTAATCTACTAAATTAGGAACACATTTTTCTCGATGGATAAGTAGTTTTTTGATCCTATAATGAAGGTCGTTGGGGCACCAATCAAAGCGTACAAACATTTCGACAGCAAGATCCTCGACAATCGTTCTTTTTAGTGGTCCAAACACATGATAATCAAGGGACGATGACTTTGAATTATAGGAAGTAAGGTGTTTAAGTGTGACCCATAAAAATCCTCTATATTTGTCCAAGTGTCGTCGTGATCGCTTGAGCATTGTCCCAACGTAATTCCGATCTGAGAAACAATTTTCGGCAACCGTTAATTCTCGAAAAGGCTCGGAACAATACGAATATTCTCTTCAATCACGCTGGTTCTCGGACGAAGTCGGCGACCTTCGTTTTCAACTACTAGTCCTCTCAAAAATTATTTATGCTACACGTACGTATACTTGAATCTTCTGAAGGGTATTATGCTTAAACTGTGCTTTAAGTATTCCCAAAATTTCGAACCACCCTACGATTTTTCTATTGCCACTGGGAGGAGGGTATGTATTTCTCCGTTCTCGCTAGGATGCGCAAAAAAGAAATTTGATTCATCTTTTTAAATAACGTATATTGTAAATTTCTCCAACAGAAGTATAACAATCATATAAAATGGAAGAAAAACCAAAGAGCTTTTTTAAGTGATTGATTATAGGTGAAAAAACCACAAATATAGGTGAAATGCTAAGGGGCATCGGAACAAATATAGGACCGTAAAACGAAACTTATAATTCAAATTTTTTTGGCCCTTTCACTTTTTGAAGTTTCGCAGCTAGTTATTAAATTGTTTTTGAGGACAGATAAAAAAGCAATTTTCCCCTCGAAGTTTTTATTTAATCTCCCCATCACGTAGTCTCGATAAAATTCTGTTTTCCCACTTGCACACTTCCAAACTTATTCCTTCTTAATGAACTGTTCCACAAAAAATGCAGTTTTTGGACGCCATTTTCCTTTTTTGTTGCTGTTTTTCAGTGATCATAAAAAATAACCAACATTTGTAAGCCAGATCAGTAATTTTTAAGTTATAAAGGCCGCGTTGTTTGCCCTTTAACAAAAAATGCACTCAAAAGTCGTCTGATGCATGGAACCTTGATTGCTCGGCTTGCATGTATGGAGATGCAGAGGAAATATCTCTGATTTCATACGTTCTAAATTGGTCTAAGATGAATGCAGCTGTAAATTAACTTTAATGGGGAGAGGAAATGGCAAGGGACGATAGACTGCTGCAGATATAATTGGAATGCAATGCATCATCGCTGCGATATTATTGTGGCTTCGTATCGGCAATTTCGTAAGCACCTGCTCCGTTTCAGTTTGCAACAAAAAGTGGGACCGGAAACTAAATTATCTGCAATATTCTCAGGTTTCTCATTTTTAATTCATCAGTGCTCTATTTGACGGAAGTGCCGAAAACCGTTGGTCTGTTAAATTAACTTTAGATTATAAATTTTAGTTTTTAAGATGCCCATTTTAATTTTGAATTTTTTACTTTCTAAATATTAAATAACTTACTTTTTTGGATCACCCTGTAGATGTTATATTTTTGGACTAATCTGTTGATGATGTTTCGATAAATTGGAAGTTTCAGAGATTAGGAAATTTCGCGCATAGTTGCTGATGGTAGTTTTTATTTGAATATCCGTTTCAAGGGTGACTCCACGCGTTTTCGGTGTTTGTACACAAATAAAATTACAAGGGTAAATCAAATATAAACTGGTGGTGAATGGAGAGCGTTATAAACAAGGATACTGCTGAATATAAAGATTACCTACCGACGTTTGCGAAGGATCAGCGCAACCGAAGAGAATACTCGCATTATTCGCTGACTTCTCCAGGATGATCGTTCATTCACGATTACTGAAAATGTTTCTGAGGTCAGATTAAACTACAGCAGCGTTCAATCAAGTTGTTAATTCTGCACTTGACAAAATATTGAATATTTCTTCTGGACTACACGGTAACGCTTTCCTTATAATCCGAACTGTGATTATTATTTATGTAGACTACTAAAAGAAACTCTTATTGACAGAAATCTGACGACAATATTGCTGCACTATTGGCTAACATCACAATCTTCTTCATTTTACGATAGCGGGATCAATAAGTACACTTTCATTGAAAAAATATATTTCCAAATAAGAAGATTATGTGGAAAAATAACTTTGTGTTTTCTATTTATATGATGCTTCAACATATTTAAAGAATTCCGATTTATATTTGATTCGCCCAAGTAATTAAGTGCCTCCCTCCTTTTGTGACGCATGTTTATTATCAATTTAGTATTCTATTTTTGTTTCTTTGAGTAATGACTGCGCCTGCAAGAATAATTTATTGTCGCATCTAACTTTCCAACAGACGAAAGTTTTTGTATCATTCTACCTCAAAAGAATTTTTGCTGGTCCTGTTTGCGTCGTGTTATATAAAATCAATGCATCTCATTTTCAAATTAATTATCGGCTGTGAAGCGTAAAATGTCGCGTCTTGCTTAGAAGAGTCTGGAAAGTTGGAGGGCTGATCTGCGCGTTTCTGGCAAATTTGTAGTTCGTTTTTTGCATTATTTTGAATGGTAGACAAACCTTAAACGACGCATTGATTTCTTATTGCGTTACTAGCAAAGATTATTGTAGAAATTCTGGTTGAGATTCTCCGGGAAAATCTTAATCATTGTACTCGGGGATTATATAAATTACCGTTAACAATAGAAAATTATTGTGTTTTATTTTTACATTGTTTTTACATCGTCACATTTACGAGTTTTCAAAACAAATGTAAATAATAACAAAAATTTAATACTCTTTGAACAAAACAAATTACATATTTACGATATATAGTTAAACGAATACAAAGACATGAGAGCTTTACCTCTCAGTTCGAAAGGCCAAACCCAATATGGGGCGTTATAGCGTCGCCAATATTGTATATTGCATATTTCATACAGAGTAACATAAAATAAATAAAATACAGTAAGTCGCATAATATTTTATTGAAAGAAGTGTAGATCACTGATCCCCAACCGATGTTGTGTTTTTGCCGTTAGATATGGTGCATCGTGTGGTTGGAGTTCTCTCTTGACGTTTCGTCCAAAAACTGCGACAGTCATCTTCAGAAGAAATATGTCCCACGCGTTTTCACTTTTATACTCGTGGAGTGTGGTAGAGATGGTGTTGGGGGGTCATTGCTGACGTCACCGGGATGGTAGATAACGTGATCGGGCTAGCTGCTGACGTCAATCGGGTCGTTGCAGGTGATATTTCGGATTTTCTGACGTCACTCGCTCTTTCGCTGTATCGCGGTCTCTTTTTTGCCCCTTGAGAGCGATAAACCAAGACCTAGTAGATGGAATCCGTCGTCCCCATTAAAATTATATTTATATTTATAAATCTCCACTGCTCTGTATAATCTCGGGTAGTAATTCCCACAGTTGGATAAAACTTTAGTTTACCCGAATTCTATCTCGTGATTAGGCTATTCGAGGACGAAGACAAACAGAGCAATCAAACCTAACAAATGCGCACGAAAACTACAACCAAAATCGGCTACGGTAGGCAAAGCTTTTTTACCTTACATAACCAGGGTTACGGACCGGATAGGAAAAATTCTCAATAAACACAAGATGGAAACCATCTATACTACCACTACCAAGATACGGGATTTGCTTAGACCAGCCAAAGATATAAAAAACCCACAGGATACCCCAGGGGTATACTGCATACCTTGCTTTACCACCAAACTTAAGGAACACAAACATTATCTATGCCTTAATCAATCCAATAAATCAGCAGTTGCTGAACATGTTTTGGAAAATCCTAACCGCGAGATAGAATTTGGGCAAACACAAATTCTACCATTGTCATATATGAATTTGAAGTTATCTATCCATTCGTAAAGTTTCTCCTTTAACATATTTTTTTGCATAGCCCCACTATTGATGATAACTGTTAAAGTCTCTTGTATATACAGCAAGATGTTTGAATTTTGACAAGATCATGTGAACAAATCAGTGTGTGGTGGCTTGTATATTATGGAAATAATAAGGTTGTGCATCTTAAGAGTAAGTCAACTGCAGTCTTATTTGATAGCTCAGAAGTTTGCTCGTGTGTAGTTGACAATAGAACTAAATTTTTGTTCTTTCTGGGTACATATGATGGAAACGATAGGTTTTTGTCGAAACAAAACCCTGAGGTTTTAGACTTAGGCGACTTTATGTTCAATAATTATATTTATATCTCTTTCTTGTTCTTGAGCAATGTTCCGGCAATTGTTAACTTTTACGTATCACAATATTTTTGCGCAACTCTACTGACGTCGAGCATTTGTTTGTAGTCACATTTTTATTTGACTAATGAATTTTTTGTCAATTCTTTTACATAATAAGTTCCAAGGAAATTCCCATTTGTTTTTGTACCTTTGCTCAAGTAAGGGGCGGTGTCAGTTTCATTAAAACTAGCATTACATACCATCACTATTTTGACTCCTCAGAACTGCTCATTAATAGTAAGGTATGCTCCTCGTCTGTGATTCTTAGTACAGTAGTATAAATCGAACCCATGTTTCCCGATAAGAGCAAAAGTATCTCCAGTTTTACGAGAAGGTCTTGTTCTTTTATCATCAAACCATGGGAACTTAAACGGAATCGAAATCGTTCATTAACAATCTAGAATTGTCGGGACCAAACATTAAATGAACATTTGAATTACAAGATTTTTGATGAGGGTTAGAAAAAAGTAATTCTACCAATGTCATTATTTCTTGTTTGTTTGATTTTACTATCAATTCCAGTTTTATATTTTGATAATTGCAGCACATTGTGTGAAACTACGAAACATGGTAAAAATGACATTAAGAGAAAAAATGGAGCAGACTATACCTACTGATACAAGAGATCAATAGCAGCCTGAAGAACAATAAAAAATTCTAAACAATATAAATAGACGAGAAACTATGCAAGTCATGCCACCAAAACAGTGGATGGCTTATTATACGAATCTCCTGCAAGAACATATAAAATCATATGTAATAGAGGAAGAACTAATGGAAAATGTAAACACCAATTGTAAAATAACGGAAGAAGATATTCAGAAAATATTTCAAAAAGCTAAAAACAACAGGACACCAGAGAACTAGGAAACCTAAGGATAGAACTACTTAAATAAGGTGGGGATGAAGTTACAAATTATAGAACCGTAGAAGTAAATTTTATGAGAAGGTGCTTACAAGCTACAAGACAGCACAGACTCCGAACCGAGGAATGTCAGCTGCTTAATCACGAAAACGTTACAAAATAGAGGCTCCAATGGTATGGATTTGTAAGACACTTGTCAGATGCTCAAATAAATTGAGGCAGAATGAAGAGAAATGGAGTCTATGGAGGAAATAAGTTTGCATACTGGGGGAACAAACATGGAAACAGAAAACGGAAAATTATATGGTGTAAAATCCGTTTTGTGTGTGTGTGTGTGTGTGTGTGCGTGCGCGTGCGTGCGTGCGTGCGTGCGTGCGTGCGTGTGTGTGTGTGTGTGTATAGATTTGATCTACGATGGTTACTACTGGGACGGACCTCATATGTCACTCTTCCAGTGGGGCATCTTGGAAGTGTCCGTTTTTCCTGGAGATTGTATCTTTATCTTTATTTTGACTTTTATCTTCAACCTCATTATCTCGTACGTATCTTTATTTTCCTGAATTTCATGGATGTGATACAATTTTGCATCGAACAATTTTTGTTTACTTTTCAACTTTCGGTATTAACATATTTGCTGTTAATGATATAGTCAGTTTTATTTTCAAAATCTTCATTTCCCAAGTCGCCATATTTGAAATCTTCATTTAAGATCTTTTCAAGTTGAGCGTGATGCAAGAGTTGGTTTTTTACTATTGAAATACCACATTATTATTATTATAATAAACTGTAAAAGTAATAAATTTGAACTAAGTAACATAAATTATGATTATGTTATCTTCATAATATCGTATCTCAATGTAAACATGATAACCTTAACGCTATTACGTCGTAAAATTTACGACTAAGCCTGGATCACACAGAACTTATATCGTTGCTACATGCCAGAAGAGGAACTGGCGAGCCATAGTATGTGAGGGTTAACTAATATTTAAAAAATAATAATGTGGGAGCAATCCTTAATGTTTTGGTTTGATTTTGTTTTTTTGTGGTGGGGGGGCTGAATAGGGGTTGATAACAATATCCTCTGTAATAAAAATCTGACTTTTCCTGCTTCTCCAAGAAAGTTTTTAAAATTATTCACAATACATCGCGAAATTGTAAAAAGAGCTCTTTAACACTTGCGAAAAATTGATTTTTATGCTTTTTTTATTTCCCATTCAGCGGTTTTAATCTCCTTGATAATTTCGATCTTGATTACATCGAATAATATCGGGCTGACGTTATCGCCTTGTCTCATACCTGATAATACTGGTATCTTTTCTATTAATCCATTGTCCGGCTATATGTGTGTTGCATTGTTGGTATTTAATTTCTTAATAACTGCTAGAATGTGATTACTTACATTTCTCTTCTTTAATAGCTCTAATATGTCTGTGAGTGGTACTTTATCGAACGCCTGTGTGAGGTCTATGAAACACGTAAAGACTGCTGTATCAAATTAGATCGCTTTCTGTGTGATTTGGTGAAGTATAAATATAACAAACTCTGTTGTTCCTCACTGGTTCCAGTTCCCTTTTTGAATATGGTTACCATTATACTTTCCTTCTCCCACTTTTATGGAATTTGTTTAAGTTTGCGTATTTTATTGTACACAACTCTCTGCCTCATATTTAATCATTTCATTAGTTATTTTGTCTAATCCTGGAGCTTTTCGGTTTTTTCGTTTCAGGGTTGTTCTTATTTTTTATTTTGTGATGATCGATTTAGAGGTGTTTTCTTTTTTGATTTCTTCATCGATCTGTTCATTGTGATATAGTTGACGAAAGTAGTTTTTTCATTCTTACGAGATTATTTTAATTTTCTGTATATATTTATTTGTTGGTGTTTTATAGTTCTTCCATATCTTTTTTGTCCTCCATAGAGATCATGCTCCATGTCTGAAGAAAATTTCTCGTGATAGTTTAGTTTTATTGCTTGGGTGTTTTCGTTTATATTGTTTCTCACAACTTTGTATTGATCATAAGTGATTATATTGTTTATGTATTGGATGTAGGGTGGTTTTTGCTCTGGTGTTAATGTTTTTACCTCCGATGTAAACCAAGGTTTTGTGTTTCATCTTCCATTTTTATTAATTCCCCTCTTCTTCAAAGCTTCTTCTGCAGCTTGAATTATACTTGTCTGTAGATTCTTAAATAATGTGTTTATGTTGTCTTCGTTTCTTATTCTATTTTCATTTTTTTTCTGTTTTGGGCTGTTCTAGTAGAGTTTTTTAGTTGTGTAGTCGCAGAGGGATTTAATGTTTATTTTTTCAGTTTTATTAGGCTTTTCTTTTTATATGTTGTACATGTTCCTAATTTTTCCCAGTACCATATTGTGATTTGCTGAGCTTAAGACTCTCACACCAAATATTTTTGACAGGTGTATGTTTCTGTTGGTTATTATAAAATTTATAATAGATTTTTGTCCCCTTGTGTTTTCAAATGTGTACTTATGTTGTGGCTTATGTGGGCAAAACATTATGTTTATATGTAGCTGGGCACATATATGTATTCATCGTTTACCAGTTTCATTAAGATCTTCTTTATTAAACCTGCTCTTTATACCATCTATAATTTCATCACCTATTGTCGCGTTAAAGTCACCCAGTAAAATAATCTTTTCCTGTTTGGGATTCCGTCGAGTACGTTTTGCAATTCTTGGTAAAAATTGTTAATTTTTTGCTGAGGTTTGCTGCTGTCTGGAACGTATATAGTATTATCTGAGTTATAGTTTCTTGAAATGTGAATGTTATTTTTGCTAATGTGTTGCTGACGTATGTTGCTTCCAAACCCTCGGTGAACCATTAGACCGACTCCTGGTTCTTTCATTCTTGCCTTTTCCTCTTTAAATTAATATGCAATTATATTTGTTGTTTCCTTTCTTTTTGGTCTATGAGACAGCACAAATGTCTGTTTCATCAGTTCTTTCTTCATCCAAAACAGATGGTCGGCCGGAACGTGGTCACTATAATGGCACTATTTCGAAACTGTCATATGGCTTACAGTTTTTTTGTCCTTCCGACATCGCGAATCTCCCTTGCAACATCTCTTGTTAATATTTTCTATCGACAGCAGATCAAAATTCGGTGTTTAATTTTATCGATTACCATCTGGAATCCAAAGATGCAGATTATTACTACACTGTAACCACGAAGAACAACAAAAATACATATTAATCAATTTTTGCTAATTTTAAGGAAGTTTTTTGCAATCTAGTCATAATCGGAGGCTTTCTTGCTGATTACAGTTTCTTCACCTTTACATTTGCATGTGACCTTTTGCGAGCAATCAGCGCTCGATGAATAGGCATGGCAGAGCTATCTCCACACCAGAGATGAACGCACTATTGCGGTTGGCCCCGAAAATTAGCTTTTAGATAGGCAGCAATTCGCAAACCTACAGGTTGTCGTACAAACTGCAGCCGACGTTGACGCAGATCAGTTGGGCTGTGGATTATGGAACTCTGCGTCAATCAGAATTAGGCGAAATGGGAGCGACGCCGCGTTTCTCCGTAGCCGGCGCTAGCGTTCCCGGAAAATTGAAAATTGTTTTCTAAGCAATTTGAATTATGGCGGCGTAATTTTCAGTGAGAGGAGGTAGGTTTTCCTGGAAAATTCTTGCAATCAAGACGCGCCGCGTAGGCGGTCTTTTCCTTGTGTCAGCGTGTTACCGGAAACTCGCCTCCAGTCACACGATCCGAATAGTTTTGCGCATAGACAGCGAGTGCAATGCTTGTAAAACGGCGAATAATCATTAAAAAGCCGCTAACGGTGCTGTGATGAGAACAATTGCTGCCGGGATTTCTTTGACCCATATGGTACCTCAGCATTCGTGACTAAGTTTTCTGTGGCGTTATTTGGAGGAAGGTTTGGCAATTCGCATATTACATGCAAATTTCGGCACAGAAATGTTTTGTCGATAGAAAACGAATCGCACTTTCTCCTAAAATCAATAGATTGATTTTATTTTCGGTTTGCAGTATTCCCTTAAAAATGACTAACCTCACAGCCTTGCAGTGCTGTTAGTCATGTCATAGCGTAGTTCTGGTATGACGAGCAGGAGTTTAATCACCCATCGAGATATAGAAAATATGCTTTTATTTGATGAATCAGTTTAAATTTGATAAAATATTCTGCGTCGTCTCATTTTTAATTTTTAATTGAAGTCTGCACATCTGTTCCCAAGGCATTTAGGACATATGCGCTAGGGTCGAATTAGTTCCTAATTTTAGAAGAAAATCCTTTGTTGGATTCGCAAATAACTGCCCCGTCGTATTGGCCTGACTCTCGTCCACGAGAGTGGAGTTTTGAGAACAGCTAGAACTCGCAGAGCAACTGATCTGGACTCATGCGCGTTGCACCTGTTCCATCGTCTTAAAAGCCTTCCTAATCACCCGAGTAGCTTCTGTGGACGAATGTTCCACTCTTGGACAAAATTCGATACAAAGTCCTTACAGATGAGACGATCGCACACTACATGTACTCACTCACCGGCCTCTGAACTCCCTGCCAGTTGACATGGCTACTGGAGTTGTCTCCATTCACGCATACGCATGAAAATCAAAATTTAAAAGCTTCTACCCACGTAATATCGCTTTGTGAGTGACCACGTTTCCATGCTCTAGTTTTAAATCTACGTCTCTTGGTCAGAAAATAAGTTTAATTTTTGTAGAAGTTATTCTTACAACTTTCAGGCGGTGTCTAATTTTTAAATGATCCAATTGATTGTTCCCTAGATATCCTAAATACTTAAACTTCTGCACTTTTTCTATTTCCCGATTCGCTAACATGACTAACCGCTTTGTATTTAGATTTATTGTTGCTCACGGAAGCCCATCAATTTCGTCTACCTTTTTTAGTATTGTTTATAGATCTTCTATTGATTCGTTTATAACTACAAAGTGTGTCCAAAAAGTATGGTGAATGATATCAGAAGACAAACAAATTTATTGTGATCACCATCCTTCATAGCAGACTTTTGTGGAAACTGTCAGCAAAATGTCTCTTTAGAAATCAATCGTTATATTCTACTATAACTTGGATTCCGGATTGAACTGCAACAAGTCTCATCTCAAGTGACGATGACTTTCAGAAAGGATGATACACATGCTAATAAAATATCGTTTTACTTGTGTGGCACAAACCGTTTTTCCACACCATCTTCTTGTTAATGCCTAATTTATCTGCCTTCAATCGTAGTCAGTTCCAATCCCCTGTCAACATTTGTTGCACTCGCTGGATTATATTTGGGGTTCCACTTGTTCTCGATTGATCTGAACGTGGATTATCCTTAGCCCCCTTCCGCCGCGAAAGCATTTAAACTAGTCACTCACATCATTTGCAACAAAACTTGTCAGTTTGTTGTTTTATCTCTCACACCAACTAAATTTGACTGTCCCCAACGAGTTTACCCTAACAATCATGTGTACTTTACGAAAGGTGGTGCTTTTCGAATTATTTCATGTTATCGTCCATTTATCGAACCATTCACCGAACTTTTGAACAAGTTTTGTATGTCGTCATTGTATCGCATATTATTTATATTTTTTCCATTTAATCTAATACCAACTTAAAATTTGTAAGTTCCTTCGCAATACTTCTATCATAGTTTGATGGTGTTATTTGTTAAATGATTTAATGTAATCAATAAGGTAAGATACGTATGTACTTTTTAGTTTGGATGTTTCTCTTACCTAGGGTACTCTTATATCCAAACTGTGTCTCTCTAATTTTGTTTTCTCATTTATTGTAAATTTGTGTTGGGACCACTTCCAACAGAATTTTTAATAATGTCTAATGGCTCTGAACTTTTCACATGTTTTAGCAATGGGTTTTTGGGAATATAATAAAAGTTGAGATAAGCCAATTGAAACTGTATCTAAGTTGTATTTGAAGTTCAAAAGGGCCCGAGTTTGATCATGCCTGCTTTGATCAAAAGTTTTAATAATTCCACAGGCATCTCGACTGGATCTGGTACTTTCCGCATCTTTCCTTGTTGTATTGCTTTTTACGGGATCCTGTTATATTCTCTCTTTAGCGTTTCACCTTGATGGTCCCTGAATTAATCTTTGATATATCCTTTTCGTACACTTAGTTTATCTTTTATATCCATTATAAAGTTTCCACGATTGTCTCTTAACATATCCGATACTCTTTGCCATGCTCATGTTTTCTTTGGCATTCTTCAATTTCAATGTATTAGTCTCTCATTCAAGTTTCTTTTGCAGCTCCAGCTTTCCTTTTAATTTCTCTCTATAAATATTTGAATTCTTCTAGATCTCTGTTTTTATTTGATATTTTTTGCCATAGTACTCTCATTATCTTTTCAGGAATTTACACATATTTATTGGTATCGTTTTTGGTGTTTAAAGTGCTAATTTCTTCTTAAAATTCTTCTGTCATTGTTTTGCGTTTTATCTTTTGTTATTACGTTAATATTAATTTTTTTCTTTTATATTTTGCTGCTACAGTTTTTAAATGTCGTGTTTTAAATTCGAGGGTTTAATATGGTTTATGTATACTAATAGGATATGGTCTGATAAAATATCAGCAACAAGATATGTATTTGTAGAGGGAGAATGTTTCTAAATGCATTTCGCAACGAATGGGGCTACCCCCTGCGCTGACTAAAGAAACCTTAGTTGTTTATTTTAAATTTTATCATATCTTTTTTAATTTCGATGTCATCACTAGCTCTGGTAGAACTATATACCTGGACGATGTTAATGTCAAATTGATTTTATATATATATATATGCGTTTTTATAAATGTCTGCTGGATTTTTGAGGTAATTCTTATTGATTATTCCAACTTCGTGTCTGTGAGGCTGGTCAACTTTTCTGTAACCTGATATATTCCATGATTCGCATGTAGGCTGTCTAATTTACCTTCAAACATACTTTTTACGTTCTAGGTGGCAATATTTTATCTTACCCTCTGACACTATTTATTATAGTGATTGTCCTTTATCTTCTGAAACTCTGTAACTTGACAATTATCACTACTACAATCCTACAGAGATATCTGCAGTCATGAGCCATACACTCTATTTTCAGCTTTATGTTAGTTGAGATGTCGCTTGTTTGTGACTTAGCAGTTTAATATTCGGCTATTCTATAGTTTAAACTAACCTTGTCTGCTTTGTGATTATATTACCTTATCTACTTACCCTCGCCTAGTTTAGGTTGTATATTTGTGCAGTTGGCCGGAATGTAACATTTAAAATCAGTCCTTTGAAATTATCCTCCGTCTATGAGGTAACCATTTTAATTGGAAAAGTACTATTTCTGTGGCATAACCCCGTACACCCTCTTCTTGTTTTACCGCCTTTTACATTTTTCTAAATAATTTCATCTGGTATTTTTGCCCCTTTTTGCGGTCATTATCTTACAGGCTAAAAATTGTTAGGGGTCTTACCTTATGAAATAACATTTCTCATCTTTGTAAAACTTTTTTTCGTGTAATTTATTATTTACGTCTGTACATTTAATATCTATTACTAAACATAAACGAGTAAAATGAAGCCTGCTATATTTTGAGGCGTTGTCCTTGCAAAAATTGCTATGGTGCTCTCAATATTTAAAAAACGGGATGAATTTGAAAGAGAATATAAATTTTGTGTCGAGATTTCAGAAACTAAATTTAAAATAATGATACAAAGTAATACATTATTACTAATTGAGAGTTTCGCCTTTATTAAGTTACGGTTAACTAAAGAAATTAATTAATTAAAGAGAGGAGACTGTTAAAACTACACACTGACGTAAAGACAACATAAGTATAAAGGAGTATGTATTATAAGAAAGATTGTAAGGAGCAAATTAAAAGTAGACAAAAAAGAACTACAAAGAGATAAAATCTAATACTGCCAAACAAAAACATGATATTGTCCAGAGAAATGTAAAAACATTATTTGAATAACATATAAAGAAATAACAACTTATTATAGAACCTGATAAAATGACAAACACCTGGAGGAAAAATAATGCTAGTACCAAGATATCCAGAAAATCAGTGACAACGAGGAAGGGACGAGCATTATCAAGTAAAAATGCAACAAAATAATGGGAAGGCTACAGGTGCAAAGTACATATACTAGCTGATATGGTATTGGAAAAACAAATCATGAGGTGTCGTATGAATTCATTTTTGTAACATAAAATCATAATTTCAAAAATGTAAAAGGGAGCAAACCTAACATCAAAGACAACAGAAACATTCAACAGAATTATTTGCAGAAGAATAGAACCATTAAAAAACTACGTTATTGAAGATCAGTTTAGATTTAGGAAATATAGCGATGCTCTAAGAACAATACTACCACTACTATTACGAACAGAAAAAATAATGGAAGAAGGAAAGAGACATACTAAATCATAGGTGTGGAAAAGGGATTCGATAATGTTAGATGATGAGTATATGAAGTGCTGTCAAAAAAGAGGTGAAGATGATAAGTGATAAGATAAATATCAGATGCCTATTATTCATTTCATATATATACAGAATTATTGGAATCAACTTATAGAAATGGTAAATGTAGGAATGAAGATACATGGAGAGAAAATAAATATGCTGAGATACGCAGAAGAGGAAGATTTACAAAGGGATAGCAACAGCCAACAGTCCTCCTAGCCAGACAACTTAATATATTGAAAATGTACTATATTTGGGAAGCACAATAATAAAAGAAGGAAAACTAATAGTATACGTATGATTACGACACCTGGATAGTACCTCGAGCAGAAAAGGTTTTTGAAATGTGGAACCTTTTTGAAGAATGACGAAAAATTGATGGGTTTTACATGTTATAAGCGAAGAAGTATAAATAATAAAAAAGGAGGACGAAATTACACTGTATGCATCAGTTATCAATTGCTAAACGTATAAAATGGATAAATGGTCCGGGGTGGACCGAAATTGAAAAGTGAGAAAAATTATCAACAAAAGATATAATTACTGAAAACGGATTAAACTTAAAATTGTCAATAAAAGGAGATAAATTAAAACTTTCTTAGGAAAAGAAGAAATAAAAATTGTAAAAAATTAAACCTAAATAATAGAAGAAAATGGAAACCTTTCATTTGGAAGACCAAAATATGAAGAAAGAAACAAAGAAAAATGTTATTTTGTACACTTTCTTTTGGTCATTTTATTTGGTTAAGTATTTTACGATAACTACGGTAAATACTCAAACTGGCTCTACAGCTGGTGGTCGAGTTCAACGACAAGCGACAGCTGAGCTAGTGTCAATTATGCTGTAAAAATTTTGTTGTTGTAATACTCTGGAAGTTTAATATATTCAAGAAGTTTGTACATAAAGATACTAAGGTGATCTAGAAGTTCTGCTTTGAACAAAGATGAATTTTAGAAATAAAGGCTATTTCAAGCTGTGGTTTGATGCCGTCTATCGGCAAATTATTTAATTCCGTGTCCTTTGTCCACATCATTCAAAGTGGCATTTACGCCTGAAGTGTATTGTTGAGCGGAGAGGATGGTAGTCAGGATGTGGATCATTTCCTTGATGTGTTATTGTGTTGCAAGATTGCTCGATTTCGATTGATCAACGCCGGGTATTTTCGATTCAACTCCTTATGCGTTTGTTTGAGTGAAGTACAATAGAGTTCGGCGTCGATGATACGATTATTTAGAACCACCTCGAAGTGGATTACACCAAACCCACGGAGAACTTATCCGGGGCCTGACCATTGATCTTGCTTGTACACGTTGTTAAAGCAGGCCCATTTCTTGTAGCAAGCTACAATTTATCGAATACAAGGATGGCTCTGGATTTTCATATGCCGACACATTTAAAGTACCTTCAATTCAAATCATTCGCTAGCAGTACAGAATAGTGTATTAATTATAGGGGGGGTTACTGGAGCCTGATGCTGCATGTCCATTAGCATGTTTTTTCTCATTGCTTATAATATATACACATCAACTACTTATTGTCCATAGTATAATTAGGGCAGATTGTAAATAAAGGGGTTAAAAAAATATGCCGACACGACGTTGAGCTTGAAATTCCGTTAAATCGTGGGACACTTCTGTTTGTTTTACTGAAAGCGTGAAGGTATCATATTACCGATGTCTGGGGTGTGTTGAGTTCGGCTGATAATCTATAAGTGCTAGTTGATGGATTGGCTTCCAAATATACTGTTGTAGGTCGATCCGAACCCGGCCGATCTCCGAGATCGGTCTCGCGTCTTTTGAATTTCTTGTGCCATTTCTGCGTTGCACAAATTCAGACGGCATTTTCATCTCCGGTTTGCATATTTTTTTTCTGTCTTGGTTGTTTCCGGTAAAGGCATAAACTAACCGAAACTTAAATTATTAATGATTTTTATAACAAAAAAATTAAAAATCAATTAATTACAGGCATTTATACATTGTACCTCTTAGTATCGAGGAATGTCGCTTTTAAGATTCTTTCCAAAACTGTCTTCTGTTCTTGGCTCCTTTGCTCTTGACCAGATTACTCCTCTTTTTTTATCACCTGTACCGATCTCCTATATTTTCTTTAATATTATGTCTTTCTTTATTCTCACCAGGTGGCCAAATCAGTGCATTTGGGCTTTATCTATATAGGTAATTAGCGGTTGCACTTTCAGTATTCTAATATCTTCGTTTCTATTTCGGCCTCTTCTTGTTACACCTATTTTCCGTAAGATTCACATTTCGTACGTTTGCAGTTTCGATTTTTGTTTCGCCATTAACACTCGCATCCATATATTAAAGTTGGTATGAACACTGATTTATATATTTTAATCTTTGTTTGGAAAGGCACTTTGTGTAGCTTTCTCCTTGGCCCTTGGCAGTCCGTCGAAGATCATGGCCTCTTTTTGACTTTGGTCTTACACTATCTTCAGTTTGTCTATTATTCTTTTCCACGTTGCTAAATCCTATTTTATTCAGATCTTTTTGTGCCATATTCAGCCAACGTGCTCGAGGTCTTGCCCTTGGTCGTCTTCCTTTAAGTTTCTCTGGGAATACTCTTTTAACATTTGTTTCTTCCTTCATCCTCTGTAAGTGTTCCAATCAGCCCAGCCCATTACTTCTGTTTTACTTTCTATACTTGTTGTGCTGCACATCTGCCTTAATTAGACATTATTACTCCTACGTCACTCCTCATTTCTTTTACTGGCAGATGTCTCTTAGCACTTTCCATTCCCACCTGTTCTATACATTTGTTTGTCTTTTGTTTATCGTCCACGCCTCTGCCCATATGTCGTGATAGATTTTAACTTTGTATCGATGGATATATATTTAGGCTTAAAAACACGTCTTAGCTGCTAATATCGCTGCTATATCTTCTGATATTTCGTTTAATTTGCTTATTATCATTCCAAGGTACTTGAAGTTTATCACTTGTTCGAATTTGCTTTTATCGTGATTTTGTTTCGTTAACTCTTAAGTCCAACCTTAACTGCGTTCTGTGCAAAATATCTATATATCTTTTAAGTTGTTTATTATTGTTATTATTGCCCCCTAAGTTGGTCGTTTACTCTTTTTTCTTCTAATTTCTTCTATATTATTTCTACACTTTTTCCATATCACTGAAACTAGCATACAGATATCCACTGTGATTTAGTTTCTTTTCACTCATCCTTGATTTCTTTTATAATAATGGATATTTTACTTCATATCTTCTTCCACCGATGTACTTTAACGATTCTGCCTTTATAACATCCTGTTACAGTGCTTTCCCAGTCTTTAAGTTTTTTATTGCACCCTTTACTTCCTCCATCGATATATAGCCGAGTTCTTTCAGTTTGCTCTTCTTTTTTAGAATTATTTGTTTCTATTAGTGTCTCAACATTTCTTTCTTCTGTTGTTGCTTCTAGCAAGTCTACAAAATATTTCCACAATTCATTTAATTTTTTCTTTTTATTGAATAACACTTCGGTTTTGTTCATTCTTATTCTTCTCCTTTTTGTTGGTGTATTCCTTTTATTACTTTATGCTACATTTTTGCGTTTTCTTTCCCCCATCATTCTCCATTTTTTCCAAATTTTCTCCACGCTGCTTTTTCACTCTTTTACTTTTTGTCTTTGCTTTTTATATTTGTTATAGCTGATATCATTTTCGTTGCCGATATTACTTTCTCCATAATACTTTTTTCTAAATAAGAAATGATTAATTAAAAGTAATGTGCAACATGAAAGAGCTACAAAAACATATATTACACTTGCAAAAGAAGTAACTTAATCAACTTTAAAAGTTTCATAAAGTGACAAAAAGTCCAAACCTAATAATATATAATAATATAACAATAACCTAATATTAATAACAGACTCGGGCTTTGTGTTACTTTACAGTAAGTTTTCGTCTTATATTAGGCGTAAAGTATTTTATTCTTTTTGAGGATTATATTGCGTTAAGTTACACTTTTTTTTTATAATTCTCATTATTATAAATCACATAACACTAGAACAGTTTATTTATTGTTACAGATATCTGCTGGAAATAACGTGGAAGAAGATCCCGACGTCCATGAGATGGTTGTTTAGTCCTGTCTGGTGAACTGACATGAAGCCTGGAAATCATTGAAGTTGTAAGTGATTTTTTTTTGTTTTGGCAATCCTCGACATGAGCCGAAATTATAGTGATCTGATTCTGAAAGTTCTATAATAGTTTTTGCTTAAGCGTTCATGTGGGTAATTTTTTAAGGAAATAAAATAAAGGAGAACAATATGTTTGGATATTTGGTTTTCTAACTGAAGGATTCAATGTTATTATTGTTGTTTTAAAAATTAAAAAAGCCGGCAAAAATTCATATACCAAAAAAAGTGAGAGTTTTGGGGTAGATATAGAACATTGAAGTTTTATATAGTTTCGTTTTTATTTATATCCTGTTCACGTGAATGTTTAACACGTCTTATAATCTTTTTCAGTCTTTGTCTTGGTTTGTTTTCTATTCTCTGTTCTTTAGTCTAGCCTTTCGAGATTTTCCATACTCTTGTCCCATTTTGTTTTCTCCCCACGCCTGTTTTCGTACATCATAATGAAAATCCAAGCTTTTCTAAAATTTCATTTGCATGCCTTGCTTGCTGGCCAAAATTCCGGTAAGCCCAATAGAATTAGTATTCCGCCAGTGAGTGAGGCACGCGAGGCAACCTTGAACGGCAGACCGTCTTCGACATGCCCATAGCACCTTGTATTACCTAACTATCTGGCACGTTTAAGGTAAAGTTTGTAGCGCATGTTAGGCGGCAATGTCGCGTGAAATAATTATGAAATACTACGCACAGCGCGCGTTCTGGCCGCTCTAACTTGACATATCTTTTTTTGTGCATTGTCATCGTTATCGAACACCTACCTGTTGCATGTAGAATGGGAAGTCATCGATAACGGGTATTTTTTAGAGGTGTCAGTGATATGGCGTCGAGTGCAGACGCGCTAATTACGTCGCCCGTGTAATTTGTGCCGAACCGTTACCTTTATGATCGTACAGGGAACGTTCAAATTAAAGCAGCAGTTTATGTTAATATTTTTTTGTGTTATATATTAAGGGATGGTGGCCGTGGAAATATTGTAATTAATAAGTTTAGTCAAACTTGTCCACCATGCACCCACACATGTCTAACAAAAAGGGCGACGAATAGGGAATCGAACTTTTCGATTTCACATTTCTGCACCCATAGAAGACTTGTAACCTCTTCGTTTACCCCATATAAATATATAACGCAAAGTTGTTTACTTCAGATAGTATTACAAAAATTCAATGTCCTTTTGTATTCAATTGTTTTCATCCAGGGGTTGATTAAAAGGCATAGAAAAGTAGTGTTACTGTAGAGTTTCCTTGCCCTTTTTTATAATTGAAAGGGAATACGTGTTTTATACCTCTAAGGACATCCATAAAGCATTTAAGAGGTCCTCGAACCTTTTGGGACCCGGCACGTCCGTGTGTCCCGCCGCGAACCCCACACCAGCAGCAGCTGCCTGGCAAGGCGTTCCGCCGGCGTCATTAATGATTTCAGAGCTCGCAGAGTTCACCTGAAAACTCAATTACAAGGGTTCAGTCTGACAACGCATTAGGCTGAAAGACTAATTTATCAATTACCGGACTTTATTGGGAAACAAGGATCGTTATTGCGTCCCGGCCTGCTCGAAACCGTCTCGGGGCAGCTGCCAGGCTCGACAACCTGCGCCAAGGCCGTGGAAAACTGGAAGTCTGCTAACTGTGCTTTGTTGTTAGGCCGTGATTCATCCTCGGCGTTCTTCGCGGGCAAGTGGTTACGAGTACGTTTTCGTTCATTCCGCCTTCGCTTGCTTTATGGCACTATTGTCGTGGCTGCTGGCGCGCGCGTGTTTGTGCAGGTGCCCCGTTTTGCTGAACGCGTCGGCGTTTCCTCCAGGTGAGTCCCGCCGCTTTTGGCTACAACTAACTGCCATAGAACAGCAGTGTTTATGTATTTTTGATTTGTTTACTTCGTATGCGGATAATCTTACGAAAACTGGTTTGAATAGAATGGCGGAAGTTACTTTTGTTTACTGTAGGTAAACAAATCTCGTTTAAGTACCAGGAAGTGTCATTAAACATGTTTTGTTATGAAACTCAGAGATAATATGTTAAGCAACTTTTTTTTTAAATCGTGCGTGGTTAAATTTTTAATTATGAATATATTGTGCAGTTTCTTCTACTTAATGTAGTCCATTTGTCTTGGAATTTATTGGGGGCTTTTACTTTTTGCTTCTACGTGCTATATTTTATTTAGTCCATTGTCTTTGGTTAATGGATAGGACAGCAGCAAATCAGAGTTGTTTTTTTTTTTTGAAAAAATAAGCCTCTATTCAACAAGTAAAGTGGGAAAGTGTTGGTCATCGCTAGTTATGACTTTCCCCCATTTTTCGGGGAATTTACGGATTGTGCTTCAAAAGAACAATTCCTCTTTTGAGTATATTCTTTGATTGTCACAATTTTGGATATCTTCATAAGCGCGTTGGAAAGAAGCGCTCCCAAACGTAACCAAGCTTTGTTTTGTTGAACTACCACTTCGTCATGCCTTCTGGGCATTCTGGACGTTTGGCCTTCAATGCTCGACGTAAATTGTAGTTGTTGGAGGTCGCCAGTGACCGTTTGACTCTTATTTTCGCCGCTCAAAGTACACTACGCCCTTCTAGTTCCACATAATACAGAGCACTGCCTTCTTTCCATAAATATTCCGTTTTAGTGTCGATATTGATTTTTGTGTTTGTGCTTATTGAAATATATTTACTTTCCGTCCCCACTAGCAATACGATGTAAAAACCTTTTATTTGTTTGCAAGATTTCGCTTGTGGTTTTTAGCCTTTACATGGCTCTTTCCTCCAATTCCTATGCAACCTTTTTTCTAATTTTGAGTTTCAAATTTAACGTTTTTCCATTTTTTTTTGTCTGACGTGTATCTTTATTCAATACATATGCGGATCCTCGTATATTCGCAAATGTGAAAGATCTGTCCTTCCTCCTTCCTATTCTATATTATTTCTTCCACTTACCGCCATATTTTTTCTTTCATTCCATGTTTTAACTAGCTTTCTCCTTGGTTTTTTCCTATTTCTCGTGCTTCTCGTATCTTTTTACTTGGTTTTTATTGTCTATTCTGTTTAAATTTTTTCCCTAATATTATTCTCCACTCTTTGCAGGAGCTTTATCTCTACGTCCTGTAATCTGCTTCTTCCGTAGGTCACTGTGGGTACGTATATGGATTTGGATATTGACGACTTCGTTTCCTTCGAGATTTCTCTTTTATTAATAAATCCTCTGCTTAATGCTTGTTTTTTTGAAACACTATTCCTGTTGTTTATGTATGTCATCTTTGCTATCAATTATTGATCTTAGGTACTTCACTTAATTTTTTCGTTGATTAGCCAAATGTTTGTTTGTTCGGTCCCTGTAAACAGGGTCATCTGTGAACGCACATTCCCCATCATTATCGGTTCCATATACTTATTCTCCACTTGTAACTTGTAACATCGTCCATGAATATGATACATAATAGTGGATTGAGGACTCCTCCTTGTCTTACTACCTCCATATTTAGAAACATTCCGGTTGTTGCGTTATTTGCTCTTACGCAATTTTTGCTGTGTTCGCATAAGAATGTCTTTTTCCACATTTCTGTTCCGTGGGGTGTTTCATATTACTTGTCTTGGTATTGTGTCAATGAGCTTCCTGTGGTCCCGCGTATTGTTGTACTAGTTGTGGTTCAGGTATTTTTCTGGGCTTCCTCTCCCTTTCATATGGATTTCCCGGCACAGTTAGTAGCGAGATCCCTTTATAATTTTTGCATCTTTTGTGTAGTGACATTGTTTCTACTGTTTTTGTGTCTTGCGGTATCTTTGCATTTCCAAGCTCTTTCAGTACCTTATAGAATAATTTTTGGTTCTTCTTGCTATTTCTTTCCAATACTGTTTCCTTTATCTTTAACCCTCCCCTTTTTATACTTTTATATGTGCCTTTATCCAATAATTGCTCAAATTCTTCGTCTTTGAATTTCTTCGATCGCCCTTCGTCCTTCGTAATTGAAGCATTGCAACCACTATTTGCATGTTGTATCTGATGGAGTACGTTTACCCAAAGTTTCTATAAGCATTCGATGAGATTCGGCAGCAACTGTCTTTTCACTGGAGTAATAGAGCAAGATTTCTCGCAAATGGTGGTTATTTGTCTGACAAATTATTATTTTATTGCTACAAACACTGAATATTGGATGGAGACGAAAGAAGAATCTGGCGGACTTACGTCAGTTTAAGTTACATTTGTAATACTACGAAATGATAAGAAAGTTTGTCATTTTTTTTATTTATTTTCGCATAGCAAAAGAAATGAAGAGCATTGAACCGGCTTTTCGAGTTATTAGCGCTTCAGACAGGAGAGTAGCTTGTTTACGCACGGAAAACGGCTGAGTCAACCATTTAATTGCGCATTTAGCAGTCTTAGGAGTTATTAAAGCAGCAATTGGCGAATGAGATGCTGAGTTCTTAGGTTTCCCAAAACTTGCTGATTAAATGATTCAATATTTATTGTGGCAGAACCTCTACTAACACATGGATGTTATCCTACGCCTTACTTCTAACTAAAAATCGCCGATAGCATTGATTGATTTATGAAAATTGACTTAATTATGTGAGACCAAGTTTAAGGTACTTTTGCCGCAGTTCGACCTTGGCGTAGAATTGCTCTCTGTTGATGGTCCGTTGATTAAACCCTAGAAAAGCAAGAGTCACCGTGCTCAACTGGAGCGAGACGCGTCTATTAGAATTCTCGCAAAAAGTAATAAAAGCGTTTCCTTTATAAATTCAGGAGTTTATCATAACTGGCAGTTAGGAACGCTTTCGCGCTCGGCACGAGCAGGCCGGGTCCCGACAGAGCCTCCCAGATAGTGTTCGACAAAGCAGCTCCTGAAAACGTTCAGGTAGGAACACCCCGCGCCTTCGTTAATTATTCCCAACGTGTCGTGTTTTTGCTCCGTCTAAAAATATCGCGGCTAATTAAGTTGCAGAGTAAAGGTTGCGGCGGAAACAAAGGCTCTGCATATGAGGCACGGGCCGCTGTTGTTGAACCCCGTGAGGGTACTGCCGTATGTAAGTATAAGCACACCCTCGCCTCGAACTGAGCAGAAAGTGTATTGCACCGAATTGCTTATACGCGTTTCAAGTCACGTTGCGAGCACAACGAGGAAATTACGGCGTAAACAGTTTGGTGGTCACTGCACACGCCACTAATTTTGAAGTCGGAAATAGGAGTTTTTTGAACCTGAGTCGTTTGTGAATGTACAGCGTAACGTGCCGTTTCGAATTTTTTAATTCGGCACAACACAGCCTTAAAAAGAAAATCTACTGGATTGATACATTTATTTCTGTCCCCTACTCTGATTAAACCATAAAAAATTGAAAAAATATCTACCAGTTCAATAACTTTGTTAAGGGGAGGTTCTCATCAGAGCCGACCAAAAAATCAATTTTTTTTGTTGCAATTTTTGATACCTAATTATCCGTAGAATATATTCCCAAAACGGTTTGTATGAAATTATTTTTTTAAAAAAGTTATAGCGAAAAAGTAGCGCCTGTTTACTGTAATATTTTTGAATTTCCCACTTTTACGACCATACCATGGGTGACCATGGTAAATATAGCTATCTCTAGTGTCACCAGATGTCGGAATATATGCTATTACTTTATATATGTGCTTCTATATATACTAATATCAACGGTTATAGCGTGTAGTGTTAGTCGACCACGTGTTCCGAATACAAGCAGTTCGTGTGCCAGCACGATATTTCAAAAACTACTGAATATATCGCTGTATATTTTTTTCATTTCAAAGTAGATTAAATTTACTGGAGGATGAACCTAAAAAATAATTAAATTTATTATTATTTATATTTTTTACAGCACTTTGAAGAGTAAAAAAAAGCGCGAAAACGCGACACTAAACTTTGCATGTCCCCCATTTTTTCAATTTTTTACTTTTTGTTGGATTTATAGGTTCATCCTCTAACAAATGTAATATATTTCATAAACATTTTTGGATTTCTTATTTCAGATGATAGGAACGAGCGCTAAAGTGCCGCCCGCTTGGATACTTTTTTTTTGAGGCTGCCAAGTTTCAGTACAAATAAACAATTATTACATTCTTTTTCAAACATCCAGTTTCTCATTTATTTTCTTCCATGGAAAAAAATTCGAGAAAATCGTGTCATTTTTGGGTCGCTAGATGAGAACCTCCCCTTAAGGTAGAATCAATGATGAGCAATTTCGAGAATATAAATCGGCCACAACTTACAGAGCACTCATAAGGGTCAACCGATTGAAAGTTCGAATGAGCATCGAAGAGAAATATGCATAAAGATTTAAAAAAATTATAGTCCTGATTGTATTACAGTAGGTGGTTCTAGACTGAGTAAATTTGTGAACATATGGAGAAAGCTGGAAGAGAGACTAAATGGTCTGCATATTTTTTTACTAAGGATGAGTTGAAAAACAAATATTGCTGTCTTTCATACTCTTCCTTTATTTAAGTACCTTCTAGGGGCTTCTGTTTCGATATTATCATTTTTCCTTCTCGCCAGTCTTTCTATCTTTGTATCTGTTATCACTAGTCTATAGTCTGTATTCAGTTTTGCCCCCTTTATAACATTGGCATTTTTTATTGCATATTTTAGCGTTTTTGTGTATGTTCAATAGTCTGTTATACTCTTTTGCCCTCATTCTTCCGCTTCATATGCAATTTGGTGTACATTTTTATGTTTATAGAATATGTTTCCTATCAATAATTGGTTATCGATACAGAAACCTGTCGTTCTCCCACCGTCGTTATTTCTAAATTTTTTCTTCTTCTTTTTTTCCTGTAGACGCGTCTCCTATCTCTTTCGTTTCCTATTTGAGTATTTCAGTCCCCTATTAACATAGTAAGTCTACTTCTGTATTCTTTATCCAATTTTATGACTCCTACTTCTTTCATTTTGAGTTCCCTTATGCCAAGAATTTGTATTTTGTGTTTTTCCATTTCTTGTAATATTTATATTTTAGTGTTTTGGTACCATGTCGCAATCCTTGATCATTTTCTCGACTGCTTATTGTGATTATTCGTAGCAATCCTGTTTCCAGGACGCGCCTTCTAGGAGTATGGTCTCTCGAGGGAGAATATCATTAACCCTTAAAAGGTAATGTCATTTTTGGCACCTTTAAATTGTAACGACGGGTCACTCTTGTCCGGCGCTTTAAAAAGTGCTTAAAAGTGCACAAAAAAATCTGAAAAAATTCGTGGTGGTTCAATAACTATCCTACTATAAGGGCCAATCGTGATATTAATGATTTGTTAATTTGTTTAAACAATATAATTAAATAATCAAATAGAAACGTGAAAAATGCACCAGTTTGTTAAAAAAAGCATAACTTTGGATCAATATAATATTTTTTAAAATACCAAACGGGAAATTAAAGCTGAAGAATAGTACTTTAAGTAAAAAATATTGCAATATATATGTAACTTAAATAAATGCTTAAGTTTTGAGCATCAAAATCGCGTTTTTTCAAACTACGTAAAGAGATACTATTTACCATAAAATAGACATTATATTATTTTTTTGATCAATTTTATTTATCGAAACGACACGAATTATGAATGTTTAATACAAAAGGAAGAAGAATTATAAAAATAAAAAATAATTACAACGCTGAGGTCTGTGCTCCGCACACAGGCTTACGACACTTGCTGCAGCATAGATAAGTTTTTTTTTTGAATCGCAAAATGCACATCTTTTTCCATCTTATTGGGCTCCAGAGTATGTTGATTATTTTGCTCCTCGTCCTGACCCAAAATTTCGCGAATATTCGCTTTAGTTACATTTGGCAGTCTTTCACTTACAGCACCTTTAAATGGTAACGTCGGGTCACTCGTGCCTTTCCGAAATTTTGACTGGCTCGTACAACGGCTCTTTACGTACTAAACCATCGGTACTTGGGGAGCTAGTGGTCTATTAGTATACAATATTTTTTTTTTGTATAGTTTGGCCCAGCCCATTACCTCCTCCTCCGAGCTAACAAGGGGAGAAAGCTTTGCTGAAGCACGAGTGACCCGACGTTACCATTGAAGGGTTAAAAGACCGAGGAGTTCAAAAGGAACATAAGAAGTAAAGGTAAATTAAGGACAAAGATAAAAGAGATACTACAAAACTGGAAAGAAGAAAATTATCAGGGGAAATTTAAAGAAAAAAGAAGGCAAAGTAAACCCGAAGAACCACAATGAAGAAAAGGATCGACATCAGTTAGTTGAAGAAGGAGATAAAATAAGAGAGGAAGCGAGAAAAGCTATAAGAATAAAAATGTGCTAAAGCAGCTGGAAGAGATGAAATAGCTCCAGAACTCGTTAAAAGCGAGGGAACCACACTGCACAAATAGCTACAGAAAATCTTTCAAAAAGCATAGGATAGAGAAAGGATATCAGAGGACTAGGAATACAACGTAACGATACCCATTCACAAAAAGAAAGACAATACAAAAAGTTATAACATCAGTTGTGATGAAGATACACGCAAGAATACTAGAAAACTGACTAAGAGAAGTAGAACTACAACCGGAAAAAGAGCAGGAAGCGTTTAGAGCCCAAAGGCAAATAAACGACCACACATTTACTATAAGAACTGTAATCGAAAAACTCTTAGACAAAGGGAAATATGGAGGACATTGGAAGGTCTAAATATAAATCCAATACCACAGAAAGTCATAAAAAGCATGTATACGACTGTATGGGGAGTTGTCAGATTAAATGGAGAAATCTCCGAGGACTTTAGAATGGAACGGAAGCCAAACAGCTGTGTTCGGTTTGTAATATATATAGACTAAATAATAAAGGATTGTAAGAACTATATATTATATTAAAAATTGTATATTTTTAGAACAGACCACGTATATTCATCTTGATTGTTTTGGTTTTACTTTTCTCTTGTTGTCGTCTATTAACTGATTACGAAAATTCTTAGAAAATCCCGAAAGGTCATTCATTTGTTTACTAATTTTCTTGTAGACCTTGACAACCACAATATGTTCTTAAAATCAAAGGTTGAGATAGATATCTATGAGGTTTCCGTTTTGTGGTTGTTAAGCTGATTTGTGTTTTGGTTTGGTTTGCTTTAGTTGGGCGATGAGAACATGTGACCGCTAATAATTAAACTTTTATCTTGGTTGGTTTGGGTTCAGGTTTCCTCAAAAATCTGCAAAATTTTTTGCAACCCCTACCCTCCTCTGAACTTCAAACCTATTCATTTATAAACTAATATTCGTGGGCCTTAACGGTGCTCTCCAAGGCGCCGGTTCACCTGCATTCCACAGCACGCCGCCAATTATCGAAAATTGCTGCCGGCCGGCGGTTCCATGCAGGAGGAAACCCCTTGAATCATTTATTGCGGAATTACTTCCGACCCTGACCTGCTTCCCGCTGCACGGCCCCAGCGCGCACGTAGCGCCTCCTTAAATAACCGGCATTAGCGAAATTGCGAAAATTCCCTGTCGCGGTGCCGAAACGGCGCGCGGGGCGGGTCCGGTTAATGACATTTTTACATTAGCCAGTTAGCCGTTTTAATCGCGCAGCGCGTTGAACTTGCCGTTTTTAGCTAACAGTGAGTGGCATGCACGGTTGTTTTGCTCTCCACTTCACGATACGAAACTGCCACAAGGGCTGGCATTTCGAAATTTGAGCATTCCTGCGATATCGTGATACAAAAATCAATGGGCTGGTGCACATCATCATGATCTTAATGCGGAATTAACTTCCGAAATAAATTTGGGTTTTGTTTCCTTTCGCTTGTCAAACGTTGAAGGATGCACCTATCATGGTGAAAACTATTTGGTAATCATCGAAATATATAGAAGTATTTGTCTTGGGGTAGTGACAGTGTATCACTACCCTAAGACAAATGCTTGACTAAGAGAATGTAAACAGAATAACGAAACTACAAAAAAAATGTTATTAGAAGTGAGGTCGGTTCTTGATGTGGTGGCTGATTTCCTCGAATGGTGGTTATGGAAACAGACAAGTTAAACAAATTAAAAAAGGGATCATCAACGTGAATTTAACCGGAAACGGGCAGTATTGCTAATGAAGAAATCAAGGTGAGACATAGACAAGAGGTGATAAGAGTGAAGACTAAAAATCAATGGCGAAATAGATTTATAAAAGAGGGGAACACTTAGAAGACGCGAAAGCGAAACAAATTAGCGGCAGGAGTGATGGAGCCATCATCTACAGGAAGCACATTATGTGCCTTTATATTAATACTGAAAAGATCTGAATTAAACAGCAGAAAAGCAAGTTTTTGCGAGTGCTAACTGCGTGGTTGCTTCATTGAAATCTTGATTGTCACTCCATCGTCGTTGTGCAATTTTTCTGTGCAATTGTTTGTCTAACTGTTCCCGGCAACACAAAATAAATTAATTAAAATTAATATTCTACGGGTCATTCAAGCGCAGTTTCGTTTTTGTTTAGTTAAGAAAAATTAATTAGCTGTTCCATAAATCTTGGACGGCTTGGTAATTAAACTACCAATTCTGCTTGAGAAGTATAGTGGATATGAGAGTGCATCAAACGTAAACCGATTTTATTTATTTATTTACAATCTGTCCCTCAGAGACATTCAATAGGCGATTTGACAGTAAGATGCATAAAAAAAATCTGGTGTGAACGTCACACGACTTTCCTTATCCTATATACCAAAGAACCCCGCAGGCTTCGTCGACGAAGCCTGATCTAGACGCCAGGCAGTCGTGTAGAACATTCCACATGTTTTGCGTACATTTAACACTACAAACAATAGAAACATTGGGAGGAATTTCCCTTGTAATCAAAATATTTAAATAATTCAAAAACGGTTAAAGTTAGAAGGCTGATTTTTTGAACCAAATTAGCAAATATAGTTGTGAATGTGGGGTGCAAGTTTCAAGGAAATCGGTTGAAGCGTCTAGGAGGAGATCGTCTCCATTGTCTCGGCCCTGCACTGCTCTCGTCCCGGAATTTGTTATTTTAAAAAAGGACGAGGCACGAGTCCAACACTAGAAAGCTGATTAAAATAAACAGTACAAGACAATAATTGACTCGTACTTAAAATTTTGCTACGTCACTGAAGGTAACCATGCGAGCTCGGCCGCACAGCCTTCGCCATTATCGCCTGCGTGCTCCCTCCTAGCGGCCAAGCGCTCCCCCCGTTCTCCCGTAGTCGGCCCGGTAGCTCTCTTAGCGCGCTGTGATTGGTCCGTTTAATTAATTTTTAATCGGCTATAACTTATTTATTTGACCTCGGATCAAAAAGTTTCATTGTAATTTTTTGTTAGTTTCGGTCTGATCTATCCGGTAATGTCAATTACCCGAAACATTTTGTGAACACCCGGTATATTAAAAATCCTGAGCTTCAATTTTCTTCGAATTCTTATTTTATTAACTTTTATTTTAAATTCATGTTTATCTCATGATAAAAAATCATTTTTATTCTCATAAATTTTTTGTATCTTCAACCGTTTAGATTCGTGACCGCTTTCCGACCAATTTTGGGACCTTGCCACCAAACAGCTCGGCCGATTTTTACCAAAAGTTTCGCACTGCGTCTCCTACCTACAAGTAACTTGCATACCAAATTTCAAGTCTCTAGCTCTTACGGTTCTCGAGATATCCTGTTTACTGACAGACCGACACACACACACACACACACCCACACACACACACACACACACACACACACACGCACACACACGCGCGCGCACACACACACACACACGAACCAATGGCTCAAACCAATGGCTCAAACCAACTTTTTTGGTGTCCTGAGGCTATAATTCGCCCAGAAATGTGAAAAACTGGGTAGGTCAAATTTCCGACGATTACATTACTTTCCTTATTATAGGATAAGGAAAGTAATAACAGAGTTATGTAGGAAACAAACAATTGAGAGATTTACTCTTTTGAGTCTAGGCTGGACTTCATCTTTCTGTAGGACTCAATAAAGGGGATTAGCATAACGAACACTATTATTTTTGTATATCGTCTGAGGGGATGTTCAAGTCACGTTGAATTAACTTCGTTTGGAACAAACCAAGAAGAGTTCACCATAGATCGTAGAACTTTGGATTGTAGTTGCTTGCCATTTACCAGAGTTCAATGACGTAACTCCATATTGACTTTATAGAGCAACATTTTGTTATCAATGGACAGTTGAGATTTTTTTTAAATCTTACGTTCCAGCTGCTTCCTTTTCGTGAAAATATGCCTCCTCCATTTCAGACGTCTGTCTGGGCGGAGTCCGGGGTAGTTTACGTGTTCGTCTTGCGGTACTTATGTGGCATTAAGCAAAACAGGTGGACAGGTACCTTTTCTTAGGGTAAAAGTCACTTGCACTGAGTTTCCGCCATTTATCGAAGCAGAGCTCTAGTTCTTACAGATGTTCCTGTAGATGGTGCTTTACCCTATCAGGTTCAAGGTGAGAAGAAAATACTGCAGTGGCGTCTGCGAAAGTGATGGGGAAGGTCGGTTTTAAAAAGCATGTATAATAATGGACCCAGCACACTACCCTATAGGTACACTTGCGTGTATTGGGAATGTCCGCATGCGACTATCTCCGTATTTGAGAAGTGTCTGTCTATTAGGCAAGACTTGAGAATTGGTGTTTTGTAATTTTAAATAAAAACTCCTGATACCACACTTTATCAAAGGCTTGTGCGAAGTCTATGAAGATGACCGAGCAATAGCGTTTGTCATTAAAGTCTTTTGTAATTTTGTCAACTGCCCGGCATCTGTTTAGTAGTGGTACGCTTTTTTCGGAAACTTAACTGATGACAGATATAAGGTTGTTATCTAAAATGATAGTAATTTCCTTAACAGCAATTTTTCGAAAACCTTGGATAATGGTGGCGGTAGACTAATTGGTCTGTACGAAGACAGATCAGTACCAAGTTTAGATGTTAAGATAATTTTAGCAATTTTCCAATGTTTTGGAAAATGCCTTAGTCGAGGTACTGCGTTGAAGAGGTAGGTGATGAACACAAACCCTTTTCTGGCAATTCTCTCAACACATGTTCTTGTTTTAGTTATGTTATAAATATGGTCTGAACTTGTGCAGGCTTGAACTTTGAGAGGAAACGAAGCTTCTAGGTGGTGTTGGATTTGTTATTCTTCTTCGAGCGTGATCTTAGGACCGTATGGTGTGAAAACTGCTCCCAAATGTTTGGCAAATGCAAGACCCTTTAATCTATTACTTCTTGTCCAGGTGTTACTTGGAAGGCGTAACGTTGTGATTGCTTTTATGACTTTCGTTGGGGACAAATGCTGTAGGTAGTTTTGAATGTCCGATAGAAATTGTTTTAGTTTAGATGTTTTACAGTTGTCTTCTTTAATCATTAAGGTGCCTGGTAGTTTGCCATTTTCTTTGCAGTTTTTTTTTCAGCGATTGTTTTCTTCACTAAGATTTTAAAATCTATGGAACCCATAGATCTGAATGTTCGATGGCGTTGTCTTTCATGCAGTCTGCTGGATGGTTTGATTAAATATTGCAGTAAATAAATATTTTTTTAGGGATATGTCGAGTGGTAGGGTTTCGTCAATTATTTCTCTGAAAATATTCCAGCCCGTATATTTGTTTCAGAGACTAGGAAGCTTCAAATGGAGGATCACATGCATTCCCATGGTTAGTAAGATTGGCGAGTGCTCACTTGCAAGGTCGAGACAAGATGCAGTATTGAATTAATTTGGATTTACTCCTTTTACGATACAAAAATCCAGTAGATCGGCCATTTTTGCTGCATGGCCAATGTGTAGGTTTACCTGTGGAGTTATAGTGAAGTCCGTTATTGATTAGTGTTTCTAATAATCCTCTTCCTTTGGTTGTGGTTCTAACATTCCGACTGCGTATGTATACTGAAAGTATTAGCGTTTTTTTCCAATCTGTTATTGCTACTTTGGTAGCTTGTAGGTGCGCTGGACTATATTGGGGTAGTTAATGGAGTTTACCAGTATTTTGCTATCTGCTGTCTCAGTGTTGTGTGGCATGTACAGAATTTTTTACGCCCTTTGAGATGAAAGGGGAATCTAAACGTAGTAGGTAAGGGTGTTTGATTCCTCCCACCGCTTCATCAGTTATTATTATGGTGTCAAAGTAAGAGATATTCTTGTCTGTTCCGCAACAGATTATTATTAAGTTTATCACGATCGAAATATTGAGCACAGTTCAGTGCCAACACCCTTAAGAAGGCTCGAGCGCACGAGTGGCATCAACAATGTTTGCGAGTTGAAAATTAAGGCCCTTCCTGTTGTCCGAGGACCAGCGTAGCTGAGAATATTCGCAATGTTCGCCGCTTTCTTGATGAATACCTATGATTAATGATTTCTGAAATTACTTTGAAGCCGGAATAAGTTATGACAGTACTCATTATCTTGTTACACGACAACGCCTGGCCAAATAAGGCTGCCCAAATTCGACAGAAAATTGAGCATTTATTCTGGACTGCACTGGAAATACGGGGCCTTCATTATGTGACGCAAACGATAAAAAATTCGTCATAATAAAACTGCGCAAGACAAACTTCCAATTTTTTTTTATTATGATGATGAATAAATGGAGTTTAATGCGTTATGTTTTCAAAATGACTACCTTTACTAGATATGGTCATTTCAGCTCTTTCCCCGAAACTCCCAATTGAGGCTTTTCTGATGTCCGCAGAAATGGCCAGAACCTCTTCTGTGATGCGATCCATGGACTGGGGTTTGTTCCGATAAACTCTATTCTTAAGAAGAAATCACATGGATTTAAATCTGAGGAATTTAGGGGACATTCGATGCCACCTTCTATTTTACGGGGGGGTGTCTAGACTTATGAGCCTCTTTCCAAAGTTTTTTGTGAGGATATCGAAGATGCCCTTAGTCTCATGGGAGATGGTTCCATCTTGCTGAAACCAGTATCGGTTGATTTGTCGTTTGTGTTTTACAATTGAAATTAATTTCTCGAGAACTTCTGGCCGATAAACTTCTTCATTCTGTGAAAAACACTGGTTCGACAATTTCATAGTGGAAAATTACACGCCATATACTAACTTCTGGGTGCAATCAATGAATTTCAAATGTGGGTTTTCGGTATTCCAATGTCGGCAATTCTGTTTGCTGACATAGCCATTTAGTTGAAAATAGAACTTATTCGTGATATGGAGGTGCTTTATGTCTAACTTTTTGGTCCGCTTTTGGAAAAGTGAATCTTTTACTAATATTGACCTCGATCGGAGGCGTTTGCAGTTGAATCTTATACGGAAATAGATTCAATTTCTTGGTGAGGATGGTGTGCATAGAGCCCACACTCACATCGAGTTGAGCTACGTCTTTAGAGACTGAAGTTGTAGGTTCTTGTTCATAAAGCTCTAAGCTTGTTCTACAGTCTCGGGAATGATCACAATGACTGGTTTGTCCGTTTTTGAGAAATTGTCATCTAGTACACCTCCTGTCTTCTCAAACTTTTCAATCAGCCTATTACAACGAGGTAAAAGAGACAATTTAATTATAGGGCAAATTTTATCATGGTATTTTTTACCATGCTGTTGTAGAGACAGGCAAGGTAGTCTGCTTCTCAAACTTGGCCTTGAAGACAACACTTCACTAGTACTTCAACCCCTCTCATAAAAGGCGGCCACAATGAAGACCCCTGTTTCGGTTGAATAGCTGGTTTTAGCTGACTCCATATTTAGTTGACCTAAAGTGTAAACAAAACTCCAAACGTTGATCAAGCTATAACTAACGTCAAACATAAAATTAGCTGAAAAGTTTGACCATGTTAATAAAAAACTTTGCGTGATATAATGAAGGTCCTGTAATTTCTGTTTAAATTTGACTTACCTGATGGAACATTAAACTGACTTGTGGTACGATCAGGAATTCTCGCTAAGATAGTTGACACTTCTACTGAAGCATCCGTTCTTTGGAGACCAGAAAAACAGTAAATGGAAAGAATTAATGAGCGAGGTAATATTTAATGGTGCGTGGTGAAAATGTCAAATTTGTTGCGCAATATCGTCGCGCCATCAGCGAATAATTCAATTTTTACATCAAAGGAATTTACGATGATCCCACAAGGACCTTCTGAAATAATTTGAGGTATTTTACCAGAAGAGAAAATAATTACGCAAAAAGCATTCAGTCACAACGATTTAAAATTGTAAAAATGACAAACAAGAGGTAAAGTTCTTGTGTGGTGGCAAAAGCGAGAGAGGAGATATTTTCAACGAACTTGTAAAGTTCGTTACTGAATTCTATGTCTGTCTATCGGTCTGTCGGTCCGTCACAAATTTTGAGATTTTTTAAAATTTGAAAATGGATTCTTATAGGAAATTTTACGCCGATTTCGAATTCGAAATTAAAAAATTTCTATGTCGAATAATTTTCGAAATATTCGACTTCGAATTTCGGGAAAATTTTCCCGAAATTCGAAATCTAAATCGAAAGGGTTTTTTAAGTTCGTTCTGGGATTGCTTACAGAGCAATCTCTTCGCCGGCCCCATGTTTTTAATTGAAAGTAGAGAGCTTTTTCACGAGAAAGGAACATTGAACTAACTGCACTATTGTGAGCTACTGACTAAATTTTTAATTTAATAGGGAGGGCACGACGTTTTGGTTTTATTCCGTCGGCGATTTTTAATTGCCCATCGCCAGCTGATTCCAGTCTGCTCGATTATTTCTCCCATTCAGTTTTGAGCTGCCCAGGCCCGCCTTTGTTGCCAGCGAGCAATCCGCCGCTACATGCGAGTGCAATTAATTCCGAGCAGCCGAGCTTAATTCATTAGCGCTTCAAAAAGCGGCAGACAGGGGAAACGGCCCTTTAATTGGTGCAATTCGAGGAAATTAACCCGGCCGCCGGCTCGTCCGCCCTCTTGGCCAGCTCAGCTCGCGTGCGTTTCACGGCTCATGAAATTTTCAGCGGCTCCGTCATTATCGACTGGCATTACGGCATTAGAAGGTGACCGCAACAATTTCATATCGATTGACTGGAAGACTGCCGTAGCCCAAATCTGATTAGGGCGATGTGTTGGGATGTTGCGGAAAGTGCTCGCAGCGAAGTAGATGGTGGGCATTGAATTCCTAACCTTATTTGGAAGGTTTTTCTGTTGTCCTTGTTTTAGTACCCTTAAAAAGTAAGGAAACTAATGAATGACTCCCTCACTTGCCATCAAACGAAATTTTTTTAACTGCTATTTGGTGGTGGCGAGGCTTTAACGCCCCGCGTGGGAAAACAGCCTTCGAACTGAAAGGTTAAGACTCTTATATGTTGGACCACCGGTCGTCACGCACCATTCCACGATACGGGACGATATGGCAAGCACCGCGCCTTAGATGACCGCATTATTACCCTCCTTATTCGAAGTGAACGCAGTACTCAATTGTTTTTAGCGACTGAGTAGGTCACTAAACGCATGATTAAACCTGGATTTGTCCACACCCCAGCTAACTTACTTTTATTTCTTCTTTATCAGTACATAATTATAACCACTAAAATATAAAGTTTCTTCTAATTTCCTTGTTATTTTTTTGTTCTCATTTTCCAATTATGTTTTACGACGTTGGGTCATCTATCCATTTTCAGTTCCTTGCTATTCTCTTAATATCGTTGATGTTTCCCCGTAGATCGTCCCTTATACTGCTATTTCTTATTCCATCTCTCTTCGTCTTTCTCAGTAATTTTCGCAGGTACTTCATTTCAGCTGTTATTTTTGATTTGTTTGTCAAGCATCATCCATGTTTTCTATCCGTAGAGTAGTGTGAGGGCATATATAGTCTTGAATAAGTGTAGCTTTGCTTTGATGCTTAGCTCTTCTTTTCCTATAATAGTGTTGTTAATGTTGTAATTATAGTCTGTTTACTTTGCTCATTTTTAATTTCTTCCTTTATACGTCCTCCTTTGTTTATTATTGTTTGAAAGTAGGCGTACTTATCCACATACCGTTCTTCTTCTATAGCAATAGGTACTTCTGCTCTTTTATCGTTTCTTCTGTAGTATTTTGATTTTATCGATGTTTATTACCATTTCCTTTATCCCAGGTTGTTTTCTTATATATAATATATATGTTATGCTGTAGTTGATCGGTATTTATAGGCTTGTAATATCGTTGTCTTGTCTGTCTGATTTCAATGATAGCAATGGATCAAGGCTGTCCCCTTGTTTTACCCCCTTATCTAATCTAAAATCTTGTAACTTTTGCCCGTTTAGCTTTACTGCTCCCATTATATTTTTGTTCTTAGTAGTTTTTGGTTTGTCTGCCATTCCTTCAGTACCCTCCATATTTGATGTTTTGATATATTATCAAACGCTGTTTTGTTATCTATGTACCTTTATCTATCATGTTCTGTATTAGTATTCTAATCGTACTTATATAGTCTTGTGGTTGGTTTCCTGGTCGGAATACAACTTGTTCTTCCTCCAGTTTGTCTTTTATTTTATTTTGTAGTCTGTTCTATAATTTTGGAGCATATTTTTAGTACTACGGGTGATAGGTATATTGCCCGGTAATTGTCACAAATAGTTGTTTCTTCTTTTTTATATATTGGAACTATTATATTTCTCTCTCAATCTTCTTTTCAACCTTCTGTGTATTAATTCTCCTCCTTTTGAGCAGTTGTGGGGCTACTTGATCTTCTCCTGGGGATTTTCCATTCCATGTAGTTGTTACAGCCATCGTTGCTTCTTCTTCTGTTATTTTATTTTCCTCTGTTGTGTTTCCATATTTTAGTGTTTCTAGTCCTTCTTCTTCTCTTTCTGTTTCGTATTGCCTTTTCTCTGTTGCCATTCAATCTTGTAATTATATTCCAGAACTGTTTCTGGGTTTCTTTGTAGTTCTTCTCTATTTTTGTGTCGAACGTTTGGCGGGATTTTCTATTCGCTTGTTTTACGGTTTCTTTTGCTTCATTCCGCTTTTGTATGTAGTTGGTTTTGTCTTGTCCTGTATTTGAATTTTTAAATGTGCTCCATGCTTCTTCTCGTTCTCTTCTTGTGGCCTCCGTAGTTTATTTGCTTGATTTTACAGTTTTCTCGGGCCGTTTCAAGTATGTCTTCCTTAAAGTTTATCATATATTTATGCTTTAGAGCTTCGACTTTGTAGGTTATCTTGTGTATGGTCTTATATTTATATAATGTATGGTTTGTTATATAGAAATCTCTTTCTAAACCGTATTTTTTTATTGTTCCGTAATCTACTTCTTTATTGTTTCTTATACGTGCTTTCCAATCCCTCATTATTACGGTGTGGCGGTTCGTATTTTGCATTTTATTTACTGTTGTTTGTAATTCTTTGTAGAATTGGTATTTGTCATTATTAATGTTTTCTGTGGGAGCATATACTTAAATTACCCCCACTGTCTCTTGAGTTTGCTGCTTTTCAATCTGTTACTTTTGTTTCTTTTTCCGTTATTTTGCGTCTTCCAGGTGTTCCCGAGTACCTGAGAGGGTATCTTTTGTCAAAGCTCTTTATTCCGTTTTCTTTTATTTTAGCTTTTCCTATTCTTAGAATGTGTACCTTATACTTTTCCATAGTTTCCGATATTTCTACTTTTTCCCCTTATGTTCTACAGAAGCTTATTTCATTTCTTGCCTGTCGTCTTCGCATATCCTATTCGTTTTCATTTCCGAGGTTCCTGTACCTTGTACTGTCTATTTTTAATTTGTAGGTTTTTTGCGTAGGGTTGTATATATGTGCTCTGAAACCTAATTGCTAATATTATATCGGATGGGGGATTGATTCAACGTCGAGCTTGGTGTTTTACGACCAGTTGTTACCCGTTCCTTGAGTAAAGGTCTTTAATAGGTGTTATCAGCCGCTCCAGTTGAACCCAGTCTTTTTGACTTATTAATTTTTTTAATTTTTATGATTTTTCCATAATTAACATTTCTCCGATTTTTACCCTTGAAACCTTAACTTTAAAGATACTTAGTTGTCTCACAATAGCTATTTGAAACCAGGACACGTCAATTTAGTCTAATAACATCAATATTTTTCAAAATGGCGAAATGATTTTACAACCTTCTTTCCCAATGATTGCCTGTTTCCAAAAAGTCGTATAAAGATTCCGTAACAAAATACATTTGAAAATTGCTGAAGCATCATTTAGACCATGGCATTCTCTAATGAGGTCATTTCTGGTTAGTTTGTCTTTCCACTTTCTTTCTAGTTGTGCTCACTCTCGCTTGGTTTGTTTCGACTGTGGTTGGCAGTTCTTTTATCACAAGATGTGAAGTTAAATTCAATTGACCTTGAATTAAGCTTTACTGTTTGTTCCATTTTTTTGTCCATTCGTTTTGCGTAGGATTATGTCATGTGAATATATGAATAGAGACGCTACGGGTCAAGCAGGAGCACTTATTACCATTCGTTGCCCCTGCTCATTATAGTGAAATCGAAAATAGCACAAAAGTAGGCAAAAGGTGAAGGCGGCCGCGCTAAATAAGCGCACCCATTGATTCTGCAGACTGCAATTGCCCGTGATTTCATGCAGCGCAGCGCTGCGCGATTTAATTTGAGCCGGGGTGGCTTCGAACTATAATTAAGCAGATAAATTGATCCGCCGGCTGCGATAAATTAGGCGAATTAAAGAGTCCGCGCGTAATACAAGACACGGACTTAATCAGTCCGAATAATTTATCATTGCAGGCTGCAAAGAGGCGTTTAATCTTGCTTAGGCGAATTCATTGTGTTAATTAATAATAAATTTCCCAATCCCGGGCGTCTCCTGCCAGCCATGCTTACGTAGGAATTTTAATTCTGGGCATGTTTGAGGCCCTGATTAATATTTGCCAATTAGGATGATACGCAGCGGTACTGCTGCCTTCAGCAATTAGATGCAGCTCAAAAACGTTGTTCTTCACTGCTAATTTAGGTTACTTCAATTAAAACGGTAGATGGGGTTAATGGGAGCTTACACCATAACAACGGAATATAATTTAATGAAACTGTAGTGAGTGTGTGTAATATAGTCTTGCTAAGTGTTACTTTCAATTCACTTTTGTAAGGTGACATTCATATTTGCTACTAACTGTAATAGTTGATCCTTACTGTCACCGCCTCTAGGACGATTGTATGGGGATGGATGTGGTATCAAAGTATTCTTTGTCATTTCAGACAGACTTTTGACGTCTCGGGTTGTTTATAACCCCTTTGAAATTTGTGGTTCTTGAACGTCTTATAACCTGATGAATGAATTATCTTATAGCAGTTATTCTGATACGAATATGTATTGTTTGTTCTAGATTTAAGGAACTCGACTAGATACATTCTATCTATTTTACCGTCTCTTGGAACCGCAAATTGTTCAGCGCATTTTTACAGCCACGAGAGCAAACCGCCATCAATATTTAGATTCGGCTGCTGTGATGAAATAGGGAGGTTGCAACATTGTGTTGTAGTTATAGAATTCCAAAAGTGAAATTGTTACTGCCAAACTTTCAGTACCTAAAAATTTAATTTTAAATAAAACAATATATAGTAATCAGTACATCGTTCTTGAGGTCATCAACCGTTTGTGGTTTGCAAAAGTAGACCTTGGATTTCAGGTAATCTTCGGACAGTTGACCCATTTGATGTTTTCCTACTGTCTTCGTAAGATTTTCACCGAATTTACAATGGGTTTTACTAATAGGAAGAATCGTAGATGATATCTGTCAAACTTTTAAATCTGGCATTCAATTAGGATCAACCTTTAGAATTAAGCTGTTTACGTAAGAGTTTATTACTCTCAAGACACAGACCGTATGCTTTAAATCATAAAAGCTCTAGTGAAGATTTCAGTAGATAAAGGCGAGACTTTAATGCCCTGTGTATGTTTACTCCCATTGCCTGATTGTCGCGCACCATCTCTGGTAGATGATTGGTCGAACTTTCCAGATCTTATTGGTTTCTCTTTGTTGTCATTAACATCTACGACATGAAGATTATTTTTTAGGAATTGAACCCAATTTCTGGTCAAGCCAATGTTATCAAAAATTTTATTCTCGTGAAAGGAGCCCTATACATCTTTAGTCTTGGAAACTGAACAATTCCCATGAGTATATGAATTCTTGTTGACCGCAGTTTACGGTTTTCCAGATTTTTGCATCGAATACATGTTTGTTTTCTCAGCTATCCGAGAAAAAAAGTTATCAGGAAAATAATTTGACAATATTGGAATTTGAGTTTGATCTTCAGGAAATTTTTTTTGGTCATCCATGTCTTTGGATGGAGTGAAATCAACAACTAGAGTATCGAAAGTGTTTTTTTTGTCAAATTATTTTTCTCTATTAATTTTGGTTGACATATCTGTACAGATAAAACTTTATCACTTGTAGCAACATTTTGTTTTCTCATTCTTCTTGATTTTCTACAGCCGAATCCTGTTCATCATTCGAACATCCGAGACAGGCAATACCAATCATGTTCCTTAACACTTTTTTAAACTTCTTATAAAATACAAGAGGTGTTATGCCATCTTCATCTTAAACAGAAGAATAATGTCCTACTAAATAAATAAAAACAATTTAAATTACCAATGTGATACATATTTTTTGGTTCAGAGGTTATATGAATGCGGCAGTGCCTGATGGTGGCGATTGCGCACGCAAAGTTTGGAATGTTATCAAAACATCCTCGTCCACCCTATTGATCCATCATTACAATAGAACACATATATTGATCAACCAATAAACATTTTAACCATAAATAATAGGTAACAATAGGTACTTAACGCTCGTTCGCAGCTATCTTGCTTCATTTTTGTTCTAAAAGAAAGAAATACCTGTAGCTAAAGACACTTCGAATTTCACAAAAGCGAATTCTAAATCCAGTGGCAAATTTTGAATTCACTGTTTTCTTTCTCTTTGTGAAGAAAGCTCAACACTCACGGTTAGTGAGTATTAGTCGCTACTGGTGGCTTAAAATGAACGTGACCAACTTTCAATTTTTATCTTGTAGTTCTCACTTCGTACTTTTAGACTACAAATTATGATTTTGGTTCCTTCGTCGGATAGTGTGCAAGAAAGGCAGTGGAGTTGTTAAATTGTAACACCTCTCGTTCATAAACGGTTATTATAAAGACCTGTTAAGGATTAAGACCTTGAACATGAAGGGTAACTGAACATCGTTCAAAAATAAGTAAGAAACAAATAAGAGATTTGTCGTACAGAATGAGCAATTAAAAAAATCGAGAAGTAGATAAGATGACAATATAGCAGAATAGCGGTAAAGGAAGCTTGAACAGGCAGTTATGGATAGAGTGATTATTGGTACAAAATAACTATTAATAGTAGCAGCTGTGTCCATAACAAAATTCTAACAAAGAGAACAGTAGTAACGCCCGAAAAAAGTAGATAAATATAAGTATTTTGAATTCTGCAATGTTCATGTCAAAAATTTTTTAATTTCTGCCATTCTTATCGTGCAACGCCAGCTATAAGTCACAAGTTTAATTTTAAAGACAGCTGTCATTACCGTCTATAATTTCAGAGTAACTGCTTTTCAATGTCGTTTCTAGAAATGGTACGTTAGACTTTTTCTACAACTTTTAATCACTCAGTTACCCGTTGTCTTCGAATCGTAGTTTCAAATACCCAAAAAGAGCGAGCAGCTCACAGGAAGCTACTACTTCGTGATAATAAGTTCAAGCGACTCCCCTCTGTTCGAGATAGCATTCTCCAACGCGAAAGACTTGCAGAATGAGGAGAACAGCCACTTCATACGCTACGTCGCTCACGCTGCTTTGGACCTGGTGGACCTGCACAAGTGGAGGGTCCACAACATGTACATGAGGTGCATCGATCGCTACAATGAGTGGTTGGTGTCCGCTTTTGTGACCGCCAGCCTCGCCCGTTTCGTGATGATCCACGACAGCAGGAACGACGACGGTATTAAGAACTTCTTCTACGAAGTTTACGAAACTTACATTAAGCATACCATGAATCCCCTCTACTTGGAGAACCAGCCGATCAAGTCGGCTGCGTTTCAGAAGAAGGTTAAAGGCTTTGCCAAGAAGTATTTGTGTAACTGAATTTCGGAAAATAAAAGTCTACTGAAAGCTCCCTTGTTTGTGTTTTATGACCTTGCATCGAACCTGGTGCTTGTGGTGGTGTGATTGATTTGCCTTTTGTGCGCAGGTGTGACGTCTCCGCATGGCCTGCCGTCGCGGCCACCACAATGGTGAAGACGTTCCAGGCCTACCTGCCACAATGCCATCGCACCTACTCGTGCATCCACTGCCGGGCGCACCTCGCCAACCACGACGAGCTCATCTCCAAGGTATGTTGGCGCGTGCCGCAGTGATTCAGAAGGTCGTGGCGCGGCACAAAGACGTTAATTTTAGCCGGGTTTTCCTCAGAGCCCGGCTGGCCGCGGCATTTCCGATCTTTGTTTGCGCGTTGGGGCCGGAGGAACCGAGGAGATGCCAGGTCGTTGTTCTCGATTCGGGCTGTTTCGTCGGGGAGCGTTTCTCTGAATTGGAACTGTAAACAGCGCCCGGAAAGCTTCTAGCGAAGATCGCGTTCGTCTTTTCGCGGAAACAGACTTATCTGGGTTATTCCAAAAGCAAACCGAAATTGAAAAATTTTGTTATTTAAGCTTGTATGCAGACGACTCCAGAGCAGCATAACTAGGCTCCGCCTCTTCGACGACCTCGCTCTTCGTAAACTCCTCCCTTTTCATTTGATTGCTAAATGTTTTGTTATGGCGTCTCAATATCACGTAACACTACTCATTGCGACCATAGTTACGAAATAGAAAATTCTACATGTGATAATATTCATGCCCTTATTGAGATATATTTTTTAGTCTCTGGAAATACTTCAATGAAAATTTTCCAGATGTGCCTTCTCCAATTAAGCTTTTCCGCCAAATGGTTTAGAAATCTTTCAATATATGTCCAAGCCATCTAATCTGTCCTCTCCTTCCACAATTACTAAAATTTTACGATTCCATTGGTCTAATTAAGCTTTTATAAATTTGTATTTTAGTTTATGTTAGTTTTTTTGTACTCCATTTGAATTCTCTCCTTGGTCTCTTCCCTGCGACCATTCTTATATATTAGTTGTGTTCTTAAGTAGTCATAAGAGCGTACCTTTTCGAATCTTCACTCCCTTAATGCTATCTATTTTTTCTCTAATACTTCATATATTTTTTTATATGCTTGTTTTTTATTCCTCTAGTTTTCACGGGGTTCTTTCTCTTCTGCGTTTTGATTTGTGTATAAAAGCTTTTTGTATTTTTATTTTTACTATTCCGTTCTACCTCGTCTTTTTTGTCTACATATCGCCTGTGTTTCTTTCTTGGTATCTTTGTAATTCTCTAAGTCTTCTTTTCTTCTGCTTTTAACCATTTGTCTCTCGCTTTGTTCTTTATGTTGATTATTTTTTGACACTTTTCTATGCCCATGTCAATCTTTGTTTTTCTGTTTCATTATTAATTTTTTTTTGTACTTTGTGCTGTCCGTTTTGCATAGTTTTTCAGTTGTCTATTTTTTGCATTCTCGTCGTTATTTTTTTCATTGTTTTTAAAATCAGTTTTTTGATTGTTCTTCATTTTCCTCCGTTTTACGATGTTGTAAGTTTTTTCTCTTTTTTATTTCTTTGGTACAGCTGGTTATTTATTGTTAGTTTCTGGTATTTAATTATTACTTCCTGTTTGTTTTTCGTCTTTGGCCATAGGTATTATTCTAGCTTGTATTTCTCTTTCATTTTTTTAAAATTATTTTCTATATAAATATTTTTTAATTTACAAAGACCCCATTTATCTAAATTTTATTTTTTTATGGTGCGTTTTAGACAGCATAGCTGAATGTTTATGTATTTCGGCTGAAGTTTTGTATGTAAAAACCATAAGACTTCTATATGGAGTGTTGCGTAAGTTCCAAGGTGAAAGGAATTTCGTTCATAAATGAAATATATATCTGTATTACTTATGAAGCGACTTTATGTATAAGCGGTCTATTTAGTTGCTCGTATTTATTGCTTGTTGTCCTTGTTGATTTCTTTGCTATTGTAGGTAATTTCATGTTCTCCCTGTTATTTAGACAGCAATTTAATTTTGATATTTTGTGGATATCTTAGGAGTTTCTCTTCTCCCTGTGAAATCTAAGCCTAGATTAGACTCAATCTGGACTTAAAGGAAAATCATTAGTTGTAGATATTGGACTAATAAAGGGCATTAAAAAATTTAGAATAATCTATGGTCTGTTGTCACTTCCCTTACTCCCGGTAGGAATGTTGTAGTTGGGAAATCGAGCAAATTTTTGCGCACGGAAAGAGGATTACGAGGCCGTCGGTGGTTTGAAGGTAGTGTAGTGTACCATTTTGTCCCTAGGGGTAGTTAAAATTTCTATTGGGGTAATAAATTATACAAACAAAATGGCGCCCCAAGTTCGGACAATTTTTCCAGATCTCGGAAACCGTAAGTGATAGAGAGATGTGGCTTTACAATCACTAGCTGTTTCAAATTAACTAAAGGGGATTACCCGTTCTGTCGACAAAAATACAGAGTGCGCTATAAACACATTCCACTGTTTAAATAAATTACTCTAAAATACTTTGGCTTGGTTAACCTCCTAACAGGTCGAGTACTCTCACCATTTCTTGAATTCTTTGTAGATATATTGAAGGAGTTCTTCAATGTAAATTCTAACTTAATTTATAGTTAGAGTAAGCTCAATCTGGATTCTAAAGCAAAACCGATATCCGGAGACATAAATTTCAAACATGAGCCAAAACGTAGAATTGATAAAGGAGGTTGAAGTTGGACAATCGAGCAAAAATTTTGATTTTCGACGATAACTTCCGAATGGAGAGAGGATGATGAGACTTTTAATGGTTCTTCGCTAATGTAGGGTGTCATATTTTTTAGGAGAAGTACGGTCGAACTTTAGCGGTAAACTATATCACTAAAACGGTGCCTGAAGTATGAAAAACAATTCTGGATCTCAATCTGGGCTCTAAATTAAAAGCAGTTTTTGCAAATATTGATTTTATTTGCAAGTCAAAATGTAGATCCCATAGAGGGGGTTGTAGTTGGAATATTTCTATTTTATCAATTATATCTTCTTGTTTAGGGGTAGCCCGGTCGGTCGCACAAAAATGTCATATTGAAAGTGGACTAGACGTGGTTTTTACCACGTTGTAGTATGTACATACCATACATTTTTTTTTTTGTTTAGAGGGTGTCAAAACTCAATATATTATTATAATTTATATCCTCCTAGCGATAACAAATACAGCATTAAGACTTTTTTCTTTTAATACCACTTGCCGAATGCTATCTTATAAACAGAAAAGTTTCTTTGTGTAATATACAGGGTGTTCATTAAATATTTATACTTGAAAACGCTCTAAACAGAATGCTAGAACCCTCAACACATTGTAGCTCGTTTTCATTACGGCGTGAGTCTTATATGACTATGTCAAAAAGATTAAAAAACTATGTCTAGTTTACTGCCTATGTCGACCTGTTCGTAGCCTAATTATTTGAATTATATACTATTTTCTTATTTTCACGCGCCTATCCATAATAACCGTAGTTCTAAAGCTTTTATCATCAACATTAGTCATAAATTGCTTTTATTTTTGCGCCCGTTATCTCATCGTTCAGATAAAATAAATTGCGCATTTTAATGTGAAAAACGCCTAGACGTTACTTGCGATAACAAAAACAATAACATTATGGTATTCCAAGAACAGATCGGAAGGCAAGGTCGCAATCGGCAGATAAGGCTGTTTCCAGATAATATTCGGCTAAGTAAAATCCAGAGAGTAATGCTTTTATTACTTTCTGCTGTAACTGAACCACTCCATTTCCCTTTCTAGCCCCAGAGTTGCTGTAGATGTTCTTATAAAGCTTGATCTCTGTTGGTATTGATTCCTGGAATGTATTTCTAGAAAAACGCAAAATATATTAAATGTTCAGGAACAATTACAGCATGTTCACGAAGTCATGCTGCTTCAAAAATACAACGGTGTGTTGTAATTTTAAAAGAAAAATAATCTTTAACGTGGTAGGAAAATTCATTCAACTTTCGCTCTTATTTTGGAGAAAAGTTCCGCTGTATGAAGCGCTGTAATTGATTCGGTTGTACGTCATCCGGGCCTTTGCATTTTCAGCGCCAGGAAATAGCGCACCCTGGTGTTTCCATGATCATTTGCGATGAGTTTCTATGAAAGGTGGCGTTCCATTAAATTCAGTCTAAATAGTTGTCGGCACGTGCAAGGATATTGGTTTCGTCTGTGCAATTTCCTTAGTTTGTTGTCTCGAGGAGTGCGTTAACGAGTCCAAGATTGTCGGCTGCGTGGTATGATAACCGGATTATTCATCGATAACGTGAGGTATTTATAGTGAAGGTATTTCGAGGATGAGTGTCGTTATTCCATTTCTTAAGGATCGCAATTAAATTCTGTTTGCTTGATTTAATATGGTCAAATGAAATAAATTTTAATTACCCCCTCCTAGTCGATGTGAATACATTATCCAAATGCTGTCGATTTTTGTGTACTTGTGTTTATTTTACGAGGTTTGTATAAAAATATTCACATGCGTTTTTCACTGTTTCAAGTAAGCTACGGTTTCTTTCTTCCAATTTATTTGCATTTTTTGTCTCGTTTGCTTTCTCTACATCTTCCGACTGGAAACGGGTTACTTAAATGCATATTTAATCTTGTTGGATAAGAAAAGTTCCTAGGTTCTTGTACCCTAGGAGAAATCGCTTGCGTATTGCGTGCTCAGCAGTTTCCAAAAGGTGTTCAATCCTTCATGGGCAGGTGGGTTCGATTGCCTAACTTTTAAGTATCCAATTGGCATGAGAAACCCCCAGAAAACATCAATTTGAATTTTGTTTTTTTGTTTTTTTTTGTCTTATATTTTGTTTTAATTTGGCGAACTGGTGTATCTCTACCGAATGGATTGCTGCTGTATTCCGTCTTAGAAAAAAAATCAATTCGTTTATTTTATAATCAAACTTCGTATATCCACAAAATTTATTTGCAGTAAACAACTGTTTAGTGTTCACCCGTTTTGCTTGGAGGTTTTTTAATAACTCTCTGATATTTATAATTTGCCGTTGTTTTAACTGCAAATTGTGTTAAAGCAGGAAATGTACAAGGCTCTTTCGTGCAGTAAAATGTAACGATCAGCAAAGTGTACTATAGAAAGGAAATAAGATGAAAGGAATAATCATGGATTATATTTTAGTCGTTGATTTAGCATTTGAAGTTTGACTGTTGCATTTTATGTATGTCTTATTTAGGAATATAGATGTTAAATTGATATAAATGCATATCGTTCTATTTTATCACTTGCATCTGTGCTTTGCATAATTGTTATTTTATTTGTAAAAATTTCTGCCTTTGGTATTTACAATCATCTTGAATGTTGCCTCTCTGCCTATTTATATTCACATAGATATTATAAACTTACAGAGGTTTTTTGATTGTTATCAACAGTAGTTAAATTTTCTATAGTTAAACTCTTCTGACGTTTGATTTGGCATCCTTTTTTGCAAGACTTTTCTATATTCATTTTCTTGAATTTTTTTTGCCACCAATTTTTTTCTCTATCATCTTTTCTGTAAATTCTCCGACCTCTTTGAAGGAATTTTACTTATTTCCCATAAGCAAATGTCAACTTCGTGTGTCATTTTCATTTAATGGTGGCATGTAGCGAAATAGTACTAAGCGGAAATTTGTTCGGTTTTCAGCAGGAGCATCGCTATCAAAAACTACAGTTTCGAAAATTATGTCGGCATTAAAAATCATACAGAATGAATGTAGGCGATGAATTCAAACTAACAGAAGTTCGTTACGCTTTGAAGAGGATCGTTACGGAAATAATATAAAACTACTGCCGCTCAGGCAACAACAGAACTGAATGCACTCTTTTTAGATCATCTATGTGCTTCGAGAGTTCCCTAAAGCAATGTTTATAGAAGGGCTGCAATAACGAAGCCTCTTGTTACGGCAAGTAACTCTAAAAACCTCAAGCTATGGTGCAGTGACCATAAAAATTGCGCATGAAGCAACTGAAAGCGAGTAATATAATTATGCGAGTTCTCCTTAACTCGAAACAGTGAGATCAAGTAGACTAAGAAGAAAAGAAGTCTAGGTATGAAAAACACTCAAAGAAACCTTATATTCCGGATTGTATGGTGACTATGTCCAAATTTTGGGTAATTAAATACATCATATTATTGAAATTTTATTTTTTTTAACAATAGGCAGTTCTTCAAGACAACTCCCTTATTTACAGGACAAGAATTGTTTAACCGTAGTTTGAAGAATAGGAGGATGACGTCAGACATCTTCTTTAGTCAGCATGACCGTTAGATCTGAACATAATACAAGCGTTTTTATTATTTTGTCCAGCTCCTGTAATTTAAAGTGACGAAAAACAAACACAAAACATTAAAAAACGTTAATTCTAATAAAATTTGTCAACTCCTCTATATGTTTTTTTAGCAAATTATTTGAAGAGTAAAGAGATGATATTCTGGTCAGCAGTAAATAAGCGAAGTTTGGTTCAATCTACATTATCATCGTTTCGTTTCAAGGACGTTATTCTATATTTTATTCAAGTATCTGGGTAATAACTCAACAACATAAGGTGTAGGTGGTGTGGATCGGAGAGATATATGTAACCAAGGTATTGTGGGATAGTGAAGGTTAAAATAATAGCAAAAAACGAATATCTTACAAACTTTTGCATTTTGTGTTTTGATTAAAAAAGATCGTTATGTGTGATTTGATGAGTTTGAGAGTTTGAACTTATAGTTGCTATTGAGTATTTAAATATCTACATTCTACAGTAACGAGTCTCCCCTCTTCTCATTTATCTCATAAATATAACTTTTTTGTCTTTGGGCATTCCGAAAGCTCGTGTCCCTAGCAAAAATATCAACAGTTCAAAACAATTTTGCGAACCACATAGGGACAATGATCTTTTCTATGATTATTGCACCGAGATCCATTCGATTTTTTATGATTAATAGACTTGGATCACTTTACTCGTGATTCAAAACTGCCACCTTTGGCTTTTTTTATGGTCGACAAGTCACTTTTAGAGTTTCATTGTTTATAAAGCTAATATGTTGCGTAGTATATGAATTGCACCCAAAATATGTTTCCATTGTGTAGAAAATCTTTTAATTGTTAACTGTCGGCATACATTTTACACAAAGGACGTACTAAGAAAATTTTTGGTGCGAGTCACGATGAAATCTTTCACTTGATATCTTATTGTCTTTACTAAATAATGAAACTGCAATTAAAAAAGTTATTGGAAAATTGGTCAGAGCTTCTTTAGATCTTTTGAGAAATTACCGATTTTTATTTACTTAAACTAAAGAAGAAAAATTCAATTGTCACTAACTTCGTCACTATTTTAGTATTAAAATTCATGTTATGGTCTCATATTTATTTGCTCTTAAGTAATGTTTTACGAGAATTATTCTTCGTGTTAGTTGGTTGTGTTCAGGTTTGAACGATAAAACATTGACTATTGCATCTCCTGATTTGTGGAGTACAATTAATCTGTCTTATTGTTGAAATTCGTCGAGATGTTAAATAGCAAATTATATTATATTAAATAAAACATCTGTTGACTTTATCAAGGTTTTCTGAGTTAAAAGAAATTTAATAAAATTATAAATAAACTATTTAACCTCTATGTTATCCTTCTTTTCAACAAAACAGCAGGCTCCGAACATGCTAACAATGCTAATAAACAAACAAAATAAATGATATATTTCGCAGAATAGGTTAATGGAACGGCAATGGTTTCCCAAAACAAAACTTCGCCAGATTTCCAGAAAAATCATACTTGAAAATTCCAAACCACCAAATCTATTCTGACTAAACCGCACACTAGTAATGAGGACCGACTGCTTCACTGTCACATCTACCGGGATGCTCAGCTTATCATACGAATTCTCTGTCGCGACTGTATACTGCCCTAGGCACCACATTAAAAAAGAAGACTTTGAACAGTTTCTCCATACATTGGGACCCAATTCATTATTGGAGAAGAAATGAATAAATACAACACCCTGTCAACGGGAACTCTACATACTGGCCAGCCAACTCCCAACAAAATTCCTGGTCATCAATAAAATACCGAAAAAAATAGATATTTCAGATCATTCATCAATCATAGGATGCGTTATAAATATAAGGAGACTCCTAAATAATACGCATTTCAACAGCCAGGACGAACCAAGAGCGATAAGGAAAAAGCAGATCTGCTTGCCGAACATTTCACAGGTGTATTTTAACCGCAAGATAGCTTTGACGAAGCAGTCTTACAAAACTTAGGACTAACCGCAATAACTTCTATATCCATACCACTCCAAAAGAATTTAAAAATGAGACACAGCGACCAAATGTTAAGACGTCATAAGAACTGAATCAAATTACACCCAGAATGATAAGTGAACTACAAAAAAAAGGAATGGTTCTACTTATCTACTTATCTACTTCTCAGTCCTGTACTACAGCTTTCGAACAGACTGAAATAATATCCATTACCAAAGCAGGCGAAGATTCTAAGTAAGCGTCAGCTTATTCGGCGACCTCAAAGCTGCTCGAAGGTCATATTCAACAAACAGTATCACCGCATCATACGTGCAATAAATACTGCCCTAGAGGAAAAAGCTTATTGCATAGACGTGCTTCTAGATGTTAACCAGGCTTTCGATAAGGTTTGCCATAAGGAACCAACCCCTACCAGCGCAATACTACAAACTATTCGAACCGTACTAAGTAACCGACAATTTACAACAAAGGTCAATGATCTAATCTTGGTAACGTAGGATTTGCAATCAGGCGTACTTCAGAAAAGTGTCTTGGGATCTTTCCTCTATATATTGTACACCTCCTACATATCAACAATAGTGCACCCAACTATGGGAATGTTTGCGATGACACGATCATTCTTGCGAATCATATAGACCTAACCATAGCATCACTTTACGTACAAAACCACAACCAACTCGAAGACCGGTTAAAAAAATTGAAAAAGTCAATGGTACAAAATCAACCCACGAATCATTATCAAAGGAGCAAAGTTTACCAGTCCACTTAAACAATATTGAGCTACTTCAGTCAGCTACTATGAAATACAATTATTTAGTGGGAATATATAATTAAAAAGAAACAAATAGAACTGAGATAAAAAATCTAAGCTTGTTAAATCACATCTACCTCTAGATACTCATATACAAAGTCATCGTTTGGACCTACGGAGTCGAAGTGTAGGGCTGTACCAACAAATCGCATACAGTTATCATGCAAACGTGTCAATTCAAAATCCCAAGAACAATAGCATACACACTGTGGTACATAACCAACTAAGTGGTACCCGAAGATCTTAGCATCCCGTTTATAAGAACTGTCATACACGAAAGAACATTGAAATACCTTGAAAAAATAACAACCCACGACAATATATTGCTGAATCAGCTATCCCACCGCCAAGTTGCGAAAAGACTGAAGAAATGTTAGCCCACTGATTTGCAGTGAAGTGTACCAATCACTGTATGGGCCCTCATCGTGCAGATCTTCCTTCCAAGACCCCAAATCATCAAATTAGCTGATTTTAAGTATAACAAAGGGGTTAAAAATTCCAAACCTTTATTCTGTGAGACAGCCCCTGACAGAGTCTCTAATGGTGTACGTACAGACCAGAATTGTTTCAAAGGAGCCGCAACCCAAAAGCACGCATCGACATTGCTCCCCTCTCCCTAAATTTTTTGCTCACGAATGTCGATTTCCAGGTGCTTTTCGGTAACCAATGTTGTGGGCTTTTAAACATCGTTTTCGAACTTTATAAATTTGCATTGGCTTCCTGATCCGGGAAAAAGATAGAACATGTTGGGACTTATACTTCGACCACTTACCTGTTATAGCTACACTAAGCATTTCCATAATCGAAACGGACATACAATAAAATTATTTTAACAATAGAACCGCCTGGGGGCTACCACAGGATGACCTAGAATAAACAGTCCTCAATGTTACTAAATCGATCCAAGACTCCGTCTGGGAAGCTCCCTCCGAAATTCCAACCAAAAGAAGAAAAGAACGATGTCCAATGTTGATAAAATAAAAAGTCACTAAAAAAGAAGATTAACAAGAATTTGGTACTCCACGCATGATTTATCAGATAGAAAAAAAGGTACAGCCAAGCCGCTTCAGGTATCAAAAAAGTAATAAAAGAGCAAAAGAACGACACCCTTCAAGAGTATTTAGAAAACCTGGTGTTACAGCCGATTTCGACTATTCTCTCGGGAAAGTCACTAGAAATATAAAAAAACAACGGAAACCTATTCCCCCAATACAAAAAAATGGGCAGATCCTGGGCACGTTCAAATAAAGAAAAGATCGAACAATTTGCTAATCATCTTCAAACTATTTTTCAGCCCCAAACGAGGAACAAGGGGTAATAAAAGGACTAGAAACACCAAATCTATTCACATCTAGCTAAATCAAAGCAGCAAAAAGTCCTCGGGATACGATCATGAATTCAAAGAACTTCCGCGTAAAGGCATAGTCATGCTAATTATATATAGAGAAGTGCTGAGATTAGCGTATTCCAGCTTAGTGGGAAGTACACAGATGATTCTTATTCCAAAAACTGACAAACCTCAAAACTAGGTCTCCTCTTAGAACAAACGTAAATAGCTAGGCTTCGAGTTCAGCAAACATTACTAACTGCTTGGTCGTAGATCAAAGTGAACATTTCTTAGTGAGTTGTTGGTATATAAAGTAGCATTCAAACCAATATGGGCGTATGGTTTTTAACCATCCACGTAATAGAGCGGTTCCAAAACAAAGTACTTCGCACAATACTTTGTAATAACGTAGACATCTTAAACGACCTAAAAGTAAACAGTGAGAGTGGAAATTAATAAATACAGTGAAAAATACTTAAACAGCCTATCTTCCCATCAAAATGTCTATGCAGTGAATTTGCTTGACAACTATCGACAAACCTATAGACTAAAAAAGTTGAAACATTTAGATTTGCTATATAAATGTTTATAGAATTGCTCTCATTAATTTATGTGTCTTAGCAAGCAACCAATAAGTTGTATTCATAATAATGCTACCCTTATGCCATTATCATGTCATGTGGCTTACGCTTTGCTGATTGTATTTATTAATTAGAAATAAATATTTAAAAAATAAATAATTATACGTCAATTGTTACCTGTTTGGCAAGTTTTTTTTAAAAAAATAATAATATTGCTTGATCGTCTTTTTTGATGTTGCTTCTCTGTTTCCTCAATAGGTAATTCATCCACATCTTTTGTTTCGTAGTATTTGGGGTGGTGACATAGGAACACCGCTTCAAATCTCTTTGGAAAAACAGCAATGATTGTATTGTATGAGACCACCAGTATTTTTTCCATTGGTCTTTCGTAAAGTACCTAAAGTGTGATCATGTGTTTTAAAGATTTATCTCTTAACTTCTTCAGAATATCTGGTTTTTGGCACTGTTCTATAATGTGTACTTCCTATTTCCTTATTGTTGTTACTGCCATTGAAGAAGTTTCATTTCACATTTTCGAAACCATCTCATGGTGGTTGGCGAATACGCTAGACTTATCGTTAGATTCCGTATCTTACGCAACGTGTCCAAGATTGACCTTTTGCAGCGTCGTCCTTCAGCAACATATTTAGAAAGTTAATCAAGGAGGCGTTTCAGCCTTTCTATGCAAATGAGCGTTTTGCTACTTTCCCATTTCTTTCAAGGATGGAGACCCAGGCACGCCACGGCAGGGAACGGAACGGTTCCGTTTGTACTCGGCGTTTTCCCAGGTACTGCCGGCATGAATCGCGCTGATTTATCTCACGACCCATAGCCAGCTGCGAGAATGGGCGCCGAAGGCCTGTTACGAAACGTACCGGAGCATTCGATGATAATGAGCTTTCTTCGATTCGCGCCCGCTTTGTTCTTATCCAACAATAGTCCACGACAAGGACACAATGGAGCGAAACGAGGGCAGGCCGTTTTTCGAGCGGCCGGCGCTGATGCAAGAGTGCCGCGGTGCCGCAGACCTGTTGAGCAATGCCTGCGCCTATATTTTCCAGCCAATTCGCGAGAGCAGAGCCAATTGCTGCTATGGGAATTAATTGCGCGGCCGCGCCTGCCGGAACCAGCTAAGGTGGAAGAAAGCCGCCGTAGGACGCGGGTTCGCCCCAGCTTTCTTTCGGCGACGCTCTTCGAGAGGGAAAGTGGTCGATATTGTATTTAAATACGACCTTGTTTGGATATTAATTTGGTCGCAAGGCTGGCGCGCGCGAGAATCCTTGCAACATAACCGAAGAACCTGGCTCTTTTCACAATTTTGACCGAATCGGCCTTTGCTTTTTCACCCAACTTCCGATCGCAACATTGACCGTAAATTACCGCTCTCGACATCTCAAGTTGTAAACGGTTTCGTAACATAAAAAGTACATCCGCTGTTTGTTATGTGGGAGGGCTGGCTTTATGCAATCTACCTGGCGGAATTTGAATGTAACTTGCACCATTCACCTTATAGCCCAGATCTAGCCTGGTATTGTTTTTAGGGTAATTTAATCAATCTAGCTGATTAGGTAGTTTGCAGAAAGCCCTTCCCGTATGTGGATACGCGGCACCATTGCGTGGCCGCTTTTCCAAAGAAATCGAATTTCACCCAAATCTCTGGCAGTTTCGTGATATAAAACCGTATGTTTCTTTTTCAGTCATTCCAGGGCAGTCAAGGACGCGCGTATTTGTTCAACTCTGTGTAAGTGATTTTCGAACATAAACTATGCCGAATCGATAGCTGACTACATCTTAACAGCCTGTTGTCACTGAGGAGTCCTTTGTCGGCTCATTGCTTTGTAAACTTGCGGCTGCTGCTACATGTTTTGGTATTCATGGCGACTGATGTACGGATCAGCTTCGATTTGGGCTATTCGAGTGGAAGATGCTGCAGTGATGCTGATCGCTTCATTCTTGCAGGGTGAATGTCGGTTGCGGTCCAGCGGAAGAAAGAGTTCTTCTGACTGGTCTCCATGCCGTAGCAGATATCTACTGCGAATGCTGCAAAACCACCCTCGGCTGGAAATATGTAAGTTCTAGATTATAGGAGCTCCTAGTAACAAAGAAGCAGTTGAAACGGCGTATTTGACTCAACTTCCAATAGGTCAAGTCATTCTGGAGCTGATAAAACTATAGATAAACAAAATTTTTTGATTTTCAGTTTTATCCTAATTTACTTTAACTGTTCTTGAATTGTTATATAGATAGTCAGACAAACAGACGAACAGACAGGTAGGCAGACAAATGGGCAGGTAGATACAGATTGACGGTTGCATATAGACAGATAGACAATCAGACATACAGATAGTCAGATACAGGTAGACAGAGAGACACAGACAGATAAATAGACATGTAGGTAGATAAATAGCCAGGTGGACACAGATAGATAGACGCATATAGACAAATAGACAGTCAGATAGCTAGACATAGACAAACCGAGAAATACGGACAGACTGATAAAGAGATAAACAGACAGGTAGACATATAAATGGGTAGATAGGGACACATAGATAGATATACGCATATAAACACAGAGACAGTCAGGCAAACAAATAGACAGACAGATAAACAGACAGACAGTCAGATAGTTAGACACATGTAGATAGATAGACAGATAAACAGACATGTAGGCAGATAAATAGACGCATGTAGACAAATAGACACATACATACCGATAGTCAGACAGACATGTGGACAGACTAATTAGCAGACAGACACACATAGATATTTAGACGCATATAGACCGAGAGGCAGTCAGACAGTCATAAAGATAGTCAGGTAGACAGATAGACCAACAGACAGATATGTAGCCAGAAAAATAAGCAGGTAGACACAGATAGATAGACGCATATAGACAAGTGGATAGTCAGACAAAAAGACAGATAGGCAAATAGACACAGGTAGACGTATAGACATAGACAAACCGATAGACAGACAAACAGCCAGGTAGGCAGACAAATGGGCAGATAGTCGTACATAGAGGGATAGACGCATATAGACAGAGAGAGACAGTCAGACAGACAGACTGTCAGATAGATATTCAGATAGTCAGGCACATGTAGATAGACAAATAGATAGACATATAGGCAGACAAGCAGGTAGATAGACACAGATAGCTAGACGCATATAAACAGAGAGATAGTCGGACAAACAGATAGCTAGTCAAACAGATAGCCAGACATAGGTAGACAGACAGACATATAGTCAAATGTACAGTCAGGTAGACAGATAGATCACCACATTGTAGTTTGTACTAAAATGGCACGTATTTTACCTTAATCTAAATGCATTATATATGATGCGCCAAAAACTCAATATATCAAATCTTATATATTATAATTTATGTTTTCTGGACAACAATAGATGCAATATTCGGACTTCTTCCATTTGATACCACCTGCCGAATGTTATATAAGAAAACAGATTATTTTTACTATCAAAAAAGGAAACTCGAATACTTTGGCCATATTAATAGATGCTCAAACGCAAAGACTCAAAAGACTTAACCCGCTCGATCCTACCGCATAGATTTTAGTGCTATTTAAGTTACATTAAGTGTCTTAATTAACTTACATGTAGTGTAACAATCAAATTAATTAAGTAATCGCAGGAGGGTCGTCATTGGGCGACTTCTCCAACACTGCTCAATACGATCAACATAATTACTTATTGTCAGATGTAATTGACAGATTGTAATTAACTAATAAATACATAAAAAAAATATTAATAGAGGGGAAAAGTGTAGAATATTACAAGTAATAATGCAAGGCAAGATTAAAGGTAAAAGAGCAGTGGGACGACGTAGAACAGTATGGATGAGAAATTTGGGGGAACGGTTTGGTTGCACTTCTTTCACTTGTTCCGAACAGCAGCGCCAAAAATAAAAATTGCCATAATGATAGTTAACCTCCGGAGGGAGATGACACTTTAAGGAGAAGAAGAAGAAGCCAAATTCTATCTTTGAAGCCAAAATTTCTTTGTACTATATAACATACAACGTGTTCACTAAATACTCATATTTGATAGACAGACAGACATATAGACTTACAGATGTACAGGCAAATAGGCTTAAATAGATAGCCAGACACTAAGATAGTGAATATAAATTTGAAACTTTAGCCAAAATGTAAATCTGATAGAGGGGGTTGAAGTTGTATAATAGAGTAAAAGCTTCGGTTTTCGACGATATTTTACTAACCGACAGAGATAGAATAGTGGGAATTTTAGTGGTTTGTAGCTAGTATAAGGCATTTTTTCTAGGGCTATTTTGGCCAAACTTCTTTATCATCGCTTAGCTTGGCTCAAACCTAGCTAAACGGTAAAAAAGCCGGTAAAGAATACAGGGTGCGCCAAAAACGCATTTGAATATTACTCGAAAGTACTCCAGCTTGGCTAATCTCCTAACAGATCTAACACTCAATGATTTTTGATATTGTAGATATCTTGAAAGAGTTCCTCCCTACAAAGTCTAACTAAAACCTGTGTCTAGATTAGACTCAATTTAGATTCTTAACGCAAAACCGATTTTTGCATATATTGATTTCAAACCAACGTCAATATGTCTTTTTTCGAGAGGTAGTCCGGTCTCCCTTATATACGAGGTGTTTGCAAAACAATTATGTTTGAAAGTAGACTAGATATGGCCTGTACCATTCACCACGTTCAAATGCATTACATAAGGTACGCCAAAAACTCAGTATATCAAATTTTATATATTATTATAATTTGTTTTTCGTGCAACAATAGATACAGCACTGGGAGTTCTTCTATTTGATACCACCTGCCGAATGCTGTCTTTCAAGTGAAAGATTCTTTGTATAATATACAGCGTGTTCACTAAATACTCATATTTAATAGACCGATAGTTAGACAAATAGACAGACAGACAACTAGACAGGTAGGCAAGCACGTATTAAAACATAAGGTCAAAGATGCTTTTAATGCTCATCTGCATTTTTGTTTTAATGAGATCGGCAATTATACAACAGCGCAAAGAAACGTGAAACTGTAGCCTCTCCTGGCTGCTTTAATTTATCTTGCAACTAAATAATTAAAGACATAATCAGGCCGAAGTTGCGTTAGGAAACTTTTATTCGAAAAATTACAGAACTTTTAAAAGCAAATCTGCTTCTACATAATTAAGGAAGGAGTTTTAGAAACGTTATTACGCAGTACAAGGGGATAACGTAAAAATTGTAAAATCAGTTTTTTTAACTTGTGGACTGTAAAATAAAAAATTTAATTGGGTTGTTTCAGACCTTCTAATTCTGGTTCTAGGTGAATTTAATTTTTAATAATCAATGTACGAGGTGCATTTAGAAACTTACGCGAGGGTTGCGGTGGATTCGTAATTTTTAAGTCGCTTGATCCGGCCGCTCTTTTTCTTGCTAGCCTATTGGTGCATGCTACCGCCAGATTAAGCAAGCTCGTGTGCATTCAGCCAATTGAGGTGAAAGCAATTTTCGTGGGTAGCTAATCCGCGCCTGTGCTGCATAAGTTACAGCCCCCTCATCTGCCATTAAGTTTCATTAAAGTCAACTTGCTGTGCCGCAAGTGAAATTGATTTTTAATTTTATATCAACCGCGTTTTTGGGAAGCCTTCCGGCGTTTTCGGTGTGGATGTCGGTAAAAGTAACGAAACTTTTGTATATTAAAAAATGTGGGGCCAGGTGGCAACCTGTTGTTTGTGAACTTCCCTCTTCATGCGTAGATTTTCAATAGCCACTTCACTCTTGTCGGCTCTCTGGTAGGACTTACTTTCAGGGGCCGCAACCAACGACGCCTATGCAGTCAGGACAGCTCAAGGTATTTAGCAAATCCGGCGCGGTGAGACGAGGGTCAGGATTGGAACCCCTAGAACGTCAAGTCTGAGGCTTAGCACTATCAAGAATTTAGTCGTGCAGCCTGCACCTCCAATTCCTCTAATAAACAGTGTGTCTGTTGGATAGCAATTTCTATAACAATGTGGGCGAACCTCATGAGGGATGCACGAGGGTGGTGCAATCGAGCTGAAGTTGTAGCGAAAATCGCGTAGTGCAATTGTACTTGGAAAGTGGGTCGGGCAGTTTCGATTGCTACAACGTGGGAACTTGCTCGGGGAAGGTGTGACAACACTCCCTGAGTTATTCGCTAATTAATTACTAATTTGATTATTCTGCTCGATAACCCACATACCTTGCGTCATATTAGGAGTGAAATATCCTTAAAATGTACAGATCGTTCCATACTGCTGTTAGGTTTTTTACTATAAAGCCAATAATGTATACGGTTTCTAGATCATTACAACTATTTTTTCTTTATTGTCTTTTATGGTGGAAGTGTAGATAACTTGCTGCCCCTATATCATTTCCTAGTCTTACGTAAGCGGGGTGTAAAGTTTCAGGTCGTCCCGGGATTTTAAAAAAGACAAAACACATCTCTTTAAAGACTTGGTAGAATAGTAAATAACGTGCAGCCATTAATGAATTATTAGGTTAGGTTTGAGAAAAAAGATTACCCTAAGTATATTGCACGAGTATGAAAGCGAAAACGCACGGGACAGTAACTTAATTTTTATAAGATTTTCTTCTGAGTATGTCCGCCGCAGTTGTGGACGAAACGTTAAGAGTTTCTAAACTCCGACCACACGGTGCACCTAAGTAGACATTTTTCTTCTTCCACATAAGTGAAGTAATGTTGTAGGGATTTGAAGAGTTGATCATTTGAAGGAACCAAGCCTTCCGAATATATTGGGTGTGTTAAAATCTTCCACCTTAGATCGATCCTTTCTAAAATTGTTTTGGCGGTATATGGTCGCGTCTTTTCCTAAACCGCGTCACCACACACATCAGTTGCTACTGCTAACGGGCGGGGGTTACCCTTTCACCATGTGGAAGCAACTAATTTATGGACACGACACCCCACTAATCCCACCATACGCGCAGCAATATCTTCTTGGTGTGTATATTAGGTTGTGCGGTACTGCTCTACGGTTCGTCTTTTTGTTTTTTATAGTCCATTTTTGGTTTCATTTGGTGGTAGAAATTTTTCTTCTTTATTTTTGAGACCAACGACGAGCAATATCATAGAATCTACTCTTTGTTTCAACTGACTCAATGACTTTCTTTGTGAATTCTCCCCAGCTGTTTAACGAGCTCCTTGGAGATGTCTGATTATGTACGACAGCAACATTCTTTCAGAAGTTGTTACAGTTTCTCATCTTTGATGTTCAGTGTCAGATAGGTCAAAATTTCTACTTTTTCCGAGTATCATGGAAAATAGCATATTCTGTACTATTTATGGAAATGCCTCGTACTCTGTACGCATTATGTTTGAAATGAAAATTCTTGTCTACCTAATGCTTTTTTGTTTTTTAGAATTTTTTCTTACTCTACATAAAACTTTTGCTAGAACATCTAGCTCATTAATGGAACTAGCGAACAATAATTATCCAAGATTAAGACCTCACGTTCATAGTTTCTGTTAAAATTAATTTTTTTATTGGGATAATATTGTTGAAATTACTCTTATTTATTAGCTTAGTCGATGTATTTGAATTCTATACCTGGAAATATTTATTGTTGTAGTTTACGCTGTTTTTCCCATTAAATGTTAATCTTTTATATATTTTGCGGTTTTACAAGGTCTCTTACTGTCTTTATTATCTTAGAGTTATTGTAGTTTGAAGTACTTCTATGCTATCATAAAGAACATATCGTATCTAATAAACGTTACTTTTTCCAGAGAAAAATTTGTTGTCTTCATTATCGTAAATCATTTTGTAATAGTTTGTTTATAAATGTTTTATTGTGAATCATACTTATAGCAATATGAGATTTTATTACTAAATTCAGGCTCGCGATACTTTGTCATTACCAAGAGATGATCGTGAAATAGTCGCGAAACATCGCTTATCATGAACCTGCCTATAGTTCATTGTTCTCTTGTATATACTATTTTTTGTTATTCAGTTTAATGGACAGATTAATTGTATTGTATTAGTTGGCGTCTAATGGTTGTAGTTTCTGAGTTTTTTGAGTATGAGAATCCATTAATTCAGACTATGTGTGCTAGAGCCAAGAAAATAATTTAAGAGCTCAAGGGACGTTTAAAGAATGCAGGACTACTTTTTTAACGTCTATATAGAGGTCGTTTTGTTAACTAGGCATTTTACTTACTTAGTAGCTCTTATATTAGGGGTTGCAGCTAAAACCACCGTCTGTAAAAATAAGCAAATTTTCGAAATCTACTTTTGGTACTTTTATTAAAATTTTTCCTTTGTTGTGTAAGTATTTTGGTTCAACTTCTTTTCATATTTTTGTGGTTGTATCTTTTCTAGCATTCTATCATCTAACGTTAAAATACATTTATTTCTTGAATTTATATTTAATATCGTTAAAATCATTTAGTGAAAAACAAGGACAGCAAATAAGACAGGTTATAACAAGTTAGTAATTAAGGGAAAGGTGTAAAAATGGAATAAACATACATGGGTTTTGGAACAAAAAAAGACAATAGACCTAAAAAACGGAAATAACTACGAACAAATAAAGAGTAGCGGTAAGTAACATAAATAAAAATATAAGCACAACATGGAATAAAAAACAATAAAAGGCAAAGATGCAGAGCTAATAGAAGAATTACAAAGTTAACAGATTAACACAGCAATAAGGCCAAAAGAGACAGTAGCGTGGCTAATGCAAAGATTGAAGGAAAAAAATAATAAATTGGGATATATAAATTCAAGAATATTAATATTACAGTTGCAAATAACCGTTTAAGAGAAAATAAATCTTATTGTGACCTACGCTTCAATAGAAGGCGCAAAGTTAGAAGTAATAGAATAATTTCATAATAAACTACAGAAGGTAATAGATGCAAGGTAAATGCAAGAATTGGAAAGAATATAAAAAGGTATGTGCTAATTATAGGGGAAGAAATAGTAACTAATAATGATAAGATAGTTTTTGTCTATAGTAGAATGTTAGTGTTTTGAATGAAGAATTTAACAAGAGCTAAAAATAAATAAAAGTAAAACAGATAATGGTAACGTTGAGAAATACACATGTATACATTCAGCTAGAACAAGAAGGAATTGGCGGGGTTAAAACTGTTAGATACGTTAAAAACGAGGAAATAAGAGATTAGATTAAAAAAGGATTAAAGAAGAATGCATTGAAATGGTATGGACACGTTATGAGAATATAAGAGCAAGGCCTAGAAGGAAGTGAAACGATGGAACAGACTTATCTTTAAAACAGAAATAACTGAGCTTGATCAAGGCACAAGATATAGCAACTGATAGAGAAAGGAGGAAAAGGAAAATAAAAAAGACGACAGTTACAAGAAATACAAAACCTCAATATTGATATTACTAGCACACAAGAAAGGATTAAATAAACCAATAGTGCGAAACATGAAGAAAGGACAATTTTAACAAAGCCATTTCTCATTACCTTTCATCTTTTCATCATTTTAGTCGGTTTCTTTTTTATTATTTACTTTCTTTTTTTTTAGTTTTAACAATAATACGCGTCAATAATAGTTTTATGGTTGTGTTCGTAGAGAAGAAATTAGTAATTGATAAAGAGGAAATTGGTAATTATTTTGAAATGTATAAAATAAGAAGCCCAGATGGAAAAACGGAAAGATGATAAAGAAGATCGATATACTGTATGTTATAAAAGAATAAAAAATATTATATAGAATGTGTATTAACATGAGCAAATTGGTCCGAACGAACCCATCGAACAAATTAAATCCGTCAAACATTTTCCATCGTGTGTCGGTAAGTTGTATTTGCCCAAAGGGTATAAGTGACACCTTAAGCCATGCGTAGTGTCATTGTTATTGTCGTAATTATAAGTTATAATACACTGTGGTGAAAAGCAAAAGAGCACACTTAGAATTAGTATTGCTTTGGAGAAGAAAAAGTTAAGATTAAATTAAAAACTTACCTTGGAAGAATTAGGAAACTAGTGCAGATTAAAGGCACAACCATACCGAATTTCCAATGCAACCAGATAATTTGATTAGCCCGGTTGAACTGCATAATATCACAAAATTGCAGCTACCATGAACCGAAACGCATTGCCGGTCAAGCAAGGGGCTCTACGAAAACAATCATCAGTTTCGGAAAAAGGAATCTGACCTTAAAAGCACGAGCAAAGCAGTGTCCATTCTTCATTATAATTGTCGAATCTGCCCATGGTACCAATTTGCCGACTTCAAAACGAGTCTCTTCATGCCTCTTAAATTTAACCAAACAACGAGCAAAAGATGCGTTACAATTCAAAATAAGTCACAATTAGAAGCTGGATGCGGCAAGGCCTCTTAATTCTATCCAATTCAACATTTTGTCTGTTGTTTTTGTGGCGCGGTGAGCTGGTACGTTGCTTGTTAATTAAAGTCTAATAGTTTTGATTTTGAGTTTGTAAGCTCGTCCTTTGAAACTAATTTAAAGTACACTGTACTTTCAACATTCCTTCAAACTGAGATCATGACTTTTTTGACAAAACGACCTTGTAGGTGGATTTTGACTCTAAAGAACGCAGATCTTGGAATGATTGATGAGGTAAACTTATTTTTCATGTATTTCTAAGATCGACCGTCCGGCGGATTTTCTAGTAACTGGCAACAGGGCTTGCTGGCGGGCTTGTATTTTAATCAGTTGGTGAGGAACATCTGTTGGCTTCTTGTGACAAACTCGATTGACGCAAATGATTTTGAACCATCATATGCGAGACGCCAAGTTGAATCGAGGAATCGCGGGTGTTTGATGAAATTTCGGCAGTCAAAGCAGCTTGCGAGTCATCAAGGCTAAAGTCACCGTAGTCTAATCGCAAATCTCCTTTGCAACATCTCTTGTTGACAGTTCCCCTTTTTCCAGCTATATCGGATCGAAAATTTTCCCAGTTGCTACGTGGAATCAAAAGATAAAGATCGTTACTATACTACAAACGCGAAAAACAATAAAAATATAAAAATCATTTTTGGAGGTTTTAAGGATCTTCTACAATATGGCTTTGTTTGACAGTATGACCTTTTGGGAGTACTTGCCTAACAATAGGTGACCATAGTCAGTTACATAAAACATTCCGTGACAATTTTTCAAAATTGTGTCTTTATCGCACATTGTGTTTGTTACCGCGGCTAGTTTGTCGCGATAGTTAATTGGGGGAAAAATTGCAATAATAAATCCCCTTATTTGCGATGATGTTTTCTTCAATCAAACACTGCGATTTCTAAACAACGATTTAAGGTTGACTGAAGTTAAACAAAAATACAAAATTGCGAATGTGCTTGAGTGCATTAGTCGAGGCTTTCGATGAGGTTGCTTGTTAACGACTGACTGTAAAAACAAAAACTGAGTCGGCAAGTGAGTGACATCAAATTCCAGGGGTGGGTTCTTGAAATCAGGGCCAATAATTACCCGCAAAAAGGAAAACGGCTGCAATTGTTTAGCTTAATGACGAGAAAACCCGCTGACCAATCTTAAACTCATAATTATATTTTTGAATGGGGTCATAAAACTTGTATTTAACACAAAAGAGACGACAGCGGTCATCTACCTGAAGGGAACCCACCGATCACTTAGACTTATAAATCTGTCACTCAACTTGCCTGGAGAATCTTAATTCTTAAAATAAGATAATCCTTACAACTATTCTTAATAATAAATTAATAACAATCATATCATTGTTAAGCGATGCACGGCTTCAACTAAAGGGATAATGGTTTGGGGTTTTGGACCCTGAAGTGTTACCTTTCCTATAATGCTATCTGTATCTTTCAACAATATAAGACGAACCTAACGCAGTTTTCATGGATATAAATAATGTGCCTTTATTTAATCGACCTACAAAATCACTCCACTTGACACCCATTGGAAATAAGTGGGATATGGTCGATTGGAAGACCATCTCTGACTGTGTCATTAAATGAAATACTCCAAACTTCTGCGATAAAGCTTTACTCCGACACGTACCATTGTTTAAGAAAGTACGTGGAGGTGCAATTATTATCAACTAATGATATACGTTTAATGCATTTTTACCTTATTTGTTTATCTTCTTGGTCGGTGACATGGATTATTATTTTATTATTTGCCCTAAAAATTGCATTCATTCTCGTTTTACTCCAAACGAGATTTTTGAAGCGAATGTGTAAAACTAACTTTGTATTTCTCCCTTTTTTGTCTATTATGACGATTTATTTTTTGGGTTAAAAAATTTCCTTATTCTAGTAAAAGGTACATAAACTGCAAGAGGTGCTTTATAGGGCTAAAGCTTTTAGAGCTTATTTATTTCCGGAATGCGCGTTAAAGCTCAGTGTATGGTGACTTAGTCTTGTTATTTAAGGGTTACGCCCGTATAATGCCTACATACAAGAGGGAGAAGAATGCGCGACATATTAAATTGTTCTTAAAACTTTGTAATATCTAATAATAAAAATTGAAGTTTGAAATTCAGGAATCAGTGGAATTGTTTTTCGAACAAAGAATTTAATTAAATATTTATTGTTACATATTTTTAATAAACGATATCTCATAAAGGGTAATTTTTATATTTTACTTGGGCGCGAAGTTTTCAAAATTAATAATAATAAATTGCCATATGGACGTTAATTAATTCTGCAGGATTATGTAAGTTAATAAATAAAAATCATATAAGGTTTAATCATGAAATAATAAGACAGCCCTCATCTAACGTTACCTACAATGTTAATTTGCTGCATTTGAATCTTGATTAGTTTAACTCCATACTGTCTGCATTCATCTATTTTTAGTCTTTTCAGTTCCGTGTAACTGTTGCACTGCATGTCTTCTATGATTTATTGTTCTACAATAGCCTTAACGTTCTCCTCTCTTCTTCAGATTTACCCCATTTTTGACTTCCCTCTTCTTTACTCTTTTTTCTCACTTCTCTGTTTTTTCCTTTCCTCATTCTCTTTTTTATTAGTACTTTTAGAACATGGTGTTTGGCAATTGTCCCAGGAAACCTATACCACCATCTCGGATGGAAAATCCGGAAAAAAAGATTAGTGCTACAATTTGGCCAATTGCATATTTACCTGGTAATCACAGGTAATAAGCCGGCCAATGATGAATTACTGTTTGCGGTGGATTTTGAAAAGGGCGGGGCTTCGTGCATCTGAGAGTATTAGCGAGGTCCAGCGTAGGGACTCATCATTGGCCGACTTGTTACCAATGATTACCAGGTAATTATGCATTTCGCGAACTTACAGCACTAGCCTTTTTTGTTCCGTTTGTTCTATCAAATATGGTAGTATGGATTTCGTGGGCCAATTGTTAAACACAGTGTATATAAGGGAAGACAAAGTAGTCCCTTCATCAGTTAATTTGAATAGACGATTCAGGAGTTTAAAAATTTAATATGTCCAATATATTATCCTTTTAAGACAGTGGTTATAGTTCTCGTGATATATTTTCTTGTCTTCAATCGGTGTTGCTCTTCTCATTTCAGGTTTACATGAGAGAATATATGTTTAAAATTCCGTTCTGTGAAATATTGTGCGATTTTTAAGCGAGAATGTTTGGGAGAAGAATCGGTATTAATATAGTTTAATGTAGAAAAAAAAATTATTTTATTGTCCGACATATGCTACATGCAATTTTAAATGACTACTACAGATTTTTTCCTCAATTGATATCCCACTATTTTTGTTTCCTTTCTTCCTGCAACAGGCAGAGTCTAGGAAATTGCCCACAATCACGCCGCTTCAACCTTTCTAGAGAAGTAAGTAACCCATTTTTCTGCTTACCGCGCGGCACGTCGCGTAGCAGCGAACCAGAATTAAAGGTCGACCACTAAATCTTGCCTAATGTTATTCTTAGACGTAATGGAGACGTGTAAACATGTGTACGCTGCCGTAAACACGCATTACTTGCGAGATAACGCTGCAGCTGTATTTACCTTTCCCAGGAGCTACACCGGCTGGCTCAATTAGGGGACTGTTGCAATGCAAACGTCTCTGTCGGCTTTCCGCCTCCTCCATTGCGCAGCCCAATGATCAACGAGGCGGAACTAATTTTGAAACCCTCAACTTTCCGGACGCTCCCCGTACCGACCGGCTCAAGCACGGGCTAATGTCTCTTTTGTCGAAATGCCGCATATCACTCGCGGAATTAATAGCATCCGCCGCGAAATCGATAGTTATTACACGGAGCAACGTTCTTGAATAAAAACAAGTCTCATTAAAGGGGGCGTCAGGCGTAACGAGAGTACCTGTCAGCTATTTTGATATCTGGTTCTATCAGCGCGGATTTTAATTTATCTGCCTGAACGTACACTATAAAAATAGATTTCTTCCTCCTCCCGATTGTAAATGTTAATTATGTCAAGTAATTAAATTATGTGTCTATATATAGCCTTCGTTATAAATTGCCCCCCACGTGATCGTTTGTTAGGCAACCAAAGTTGCGTTCATAAAATTTTTCCTAGCATGGTTTTCATTATTAAAAACAAATTTCCCAAATTAATATTTAAGATAACAAATAATATCAAGAAATGCAGGTTATGCTTTATTTTTTATGTAGAGAGGTCCTACCAGAAAAACGAAATTTGATGAAGGCAACTTTGGTTGCTTAACTTCTAGTCATGTGAGTGCTGCCTTTGTTTACATAATCAATTTTTACTAGTCTGTTGTATTATTCTTATTATTGATGTATATCTAATGGCCTTTTTTAATATTTATACTGTCCAAATCTTGTTTAACATAATTGTTACTTTCTCATTCTCAATTTTTTCAGTGGTACTATGACTAATTGTGTTCCCTCACTATTTTCTATTTGTATACATACCGTCATTTGTTTTTGTGTTCTACACGCCATATTTCCTTTTTAATGACTCTTTCTTCTTACCGAAGAGACTGTAATTAAAAAAACTGATATTGGCTGAACACGAAGGATGTTCCAGTAGAGGGGTTCAATAATGGGATCCATTCCCTATAGGTGTAACGTTTGCTGTGTGGTTTGAGGTACATTATGGTTGTATATCATATCATGGTAGTAATGGGCTGTTTTTTTTATTTGAAGGCCAAATACGTTCTATAACCGCGTCATAATCATCTAAACAAATTTAAATCGCACGAGACCTTCTGTATTCCAATCCATGATCCAATATTCGTTCGTTATGGGGCTCTTCTTCACTCTTCCAAGTACAATAAGGTGAAGAGACCGAAATGATTTGAAGGCCCAAGTTCACCCAATAACAGCAATAGCAACAGCGTATTAGGTCTTTCTAACCGAGGTTGATTTTGGAAATTATAGGACCCACTACACCTTTACCATATTGTAATATAGTTGGCCTCCTTTACCATTTTAAGTATTTCTTTGCGTTTTTGTCGTTTTGTGTTCGAGTGGAAAATTACATAGTAAATATTCCCAAATACGTTTAATTTATTATTCTATTTTTATGACAAATCGATCACCAAAAATGCATCGGACCCAAATAAATGAGAACTGCCGACACTAGTTAACCTCCGAGGTGGTAATAATCCTAATATGAAGTTAATGCAGATGAAGGTCACCAAACTTCTTCCTATATTATTAAGACGTTTATGGATTGGGGAGTTTTTCTTTTTTGTCTTTCACCTCCTTTTTTTACTTTATGCTGATCCAGATAGCAATCATGATCAAGATTAGAATAATTAAGAAACTGGACAAAGCAGACACCTTCTCATTTGAGCTCAAGCAAAAATAACAGCCTAAAAAATAAAACATTCCTTCAGTTTTTCGGGGTCATCAAAATTGTATCTTTGACGTGGAATTTTTAAAGGTTCTGATCTAATTGTCACACTTTTTACGTTCAAGATATGCCAGTAACTTGTCTCCCTTACCGTTGTGATAGCTCATTACGGTAATATTATAACGGCGATAGTCTAGTGACTTGAGAATGAACAATTAGAGGACCGGTCTGATTTGTAAGAAACATTAGTCAATTCTATTTGCTCCTTAAAGATCTTACTAGCAAATATATCCTGATTTGTAACCTACGTTAACTGAAATTCAATAAAAATATACACATCTGGCCAAAATAGTAATTGAGACTATACAAGGTCACAAAGTTCTATTTAAGTTTGAAAAGCTGCGAGGTTTGATCTGAAAAAAGTAGTACGAGCTTAAAGAAACATCTTATACTTTTCCCAGTGTTTGCACTGTTTTAAATATTCTGCAAAGTTGTGTGTTGGAATTGCGAATAAGTGCCCCGTTATATTGATTTGAATCGTGTCAGCGGTCTGGAATGTCTTCCCTTTCATGACAAGATCGTTCGACATAATCACACACCCATTTTCTAGTTTTCGGTCGCCGATTCTTGTTAATTATGTTATTCTGTTGGTTGCTGGTCTTCCATAATATTTTTGACAATCTGAATATTTTACCATATCTTTATTTGTGCGTCTCCCATTTCTTAGTGTTTGAAGGTCTTCTTAATCACCCGAATAGTTTCTGCGGATGAATGTTTTACTTTTTCACATTAGGTAGACCACAGACTACATGAGCTCACTCACTGGCGTCTAACTCCCAGCTAGTCCGGGAAGTGAAGTTGTGCTCATTCACGCCTGCGAATTACAATCCACTTTCATCGGCTGCAAACTTACTTCGCGGTCACGCAAACTGTTTTCATTAAGTTGGATCAAAAATACATCGAAATGATTTTTTAAAATTTTTTTAAAGCATCATTAAGATACAAACATACAAAGTTATTTTTTGGTTAGTCTCCTGTCTTAGAAACACATCTCTGTTTTCCAAAGGCTTCTTTTAGTGGCCCAAATAAACGGTAATCGTAGGACTGTAAGTAGGGTGTTCTAGTGTAATCCAGAACAAATCCTTGATGTTTTGTCGAGTTTGAGCAAATATATGGGAATAGGCGTCGTTGTGAAGCAGTTTAACGTTTTAAATTCTCTGAACACGCCATAGTTTATCCTCGAGGAGATGGCGAATAATGCGAATAGTCTTCTGTCACGTTAGTCATTAGGCGAACTTCATTTTCAATTGCTTCTCACTTTCCCAAACATTTATGACACACGTATACTTGAGTTTTCTTAAGAGTATTATTTTCGAACGAGGTCTTAAGATTTTTCAAATTTGGATGGTTTTAAGTCTTCTGTCGTGAAAAATTTGGTATAATCCGTTGCACAACGGACCAGGGTATCTCTTTCTCTGACATTGTACTGACTATAGAAGCGTCAGGACGAGGTATCCTTTACGATCATTCTTACAACAAAGTGGGTCTTACGGTACGGTGGTGTTCTTACGGTACGTAAAAAAATTTTTTTTTGGTTTATATTTCAATCACCCTCGCGTGCATAGATTAGTAATAGAGATATCTCAAAACAGAGGATAATTGTTTTGAAAATGGCGTTATAGATTGCAACCTGACTTAGAAAATGCAAGGAAAGTGGCGAGGTTTGTACTTTTTTCTGAAAATGCACGCTTAGCGAGATATTGGTGGTCAGTATTCCAGGACGACAGTAGTTCTAATATAAACTTAGTTGGTCTGGCTCTGGATATGAGTGTTCATTGAAGTATTATAAGCAACGTGATCAACTATTGCCTGTAAAAGTAACGGGTAATTATAGGTCATCATTTCTATTTTCGATTGATGCGATCTTTTGTAATTGTTTTTTTAAACCTTGGAATTGTTTTTTTTTAAACCTTATAGGTTTAGGGTGAGACGAAACATTCTCCCTCTTTTTCAAGTTGAATAAACAAAAAACGATAGGATGATAGTGTGGCCAAGCGGTTGAGACGCTTGGTTTTCGTGCAGGTGTCTGGCAGGTAGCCTACTCAGTCACAAAAATAATCAAGTACCTGTGTTCGTTTTGAATAAGGTAGTAATGCATTTAATGTGTGGTGGTTGCCGCACCGCCCCATACAAGTGACGGCGAACATATGAGAACCTCAGTGTCTCAGTTCAAAAGGTCATGTCTCTACATGGGGAGTTGGGCAATACAAAATTTATTTTATACGGTAAAAACTGGAAGTTTTGTTCCAATGTGTTCAAAAAAGACATCGACCAAGTGGTGTCATTCATTTTCGATGTATTGTTAAGTTTTTATTCTGTAGTTTTTTATTACTTTTGTCTACACGCGTTAAGTAATGCTATGGCGATGTTTGTAAGCTTCACCATTAAGATGTATTGGGACATCTTCATAGAAAGAAGTGAAGTCCGGTGAGCGATCTGATTAAGCGTCGTTACCGCGTTAAAAAATTCTCTCTCCTGGTGCCGTTTCAGTTTTTGAGATTTGCGATTTCCATGGCACATCTCCATCTATTAGGCGTTTTTCTATTCATCCCCAAGCAATTTCTTATATTGTTCATCCACGATATTTCTCTTCTGTCGTATTGTGTCCAAAGTAAGATACTTCATTTTTTCATATTTTCAACTGGTTTTCTTTCCGTTTAAATCAGACTCAAAACGTCATTATTCACTCTTTGTACCCAAGGGATTTTTGACATTCTATATGTCCACATTTGAAAGGCTGTCAACTAATCTGTTGTCTTTTTTTGAATATTCCTAGAATAATGTTGACTATATATAGAAGAATATATGTAGAAATTTAGAAGGCGCAGTCTTAGATTTAGATTGAGGTGACGGCTAAATCAGGCGACCAGAAAACATTTTACGTTACGGTGGAACCAAAGTTTTTCAGTTGGAGTACGTCGAGATTTGGTGTGAAAAATTGCAGGGTCGTTTGGACATATTGATAGGGAGGGCGCATTGATACCCCCCTCAAAAAAAAAAAAAAATTAAATGTCTTACTATATTCATATTTTCTAATGTTTTTCTTCCCCATCTCACAAGTTGAGGACGGGCCCGAAAAACACGTGCTGCCAGAAAATAGTTATTGTTCCGAATATACGCTTGGACAGACAAAGCTGTTTCTCCGTTCATCCGAGACCACTGTTCGCTTCATAACCTTCCTTTGAAATTAGTAAGGGGTTTTGCCCTGTCCTTTGCAGATTGTCCGCTATAATGGTAGGATGTTGCCATTGGTTCTTCCAAGAAGACACAGATTGGAACCAACATTAGAATGAACATTCATTCGTTTGTTTTGCGCGTTTGCAATGTGCTATCGATGTTCATTGTAGAAATCTACATCTAAACCATTGTTGGGGGGGTGGCTTATCGACTGTTTTGTACCATTGAGTATTGTATTTGCCTCTAATTATTAAAAATAGTTATCGCTGATTTCAAAATAAAGTGACTTATATAAAACGATTAATTAACCAATGAAGAATGGATAAAAATCCAGACACGCAAATAGACGAGACTTGAAAGGTTGAACTGAACACAATAATGGCCGACCGAGTCAGCTAATTCGCAAAGTCGTAAACCGAACGATCAACATTTTTCAGGCGACCCCTTGCATTGTCTGCGCTTGGAGAAAAACAGCAGGCGCTCACATTGACCCCGCGACTTTTTCAGACCACGCGGACTAAGAATAGATTCGCGATTAAAATAATGAGCCGGCCGTTCGGTGGAGGAACGGAGCCGTGAGCACCCAGCGCCGCGATTGGGCTGAAAGCGCGGCGTGGGAACGACCGGCGCCGGAATCCTGCATAGATGCCTTCGAAGTGGGCCTTTCATCTTTCAGCCATAAAATGCGCTCGAAATAACAAGGCGGCTGAAATTATTTGCGGATCGCACTGTTGCGCCGGCCGCGCTTTACGGCCAAGCTGTGCGGAAAAATCCCTTCTGGAACGAGGCGCTACAGCGACGCCTCTGACGGCGGCCTGGTGTCAGGATCGCTTTTCAACACCACTCCCCTCCCTCCGCGGCACTCGATGCTTTATTCGTGGCTATCGAGTAGTCGCCGACCCCACAGTACTTCTCCTTGAAGTGCCCCAAAATGGCAAGTAATTCACATGACTTACCATTCCTCAGTCTTGAGTCGAGTTAAGAAGTTGAACGTCAGATGGTTGGTTATGTTCCTACTGGTTTCAGTTGTACTGTAAAGATTCTAAAGCGGTTACTATTGATAATAGAATACAAGTATAGTTTCTTCTGTAGAAAGTTATGATTGATTGCATTTGAATGGTGTATTTTGTTTAATTTGTACTGGAAAAAGTTTATAAACTCAATTATTCTGGTAGTATCTTTGAAGGTCTAATATAGACGTGCGCAAATATGTTGCACTAAAGAGGTTATAATGTTTCCAGTCGTTGGACCAAACATTAGAGAGTAGAGTGTGCTTATGTTCTTAATGATTTTAGTTCTAAGTAGCCTCAAACTTATCTTGAAGAGACAACTTTAGCTAGTCTTCTTTACTTTCGTCATTTTGGCCTTACCAATATTCAGCAATTTTAGTTATTCTTTCTATGGTTTCAACAGTACTTTGAGTGTATGGTTGTATGGAAAATATAAATCTCTAGATGCTTTTGGTTCCCATAGCTTCAATAGTAAGGGGTGTCCTGAAAAAATTGGATTGTACACTGGCCTTCTCATTTTCCTATCGACATTTTCGGTTTGTTAACTTCGCTAATCGTTGACTCGTATTATCCATCTTGGTTACAACATTGATCTTTTCCGTTTTAATCTCTTAGATTGTATCTTTTGGATGGTGCGAACTTGTTTGATATTCGCTTGTTGAATATATTTTTTTTGATTATGAAGGGTCTGCCTAGGTTGAATATAATATTTCAAATGCATTAATGTTGATTGAAAATTCAAATTTGCGAACTGATTCTAATTTTACATTGGCGGAAGTAGAGTCAATGTTCCGTGTGTTTCTTAAACAACTTTCTATACCGAACAGCTTTCTTGTACAACACCTCTTCCAGTCTGCTTTTAGAGATTCGGGATTCAGACGTTTCAGATCGAATGAAAAGCTTGCCATCGTTGCTGAATGTCTTGATTATTTTATTTAATTTTTTTGGATCAGATCTAGACTTCTTTGAGCAAGTTGTACAAACCCGATGTCGATGTTCCATCTTGGACAGTGACGGTTTTTTCAGTTTATAATAAAATGACGACATTTTACTAGGCACAACCGTACCGAACGGTTATAGACGACACAATGACTAATACAAAACTTCAAGTGCTGCACATAACCATAATGTAAATGCAACTATAGTTCACAGATTGTGCATTATCATTGGTTCACTTTTTTAGACACTTTGAAGAATACTGTGCTAATTCAGCTCTAACACAGTTGGATCAAAGGTGATGTCAGTTGTGCTTCTTGGTCTTAGTAAAGAGCACCAGGATTAAAGGAAGAAAATGCGATGTCGTGTACGTGAGTGCTGAATGTTGCAATCCTATGAAAGAAATTGGCGATGTTGAAGAAAACGATCGAATCTGATAGTCTGAACGACGATCTAGGGGCATTAGAAGTTGTGGTACTCCCGATGGTTTAGGTTGTACCTGAAGATTGCGACGATTTAATTTGAGTTAGAGTTGTTTCCCAAATACTAGCCATTCGAGTGTGGTTTTACCAAACTCAGACGATCACCTAGGTGCTGCTAATCCCGTCCTTAGTCCGTTAGTTACGCCCTCTCCTCCAAGCTCATCTACGCCCCTTTCTTTGGTCCTGAATCCAAACTGAGCTCAAACATTTATCCATGTACAGCAGAATGTCTTCTTTGGTCACAAAGATCTACATCCTCTACATAAACTATAAAACGATTGAAATGCTTCACTCATCCCAGTTATATGGAGCGGTACTCCAGATTCAATAGAAACGGTTGTTCTGAACCATCTTGAATCTTCATCAACTTGTTTAGATAAGGAGCGTCTTGCTAAGTTTTCGTGTATTTTCAGCTTCTGTCTGGCGAAATAATGTGCAATGTAAGTTTGTGAGTTATCACGTCTGTCATGTGTAATACTTAAGGATGTATGTATGTTTTGATTGCCCAAAGTTTTTTTACCACGTGGGTTTTAAAAGGTTTTTGACGAGTTTATTCAATGCCCCTGTCTGCTACGCCAATATTTTCATTCGTGATTTCAGCAACACCTGCTTTAATTAAGCAAATCGATGTGGCAAACGAGTGTTTGCCTCATGCCAGATTGGGGGCTACTGGAGCGTAACTTTTCCAACGAAAGACCAAGCCGGTCGCATGTTTCGGTGTTGGTGCGCTAATAATTCATTAAACGCTTGATTTATTGACCCAACCACCACACTGCATATGTAGCCGGCGCGCTATTATTGGAGCCGTTATTGTGCTGGCGTGCCATAAACGGCGAATTATTGCAATAAAAAAATTATGCCGCCGCTGACGGCTCGTCGCCTCTCGGCCGAACGATGGGCAATAAATTATGCGAAATTATTTACGGGCGCGAGGTGCAATAAACCCATTACGCTGCTCCCTTCGTCGCTCGTTAGCTGCATGTTCAGCCGCGTTCGCCTCAGCAGCTAATGTGCAGCAAGTGAGCCAACAATATTATTAGATGTAATCGGTTGGCTAACAATATACGCATGTGAAGTTACAAAGGAGATGACGCGATGTTTGCTCTCTAATGCGAGCAGCATGCAATCGCCTGCCTTACCTAGTGCTGCAGCGAAAACAGGCGTAATCGCAGAGTACATATGGCTGCTGCTGGCGCCGTAATTTAAAAACAAACACGGATTTGAAGTCGGTCTGCGGCCATCGAACAAATATGTTGTTTGCCCGATTGCTAATGCCCGTTCTAGGCATTGTTTGGTGCTAGAATGCAAAACTAGTTCAATGAGGGCCAAGACAGTCCTACAGAACTTCATTATATACCACGCACAACATTTACTCTAGCCGGCCTTGAGTGGTATTGCAAGACATGGACAATACTTAACCCAATTGGGGCTAATCGCTAAATGCGCCGATGCCCTTCAGAAATAGAATGTAACGCGTTCTCCATTGTAGTAGGTGATTTCCCACGTTACCCAATATTGCACTTGAAAGGGATATCGGAAACACCCCGAAGGTTTGGTGACCGTTCCGTCATCATCTATGTGTTAATTTTTATTTACTAAACGAGTCTTGATTTATTGATGAGACAGACTAATGGACAAACTTTGGAAGGGAGACTCTCAATCTTAACAAGCCGCAAAGTGGCATGTGGACCCAAAAATGTGTGAGAAATTACCTATAAAAAGAGTACTACGAAAGCTACTTTCTTATTGCAAACAGGGGAGGAATAATGTTAAAGCAAAGATCATTTTGTAATTGTCATACATGACAAAGATTTGTGGTGGTTCTTAAAAAGACGTGGTAATTGTTTAGTACCTTGACGCACTTAAGGTAGTCATGGTTGTAGTAGGAAAATCTTTTAGAGAACACATTCACTCTAACCCCACATAACTCCTTTACAACACCCTCCCGTCTTGTTACAACCCTTTGACGTTCCGAGATTTTTGGACGTCCTTAGCAACCTCGTGAATTATTTTATAGGAATGATTGTGGCATGAGCTACTCTTATTTACTCCAATAACCTATGCACCCCGTCTCCTTTTCTAAATCATTTGAAGCTTATAATTTATATCAGAATCAGCGCTGTAAAATAACTCGCGAAGTTGTACTTCAGATGTAGGGGTTGATGAAAAGAAATTTAGAAATTGGTAATAAAGTTCTATATTTCTAAGGCAAACTGTACATGTGCTTTATTACGCAGGAAAATGAAAGCAAATCTTTAAATTTCAATGTAGACGCTGGTGGCGTCAACCACTATCCTCAAACGACGGGGAAGGAATGCACAGACTTCCGAGGGAAGTCGTTTGGGATATTGCTGAGAACTTCCTGCAAGTCCTCCAGTGTGCGAGGCTTTGCCTTGTACATCTCCTCCCTTGCGTAGCCCCCCCCACCTAAAAATCACTTGCATTGAGATCTGGACTTCTTGGAGGCCATTCGTGATGTCCACATCGTCCTGAGCAACGTCCTGGAAAATGTTGGTGTAACCACGCACACACAGTAAGAGAAACGCGGGGTAGTTTACCATCCTGCATGAAAATAAGGTCGCCATTGTTATACGTAGTCTTCAAACATCCGAATGTAGTGATTTGCATTTATGGTGTTACGCACAAGATTGGACCTATGAGTCTTGTCGTCATTTCGCACCACATGGTCACTTTCAGTATAGTTCGCATTTTCTCAACCGTCATTGCGCCCAATAATGACAGTTATGATGATTGACATAACTGCCTCGTCACTCCAGAAGACGTTTCCAAACAACCCAGACCAATATTTATTACGTTGCATGTACTATTACTTACTATCGTCTATTTAGATATTGTGTTCATCATGACTCCAGTCACACTACAAGTTCTACAGCCAATTTGTAATCCCTAGTTACTTTTAATCCATCCTGTAGACGAGATACGGGGACTAATAAATATTTTTATATTACAACTATTTAGGTACTAAACAATTACTAAAGACACGATAAACTTAAAAAGGAAAACAGAGTAAGTACATGAGACATAAAATTGAAATTTGTTGCACAAGCGTCTTTTAATCTTTTTATGGAAAATACCACAAAGATAATTTGAACTAGAGGATTTCAAGACAAACGAACTTCTTTTGTTTCATCTGCTAGCGAGAAAACAGAACAAGAGGAAGACGAAGCAGAAGGAGAAATAGTGTAAGGAAGATACCAATAAGCTTGTACTAAAGCCATATTCCCAGACTTCATAAGTAACCCTTTAACTATGATAAGATGCCGTTGATTGTGGTGTAGGTTATGTTGAATAATTGGTACTAGGGATCAAGTAAGTTATTATTTTATCAAGATTCTATAAATTGTATGATTTTAAGGAAGGAACGTAGCACGGACTTTAAGGAGACGCAAGGTTAGAACCATTCACAAGAAAAATTGATTTATAACATTATAATATCTCACTTTGTTGCATTTTACTATATCAATATACCTTCCATACTGTAATTATTATGTATTTTAATAACAAATTGCCATCAGTAAAGTAATGTGGCAGTTCAAATCTTGGGAAAATTGCAAGCTAACACGTACGAGATATATAAAATTTTCCTCCTCCCAAAATATGACTGTAGCACCAGGCTCATCAATATTGATATATGCAGGAGTTAAGGTACGGCGTTTTCTATGTAATAATGTAGCAAAAAGAATGCTAGACTGGAGTTTTATCCAATAGAGCAATCCGTTTTGCTTTATTTTTTAATGATTTGCATTGACGCCCTCTTCCTACAGTAGCTCTTCAATTATATAGACTGTAACCTGAAGGACACTCATTTTTCTAAACCTTTTGAATTGTCATTACCTGCTAAATGTTCTTATTTTTAAACTCTGTCCTCCCTTTAATGGTCTCTTTTTCATATAATTATTTAGTTGTTCAGGCATTTCTCCTCATATTTTTGAAAAGTGTAGGTTTCTCCGTCATCAGCAACTATGGTTTTTTGGACTTGTAATGTCTGGGATTTATTGAGTTGCTTAGTTATCATTTTCTCTTTTGATCTATTTCTTGACTGTTTTTACAAAATCTTCGCTTTTGTTTCAACTATTAATCCAAACGAGAAGAGGTTGTTCAACTATTGGTGTTGGAATCGTCAAAGTATGACCTGAATGTAACATATTTGATCCCTATTTCCTGATTTACTTATTCTTATTATTTTACTCCGTTTTATTACACTTGACTATGCTTTCCTCCGCTTCGCTTTGTTATCAATTTAATTTCCACTCCCCAAACTGAAGATAATAAATAAAAAAAGTTTGTATGTTTGGTACTAGATTTTTTTATTAGACAAGGAATAGTAGATGATGTGGGGGTTGTAGGAACATTAAAAGAACATTGAACAAACATTGAACAAACATTGAGAAACATATAGAACTATTTCAAACTCAACATTCACTTGGCCAATTAAAGAGAAAGAAACAAAGTTAATTGTACACAAGAATTCAGACTCCTCCTGAGATATTCCGCCATCAATTGTTGATTTGAACTATGAGCTTCTTGTTAATTTAGAAACACTAAGAGGTAGGGATCACTAAAATTCTCCCAGTACATCTAGCATTGTCATGTTGAAAAATGTTTTTGCTAAATGTTTTATTTTAGTTGATCTTTGGGATTATTGTGCTCCCTAGTACTATGAATCATTGATTGCCTCCTCGATTTCTTTGGTTTGTTTGGAGAATACATGTGCATAATACATTTCTTTCATCTCTACATTGATGAATTGAACTCACATTTTGCCTTTAGATACTATTTTGTCGAGATATTTCATCTCTCTCCTTGGTAGCATTGGAAAAATATCAAATCCTAACTCATTTTTTGAACTATTGACTGAAAATTTTAAATAGAGTGCAGGAATGCGAATAACTGAGTTAAGTATAGGTTGATGATGTGTGGTTAAATGATAACAGACATGTAGTCTGTTTTCACCTGCTTTCAACTTTTTTTTTGTCTTGTGAAGCATCTCACTATTTAGAGTGGTAGGCTATGGCGTCAAAAATGAAATTTAGTTAGCTATTAATGTATACATTTAAACATAAAAAGTCATGAAAGTTGGTATAGACAATAATGGTACGTTTACTTGCAGGAACATGCGTTCGAGTCCAGCCAGAAGTACAAGGAGGGGAAGTTCATCATCGAGCTAGCACACATGATCAAGGAGAATGGGTGGGACGACTCGGAAAATCGGAGGTCGTATTCATCATAACACAGTTTGAGCCATGCGGATAGCGTTAGCCTGTGGTGCTGTTGCCGACTCTAAACCACATCCGAGGCCTTACAGCCGGAGGCTTGCATTGGACGCGAGCAGTGAGCAGGACGCGTGTCGCCATTGTGATGGACTTACGCAGTCAGCAAGCGCCTCGACAGTCTCATCCTAACGCTAGCAGCCGCAGCAAAATGTTACCTAGTGGTTACTCATGACATTTCCAGGGGAAATGGCAGATTATATTTTTTATTACGAGAAACGTTCGTCAACGTTTGAAAGAGTTAATTTGTAGACGGAGCCCTGCTCCAAGCGCCGTTCGAAAGTTGAAACCTAGATTCTCCTCGTGTTAATGGTTGCGAAACATGTTTACTATGCAATATTTAACCTACACTTAAAAGCATGCTTCTAATGTAAGGCAGACTGTAGGAAGAATCCGCCGCGGACATGGATTTTTGCCGATGACGTCTGGATGGTCTCAGGCCGATGTCTCGTTTGTCAGCTCCGAAGATTACGAAGCAATAGTCTGAGCATAACCAACGGTTATTTTAGCCGAAGTATTGAACAAAACTGTTGTTTTACCGGAAATTTCTGTGCAATCGGTCATTGTCAAGGAACGTAGGGTAGAAATGTCAAGCAAAGGCTTTCGGTGGTTTGTAAGTTGTAAACTTTATCTGTGGTAATAAGTCTGTGGTAAAATATGATTAGCGGTAAATAAAGTGCCGTGCACTTTGCTTCGTGTGCTGCAGGGACTTTCGAAGTGGCTCGCACGAATCTCAAGACGCTGCTGGGAGACAGCAGCCGCAGCGCGCCTTGTAGGTTAATTTATTTATATGTATAAATATTCGTGTTTCACCTGGTTTTCTCAGTAGCTAGAGTTGCTCCACCAGTTCAGTTGTAAATGCAATGGGAAGCTGGCTGCTTCTTGCCGCTCCACCCTCGTACAGTCGTTGCTTTTAAACAAATACTTTCTGTTTTGTTTTGTTTAAACGGCATGATGATTGAGTTGGTGATTCTGTTAATTTGCAACGAATAAGTAAAGATAAATAAGTCGTAGTTATAAGCAGATTTTGGAAATTTTGTGAAATTTAAAAGTGAAGAGCATGTTTCACTTACTTTAGTTTTTTTTCGTGATTTATTAGTGAGTTGAATTGATTTTAACTTATGGCAGCGACTTGTGACATTTCTTCTTTTTTCTTGATTTGGCATAACTGACTTAATGAAGTAAGTCGGCACTTTATGTCAGTCGTAGTTCTAGTGTATACTGTAAACTTATTCGACTATCATCTACAAACTATGTATCAGATAGTGCATTAATCTAAGCTTAAGAGAGAAGCAGTCTGGCGAGGTCGGGCTGCTTTCACACTATTTTGCTATTGCGTATCATAATCGTATTTTGATGTCGGCAAACACGTTTATACATATATTATCTTATAATACTAATGTTTGTAGTGGATAATGTATACACAGCAAGTTATTTACAGGTATATATTTTGTTAGGTAAGCATATGTAACTGAATGAATCTTATGTTAGTTTTATGTTTTATTATTTTGTGATAGCTATTGTATGTGATATTTTTAACGTTAGGGGCTGCTCGTTTTCCTTTGCTGCAGCACCAAAAATACTGTATACCCACTTTTATTTGTAAGGCCCATACGACACCCATGCCGCCGGACGACTCTAGCTGCTCTGCACGAGAAAACCGACCTTAAGTAATCACGCGGCTATTCATGTTACAACTCATTTCATACTGCCAGTAGCGTTAGCGATGTCATTTTATGTCACATATTTATAATGTAACAAAGTTTTGTATTTTTTTAGGTTATTGTTTAGTTGAATTAGCCATCGATATATGGACTTTTATTTATTAATCATAGACACTGTTTGTTTTTGTGAATTCTTATGCAATTTACATAAATAAACGTAAACGACAAACTTAGCTGTATTTGTTTAGCAAGCGGATGGCAGATGTGCTGATTTTTCGAAAGGTAATAAAACGTTCTTTAGCCAAACTGGTGACAAAAAACAGTTGAAGTTGAAGTTGATGGTAACTCATTGATGCTCCTCCCTCCACTGATTAAACAAATGAGGGTAGTACTTCCAACTTACCATTGCATGCTTGTTATCGTTGTTGTTCCAGTGTTGGCTTGTGTTGCTGGTGCTATTAGTGGAGACAGTTCAATTAATAAAATAAATAATTTACTACTTCTTACTACTAGTTGTATGACATCAACATCTCTGTTGCATGTGCACGAGTACAAGGTCAATACATGCAAAAGACATGTACTGTAGTGAGTTTAGAGCAGTAGAGGAAATTGAAATTTTGATGTTAAAAAGACGTTGATTGAAGTGTTGATGGAGTTACAATTTTTGTTTGTGAAAAATTACATTTAATTTCTAATGTTTGACCCTGAGCTTAGACAGATAATTACACTATGAAGTTGGAAAGAAAGATGGGGTAATGCATAAAGCCAATTGGCAAGACATTAACACTTAATGGCATAATCTTATACAGAGAAATAAGCTGTTCTAGGTGGAATACATAGTAACAAAACAATAGGCAGTTTTCAATTAGCAGTATATGATTTAATGGTGATTAACAATCTTTGTTAGAATTATTCTATAAGAAGTCAATACTGAATACTGAAAACCATAAACCATGTAGTGGCTTTGTTGGTTGGTTTGTCTAGGTTCATTTGATAATAAGTTGATTTCTTGTTTAAATGATAGTAGTTATTGCACTAATTGATAGAAAAATACCAAAAAAAGTAAAACTAAAACGTGTACAAAGTCGAAAATTAATGATTCAGTTTATCTAAAATTGTATTGGTATGCCAACCACGTTTATGTGTCTTTGATACGGTATGTGAGCCACTTCCAATATGTCGATCTAGTGTAGCGTTTTTGTAGGTTAACAGAAGTATAATGTCCTCATTTAAAAGCTGACCATTTTTATTTCGAAATTTTTCGGTGGCAGCTTCAGCAATAAGCATGTAATACTACAGGAAGCTCCAACGTAGCACAAGAAGCCTTGCACAAAATGTACTTCGACCAATCAGGAGTAAGTGGCTTGTCCCCAGGTTTGCCCCGAGTAATGTTGAAATTTGCAGTTAGCAGTAGTCGGGAACGCCGAGACCTCGGACATCGAGGGTATTGGCATGGACGACGAATACATGCACGTACAGTGCGTACTGGCTGACGGCGGAGACAGGTTTGGCGTGTGCGCCCTGGCGTTTGACCAGACCGAGGAGCTGCTGTGGATGGGCAACCAAGGCGTACGCAGTTAGTTAACCGCGCTGAGTCTTGTTTGACTCTTGTGATTGCAGGGCCACGTTACTTCCTACTTCGGTGGAGCGATGCAGAAGTACACCTCGTTCCAGGTGCATGCTGCGCAGGACATCCGCCAGATCGTCACTGTCGAGGAGGGGATACTTGCTTTAACTTCCGGCATGCTGCGTTGTCAAATTCGTCGCGGAATACCTGTCTTCAGTCACACGTAAGCGGTCGAGTGACCCGAGTTGCTTGGTTTTTATTATTATTTTTAAGATCGCCGAATATGACAGACATGCAGTGCATGCTGCAGCTATCTCCTTCAAGACTGCTGCTAGCGGGTCATCAGGACAAAATCATCGACTTTAATTTGTCTCACTGCAAGGAAACGAGTTTGGTGAGACAATTAATTCTAATAAACTTTGTAGTTGTTTATATTTTTAATTTTGGAAAATAAACATTGCTTTCTAAAGTGTTATTTGGACAGTATAAACTTGAAAACTAACTTATCGTTATGGGAAATTAAGTCATGTTCAGAGTTTTTAAACTTCTACCCTTTTACTTTTACTTTTGAGTGCTTGCATGCGGGGCGGTGGGGTTGACAATGAAGACTACTGTTGATGTTATTTAATATCTTTTTTTATTATAGCGAAAAAAGTCTAATTGTTGGTGTCTATCTAGCTGAAGCATCTGTGAGCACAAAGCAACGATGCCATGTAGTGTAACACAAGCCATGGTCTTGAAAGTCATAACCGCATATACAGTGCATAGTAAGACGGGGTTTGTGAAGTATGATAGTGGTCAAAATACGAAACTGCAGGATAGGGACAGCTGAGCATTGAAGCATATTGTGACATAGAAGAAAACAACAGTTGAGAAAGTGGCTAACTTAATTAGCACCTAAACACCCCAATCATCCAAAACACTGAGGCGGAAATTGCATACAATGGGTATCCATGGGAGCGTTGCTATTGCCAAGCCCCTAATAACAGACACGAAAATTGAATGTTGGAGGACTGACAACATGTTTAGTCGGACAAGTCACTCTTTACCCTTTTCCGCATTACTGGACGCTTATTTGTCGAGCGAACACCTTCTGAAGCATATATTGACTGTCTCTGACTGCAAAATATGGTGGCAGCTCTAGTGTGGTCTGGGATGCTATATTATGATATTTGGCAGCCCCCCCCATGTCACATTACACGATCGGGTCACAGCAGTAGTGTATAGAGAACTCTTGGGTAACCAGATCCACCCAATGGTGCAAACTTGTATTTTCAGACCGGAATGTCATATGCTACTGGCCCTGTGGTTTCAAGAACATGCTGATGAGGTTCAACATCTTATCTGGCCCAACTAGTTCCCAGACCAGTTTTTGAAAACAGGGTCTCTACCTGCGTTGGAGGCTATGTTGCATGAAGAATGGTTTCAAATGCCACTCACCACTATTCCAGATTTGTATCACCTATTCCATCCAGAAAAGGTGAACCAACACCGTATTAATACAGGATGTTCCAATTTCCACAAGTGTTTCCATTATTTTGTCCAATATCTGTATTAATTAATTAATTATCCTGCAGTTCTTTGATGGAGGAAAGGACACCTTGGGGTGTTTCAAATATCTAATACCTCTACAGTTATGTGTTATTAAAATCATATGACTTAAAGTCCTTTTAATTATATTTTGTTATAGTTAATGCAGTTTTGTTGTTTTGCAGGTGAATGTTAGGGAAACCGGTTGTGTAATGCTCAGAAGTCATAGCCGTTTTGTTTGCGCTGGTGATCCTTTGGGCCGAATTGATCTCAGAGACCCCAATACGCTCAACATAGAACATACTCTAGAGACGCACAGCGGCAGTCTCAGTGATTTTGATGTGCAGGGGAACTTGCTTGTTACTTGTGGATTTAGCAATAGGTCTAGTACAAATGTTTATGTTTTATTGTCATATAGTAATAATTTTGATTTTCTAGACAAGGGAATTTGTCTGTGGATCGCTTTTTAATGGTCTACGATTTGAGAATGATGCGAGCCGTTTCTCCCATCCAAACAGTTATTGATCCATTGTACCTCAGATTTTTGCCATCTGTCTCATCTAGACTAGCTGTGGTGTCTGCGCTTGGCCAGACGCAGCTGGTTGACACCGTAGCTTTGTCTGAACCAAGGTTGTGCTTGCTTCACATGGAGAATGCAAGTAATAATTTAATTGGCTTAATTGTTAGTGTTGCACTTAAGGAGCTTTCATCCTTGCAGGTGGAATGTGTTTGGCGTTTGATATATCCACGACAAGCCAGGCGATGGCATTTAGTAACAGTGCTGGGTCCATTCATTTGTATTCAGCTACTACGGAACCAATATTTAACACGTTTTCTCGCATGACCGAACATGCTGATCAAGTCACGCCTTTCCCGAGCTTTGCCATCGATGATTATGAGACTCCGCTGTCGATTGTGCCGCTGCCTATTGTGAATACAGATAGTTTGGCTTCAGACTGGCCGGAACATCTCATGCAGAAGTGTTATCGGTAGGTCATACATATTGTGGTTATTTTTTATTTGTGCAATTATTGACTAGATTTTCCTAAAAAAATGATGGGCATAATTGCAAATTTATATTTTTTCAAATTGTTTGAAACTTTTTAAACTGTGTGTAGATGGTTTTAGTACTGGGTTCTCTTCTAATGCGTTGGTAAAGGTTTGAAAGTAAATTTAGAATATATAAAGGAACTTAATCTTAATTAATATCAGTTGTTGCCTATCCACGCATTTGATTGGCCATTCTGTCTAACAGAATCGTTTATGAATCATGGAATTTTTTTGGTAATTAAATCTTTAGTTTTGAGCTCATCAAATTTTAATGTACTAAAATCTCAAATTTGTCTTCAGGGATAGTAAAAGTTGGAACTTGGGGTTAAGAATGAATTTGAAGTACTTGTTTGTACCTTGCAGTTAGAGCAGCATGTGCGGATTGGAAATTCCAAATTTAACTCAATTGTTGGCTAATTTTGAGCAGTTAAAAACAAAAAGCAAACAATGAAAAGTGTATTAAAGTTAGTTACATAAACTTTATGGAAAACTAGAAAAACAAAGACGAGAATTTAGGTATGACAGGTGTGAGAAGAGCTCTTTGCGGTTGATCTGGGCCAACTTCTTATCATGTAGGGGCCATGCATAGAAAATAATTTATTCAGGTTTGGACTTAACATAAACATAAACATAAGTAGTAAAATGAGGGGGTAAACCACTCTAGCCCTTTAAAAAATCGAAAAAATTTTTTTTTCCTAAAATATATCTTAGTGTCGTAAAAATTGCGTGGCAAAGTTTTATGCACAAGAAATATCCAAGGGCTCGAATTTTAAATGCAGCGCGGCCCGTTTCGCTGCTCTATCCTTGCGCAATCTATATGCCGCTGTTGGTATTGAGAATTGGTGCATCTGTTCGCCACGTGGTATTGAAGGTATTTAAGTATTCAAGGCCATCATGATCTTCTCATTTGGTGTTTAGGCAGATATACTCAAAATAGTAATGAATCTTTCAATGATATCGTCTGGGCTTTGGCTCCGAAATCAACTCAAAGTGGTAAAACAATATTAGATATTGCCAAGCACATCTCCATTGGTATTTATAACAATGGATTTGCCTCAATAATGCAAATATTACAGACCATGGGCATGAAAATCGGCCCAAACACTTACAATATGTGTTGCGAGATCGACGCGAAACGCATTAATAAGGTGGAAAAATTCTTATCCGACGAGGCAAAAGAGACGAGAATCAACGCAAAATCATTAAGGAAAGAAAGGCAAGAGGAGGATGAGAATCTGGAAGGCCACTTGTATGGTGCAGACATTGCAGGTTAAAAGTACATTGAATTTTTTCTTATTTTTTCAGTACTTAAAACTTTAAACGCATTTTTCTTGAAACAACAAATTTCAAGTCGCCCGAACCGATATCTCGAACAATTTTTGTTCTATTGGCTTCAAATTTTAACTGAATATTAAAAACTACTTTCTCCTAGACAGTACGCAGGGTTTTTTTTATAATGCATAGTTCAATTTTTATTAACGATTTTCGAGCGATTTTTTTTCAAAAACACGCCATTTTTGCAAAAATCAATTTAAAAAGAAAATCCTATGTATTTTTGTAGCTAATATCATATTAAATCAAAATTTTCTTGGCTTATGATTGTATCTTTAAATATGCAGGAGTTATTGGTTCGGCCAGCAGCCATAAAAAAAGATGTCCGGGGAAAAATACTGAGAAGCCGCCATTTTGTTGTTTATAATTCCGAAAAAATTTAAAAACACTTCAACAGTCATATAATAAAGAACTTCTTACCAAATTTCGATATGTTGTTTAGTTTTTTTGAAAAAAATTCCCGAAATTGTCTGTTTTTCGACGTCTAGAGTGGTTTACCCCCTTAATTAGAAAAGGAAGCATAGAATTAATGTAGATATTAGATAGCAATAAATAGTTGAGGAATGAATCAAATGAAAGGCAATAGGGAAGAGGATGATACAATAGATGATGCAACAAAGAAGAAGAAATGGAAGAGTTAAATGAAAAAGAAGCCATGCTAGACTGGGAGCAGTAAGAACACCAACAAAAAGTAGGCAGGGTTGTAAGAAAGATCAATAAGGAGAAAAACTAGAAAAAATGTTAAGTAGTTTTTCGAGCGGCCTAGGCAAACTTTGTAGGAATTAGTACCAAAAGAATTTAAAAAAAATGAGAAAAAAAATGCATAATGTATTGGGATAAGATAAAAACATTGAAAGAATAGGACAATTTTAAAAAAGAAAGGTACAACTTGCAGCTTGAAAACTAGAAGATAAAAAACGGATTTAGGTGGAGTACAAAACATTCTAGAAAAAGAGAAAAAAAGCTGTAATGCATAAAATGAAAATTGACTTAAGAGATGTGGACGCACTTAAGGTTGGAAAATTTTATAAAAGAATAAATAAAAAAATACTAGAAGCAAAGATAACAATTCAAACAGTACAACAACTGGGAGATCTATTATGAAGAATACACCAAAACCAAAACGTCTATGTCGATAATGACTTAATAGAAAGAGAAAGGGAAATGTAGAAACAACAAAAACAGCATAAGAGGAAGGAAATAATAATAAACAAACCAAAATTTAATACTAATAATAGAATAGAGACAAAGGCTGGCCCTTAACTCTAAAAAAAGTTTAAAAAACTAGAACTGGGTGCAAGTAGATTGCTTGTAGGAAATGACTAAGTAACAATAAGGAATATGAATATAATCAGAATTATAGAGGAATTGCAGAGAGGGAATATAGAATTAGAATAAGAATAAGAGATAAATACAGGAACAGAAGTAGATAATTGTTACTAAGAAATTTGTCGTAGTATTGAAAGAATACCAATATATAACATTAAAATACTAGTAGAGGATCTAAATGCACAAGTAAGAAGAGAAAAGATGTACAGATTTAGAAATTAATGGCCATGAGAAAAGCCTTGCAATTAGCTAAGGAAATAAACATGAAGATAATGAGCACTATATTTGATTACAAAAATATCCATTAAATAAAATGCATATCATCTAATGGCAGGACGGGGAACTGGATAGACCATACAATTATAGAGAGAAATCATGTAAGAATTGCAAAAGACCTCAGTTACAGAAGGGCATACGCAAATTCTGGTCATATGCTAGGAAGAATAAATTGCAATTTCTAAAGGTTAAACAAAAGTAATATATAATCACAAAACATAGAGGAAGGACGAAAAAAATGTGAAGGGATTATTAGGGAAGAGGCTGAAAAATGTTTAGAGAAGAAAAGGTAAAAGAAAAAGAAACAGAGTGGTTTGACAAAGAATGCAGAAACGTCTGAAGCACAGAAACAAACAAAGATAAAGATGCTAAAAATAGACATGACAAAAACAAATGTGACTATGATAGAGCAAAGAAATCATCAAAATAAATATATCAGAAGAAGAAAAGAGAATATATGGAGAAGAAACTTCAAAAGATAGAAAAATTTTACCAGAAAGTAAAGGAAAATAAACAATGCTATACAGGAACAAAACAATAAGTGAAGAACAAAGCATGGGTTCAGTATTATGAAAAGTTACTGATCAAGACAAGGAAAGGAAGATGAAGAAGAGGGTAGTAAACATATAAATACTCAATCAAATAGTTATTTAAAGAAGAAAGAATGTAATAGAATAATCAAAAAACGATAAAAGTCTAGGCAAAGCGGAATGGTTGAATTTTTGAAAGAAAGTGGAACAAGTATTGTGCAAGAAGAATTCATATACAATATAGCAACAATAGTAAGGAATAGGCCATATAAGATGCAAGAAGAAGAATTTGGCGAATATTAAGTAGGTTTTAGGATAGGACGATCACCAAGCGACCGAATCTTTGTAATGAAGTGCATACTATACGTGTATAAATAATTTCTCAGCTTTTTTCTGCAAAATTAAAGTTTTATTTAAAAACAAACAAAAAAAGCTTAAGTATCAAAGTATTCTCCATTGGCATCGATGACCTTTTGCTATCTTTCGGGTAACTTGCGAATTCTCTGGTGATAGAAGCTCACCGGCTTCGAGACGATAAAGTTATCGATGCATTTTCGGACTTCTTCTGTTTTGAAGTGCATATCAGCCGTGTGATGCTGTAACGACCGGAATAAATGAAGGGGCCATGTCTGGGCTTATACACCGCATGTGGGAGAAGTTCCCAGCCTAACGCGTCTGCAGCTCATCCGTGTCAAATGTTTGAAGGCGTCCAGCGCGTGGTTGATCTTCAAGACTAAACTCTCCTCCGCGAAATCTTTGGTACCACTTTTTGCACGTTGCATGACTTACAGCATATCTCACCATATGCAGCACAAATCATTTCGGTGGCTTCAGCAGCGTTTTTCTTAAGATGAAACGCGAAGTGGATAGAAAATCGAATATCCTCTTTTGTGATTGCCATCGTGAACACAGCTGATTATTGAAGTTATGTGCATCAAACGCCAAATCGCATGATGTTTTGAAAGACCAAATGTCATTGCTTTAAAACCGCAAGAGGGCGGACTAATACGTTACATGTAAACGGTGATTTGCGTTCTGTGAAATCTAAAGCTGAGAACTTATTTATACACTTAATACATAACACACATGAACAAAACCTAGGACTACATGATAATTATTGATTTTATAAAAGCGTACAACTCTATATTAAGAAAGCACTGGGAAAACTAACAGTGCGTAGAAAACTAATTAAATTAATTTAGATGATTTTACAAAACACTCCCAAGATAGTTACTATAGAAGGAAGCATATCTAAAGAATTTGAAGTGAGGATTGAAATAGGGAAACCGTTTATCGACAATTTACAACAATAGGAAACCATACGTAACCTCCAAAGATGATATAGTGCTGATGAAAAGAATGGAAGAGTTGGAACAAATATTTAAAAAGTTAAGAGTATAAAGAATGAGAATATGGACTAACTATTAATGAGGATAAAACACAGTACCTGGAAATGAAATCAACAAATACACAAGAGGAGATAAAGCAAATTAAATGGAAGACAGTAGACAACAAAGAATATCATTTTGAGAAGGTAACATAGTTGAGTATAAAGGAATGATAATAACGAACACTGTTTATCAAGAAACAGAAATAAACAAAAGATTAGCAAAAGACAGCAAAGTAGTAGAAGCGCTTATAAGCTTAATAAAGGATGATACACAACCAATTGTGTAGTATGGGTGTGAAACCTGGATTCTTAAGAGGTACGAAGAAATGAGACTGAACATATGGGAAAGCATACGAAACATTTTCAGAGGAATAAAAGTAGATGGTGAGGGATGGAGCAGGTCTAATCGAGAAATTAAGAAACTATATGATAAACAGCAAAGTTAAGAGATTGAACTGGCGGGGAGATGTAAAAAATAGACTTGCTGGGAAAATGAATAAGAAGAGCAAAAAGAAGAAATTTATACACAGGCAAGAAAAGCCTGAAAGTGGAACCAGTTATAGAACTTAGAGAAATATTCTCTAACGGGTTGTGTATGAGTATTTTAAGACGAGAAAGATGTCTGTCAGATGAGTTCCCAAATTCTTGACAAGGTGCAAGCATATGCAATATTTTGACAAGGATTTTAGAGCTTCATGTCCAGGTTGTTGATTAGTAATGAGACCACGACTCAACTATCAATTGTAGACTAAAGCTCTGGATTTAGCTCTTGTGCGCAGACATCGTTTTGCTAACTTGAAAGAATTGGAAATGGGTGTCTACGTGTTGGTGCAACGCATTCCGAAAAAATAGTTTTATTAAGTTTGAAGAAGCCACCACGCTAGTGCTCATTAATTTGAGTTGGTTCAAAAACGGTCTTCAATTCTTTTTTGCGCATTTTTTCTTGGGTTAATTTTTTTAACAGCTGTATAGGTCTTTAAGGTCTTTGATTTCGTTCTATCAAGAGCTATTTTTTCTCAGTTATCTCATATTCCTATTTCTGCTAAATCTTCCTGAACTAACTGCAACTAAGTTATTAACAATCTTCTTCTTCTATTTCTTGCTCACAAATTTTCTTTGGCATTCTATTTTGTATCTCTAGCGTGGTTTTGTGGTTGAGAGACACTGCCTGTGTTGCAGATGCCTGGCGGGTGGCCTACTCAGTCACTAAATATAATTGAGTACCTGTGTTCACTTAAACAAGGGGTAATGATGACGACCGTGTAAGGTGCAGTGCTTGCTACATCGCTCCACATCAGAGATGGTGCGCGACGACCGGGCACAATGGTGAATATATGGGAGTCTTAACCTTTCAGTTTGCAGGCCGTGCTCCCACGAGGGGCGGTAGAGCCTTACCATTATATTTTGTCTTGTTCCATTCTTGACAGGGGTTCTAACCACATAAGTCTTCTTACATTCTACATTTTATTTACACTAATTCTCCATTGGATGTCTTTGCTTTTCTAGTTATTTGAGTCTCTAGGTATGTTTACCGAAGTTAGTTTAGTATTCTCCTAGCTTTCTTCTTCTTATTATTTTCAATCATCATTCAACAGTCATGTCAAAGTTTTCTTTATTATTTTGTAATGAAATTGGTTTATAGTTGGAACGTTTCTGTTTGCCTCGCTTCTTATATATCGGGTTTATAAAGGTATAATTCTATTCCACAGATCTCTTACACATTTTCCATGTTTGTGTTGTGAAGTTGAGTATTTTTACTACTGATGATGGTTTTTTATATTCTATAATTACATCATTATCATTATACATATTGAAGACGACTGTTTTCATATATATCTGTCACAATTGAAGGTAATTGACTTTAAATGTTTATTAATTCGTATTTAAGGTTTCATATATCAAGTGTTACCCAATGCATACAGGTTTTTTCCTAGTTTTATTTATTTCAGGATTCTTATTATTCCTCGGACGTTCTTCCCACTATTTTTCGTCAGCATTCTTTATGCTTTATTCATTTGTATACTTCTTTTTCATTTGTCTACTTCTTTTTCATTCTTGACTTTTATATATGTCCTCCATTTTGTGTTATTCATTCTTCTTTTGCTATGATATCTTTTTTTTTATCTTCCACAGGATTGATGTAACCCTTACATTGCTGTGGAAGTCTTATATTATTTTTTGTGGTTTTCTTCTAGGCCCCCAATCCATTTATTACTCATGTTTCTTTTTTCTTCTATACAGCTTTTTAACTCTCATTTTCTTCTCCTTAAACTTCTCTACAATTTCCTTTGAATTTTGGCTTAATATTATTTATTTAATTCTTATTAACCCTTTCCATGCCTTCTTGTACTCTTCATTAAACGAAATGTTTTTGCATTTTATTGCACCTTGTAGGTGGTCCTGCGCCATTTGTGTTATTAACGGTATGATTGTTTCCTATTCTTTGTCTGCATTATGCTGCTGTTGATTCTATTTGTATTGTTTTTGTTACTTTTTTATTGTTTCTTGGTTTATGTTCTACCTTTGTTTTTGTTTTGACTAGAAAGTGGTTTGATGCCATTTTTGTTTTCTCTATTCTCTGTATTCATTGTATCATAGCTTTACTCATTGTTCATAGTTGGTTTTTACGTGTTTGTCTTTTTGTTGCATCTGCTTTCTTGTTATTTTATATAATTTGATCATCTGTATATTAGATGAAATTTACATCGACTTGTAGCTTCTTCAGCCATCCTTTGTTCTTTGTGGTATTTGTCTAAATTTCCTTTTAAATTTGTTGTCTGGCAGTTATGGCATCTATCAGCATGTTTGGAGCTATTAAAGCTTTTCTTTGGATAAGCCTGTCAGCTGTGGTTTTATCCTCGCTACAAATGAGGATATTTAATGGCAGAAGGCTACAATAGGCGTTATCTTTATTGCTGCTCTGTTAATTAAGCAAATGAGTCGTTATATACAGTCTTGGTTGTAAAGATATTGCCATTGGCATAATTTGATTATTAAATTTGATGTATTCTGAACCCTCTCCATAATAATTCCTGCAAAGCCTTTTTCCACAATGACTGTGAAGTAGCTGGGATAGTGGAGGCAATAAACATGCTTCTTTGTCAATTTGTTACAGATGTTATTCATGAATGTATAATCCAGAGCAATTTTTCTCCGATGGTTGTGTCTGAATTATACCAGCTATAGAGGATATTATCATCATTTTTCTTGACCTTTTCTTGGTCCATGACTACATAGAAGCTGATATATTTTCTTTTGTATGTTCATTAGAGAGAGAAATATTTAACCATCTAGACTCTGCAGACAACACAGTAGTCATAGTTAAAAATAGAAAATTACAAATAAATGAACCAAAGGAAGAGGTAGGGAAAATGAGCTGCGAAATTAATTTTGATAAAACAAAAGTTTGCCCTAATGAAAAAAATAATTACTGGGATATAATTGTCGAAAGAGTGAAGAGCTAAAGAGTTATTACTAGAAATAAAACGGAAAATTAAGTTGGGCAGCAGTCAATAAAGTATGACATGATAGAAAACATATCACTATATCTAAAAAAAAAAAACGGATGGTGCAGGAAAGTCATCAAATGGAGGCCCTGAGATGAACACAAAATTAAAGGAAGTGACGTGCAAATGACATAAAAAATGTATATATATATATATACACGTCCTGTGACGTAGTAAGAGAACCCTATACTTTATGATACATCTATGAATAGTGTATCTATTATATCTTTATTTTTTATAGATTTAAACATTAGCCTGTTAAAGTCAGGTTTTTGGTGACGTTTTGCTTATACTACAAATATATTTAGTCTTCTTGCTCTTCATGCTCACTATATTTCTACTTTACGGATCTAGTCATTAATAGTGCTTAAGTTATCATATAAGTCACATTAAAGTTGACATGACAATAATGTTCTTGCCATTTTTCAGCAAAACCCAGCCGATTGATCCAGAGATATTGCGCACCATGAAAATGCAGGGGCCCATTGGCTATGCACCGAACCCGAAGGCCTCCAGGCGCAATCAAGTGAGATCTAATAAATTACCCTCAGTATACTTTTGTTAGTTTCGAACATTCAATGCGTAACGCCAAAGTGGCGTTGTACGTTAGTGGGATTGTTTAAACATTTTACTGTTTAAATGAGCTAGTAGAAAGCGTTTAAATTGATTGATGATTGTTCAAGGTAATGGTAAGAGGTCGTATTGAGTTTGTTCGAGCGGACTGTTGAGTTCCTTTAACTTAAAATTTGAAGACTGTCTTTGATACCTAAAGGTTTCATAATGCGTGTTCATTTTATTGTAATGGAATCTGTGATTACTTTTCGAATTCAGTTTAGAATAGTATAATCCCGATGAGATTTGTATCGTTGTGTTTGTTGCCAAATAAATTTTTAGTTGTTATTAGATTTTTCTTTTCCCTTACTATTACCTTAAATGCCCTACACGAGTTGGTTCTTATAAATGCAATAAATTTCAGGTTATGTACACGTTAGACAAGAATAGTTCTCGCTCGCTGATCAAACATTCTCAGGAGAATCGTTCTTTGAAGCAATCATCTGAAGATGGGAGTGGTTTTGTGGCAATTCCAAAGAGATATCGGAAGGTGGATTTGAAGTACAGCAAATTGGGGAGTGATGATTTTCAGTTTGATCAATTCAACAAGACGGGACTGCCAGGCTTGGAAGCTACGCTGCCCAACTCTTATTGCAACACTATGATACAAGTATTGCACTGTTGGTCAGCAAATTTTGCGTACTACTAACAATTGCTTGTAGGTTTTATATTACACAGAGCCATTGCGAGCGGCTCTTCTTTCCCATTTATGTCCCAAAGAATTTTGCCTATCTTGCGAGCTCGGTTTTCTATTCCACATGTTGCAAACATCTCAAGGCATGCCATGCCAGCCAGGAAATTTTCTTAGGGCTTTTCGCACTGTACCAGAAGCGTCAGCACTTGGCCTAATAATTAGTGATCTCAACTCAGAAGCAAAGCTTAAAATCGATCTTGGAGGTCTGATTCAGGTGGGTAGATTGGGTCTGCTTGTGCCTGCAGTTAAAGAAATTTTGTTTGCAGAACTGGAATCGCTTCATTCTGCACCAAATGCACGTCGAGTTGTTGGAGACAAAGAAAAGAAAAGAGGAAAGCAGTGCTGCACGGAAGCCTTTTATCTACAAGGAGACCGATTTTCCCACAATTTTAGGTGGGGAGAGGAAGAAGAATACAGGTAACATAAATTTTATTAAAGGGGGTTTACACCCAAATTATTTTTTCTGCAGAATTTATTAGTTAATAATCTAGACATAAGTATTTCCAGAATCTAAAGCAAAGAGGCTGATGCAGAAAAGTTAATTTTGTTCTCTTTGGGTTGATTGTGAGAAAATTTATTGGTTACATAATACTATAAAAGCAACTTCTAGTAAGGCTAAGTTTAATTAAACATTGAAATACTCCGGTCTACTTAAATTTAATAGTGTAAAAAGATTTCTGTGGGTTAAAAATTAACCTTAATTACCACAACTGTACAATTCAGTACTTGGGTACACCTATTAAGGTTTTTCCATTCAAATTTTTTGGAAATATGCTAAATACTTTTTGTTAGTCAGTATGGAAGTATTATATGATTTAATAAATAGTCTATCCTCTCCCTAATAATAATAATGTTTTAAAATAAGGAAGAACATGAAAGATGCCTATTATTTAAAGTATTTGTAATAGTGTCATAAATGGATTTAACATCTGGTTCATCATTCTTCAGGAAGGATTTGGGTCTATATGCTCTGTATGGATTCATCTAAAGGATACACATCCCAAAGCCCTCATCATCCTGCAACTCTCAAGGTGAAAATAGTTGTATGGTAGTAAGACAAAGATTCTTGATTACTCAGGCCCTAAAACCAAAAAGTTTTGTTGATCCAAGATGATCAATTTGCTTGTAATAGCAATGAATTGCATTAAGAAAGATATATTCTCATTTTTGGTCAGATGATAGCCAACATTTTCCCTTTCTTATCCCATAAATTGTGCTATATCCACACATTTCAATGTTAGTTTGATGACAGTATTATCAAAAACACATTGAGAGCTATGAACAAGAAAAGAACATGAACATGTTAACAAACCAAGTATTTAAAATGAAAAACTTTTGCACTTGGACTATGTGATCATATTTTATATTTCTGATAGATTATCCTAAATGTCTGAAAACACTACTAAGGTGTGCCAATGGTATTATTTATGGTCTAGGTGTAACTTATATATCTTTGACAATACGATTATCAACGGGTGATGGAAAATGTGTGGCTCTCCATTTGTTATGAGCAACATACCAATTTGTATATATGCAGTGGGGTTGGTTTGCATTTTGTACTCTACTATTTTCTTATCAAAGTTCCTTGATGTTTGCTTAGTGCTCTTCAATTTACGCCCTACCAATGTCCGGTAAGGTTTAATGGGCTTGGACCATTTGGTAGATTTACTAATTTTTGTACCACATTGATTGCTTTCTTTGTGCTACTCTAATATTTAGTACAGTACATCGAAGTAAGATTAATAATAATAATAAAAAAAAAATACACAGGAACTTGGTGGTGTCTGATAAAAGACAAATAATGTTACTTGAAGGCATCCTTTAACGTACATGACATACCAGATGATATGACACTTTAATTTTTGAGTCCATATGAAGACATCATCTACCATAACATATTTTTTTGGACATTTAGACTTTATTTTTCTATTAAATGTATCTGATACATTTTTCTCATTTATAGTTGTGTGAAGCTCTTGCATGGTAATTGTCAGTCTGTTACCACATGTTTTATCATTGATTACCATATAAATTTAATTGTAAAGTTTGTGAATGCAGGTGTTAGCGATCGCATTGTTTGTGGTTTTCTACTGTAGGTATTTTGCACTTTGAATTCCTCAAGTTTGATACATGTTTTTACTTTTCAAATATAATAAGACGGAATTTGAGCTTTTTTTGTGTGTCGACCATCATTTCTTTTTTCTTTTCTGTTGATAACCTTTATTTAAATTTTCTTAAATAATTGACGTAATTGGTTTAGCAGTCTTTGGTTTGCGTTTCGACATAATTTATTTTTGGACATCGTGATAACACTGCAGTTTTGTAATAAGTTGCATGGTTTCAATGTCTCAAAATGTGAACAATAGAATAAAGGGTATTTCATATTGACAAGCGAACATTTTTAATATGACTCGAAATTGGGGGGGGGGGGCAGTTACATATCTTTAAAGTATCTAGCAACCCTTTGTTATTATTTGAGGTTTTGTAGAAGTTTGCCATTGCTATCGGTGATTTATGGTGGTACTGTGTCTACTGGTTTGAATTATTGGACACTGCCAACTTTGGTCCTGATCATTTTAATATCAGTGAACTTCGTGAGCAAAGACGCTTAGGCATCTAACTGTAACATGAATAGGGAAAATCATAAGTTGAAATAGTGCAAAGTGTTAAGTGTTCAAGATGTGCTGTGCAATGTGTCTTAAAGGGATTTAAAAGACTGATTTGCATACTATGGACATGACAAAAACGACATTGACGCAACTTAAAACTCGCATTGTGATCCAAGAAGTATTGAAAGCTTGGAAAAACTGATGTTTTAAGGAGATGAAATTTGATGTTAGACAGGTGATGGATGAAGAGCATAGCTTCAAATGTCTAATACTAACACTTAACATTACAGTCAGTGGAATATGCAGAATATATATCTGTAAGGATTACATGAATAGTGTCAAATATAAAAGTCTTGCAAACGATTTTGGCATCATCGCTTTTATACATTTTTGGGAATACTAATGTGTAAGACGTCAAATTCCAGCCAATTGATGTTCTTTTTCCTACATCTGTAACCACAATAAGCTACTGAGCTGTGTGAAAACAGACACATAGACATGCACACTCATACAAATACACACAGAAAGAGATCCATACACACAGATAGACACACTAACAGACAGACATATACATCTAGGTACACACACACTAATTTTCATTTAGAAGAATATTAATCTTTTTGCTTTTAAAAGTCTTTGCTTGTCATATAGGACATGAATTTAGATGGCTATTAGAAGCAACCTCAATTGAAAACAACGAAATGTTATATCTGTATTATCTGTGGATAACTAACAGGAAATGCCTAAAGTTAATTAGAAAGATGCAGGACATTCTGCAGACAGATTTTTTGTTATGAAACGAGAAGGTTATAGTGCTGCATGAATATTATAAGATCGGAAGATGAAAAGGTGAGAGTATTAAACTAGTTGATCTATAAGTAGTGACAATTTTTTTTGAAAATGTTGAAATATTGAAAATCTAAAGTCCTATGTTAGGCCTTCATTTCAAAGGTGATTTAAGTGTTGCAAGCAGCCATTCTTTAGTTTTTGGAAACTCCAGTCCATCTTCTAGTTCTTGAACCACCACTACTTGCCATGTTGATTGTAGCAGATATACAGTTAGTTTTTCCATAATATATTGTTACCAAAAGACTAATAGACAAAGTACGATTAAATTCAGACTTTCATTTAAAAAAATAGTTGCACGATTTGTTAATTAATTTTTTTAGAACACCATAATTCAATATAAACTAGTTATAATAAGATAATTTCTATGGTGTCTAACATAGCACATACGTGCCCAATATGGGTACTAGAAAATTGTGTCTCTGATAATTCAGCAAGAAGGTCATGTGGCTGAAAGTTGAGTGAATATAGCCAATTTTAGCACTGCTACTATAAAATTCTGCTTGAATCGATTAATCTTTTGATAATGGCTCCTGGGAGAGTAGGACCTTAAATAGTTGGAGCCAAACGTATTAAAAAAGCTTTAGTTAGGGAGCCCTGGTTTAGTTTATTAGATGATCAGATGTGCACGTGCTAAAATCTATAGAAGCATTTGTGACTTTTATTTGGGAATTAGCAATAAGCAACCACGGAAGCTGAGTCTTATTAGAAGGAACAAAGGTGGATGAATAGACTCTCCAGGGATGTAATAATGTTAGATGAAAACATACGCTTTAATGATGTACCTTACAAGGGAACATATTAAGTATTTCAGTTACTAGTAGTCAGGATCTTGGTTCGTCTAGAAGCTGTGACAATATATGAATATTATATAGGCCATTCCGATATGTCAACTTTCAGTTCTATTTGGTGATTTTCTATAAGTTATCACTAGGGTAAACATGCTTTGAATCTTGAAAGAATAATTTAGTATATGTGTTGGACAGTTCTCCAAAAAAGGGGAGTGCTTAAGTGAAAAGAAGGTGAATCTGAAAAATTTATAAAAGAGGGAATTTGGTCCAATTGAATAGGTTTGCTTGGGTTGTAAAGCAACATGATAAAGATTTTTTTTTTGATATACAAATACTAAAGAAAAACAAAATGTCTGAAGAGTTGCAAAATGTGCATAATTGTGAGTCAAAACTACAATAAGTGAAGCATTATAGAAGAGACTAATTGACTACTTCAAGTAATCTTAGAGGTAGCGTGTCATCGTCTTTGTTCACTTGAGATGTCTATTCATTTATTTGTATCTTCTTCATTCGAGGATGTGTAGATGTCAACATTTTTATCAATAGGCGTATTTTTCTTTGGATTAAATTTCCGATAATTTTTTACTTTTTGTTCCTTTTCCTTTCAGTGTAGCTTTTTCTGGAATGTGAGCGTGAATTGTCAACTTTACCTTGGATTTCTTGAACATCTTCCTCTCAAAAATGTTTGAACACTTTCACACCAAACTATTATATGTGTAGTTTGTAAAGTAGGAATTTCTCTATTGCAGATCCACAAATTTGAAGCTCTGACAAGTTAGGCTCCAGTGTGGCCTTTGCTGCTTCTGCCATTACTTGTCAATTAGATCAAGAAGTCACTATCACTGAATGTTATAGTGTTGATTAGTCAAATTTCTGGTTTTGAAAAATTGGAATTATGAGGATTGAATGCAGTCATAAATCGTTCTTTTGAGATTTGGCAAATATGGTTTGTTGGGATTATTATTAAGTTTTTGAGACTGCTTGAAAAGGTCTAAAGACTGCAATATTTAGTAATTTGACGTGAAGGATAATATTTTTCTCGTAAAGTCTATAGAAGTGAGAGAAATGTGGTTAGAATGAAAATTAAATCAATGGTGTGGTGAAATACCTGTGACATATCTCAGCTGTCATTCACTGTTTGATTTGCAGTTCTTACTCCACTGATTGGCGAGTGGTGCATCAAATTGTTGTTCATGTAAACTCTTGGAAACATCAGAGACATAGTGTTTTTAGACAATGTGACAGTTACGCAAAATGCTATTTTAGCCTTTTTTTATAATTTTTGAAGTCAATAACTTATACAACTTTATGATTTCCTCAAAGAAAAAGTGGTTTTCCATTATTTTCCTTAAATTTTCTTAGAAAGCTTTAATGTTGCGCCTGCTAAAGATAGTATTTTGGACTTTATGCTGAAGTTGCTGTTGAGCTGCAGTGGATGTCGGGATGTACGATTTTTTGCGTTTCAAGATTCAGTCATGAGGACTTTTTTATTTAATAAGTGGAATTAGTGTAAACAATATGGAACACCAGCCTGTTGGGGTTGAGTACGGTCATCGTTTTTATGGAAAATATTAAGAAAACATTTGTTTATAATGATGTGGCTCTCATATGTCTGACTTTACCGCCCGGTCCTCACGCACCATCCCTGATGCGGGGCGATGTGGCAAGCACCGCACGTCAGACGACCGTCATTATTACTCCTTGCTCAAGCGAGCGCAGGTACTCAATTATTTTCAGTGACTGAGTAGGTCACTCGCCAGGCATCAGAGAGCAACGAGAATGGAACCCGGGTGCATCCGCATCGCAGTCCGCGTCTCAACCGCTGGCGATATCTGTTTATAATACAAAACATAAAAAACACAAATTCCAGTTTCAAGTGCAACTCTAGTAAGTATCTAATAGACCAAATTCTTATCTGGAACTACTACAGTTGTCATATAGTTGTGACATCGATGTTGAACAAGATAAATCAAATGGAAGTAGGGAGGTAGGAAAGAATAGTATTATGAAGAATTTTGGTGATGTAAAAACTAAATTGTAGTGCAAAATAAAAAATCGACAAAAAAATTGTACAAACTGTAAAGGGTTTTATCAATTAATAACTTTAGCAGGGTAAAAGAAAAGAAGTGAGCCAAAAAAAAATTGAACTCTGTTACACAGGAAGTTACAGAGAAGGACGAATCAGAAATTGGAAAATCTTGTTACTCAACTGCAAGACTTTTATGCCTGAAAAAGTAATTCCCCTTTGTCAATTTAGGTTTTGTCAATCCCCCTAAGTTCTTATATTAATATAGATGATCAAATCGGGATAAAAAAAATATTGTAATTGTTTTTGGGGGCCTGGAAAGAATCTTTAATAAGGTTTGTCTGAAAGGTCTCTTGTATAAAATGATTTGGTTAAACATCTCAACACACATAATAAAAATCATAGATGTTAAAACAAAAGACCTTGTTCCCCAAGGGGCGTTTATTGGGATGAATTTTATGTAACTTATGATTTACCAAATAATTCAATATATTAGCCGTGTTTGCAAATAATACTGCTGATATTACGTAGAGCACAAAATAGAAACAGCAGTAACTACAAAAGCAGTAAAGCTTATACGTGAGGGGTTTGATATACAGAAAATAAAAGATAATCTTAGCAGAATATGATTACTTTCAAACTTTGCTTCCATTTCACAACAATTATAATAAATAGTGATGATTTGCTTAGGTGTCTTATCAGGATACAAAAATGAACTAGGGTTATTACAGACAAAACAATGAGTGCTACACCAGATAACTCTAATGTATTCACCTTATTAATCTACAAAGTGATTTTTTGTCTTGCATCAACGTTTTTATATTCAGTTTTTATTATTTTTTTAGTTTCTGATGTAACAAAAATTGAAGAAGAGAAACAAGAAGAGGAAAGCGAAATCAGCCAGCTGTTTGGCACAAAGCAGCTACAGATGAATTCTTGCCTGAAGTGTGGGCATGAGGTATTTTCTTACATTATTATTCTTACCAATATTTAGTTGCGTCTTATTTTTAGGTCAGGAAGGAGTCTTACCTTTTGGCTTGCAATCTAAGCTATCCCACCAGTGAGATGGACCGTGATGAGTGGTCCTTCTGTGACATACTCAATCGCTCACTTTGTACTCAGCAGACAACCCCTGCCTGGTGCGACCAGTGCACCAAGTTCACGCCCACCTCCCAGGCCAGAATTCTCCAATCGCTTCCCATGCTGCTTGCCGCCAACACTGGCCTGCACAACCCCCAGCACAAGCTGTTCTGGCAGACTCAGATGGACAAAGTTGTAGCAAAGGTAGTGTATTTGAAGGGTTTTGTTTCCTTTACTAGCGAAAGGCATTTTAAAGGCTGTTACAACGAGCGAAATCTTGCGCTCATCGACTCCTAGCTCTGTAATAACCTCGTCCAAGCCGTGCAGGTATGGCGACAGCTGCACACGTCCTGGCTGCCGTTTCCGCCACAGCTTCGATAACATAACCATGCCACAGGCTCCTGTGAATAACCTCTACTGCAGCAATAACTGGCTGCCGCACAACATCAAAATGACGCTTGTGGGGAATAAACTGGAAATCAAGAAAGCTGATGATGAGGTAAAATAAAAATTAGTATTTCATATTTATATGTATATTTCAAATTATTTTTACTGCATATTCTAGTGCAATGAAATATTTGTTAGTATTTTCTTTAACAGTTGGTGAAAATGGTGTATTGTGTGGTTGGTTCTCGGGTTATAAGGCTGTGGTCAGAGTTTAGAAACTCTTGATGTTTCGTCCACAACTTCAGAAGAAAATATTCTAAAAATTAAGTGTCTAAAAATTAAGTCCCGTGCGTTTTCGCTTTTATACTCGTGCGAGTGTGGTAGGGAAGGTGTTGGGGGCCGTTGTTGACGTCACCAGAATGGTAGATAATGTAATGGGGCTAGCTACTGACGTCAATCGTGTCGTTACAGGTAATATTTCGGCATTTTCAGACGTCACTCGCTCTTTCGCCGTATCGCGATCTGTTTTTTGCCCCTTGAGAGCAATAAACCAAGACCTAGGTAGATTGAATCCGTACTCCCTGTTAAAATTATTTTTATATTTATAAATCTTCACCGCCTCTCTGTGTAATTTCGGGTAGTAATTCCTACAGTTGGATAAAACTTGTGATTGCCCGAATTTTATCTCGTGGTTAGGATTTTCCAAAGCATGTTCAGCAACTGTCGATGACGTCATCTACGCCTTAATTAACCCGATCGTTATGAAATTTCAGTTGTGTGTACTTTACTCAAAAGGTTTGAGATTTGTCAAGCAACAATTTTTTTGGTGAATTGGACACTTGTGGGTACTATCATGTATGTAGTTAATTTTAGCCATTCTCAAGCGTCTCGTTTTATGAAATTTTTGCGTCCTAATTTCACTTTCAGCTTTGATCATAATAATTTCTATTAAATAAATTTGTTTTATAATCACAGAAAGACCAACCACAGGGTGGGGCCGGGGATCAGAAACAGCCAAATCCCTCGGAAATAACTGATTCAAAAGAGTACACCCTCACTGCTGTTGTCTGCTTTGTCAACGATCAGATCTCTATAGAGAAACGGAATCTTGTCGCCCTTATTAAGGTGCCCAACGCATACTTGGCCGACTCGAAGGAAAACAAGAACATTGAGCACCAGTGGTACTTGTTCAACGACTTCAGCATCTGTCCGGTGCCTGCACAGGAAGCGGTGTGGTTCAGCTTGGATTGGAAGATCCCCTGCGTGCTCTACTACTCCACCAAAGAAGTTTTGGAGTCGCAAACCAAAATATCATCATCTCTTACGAAGGTTTGTCTGTTGTAATAAATTTGATTGCTGCTGCACACCGTTGGCATTGCAGGACGTTTTCACGCAAGACGAGTGCATTGCAAGGAGCGGCGGCACTCGAGGCGTAACCTTTACCCCATTAACCCAGAACGAGATGCCGAAACCTGGCGAGCTCATTGCCATGGATGCCGAATTTGTGACCTTAAACCAGGAAGAGTCTGAGCTGCGGAGCGATGGGAAGATGTCTACAATCAAACCATCTCAGATGTCTGTGGCTAGAATTACTTGTATTCGTGGGTAGGTTTGTTAGGATTTAATTTGGTGTGTGTATATAAATGGAGGTTTGTTTTATGTTTAGTCAAGGTGTGCTGGAGGGAACACCGTTCATAGATGACTACATTTCCACGCAAGAACAGGTCGTCGATTATTTGACTAAGTTTTCCGGCATCAAACCGGGAGACTTGGATGCCAATTTTAGCTCAAAACATCTTACTACACTGAAATCCACCTACACCAAACTGCGCTTCTTGCAGGATAGTGGGGTTGTGTTTGTTGGACATGGCCTAAAGAATGATTTCCGGTGAGTTTTTGTTTGTTTATATGCAAAGGGTTCTTGATAAAGTCTTATTGGAAATATTGACTGCAGGTGTGATGGTTTTTTCAAATTTCTTGTTTTAGTTATTTATTGATCATGGAAACAAGTGCTTTATATTAGTTTTTGTTTGTAATAAATGTGATTAAGACAAGTACAATTAATGACCTCTAGTGGGTTTACAGATATGTCTATATGTGTTTTTGATTCTATTAAATCAATTTGAATTAAAATGGTTGCTACTATCATGTTTTCCTGTAATTTACAGAATGTGACTATTACATTGTAAATTGATTACAGTCTTACACAGCATATTTGAACAATTTGGTGCCGTAAAGACCCAAACATTATCTTATGAACTAAAGATGGTGCAGTTAATTATCCATCCTTATCTTTGGTTCATAGGGTGATACTCTTGGAACACCATAGAATCCATTATTATTACCACATTTTTCTAAGAATGATTAATGTAATAGTGAGTTACAGAAACAAAAAATAGTGCTCATTATGCTAATGGATTTATAATACTATGAGCTCAAATATAGAATAATTGATTGTACTCTACATCAGAACCTTTGTAAAATGTAAAATCATTTTAATGTCGCTATTATATTTTCTAATTTTACAAGTTGACTGAAGAAGTTGTTAATGAAGGTCCAACTTATGGATGTAATAGACTGGTTGAGTATTTTCTCATCTTGCAAGTGTAGGATGATATGTGTTAGTCATACATTTTCTTTCTTTTGATTTTAAGAAAGAAGTATTTCATTTTCTATAATTTTTTCAGGCACTCTCATTGAGTTGTCCAACACAACAGATGATTGTGTTAAGATTTGTTGGTTTAGTCCAGTATTGCTTATTATATCTATTAGTGCTTTTACATTAGCTTGTTTAAGTTTTTAATAGTTCTGCAGATGGCACTGATGGTGAACTTGTAATTATCTGCTTGTTTTGTTTTATTCCAATTTTCTATATAATATAATGTGGCTGCTGCTGTTGTTCGGTACTGCAACATTGTCAATATATTTGGTCGTCTCAAGATCTTTCATCTATTTGTTGTCATTCTAGTAGAAATGTACTCTTTCACAGTCCAGTTCTCAGTTATTATTTAGGCCATCTGTAACTGAAGAATATTTAGCAGGTTTTTTGTTTGTAATAATTTTGGTTTTGATATCTAGATAAGCTCAAACAGCTAATCTCTTAATCTGTTATCCTTAGAGGTTATTGAGGCTACAATTCTGTTTATATGGTCCTTCTGAAATATAGGGGCCTTTAGTCATTTGTTTTTTAGGCATTGTTTATAATATACTAGACAAGTCTGGGTTGTTATTTTAACAGGAGGATATTTTTCTCATGCCATGGTCGTTTTCCAGGGCTATCTCAAACTTTTTTTTGTAGGGTCCACTTAGTATTTTTCCTCTTGTTTGTAAATGTTGAGAAGGTTGGTCATGTATTGGTAGTCTTTGGTGGTTTTAGTTCTTTTAGAGGAAATCTTTGTCTTCTTACAGGATGGGTGGTCCAATGTTTTTTCTTAATTACCCTGAAGTTCCTACTGCTTTTGTTAGTTCTTTGTTGATTTTAGGTATCAGTTGTAGCTCTCTGATCTGAGTTTTTCCGTTTCTAATTCCTGGGAGTATGGAAATTGTGCAGGAATTGTGAAGTCTTATGATCATTACCTCAGTTGTCTGCTTTCTTCTCTGAATCCTATATAGTGTTTCTAGGTGTTCACCTCACTTTGAAGTTCATTTGGAATGTTTTTTTGGTGATGTACGATTTTTAATTTATAAAATTGATCTCAAAATTTGTCAGCAGAGACAGTTAAATCAACTTTAAAATTAATGCCGTTTTACCATGAGAGAACAAAAATGAGTTGGCCAGAAATTTAGAAACTGTCACTAGCGACGTAGATTTTACGGAAATTCTGAAAATAGCGACAGAAAAACAAATTTGAAATGTAGCAATAATTGTTACGTAGGTAGGATTAGAGTTAGTTTGGGAATTGACTATAAACGAAGGGGCAGTTTTTAAAGAATACACTTTTCGGTTGATGGTAAGGGGGGCAAGAAACCTAACATCACTCAGAAGTGGAAAAAGTCAAGGTTTCTCAATTTGATTTTCTCCATCTCAATTAAAAGATGTTGGTTGTGCTTTTGGGCCTGTCTTATAATTGTGGTTGTGAAGAATCCAATTGGCTAGGAATAAATATTATTGTATTTCTGACAGAACTTTACTTAATGGGATGATTGTAGAATAAGAGAGAGTTGTATAATTAGACTCATAGTTTTATTAGTCACTTAGACTTAAAACTATTTTTTTAATCACAGATTCCATGGCAATTTGAAGTAGGGGCTGGAAGAGTTGACAGTAGAGACCAATAATGGTTCTGTTGACTAATATGCTGACCTTTTTAGTAAAAAGCTTGGATACAATCCTTAGGTTAGGTGATGAGATTGTTTGCATGTTACAAAATAACAGATGAAAGTTTTACAATTTAATTTTTTGATTTATATATATGTCCAATTTATAAAGCCATGCTGAAGTTGAGATGTAGAAAAAATTTATCTTACATATTTGTGATTCTCTTTAGGAAACTTGAACATTTCTCAAGTGGGCTTCTGGCTTTGATTAGTACAAAGAACTTTTTATAGAAGTTAACTAATACTTCAAGTGACAGGCACACATCCCTGAATGTTCAATTTTTTTAGTGTCTACACTTTTCTCAGATATATTCATTTTATTTGATAAAACTTAAATTTTGAGTAACTAAAAATTTATTACGTTGTTCTAGTGTTATAAATTTGGTAATACCTCCTGAGCAGGTGGTGGACACTGTGCTCCTGTTCCACTTACCCCACCACCGAATGGTGTCATTGCGGTTTCTAGCCTGGCATTTCCTAGGTAATGTGCACGCCAATATCTAGCAAGCGCTAAATCGCAAATTGAGCAGGTGTGAAGATACAGTCCGAGACGCACGATTCCATAGAGGATGCGAAGGCAGCACTGCAGCTGTACAGGCGGTACAAGGTACTGGAGGCCGACTTAAAGCTGGCTGAGGCGCTCAGCGAGCTGTACGAAAAGGGGAAGGCTCTCAACTGGAAAGTACCCGTTGAATAACCGGATTCCATTTCAGCATTTTACTTTCAGTGTTTTAAGCCACTTTTATTCTGCCGTCTTTCTCCTTTGATCACGCATTTACGACGGTTCATTCCACAGAAATGGCTGGTATATTTTTATAGTTATTGTTTGTATTTCCATTTGTGCACGATCACTGTGAATTGTAAAATTTGTCGTATTTTGATGTAAAAAAATGAATAAATGTTTTATTGCAGCGATTCACCGACTTTTCTGTCTTATAAGTGGTTAAGGGTAGGGGTAAAAACGCTAATTTTTTTAACATACATTATTATTATCAGATTAAAATAGTATAACGTGTATTTCAAAAATTTAAGAATATTCATAGGTCTATAACTACCAGGTACAACACTGATTGCATTGACAGGTGAAAGCAAAAATTGGACAAAACACTGATTGTACATATTGATTGCAATTGTATCTTTGCTCTTATAAATCAATTTTGAGCATTCACACAGCTCTTGTATGTAGCTTTTGTTCTTTGTTTTCAGGATGGTAATTTTTGTGTGCTCTGACATAAAACTGCACATTTCAAAATCGGCGAATTAGCCGCACAACTCGGTTGTGATGGCAGTCGTAAGAATAAACCTCATCGTAGCAGTCCAGGGATGCCTTTCGGGAGGCCTGATTGGGGGCTACATACCCATAACCGTACTCTCCTGGGTAGGCTGGTATTGAGCAGCGGCGGTGTTCAGGAAGTGACCGTGTGCCTGGAACTAAGAGAAGTGCATTAGTTAGTTGAGAGAAAACTGTAAGTTGAATTGTTTGTAATATTTTGTATTGGTTTAATTTGTTTTTTATTTAATTAGTGAATGGGATATAAGAACTACAAGTTAGTAGTGCGAGAGTAATAATTTATTATATTTTGGTATTTGTAAGGTGTCAGACTATCGAATCATCCTACTTACACTTACTTTGCATATGTGATTATTTGATATTCTACTACTTGTGCATTTCAAAGGCAGTTACATTCTACAAAAGTTTGCTGCAAGTGACCATTAGCTAAATGTTAGAAAGGATAAAATTCTGTAAAGACTTGTCTCAGGTAAGTAAACTAACACATAATGTGTTGCTAGGAAATTTGTTTTGATGTATTTTTTGAAAGTATTGTAGGTGATGGAAGCCCATGTCCTGGAAAATAGAAGAGCTTGCAGTCATCCAAACCAAGCATCAAAGGCATTGTTTATCAAAATTTGCTTTTGAGGGCATCATAAACAGCCTTTCGCTCAGGAAGATAAACCAGGACAACATGTATACATTAAGAATTATAATAGAGAAATCTAATTAAAAATAAAAACCTACCTCTAGCCTCCCTGAACTTAAAACGTGCCTTTGATTCAGTGCCTCAAGAATGTATATGGGATGCGCTTAGAGAACTTTAGGTGATCTTTAAATTGGGGAAAGTAATGCGGAGACCAAAAGGGAAGGTAAGACTAAATTGAGAAAAATTAGAAAATTTTCAAACAGCTAGAGGCATTGATTAAGGAGATGATCCAAGCCACTCACTATTTGTCATCTACAGGAGTTGCAAAAGGAGTTAAGGAAAAAAGCTAAAGGACCTAAACCTTATACTTACTGGTTATGGACGACATACTAGTAACATCAAGAAATTTGCAACAGCTGCAAGCAAATTAGAGATATTGGAAAACTATTTGGAAACGATCATAAATACAGAGAAGAGTAAAGATATTTACATATCATGAAGAACAAAGGGTAGGTAGAGAAAGGTGAAATAAGATGTCCAAGTTGGGTTGTGGGAAAGATAACAAGAGATAGGATATCAAAGAGAAACATAAAGGAAGACCTACAACAAGACTCCATAACACGAGTTCTAGAAATAAAATAATTACATTAGTGTGGTTACATGATCTGTTTGGGGGATGATGGAAGGTATTTGAAACGAAAGGTGAAGATTGCAAATAGTATGGGAGGAGAATATCAAAGCCAATCAGTAGAAAAAATGGAAAGATCTGGCAACTGTGATTTCTAACTACAGGCAGAAGAGAATACAGAAATGGCTCAATACTTTAACACCATTATTTAACACATATTTATATTTTTTTCAAAATCACTCATTTTTAATAAGAAAAATAATATGATGGTTGTTCTGGTATCCTATCTCCCCCCCTGGTGTAGTTGAACCATGCGTGATTTTATTTTTCAAAATTTAGCAGAAATGAAGGGGCATCACTTTAACATTCTAGGTGAAATACATTGGAATCTTAAGGGGTTTAAGAAGCTTTCAAGAAGAAAACTTTGGTTTTGATGTTTTCAAGTGAAGCATTTTAAAGGTGGTAGTGGCAGTGGCTTTTGTTGACAGTTTGATGATTGATGTATGGGACTAGTTAAAATAGCTGATTACCGAGGACAGACATCACATGTGAATTGGATATAACATTGACGAGGCTTTGAATCAAAACAAATTTTTTTTCTCAATAAAATTATATATATATATATATATATATATATATATAAATAAATAAATAAATAAATAAATAAATAATACAGTTCTACAGGTCTTGTAGCTAGCCCCATGGCTTAGATTGTAAATATACTGTAAATAAATAAAAAAATTAAAGAAATACAGAATTTTTAAGTTTATTAGAGTGTTGAAGTTGGATACAGCCAGATGTGCCTTTAAATTTTTGAAGTAAAACTAGAGCAAGTGGTAATGCAAGTCTTTGCAACTTATCGCGGCGCACATGTTGAATTGTAGGCTTCGGCCAGGTGTGTGGGTTTTGATTAGCGTCGTTTGGAGACGAAATTAGAACATCTGCTTTCAGCGCACGTTTTCGATTTTTGCTTAATCGCGTTTTTCCAGTTGTTAAGGTCGGGTGTGCGCGGAAAGTTAAGTGCGAGTGGTTTCCGTTCATCGGCAGAATGAACTTTTAATGTAAGTGTTAGCGTTAGTTCTTTTTATGTATTGAAATGGGGAAATTTCAATTGGGCGATTTTTAATATTTCCATTATGATGAATATTTTTTGCCATGGCGGCCTTTCAACATCGCTACACAGAGATTTCACTGCATATAAAAAATAACGTCCTGGAAGATTCCAAGGGGAGAATAGCGAAGCTTACTATAAAAAAGATATGCATGATTAGTGTAGTATTCTAGATGTTCAAACAAACGAATAAGTGAACATCTCAATTCAGCCCCTCTATTTTTTAAGATCAACCATTAGTTCTCACAGTTAACATGTAAACTAGGTGACGGAAGCTTATAATCGTGTATTTCCCCTTAATCTTACTATAAGGTCCTTTTTGACAATACAAGTGGTCCATTTCTCATTATTAGCAAAAATTCTTTACTAGTATGTTATTCTTAATTTTCACCGTGGACTTGCCAATGACTAGATACGTGACATTAGCATTCGGTTCAGAAATTTACAAGACCACAAATACACAATACACAATACAACTATAATCGATCAAACATACAGGATCGCAACAAAAATTAAGTTTCATCTGGAGCCTAAACGATTTTGACCAGTGGTATTTATAAATACTAGGAAAAAGCCTGTGTGCATTGCTTAACACTTGATATATGAAACCTTAAATACGAATTAAAGTTTAAAGTCAATGACCTTCGATTGTGACATATATGAATATAAACAGTCGTTTTAAATATGTGTAATGAGTAATGATTGTATTTTATATTTGAATGGAATTTTGTTTGCACTGCCTTAACGCCTAACGGTAACTAAGGTAACGTTTAAAGTCAATGACCTTTGATTATGACAGATATATATGAATAAAAACAGTCGTCTTAAATATATGTAACGAGTAATGATGATAGGCCAAACCTTGATTCTACGTGTTTTTCTACTTATAACATCTGGTGTCATGGAAGAAAGAGTAAGCGATTTCATTTTATACCTAACACGGTGGACTTACCCACAACTAGAGACCTGACCCTAGCAACCTTCGCGAACGACACGGCACTATTGGCTTCTCATTTCAGTACAGAAATCCAGAATTTTACAAAATTACCAAAATCACTTTGACTATCAATTTATTACTAAAACAACTACTTGTCCTCCAGTTCACCTTAATAGAAATTCTCTTCCCAAAAAAAGATGAAGTTAAATATCTAGGGATCAACGGGCAAAACATTTGCTCTAAAAAGTTAACCCGGTTTTAACCCCCGGAAAGTGCAACTGGCTAACTAGAAGAAACTCACAATTATCCTTTGATAATAAATTGTTCATGTACAAGGTAGCAATGAAAACCATCTGGTGCTATAGCATTTAATTAAGAGGAGTGGCAAGAGCGACAAACGTTGCCAAAATTGTACCCTTTCTGTCCAAGACTTTGAAATTAATAACAAGAACCCTTGGTTGGTACTGATCCATTAATCTTCAGTGATGTCAATGTTTGCCTTAATGTCAAAAAACATAGCATTAGATATCAAGACTGTATCAGAAAATACCGACAGCTTTAAAATTGAAATCCTTGTGATGCTATGGTATTTAATTATGGGGACTAACAGGCGAGCCAAATATTATCAAAATTAAACAACTTTAGTCTAAGACTTTGAGTCTCTTGGGTGGTATCGAACCGTACAATCTACGGTGACGTCAATATGTTTACTATCAAAGAACAGTACCAGATATCAAGACTGTATGAGACATGCTGGCGGCCCCAAACCCGAAGAGGTTTAAACGTTTCAACGCTTTGAATGTTTCAGAACACTTTAGCATTGGTATAAACTTTCATTAAGTCAAAATAATATATTTTTTATATAATGTGCTAATGGATACACCTTTACTGCGTCGTAGTTATCCTGCCCAACGTTTTACCAAATGTCCAAGTGGAGCGTATGCAAAATTTGGGGTTAATAAAAATATGTTTGTATTTTCAGTATGTTAGTGATCTCACGCTATGTAGCTTTGATTATTTTTAATTTGTAGGGAAATTTTGATAGGGCTACCAAAATCAACTTATTTGCCGTCAAATAATGGCTGAAGTGCTGAACGAGTCTTGGCTTTGAAACTGATGATGTAAACTTGAGGAAATGAACGTAACAGCTCCTAAACTACGAAATGGTGGTGTCGCCCCCACTTCTCCCTTGGGTACCACTACTTTTGAATTTTTTAATCAATCATTGCCTGTGACGTTATATATTTGATCTTCCTGATTGCATCACATCATTGCTGCAAATCAGACAGAAGTCAGATTTAGCGGTTTTTTAGGGGTTTTCAAAAAACTCTTGAGGAATAATAAAAACAAATCTCAATGATTTTTTGTTCCTTTTTTTATTGACAACCAGTCAGCAACGGATTGGTTTCCGTAGTACGATTTTGTTGTGTAGCGGTTCGTTGTGATTGCTGGTGGGTATAGTAATCTCGGGATCCATTTATATGACCGCTACTTGTGCACTACTGAAGGAAATCGACTAGTGGTTTGATTTTTAACAAACTGCTATCGTGATCATTTTATTTTATTAGAAGTTGAGTTTGAAGTTTTTTATTGCGCATTTTTTATGAAATCAAATATATAACTAGGAGAAGCTTCTGAGTGCTGTAGGTGGGAATGGATGAAGGGCAGGGTACCTCACACTATTGTCAGTATTACGTCATAGTAAGAGGTATCTTCGTCCGATATGTAGCGGATTATTATTTTTTATGACAAGGGGGGTAAAACCGTACGAATTATGGAGAAGGCTTAAGGCATAGTTTAAAGACGACACTCTTAAGAAAGAGTCGAGTGTGCGCGTGGTATAAAAATTTTGGGAGGACTAGAAGTAGTTAAAATTGGAGGTAATCGATGTCGTCCGAGAGCCAACGCGCCGAGGAGAATATTCGCGTTGATCGCTGCCTGTTCGGGGTTGGTAATACTGACGATCTTGGGTTAAAAGTGCCGGTCTCGGCTAAGACTCGGCAAAAAATTGAGGATTTGTTTTGTATTTCTCCGGAACATCTTTCCTGCTATATCATTTATTTCTACCACTAAAAATAGCACTTGGAGACCAGTGCGCGATTAGCAATCATCTTCCGTCCTAATTTTTGTGTGCTTTTTGGGATACTCAAAAGCTGCAGGCAACTTATCATCGAATTACAATAAAATTTCTGATGTGGAGGATTTGAAATTTTATATTGTGACTTTTGGATTTTCTTTTGAACGTATAGGAGTTTTATGGTTATGTCGTTCTTGTCTCCTTTTATCACGCACATTTTGAACTTTCTGAATTCCTCACTGCTTGTGACGTTATTTATAATAAACTGTCATGATATACTTTTGATCAAATCTAGAACTATCAAGGCAGATAGTTATAGAAAATCAGATCAAAAACTAGTTACTGAAAACAAATTCCCACATGAAGTCTACAAAGAACATAAAATTGTCTATTTTTGTTTACAAAAAAAATTGTTGCGCGGATAGGTAGCTGATGCACATAATGATATCGGTGCTTAAATTTTTGGATTCTACTTGTGCACAACTGAATGAAATAATTGCGATTTCTGATAGATGTTTGACAAGATGAAACTTTACTGATCGCAATTTTGTTGATTGGAGCGCGTATTTTTTTTACAAAAATAGAAGGTCGCTTTAAGGCATGCTTTTCAGTAACAGAGTAGTGATTTTATTTAACCAATCCTCTTTGGGTTACACCGTGACTTGACAAACGTTACAACAAATTCCCCTCGTATAGATTTTTTAGAAAAATTTTGAGAACAAATTTCGGTACGCATTTGATAAATTCTAGAATTTTGATCCTGCTGTTTTTGCACCCCTTTTGGAATGTAATATCTGAGACGGGGGTGTTAAAATGTATAACGTTTGCACTTGCAAGTTAACTAATGACTGTTTATAAAATAATTGTAATTACAATATCTGAAGTATATAAAATATTTTTTGTGTATTGATTTGCCCTTAGCTAACCGAAAATCTGCGAGTGTATGATTTGCTTTAATTGCATGTTCTCCCATCCGACCTTTGTGTCATTTTTAGGACCTCTCGAAGGTGTAATTATGTTGCTGTTTTGTGAATGTTATTTTTCTTCTTATTTTGGAAGAAATTATTAATTTGCAGTTTTGCATTTTTTTGGGGTGGATAATTTCATAGAAGCAAAGAGAGGATTTATTTTTTTGAAATCATTGTATTTGTTATTGAACGTATTGTAGTTCTTTGGTTACATTATTTTTTTAACACTCGATTACTGTTTCAGTTTCTTCTTCAAAGTATTGCTTATTTGAAATAATTATAGTTCATTTTGAAAAGGTAACTGAAATTTTAAAAACCACCGACGTAATCGTATTTCATCCCCAAATAATCATTAGATATAAGACATAACATAAATATCAATTTAATTAGAATAGTGAAAAATTGTGACTATAACGATTTTTTTGGGAACATGTATATTTTATACGAGGTTTGTTCAAAAAATACCGATTAGATGTTAATATGGCCTCTATGTAACTTGACAGCTGAAGAGAGTGGGTTGCAATACGCATGAGTGAATGAGGACATCTTTACTGGTCGGATTACTTGCAAGTTGGACATCGGTGTGCAAAGACAATATACAGTATGTGATTATCGAATTTGCAAATTGAGCGAGTAGAGTAACGAATTTCCATCGAATTTTATGCGAATCTTGAAAAAAATGCCGTCAGAAATTATTTACAAAGGTTTTTGGGAACGATGTAGTACGAGTAGCATGAATAAAGGCGTGGTACAAATGGTTCGGAGGTAGCCATGAATCTGTTTTGGAAGGTAACCAGAAAGGAGAACAAACCAAACAGATAGAATGACAGTCAAGATTATTTTACAGGTACTTGACCACACCATTAGGTAGACTCAAGCTCAAAGAAAAAGAAATCTTGCTTTTGATTGACAATTATTCTTGCTTTCTCTCTTTACAAGACAAGACGATGTTACGCTACCATAGCAGTTTTTGGACCACTTAAAAGCGCCTTACACCTCAATCAATAATTTTCTCAGAAGCAACCCTAGCAAACTAATCAAAATGCACATTTGCAATTTTCCAAAAGAGCCACTTATAACTCTAATTAATTTTCATAACATTATTGGCAACTTTTTAACTCAGAAATATGACTAACAAATACTTGACAAATCAGTGATAGTGAATTCTTCGCCTAACTGAGAAATGTACCATGGAAGAAAGTTATTAGATAAAATATCGCTAAGTGGTGAAGAAACGTACGTCTACTTTATAAACCACATAAACAGTAGTATCTTCTGATGTCCGATTGCTGTTGAAATTTGTTGAAGGAAAAAGGGGTCTAAGAAATTCATGGTAAAATCGACAATTTATACTTACACCCCAGAAAGAGCTGAATTGAAAGAATAAATTAAGGAAAAGGAACAAAAAGCATAGGAAATATGATCCAAAAGACACTCAATATCATTTGGGAATTTTGACGATATGAACTATGCGCAGAGAACATTTTTGTCCAAATTTCTTTCATTGGAGATAAAGTTAAAAAGCGTGGAAATTATCTGTAGAGCTAGTAATTGAATGAAGGACATATTTGGGAAGGTCTGCGGGCTCGCTAGAGACACTGATTTGGTTAATGGATGTTGAAGTACCATTTAGCATGAATAGATATTTCCAAAATATGCCGGTAGCAACAAATGAAGAACAAAAAGATGTTGGGTCTGTTATAACACTTGAGTATTTGTCCGAAACCGTGTAATATTGAACTGGTAAACCAAAGTAATCATCTGAAGGTTTTCGAAAATTAACGTTTTGTATATCCACTGAAGGTCAAAAGTATGAACTTTCATATGTTATGCTAATTTGCCAGTATAGGTATAAGAAAGTGGTTTTGAGTACAGTTGAATTTTACTACACAGATAATTTATAGAGACCAAATGAAAAATGTTTTGATAGAAAGGAAGAGAACGCTGGTTTAGGCTATAAATTTTGGTTTGGCTATTTTCGCATAGACGATTACGGGATTTAGGTACAAGGGGTGTGTCAATCATTTCATTATACTGCGCATTGACTTCGGTCTCCAACAAGAAAAGGAAAAAATGTTTAACTTTCAATTTTGTTAAGATAAAACGCTAGCCGTTCTTAATTTTAGGGAGTTTGAAGACCAACATACACCTAACTACACAAAACAACGGTCTGAATTTCTTGGGTAGTGAAAACCAAATATTGCGTAGATCGGAGAATAAAAGAAGTTAAACATATGGATGGAGAATGTTGACCGTGATTAGCAAATTCTTTGTAAAATAGTGCGTGGGGAGTTCTCAAAAAGGGCAGAGTTTATAGTCGGAAAAAGCAATATTTAGTGATTGATGAACTTTTTCATCTATGGATGAACCTCGTCAATTGGTGTTCTCGATCATCCTGATCCTTATTATTGCATGTTTCTTCAAAATGCCTAATTGCACAACTTATTGTGTTTTAAATGGATGCTGGAGAGTTTTGCAATTCCCTTAATCTTTTTGCCCTTCTACTTCAAATAAACAAAGGCCAAAGTTCTTTCTCGTTGACTTGGGTCATTATTTATTATTTGATTGATCGATGGAATGAGGGAGGAAGGGGGTGTTTTAAAGAAGGTTGAACCAGAAGAAGCATTTAGTATAACGGCTCAAATACTCAAGTACTGAGCAAATTAAGCAACAGTTGGAACGATTTAGGGCAATGTTTGGAGAAAAAAGTTGTACCTAGAGTAAGAGGAAACATTATTCTTCATTTTCTTTTGGTTGGGTGGGTAGCAAAGGTATGATTTTTTTTTACAAAAGCAGTTATGCTTGCGCCAAGAAGTTTTTTGCTTGCTTCTTTGAAGTTAGGCGAAGTGCAGCTTTCCGTTCTTTCGTTGGTTTTTCTTTTTTATGTTTAATAAATAACCAAGGCTTCTCTTGTGCCTTTCTTGTCGTAGACTTTATGTTTCGGATTTATTACCATGATTACTTTGCTATGCATTTTATTTCTTTTTTTGGTAACTTCAAATTTATGGTCTTCTCTCTTCATAGATTTTGGAGTTTAGACAAAAATATTGTTCGAATTGTAAAATAGACAAAAGGCTATATATCAGTCGACATAGAACTGTATCCAGTTTAATATTCCGTTTCGAACAGTAGCGACAACTGCACAATCTGGATGATTTAATAACTATCATCATAGTGTTTTGACACAGACTGCAAACTTCCGATCTGCTTTATAGAGCACCAAAACGACCTTGAAACTATAGTTTTTTCCTTTGCTAGCCCTTTGGGCTAGATTTTGAATTGTTTTATGTGTATTACTCTTCGGACATTGGAAGCTTCTTAATAAGCACAAAACAACAAAATGGGGACTGTAGAGATTTAGACATTGAGTATGAAGAAATATTTAGACATGCTAAAATATGGTAAATGGAGTAATAGCTAATTAATATTAGCTCATTTTATTAAAAAGGCTGCCAAAAAAGCAAACAAAAGTTTCACGTATTGTTTTAGACATCATTTATCAAAGTTTTATTTTAGGTTTTAAAAACAAACATTTTAATAATAGTTATAAGGTGCGTTATTTATTAAGCAAATTGATTTACAGTGCACTAAAATAGGTGCTTGTTCTACCAATATAACGTAAAAAAATCAATGATGGAAGCAATGGTGTGCGGTAAGCAAAATTTGTGTCATTGTCTCCTTTTCACGTTTCAACTGAAAAAAGGTGCGGTGAAGTTTTGGAAGATGATGTTCTTTTCTACAAGAAGTTGTTTCAACAATTTAATGATGCAAATTATGATCTGCATGATATCTTGGTCAGTCAAAGAGAGGAAGAGAGGCTTACTATTGCACACAGCCTGAGCTTGTAAAAGAATATGTTAAATATTCACAAAAGTGAACGCTGTGCAGTTTCTAACGATCACCGGTTTGGGATGGGAGACTTCTCCCCGCAACATCACTTGGTTGATACTCTTTTCACTTTGAGAAAGGTCTGGTTGAGTTTATCAACTTCAAGCCGCTTCCTTTTTTCTGTGGAATTCGGCAATTCTCTAAGAGACGGTGCAAATGCATAGAATGCGAGAAACTACTTTGAATATTGCAATTCAATGAAAAAGGCTGAGCACCTGTAGTAAAGTACAGTTAATGTTAATAAAATCTTGTCATAAGTGTTATCACAAGTAAAAAATGTCTTTTTAAGGTCGAGTTATTATTTTTTATTGGTTGGTTTGTTGGGGCTCACAAAACCCAAATTTTGTGAAAACAATATTCGGAGGAACCCAAAATGTATCAGTAGCGAGTTGGAATTATTTTATGAAAGGTTAGCTCCTATTGTATCTGAAGGCTATCTTTATTGATGTAACTTACAAGGAACGAAATTTTTAACCGAACTTATGGCAAGACTACACATAGAAACAACTATAGGGGTATACTAAAAGTTTCTGTAATGCCATATTTAGTTTTTATATTGATGTAGAACGAATTTATAAAGTTGTTAATACAATGCTAATTATCATAGTATGTTGTAATCTACTGTTTAGTCAAGTTGTTCTTATTTAGATTTTAAATTTACTGCGGCAGCGCATCAATAAAAACAAACACACGAGGTTGGTTCCAATATTAAACGTTTATTAACAAAATAATTCATTTACATCCAACAACATTATAGGAATGCTATGTTAGCGTGGTGGAAAACATCCATATTGACGTGCAGTGGTGCTATGTCGCAAGAGGTGGGCTTAGGCATGTCTTCGTTGCTCAGGGGGTGGGGGTATCGTTAGAAAGTGGGGAATCTGCAAACAAACAATGAGGCGTGGGAAACTGTTTACATTATCCGCTGAAAGGAAGCAACAACCAACATCTAACGCTACATCAAAGCAGTTACAAGCACCTACTGGAATATCTGCGCATGAGGTTCCGCTACTAACTTTTAGTTCTAAGAGCTTTCTAAGTAAGTTGTTTGTGTTAATATTAAAGGTCACAAAGTTAGTTGCTACCACGTACAATACGAAGAATTTGAATAAAACGTAATGAGCATAATGAAAGAGAAAAGCGATAGAGAGACAAGGACCGCAAATCGCCTTTTGTTTAAATAAAAACTGCGTATTCTTATATGATAATTTTAAAAATTTTATTATATGACTTCTTGGTGAAAGAAGATGATATGATAAGGAGATAGAAGGAGAATTTTGAGGAAATGTTAACTACAGAAATGAAAATAGAGGAAGAAAATGAAGCAAGCAATACAGAACACAGAAAAAAGTTAAGTACAGGAAGAAATAAAGATAAGAGGAAGTATTGAAGGCTACGAAAAATTAAAAAGAGGTAAAACAATTGGCTATGATGGGATCATGTGAGAAATGGTCAAGAATACAGGCAACAAGAGACTACTAATGCTAACTAAATTATTTAAATCATAGCAAGAAGAGAAGATGCCCAAATAGTGGGAGAGTACTATTACCAATACACAAAGAATAAGATAGACAGGAATACACTAAGTATATGAAAAAATTCTAGAAAGAAGATTAATGAGGGAATGGAACAGCTAGAGAACGTATAGTATGGATTCAAAAAAGGTCCAGGAATGCAGGATCATAAATTTGTAGTATTTATTAACCTTGAAAAGACATTTAATAGTGTTAATAAGGAAATGAGTGTGGAATAGTCTAAAAGGGAGAAAGATAAATGATAAGGTAAAACAAAAACCTACGTGATAAAGATCAAGGGTGAGTTCTTAGCCCCACCTTAATTCAACTAAGTAATGGACGACGTCCTAAAAGAAATAAGGGGAAAAGTTGAAAAGTAAAGGTGAGCTATATGAACTTGGAACTAATAGAAGTATCAGAAAGTGTATTCACTGATATACGCAAAGAACAAGGGATACCTATAACAACTTGGAAATATAGAAGAACGTACTAATTGCAAGAAAGTGAAACGCCAACAGCTAAGATGGTTTGAATATATGGTGCGGATGGGAAAGGAAAAGATAAAAAAAATGTGAAGGCAAGATCGCAGCAAAAAAGAGGAAGAGGCATACCAAGGAAAACATGGAACAAGGAAAAGTGGATAACTTGAGACAGAAAGGATTGACTTGAAGTGAAGGGAAAGATTGGCAAAGAACAAAAAAGAATGGGCCAAGAAAATTCACAATGAAGTATGGTTATGATTTTAACTTAATGTAGTAAGGTTAATTTATATTATATTTTGTAATACCTTTTGTAATACCTTTATGTTACAAGTAATATTGTATATTAAGGTTGCTGATTATATATTACATGCATGTGACTTCTAAAGTTCATAACCCTAATCATCATCTTATAGGTTGGACAAAAAAATCATCTTGTGGGTTTCACATTTAGTGATCCCTCCAATTTGGAGAACACCATCATCCAACTTTTTCTAATTGATCAAAATGTTACTGGAGAAATCACATTTCCAAAAAGTGGAGTAACGCCTGGTTATTGTCATGACTGGCCTATCCTTGTTGTATACTACATTAGAAATAAGACAGAGAGTTTATCATTTGGATGATAAGGAAGGGAGGTATTGATGTCAAACTTATTTGTAGCAAATTCTTATGATACTGAATAAGAGTTGTAAAACAGTTGAGCGGAAAATCGAATTAACCGTTCAAGAGCAGTTTAAAGTCTTGGATAGACTACAAATTTTCTTGGTTACATTGATCTGACTAATCCATTAGGTTACATTGAAATAGATCAAACTGATGGCAAATCCTTTAGTAGTTGTGGAGTTCATATCTTCAGATTTATGAGCAATGGCGTGAAGAGTGAAAGATAGAACCTTCACCACTGCTTGAAACTGTTTTTTCTGCATATCAGTTGTTTCTGATTTGCTCTTTCAAGTGACGTTTCTTAAGTTCTTGATCTCGATAATTTCTTCTATTTTGAGGAGCTCTAACGATAAGAACTTTTATTTTTTTGCTTGAATGGATCATTGGGACTGAAATATTTATTACTTCTGTAATTACACTTTGATATCTAGAACTCTAATGCATCTATTGAAACGCGAACTTTAATAGCAGGGGAGAAAGATTCTTGGTTATATGAAGGGTTGACCTAAAAGTCATTGATACGTAGCAAGATCTGTTGACTCAGTTTACATGTTAGAGAATTATATGATGTCTATGCTACTTAAGCCGTCTATGTTTAACTTCAATGTTTTTATGGTAGGGAAAGGGGAAAATCTAGATCTCAAAACTACAGATAATTTAGATATTTCTTGAGGTTGAATAGATTTTTTGTATTATGAAGAGAATTTATACTTCGTTTATAATAAGAAGAGCGCAATGGTTATTTTCATGTTAAGCTTGTCGACCAATATTTTTTTATCATTTTTTAATGCTATGAGGGGTTTGTATATCTCTTGTGAAGACGAAGAATTTCCAGGGAGGTACTGATTATTTATGTTCGAACCAGTCCACTATAGAAGTGCGATGGGAATGTTTGCGACATAAAAGTTGGTTAATGTGAAGGATAAGACCGATTACAATTCTTTCAGAGGATATTCTAAATCCATAGTTGGTAAACTATGTTGATAGTCTCAGAACTTAAAGCGTTTTAACATCTTGATGATATCTATAGGAAGGTCTTAAATTTTAGAATTACTAAGCGTTTGAGAGATAACCGCGCCCTTGTTACTGTTAGGTATTTTGATTTGTGTTGATCTCTGTTAGAGTTTAACAAAGAATATATTTAAAATAGCAGGATAGAAGAAGCCATACATGGGACAAGAATTGCAAAAAAATAGAAAAAATATAAGAAACTTCTATCGGGAATTTAAGACGGGAAAAATTGAGTATAAAGAAGGCCTGTATTCTGTAAAGACAAGGGTGGATTATGGTAGATGTAGATGCCTTAGAAAGATGGAGTGAGCATTTTGGGAAGATTTTAAATAAAAATGAAAGAAAACCAGTAATAAAGAAAGTGGAAGAGGAAGTATTGGAGAAGAAGTTGAAGAAAATATTGGTAAGACATGGCTAGATTTGAATTAAATGGATGCACTTGCAGCACATTATATAAATTATTAAAAATAGGGAAAATGGGTTAGTGTTTAAGGGTTGTAAAGGGAAAAGGTGCTTGAGAAGTGTACTTTTCTCAATATACAAAAAACGCAACATAACATTATGGAAGAATTACAGAAGCTAGCACTAATGGACAAATAGGTGGAGAACAAATACAGAGCTCATGCAATTCTATGGAGAAGAGAACATCACCCAAGTAATAAAATCCCGAAGAACACGTGGTCTGGGGCATGTACAGAGATTGAGTGAAATTCAAACTACGAAAGCAGTGTTGAAGTACAAAGGAGGGGGAGAAGAAAGAATTAGGAAATAATAGGAGCAGGAAGAAATTGAAGCTGGTTTTTTAAAAATGTTATTTTGGGACAAAAACCAATATAAGCAAATTTGACCCCATGGTTTATGAAAAACCACCATCTCTATCTCCCCCAGCATTCGAGAACTGTACTAAAACATCCAAGACCACGGTAATTCCACCACCCGTGACTTTTAGAACTACAAGTCTGATAGGGGCGCTCGTTATAAGTGCCTAATCATCTTGAGGACGCTTGTACTCCTATCCAATACCTACATTAATTCACATCAAGTAGACTGAGGCTAGGGATTGAACTCGGGAACTTCAAATTTTACCAGTGAAGTTAACATTAAAAGATAATGAAATAACAATACCTGTATTTTTGTCCCAGTTTACGGTTTCTTTAAAAAATATACAAACTTTGTTTATGTTGCAAAGACCAAGCTACGATGTTTAATCAACTGTTGACCAGTTTAATAAAAATACATTTGGCGAATCAGAGGTCAAAGAATATTGAGAAAATGATGTACATACCTCTAGTTTTCAAACCAAATTCTTCTGCAATTGATCAAGAGATACACGATGAACTTTAAGCATTCTTGCAGATGTTATTGCCTATCCAAAACTCACTGCTACAGAAATTGAAGAAGAAATGAAGTTGGTAAATAACAAAGCTCCAGGATACGATTTGATAACATCAACCCTATTTAAACAACTATTTCACTATTTAATGGAGTTTTAAGATTCATCGCCGGGAACTTTGACTTAAATTTTTCTCGTAAAATCTTCTAATGATATCCGGTTCATACTGATCTATCAATTTTCTCTAAAAACTGTCGGAAAAACTATTTCTAAGAAGAGTAATTGATGATTCGCTTTAAGATAAATGGTTACACGATCATCAGTTTGGTTTTCGACGAAATAATTGTACAATTCTGCAACGTCATCGCATAACGAATTTTATACAAACTGTTCTTAAACATAATCAAAATTATTCTGTTATATCGATAGGAGTTCGACAAGTTTTCAATAGAATATGGCACAGAGGTCTACACAAAATAGATAATTTTCCCTTGTTATACTTTACTATCGAAGTTTTTAAATAAAAATTGGAAATGATGTACCTCAAATTGAACAAATAAACGTAGGTGTGCCTCAAGGCACTGCCTTAGGTCCAATGTTATATCTACTTTGTACATCCGACCTGCTAATCTCAAATGATACAATGATAAGCACATTTACCGATGATACAGCGATTCTTGCTTCTAACGATGATTCAAAAACAGAATCGGCAATGCTTCAAGCTCAGTTAAACCAAAGTAAACGGTGGCTAGAACGACGTAGAATAGAGGTCGACGAAGATGAATCTTCACACAACATTTATAACTAGGCCCTTAATGTTTGCCTGTTACCCTTAACAATATTATCATTTCATAAATCGACTAAATAAAACACTTTGAACTTCACTGTGATAAGCGTTTAATTTGACATACTCATATTACCAAAAAGCGTAAAAACGGACACCAAGATAAGAAAATTGCAACTTTCGGTTGCAATTGGTAACTCAACAGATGAAAAAGTCGTTATGGCACTGTGCAGTATACGCATCAATGCCATTCAAGTTTATTATTGAGCGGTGAAGCTAATTTTTCTTTAAGTGGCTTTGTGAATCGTCGAAATTTTCGCATCTGGGATAAAAATCCATATTATTCACGAAAAGCCAATGCACCCTAAAAATGCACTGTTTGTTTGATGTTTATTGTGGGATAGAGGAATCATTGGCCCGTACGTTTTTGAGGACGAAGTTGACAACTGCCAATGGCGCACGTTATCGGGTTATACAAAGTATTCCCTTGAATTGATGACTTGTTTGGGAAGCTTTCTCTTTGGTATGGAGTGTTTTGAGAAAAAGTGTATATTTAAATATTTAAATTATCTTTTAATTAATGTTTATAGTAATTCATTATAAAACACTAGCTAATTAAATAATAAGCAGCACATAAAATTTTAAAGTAATTTTACCGTGCAACTCTGACTCATGACCTTCATTTTTGTCCCAGATCTTGTCTCCTTTAAACAAATTCTTAAATGAGTCACTAAACTTGATCTAAAAAGTTTTGTTTTCTGATAAGCGGTGGCATAACTACAGAAAATTCAAAATCCAGTAGAGGAACAGCTACGAAGATTGTTAACCTAAAGAGTACTAAGATTTAATTTTTATAATTTTTCAAAATTCCGCCAGATTCTATACACTTCTTCATCCTACAAGAAAGTCGTCGAATTAATCCTTACACTTTTTGAGAGATCTAGAAATACACATGACTATGTCAAGAGAAGTTTCTCGTTATTGGAAAACGGTCTTCTGTTTAACCTGTTCTTCACATCTTTCTGACAGTAGCTCTCTTCCGTGATAGACGAAGATTTTTTTTAACCTTTTGGTACCACCTAAATGTGGTTGATCGATGAGGTTAATCATCTTTCAACATAGGAGCCATTTCTTTTAAACATTCTCTCTTCTGGTGGTGTCTTAGTTTTTGAGGTTGGCCATCGCCAAGGCCTATTTCGATCTATTGCACGCTTCGTTTCTCTATTTATGCCCAACCGATTTCCCATGTTTTTCTTCTTCCTTGCCCCCTCTTCCCTTTTGTTATGTATTCTTCGTGTCGTGTTATGCGTCTAAAGTAAGAACTTCCTTTTTGTATTGCCTTCTTTTCGTTTCAGTTTGTCTTATAACTTCGCCATTACCGACTATTTGTGTCCAAAGGAATTTTAACATTTTTCTATATGTCCACATTTCAAAGCCTGTCAACTGAATTTTAGAAGGTTGTCTTAGATTTAGATTGAGGAGACGGCTAATTAATCTTGCAATCTTTAGTTTTCTCTTTATTTAGTTTTTGCATACTATTTTCGAATTACTTTAGTATGTATAATTATTAACTTGTACGATTCTGACATTATTTATCTTAATATTTGTATTTATGTTATTTCTGCTTATGCCCATGACCTTTGTTCGGTGCATTTCTCTTTTCACTTCTATATTATCTGTTAATTCAATTTTAACACTTATTCTCGCTTTCTGATTGAATTATAGATTTTTAATTATTTTGTCAAGCCCGAGTTGGTACAATATATCTATTGGTTTCTGGTGTATCAGTTTATTGAAAGTTTTTTAAAAGTGAACGTGTCATATATACAAACCTTGTCTTATATTTAAAGTCCTTCAAATAGTGATAACACTAAAATCGCGTGCAAAGTTGTAGTTCAAAAGTGTCCGGTATTTAGTTTTTAACCAAGATGACAACGTGCGCTCTCTTTACTCTCATACTTTTCAAAAGGTCGTTTTGCCAAATGTAGTGCGGGTTGCGGACGCACAAAATTGATTTTGTTGTGGAAGTACTGGTTCTGTAGTAAGAATTGGAGGAGGAAAACTCTGGGATGGGGAAACACCTGAAATGGCGATACAGTAAAAAGTTTCATGTTGCAGCCTCCGAGGCGATCTGCGCACAAACATGCCGTTGTTGTTCATTGGTCTAGACGCGTTATACGGCGAGTTTAGCGCCAAAATCTTTGTTTTCACTAATAAAAGATGGTTATTGTACAGGAAACATGTTGCAAAGCATTCTATATAACATATTTGTTTTTTTAATATTGTTAATATAAATAAACAAAACCTTCTGCATTGGAGTGATAAAAGTTCACGATATGTTCATGAAAGATATGCTCACAGAGAAGGTGTCACTGTTTGGTGTATGACGGGGAAAATTGAGGTTATTGGCCCTTATTTGTTGAGACAATTTTTTACACCGAATCGCAATGTACCCTAACTGGAAAACAATTTTAATAGAATGGAGCATATAGCAAGAGCTTTGCTCCATGTGCTGAGCGACTTCTTCCTATATCTTAAGGTTGGGGTTTACAAACATCCCGTTCTGGGGCTCTTCAAATCCTACGAAATGCAATATCGTGGAAAGAATAATGACGAAATTTAGAAGCGACATGATCCCTGGTTTTTTAAAATACATTTAAATGAAACTTTCAGTTTTGTAGGTGTTTGTTTGTATGCATGCACAAAGTAACTTTTTATCTTTCGTCTTTTTTTTATTCAACTTGAAAAAGAGAGGGATTTTTGTCTCACCCTATGTATAGCCGTATGTTTCTTATACACATGCTTAAAGAATAGGAATACTCAAAGTGATAATTTACAAAAGAAAATCTGCATGGATACGTTCAATTGAATCTTTAAAATTAATCTCTACAAATATCACCAAGCGAGCCGCCTACTTGGTTTGAAATGTTACAGATCAATAAAGTAAAATGGAGACTGTAACATGTAATCATACCTTTCATTGATTAAATACTAAAATGTCAAACAGTTGGCGGGGAGTGGTTTATAATAAAAATGTACATGGAAAGGCCACGCGGGCAGCAGATATAGGATAACAAATTGGAGAATGTTGAAATGCTAAGATATGAGGGCGAAGCAAATGGAAATCGTAATATCTATTTTACGCACTCTAAGTTGAACGGAGAAGGGCGCGGCTTTTGGGTATTGTAGGTGGAGATGCCTGAAGGAATTTACGAGGTCAGAGCAAGAGGTTCCTTCTTCCATCGCGCAAAGGATTATTTTCAATTTTCCTAACTTGTAAAACCGCCCGAAATTTTGAGAAAATTAAGATACACTTTAAAGACTTAAATATACGCGTGACATAAACAATTCTTGGGAGAATGAGAATCGGTTAAAAGTAAACAGCATGGCCGAAGAGAATGCGAGGTTTGACAGAAAAAAAATATGGGGCTGACTTTCTTTTAGCCATGAACTTAATTTTGATTCAAAGTAGTTCCGTTGGGTAGTCTAGGAATGCTTTTTAATGTCTTTTAACGCCTTTTAACTTTAAGTTAGGCTCTTCTGAAATAACTTTCGTTTACATTTAATTCAGCTTAGCATATATGGTAGAAAATCAAGAAATGAACAAAGTTAAACATTTTGAGTGTTTCAAATTTTTGCGATCTACTACTATGTTCGTACAAACTGATGGGAACGTGTCATTCAATTTAATTTAATTGGGCTGTTTCCGACTTATCTGCGAACAGATAGACAGATAGAATAGTACAGATCCAATTCTAAGTTTCTTCTAAGAGACTTCTGTTGGCAACATTTGTGGTAACGTATTAATATACCATTTTAACCGATTGTTTATTTATCACCTGCACGCCTGAATACCTACCCAGGTGTATTAAATTGAATTTTATGTAGCCGTAAGAGATAGCAACCACTTGACCTCAAAAGTTATCTTTAAATCAATGAGGTCGGAGCTCGATACCCACCTAGCTCGACTCGAGCGCATTTTATAAATAGCTGAAGTGGTAATTGAGTTTCTGATATGGGATTTTTATTTTTCTTGGCTAAAAGACATAATTTTGATAAAAAAAAAACAGGGCATGTGCTTGGAGATCAACATTTTGTACCAACTTTGTACTTACACTATTGATATACATCAAAGTGTGTAGGGGGTAAGATAAATTTTGAAATGAGTACGAACTAAGAGTTTTTTATATACAGAAGGGAACGAAAATGGCTATTACTTTAAAAAGCTTTGTGAACAAAGACATGGATGATCTGTTAGAATGGGGTTCTATAAAAGAATTTTTGGGTAAGCGTATAATGTTGCTATCTATATTAACAATTTAACTTTAATATTGCATGTCGGACACAAACCACTTACCAGGGAGAATATTTATATGACTCCTGTGACAATTAAATGAAAATAAGACGAATACAAGATCAAATACAACAGCACCATGATAAAACACCTTTTTTCGGAAAAAAAGCGTTGCAAACAGTATGAGGTGGGCGTTATGGAAAATATGGAACAGAACTCAGGTAACGTGTGTTTGTTATCGAAACCTCTCTTTGGGCATGGATTCCAAGAAGAAAAATTTGGATGACCATGGGGTAGTCTTTGGTACAGAAGTTGGTTAATTTCTATCTTCTACTACTGAAGTGTTGATTACGTGAAAATAACGACAATTATATCTTGCAAAAGAAAAACGAACCAAAAACAAAGTGGCATCTAGACTTTAATTTGGCTGTTCCAATTCTCTGACGTCTGGTCTTTCATAGAAGGTAAACCTTGAGGGAAATGGATGTTAAGTTTGAAGCAATCATTTTCAGAAGTACTAAGGTTCTGGCGGCAGCTTTCTAGGAATTAGGCCAGGGCATTGATGAAAAGCATTCTTTGACTTTTCCAGACTACATGTCACAATGATGGCGACTGGATTACGTATTAAGTAATTAGCGCGAAAATGCATTCAATAAAAACTTAAGTTATGTATGTATAACGAGCACCAAGCTTTAGAGAGTATGGGCGAGAGTTTGTTTTGTTATGACAGCGTAATAAAATCATGGAGAAATAGTGTCACAATTTGGTAGCAACCATACCATTTTAGATGAAAAAGAGAAAAATCGGTAAAATTATTGGAAAGAACGACAAGATTGAGTAATATATGGTAAGATTAAGGCAAAAAATGGTCTCGAAAAGGCCATACTATAAAAACAGTAGTTTGCTTTGAGTTTCCAAATTTTGTTAAGACTGACTAGTAATTTACTACAAATATTATTAAGATGCTGACAGTGTTGTTTCACTTAAATTTATTTTACTACATTTGAGACTATGACTTGATGATGCATAAAATCTTACGAACACGTATGACGTCATAAGTTACTCTTTAAAAGAAATTTAAAGTGTATCTCTATCGCTATTAAAACATTGGGCCCGTATTCCAAAAGAATTGAGTATGTAAAAAGAAGCGTTTTAACTACAGCTTGAGTTTGTTCTATAACCTTCTCATTTTCCTGAATAATAAATATTTGTGTCACGGTGCAGAGGTGAACGTGTGCAGCTGTTATCAGTGGCATTCGTGTACCGAGCGATTAATTCAGTTGAAGGAATTGCGATCCGAGCCGTCCGTGATGACTCAATGACAAGTTTATCGGTTGCCAACGATGGATATCCAGCAGCAACACATAGCTGCCGCTGCCGCGATTAATCAATAGCATCAATAATGTGTATCAATAATGCCAAGGTCCCAAACGCCCGACGAATCAATGCTAATGCAAAAGAATTGTATGTTGGCCTCACAAAATAATATGAGAGTAATAAATGAAAAAGCGCTACAAAAAGAATTATTTAGAATGACTAAGGACTACAAACCATCGCAAAATTATCAGAGTGCTCAAAAAGTCAGAAGTAGAAAAAGAACTTAGGTATTATGTATGAGGGTGAACTGGCGAATGAAACATCCATTGACGTTTCAAGTGAAATTGAATGGATAGTGCAAAAGTATAAAAAAGGGGAAAGGAAAGTAAAAGTGATATAGCAACAGCTTTGTAATAGACAATGGCGTAGAGAATTATTGGATATTATATGCAAATTTATGTAAGCATTCAGATTAATCTTTAAACTACACAGAAACAAAACAAACGTATAAGGAAGCCATAAGGTTTCAGAATTAAATTGAGGCATCTTAAAGTTATTAGCAAAAATTTGTCTAAAAGCTGCGACATAAATTACAAATAAGAGTGCAGCCAACTAAATCAAATATTCTCGAACTAAAAGCTAAGAAATCTTTGTTGGTTTTGCTAGTGTAGAAAAATCAATGTTGAGCATTTCAAAAAAACCCAAATTGATGCCAAGAAAACTGTCAGTGGGACCTTACTGGAAAATTCTACCAGAGCCTAAAGAATGACAGGTCAAAGTGTTATAAATGTGACAAACCATCTTACGAACTATAGGGGGTGTGAAGTGATCAACGATCTGCAAAATGGTACAATTGAATTATTAGTGAGCCAGCAGAAGGCACAACGAAAACCAGAAGAACAACGTGCCAACTCTGACACCTGTACTGAACAAAGGGGCTAAGCACGATGAGCTTTAGTAATATAGAGTCAAAATTCCAAATAATACTGGAAAAACTGTACAGTAAATAAACCGATCAGCGGGGAGGTTGTATAAAATTCGAATCAGTGAATCTATGTATAATAATAAGGAATGTTAATGAGATAAAACACCACTTGAACAAGCTACATTCGCACAAACAATTGATAATGTCGTATATTTGAGAGCCTTTCTGAAACAGGAAGGGTTGGATGTAACCACAAAAAAGAAAATTATTGAATTTTGGTCAACAGACACATTGACTGGGAAAATTATAGTTGTGTTTGGAAAGAAATGTACATTTGAGTGTCTTGCTCAAACCCTCTAAGAATTGTAGGTAAAAGTTGAAAATTTTGTCGACAAATTACTAGAAGTAGCATGGATAGCTACACCATACCTGGAAAAACAAGTAGCAAAGAAAAGAAAAGCTAGAAAGAGATCTCAAAGTCTGAACTATAAGACCATGTTAAATGAACTGTCAGCTAGAATCAAATAAGAAGCTGTAACAGATCTCTATACAAAATATTTTGGAAGAACTTACAACTTGACAATAGATTACTTCCACTGGAAAACCACCAAGAGGATGAAGGGAAGAACTGAGCAAAAAGCAACCAAGAAAAACCGATGTTTTCGCGAAATATTGAAAAAATTCGCTTTAACTATACGAAAATGAACAAGCGAATTGGGACAACCAGCGATAGGACATGAGGAGCCTAACCAAACAGTGACTCCAAAGGAAGCAATGAAAGAACTCAAGACCAACATCGGCTACAATTAAACTCTTGGTTTTGACCTAGTTAATGACGAGATGTTAAAGCAATTACCTTGGAAGGTGCTTGTAAAAATAACTTTAGTGCTATTATACTGATATACTTGCGCAAAGTCTGGAACTAAGTAGAAATCATTGTGATTCTAACAACGTGCAGGGAAGTAGGCTCATTTTCTTGCTTCTGGTGTTATCAGAACTAAAAAACTAATCCTCAATAGACAATCATTTATTACAGACAACTTGTTTGAATATTGCTTGAGGAGAAAAAAGTGTACGTGACCATGATGTTGGATACTAAAATACAGAAATTTATTCTTTCCACTTATAACAAAGTATTACTGTATAAACACATTTTAAATGTAGACCTATGACATCCATCTCCAGTAAGGGTGCACTAACTCAGTAATGTTTTCAAAAGTTCCAAAAAAGTGCTGCGGAACATTGGTACATTAGAGTATTGATTTTCACCGCGATCTACAACTGGAAGCAGTCCTTAGCAAAATCAAAAGATTTGCTCCAAACAACAAAGTTATCCAGTTGCTGGACAACACCAACTTGATACGGCTTGATATGGCAGTGCTATTTCTACTTAAATATTTAATACCCCTAATACAAGCTTGAGAAGGATAAAAATAGTAGAAAAATTTATGACGAGATGCAGCAAATACCAAAGAGATGTAAAGAGTGCGCTATGGTTATCTACTTATCCTATCTTTCCAATCGATTCTAGAAAAGTGCAAGAGAAAGACAATAGTTGATAAGTTACTCATGACATGTAGTAGTTGTGGTTGGGAACGAGCAAGATTATCATTTACGGAAAGGGAAATTTTAAAATGCGCATTTAAAAAGCGCAAATTTATTATTTTTAGGGAACATCTACTAAAGATATTTTTATTCATTGAGTTAATTACACGAAAATGAGGTTTAGGTAGTTGACAAAGCAAAGAAAGAGTGAAGGAAATATCTAAGGAAGAGGAAGGAAATATATAGTGAGATATATGGTCCTACTGTATTACTGAAGAGATTATGGTGAGAACCTAAAACAGACTAATAAAAAAATTATGGAAGTTGCATTTTTACCACTAAAAGCGTTGCAAATTAGTTTAAATCTACTCAGAACTACAGATTCTCTGATATATCAAAATTGCTATGACTGATAGGATTATGCACAATTGACGATTTGGATGTTCCAACAATAATAAATTTGCGGTAGGATTGGTATATAGTCTATTAGACCACACTTCTAAAGAGAGGAAAAATCATTAATCTTATATGAATGTGTGAAGGCAGGGGTTAACTAGAGCAGGGGTTGGAAAAATCGAAAAAGTTGCCTCTGTGCGTAACTCTTCTAAAGGGAAGCTAATTTTCATGCCTGGGTTCACACAACACCTAACAACAAAGTCCACGTCACCAAAGCGCTACCTTAATTATTAAAACGTAAGGGTGGTCTCGACACTTTCCTACCCAGTAGTTTCGGCGGGCCCCGCTGCTCGTCCACGATGGAGTCCTTCCTCATCGACTCCCTCCTGCTGTGGCGAAGGACGGTGAGGTCGGCCAGCGAGCACCGCTTAGTCAGCTGCGGCTTGGTCTTGGAGGGCCTGCCCTTGACCTTGTAGACGTCCACGAAGGCTGCGATCAGCGAGGTCAGCAGGAGGCCCACGGCGATGTAGATGACGAAGCTGCCCTTGGCTTCGGGAACCCTGTTGTTGTTGGACGCCAAGCTGGAGGCGTTGTGCTCGTCTTCTTCTCCGTGGACGTCCGCGGGCGAGCACGACAGCCTCTTGACGCGCAGTTCCTGCGCCACCTCCTTCACGACCTCCAAAACGTATTCTGTAATTGTGCAATTGGGCTGAGAATAAACGGGAACAACGCTCTCAATTTCCTTTTGTTCGGCCGCCTCGCTTATCTCGGCCGGCGGCTGTGGAATTGGTACTTCCTCCACGGGCAGCATCGCGTCGTTATTGTCGGGTTTAGCTGCGTACGAACTGTAGAGGCTGAAAGTGGCGTACGAAACAATCAGAATGGGCACAATCAGTAGAAAGAGGAAGACGGGCGCCGTGTTTCCATCCCCGAACTCCATTTCCTTCCGCGCTTCCGCTCTCGCGCCCCCTTCCGCCATCACTGCTCGGAAACACCGGTCACAGCCTCGAGTAACTCACAATCGAAGTGGAAAATCTGCAAGCTTTCCCGTCGGGCGTGGGCACTCGTCACTTGGCACTTTCCCTCATTTTCTGCGCTTCGGGTTGTTGATGCGCCGCTGATTAGATCTTGACTGGATCGGGTTCGGCGCGGATAATCAATAATGAGGACAGTTGACCCTCTGAGTGCTGTGTGCCCTTTCCGTTTGACTGCCGCGTTTCAGGTCTACTTCTCCTTTCGTTGATTATTCTCTTACGCAAGCGTTTCAGGCGCAGATCCTGCGCTTTCAGCAATAATTTAAAAATTCAGGAGCGAACGCGCCCCGACGACGTTAAACTAGATTTTGAATTAATTTTGGATTCACCTTTTGAACCTTTGAAGGAAAGTGCACGAAGCGGCTTTATTAGAAGGATTATTTAGTTATTCGAATAAAATAACTAAAAAAGAAGAACTTATTTTTGAAAAAAGATAAGAGAACATCATATCAAGCCAAAGCTTCATCGGACAACATTAACTTAACCAAAGTAGCATAGCAACTGGAAAGAGCAATTCAAAGAACGAATCAATTAGTATTTAGATTATTCCAACAATGAACAAAAAAACTACAAGTGCAGTCTGAAAATACTGTCCAATCAAAACGACACAACTTACCAATTTGGAAGCATTACATCCTTGAAGAAATAAATATCAGACTCACTTCTCCTAAGAAGTAACAGACAAGATAACCATATATATCATTCTAAAGGCCATCGAGTTTATTTTGCCAATGGAGAAGTTTTGAAACATCTTCCAAAGGAAGTCATAGTAAAACACACATCTCATTAATGCTTCGTTCAGACTGAGGTATGATGCTAGCACGTGGAAAGTTGCAGATGTCATGATAATCTCCAAACTGGGCAAAGCACCTCACGAAGTTGTATCTTATGTACTTTTTCAAATATCGAAACTATTTGAACAAAACTAGTGGAAAGCTTGAAAATGATCATTGAAGAAAAGATTCCAACTTATCAATTTTGATATAGAGATCAAGTCCACAGGATGACTAATGCTATTAAGAAATCACTAGAACAGGAAAGCCTGCTAAGCTGTTGCGCAGGCTTTTGACAAAAGTGTGGCTTGGAACATTGAAATACAAACAATATGTCCAACAATAGAATTGTTTATTTTGGACAGGTTCTTCAAAATAAAGGAGGTAGAGGTTTATTCTAGAAGAAAAGAAAAAAGGCATAGGGGTCACAAGGTTATGTCTTAGGACCTGATCTATATCAGTGGTATCTGTTCTAGATGCCACCTTTGTTGAAAGTAAAGATTACGAAGAAGCTGCAAATAATTAATAAACCTCTACCAATGAGATTAAAAATTGACCCAAAAAATGGCGAATTAAATTAAATGGAACTAAATATGCATACGTTAACTGGCCAACAAAGTTGACTGACATATTTCTATGAGAATATATGGAATGCAGCTTTGAAATTGTGCCAAAAAGAGTAATATACATATCATTCAAATATTTCAGAAGAAAGAACTAAGGAATATAACCAATTTTTACTAAAACCTTGAGATAGAAACCTCTGGCCATCACTAAGTTTTTCAAGAGTCACGAGCAACAACTTCTTCAGCATCTAAACTTTGAAGCTATCCGGCTGCTTGACAACACACACTTAAAAAGAAGACTTAAGAGGACCAAGCCTTTGAGTTAGTGAAGTGATAGTACAAAGCAGAGTATGGTATACGATATTATGTGCATTGTATTCATTGTATAAATATGTTGGTAATGGCTAGGGAATAGTAGTGAGTATATCCTTAGTTTTAAGACATTCAACCGCAATAATTTAAAATAAAATAAAATAACTCATTGATCAATCTTTGATCAGACTGTATTATCAACAAATATTTACTGAAAACGCGCAAAAATTATTAACAAACTAGAAACTAACGTTGTAAGAAAAGATTAAATTATTTAAACTCTTATAAAGGCGCCAGAAAATCCCAAATTTGTGCGAAAGACTTTAACAGCTTGTGTGCCACTTGGAGCAAAATTATACATTCAGAACCTAATCTCCTACAAAAACATATCTGCAGTTTACCGATGATCCTAAAGTTTTAGTGACAAAACATAAAAGGTTTTGATTGTTGGTTCTACCAATGTATACAATGTCGAAAAGAAGACAAGAAGGAAATAAATCGATTTTGTTTGAAAGGAGAAGTAAACGCCTGTCATAACTGCAACATTGATGATTACAAAATTTAAGAACAAACTCAAAGTTTGAGAAGACCTAGTGTGACAAAGAAAAAATAGGTGGTAGAGGAGAATGCAAGGAAATGTAGTGTGCTGGATGTTGCAAACGCCATAATTTGCTTTGCATAAAATGGTAATATTGGCCCAAAAAGTGAACTTGATGATCTTTCAGACAGATTGGAATGTTGGATCCAGTCAAAGTTGATATGTTTGGAGCTAATAAGAAACATGTTGAAGATTCGAAACGGGTCAGCTTTAAAATTTGTGATATCTGGGAAGATTTCAATAAAATTTATTGTTAAGGGAGCAAAAAAAAATGACGATACTGAAAAGAGTTGGAAGAGCTCTCAGTAGCTCCCTTATAAGAATATCAAACCAAGGATTCTGTTTTGCCAATCCGATAAGCTAATTAATTGCAAGAAAGTACGTGTACGCCTTCGAAACCTGGCCGAGATAAAATAAAGATTACCTTATCCAAGAGTCGGACAACGCGCTAGATAGAATTGTAAAAGTGTTTTTCTTCATCGACCTTCTTGATATCAAAGTTGATGAAAATTATCCCTAGTCTATTAGAGATTAACAGACAGTAGAAATAATGGGACACGCTATAAAAAGAGTGGGAGATCAGTTTGAAATCGGACTGCTTAGAAAAGAAAAACATATAAAGATGGTTGAACAGTTATTAATACTTTCATGTGTATCATGTGCAAGACTATCGAGAAACTTATCTTGGATGAGATTATTCTTCGAAAAAAACTTGGTATCTTATGTTTTTGAGTTACTCTAATAAAATGAGGTTAGCTTTTGACCCGGTGGAAAAATGCCAAGCAGCCAATCACAACTCCAAGTTCGTATGGAAATTTCAAGAGGGAAAATTTGAATTAGGAACGAACACGAGAGACTTGTTCTCTCCAATTAAAATCAGAGAGGAATGGACATCATGCTCCAGATTATTGCTAAATAGACGTTACAATATTCGGTTGATCTTGTTTGTCCACTTCGCCTCCGCTCAACCTCCTAGAATGGAACGGAAAGTTTTCTAAAGCCTGTTATTCTATTTTTTAATAACTTCTATATGCATAAGCTGTAAAGAAAACACTATATGTGATCGTGATCAACCGAAAAGTAGATTCGTTTTGTGTAAGTAGACCAGTAACTCAAAGATATTTGCTAGTAATCTGCCATAGGGGTGTTGGTGGAACGCCAAAGAAGATATTTTATGCTTCGAGTTAAATTTAGCATAAAGTTTCAGACGTGGGAAAACGAAGCGTAAGGCAATATTATTGATGCTCATTTTTGACTCGACTTTCTTTATTATGTCTCGTCAAAAGCTACATCCTCCTGCAAGATGTTTGCCACACATCTTCAAGGGGAACCTGCATGGGTGTTGGACTAATTAGTTATTTTAGTTGAAAATTGTTAAGTTGGTAAAGAATCTGCAATATTATTTTCTAAAGATACCAATTCAACTTCTTGTTTCTTATGATGCTCTGTAAAATCATTGTTTTGTGGCTCACCTGGAAGCGGAAGGATAAACTTGCATTTATATTTTGTTGCCTAGATTAAAATTGATGAGATCATATAAGCCAATATACAAAGTTATTTTCCTATATCTGTTGAGTTAGAAACATATTTTTCCAGCGGATTATCTTCAAGAAGGCCGCGAAGAATGCGAATATTCTTCTCTAGTAGTGCTCGTCCTGATGTGATGTCAGTGGCTTTCATTTTCAACTGCTTTTCGTCTTTCCAAAAATTGTTTATGCCATCCGTAGACTTTTATTGTCTCAGAGTGTCGTCCTCGAACTGTGCCTTAAGTCTTCGGACGGTTTTATATTTTATGTCATGACGAACTTGAATCCGTTGTGCAATCGATGAGGTACCTCTTGCTTTGATATTGTGATACTAAATAAAGTGGGGGAATCCCCTTCAACCCTATCTACAACGTTGAAAAGCCTCCATTTTTAACGACCGTTTCGTTTGTAACCATTTTTAAAAAGTGCATTGAAAATGTAGAAATTGGTGACATTTTTGGAAAATACGCGAAAGTCTAATTCAACTTTAAGAGAAAAGACTATATAACGCGGAAAACAGATCTATTCTCTGTCATGGTTGCGATGTCTTTGGACGTGTAAATTCTAAACTTCTATGATTTTGGAGTGTTTGCGATTAGCAGAAAATGGATTTACGACCATCCGATTTTCGAAGGACAAAAAAGGTTCTTGCAAGAAGATACTGGCATTTTTTAGAGAACATGTTAGTGGCCTCACAGTTAACCTTTGTGGAGTAATTTAAAGATTGGTTGAGAAACTGTTATTCACCTGAGTTTTTCAGTTTATTACAAGTTTGATAAGACTTTTTAAAGAAGCCACAGCTTGAAGAGGCCAATGTCAAACTTAAAATAAGAAAAAACTGTGTCCAAAACAAAGTAGAATGGTGGAGATGAAAGACTAGATCTTTTCTGCCAGTCCCAGAAGAAATGTGAGGAGAAGCTGAATTGCTTTAATTTGAGCTTACAAGAACAAATTATCAAAGACAAAAATCGCTTCTATAAAAAAAGATCTATATACTTTCATTTGCGACGCAAAGCCAAAAGTATTTTATTGACAAGAAAAATAACTTTCAGACTTATTCCTTTATGTTGAAACGGCAAGAATTGTTTATAGCATCGCTTAGAGAGTAGAAGTTGTCTGCTTTGGCATCAAAACACATTTTGCGAGTCTATCATCGGAAAATGCACAAGAACACGGCACTCCAGAAGGAAACAGATAATGTTATTTAGTTTGTGTAAATCAAATTAATGATTAGCTACTACAGAGTTTTCATGTCGATATTTGTTATTGTTAAGGGGCTATGTTAAGGATTAAGTCTACGCTAAGAGACCTAGGACAGTTGATCTTCAGCGGTTTAGGTGGATTGACACGTTTCCATGAATGCTTTTATTATAATTTTTTGTTAAATTGAAACGTTTCAATTTATCTTTTGTTGATCATAATAAATGTTGAGCCATGCTGCAATTTGCATTTGCATGAGAGATGATTTTTTAGATATTGTCCTGCAGAAGTATAACTTTCTTTAGTTGCCAAAATTTATCTAATAAACCACCGAGTGGACAACACAGCTTAAAAGCGAGCAGCAGATCCAGAGAGCTTGTGTTTTACTTTTTCCAAGAGAATCCATCTAAACAGTAGGGTCTCTCAAAATAATTTGACAAGATCAGGGGGTACAGATCGGTTTACAATAAGAAATCAATTTTCCTTTAATGTGGAAATGTGAACCAGCAACAGACACCGTCCCATATTATGATTCTACCTCTTGGTTATTATTCCCAAGTCATCATCAACAATGTGGTGATAAAGTTCAAACGGGATTTGCTAGAAGAACTCCGAATGTCATCCCTATGACCTAAATTAATGTTTACGACATCACACTAGACTTAGACACTTAGAAGTGATGAAGTATTAAGAGTAAACAAAAATGGCGCGATATGTTAGTAGCCTAAATTTTTTTAACGGTTACTTGGCCCTATGATTACGAGCTACTTGCATTTTTTTGTTCAATTGTCAATTTATAATCTACTCTTAACATAGAGTAATAAGTAAATGATGTAATGTGGTTATTATATGATACGAGTGGGGTTCCAGCATTTACTCAATGGGGTCTTCCGGCCATTGTCTATGCAGTCTTCTGTCTGACGGGAGTAGATAGAGGTTGGCAATGTGTTGGTTGGTGCGGTTTAAGATGCGCTTTTTGCTTTTTACGGATTTTGATGACTGCAGAGATGAAGGAAATTTTTAGGTCGTTATGGATGGTTTGGTTTCTAATGTACCAAGGTGCATTGGTTAAAATACCCAGCATGTTCGATTGGAAGGTATGCAAAATTTTGGTTTTAGATGGCTTAGTGCATCCTCACAGCTCAATCTCGTAGGACCATACAGGGTCCGTTGCTATTTACTACAATTAGCCAGTGCATACTTTTTGTCTTTAAATTGGCTTACCAAATCAGTCTTTGGTCGATGTAAAGACTTGTTTATTGGAATGGGCTGATTATAAATGGCGACTTGAGTGTTTAGTAGTAAAAATAATTTGATTTGATTTACTGCTGTTTACTTTGATTCTTCACCAAACGAGCCGACTATGTAAGAGGTGTGACCGGAACTTTTCTAATGCGTAATCCGTGTTGGCACCAGATGATATTATTACAGTATCATCTGCGAAGGTAGCACTTAAGGTACTATATGTGGTTGGGATGTTTTCCGTGTCAGAAGCTTGTTGGATATCCAAAAATAGCGAGATACATATTCTTTTCCTTCAAAATTTTTCTTGATGCAGACTATTCTATAACATTGCTGGATAGTTGAATGCCTTTTGCTGAAACCAAACAGGTGAATGAAAATTATCGTCTCTGGTGCTATTATTATTTAGTTTTTTTGTTTACTTTCGTAGGTGAAACTGGCGTCAGGGGTAGAGATAATAAGCCAGAAAAGTTGAGGTATTCCTCTATCACTGTGTCCGAATTGTTACTATCAGTTAGAAATGGAATAAATACTTTTGCGAGATGTTCTCCGAAGGTATTTGATTTTTCTAAATTCGATTAAGCTCAGCTTTCATATGATTTTCTTACAAGGCAACCGCATGGCATTACAGTGAACGAATCGGCCAGCAGGTGGTACCAATCAATAGCTCGAATGGCTCCAGTCATAATTATAAATGCATTCCCAGCGGAAGTGAGTGATAAGGGCGCCAGGGCCTTCAAAGTGTTGGGTCAATTTGCATATGTGACCGATAGAAGGCGCTAGCAACATATTTGAGTAGTGCAGTATATAGGCCTAGGCCCCCTCACTATGTTTCCTAATTATTATTACAAAATATCAGTAGGTTAATGCGCAAACCGCGCTTATATTCAAAAATTTACTCTTCATGGCCCAGCTCCCCTATGGAATTTCACTATCACTCACTTCCGTTGGTTATGACCGGGGCCACTCACTAAAAGATGGACTTTGAGTAATAGGCCTTTTAATCTTCCTAGTTGCTTTCCAGATTGTGTGGTCTTTTGACGATAGGGTAGAAATGTAATAGCTAAGTGTTGCATTTCTGTTTTCTTGGATAACACTGCGAAGTCAGTGGGCTAGATTATTGTTTCGAGGACTTCTGGGCTATTTAGCGTGGGCTATGCGTTTTTCTGCTACAAGTTATCTTACACGAATTCAGAGTGCACTTTTGTAGTCAATTTGGGTAGCGTTCCAGGCAGCTTCTTGAATGAGCTTTGGGAGTTACTAGAGTATCGTCGGTTTCTCTAGATATATGCGTTTTACAGGTAGATTAATGTTGTTATTGATGCAATTGGTCCCGGTCTATTTTAGCAGTACAAAATTTTGCTGGTGTGATTTTCCATACAATATTTATACTCAAAGTTACTACTATTGGGGAGTGATCTGAGTTTAGCTCGAGTTGCTGTCGCTTTGGCTACAGATGCCAGAAATATCTTTGGAGACTGTACAGTGCAGTAGATCAGGGATTTTACGTAAGTCCGTCGGCCAGTAGGTTGTCTCGCCAGTCGACATGTTGTATAAAGTGGAAGAGTGCTCTTCCTTTTGGACGAAATTAGTCTGGAGGTCTAGACAGAATGCTTGGTGTTCTACTCTCTTGGTATTGGAAAACGGGGGTGGGGGTGGGGGTAGGTCGAAGCTTTTTTAATTTATGGGGTATGTCTAGGTAGACAGTAGACTGCTGAAATAATTAGCGACCAGAGGAATAAGTTAACTCTTACTAAAGCGTTTTGGATTTTGTCAGTTGTATAAAATGGCAATTAGTAATTGTCTATTGCAAATTAGATGATTATTTTCGATATTGCACGTGCTATCCTGTTCGGATGATATACATATACAAGTTATAGCGTGGTATCTTTAGAGATGTAAAGTGACTTTTGGAAATAAGTACCATATAAATTTTGTTGTAGTTTAAAAATAGCGTTTTTGAGTCCGTTTGAGTTCCATGTTGCTGTATCTTATTATTGTGCTAATTTATTAATAACTATAATGATAGTAGTTGATACTATGCTGTTCTGATTTAGCAATGAAAAAACATATTTTTAAATTCATTCAAGAAGGTGATACGTTTGTCTGTAATTTCATCATTGTGAGCAGTTAAGAGAGTTGATACAAGGGCTAATGATTAGTTGTTGTGAAAGTTGACGGGTTTGTTTTGTTGGGTATTCTAAGGGTTGCCATATTTCTGGTTTTTAAGTTTCTGTATACAGTACAGCCTTTGCTGTCACCGTTGCATAGCGCACATGTGACAGTAGTATTCCCAGTTTTTATAGGTTTTACTGTTGTAGGGCTTGTCAAAGTGTGTTATGTTATTCTTGATTCGAGATACTTCATTTCTAAATTTTGTATTTTGTAGAAATTTAACTTTAAATTTATAACTTATAACTTGGGACTCAAACTTAATGGAAAACATTAGCAATGGCTTTTTCTATAACGGTTCTGTAAGTTCTTTCTTGTTTGATCTCATAAGTATGGGGTACAATGTTTTTGGCGTAAGTGGGAGATTAGCTTCTTGTGCGTATCAACGGTTTCTGTATTTAGCGACTTAGAATATAATCTTTCGTCTTCGACGATTTGATTCGGATTGTCAGCCATAGTTCTGAAGTCTGTAATTCCATAGATGCATGCAAGTTGCGGGCTGAGGTCTTAAGATTGCGTTTTCGAGTTAGCTTTATTTGAATTATTTGCAGTTTGAGAGTTGCGTTCAGTTTCCTTGAGTACCTGGAATCTGTTCGTTTTTCTAATGAAGGACGTGCTTTTTGTTGATTTTGATTGTACCATCCTTTTCTTGGACAGCTTGCCAGGAGTGCTTGTTATCGTTAAGCTCTTCATCTGAGTTCATATGTTCATCGCCACCGCTTTAGTTGTTGTGACTAAAGTTGGGCGTCTTTTAAGATTTGTCTTAGAAATTGTTGCTAAGGGATTTGATATTGGCACGTTTGAAGAGGTGGGGGGGTTTAACTAGGTTTGACTTATTTGGTTTAATTAGTTAGGGCATTGGTGGTGTAAGAATTGTTTGAAAATTATTTTAGCTCTTTGAGAAATTGTTGGATGAACTGGGTATAATCCTGGTAGAAAACATTTCATTTCATAAATGTTTATTTTTGTTTTTTAACAGTACAATTAAAAAAATAATTTTTTTTTAAATTTAGAATTTAGACTTAAATGAGTATCTGTGACTGCGATATCAGTCATGTCTACTCAACTATAATCATCCGGCCGGCTTTCAAGATAGGGAAGTGGCGATCGACGCGTCAACCAAGGAAGATTAATTTTTTGCGCTATAAAACAGTTCTTTGAAATATAGTCCAGTATTATAAATGTCAAATCTGTCCAACCTTGACATAAAGAATTCTTGAAAGGCTTTTTTAACTTGATCGAACGCTTTAAAGCGGCGATTTAGCAAAAGTTGCGTCCCATAATTTTATGTCGTTTAAAAAAACTACAAATGTCATCGAAGATAAATTTCATTGTATTGACAAATTATTGAACTAGATAAAAATGTTCTTAAAATGGTGTCCTTTGCTCTTAGTAATTGCTTTCGACCTTTTAAAAAAGTGGTCAATAATTTTTTGCCTTTCTTTGAGAATCTGGAGATTTGCAACTGGGATAGTATTATACATGACATCCTTGGTTAGATAGTCACAAGAATTCAGATACGGCAAACTCAATTTTCTTGAGATAGCACCCATATTATCTTGAGTTCGATGAACCCTGGCGCCATTTTGTACGAACCAGAAATCACGCTTTTGTGAAGTTCGACTTATGGGTCTTTATTTTGTAGGCGAAAAGTTGTATCTTTTGTCTGACGATCCGATGAAGTGATGATTTCTCTATTTCGAGCTCTTTGAAGCATTTCTCATTGATGTTGTAGGCGTTTCTTCGAAATGTTTTTCGACTCTTTGATGTTATACTTAACCTTTTTGGGTTAAATTTTTTTATTAAACAAATATTTTTCATGTTGAATTGAAGCCTTAACGAATGACTATCCGGCGATCCAATGTAGACTTCTTGTTTGCCTTTTCCTTCCATAATTTGATGGTTTTGGTGGCGTCTTTTCCCATCTGCATCAAAATTTGATGATTTGAGAAATCGAATATCTCTGCTGTTGTAAAGACATTTGGAGAAATCGAAAATACATGTTTTGTTCATCAATTATATGTAAACAGAACCTGAGGATGTAGCTCTAATTGAATGAACGGTGTAAATGGCGCCACAAAATTTGATGATATACAGTTTTCGGTCACCATGGATGCAACAAGATCTCAATTCCATTCTATGGTCTTTGTTGCATGATGAGATGCTGTCTTGTTGAAGAAGAGTTCGTTTTTAGTTATTTTAGACATCGCCAACTATGGATTTTCCATTTGGGAAGGATTTAAAGTGCACAATGTCAAACCATTGCGATTTTCTTGTTAAAATGAGCAATTAGGCAAACCCATTTTTTAAAATAAGTCATTATCAGCTTCCAAAACTGGACTTGCTTGTCGGCTTGTGAGAATCTAATCTTGGCTTCTTGTGCACAGTCTTGTACAAGTCGAATCTACCCTAATTATTTCGACAGTCAGTGTGATCAAGGTTTAGCAGCTTACGAATCTCCTTCAAGTGAAACAGGACTTGGTCAATCTTCAAGTCTAAAATTATCAGAATCAAACCAAACCAGTCACATGGCTCACAGTTCTTTGTCTTTCGGCATCGTAAATCTCCTCTAGTTGACAGTTATCATTTTTTGCATGTGTTAAAGAACTTTTTCTACAACCTGGTACTATAAAGTAGTATATATTGTCACAGTATTTTTGCGCAAAAGTTTTGACTAACATTATGAACAGTAAGCGCGCAAAATCTTGTAACAATAAAAATAATTCTTCTCTTATCGAAAACGCGTTTGTTTATTTAAAGTAAGGTCACGTTACTTAAGGTGCTGAGACCATTAAGGTGTTGGCCAATCTGTTTAATGTGTGGTAGCACACACGCCCTTGAGAGTGTACTTCCAGAATGCCTGTTGGCTCTTGTATATCGAACTGCGGTGTGAGGTGCACGTTTCGAAACATAGTGATCAAACTTAAGCCATAGTTTTGAGCAAGCAGCGCGCGCTAGTTGCGCAGGTGAGGTTATCTTGTTTATGTTTTTTGTTCGGCTGCTCGTAATGCGTCCTCGTAACGTTGGTGTCACAATAGTTGTGATAAGGTGTGACCTGTGATAAGCGAGTCGCGGCCGGTCTACCTCTACCTGGCAGTACGACGTACGAGCTGGAGGTTAAACGTGCAGATAAGTGCCGCGCGCGATCGACCTGAAACTGCAATTGGGCACTTCAAGTTCGTCAAGCTGCAGTCAGGTAACATCTCTTTGCACCCCTTTTTCAAAATCGCCCTGCAAGGCAGGTATCGATTAAAGCGGCGGCTGGTTATCGGGAACGATTAATATCGCGCTAATTCCGTTTATTTTATGCTCGTCGAGCATGTCTAGTGGAAGCAATTAATAACCTCTCCGTCGACACCCGCTTTCCCACACCGAAAACGATAATATTGTGAGGTAATTAAAACACAATTCTGTTCTCGCGGGCACGGTTACGCTCTGAAACCAAACGACAGCCGCAATTTAATCTCGGCGGTTCTGTTGGGGCAACAAGTGATATCGGTTTCGATTAACGCTAGCGCTGATTTAGCCGTTAAATATTCGACGGCGAAGGTGTTGCACCGCCAGATCGACCACGATCGAGGCTGCAATCAATTAAAAGCTGTAGTAGGTGACGTCGGATCGCCGCTAAACGAGGCGAGATTTGTTTGTCGGCCAGTTCGAAATTTATGCTGTATGGAGTTTTATCTGGCAACTCATTTTAAAACAATGCATATTAAAATAAACAGCGTCGTTTTAATAAACGCAAACGTCTGAACGTGATAAGACTTGATTGCTACCGGGGCCGCTCGTAAAGTGAAGCGATCGTGTACTGTTTTTGATGAAATAGCAACAAAAGAATAAATTAGTAATAGTATTAGACAAATAAATGATTCATCATCATTGAGCCGTACAATTCTGCGAATTATGGCTACGTCTTTCTAAGGCGTTTTCAATCCATTTTTTGGGGAGGATCAGTCCCCTTGTTCTTACATTCTTTCACGGTTTGTTGTTGGTTCTGGCGGTCTCTATTAACTTTCTCTATTTCTGCATTTCGACCTCCAATCTTCTATTTCCATTATCTTTATGTCCCCTTCCAGAGCATCTCTCCATCTCTTTCTTGGTCTTCTTCGTTTCCTGGGTCCAAAGGGTGTCCATTGCGTCATCTTCCGTATCATTTCCTCTGGTTTTCTTCTCCAGATATGCCCCGCCCATCTTAAGCGTTGTGTTTTTATGTGTCTGACTATGTTTTCTCCTCCTAGTTCTTCTTCTATTTCTTTATTCTTTTCAACCTTCTTTCTCCATCCCTTGTTATGCTAGGTCATAATATTGCCCTCATAATTATTCGTTCCTTGATTGTTAGTTCTTCTTTTTTAGTTACTGTTGTTGTTTCCATCGTGTAAGTTATGGTGGGTCGAATTAGGTCTTATAAATTTTTATTTTGGTTGTTTTACTTAATGTTTTATTTTTAGCAGTGTTTTGTTTCTGCTATATGCCTGGTTTCCTTTCATTAGTCTTTATTTCACTTTATTCCCCATTTTGTCCTATCGTAACTCCCAGATAGTTAAAGCAGTTAACTCTCTCAAACATGTGCTCTTATGTTTTTAAACAGTCTTGTGCGTGCTCAGGTTCTTTTCCTATCTTCATGTATTTTGTTTTTCTTTCGTTTATTTCCATGCCAAATTTCCGTGCTTCTTCGTCTAGTTGATCTACGGCTCTTGTAATGTCTTCTTACCTATTTCCTATGATTGCTATGTCATCCACATACGCTATTGTTGCATGATGTTTTCCTATGCAGATTACTTCTTCGTACAATGCTTTCTAGAGTTAGATTAAATATAGTTAGGGATAGGGAGTCCCCCTGTTTCACTCCTCTGTTTATTTCAAAAGATTCTGTTACTGTTCCTTGGAATCGTACTTGTGTATTTGTATTTGTAAGGGTCATTTCTAACAGAGCTAGTAGTTTCCCAGGTATTCCTAGGTGTTCTAGTTCTCTTATTAGTTCTTTCCTGCTCACTGAATCGAAGGCCATTTTGAAGTCTATAAAAATAATATTGTTACTTTATTATGTTCCCATTGTTTTTGGATTATTTGTTCTAGGGTATGTATGGCGTTTATGGTCGATCGGCCCGGTCTAAATCCATTCTGGTAATCCCCAAGTATATTTTCGGCGTGCGTCTTTAGTCTTTTGTTCATTAGGTTTGCTAGAATTTTATAGGCGGTATTTAAGAGCGCTATTGGTCTGTAATTTTTACAGTTATCTGTTTCCCCTTTTTTATATATTGGGATTATTATGCTGTTGTCCCAGTCCTTTGGCATCTTGTTTTGTCTCCATATTTGTTTTATTAGGCATATTTGCATTTGTATTTGTTGTCCCCCATATTTTAGTAGTTCTGCTTCGATCCTGACTTTCCCTGGTGCTTTACCATTTTTAGTTTTCTTAATTCTTCCCGGATTTCTTCGTCATCGGAACAGTCTTCTTCTTCTTGGTCTAGCTGTCTGTTTTCCTTTTTAATATCCCCTCCTTGTGTATATAGCATTTCTTGATAGTGTTGTTTCAATATGTCACTCATCCTTTGTGGGTCGCTCTATTTTGCCGGTTTTGTCTTTCTATTCTCTGGTTTTGTTGACTTTCTGTTATTTGGAGCCTTAGTTTCTTGTAGAATTGTTTTAAGTTACTTCTGCCTTCTTCTCTATTTTCTCTAATTTTTTGTATTCCAGTCGTTCTTTCTTTTGTATATGGTTTGCGTTATTTTTAGTCTTCGTATTCAGTTCTGTTTGGTCATCTTTCCTTTCAATTGATTTAATTCTTGCTAATTTATTTTTTCTGGCTTCCTGTATTTTGATCAAACAATCCTTGCTTGGTCGGAATTTTCGGTGTTTCAGTGTATTCCCTGCTGCTTTCGTATGTTATCCTTCATTTCTTTCCATAATTCTCTGTTTGTTGTGTCTTTTGGTGCCTTTCCTTGTGATGGTTTCTTCTAGTTTTCTTTGGTTTCGTCGTTTTAGTTGTTCTACATCCCTTTTTAGGTTTTTACTTGTACTGTATTTTTCTGTAGATCTATCTTTCTTACCTTTAGCTACTAGATAATGATCCGTTTCAGTTTTGCACCTCTTATGATCGGTGTTCTATTATCTTCCTCCTTTCTTTGTGTCATTATATGGTTCAATTTAGGTTTTCAAATGTCTCCTGCTGATGTCTCATAGTTAAACCTTTGTGCTTTCGTGGATGCTCAATTTTGTTGTTTGTAGGGTCATATTTAAGTCCTTTTGTTTTCTGTCCATTATCGTTTGATCTTGTGTATAATTCCTTTCATTCTGTTACTTCACTTAGATATGGCTTTTCCTATTTGCGCAATTGTTCCCAGTATTATCACTTGTCTTCTGGGTAAGTCTTCCGCAACTTCTGTGTGTGTATATATTTACTATCAAACAAAGTTGGTGTTAAACTTCAATCAGTACTGCTTTCTCTCATCTACCGGTCTTAAATTCTATTATATTATTTACTAACTTCTTTCTTAGTAGCCATTGCTCCTTTTTTCTTCTCCGCTATACATGAATGTGTATTTCTTTCTTTTTCTGCCCCGTTATGTCTATGTTGTATTTATCTAATTCTCTTTCTCCATTTTCCTCCCTAACATTGTTTGATTATTCTTCAAGTTGCAATTTATATTTGGTTGTTTATTTGATTTTTCTTTTATCTTGCTTGTTTTATGTTTTATGTTTGTGTTTGTAGCCTGTATTTATTTTATTCTTTTCTCAATCTTATCCTTGTTCGTTTCTCCGGTCGTTATCGGTAATCGTCTCCTGCCTTCGTTTATCCGTTTTTGAAAGTCTACTCGTTTGGTTATCTTGGTAGTCTTTCCCAGATGTTCGTCATCGTTGTTCTCTGGGGATCTCTGGCTCAAAGTTCTTCCTTTTTGTTTATCTGAGGTTTGCTCGAGTCAGGCTCTAGTTGAGTCTCTTTCTTTATCTTCTTGGTTGCCGTTCCTTCGTTCTTTCCACTAATCGTTATTAAGGTTTTAAGTGTTTAGAGCAAACGCCTCCCCATCAATTATGCAGTTTGTTAAATTCCTTAGGATAGCGTGGTGACCCATTTTACTGGTATTGTTTCATAGTCTGTATTAGTTCCTTTGTGATTCTAATTCTTTGAGAAATCTTCCTCGAAATAAATTTTAGTGCCCTTTAGTTTTTTCTGAGTTTAGAATTTCAATCTTTGGTTCCAATTTCTTAATTCTATATTATTGGTCTTTTCCTTCCTGCGTGCAATTTCCCAATCTTCTTATATCTGTGTTATCTCCTCAATATTTAAAGATACGCCTATGTCTCTTAGGATTACCCTTACTTTTTCTTTTATTACTATGTCCTTCTCTTCTTCTTGCTTCTCCACTCCTTGTATAAATATATATTGTTCTTTCTAATTTTCCTCTCAAGATTTTCGATTCTTCTTTCTTGCATAATTAATCCTTGTTTCAGTGAATTATTCTCATTATATAATTGTGCGTTGTCATTTTTTAGTTTCTTAATATCCTGGTATTTATCAATCTTCTTCTCCAATCTATTATTTCTGCCTTCTAGTTTATCTAATTTTCCGTTTATATCCTGTAGTAATTTCATCATAGTTTGAGGGTTTGCTGTATCTTCTCCCACTTTCATGAGTTGTCTTCAGATTCTGGGTGTGGAGTTGTGTGTATTGACGGCACGATAAGGGGCCGATCCGGATCGAATCCGCGGAGACCGTCGCCCGCTTCTTGTCGTCAACTAATCTACTACAAGGTGAGAAACTGTCTTCCCCCTACTTTAGAGGGAGATTTCTTCTATTTTTATATCATACTTCACCTTTTAAATGGTACCGGTTAGAGATCTAAATCACCGCTTAGGAATTTAATCTGTTCGAGGAGTAATCTGAAGATAACTGCGAGGCAGATAGTGCTGTGTGTTTTGGTTATGTTTGCAAACTTTGGTTTTGTCTTTTCTAAAATTGAAATTGATAGGCAAATTTATATCTATTTATATTTGTGTTATCGTGCAGACTTTCTGTTCGGCGTTAATACGGTGGACCTTGACTTTTATCGGTAATATTATTTCCGATAATACCTATTTAGATTATTTCATGGAACTTATTATTTAATTTTACCTTACTTAAATGTAGCGAAAAGAAGAGGTTGCATGAAATGGTAGATACGGGACCTGCAAGACAAAAATCTGGTCCTGAACCAAGATCCAAACTATGTAAGGAACGAGGAAGAAAAGTTAATAGGAGGTAGGCTGGAAACGATGAAAAGATGGAGTTTTTAAAAATTATTAAACTCAAATGGGGGCAGTACCCAAACAATATAGGAAACACGAGAACATCAAGGCCCAATAAAACCACCTACAAGAGGACAATTCGAATCAAATTATACAATTACAAAAAGCATATAAATTTTTGAGAAGACTAGACATGGACGGAGATGTTAAATATAGAGGACAGATGGTAAGGAAAGAAATATATAGATGAATAAGAAAATCTGTAAACTAACTAATGCCACGAGAATGGCACCTGATACATAAAGGTGGCTACAAGACGGTCTGCAATAATTATAGGCATAATATTGCTACACATAGCCTACAAAGTACTAAACTGGATGGAATTAACAATAGATGATTATCAGTGTGGTTTTAGAGTGAATAGAGGGATAGATCTAAACACATTTTTGGAATAAAACATTAAGACAATTATTTATAGGCTTCCGACAACAATATACCGCATTAATTAGAGCAGAATTACTTAGGGGCTTAAACGAACTTGGGATACCCAGGAAACTAACAAGATTAATAAAGATGTGTTTAGAAGACACTGCAACTAAAGCGAGAATACAGGAACAGGTATCAGATGATTTTGTAATCAATATTGGCTTAAGACAGAGAGATGCTAGGTTTGACTTCGCTTTGGAAAGGGTCATGTGAAAAGTACCTATTAATCCTGGAGAATCAATTTGTAATGGGCGGTGCCGGATGCTAGTGTACGTGGATAATAATCGATGTTATAAGTAAGACAATAAATAACTTGGAAGATATAGCAAAATAACGGTGGCAACTACAAGGAGAATTATAAAGATTTTTAGTATATTAGAAAGTACGAGAGGGAGGGGCGGGCTAAGACTGAGATGGTCAGAAGAAGCGGAAAACACAAAACCCGGGGAATAGTAAGGTGGAAAGAGAAGGCGGCAAATAGAAAATAATGGAGAAAATAATAACGAACGTTAAGAAGAGAGAAGAAGAGTTAAATAACCGATCATCCATGCAAAGTAAAAATTGCCTTCTTTGGGATATGATCCCAGAAGGTTGGAATACGGCTGACGGCCGCATTTCTATAAAAAGAGGAAGCAGTTAGAAAGCTCTTAAGAGTATGGTCCGTAGAACTGAGGAGTAATGATCGGACCGGTTGTCGGAGAGTTTCTACTGTTTTATTGAAGGAAGTTTAATGTATCATGTGTGGTTGAATGTTATCTTGTTGAAAGGTTGATTGGGGCGCGATCTGAAGAAAGGATATACCATGGATTCTAAAACTGCTTCGATGCAGGTCTGACTGGCGATGTTGTCTTTAACGATTAAAAGCTGATCTGGTATCACAACTGATAGGTTCCCATACCATGATACCTACAGTTGGCATTGTATTCCTCCTACGAATGCAGTCTTCTTGCTCTCTTTTTAATGTTCGACCATCTTTTGGATTTATCAGAAAAAACTCGTGCGACCATAAGCTTCCGCTGCTTCGTTGTCAGTACAGAAAAGTCAGAAATATTGCTAGTCGAACAAAGCAGGTAGACAGTCGGTAAAATGCAATGGTCCACCATTGTTGCGCTATCTCTGAAGATGGCGATTCTTTCAGTTGGTTGTCTTCTCGATCCACTAGTTCCATATTTGCAGTACTGTTATGGCGACCAGTTCTTCAGCCTATTTCTTGTAAAGAAACGCCCTTTCATGTATCTTAGTGTGTCGTGTGTCTCATTTCATTTAATATTCTGATTGTGAGTTAGTCGATCCAAAAGCGCCCAGTTCTGGTGCTATTTTGTTCCCTCGACCCTTGTATTGAGTATTAAATCTTGTGTTTAAGGTTCATAAAATCTTACAACTGCGCATATTATACTGATGTCCTTATAGCTCTTACAGCATTTCCTACTGTTCCTAAGTATGGATGAAATTATCGCTTTCTTCCATTTCTAAGAGGGAATTTCTTCATCGAGACTAGTATCGTGATCAAAATATCTGGAGCTACTTTAATTAGCTTCACGTTGGTATTTTCTGGCCCCAGAGATTTGCCATCTTTTATTTCTAAGACGTGTTCTCTCATTTCTAAGAGAGTAATTGTATCTACCATTGTAAGTTGTTTCAGACTGGTATCTTGCACAACTTTTCTTTGAAATTGTGACCTATCTTCGGTTAGAAGTCTCTGACAATAATTTCACTACTTTTTTAGGCTGGTAGAAGACAGTTTGGGCGAGTCTTTGTTTTAACTTTTCTGTTTGCTTTCGTGTTGCTGATGGATCTACCTGTATTTACTTTTCCTCGCCAAATATTCTTTGCAATCTTTAATTTTCTTGTTACTTTTCTTTTTTTTACTTACACGTCTGTTGTTTTGAAGTTTTTTTAAATTTAACTTTTAAGCTTTTTTTGTTGCCTTGTAAATGCACACGTTAATGTACATTTTGTCTGGAATATTATTTTGAGTACAAGAAAGTTTGTATAATAGTTGGTATAGGAACCTTTGAGACTTTCAAAATTGTAGTAGACTATTTAACACTTTTATTCTGTATGTGTTTGTGGCCGACTTTGTTTATTTCTATGAGGAAAGTTAGTCTTGGTTAATTGAATGTGATGGTCAGAGCCACATCTGTTGCTTAACAATAACACAACAATAATATAATATGTTTTCCTACCATACGGTTATTCGAGTCTTCCTACTTCTTCCGTTGAAGTCGCCTAATAAAATGATTTTCTTTCGATTGATTACTTTCTCTAACCATTTAATCACTTCATCAAAAAGTTTTTTTAGTTATTTGAAGCACATACAGTTATGAAAATAACAGTGTGGCCTTTGTTTTCGAATTTAGCTTGAAGAATGATGCCATTGTTTCTACGATTTTATGGCCTTTTTGCATTTTTATTATGTATTGCGAAAGGTAATTCACTAGACACTCTCATTTTTAGCATACCATTGCGAATGTGAACATGGTGATGTTTTTTCTTTGCCTCTATCAGCGCAACTCTTCGTTACCAATTTGCGTTGTAGGTTAGATCCGTCTGGTTTGGAGGCTATTTGATCAAGAACTTTTGCGATTTGCTAAAGTTTGTCAAGAGATGGGGCCGAAGACCCGTCGCTCAAACTCTTAACCTGAAGGGTCAACTGATTATTGTTTAAGGTTTTTTTTTCTCTAGACTGGTTGTCTGTCGTGATTGAGAAGACCGATCTGTGACCCTCAGGACCATTGACCAGACTTACTCACTTGTACCTTAGGTGGGGAAAATAGATAAACTCCCTCTCCTTTGTTATTTGGGTTTTGAACTGTCAATGGTGGAGTGTATTTAACAATAGACGATCACTATTTCTATATACTATTATTAGCTTTTTTATTTGCACCGACAGATTTACTTTCTGGCACACTTAGATTGCAACGCTAACTGTATCTAACTGTTATTATAAAAAATTCCATAATCATCTCACATTATTGACAGTTGTTCTTTTGTGGAACGGGCGCTATGGTTACTAGGAGCTCATACAGAGGGAACTAGCTTTCTACAGTCATCTGTTACACATTTCTCTTAAAACCGCGGTAAAATTTGGCACTTGTGGAAGCAGATATGGAGGAATTACCATACTTTCTTGGAGTTGCGTGTGCTTTGATGGTAAAAGTGTGGATGACTCTTGATTTGGCATTGCGTACGCATTTTACCCATTGGTAAAATAATCAACAGCAATCAGAGCATATTCTTTGCCGTTGTGCACCTCCGCTTCTTTTGAGTTTTTTTGCATTGTATTTCCTCATAGATGCTTTCTATTGTTAAATGGAGTCATTTTTCTATTCATAAAATTGTGTTTTTGGCACCATTCCTTTGCCTGTGAGAACCTCTTGCTGTTTTATTAATTTTCTGATAGCTCATCATGTAGGCGGTGTAGGATTTTGGATACTCTACTTTTCAGCACTAATCAGTTTTCTTCAAAGTTCTTGTCAGAGCTTGTCTTCTAACTTTAAGGAATTCTGCTGTGCCCGACAAAGTTTTATTATTATAATTAGCGCGCCAATTTCTTTTTGTAGTATTATTTTGCAGCCAATCAAACCAATGAAACTAGCCGGAGAAAAATTGACCTAATTTTTTTATTTGAATCCACTTTAAGAGGATTTTTGTTTGAATTACCTTCGACAAGGTTTTGTACTCGGCGCTAATTGACTATCATTGCAATTAGTAGAACAGCACCAAATATGATTATATGCGTGAGGATGCGGGACATAGGTAGTACCGATATGTAGCTTTTTGTGTGTTTTAGGCTTTCTTCTTATGCATCTAGGCTTTTGGGGCTAAACGTGATATGGAATGTGCCCGCTTCGAATGCGGTATTAGTATCAGAATCAGAAAAATGATTTGTTCTAAAGATTGGAGTCTTTTGGTCTACAACTTGGGAGGAAATTTAACATATCTATAAGAAAACGGATTTGTGCAATAGGGGTGGCTGCCCCGACTAATAAAAAATTTAGAAGTCTATTTGGGAGTTATCACCCCGGATTTCAAAATGATCCTGATTAACTTTTTACCTATTTTTAGTGCTCTTTGTCTTAGACTAAGTGAGATTATGGTACGTGGATAGGCCAGCTCCGTCTAGTTCACGTTTTTCTAATTCAGATGCTTCTTGATAGTGAATTTTCAGTTTTTGTGCAGCTTTTCAGTAGCTACTATTTCACTTTTAGGCGAGGAATAGGAAAATGTCGTTACTTTCGTTTGAAAATGCGCCATTGAAGTCTTTCCTTGATAGCTTTATCTTAAAAGCCATCAGTTTATACTTGTGGATAGGGTTATGTTGAACAAGTGCCGATTCCATCAATACGGGAAACCTTGGAAGATAAATATGTTTTCTCATCGATAAGAAATACTTTCCAAATAAGATACCAATAAGATTTTCCAGCAACATTCAAACAATCGGTGACTAGTAACTGCATTTTTTCGAGACAATTACTAATGATCAGTTCTCTTTAAAGGCTTACCGTGCGTTAAAAAAATAAGTGTTTTGGTATTAGTTTACACAAAAAGAAATTGTATAGTGTTATCCAATAAATTTATTTTGTTTAATTGTAATGCTCATTTATAAAGCAAACCAATTTTTAAGACAGCTCTTCAAGATCAGGTAATTCAAAATGAAAACATACCTGTCACTATTGCAATGAATTTACTTTACAAATACACATATCACGTGGAAGGTCAACCCTCCTAGTTTTATGTGGCAACACTGAAAACTCATATTTGTCGAAATGCTCATTGCGCTCGTTCAGAAACTTTGTTAAAGACACACCTCACTCTCAAGTATCGGAGGTAGATGAAACAGTTTGAGGAGATGGACTGCATGTGCAAGGGAAAAGCACAAGATGATTATCCGTCGACAACACAGTGGCGAAAAACATTTATGTGATTTACCAAGATAGTTCTACGTGGATTTATAAGCTCGGTTGGGATATATGGCTTTGCGGGCAGACTCGTGCGCACACTGTTTCACGTATGTGACAAAGTAAACAGAATAATTGGGGCATGGAAAATCCGCCTCACTGGAACAGGAACGTGATTCTCCGAAGGTAAACATTTCTGCCGCGGTAACCAACCGTAATGTGTTTGGGCCTTTCCTCTTTATAGAGGACATCTATCTCAACATTTTATCCAAGTAGTTGTTATTTCAGTTGTAAAAAGAGATAACCGTTTTGGGGCAAGATGGTACCTCGTCACATTAGCATAGACACGTACGAGATTACCCCAACCTCCTTTTCAAAGACTCAAAGGAATTACAGCAGTCGAAGTAAAGTCTAGGCGACACAGTTGATATAATTGCTATACTAGCACGGGTGTGGCAAAAACTAAGATTATTGTGTAGACATTTATCGTGTGACAAATGGCGCCTACATCAAATAAATGTGAAAATCCGCAGAAACTTGTAGAGTTAACCTTTCATGTATTTGTGAAAAGATGCTGACAAATTTTAAGCCAAGTTTGGAATGACCATTTTTGTACCATTTATGTAAGATTTGGATCAATCCTGTCTCAGAATCAATCTACTTTGGTGGTGGTTTGTGCCACTCTTACTAGGGTTTTGAGTGGTTAGATTTAGATATCAGATGATTCCCTTACGCCATTGGAAAGTTGAAAAGCTTAAGGAATGAATTTCTTCATCACTAATACAGAAAAGAGTGCAATTTTAAAATTTTCGCTACATGTATGGTCCTTTAGATTATGTTCTACGGTCACAGTTTTCATGTATTCTATACTTCACACAGGTTTTTTGACTGTGCGGAAATTTATTTCACTAGAAAATAGTGATCCAACAAGAAAACCAAATTCACAACCCCTCACTTACTATCACTTAACAGTTAGGACGTTTATGAGACTAATGGGTATTTTGTAACGGAGAACTTGATGAATGAATTGATATTATCAATCATTGATGATCGAATTGCATCAGTAGTAATTTTAGTGGAGTTTTTAAATGTTGAATAAATGCGGAGACTTTTACGGCCGGAATTTTGATGCGTTCTGTTGTTCGTTTTCGGGTTGTTAAGTCGTTTGAAATTTAGAAACTCTTGACGCTTCGTCTATAACTGCGACGGACATATTTATAAGGAAATCTAAAAATTAATTTCGCTGTTATATTGTTGCACGTGCAGTAAGTATGATGGTGGTGGGCCACTGTTGACGTCACCGAGTTAGTTGCTGACGTAAATCGGGTCATTGTAGGTAACATCTCGGAATTAGCTTGTTAAACAAGATTTAGGCAATTAGAATTCATCGTTCCTGTTAAAATTATTTTTATATTTATAAATTTTTACCTCCTCTCTATATAATCTTGGGTAATAGTTCTTATAATTGGACAAAACTTGCGTTTGTCCGAACTCTATCTCGTCTCTACGATTTTCCAAAGGATGTTCAGCAACAACTGATTTTTCGGATTGATTGAGGCGTAGATGTAATTGGTATTTCTTTATTCTTTTGGTGGTAATCATATAGTCTCTATCCCAATGCATTGCTCATAGCAAACACACGATATACTAAAAATATTTGCGAATTTGTCTCTAGCATAGACACTGGACTCGCGAGGACCACGAAATGCCTGTGTCTTCCCCATTTTGTGCGAATAATTAATTTCGCCCTTATAGTTTTTCAATTTCTCAAATTTGTTATTTTAAAATTTGTATATATTTTAGCAAAGCGAGAAAATTAACTAAACTCTACTATGCACTAAATGCAATACTAGGGAAAACTTAATTGAAACGAGAAACAAAACTAAGAATTCATAATTTCATAACCATTCCAACACTGTCATATGGAAGCGAAAATTGGATTTCACAGCAGAAAAACATAGGAAAGGTCGATGCAACGGAGATGAAACGCTTAAGGAAAATTGCGGGAAAAACAAAGTGGAATAGAATTGCTAACAAAGTAGGGAGATGACTATGCAAGAACCAATAACCATGACTAGGATGAACTCAAACAGATGGACCAGAAAGATTTGGGGGCCAAAAAATTAGAAAAGGAGAAGAGGAAGGCAAAGGAAAATATAGTTACAACAAGCAGTAGCACTAGAAAAAATGGGTGGGTAGATAAAATTAACCTAACCCAATTCTGACACTCAAAAGGGTACAAGGAAGGGGTGAAAGAAGAAGTTTCATTTTTTAATGTTTTGATTTAATTTTAAATATTAATTGTCATAAAGTACGGTTGTTCTAAAGTTAGACGAAGTAAAGACAGGAACTTTTGCGAGCTTGAAGGTTATGCATCTATATTTAGATGCACACCCTCTACGGTGCAAAAATGAAGTACTCAACTTATGCGTGACAATGATGGCTTTCAGGGAAAATGCTTCACGGATTTTTTGTTCAGTTCATTTTCCAGCCAAAATTAGCCCTAAGTAGAGGGCAGGACGTGTTTGGACCAGCTATGATGGTCGATAGGTGTTGGTCGATAAGGTTGGATTTGAACTTCTAATCTTTAAGAGCGAAACAGTTTGGAAATGGAAATACAGGTACTTCTATTTAAGATATTCGTATGCATAGAGAACGACAGACGATAGTACCGCGGAATTTTTACCATTAGCAACGAAAATTACTGGCTTCTACCATTTATATGCAAAGAGCATTACTACTTAGACTATAATTACCTCTTTTATAGCGGCTTACTCTGCAAGTAGTTAAAACGCCTCCGTAGATAATATTAAATGTTAGAGGAATTTGTTACTATATATTTGAATCTCTATAAATATCAACTGAAGTGGATATAAAACGATAAAAAAATTTTTTTTTATAGGAGTGGCTATTTAGTAAGTTGGAACAAATCAAGATTTAACGAGCTACAAACAACTTGTTATGTCATGACTCTATTTTTAGAACTAAAATTCTATGACCTAATGTGCCACCTTAGCACTAAGTAATTACAGTACGAGTTATGACATGCTCAGGATCCTGTTTCACAACGAGTTATTAGGCCAGTGGTTAGTTTCTTTTCAAATGTTAAGGTTTAGCAACACAGACGGAGCATATTGTTCTTTAACCACTCCTGGACGACTTTCTCTTTGCTTAGTCGTGGTGTAAGAAGAGCGTGTTCGAAAGTAGCTTGACAGAGATTTCTAAGATATAATCGTTGTAGTGTCTGGCTCCAACTTTAACTCTTTGATGAATGAAAACGGACTTGGTTTTGTCTGTCTAAATCACTTCACACTAGACTATAATTTACCTGGGTTTCTATACTCGGCTTGACTTTTCAAAATTTATTATAGAATTTAAGAAGTTAAGAAGAAGATTGCTGTAAATAATTCTGTTTATAAGTGTTTTTTAAATGATATGAATAGTCTGGTGGGTTTGTTCAACATTTTAATGGTCGCGTTTGAAACCAGATGGGTACAGGGACATCCAGTCTTCTGGCGCTAGATGTCGGTTTAGTCGTTGGAGTAAAAACCGCCCCATGACGTTTAATAATACAGGTAAAAGACTTATTATTGGTTGATATTAAGGTACCATTTTTGATGGTTTCCTGGTTTCAGAATTAATGTGATTTGGCTATTTTAAATTATTTAAGTTAGTAATTAAGACTTAATATTTTGTTGTATATCTGCTTATCATTTTCGGTATTAATTTATGCATGGCGCTTTCTAGCTTTAAAGATGCGGATTTCTCGTTTCACTTTTTCTATGGTAAATAGTCAAATCTCCGATATGTTTTCAGGTATAGTCATAATCTCTTATTCTACTTCCTGATGAGGTTGATTATTGTGTAGTGTAAACGCAGTGCTGAACTGTTTGTAAGCAATTCTGGTTTTTCTTTGTCGTTACTTATCTAATATCCTGAAAAGAGTACATGTTGTTGTCGGATGTGTGGTATTGGTTTTTAGGTTTCTTTGCGGATTTTAATGCCGCCTAAACACTGATGTCCAATCTGACTAGAGTGATGAGGTACGCTTGGAATAAATGATCTTTTAATTCTTTGTGTTGTGGTTTAAGTTTATTACTGACTCGATTACATATTGTTTTGGCTGCTGATGCATGGGTCTACTACCAATTTGCCCTAGTTCTGCTTTTTTTCTTTTGTGGGTATGTTTATAGATTTCTGTTGCGTATCATTCTGTGATGTGACTTAATGAACTGCTTTTTTAAGAGTGGTGAAAGTCTGCAAGATCTTTGTACATTTGTTTTAAGACTTACATTTCGTTTTACTATTTATTTTACGTTTGTTTATTTAAGTTTGTAGTATTTTCAATTAGTTCTATAGTTTAGGCATGGAAAGTTATTTATGGTTATTATGATTGTCAGTGGATAATAGAATAGCTTCTTCTTCTTCTTTTCTCAAACATTTCTCATCTAATAGTGGATATAGATCTCCCCTTCCATCTTACTTGGTCTTTTGCTAGTCTTCTCCATTGTTGTCCTGCTGTGGCTTTTATGATACATTATAAGATTTAAGAAAAGTTAAATGCAAATGTGATTTGCGACAAATAAGTCGAAAATAACTGGAATCTTGCCAGTTCTTTGATTTTTGTGTGATCAATTGAGCACCCTAAAGGATGTGTTTGCCATTATAATTGCCATTTGCGATAAATTTGGGTTTTAGTGTTCGACAGAATTTGTAGAAATATTCTTTCTTAATATTATGTCCAAGTGAGGAGTATATCGATGTTATCACTAACTCATAGGGAAACATTTTGTACTTCTATTAATGTTATCTATAAATATGTTTGTAGTAGTTGATGCATTTTTAAAAGGGAATTGAATTTCAGCACCTGTGGTATTATGTGAATGGTTGGAGTAACAAGTTTTTATATTGCGATATGTTTCACTTATTAGAAAGATATTAGTTGAGTTGTTATCAAGGAAGAGTTTGACTTTATCTTTATCATTGTGTGCTTATGTATCAGCGTTGGTAACACGTTTAAAACCATACTATTTTTCTGGATAAGCTGATTAAACCATGACTTGAATTCTTCAGAAAACCTTTTTTAATGTTGGGGAAGAGGAATTATCTTAAGTTTGTGGTTTCTGTTATGCACTTCCCAGGTTTTGTTGCACATTTCCCGTTGTTTCGTGTGGTTGAATTGTACGTTAAATATGTTGTTAATATTTTGTGCTTTTAAGAGTCTGTGGTTAAATTTACATTTCAAGTAGTTCGCTGGATGTGAATTTTTATGGTCGGGTACAATATGTGTTTATATGTATATTGGTGACATCCTAGATATTATATCAAATGTTTAGATATTCTTAGTGGCTCTATTTTTACTATATCTTTTTTGACTTTAGTTTATATCATTAATTGGTTTCAAAACGGTTTTATTCTTTTCCTTTTTTACATTTAGATTATTTTGACCTTATGTTCTTCCTGAGTTAGTTCTTCTTCAATATCGCTAACATCAACTGTGTAGTGTAGATGTTTTATGACAATTCTATAGGCCCATTCTTCCTTTGGCTGGTAGGTATGGTGGATGATATTGTCCTTCATTTTTCGATACAGTGTGTTGTTCAATTTTTAAGATACTTTTTAATACTTTTAATATTCCGGAAAAATGTATTATGTTGTTATGTACTGACACTTGGGTTGTCTATGTTTGTGGTTTGATTAGTATTATTATTGTTGTATTGTATGGTTAAATTTTGATTTTCTTTTTCTTCTTGTATATTCTACTTTTGTTGTATTGTGCATTTGGTTGCATATTGTAGTTTTTATAACTAGTAGATGATATTCTATATAGAATCTAATTCTTATTCCAGTAATTGCAGCACCACCAAAGATAAATTATATTGCATTGAAACTTTCATATTAAATTATAGTTTTTAGGTCTCTTGTAGATTTGGTTATATTGTTTCTTAGACATGAGGTCCGGGAGAGGTAGTGATATCAGATGCAAAACAGATGTAAAAGTGTTTTTAACTATTTAGATTTGGCACATCTAGTTTATATTGTGCAAAGGAAACGTATTTTAGGCCAGTGTGCTTCTTTAGGGAAAACAAGCAGAAGAATTGGTCGCCATAGTAGCACTACCAGTGGGTCATTTGCGAAGCAACATGCAGGACAACCACTAGGAAGGATCTTTAGAGGTTTACGATTATAGACCGTGATGCAATTTCAAGTGCCCTAGCACAATGGCGGGCTATTGTACGATACCGATTGTCTACCTCATCGGTTCGACATCAGTTACTCAGCGCGACGTCTTTTCTTGGGACTAGCACTGATTTCTCCGCATCATCAACGAAGGTTACAATGTTTGGCATAGAATTGCTTTTTTGATAAATCCAAGTTTTGTTTAAATTTAAATAAATATGCTATAGACGCAAAGAAGGGGAGCGGGAAAACTGCATTCGTTTGAGACATACAACACCAACTATGGGTATGGTACAGTATGGAAAGTTATCAGTTATGATGGAAGGTTACCTCTAGACAGAATTAGAGGCGACATTACCACTCAGCTCTACATCGACGTGGTCTTACAGCGCGTGGTTCTTTTTTTCCTTTAGAGAGTGCCCCAAGCAATATTTCATTAAAATGGTGCTGTAACACATTAAACTTTCTTCAACAAAACAAAGTGGAAACTCCTCCATGGTCAGTTTGATCATCTGACTTTTCACCGATTGCGTAAAGCCTGATATATGATAGCATTTTAATAATGAATGGAATTCATCAAGACACCTTTTATTTATTGTTTAACTTGATGCCGAGAAAAAGAATAAGGAGGCAGTCATACGAGCTTGAGGTGGGGCCATACGTTATTGAACAAATGTAGATGTGTAGGACAAATATTTTGTAAACATAATCATATATCCATCTAATAGTATTAAATAAACAAGCAAATTCTCAGATGTTAATTTGCCTTTATCTTGGTGATGCATTTCAGTAGTGTACGTTTTAGGTATTTATAGTCAGGTTCATCTGTGTGTGTTGAGGTAAATAATAATTAATGTTCTTCATAGCTGGCTGACTCAATGGTTGGAAATGACACTTTTGAGTCAGTTATGAGTTGGAGAATACTCCCGGTCGACTGTAAGACATACCTGATCCGTTACTTGTCAATAACATTTTTGTGGTGACTTTAAACTAAACAATTGTGTTAAATTTGACTACAGTGTTTTATCACCGTACCGCATTGCGGCTTAAACCGATTGATGTTCTTATCACATTCCGTGTTATCGAAAATAAACCAAATACGAGGCGCTGGCGCGTCCACTTTCAATAAGAGCAAGAGCCTAACTTGTGATTATAGAGTCGCGTCGAAATTTACGAAAGTTGGAATTTTTTGATAGTATCAAAAGAGCTGCCATTTAGAAATGATATAAGATTTGGGTATAAAATTAACAGTCAGTAATTAATATTATTTGGTGCCTAATTTTCCCTAAAGTGCTAACCGAGAGAGATATGGTGAGGCATTTGAAAGTATTAAGAAAATTGTAAAAAGTTCCAAAGCTAGAAAGTCTAGAAAAAACAAAACTTCAGCAAGTACAAAAAATTATGACATAATAAAAATAATAAAAAAATAGGATACGAAGATCAATATGGCACATTTGTGATGATAATAAAGAATCAAGAATTCAACAAATTCTAGCAGCATATGACTAAAATAACTATTTTAATGAAAATACAATTCAATAATTAATTAATGCCGTGTAAAGATGGCATTATCTTGACGACATTATTGAGATTCTACTATCAATATTTTTTGGATACAAATGTTGAGAGAGTTGTTCTACAGAAGATCTCCTTTCGTATTCTTGTACGCTACTTAATAACTTTGTTGTGAAGTATGTTATTGCGAGAACTTATTATCAGATCTACAATTTTAAAAATTGTTAAAGAGCCTTTAATTTTATTCTTTAATTTTATCAATTTATATCTTTATTTTTTGTTATCTTACGGGCATATCTAGTTTGACTTAAATAGTTTGTCTGGTAATTATCCGTTTGGAGGATGAATGTTAACTATAAGGACTCTAGGAATTAGGATCTTTAGGCGTTTATGATAGACGATTCTGTCAACCTCATATCGGTACAGACTACGGTTGGTGGAGTTACCTTGGTCCTAAATGTTTTCATAGGGTTCTTAGGAGCTTTTGCAGATAAAACTCCTAGATTGTCGGTATTTTTGATTTTCGATGTAGGACTGTAAAATTTGGTTTTGTATGACTTGGAACTTATTGATGTGTCTTTGTAGTATAACCCCAAACTGGAGCCACATAGGGGTGATAGGGCAAGTTTTTTCTGAGCTGGAAACTATCACTTTCGTTATGATTAAGTCCTGCACACTTTACTTCTGAATATCATTGACATCCTGGCTTGGTGTCCAGCTTCTGTCTTCTTCAGGCGGTTAAGTGTTGCAATATGGCACTTATAAATTGTGTACTACTGTCGCTGATAATTCTTTTAGGCATCCCATAACAAAGTATAACTTTATTGAGGAGTGTCGCTACAAAAAGTTGTGCTGTGGCCTTCATAATTTATCTACTTGTTGCATCTTTAACTCTTATCCATTTGTGTCCTTCAATGGATAGTGGAAGTAAGTCAAAGAGATTAAATTACTGGTATTTAAAGGAAACCCTCCAGCTTAAAATTGACAGTACTCTAAGCATTTACGTATTAAGATATCACATAGTTGAGCCTGTCTCGTAATGGTTCGCCGTGGGCGCATTATGCTATGCTTTCAGAAAAACATATATCTACTGGGATTACAAGTTGGGGTTCTTTGTAGTCTATACGTGGATTGTAGCTACACAAAATACCTTATGCGACTAGGTACCCCCTATTAGTTCATTGCTATGGGTTTTTGTACCCAATAAAAAGCGCCTCGAATCTTTTTAACTTCAGGATCTTGTAGCTGCCATTTTCTAGTCACCTATGGTAAGATTGCGGATAAGAATACAATGACGTCTGACGGTGTTCATGAGAGTCCGTTAGTCATTAGTCTTAAGACGGGAATTGAGGTGAGACCCTTATTTCATATTTGGAATTCGTTGGTTTCAGCTTTAGTCAAATTTCAATTCACTAGTTTCTTGGTGATGGAGAAAGTTTTACCTCTTAGGGGTTGGCATCCTGGTAATTGTGTTGAATTTTTTAAGATTGTGGAGAATTTATGGGGCGTTAAGATATGACCCAAACAAAAACTGTTTCGTTTTCTGAGTCTTTTAAGTAACCTAAGTGTTGGTCTCATCCGCCGGAGAGTAGAATGAGGTCAAACTAGAAGGTAAATATTATCCAAGCTAGCCTTGAAGTGATCGAAAAGTTTCTGGAAGCTTGCAGGTGCATTACGGAGATTAACTGTCAATCTGTTAAAGCGATAGGTTTAAATTGGCAAAATGAAGATTGTCTTGTTTTTGTTTTTTTGGAGTGACTTTGATCTCTTGGTAACCGGTGCTATATTCATAGCGATACAAGCGACGTTTTTTTGGTGGAATGAAGTAAATTGTTCATCCTGGATAGGAGGTAGAAATTAAGTGTTATAGTATCACTCAGATTCGATAGTCTATATAAATTTGGATTTCACCTCCCGCCTTAGGTACTATAATGACAAAACCAGTTCGTGGCGATTCACCCCTATTGTATCATGTTCTTTATTTCTTTGCTTGTGTTATATGATAGGGAACACGGAGACCGGTGCGTTTCGTTGGAAGCCTTTGTTAGTTGCTCGTCTGGAAAGCGTTGACAAACACTAAAATGGGTGGTCTCTTTGTCCTCAATCTTTATCTCAATGACTATGAACCTACAATGCTTTGCAAACTATTTAACAATTACAGGCTCTGTTGAATATGTTTCGCCAACTATGGTTAGCAGCTCTCTGAGTTTCTAACATTTTCAGTTTCCTCATTGTATTGATACAGCTTTATGTCAATTTATCCTTGTCTGCAAACATTAGAAAAACAACATTTGTAGTATAATTAAGAGATAACGTTCTCGCCTTGAATACCTCCAAACACGTCCTCAATATCCCAAACAAATTAGAAGAATAATAGGGAACTAGATGTCTTCCCCTGTGCCACCTTTGAGGTAATGTCAATTTAAATAATTCCTGTTTCTTTTCTAAAACATTTTTCAACCTTGTAGAGTCATAAAGAGATTTTAGGATTCTAACAAACTGTGAAAAGTTTGAACTAACACGTTTTATGACACATAGAATGAAAGTCTTTTTTGAAACCTACAAGGTAGCTGATGATTCTTCTATTAGGAAGTCTTAATGTAAAGCCTTATTGCTTGAAGCATTTAAAAATGAATGGGCACTAGAAATATTTTTTCTTAACTAATATTTTATTAGGAAGAAGTGAATACACATTTTATTAGAAGTATTTTTCTTTATTATCTATACTTTTTGTTATCGCTTTTGCAGTTTCTATTATTTGGGTGTAGTATGGTACCACTTGTGGATAGTTGATCGAGACTCTATTACTACATGAAATAGAGCGTACTAGCTTAGCGTAAGAACTAGCAGATATGGAGTGTAAGTCAGCATGCTGTATTCGAGAGTTTTCACGGTGGCAACGGCATCCGGCCGTTTTAATAACTTGCAGTTCACTGGTAAGGTTTACACGAAGAAGTAGTTAATCCATTAGCAAAATCTTTTGTTAATCATAAAAGACACTTGTCATTTATTTTGGAATAAACAATCTTTTGGACTTTTCCGAACAAAGGTTTAAAATGTGTTACCATTTTTCTGCTATAATGAGAAACTTAAAACGTTTCTAGATCTTCGCTGTACAGCTCAAGTAACCTTTGGCATACTTCCATAAGTGTCTTATGAGAGGTAATCTTCAAGCCCTTTTAAGTGATGGCTTGCATTGAATGTGATTTGCCTGTTTGTCATTATTAATTCGGACACTCGGTGAATAATGAAAGACTTGCACACGCTTGCCTAATGCACAGTGTTTTGTCTTTTTCACCACAGTCCTTGTTGTCTTTAAACTCCTATATTAGGCAAAGCACTTTTGCGATTTGGTATTGCGCTCTCGCTCATGACTATTAACGTCCAATTGTATGTCCAAGGCAATCACTCCCTCCCTTCGAATAAACCATGCTCTTATTCGTTGCCCATGACTTTGCTTCTATTGTTGTCTGGCTCATTTGCTGAACGTTTGCTGCTTTTGTTTTTCTCAAAACTATTTTTTTGTCTTTGAACTTCGATATCCAGTCCCTCTAAGCAATCATATCGTTTGTCACTGGCCAAGTTTGAATGTTTCTATTGTTGTCTACTTTGTCCACAACTAAACTCGCAGCAATGCATGAATATCTCACTACATTTCTTCTTGTGTGTTCCAATAACTCTATGTATTGCCATCACGTGGTGCTATAGTCTATTTTCACATATGCAATGAGTGCGCATTATAATCTGCGACGTAACTGGAGGAAAGGTGTTTTAAGAGAATGTGCAAAATGAGATAATAAAAAGTTTAATCAATTTTAAAAATGATTTAAATGATTTAATTATTTAAGGGGTAATTTATTGTCCATTTTATGAGTAAGGTTTATCTCCTTTTTTTATACAAGAAATATGAAGTTAATTTTGCTCCGGCGAGTAAGAAAGAGTTTAAAGTGCAAAATTGAGTTAAACATATTTAGAATGGTCTCATGTATGATCCATGTACCTTGTTTTAGATGTCGGACCTGGAGCTTTATCAACATTATCAGATCCAGTGCCTTTATAAAGTTCATTTGGAACGAGCTCCATATTAAGAAAGGGTGTCTGATAGAAAAAAACTGGTCACAGATTGTTCTAGATGGATAATTGTATTAAATGCCATTTTTATAATGTTACATACGAGGTCTATCCCGAAATAATCGTACCACTGTTTATGTGGTAAAAACGTTTGACGTGATTGTGATATAATCCAGCAGTCGGCGAGAGAATGACTTCGTTGCCAGAGTCAGTTAGAAGACGGACGCTAATGAATGAGCACGTATAATGTTTAAGCAATGAGCCTGCATCAAACAACTAAAGAGTGTGGAATATTGATAGGAAATCTTGTTCCGTGGATATTGTTATCAGTGCTGCAGTTGGTTCAGACTGCTACCAATGAACCAGATCTGAAGAAAGTATCTTAGAAAGATCGTTAACGAGATTCAGGTGAATATGAGGAGAGTTATTCGTGATTCCAACGCAGGACTTTGCAGAATGTTTTTATCAATTCAAATAATACTGGAAGAAGCAAGCATAAGATTTAAAGTTGCTTCCTTTAAGGGACATATATAGATTTTTCTAATACTTTTAGGACAGATGGCGTATATTCAAAAGCGTTGTCAATTACAATGGTGTTAAAGTTCTATATTTATGCAGCGATTATTTTTTTGCACTTGAATCTTTGACTGTTCGATAACTAAAGTGTAATACTTGATAATATAAACAACTTATAAGAGTCAATGATTTAGAGAAAAACACAAATGAAATTTATGTAACAATGTCACCTTTTTCTGCTGAGTTTGTTATAACCTAATTATTTATGTTTAATATTGCAACTTAATATTTTTGAAAATTCTCTAATTATAGTATTAGGACAATTCTTCTCATTATTTTATGTTATCAAAGTTTATTTTGCATCTAACACAATTTCTGCCATCTAGCAATGAGCACATTAACTCAGTAGTCGCTTCCTACATAATTTGCTGCCGCTACAGTTTACCTTAACTATCGTAGAAGTAAATTGATAATGATTGCGTTAACAAGAATTGTAGTTATTTTTGTTGGTTAATACAAAATAGGAGTATAATTTAATTAATGCAACTTCGGGTTCAAAATTTGCTGCACTTGCTATTATTATTATTATTAAGGATGCATGTAAACAATATGCTTATTAAAATAATTAGCACATTATTAATCAGTAATATAATTAACTTTTAAGAATAGAAATAATTAAATGAAAAAAAAGGAGTCACACTAAATTCACCCCAAAAAATATCAGTTTTGAGAGAAATAATTTGAAACAAACTAATCTACGCGGTACCATCAAAAATTGTGATAAATGAAGGGGGGGGTTGAATGATAATACGCAAAAATTTATTTTATTTTTAAAAAAACAACGGTAAAGTACCGTTGGTGGGTTTCTTTGTTATTAATAAGGTGTTCTTTATTATATATTTCCTTGAAAGCACGAGAAGGAAGGGGGGAAGCAAAGTCTTAGTGATTCCTGCTAGGGTACTCTGTACTATCAATAACTAGAAAATCCAGCCAGCTACGCTTAGGTACTAGATAGAATGCAAGTGTTACGAACTTTCTGTACCAATCGTTACTATTGCTGCCCTCCAACGATTGTGCCAGTCATGTATTCCGTCTCACTCTGGTGCATCGCCGTAATGGGAGTTGACGTTATGTTGACGTTACGAAATATATAGCAACGATCGTTCGTGTATTTCCGCCTTGCCCCGAACGCGTTACTCTGGCATCCAATGCTTTTGCATATGGCTGGGGACCAGGGACCCAGGACCCAGGACCGGGACCTTGGACCGGGGACTTTGGATTGTGGTTTAAAGATATTTGATTGATGATGAAACGAACTCTGAAGATAGCAGTAGTGGTGATAACTTGATTCTTTCAGAGTTTACCACTATTATGCTAGTATTCTTCAATATTTAAAGTCGAAGAGTTTAGGTATAGCCTCGTGAATAACTAGCTATTATTCGTTACCCGGTCAAAATTTTGTACTATAATCTTTAAGAATTTCTTATTGTCTGTCGTTGAAGAAGATTGGGCTTAGTTTTAAGCTTTTGCATTGCAACAAATTGGTCATTGTATGGTCATTTGTTTGGGCAAATGAGACCATGGAAAATCCGCATTTTTTTAAAACTATTTTTACGGGATGGAGTGAAGTTATGTTGAGCACTCTTACTTGTCTTGGTGATCTACTGGACGTTAAGTACTTGTTTTATAGTACATTTTCCAAAATTTTAATTTGCATTACTTGTTTATAACGTGTAGATATACATTTTTTATCTCAAAAATAACTGGAATGGCTTTAAAAACAAAAATAGTTAAGAAATCTTGACAAAATCAATTTATGCTTAAAAATATTTTTTCCTCAGCGGAAATACAATGATTTATACGTTTAAAAAGTACAGAAAATGGATTTTTATCGTCGCTGATTGGGATGGCGTCTTCAATTGATGCAAAACGGTTTTCTTTTATCGCAAAATGTAGCTTAGAGAACAAACACTCGCAAAGGCCAAGTTAGATTAATACAGGAGATGACGAGGCAAAAAAAAACTGATTGTTAATGAAGATACCAGTGACAGTTGACAAACGATGGGAAGATGCATTTTTGTGCAACAACCAGCAACTGCCTGGTTTTCGATATTTAGGGCGAACACGATGCTAATATTCCGAATTATAGTCGCTTGGCGTCATATCCGGCGAATATGTGGCTTTAGGTAGTGTAGTGTACTCGAGAGCATGAAGAAGTGTTGTGGCGACTGACATGTGACCCTGCATTGTCATGTTAAAGCTTTACGTTACGTCTCAATTTCTAGTGGCTGCGTTGCTGAATACATCGGGGAAGTCGCTTCAGTGATTCACTGGTAAAATGCTCTTGTGAGGGGGTAACCAATCTATCAGCAGAATTCCCTCTTAATCCCGAAAGACGGTCTCCATTTGTTTTGGTATAATCTTACAATGTGTGGCCATTCCGCAGGCGGACGTTTGTTTTCCAGCATTCCGTGTGTGATTCTTCGGCTATAACAAGATACTCAAATAACGTTTTGATATCTCTCTGTACAGTTGCAACTTCGACACGCTTTTGACTTTGGTGAGTGGTAACCAGTGGAACCAGTTGCACACAGATCTTTGTCATTTCGAAGTTTTATGGATGATATGCAAAGTTCTTCAAGAAAAAACGTTTGTAGCCGCCAGTGCATCGAATGATGGACACATGGATAATGTGTCTATTGCCATTTCTTTACTCCAAATAAACGTCGGTCATCGCAGCCCACAATTTTGTCCACTATTGCACTTGTAGTACTGTACGAGCGATTTATTACCTCTCTCCTGTACGTTGTAGCAACGCAATTTGCGTCGTTACGTGGAACTATAAATTAGCTTCACGCATGCACTGGGGCGCGTATTTTAATCTATAACACAAACGAAGTTCTGAAGGGAAATTGACATCTATTTTTGAAACTTCGAAATATTTTATCTATTACAATCTATTACAAAACTTTTTTTATTAGTTCTCAACAACGATGTGGTCTGGCTTGTCACATTTATTATACGATTTTGTTTGTACCCTCCTATATGTTTTGATCATGTTTCTGTCAAAAATGGTTATTAAAGGCGATCTCTTAAAAACATTTTGTAAACTGAAGTTGCTGGTACATTCGGATAATGTTTTGATTGAATAACCGAAGGGATGTGTGACTGTGACTGTACTTAGTACAGAACACAATAAATTTACTATACAGGGATTTCATATTTTTGTAAGATTTTGCACAGACATAGGCTTACAAATTTGACCCGATACTACAGCTTGTAGGGTTCGAGTTAGGAAAATTGTAATGACAGGAAAAGTATTTTCTGTACCCTTTTTGCATCAATTTTGGCTTGTTAGCAGGCGCGCAGTTTTGCTGCCAAAATATTTCTGTTTACATGTTTTGATTTTCTCCAAGAGTTTTGCGTCAGAAAACAGAGTTTTGCCTGTTGGAACGAATTAGATCCCATGCTATGACAAGCAAATCACCTTCACAATGCACAACTACATCAAATCGGCTTAGACCTTTGTAAGTCATTTTAGTTTTTGTACTGTGGGAGAAGCTTTTTCCTGGATGGTAACTGCAAGCAAGAGTCTATCGTAACGTTACTACTTTGTTGGGAATCAGAGTATTTCGAAGAAGCAAATTTTTGTTAACAGTAAAGGTTTTTCTGTGAGTACTAAAAACTACTTGCGGATATACATATTAATTACTTCTTTATTGAGATTTGGTATATGCTCATAATTTATCTTTGTGGCAACCCAATTTATCAAGCTACTCACACAAATTATATAAATTTAGCCTATAAGAGTAGATATGTTGAAACGCAACACAAAATGAACGATACCCCTTTCGTACTAGCTAAATCTGACTATTTGCAGTCTTCTCACAGAAATCCTGCTCCGTTAGTTTCTATTTAGTAATGGGAAAGTTCATTGAAGGTAGTGTACTTAAGAGTACTGAGAATACAAATAGAAAGTATAAAATTCATCAAGAGATCAGTTTACTTATGAGTAATGGGCATATGGAAAGCCCATTTTTCTCTTGCATTAATACAGTCAGTCGCATCCTTCCTCAAGAAATGAAACATTTGCGTCAAGTCAAGAAAAGATTCCTGGCGCTTGAAATTTTCTATCCATTTTTAGTATTTTTATCAGAGACTTATCCAGAAGTAAGAAGGTAGCGTCATACTCCAACGAATTCACAGAAGGCGATGAGTTATTGACCAAACAAAATTGTAAAGATCTTTAACCGACTAATTATATGAATGATAAAGGTGAAGTGCTTTGTAATTAGTACGAATTGCACTGGTAAAGTAAACACATCACTCAATAATTTCGTGAGATGAGTAATAAAACAACAACTGATGGGAAAAATTTAACTTTACTCATTAAGATAGTCTCCTTTCAGAACGATGCATTCATTTCAACGCTTCTCTATCTAATATTTCGATGCCTTTTTTGTAGAACGATTTAACTTTGGCCTCAAAATAGGCTTCAGTTTCGTCAATCATTTCTTTATTGGAGATAAATCTCTTTCCCTGGAGCATTCTTTTTAGGTTTTAAAACGGGTAGTAGTCGCTGGGTGCGATTAGTGCAATTTTGCCATTGTTTCGATTGACTTGTGCCATGGCGCATTGGTTTGGTGAAAGAGCACTTTTTTCTTCTTCATTTGGGGCAGTTTTTTCACAATTTCTTTCTTCAAGCGCACCAATAACGCCATATAATATTTGCTATTGATGGTTTTTCTTTATTAAGGTAATCGGTGAATAAAATACCCTGCGCGTTCCAAAAAACGGAGGTCAAAACCTTACTAGTTGACATTTGCGTTTTTGGCCGCTTCGGGCGGCTTTCGCCCTTTGCTGTCTACTCAGCTGACTGCCGATTTGACTCTGTAGTGTAATGATGGATCCATGTTTCATCGTTTGTCGCATACCTCATGAAAAAATCCTTTTTATTGCGCTGAAACAGCGCTCTGAATTTTTTATCGAGTGTGAGCAAACGCGGTGCCCACTTCGAACAGAGCTTTCTCATCGACAAATATTTATGCAAAATGGTGAATACAACACTACCTTTTGATACCTTTAAGGTGTCAGCTATCTCACGCAACTTCAATTTACGATTAGCCAAAACTATTTTGTGGACTTTTTTTATGTTTTCTGGAACAACTGCCGAATTTGGGCGACCAGAGCCTTCAGTATCATCCGTGTTTATACGGTAGCATTTAAAATCACCAAACCACTTCTCTACTATTTGCCTCGATAGAGCGGAGTCCGAATAACACTTGTCAAGCCATTGCTTTGCTTGAACGGTATTGTTTCTCATTACTTTATCAACATACAAAATTCAGATTTGTCCATTGTTTTGAAAATTACAAAAGTAGCGCCACCGATACCACTGTAGCTTGTGAACTAAACGTCAGATTGTCATGAAATTTTGACACGTATCATTTGAAAGTTGGTACTTTCTAATAATCATGTGGATTTGTCAATAGTGGTGCCATCTAACAGTCATCCTACGAACTTATTGAGTGATGTGTTATATGCAATATTCTTCATCAATTTTAAATTGAAGCTCTGTTTTCTTATTACCATTAATATTATCATCTATTGTCTTTTATTTTTTTACAATTTATTTGCCTAAGACATACGAATGAATAGGGTGCGTTTGCAGTTGCTTGTTTTATGTTTATTTGTTCTAATATGTTTTGTACAATTTTCTGAAAAAAATAGAATGTTTTACTTAAGAGTTAGTAGTAGCAGCTAGTAGAATACTGGTCTAACTGATTATTTTATTTATCTATATCTGTAGTAGTTGTTTTTCTATCGGTTAATGTAATAAATGCCGTCTATTTGTTGTAACAACAAAATATTGTTGGTACAAAGTTCAACTACCGCCGCTAGACTAGACGATACTTCAAGCCGAGTGTTCCTACTCCATTCCAAGATGTATTCGAAAACGATCGTTGCAATGAAGTTATTTTCTTTTTGACTAGGCGCGTATTTGCGAGGCGAGAATCGGCTCGACAAGCCGAAGTCAACGATCCTGAAAGTAAGCCGAGAGCAACAGGTGCTCGGATTAAGGCCCGTCGTGGGCCTTTTGCCGGAGTACGTTCCGGTTACGCCATACCCAGATGCCAAAACAGGCCTACGCTCGTTAATTGGCAGGAAACTGGCCGGTTTTTATGGCGCGACCTCGGTCTCGAGCTGATATCGGAGCGAGGAGCAGCGACGGCCGCTGATAACGGCCACGACGAGCAGGGAGATAAAGGCCGCTGCAGTTTGCTTTCCATGGAGTACTTTGCACTTTGGCAGGCTCTCCAGGTGCGCGGGCCGGCGGGGCGCATTTACAAAGGTTAGGCAAACAGAGATAATGCCGTTCGCGCCGAAGCGATAAGTCCAGGTGAAGCAGTGGTCGAGGGGCGAATTTTCCGTGCCCCAAATTGTTATCGGGCGATGAAAGTTACTCCAGCCTATAGTCGACCAATGTTTGACTGGTTAACTAAAATTGGCTGTAATTCAATTTCGGCCGAAAAACGCAGAGATTTTTTGATGGTATTTTGTCGTTTTCGTTTTTACCCAATGTCACGAATATTGCCTATAGTTTATCTGTTTACGAATTGGTGCAATCTTCCTCCAACATTTAGAATTTTAAGTATGTCAATTTATGAGAAATGGCGGATATGAGATGTGGAAAATGTACTCGATCTGTAATTTTCCTGGAAAACTCTCAAGAAGTGTATTGCATAACCCTCAAAATTTCTCTGGTTTTCTTGAGATGCAGAAAATGAGGAAAACAGATTTCATTTTTTATAAAGGCCTGTAAACATAGTTTTCTTTTTGCTGTTGTATTTGTACGTGTCGTTCCTATAGTTCTACTAATTTCTGGGTGCAAACCTTTCAAACCTGTCAAACGTACAGAATTCAAACTTAAAAAGCATAATTGGTTGCATAACCGTTTAGGGTTTTTTGAATAAAATCACTCCTAGTCTTCTTGAAGTAAAAACGGCGAATAGCTACAGAAGAATGGTTATAAGAAGCGGATCTGCTGTTACAAATATTAATGCATTGGGCAAGCACTTCTAGTCAGTAGCGAATGCGCAAATATTACAAATCTTTTCAAAGTAACATATCTTTCATCAAATCAGAAACAATTTATAGTACTATTTATTTTATTGAGCAGAAAAGTAGTAAGTTGTGCTATACATTGTTTTGTATTTATGTACAACATCGTCATTACTCAAAATGTGCCCTTCTTGTTTGTATATAAATCCCCAGTCCGTTGGACTACTCCTCTCTTCAGTCTTCATTAGGAAACTACGTTATTCTTTCTCAAGGGTCTTCTTTAAGTCGTCCGCATTTGCATAAGGAGCTAGACATACCTTTATCTCAGGTTTATAATGTTCGGTATAATCCAAACATTCAGATTCCGCGATGTAAGCGACCATTCTTCTATTGAAATGAAACGGAACACGCTTTTTAACTCCTGCTAGACGACTTTCACTTAGTTCTGCCCTGGTGTAAGAAAAAGGTTTTAGAAAGTGGCTTGGCAGTGATTTTTGATATATAGATGTAGTTTCTGGCTCCTTGATGAACGAAAAGGACTTTGGTTTTGCCCGTCCAAGTCATACTTTTAGGCATTTTTTTACGCCAATCATTATACCGATTCGATTTGAAGAAGTCTTTTGAGAAGAAATGGCGTAATTTTCTAAAGGGGGCCATTTATACTGCAATAGAGGAGTGGTTCAACACATTGTGGGCTTGCATACGAGTAAGAAGAAAATATAATGAATTTGCACAGTTTACTTCTTGTTTATTTAAAAAAAGAAATGCTCCCATATATTTGGTTTGCACTAAATACACAACGGTAATTGTAACCCTAATGTTCTAACACCCCACTAGGGAGAATGATATGAACTGATAATGTGAAAATTGAAAATACTATTAAAGAACATCTATGGAAAGTGGGGATCGTGAAAAATAGCATAACACAAAAAGCTGTGAAAAGTAAAGACACTCCAGCCATGTGGAGGACCTCATTCAGCAAATTGCAAAGGTTGTATTATCGTCGGTTATACATATGTACAAAGACAATCGAAACAACAACCCTACTAATCTCCAATCAGCACTAACAAACAAATTTTATTCGTCAGCAGACGATAACTTTTTCCTACTAATGAGAAGGTAGCTAGGAAAACGCGAGTGTCATTCTTAAAAAACTTTTAGAACACTCTAGCCACGTTCCTAAACAGATAGTGTAAGAATGGAAATTTTCTTACGCATATTGCTTTGGAATAACATAAAGAAAAAATAAAATTATTCTTAGTTCATAACTTAGTAGACGTTCTATTACGAGGGTAAGGTGAAAAGTTCTCGGCCTGACAATGAAAGACTGCGACTTTCAGTTAAAAAATGATTTTATTTTTCTACATAATCTCCATTGACTTCAACACACTAGATCCAGCGCCTCTCCAACATTAGTATTCCTTCTCGGAAGTGAGAATCTGGAAGATTGTGAAAATATTCATCAACTTCTTCATTGGATGTGAAGCGCTTCCTAGAAACAATTTTTTTAAGTTGTGGAACAGATGGAAGTCTGAGGGTGCCAAATCAGGAGAATAGGGGGGATGGCCGAGCATATCATACCCCAAATCCCGCAGTTTTCCCATCGCCAACGCAGGTGCGTTATCCTGGTGAAAGATGATTTTTTTCTTCTTCAAGCCAGGCCTCTTCTCGCGAATTTTGGCATCCAGCTGGTCAAGAAGGTTGGAGTAATATTCGCCTGTAATTGTTCTGCCTTTTGCAAGATAATCAATTAACAGGGGCCCTTTCGCATCACAAAACACGCTGGCTATGACCTTTCCGGCAGATGTGATCGACTTCGCTTTCTTTGGCGCTGAACCACCGGCTTTCACCCACTGCTTGGATTGCTGTTTCGTTTCTGGCGTGTAGTGGTGGACCCATGTCTCATCCATGATGACAAATCGCCGCACAAAATCGGTCGGATCCCTGTTGAATCGGTTCAAAGATTGCTGCGAAAATCGTTTGCGCATTTGCTTTTGATCAGCATTCAGCAAATGCGGCACCCATCTTGCGCAGAGCTTTCGCATCCCTAATTCTTCGTGCAAGATGTTTCGCACCCTTTCTTCCGATATCCCCACAGCCTCAGCTATCTCACTCGCCTATCGTCCAACACGATATCATGCACTTTTTCGATGGTTTCCGGTGTGGTTGCGGTTTTTGGCCGTCTTTCACGTGGGTCATCTTCGAGGGATGTGCGACCACGTTTAAATTCAGCTGCCCACTTTTTAACAGTTGACATGGAAGGAGCAGAGTCCCCGTAAACATTTGGCAACTTCGGATGAATTTCCTTAGGGGTTAATCCATCCAAAACGAAGAATTTTATAACCGCACGATATTCAAGTTCATCCATTTTAACAAAAAACATGCAACATGTCTACTGAAAAAATTTGTGTAAACAAACTACTTGAGCGAACAAGTTGAAACTAGTCATACGAACTAATGACACACGCACCCGAGCAGGAAGCATAATTGTTTGCCGATTGCAGCACCATTTCTGTGTCAGGCCGAGAACTTTTCACCTTACCCTCGTAATAAGTAAAATCCATTTTACAATTTTGTTTATAAATTATATCATACAAACCACCTCGAAACAAGCGGAAGCTACTATTTTTTTTTTAATTTTAACTGGCACCCCTATATACTTACTGTCTTGGACCTGCTAGATTTTATCATAGATCAAAGAATTTTCCCGGACTACACAAATATAGTGACAGGCTATGATTTAGTACCCGATCACTTATCTATTATAGCAACAAAAATTTCGCTATGTGATTAAAGTACCAGTAGGATTTAGAAGACGCAATAAATTCAACGATCATCATTTTACAATTATCGAATCGAGAAGAAGTTTGAAAGATTCTAAAAACCTTGAATTTAAATTAGAATACGACGCTTTAAAACCACGCACCGAAGTTTAAATGCACATGCGGTGTATTTACAGAAGATGAGAGACGCAAAGAAGAAACAAAACAAAAAATAAGATAAGCCAAGGCCGTGTTTAAAAAAGCCACAGTAACGTTCAGATAGTCTTAATTTAGAGATAAAAACTCTGGTAAATGGTTGTGTTTGCTAGTGTTGCTCATGAACGTGGGCAATGGGAGAGTCAGAATGAAAAGAGAACTAGAAGTGGCATTCGAAACATAGTGCTGGAGAAGAATGTTGAAAATAAAGAGGACAGACAGGAAAACGAACGATGAGGTCTATGAAAGAGCAGAAGAATAAAGAAAACTGCTGAACATTTCTGAAAAGTAGACGACATTCTTAGGTTCGACAGAACGAGTTTATGAGGAGTATCATTAAAAGAGCATAGAACGCCCGCGAGTACAATATTTAAGGCACGTCGTATAAAATACAGAGCGACGAAAAGAATAACTTGTAATAACGTCAGATGGAGAGCTGTCAATAAATCTGTAGATTGAGGAGAAAGACGATAGAGTACTAGAAAAAATTTGTAATGAGGCTGTGGTCTCTCTGGACGTTAGTATGTTCTTTAATTACGTTACAACTTTGAACACGGTTTTTAATGATGGAGTTTGGAGAAAACAACTTTTCTGGTGGAAGTTAATTATCTTCATAGTCAGTATGGAAGACGCAGAGAGGTTAGAATAGTCATTTCCGTCTGTCAGCGAGAATATTGCTAATTTTGTTTCTCTTCTACTCATTCTAACTGATCGACCGGAGAGTCAACAACTAAGGCCGGGTGCAGTACCCAGGTGTAAAGTGTTCTCTCATTTATGTCCATTTGTTCCTTTTTTACTTCATCTTGCTATTGCATAAAAAGAGCACTTGCAATTTATTCTGTGACAAGATGCGTTGACTGGCTGGTCATAGTAACATATTTGATAAAGAAACTTAGTTATGATGTAATTGAGTGCATTGCGCTTCTTTTGTTCAGTTTTATTAGCTTTTTGTAATCTCGTTTTTAAATATTAGGAAAAATTTATTCTCTTTGAGTGGTACTCCAAGCTTTAGTTAAGTTTGAAATTGGTACATCTCGCTATGTTTATAACATTTAATAGATAACGAACCTTTACATGAAGAACAGGCTAAAAGAAAGGCAGATTTCTGAACACGAGGACGTTTGGTAACTGATTTTGAAGAATTTAAAAGTGCATAGAATGCAGTGGAAGTCTCGCTGATATCAAACAACGTTTGGATGACGTGTATGGTGAATCTCCGCCTTCATATTTCACTGCCAGGAAATGGGTAAAATAATTTCGTCTGGGTCGAGAAAGCATCGAAGAGTTGAAGTATTTTTCCGATACCATCATGCGGAGTATTTTTATGAGCACTGTACATGGATACTGTTAGTGTTAGATTGGTATTCCGACTTTTGTCAGCAACATGTGACCTCTTGTGAACAATAATTAAAATTGTGTTGCAGTCTGTTATGATTGGGGACAAAACTATGGTCCTGTTCTATAGCCCCCTATGAAAAAGAGGGACAATGGATTGGCGCAGGCCGGACGAACAAAATCATGGTACCTAACGATAGTGTGGGAGTCAAAGGCGTTTTACTAATTTACTTTAAGGAAAGGAACGCAGAGTATTACGCCAGCGCGCTGCCTAAGTGGCAAGATGTTATCAAGAAAAAAAATGGTATGTTGACTTGAACTATGCAATAACGCTCCTGTCCATAAGGCTATAGTTATCCAAGTTACTGCAAAAGATTGTGGCTTTGAAAGTCTTCTCAACCACCTTGTAGCTTAAATTGAGCCCATAGTGACTACTAGCTATTTTAAAAACTGAAGAAATACCTTTGAAGTAGAAGAATTGACAATGATGAAGAGTTGCAGTTGTTTTGGAGGCTTTTGCAGATAAAACGAGAGATCATTTTCCAAGGATATTGAAGTGATAATTTCAAAATTTAATAAATGAGTTGGAATATTTGAATATTATATTGGAATCAATTGGTATATTTGTTTATTTGTATCGCCCGGAATATAGCCGAACCAGAAACATTTGACGTTTATCTTATATATACAGTCAGTTAAGTAGGAGCATTTGGTAAAAGGTATTACTCTGATTTTTTGTGAATCGATAGAGCGAACCCATGTCTTCAATGTTTTGTTACGAAAGATTCAATTGGCATTGAATTCTTGCTAGAGAAACGCGTAAAGCACCACGAGTACCGCATACGCCTCGCGCTAGGGATTGTGTTTCTCTGTACCCACCAGAAAAGTCCAAAAATGTCTCATGCAGTGGTTGTTATGTACATGAGCAAGTAGGAAATATTCGTTAGCAAGTGGGTGCAGCGATATAAGGAGACAGAAACAGTCGACTTGCCGGAACGTGGTTCGATAGGCAAAGTATCCTCTAAAGTCGAAAAAGAGATCATGAACTTATTTTTGCGAAACTCGGACTTAACATTGCGCCAAGAAACAGTAAAATTGAAACAGAAAGATGTAGATATTGTGTACGTAGTTATCTGAATCCATCTTCGTGCGCATGATATTAAATGCCCTAGTTCAGTGAAGAAACTTTTGTTAGGTAAAAATCATATAATGAAGCGACTCGCTTGGGCAAAGGACAATATCGACCGAGATTGGAGCAATGTAATTTTTATGGACAAAGCTTCTGTTTGAGGATATGTCATAGTCTCAGGAGCCTGGCCAACCTCAACTTACAGATTGGTACAGCGGACCGTTAAGCATCTTTAGGGCTGCTTCTCAAAACTGGGTTTCGGAACGTTGCATCTATTTAGATACAACTTAAATGCTCCGAAAATGCTCGAGATTTATAAGAAATATTTGTTACCGACTGCCACGTTCATAAAGAAAAACGAGGACTGTCCTGGAGGAGAACAACGACTCCAAACACTTCAGCAAGCTTTACACCAAGTGGTGGAAAGAGCAGTCTGGCATCGTTACACTTGATTGGGCGTCGCAGTTGCCCAATGTAAGTCCAGTAGAAAATGTGTGGGCATAAATCAAGCACAGGCTTCGAAAGCATGGCTCGCTGATGCTAGGCAATTATCGGCGCCTGTGGTGACCAGACACATTATTGATACAATAGCATCTTTGTTCTAATGGAGTACGTCGTACCTACGTATTTGAAAATGTTTTTAAACACGCTCTTACTTAACTGACTGTTATAGGTGTTACACATTTGAAATTGTACAACCTACAAAAAAAAAGAAGAACTAGAAAATGAAGAAAGCGTTTTTTCATAAATGGAATAGGAGAAAAATTTCGCACGCCAATTTTATCTGTAAATAGTGACGCTGCAAGATTTCATCTCGTACTGGTGACATCACCTTATTTAAACGCTGACTTTGTGAACCAGATGGATACAATTTCAGTGTTCTTCCATTAGTAATAATTATAGGTAAACACCTGTGTTACTTAAATAGATGTGAAGGGTTTCATGGGCGGTGTTATGGTGTACCGTGTGGTTGATTCTCGGGTTGTGAGACCGTGTTCGGAGTTTGGAAACTCTTGACGTTTTGTCCACAACTGCGGCGGACATCTTTAGAAGCAAATCTACAAATTAAGTGACTGTTTCGCGCATTTTTGCTTGTATACGTGCGAGTATGATAGGGATGGTGTTGGGGGCCTTTGTTGACGTCACCGGGATGGTAGATAACGTAATCGGGCTAGCTGCTGACGCAGTCGGGTCGTTCCAGGTACCACTTGGGCATTTTCTGACGTCACTTGCTCTTTTAGCGTATCGTAGTCTATTTTTTGCCCCTTAAGAGCGTTAAATTAAGATTTAGGTAGATTGATTCCGTCGTCCCTGTTAAAATTATTTTTATATTTATAAATATCCACAACCTTCCTGTATAACCTCGGGTAATAACGCCTACAATTGGATAAAACTTGTGTTTGCCAGAATTCTATCTCGTGTCAGGATTTTCCGAAGCATGTTCAGCAACTGCTGATTTTTCGTATTGATTAAGGCGTAGACGACGTTTCTGTTCCTTTATCTTAGTGGTATTCGTTCCGTCCGTAGCCCCAATATAGACTTGCTTACATGAACAAGCTATGCAATAAGCCCCTGATGTATCCTGTTGTGTTTAGCGTGGGCATTTGTTAGGTTTGTTTCTCTGTTTATCTCCGTCTTCGAGTAGCCATTCCCTTGTAAGGCTTGTTCCAAATGTTTTAATTCCTTATTCAAAAACTGCGGTTGACATATACGTCGTGCTCGGTCTACCAATGTTTTCACAACCGTTCTTTTTTGACTTTGATGGTGATTCGACTGTTTATGAATATATCTGTCCGTACACGTGGGTTTTCTGTACACGTTGTGTTGTAAATGTCCATTCTTCGATCTCAACACCTGTAAGTTAGAGAAAGCAATCTTCTGAAGATGTCTGCCGCAGTTGTGGACGAAACGTCAAGAGTTTCCGAACTCCAACCACTGTTTTATAACCCGAGAACCAACCACACGATGCATCTGTATTAGTCATTCGGTACAAATTTTGCAGCACTGCAAAGTTAACTAACATCGTCTCAGTTGTATTGTAACTGACCTACAGTTACAGGTAATTAACGTAATTAAGCTAGAATCATAGTTTTATCTCACATCAGGAGTGTGTCAGTTATTAATGATTTATAAGTTTTACTTATCAATTTTGTAGATTAGCGCTTTTGGTTCAACGTCAGACATATCTAGATTGATAATTTACTTCAAACTTATTTTTTCTAAACGGTGGCGGATTTGAGTATCTTTCCTCCGCCCCAAAATACTGCTATTTTGATTTTCATCTTAGACCTTTGTAAAGATAAGAACCATTTTAAAGTCTTACTCATATTTCAACAGGAATAAACTGGGGGTTAGAGTGATAACATCTATCTTAAATTAACCTGGCTTGAAATGCCTAATTTTATCTATTTATTTCTCTATTAAATCTCTGGTGACCAAAATATTATTAAAAACATGCAACCATAAATATTTTCATTTTTTATCGTCTAATTACTCCTTCTTCGATGCTTTTTAGTTTCGGATAGTAAAGAATTTTAAACATCAAATGTTGCGATATAAAATAGGCTACTAGTGATGCCATAGATCTTTCAGTGTTTACACTAATAGACACTACCGCTAGTTGTTTATACTAGAAAGGACGTTTTCCATTGAGTTTAGTGATGGGGTCATCGGAGAGGCTCTACAATATTTACCTATGCCCAAGACTTGCTGACGGCACCCTCCACTACACTGGCCCAGTAAGCAGACGACTCTTACATCTTTTGTAACCCAACGACCTTAGGAGGAATTGTACTTCCTGGAAAGATGATGCGATAAGTGGAGAATAGGTATCAACGCAGAGAAGAGTACGACGATTCTGTTCTACACCAGAAGATTACTTCTCTGAAGAGACGACTTGGCGAATCTCAGCATATTTAGAGGGAGAAAATATCCTACTTTGAGATAATTCTGGATCAGCAGGGAGATCAACACGCAGTTTTATTTTTTACACCGCGAGCCGATTATCTACCGACAACGAATTGCTTTTGTACGAGACTATAAGACGCCTTATTATGACGTACATGGGTCTAGTTTCGAGCTGGGTCGCTAAGACATACATTAGCATGCTCCAGGTCATCTAAAATCGGGTCTTACTATTTGTATTTGGCGCCCCATGGTTCGCGAAGAACAATGACCTTTATCAAAACGGCGGCATCTTACAATCAGCGCAAAACCTTTACTCAAGTATTTAAGGCTACGGAAACTCCTCTGTCTGTAGCATTTATAAGTACGAGGTCGATAGAGACGCCCGCCATAAGTGCTCAAAGAGACGCACGGATGTGGCTTTTACGTTAATCCATCACCCTCACCAGGACTTATCAAGAGGTCTGAGATTAAGGACTAGATCTATAAATCTGTGACTTTGCCAGTGAAGTCAAGTCACAAGTAATACACATAAGACACCAAGGTCAAAGAGTATAAAACAATATGGTCCATCATATATTTATCATGTTACCGAGCCCAAGCGAACCGTTCATGTGGAATTATCATTCCACTATTAACTTTTTGCTGACAAAGGAGACATTATCGAAGGTAATGTATGTAAAGTGCTGTAGAGGGTCGCTAGAAAATTATTTAGATCTAGGAATTTCAACTAATTTTGATATTTTAAGTAATAAGAATATATATTTCTCGATATATCCAAAATCAACACTTCTCTTATATTAAAGCACTTGGTCATATCTTACCTCAAGCAGAGAATATTGTTCCATGAACCAATGTTCGGTAATACGAAGATCACATCATCCATCAACGACTTTTCTAATCATGAACCTGAGAACTGGTTTCGCACTTGAAAATTTAAAATCATTCTAAACAATTTGTGCTGACAAAGAGCTGCCGTTGGTTAGACAGAGATGTAGAGATATTTGATTGGCCAATGACCAATATTTATAAATTTTAAATTTAGGTTGATGCTGCTTAAAATTCTTGAGAGAACGATTAATCGAATTTGATGGTCACTTGTTGGAGAGAATCTATGTATGTTAAACCAAAATTGTAGTTAAGATTTAGTTGTTGATACGTAAAAATATCGACCATAAGGCTTCTAGAAGCATATATTGGATTTATGAGGCGGAAGAAGCTTTCTACTCTTATCTAGAGCATAATGTGCAGTGTAAAATGGTTTGGGCCTGAGAGACGGTGTGTGCTGATGATGGGCCCGGGACTTATATATTATCATGTGCTTGGCTGTCTATCAAAAGTGCCGTAATAAAGGGGTTATGAGAGAAGAGGAGAATCTAGGTCATACAAGACTATTGTAGTTATAATTTATGTCAGTTAGTTTGTACGTTTAAGCCAGCTGAGTTTGTTTTAAAATCATTACCAGTAATCCCAGCCTGAACATTGATGCTAAATCGTCTCCGATGATAAACTATTCCACGTGAATTCTGCTTAGATCACAGATAACTGTTGTGTAGGTTGACCAGGAGTGGTTTCATCTGTGAAGAGGGTTGTCGACAGTATTTCCATAATGATATTGGGCTGTTGCTAATAAAAAGGACTTTTTCCAGTATCATTTTTGTACCAATCTGTACAAGTCCCTTACTGGATAGTTGTTGTATTCTTCTGAATTTGTTATTGATTTTCCATAAATAGCTTGTCTCCTATGAGTTAAAGTTTCACAACAGCACAAGATATGGATAGCTGTTTCTGTTTCGGTACCTTATTGTCTACAACTTTTTATTGAGGTGTTCTCTGAGAAAACAATGTCCTTTGAGGAGCCCTATAATGGTTCGTGGCCGATTCTTGTTTTGTACTACTTCTTCAGTTCGTTTACGCGATGGTCCTTTTATAAAGGTTTTTCATGTCTTTATCGTAGTACATTTTTCCAATATTTTTGTCATTTTCTGACACATTTTCCTATCCGACTTTTTATTGTACCTTTAGGTCCTTTCACATTCGGTTTGGGGCCTATATATAGAGTTGATGATCCTTTTTGTGCTAGCTCATCAGCTTTCTCGCTGCCTGCAATTCCACAGTGCCCTGGTACACACAACAGTGTTGACTTGTTGTGGTCCGTCATAGCAGTGACTTCTTCGCGGCATTTTTATACTAGCCTGGATGTCTGGCCGTTCATATGGTAAGGAACTTGCCTAGAAATTGTACTAGGTTTATCCTTACTGTCTTTTAGACTATGTCCTTCTCAGGTGTCCAAAGACCATCTGCTTAATCTCTGTGATTAACCACATTTAGAGCTATAAATACGATAGATCTAAAAGCGATTGAATATAGAAAAAAGATGTCAATGGACATGTAAAGACATCAACATTAATTTCATAAACCTCAAAGTACGTTTGGAACACTCTCTATCATAAGTAAATTCTATTCAGACGCTTTTTATTTGTGTCTGAAATAATTAAATGCCTTAAACAAAGTAATTGTTAGTTACAAAGAGCAACCTTTATTGCCTCGCGTTTAAGATTATTTTTACATAAATTTGCATATGAATTATGCCCGGAAATTGCTTTGTACTCCGGCGGGCGCGCGGCGCTCTTTATAAATGGCCGAAACGCCGAGCGTGCGGCGGCTCTCATTCTCGGGTCCACGCTGTAATCGAGTCGGATATTTCATTTTAACTGCTGGATATTATTATAGATCTGTTGACTAGGAAATCGAGTGTTTCCAAGCTTTCCCCTAATCCGCAGCGGGCGGCGCGACCCCGCCGGCCCGAGCCCATTAAGAGCATCGATAACACTCGATTAAGTTGGATTATGCAAATGGTCGCGCCGAGATGTATGCTGCGGATGAGCTCGATAATGAGCCGCCATTTTTAATATCGGCGCGTTATGACGGCCATTCGTTAGGAGGTTTTTGATTTTTTTGCTAGTAGACGCTTGGAAGAGTTCTAAATGGAGAAACACTAACGATTTCAAAGTTACGAGTATAAGATTTTGACATCACAGATTCGAAAATTAAATTAAAGAATCCCTACATGAGTTGCTCCAATTGTTATAGGGACAGAATCTTGAAGGTCCAAAGGACAGAGATAAAAGCAAGAATAGACTGTTAAAACTTATTGGGGCTTTTCGTCCTTCTGACTGTATTTCAAAGAAGTAAAGTAAATTCTACGAAAATGTGTAAATTACCTGCAATAAAAAACAATGGATGGTTAATATTTACCTGGACGTAAATATTTGGATAATTTTAGAGTAACTATCATAGGTCAGTCTTACCGTAGTGCCTTGTAACGAAAAATAAGTATGTGTTTAAAAATATGTGTTTAAATTGTCAACACATTCCTCAGCTACACTTACAAAAAATATTATTTACAGGCTTCTTTTATTCAATTTTCAATCTGAACAACGCTAAGCGCCAGGGTATAGCCTCATACCTACCAAAGTTTTGAAACAATTGCCTCAAGGCTATAATGGTTCTTACTCAAATATACAATGCTGTAATAAGGCTACAATATTTTTCCATACAATGGGAATTCGGCCAATTAATCCATATTTTGAAGCCGGGTAAACCTGTTTATGACGCTTCATCATAGTGTTACCTTTTCTATCAAAAGCTTTGCAGAGATTAATACTGAAAAGAGCGGTACCCAGAATACCCAGAATAAAAGATCAAGAACTAACCCTCCAACACCAATTAGGGTTCGGTCAGCAACACTCCACTACAAAGCAAGTACATAGAGTAGTTGATGTGATAGAACAGGACTTTGAAGAAAATATGAAGAAAGCTTGTCTAGCTTCCATCCAATTAAAGCTAGCGTCCCTCAGGGTAGCGTTATGGGACCTACATTATATTTAATCTTTACAACTGAGCTTTCTCACCACGAAAAAGTAATTATTGCCACACATGCGGCCGGTACCGCTTACAACAACCAAATTCATACATCGACTATACTGCGAAGCTACTTCAACAACTTGCAAGCTTGGCCATACAAATGGCGCATAAAAATAAATCTACATAACTTTTACGACAAAACACGATACCTCTCCTCCAGTTTCCCGGAAAGACATCAAAATCTCAATGAAGGACGGGGCATACACCTAGATAGGCGGCTCACGTGGAAAGCCCACCAAGAAAAGAAAGGAACTGGATTTCAAAATGAAGGAAATGCACTGACTAATAGGACCAAGATCCAAATTATTATTGAACAATAAAGTGTTAGTTTACAAAGCAGTGATAATTTCAGTATAGACCTACGGAATTCAACTGTGGGGCTACGCGAAATCCTCAAACATTCACAAACATTCCAAAGTAAAATGGTTCGTTTTAAGCCAAACTTTCCACAATGACCTTAAGATTACATGGATCAAGGTACACAACTATGTCAATAGACTTCATTATTACCCAAATGTTATCACTATTAAATAGACCTGAAATTTTAGACCATATTGAGTAACATGTGAGGCGGTTTCTCCCTCTTCATGCCGATCTATTATCCATTTCCTTGTTACCCCCCAAAACGACTAAAACGAACAGTGGTTAAAGAATCTGCTGAGGAGCTTTGAAAAACATTGAGCGAATTGGTGTAAATATCAGAAAGAAGCAGGGACATCATTCGCTAAGGAGGAATAAGGGTTAACATAATTGACACAATCAATTTAGTGATACTGGTGAAAACTAAGTATAGAGGTATTCTCTCAATGAATTAGATGGTAAATTCCTTTACTATGTGAGAGTTGGCAAAGTGGTGCGGGGTGCCATTTGGTATCGTAGTAGAACACGTTTAATTTTGTGTAATGGCACTTGAAATGCTTCCAAATGCATTGAAATTTTGAGTAACGGACTTTTACCTGTCTTTAATAGTAACATTTGGTTATGCAAAATGTTTTTGTAAATGATAGGGCCTTTTGTCATCGAGTGAGTACAAATATCACGTAGAAAGAGGAGCAACAAATTTAATTTTTGTTAAACCTGATTGGAAACCTGCAGCATCTTATTCAACAAAGCAAAGTCATGTTAACACCAGCAGCAATAAAATAACAAAAAATATCTCGGAAAGCGATAACCATTGATACCATGCCTTTGAGGTTAAAACCATTGACAATAAGGAACGAAACATTAATTGTATGTTCTAGTTTAGTTATCCAAGTGCTTCTTTTAGCTGTCCAAATAAATGACATTCGCAGAATAAAAAGTCTATACTACAAGGGAGGTATTCTAGTGTAGTATAGAACAAATTCTTCATTTTTGTTAAGTTTGCGCGGCTGTAAGGAGGAGAGTATTGTCGTAAAGAAAGGTAACATCTCGGATTACTTGAGTACTATTGCAACTTATTTCGACTATCGGAAACAACTTTAGTAATCTTTAGTCGGCAGTTATCCTCGAGGAGGTGTAGAACAATGCGAATATTCTTCTCAGTAACGTTGGCGCTCAGGCGACGTATGTGACCTTCATTTTCAACTGTTTCTTATTTTTTCAAAATTAGCTTATGCCATGCATACGCATGAGTTTGCTTAACAGTGCGCGTTAAGTTTCTTTAAAATTCCAGACGTCCTCTGTTGTGAGAAATTTGATAATATTTCTTATATGCGTATAAATGAAATTCTGATTTGTATTTGATTCACCCATGCATTTTTTTATGGTCGAGTTTGTGCTAAGCTTTTAGATTTTAGATTGTAAACTTGTTCACAAGCACACAAGTGATGAATTACGTTCAGGGCATCTAAAAATTGCAATGACGCTGGAGATTGTAGACAACGTCTATGATAATGGTTTTGGTACATTATCGGGTGTAAATGCGTGAAAGTGAACAAGCCATTGGCGTCTTTTATAATCAACAGTTAAATATGGAAACGAATTTGAAAACATTTTGTGAAATGGGTGCCGTGCTTGTTCATTTTTGGGGTGAAAAATTGTTTGGAGGTATTAAGAATTATCCAATTAATATTAAAATACAACTTGTGATCATGGATAAGACTTGGATTTACGTTTTTTGTACAAGAAACTGAAGTTTAGCAAAAGCAGTCGATTAGATTTTTATCTCAAACGAAGATATGAAGAAAGTTAATAGACTTTTGGCTGCTACTTTGTATTATATCTGTGTTTGTTCTTGATAGCGCTTTTTGCACCACGCTGATTTGAATTTTTTGTTTTATATTATTTTATATCATTATTTGAAGAATTTTTATTTAGCTGTCATACTTTGTCTTTTATTAGTTAGTTCTTCTGTAGGAAGTTTGAGGTGTGTAATTTTGTCAAATATAAACCGTATAATTTTTTTGAACTTTGAATATGTCGAGTTTCGTGTCAACAAAACGCAATTTTCTGGAAGCGTTATGTTTTGTTTCCATTTGATTAAATCGCCAGCTAAAAGTCTTCGTTTGCTGTCCGAAACTTATGGTGAACATGCTCCAACCCTTTCAATTTGTGAGGATTGGTTTCGATTCGGCCAGCCGAAAAAGTTTGAAGATGCAGAATTGGAGGCATTACTCGATGAAGATTTATGTCAAATGCTGATTTTCGATCAAAATTGATTTATCGATCGTCGGTAAATGTTTGAAGGTAATGGGAATGATTCAAAAGTAAGGAAATTGGGTGCCATACGAACTGAAGCCGAGACACGTCGAAGGACGTTTTTCCATCTGCGATCAACTGCTTTGAAAGCACAAAAAGAATGAGTTTTTGCATCATATCGTGACTGGTGACGAAAAATGGATTTATTACGAAAACTCTAATCACAGAAAAGTCGGATATATGACCGGCTAAGCGTTACTATCGACACCAAAGCGGAACATCTACGAAGGTGATGCTTTGTATTTGGTGGGATCAGAAGGGCGTAATATTTTATGAGTTGGGGGTCGCTACCGACAACTGATCAAATTGAACCGAGCGTTGAAAGAACAACGACCGAAATACGTCGAAAGACACGATCAAGTGATTTTATAGCACGACAGCGTTCGGCCACTTGTTTCACAAGTCAAAAACTATTTGGAAACATTTCCTTCAACACTTTTGAAGATATCAAAAAATGACTCGATCCATGGATTCAATTACAGGACGAGGAACTCTTTGTCAGAAAGTTTGGGAAAAGTTGTAACTACCGATTGACAGTACTTTTCGAAATAAATATTTAATTTTACAAAGATCCTTTGAAATTAAACCCAAGCTCCGATACGGAACTTTATCTGTTAGTGGTGGTGATCCGGCCTGTATATTAGAGGATATTCTCGACGTACGTGATACGTTACCTGCCGGCAATATTTTTGTAGCGAGTTTAAACTAAAAAATTATTTTAAATTTTCACTAGTGCTTTATCACCGTGTCGCACTACGGTTTAAATCGTTTAATGTTACAACTTTCCTTGCTTATCGAAAATAACCAAATATGAGATACTGGCACGTTTGTTCTCCTTAAAGGCAAGAGTCGGACTGGGATATTTATTTTCAGAGAGCAAAGCAAGATTTTACTAAAATTTTTCTGTAAAAAATTATTTTAATTAGTTTGTGTGTTGTGGTGGTATGATAAATCATAGTTAGTCAAGTTCTCTGCAATTTACAGTTTTTCTGCTAATATTTTTTGAGTTCTATAGTCTTGATGTTTATAGGAAATATGCTATGGTAACTTGTTGAACACAATTTGTGAAATACTGCTTTTTTATAAGGTTTGTTCGAAACTTTTGAGAATTTTCGTTTTGGAGTGAGAAAATTCACTAATTATTGGTGTTGAAGTGTTATAAATTCATAACCTATGAGAGAAAAGCAACGAAAACGGGGTTGTTATGCTCTCTAGGGGTTTTGTTACTTAGGGTGAAATACAACATTTGTTATATTTTGACGCTGCTAAGTAATGGGACATACTTTGTGAAATATAATGATAAACTTGCAGGGAAGTTTCTCTATCGTCCGCTTGGTTCAATTGACGGCACAATATTTTCGAAGATTGACATAACTTTGTTGCACTAATGTATAGTGAGATAAAAGGAAGGATAAGAAGTGATTTTATTAAACGCAGGTAATCGGGAAGATTTGCGAAGAGAGAGCTCTTGTTGTCGAAGGTTACATTTGGGACAATAACTAGTGCGGCCGTTTCGACCTCCGTTTCTGATCCAAAATTAATAGTGTCGTGGATAGAGAACTTCAGAAGCACTGATTCTGTAGTGAAAAGGAGAGGAGAAAGACCTCGGAGTGCGCGAAACACATCGATGCTGCAAGACTATTTTGCACTCTCCAAGGCGATCTGCGCACAAACATGCCGTTACTCTTCACCTGTTTAATTGCACTGTACGACGAATTTTGCCATACAAGATAGTTGTATAAGAATTTTCGAAATGTAATTGATAAAGTCGCCTGGAAATGTGTGAAAATGCGTGAAACATTGATGCAATGTTTTCTTTATTGACAAAGCGCAATTTTACTTGTCGGGATGCATTAATAAATAAAAATTTTGTTATTGGAGTGATACCAACTTATGACATGTTCATAAAAGGTCTCTATACAACAAAAGTGTTATTTGGTGTACCAGGAGTAAAGTTGGGGTCATTGGGCCTTACTTTTTTGAGAAGGAACCTCAACGTGTTCTTGGCACTTTCAATCAATGTGTGGAATTGATTTGACAATTTTTTGTTTTAAATCTTGGTAGTGTACAACTGGAAAATTTTGACAGCAAGAGCTTGGCTTCAAGTGCTGCGTAAGATGGTTTCTCTCAACGTGGTGACGTCGTTTGGCTAATCCATTCTGTGTGGTAGCATCTTCCCATGGGAATATTTGAAGATTCAGGTTTACAAATATCGCTCTACGATATTCCAAGCCCTACTAAATACAATAAAAAAAATATCAATGGAATAATTGTTACAAAGCACTTACCCACAAACTGAAAGAATCTTTATTGCCCCAGTAGCAACTTTTATTAGTAGGCTAATAACTGGAGATGAATGTTAGGTGTTTGAGTATAATATTCATATCCTCATTACGTGGTTCCAAAAAAATTTGTACGAATGAATCAAGGATCAAATTAGTAATTGTTCTAGGAATAGAAAGTTTTGTATAGAAAATTCGATGGTTTAAAAATGGACTTTAGTATGCATTTTACTAGTCTTCATAAAATTTTTGGCTTGAAAATAAATCTCTTCTACATAGACTTTACACAGTACCTTTAGAGAGGTATCAGCCTTAATTTAAAATTGGTAAAGGATGCTAGACAGAGGTAAAGATGGGAAGTAATACCTGTATTTGTCCCATTTGTAGCACTTCAGTCTTTTGTAGTTACGGTATCAAGTCGGCAGATAGACAACTCCAAAGTATTTTGATTCCTTTATTTGCGGTATCAGTTGGTTAAATATCTCTTGCTTAAGTATTAACGGCTTTGTCATTTCAAATTTCTAAGTGCCATGATGTCATCCTCATACTCTTGATTCTCATTCCGGGCATCTTACTTATAAAGGTATGAAAAAGGCGATTCTTTGACGTGTTGTAATTCTACTAGACCCAAAAATTTGAGAAAAAATTTGACCAAATGCAAGGAAAGCCTTCTAAAGCCTTTCAAGAGTTTGAAGGTTTTCTTCAGCATGAGATGAATAGGAAAGTAGCATGACGACAATAAAATTGAGTTACTACAAAGTTGTTTGTGTTTTATTTGAACAGAAGTTACTCATTTCACCGCACATGTGCAAAACTTTCTATAGAAGAACTAAAGAATGTATCTGCAAACTGCAGTAACAAAAGTATTTAAGGTGCTGTTGCGTTATGCTAGTGATGTTACTCGAGCTGTTTTTAGTACTCTAATCAGGAATTTTTCTGTCGTTGGCGCTGGCGCAATTATTCTTTTCTTGGGCAGTCTAAATTTCTAGAAGAGTGATTTTGAGATGTTTCCTTCAGTTTTGGAGGAGATCTTTGTTGAAGGGCGAAAGCAAACTTCTTCTACACAGTCACTTCGTAGCCTTACAAGGGTGTGATGTACAAATATGGAGCACCTCTCAGAAAAACTTTTATAAGAACCTCCTTGAGGCACGCTGTACTAGCCATAGATATCTTATTTCCACAAAACCAAACATTTTATAAATTCTATAAAAATTTATCTTTGATTTTTGAGGGCTTATATAGTAGATCGAAATGAGTACTACTTATACCTATGTGTGCACTACTGTAGAAGAAACATCTCTGAACAGTGAGATGAGTAATATTGGCGACTTTTACTGTTGACTTACCTAAGAAAAATCTTGATCATTCAGAATCAGTAATTTTCACTTTAAAATACCCGGACGAACTCTTATACAAGGCGGTTCAAATATGACCAGGACTTATTTTTTTACAAAAAAAAACACGCCAGTTTTTAAGGCACCTCTCCTCAGGGGTTAATACATTTTCCGACGTTCTGGAATTTCAAAAAAGCTCGCGTCCGTCAAAGTGCGTGGTATCCAACGTGCATTCACCTTGCGATAATGCAAGTGGGTTTTTTACGAAGTTTTCTTCAGTACCAACACTAATGGACAGCATTGCTCCAAGTTTCCTGATAGTGCTGTGTCTGCACGATCTATGGTTTGGCTGGGTGACGAATGTTCGTGGCCGACGATCATGAGGTTACATTCTATAGTTATGTTGAGTAAATCCCATTACTTCAATTATCCGTATTTCTGAACACCCGGTAGATGTTGGGTCCGCTTTTCCAACAACACTGTGAGAAGTGAAAAGGGGCATTTTGAGTCTGAAGTTGAAAGAGCGGATTTGAAAGAAGCACCGGTTATAACTCATAGCTCAACGATACTCAAAAAATATTTCTTGTATTTTTAATGGCTTTAGGGTCGGTCGGTGCAGAGTGCAATTAGCTCGTACCAAATGAATTATGTATTTGGTTTCTTTTACCTGCCAAAATTATAGGAATTTTTTTTTATTGTCTCTAAGAGGGGCAAGTTTCAACCCTTCTCTGTGACTGGTTTACGAAAAAGCGGGGAGTTAGCATTCAATGGTTGCAAAAGGCACATTGGCCTGCACCAGGGTAGATAGCGGCGAGCCTTAGCCAGGTGCACGTCTGTATACTGAAATTTTGTCGCTAGCTATTTTTGGTTTGCCTGCTACGGTACCGCTTACATTAAAATATACGTTTTTCACATCTATTGTATTTATATTTACAAATTAAGTACTTATAGATTTTTGTATTCTAATAATCAACAAGAGTTGAAAATCCATTATTTTCTTTATAGTTTAAGTAGTCTTAGACGTCACTTATATAATGGGGAAATTTGAGAATTGCCTCTAGATTCTATATCCTAGACGACACAATCATTATCTTAGTATAATATTTTGGGGCGGTATCAATTTTGATATAGAATGAGCAGTACCATTTTTAATGCCAAATTTGATTTTACAGCCGCGAGTAATGATTTTTTTGACGAACTATGTATTAATGATCCATTTAATATTTTAGTAGCCCATTTTAGAGGGCTACATACGTTGAAAATCACTGGTTTGAACTTTTTTGACTTCATAATTTATATCTGTTTATTAAGTCAATGTTTTGGATCTCTTTTTTATTAAAAAAGAATAATAATAACAAACATTGAGCCGGAGTCCTCGTCAGCTGTCGAGCCGGAGGCCGCGCGGTAAATCAGGATTTCGGGTGCGCGTCACGGCACTCGCAATTATTTTTGGCGCTAGGATATATGTTTTATTTCTGCTCAAAGGTGTCAGCTATTTCTGACCAAAACATTTTTAGCCCGCGGGGTCGTGCCAGGTCATATCATTAACTTTAACCTCTGCTCGGAGCGCCGCGGCCGCGTCGTGCCGCTCCGCTCCACTTCGGCCCGACTATGGCGCTATTTTCGGCCCTCCATTATGCCATCTTTTCTGAATGGACGGCCTTAGTGCGAATTCCTTGTTTCGGCACGGAGCGGCGTTTGATTGACTCGCCACGTGCTGCGCGGGCTCGCTTTCGGTTTCGTTCCGGGTCGGCCGCCAGTGATAGCGATCGTCTGATAAGGCCGGCGATGCAGGGCCGCAGGTCAAGTCGGTTTTAAGGTCTCCTTTACGCTTGTTAAGCTTGCTTTATTGCTCCAACGTCATGCGCTGTTGTTGTTAACTGTGTGCTAAACCTGATTTTTGGCTGCCTAGTGTAATTTTGCTTTTACTACATGCTTAATGCCTAACTACAAACCTAAAACTGTAATTAGGAGCTGCAGATTTATTTTGGTTTCACTCATGTGATTTCTCACTTTATTTTGTAGTCACTAATCTGTTGCTCAAGATTGATAAATGAAAGTATTTTTCCATTTCTCTATACCAAGAAGCAAACTGCTATTGCAATCGAGAAGATTGAAGTTGGGACTGTGAAATGGCTAATAATAAGAACGAATAAAACGCCTTTTGGTTGTTTTTGCCTTGTAAATAGGTGTTAAGCTTTTCTAACTTTACCATGTTCTTACCTCAAGGATTGTCTTCTTCCCTAAGAGTAATCAAAAGAGAAATTGAACAACTATGATGATTTATTATTTGGACTGCAGTATTTTCTTCCAACTTTCTTCTACAGAGTCGTAAGCTGAGTCCGGAAAAGTGAGTTATATTATTCGATCTAGCGTTCAACGGTTATTAAAACCTTCAGGAGCCTAGACCTGAACCAACAAGAAAAACTGACCTTCTCCTTTATGTTGATGGCTATTAAAGAATTTAGTATTGTGATATTTATCATTAGTCTTCACCTAGACCATGCCCCATGCGTAGTAGTTTGGGGAATCAATAAAGTTACGCTAGGATCTTCCTTTCCATGTGATATTTTATGTAGGGTTATGTAATTGTCTCTCTCACAGTGATATAGCTGTCGGAAATCCTTTTCAAGTTTCTCCAAAAAGTGTGACATTATAACTTTTGCTGTTCACGACATCTAACGTCATCAAAGAGTTAGCAGTAATATCTTCTTGTAGTTAGACTTCTTCTAGCTATATCGCAAATTGCATCTCCTTATTACCAAATCGAGCAATAATTTTCCTGTAGATGATGCTCAATTCGAATCACCTGATCTTATAGTTTTCCCAAATACTTGGCATTGCTTCAGTTTTAGTATCACTCGTGCTTTGAAAACTGAGACAAATGGTACTTCAGATATATTAGTAAAATGAAATCATGCGTTGAATGGGCGTAAACGTCATCAATATGTAACATTTTGATTATATTTTTTACACTATGGAAGTACTAAAGAAATGTTGTTTGTGGATTATACTTTTTTATGGATATATTTTTTGTCGACATCTCAAAATATTGATATTGATGCAAAAGACACTAAAAAATCAATTAGAGGTACATAAATATTTTGCTTTAAATTTTGATTAACAACACGATATGATAATTACTAAGAAAGTACTTTTATTGTTTTTCTTTGTGATGGTATTTCAAGAACAGACCAGATTGTGGTTCTCCATGGCTCTCCATGTTGTCCATAGTTCAGTTACTCCATCACAGTCGTAGTGTGAGCATATAGGTGCAGCATGTAAACGTAAAGTATCCCTTGAATTTGCATAAATTTAATCTCTGATATTTGATTTCATTTTTAACGCCAGCATACTATTGAAATTTTTAGTTTCCCTTAAATTACACGTATGCTGTTGCCTGCTAGTACAACTGATAATTTTCGCCAAGTCTCTTGAGGCTTGCAAACTATTGGAAAGCTCTAGTTGAATAGCTCGAATTTTATGGAGTTGGAACGCTTTGGGTGAGTTACTCAAATACAACTGGAAACACCATTGATCAAAAAGATGACTCAGCAAGCTTGGGAGGGGTTCCAACATTGATGACGTTTTGTATCTTTTGATTATTCGACTAATTTCTTTCATCACTTACTGAACTTTGTGTAGCATATTCGACTTAGTTTGCCCGGTTATAAATTGCACACGACTTGCTGAATCCTATTTGATTAGCATCTTGAAATTCTTGATTCAGTAAATCAATAGCTTAGAAAGTATCTTTGAACTAACTGCTGGTTTTCAGTTATTGCCATTTTTGTATACTGTATACATCCTAAAATTGGATATTGTGACTTTTCTGAGAGATTGCTGTTTAAATAATTAGCGTCTTTTTGACCAATTCAAGCAGCTATTTTTCTTCTCTTTACTTCTAGGAGCTTTAGGTTGACGACTGATTAGGGTTCAAACCAGGGTTTAGATCACATTGAACAGAAGCATAGTAGGCAAAAATAAAGTATTTCTCAAGACTTATGAAATCAAGGTCATTTACTGTACACTTTCATTCATCCTGTTTGGATAATCACCTGGTTGTTTTCTATTGATTCTTAGACTTTCTTTGGGTGTCTTGTTTTGTCTATTTCTTTACTGAATCTGAATCATCATCCTGGTGGATGGTGGTAACAGAGAAGGTAACATTTAATAGTTTAGAAATGCACAGTATTTTCTGAAGCATTTAAAACATCTGTAGAGTTATTACTTAACAGTTGTGTAAAAGACATTTCTTTTACACAACTTAGTGTTTTTTGGCTAAAAATTTAAGGTTCTTAAGGTAGCAAAACCTTTTGATCTCAAGAATTGATGCATGTAGGAGTCTTATAGTACAAAGTAATGGTTTAAACGAGATTGGGTTATGAATCTTACTTATGTAGCCTTTCCAATAAATTGTGGTATAAAGATCTTTTTTATCTAATCTTTTTTTAATTTAGCGATTTTTATAGGAAAAAAAATACCACCGACGTTTATGATTTGTACTTTTAGTATCAAATAACTCTTCTGACGGTGTGGTCATTCAACTATCACAGCATCAAGTATTCTTTTTGGATTGTATCTTGAATAGCATGTTTACCAAAACGAACTGATGAATTTAAAAATCTGTTTTAACAGTAGTAAAGTCTAGAATTTATTGAAAAAACTTGGAGGGATTTTAAAACACGTTCCTTAACGCTTTTTTACGAAATATATGAAGTTACACATTATTTGAATTTTTTCCCTCTAAACCATGATGATGAAAGGTGATATTTCTTTTTTTTTTGCCTAGAGTGACGAGATACAGTTTTAACATTTTGTGTTTGGTTTGAAGACTTTTCTTGATAAAGCAGGACATGGTCATTATTAAAGTGTTTTTCTCCTGCACTTGGTTTGCTTTTGAAATTTGTTGAGGCTCAATTATGTCTTCTTAATTTTATGTGGAGGTTTAAAAAAATGTATGTCCTGTTTGAGTGTAATTTTATGCAGACTTGACTTCAACAGACAATTTGAGATAAAAATTGGCGGATCATCTTGTCTTGAATTGAACAAATTAAATTAATAGTAAGCATAATTATTCATACATCATATAACTGATTGGTTATGTCTTGCCCAATGTACATGATTTTCTCTGTTTACATGATTACTCAGTCCAATTATTTTGTAGTTCTTTGTCTGCTGAATGTTCTATTGGTGTTTATCATTCAAGAATGATTTGCTTAAACTGTAATATTTGAATTGTCATACAGGTTGGTAACGTATGATATGTGTGCAATGTGAAACGAATTGTGACGATACTTTAGACAGTCCCTGATCACCAGGCAGACATCTATCATCATTAAACTAAAGCAATTGGTTGGCTATATTTTATAGTTCTTTTTTTAAAATTATAGCCTACATTTTTGATTTTGTGATTGAAGTGGTGGTTAATTTTACCGAGTATGGATTATTGAGTGCAATTAAAGACTTACATGTAGTATAAAGATGATTATTACAACCCCAAGAAATTTTTGCCAAGCCCCAAATCAATTTTGGTTTAGAAGTTTTTCTTATGGGAAATTATTTCATAGCAGAGTCAATATATTAACTATTTAAAACCATTAAATAGAACTAGTGAGTTATTGTAAAAACGTCTGTATCTTTCGAAACCAGACTTCGAATCAACTCTTCTAGATTCTTTCAGGGTTTTAGGTACATTTGCCATCCTTTGGTATTAGAAGGTCTTCATTGTTAGACACAATTTTTAGACTATTTTCGACTTATAAAAATAAATTTAGGTTTGGTCACTCACGCCGTGCCATGTGCGCGTCGGTTAAGGCGTGAAGTACCCAAAGCGAATACAATTCTGTTGCTTGAAGGTGGTTGTGCGGAGATAGTTCACATGCCTATCGGATCACAAAATTTTTCTAACAGCAGCGATGTTTTCTACTATGCCAAAAGAGGTTGAATGTTCTAACCTCGGAACGCCTTGAATGTGGTTCTACAATAAGGGCAATCATCTCCTAGTACAGAAGCTATTTCTTCTAAACACCAATCAACACTCAAACCACGTTTTTATCCAAGACAACTTTGCAATTTCTCTTTACTACTAGAGTTAGAAGAACAACTAACACCAAGAGGTCATCCTGCTGACTTTGAGGCTTGAGTTTGTGTTAAAATTTTTAAACTTGTCACAATATAGCCTACGTATATATGCCTTCTCATTTGATTATAATTTTGATACTTCTTTTTCATTTTGATCATTGAATCATTTGGGAGAAAGTTGGTCTAATTTGGTTAAGATGATTAATTTAATTGTACTTATTGAATTTGTCTACACCTAGAAAATAAAGGTAGTAATTAAGTAGGCATTAGTACTTATTAGTTTAAATGTAAAATGTTTTTTTAATCTTTCAGCAACTCAACTCTTCGGTGAACACGCATGCAAGGGGTCACTATTATGAGTTTGGAGACGGCCCCATCCACAAATGCAGTCGCCATGGGAAGCGACTTGGCGGTTTTTAAATGCCAACCCCAAAACGTTGAGCTCGACAAACCTGGGGAGCAAAGCATCTTCGTCGCCGATATCGGCCCCAAAGCTCTAGATGACCTGAAGATGTGCAACCAGCTGTTGCTGGAGTTCGAGACATTCAACCGCGACGCGAAAGAAGAAAAGCGCGAGCTTTCGGGGACTGACAGTGCCGTGCCTCCGAAGTGCCCGGTTAGTGAAGGTGCAGTGCCCAAAATCGGCCCCAGCAGCCAGCCGCCCGCCCCCGGCCCGGACCGGAAGCGCGGCCTCAGCAGCATCATCGACGACCTGCGCGTCCAGCAGCACTTGAGGAACAGTAAGTGCTTTTTGGCATCCGCCGTATTTTGCGGACCAACGCCGACCTTAATAAATGGTTTCGAATGCTGCGGCTTTCGTGGATTTATTGCTCGTATCAAATGCTCCCGGACATTAATAAAGTTCGACCGCGGCAGCGCGGACATCCAAACGGGACGTTAATTAAAAAGTCGATCCCGCGGCTAATCGGCGACGAAGAATAACGCGTAATCATCGTGTGATTATTTCAGATTCTATTAGCACCGCGAAATAAATCATGTGGATAGACCAACGCGGCGTGCGCCGGGCGCTGCAAAAAGTGATTTGACCTCGGTCTCTCATCTTTGATTAATTCACCCTATACAGTTGTGTTCCCTAAATAATATTATTAATGTCTTTTTTGGTTCTTTTACGGGAACTCCCGTCGATTGATAGCTTGTCTTACGGCAAAAACCAAATCGATGAGGTACCGTTTTATGTTATATACATCTCAAAAGTAATGAGAATAAATTTTTATTAAAGGACTTTTGGGGATCTGAATACAACGCTTTCAGCGTTTTTCGACTTTTCTCAGCATTTCTTCCTTTATGAGGCTGTATAATGTATGTTTTATGAGACGTTGAGAGTATTGTATTTCCTTAAGAAAGATCACCGGAAGGTATAAATTAATTATTTTTGAAACCAGTATAATTAAGATATTTTCATCCAAAGCAGATTTGGATTTAACTCTTATGTTACTTATTGTTATAGATAAAATAGTTTTTTTAAATCAAAGTATACGGGGAATTTTCTATGAATTTTTTGATTCTTGAGATTCTTGTGATAACTGATCTTTTAGTGTGCTAAATTGTTACAGGTTTACATATATACCAATAACTGATACAATTTTTTATATATAAAGAGAAATTGAAAGCTTTTTGTTCGTTTAGTTTACTTTAACCATTTTTGTCGTCCAGCTTTGAATTAGAATAAGGTTTATCCAGCAAAATTGGGTTTATCTTTAACACACTTTCTCTATCACAATATATTATTTGTCTTTATAATACTTACATTTTATTGGTGTTAATTTGTTATTTTATACCTTAATTCATAATGACTACCGTATAGTGAAGAAAAATCACGTGGCATTGGAGATTTGCATGTTGTAAGCAAGTAGAAGGATTTTGATATTGATGAAGCTACGTTTTCCTGGTTTAGTGATTATAGTAATCTGAGCGTATTTCCACAGAGCGGGAGTTGAAGTATACTGTTATAGATAATAGTAAGTAGAAGCAGGACTTTTCGAGGAAGGTTTTTAACTACTTTGCCTTCTATAAGGACGTGTTTGGGGAGTTTATGTGTATTCGTTATTTGAAGTCCCTGAGATACTTCTGCTATTGAGAATGGTTTGAGAAGTAGTGGCAGTTGACACGGCATATCAAGGAATGGTTAAATTTCCCTATTGCTGTCATCATTTTGAGTTTGCGGTGTCGTAAGACATTTGCAAGGTGCTCAGCAAACGTGGTAACTTTTTTCGAGTCCGATCTTGACCATAGTCGACTGCTTTTGTGAGGCATTGTTTAAAAGTTTCATTGCGAACTTCTGGCAAGGTTTCACGGAGCTGGAGAATATGCATACTATAAGAGTGTTGGTCCTGCTTATCTCTAGTTCTCTGCCATTCCTCTCGTCCTACTTTTCTTAGTGATGAGATTCGGATATATCTGGGAATATTTTATTTCCTGTGGGTGTAGTGTTAGTTGTAACCGGGGTGGGATTCCATGTAGCTTTCTGCATTATCGTGGTCAGATACCAAGTAGCTTCATCAAGATTACGTGCATCTTTTATTCTGATGTCGAGATTAATCTCTTGTTTTAACTGACTTCGAAAGTAGTCCCAATCAGTGTGTTTGGTGCAAAATTTTAGAGGGGGTTCTTTTTTATGATTGTTGAGGTGATTGTTATGATGACTGGGGTGGTCAGAGGATGTTACAGCTTGGTAGTTAGTATTTGCTATGCCGCTGAGAATTGCGTGATCTAGGAGATCTGGTAATTTGCCTGGGTTGATAGGCCAGTAGGTTCGCTCACCGATTGAAAGGTAATCATAGTAGTGATTCTGAATTGCTCTTAGGAAGTTACGACCTTTTGTGGTGGTGATTCTTGAGCCCTAGGTTACGTGTTTCGAGTTCCAAACTTCTTTGGTGATGAATTTTGTGCCTAGTGCTTGGGAATAGTCTTTGTATTCCTCAATGGAAATGGGGTGCCTTGATGAGCCATACACGGCTGCAATTATCAGAGGGTAGAGGAGTACTTGTACTTTAATTTTTGCACTTTGACTTTTGTTTGTTTTATAGGGTTCTAGTTTATAGTAGGCAAATAAAGTTTTAATGATTATAGTTGATGTATATTGGAGGAAGTTTGGGAACAGTAGGTTGTTTATTAGGAGGGCTTTGTTGTTTATTAGACGAACCCTGTGCAGTAGTGCTAGTATCGTTTCTAATTTGTGAAAGTATTTCATATCTTTTATTAGTAGTGATTTGGTTAACTTGTTGTATAATGTATTTTGTGTTGGAAGTTCTTTTCCTTTCCTTTAACATTTGCCATGGGTACTTTCCTTGACTGTCATTATCGCTCAGGTTTGAAAGATCAGGTTCTTCATCATCTTGGGCGTTTTGACGTTTGTCAGTGTTTGCTACTTTGACTGTTTGTTGATGTATTACGCCTTGCATTGTTTGTTGATATTGAGATGTATTAGGGGTGACTAAATGGGAGGAATTTCCGTATTGAATTTGTTGCGCGAATTGCAATTCTTGATTTGTGGGCAGCGGAAGAGTGAAACTGTAAGGACCTAGCTTGAGTATATTGTGTTGACGGCCTGGGACCGGGCGGGCCAAGTTATACCCGTTTCAGTTGGAAACATGGGCCAACGTGTTTACATTTAGAGTATTTATTTAAAATAAATATGTAATTGTATATACTATTATAGGTAATATAATGAAGATATACGTAGCTATGATATTACCATACGAACTGTTGACCTCAAATACACTTATCAACGTATGACATATAAAACTTTCGAAGATAATTGTGTTACATTTTGCTGTAGATATACAGACAAACAGCTAAAACCATTTCAATTTGAGGTCTGCTATTGTGCACAAAAGTGTAGTTTTTAATATCAAATTTATAATTTAATTCACACTTCTTTGGCCCATCGATAGTGTGGAGCATTCTATTGGCTATTGTGCAAGTTCACATAAATTAAATCAGGCAAAACTTGTTTTGAGAAAGTTACTGGCTGTATGGTTTGCTTTATGAAGACTTGTAATCACAATTAGCAAACAAAAGGATAAAATTAAAACAATAGGATTTTTTTGCAGAGAAGTGCTAAAATTGAAAAAATGGTCATCAACAACTGCCCCAAGTTTTTTTTTATCTATCTCTTACAAGTTTTTATTCTATTATTATGCAAAAGCCTACTATGTGGGTATTAAATGTGATTTACTTTTATATAATTTATATTTTATAAAACCATAGTATGGGGATTGGTTTTTCCAAGATAACAACCAGAATTGGCACTTATAATTCTTTTAATTGGGCAATTCCTTCTTCTCCGATTTTATATTAAAGTATTAGTTTTAATTAGCGAAAATATCAGATTTGTTCGTGACGATGCAGATGATCCTGTTCTCGCCGTAGATAAGTAAATAAGTAATTGTTGGTCACGCCGAGGGCTTTGGTAGCCTGTTTTTGGTACTTTTGCTAGTTATTAGAATCACATCTGGACTTCTTTAGGACCTCTTCTTTTAATTCGGGATACAAAAAGTCCTCTTCTGATCCAATGTGGACAAGATTGGTACCAAAACGGATGAAGCTTCTGTTAAATCTTTATTAAAAAAGGCGATGAAGACTAGTTATAAGGATTTCCTCAAGTAGAAGATAAAGTTTGTTTCTTTCCATTGGTAACTACCTGCGCACTTATTCACTAAAAGACTATAAATTATAGTCGTAGTATCTCCAATCTGTAACAATGTTAGTACTATAGGACAATCTTCTTTTTGCATAAGCCTACGGTATGTTTTATTTTTATAAAGATCATATGTCTGCTTGAGGTTCATTAAAAGCTCTAATTAATATTATTTGCATTGGAAGATGATGAGGATGTTTTTTTTATATTTTGTCATGGCTACACGTTGTAGGTCTCTGCAAAGCGGAGTGAACGACGTTCTAGTTTTAAGTTGTTCTATAAACTAAAGGGGGGTCGCTACTTCTTGAAATTGAGTTTGATAATAAGAGCGACGATTGTACTAAGGATAGTTAAACGTTCCTTAATGGTATCAAGATTACAGTACCAGGGCGGTATTAGCTATTTTGAACACTGAAAATTCTGTACATAGGTGAAGGATACGTTTTTCTTTATTGATCGTGCATGGTGTACTTATTTTGTAACAACCCAAATTTTCAGGTTATTTTCTCAAATTACCCATACAAGATGTTAAGGAAAACATTATGATACAACATCAACGCTCTTTGATACTACCGAAATATAGTCAACCGGAATCTTTTCCATAGAATTACCATCCCATCAACCTCTTGATGGCAATAGAAATCATCAGAATTATTGTGTTTAAGAAATATAGGCAAATCAATAGAAATTATAAGATTGCTCAATCCAACCAGTTCTTTTATGAGTGATAGGGATCATTACTAAAAGCTTCTGCAAAAAAATGTCGGTATATTGAAAGCATGCATTTTTCTTGCAACAACGCAGTTAATGCCACCTCTCTTTAAGAGAAAACTTTGCATCAAGTGGGAAAGCCATTGACAACCAGAATTTCTTAACTGTTTTCAGTAGTTTCAAAAATAACTTGACCAGATTAAGGATCAAAAGCACGAAGATGGCGTCATATGCCAACCAACACAATTGTAAATTTTGGAGAACGATCAATTAACTTTTATAATTAAAATTGCAACATATTAGACTTGCCTATATAGCCATATACTGGTAAGTTTTTCACTAGATAAGTAACAATTTTGAGTGGACTGAAGTCATTTGGGTATCTTGAAGATTATAACTCACGTCACAAAATATTTCTCTAATCAGAATCACAATCAGAAGGGGGACTGCAAATTATTTTTGAAAGCCCTAACTATATTATGGAATCTCAAAAGTTTAAGTAAGGGTATTAAGAGTACAATTACGAATTGGCTTTAAATTGAAAAGAATTTAATTTTTAGTCTTGCAGTCTCCACCTTTTAACAAATCTCGTAGGAGTGAGTATGCATTGGTCACCGAAAAATCGTGAAATAAATTGAAAGTTTGGTAACGAATATCTTGTATTAATTGATTTATAATTAATGTTTTCTAATTTAAACTTAATTAAAAGTTACAAGCTTTCAATGTTAAAAATAGAGCAGCAGCTTAGCAAGTTTTAAAATTGTAAAGTTTATTATGGGTTTTATTTTTATACACATCAAAAGTTCGAAGACTCAATAATTTATTTAACATAGCGACTAATAATCCTAAGTCTTCTTAAACCCGCCCTTTCTGGTAGTCAGTGAAAGTTTCATTCGGGGTGCCTGTACTATCTTCATGACACTTTTCTTTCAGAAAAAAATGCGATAACCTTTCTCTTTATTTTGGAAGCTTATCACTTTACTTTTTTGAGACTTTAGTGCTTTAGAGGATTATAGTGGTAGCAACAAATTTGATGTCCGGCAGTAATATTTAACATAAATGTGAGTTGCTAAGTATAACCTCGCCACATAGTGAGTTGATATGAAGACACTTCCAATGCCATTAGGAGACTGAATAATACTTACTTTTTATGTTTGAATACAGGTAAATAATTTAAAAAGTAACCCTGGAACTTCTCTGAGAAAGGAATGAATGTGTTATCAGCTAACTGGAGTCATTTCACGTCATGGTAAAAATGATACTTTAATTTGTTCTTTTTAAAGAGATTACTCTATTAAAAGACTAAAGATTCAAAATGATTAAAAAGAGATTATTTAGTAAGCAATTCCAAGATGGGATGGAATTTTTGAATTGACTGAAGAATCATTGGACTTGAAACTCCGCTCGGGAAGCTGCGCTAAGGATTGCCCTTTACCGTATGCATCCCTATCATCACAACTTAGGGGCACGCTTCCACTATCCAAAGACTTAGGACAATCAAAAATGTACACATTAATAATTACATTTTCCATTTGTGAAAAAATATTGGTTTTAAAATTACAATTTCACTAATATTTTACCAGTTGGTTTATCAAATTATATACCCAAATCTTCCATCCCCTACCTCTTGAAAAATTAGTTTAGAATTCAACCTTGTCTATGTTTACTCAACCATAGAAAGAACGGCATAGCTTTACCTACATGGATGAATCAGAGGGTTTCATCGTAGAAACCGGTGGAGAGAGATGAAAGTGGGTAGCAAGCGCAGTGTTCAGCTAACTGAAAACGTTTTCAATTTATGGATATTCTCTAGATGACTTATATTTGTATGGCCTCCTGGACAGAATCATGCCCTCTAGCTATATGCCTTACAAAGGCCCATTTTTGCTTCGCTGTTTTTTCTACCGCATCAGCTGCCTCAGTTCTTTATCTTATCCATTCGTTTTTTTTAGCATTAACCTTGGTATTTGATATTTTCTATTTCTTTACTATCGTGGATTTAATTATCGCAGTTCATCCTGATGCTTATTATAAATAACATTTGTTAGGTACAAAATTTGATTGTCAGATCTTAATTTTTTTAAAGATTTTACTATTCAAATTCATATATTGTGCTGGCCATATTCTCATAGAGATGCGCTTTCTGTAAGTTTTATAACGCACTGTAAGAGGTGGTCATTGTACCATGATAACCTAAAAATCAACGGCAAAAGAAATGTCGTGGTACAATCAATATTTGTTTTCTTTTCATGTTTTTATTGAAAAAAGTGCCGATGAAACTTGGAAGGATGCTGTTTTCCACGATATCTGCAAGAAGTTGTTGCAAAGTTTTAAGAGAGAACATTTTGATGGTGCCAAACATTCTGGACAACCAGAGAAAGTTGAAGAAGAGGAACTGAAATAACATTTGTGAGAAGATTGCTGTCGCACATAGTCAGAACTCGCAAAGGAATTTAGAGTAACCCGTTAAGCTATTCTATACAAGCTAGGGAGTATGTACAAGAACGTTGGGTTATCCACGAACTCACAGCTGAAAACAAGAATAAAAGATATGATATTACTATGTCGTTACTCTTCAGATGTAAAACGAAAGATATCTCACATCAAATTGTGATCTATAGGATTAGCAGGGCGTCGTAAACTAATAATTGCTTTCTCATGGTAAAAAGTTAACTCTTGCGTGTTACCAGCAGCACATGATGCGTGTTGGTGATGCTCTTGTCGCAAAAATGCATCGCGTAGGCAGGGGGAGAAGGAACACGGTCAAAACGACTCTAATTCTATCATATCCGACGTATCAACTATACTATATATAGATTATCACATCTTCAGATCCCTATAACATAATCTGACTATGTCTTTGTTAAAGAAATCGAAAATAGTCTGATTAAGTTTATTAATTCCAAATTAATCTTGACAAAAAAATCTTGACTGTTGGCAAAAATTGGGTCTAATAGTGGTAAACTCACAAAAATGACAAATAGAAGGAAATGTTGAGCTAGGAGGAGAGATTCCTAAAAGGAAATTGATGATTACAGTAATGGATCATTGAAGTATTCTATTATTTTGACATTTGGATGGTGACAAAGGTTTCATCGATTTTTGTGAAAAATTTTCTTCGACAGGTCTTATTAATGATTCAAGACCGGTCCGTTCCATTCCATTTCAGGCAACTGCATTACAAAGCAAAACCGGAAGTCAGCGATGCACTTTTACTCGGCCTGTCACAAGAAGCACCTCGCTCAGATTAGCCGGGATCGACACACTTGCAATCCTCGCGGGCGCTCACGCTCGCCTCTGGTACAAGGAAGTATGATATGCGGCGAGCGCGGGCTCATTTTTATTCTGGCGCTATGCGGCTACTCGATCAATTTCTCTTGCCGGAAAACAGATCTGGCCGAGCGCGCACAGAAGCAGGAACAGCCTCGTTTTCGACCCAGTTTCGCCCCGTCGAAATACTAATGAGGCTGAGCGTGCCGAGACGGAGCTAAAAATATGGGCATCAGCGTAAAGCGGCCCGATTGCGTCCCATTGTTGCTCAGGGAGCGCGATTGCGCGCGAAGCGACATCGAAATTCGCTTAGCGTCGCTTGTAGCTGATTTCGGGAAGCGTCCCGCAGATGACCTTTGGGAGCGCTTGTCGTGTTGCGCTTCTCGTTATCGAGGTGCTCTTATGCAGCAAAATGTAACCAGAAGAGTGCAGGCTGAGTAGATACGTAAATTGGTTATAAATAGAAATTCAGCTATTAAATATACGTAGGCAATCCTTAAATTTTTTTCTTTAATGTTTGTGAATCTCATTGGAAGCTTATTAAAGCTTGTAAAATTTGTTTGTCCTTGTTTCTTAATAGTAATCGGGTCCCAACTTTTGTTTTCAAACAGAAGGAACTGTTTATTTCTTCTCGCCACTTTATTTCTTTTTATCTTTCCTTTTAGAAACTTCATTGTTTTTGTTTTAGTGGTTTAGGAGAATTAACACGTCCAGAGATAAAACACCATTTATTGATGGTAATTTCTAGAGCTGCGAAATGACTTATCTCAGAAACCGTTGTTTGTTTGAATGTCGGTTGTCGTCGTCGTGGTCTAGTCAATGTCGTGGGTCAAGATTTGTGGGATTTGAAGGAGTGGGAGCAGCTGTTGGTTAGAAGAAGCAGGAGTTGGAGGAGAAAGTAATGATTCATGGTAATGCAACGCTATGGGTGGTGATTAAGCGGGCGCCACTGCTTAAAGACTCATAATCTGTAATTACAGGGTTATGTTGTTTGCTATGACTCATGGTACGGCCGACTAGGACTGAAGAAGGAAATTTACATGACATTAACATATTTACTGTTATTTGCACCACGTACTTTGAGCTTTTCTCATTTATTTGCAAATCCCATTTTTCTTCCGTCTATACCACCCATGTTATTGGTATCGTTGACCCTTCTTTACTTCTCGTTTAGTGACACGTAAACAGTCTTGAATAACGTTGATGCGAGCATATTTTTTTATCTTAATCCGCTGTTGAACTGAAAGGGTCTCAAACCCATGTTTTTGTTTTTATTTTTATTTTAGATTTAATTATTGCAAGGTTTTTTAAACAATTTTATTAACTTTATTTTTATTCGTAATCAGTTAACGCGTCATATAAATTGAAAACAAACTTTGAGTCAGTGTCTTGTGTTTAGAGAAGATTTTAATACTAAACAGACCTTGCAATGACCTAGAACTACTAAAACCAAAGCTAGAGGACTATTAGAGGTACTGCATGACAAGAATCAATCAAAATCACCACACATTAGCCTAATGGTTTCTAAAGTTCCGGATCGTCTAGACGAGCGGCATTTCGATTCCTTACGCACAAGTAAAACCAAACTATGGATTGTTTTTCGACCACACACATTACAGCAACAATATAAATATAAATTGTACACCAAAAACAATTATACAAGCTGCCAAATAGGATACACTCAACCTATACTCTTCTTCTTCATCATCTGCTTTTTTTGTTGTCCTATATAAAGCACGAAAAACCTAACCTATATATATTCTTTTGAGATGGCAACTTCTCAAATTACATTACGAATCATAGTAAATACGTCAACAATATTTGGAGACCAGTTAAAGCTTCAAGAGCTATTGGAACATGGGCTAAATCCAACCAAGACAAATTAAACCATTTAGATTTTTTACTGGTAATACACAATACTTTACCTCCAAGGAACTATAGAAAAAATAACAGGAACAGATTAAATTACTCCCAAGATGCTTAAAGAACTTTCAAGGAAAGGACTAGTTATGTTTTTCGTTTTCGCGCACATCAGAGCCTTCTCTTGATGGCAAAAAATACAGTACAACAGAGCGCATCGATATAAAATTAAACAAATAGTGTCATTACCTAAAAGAATAAGAAAAATAGAACTAGGATAAATAGTAAAGCTTCCATCTTTTACCCACTTAAATCAGTTGTTTCTCAAGGTAGTGTTCTTGGGCCTTTCTTATATATAATATATACATACGATCCTCCCACAACCCTAGGAATACTCGCAAATGATACATTTATATCTATGTATCTGCCTTTTCGTCTCTTAAAGAAATGCACTGAACAGAGAATATTCAAGTAGCTTTTTCAATCAATAAAAGAAGTAAATGCATAAGCAAGCTCTGATAAAGACGAATTACGATCAGGGGAGTTTAAATGTATAAAAACGCGTCATAATATTAAAAGAGATCAAAACTAGACAGAAGTGCCAGAACACAACAAGATTCATAAACTAGGGAGGGAGGGCCTCTTCCTAGCTGGTTGAGCATGACAATGAATCTTTTTGAATTAATAGATTATGTGGGTTTATTTAAACGAAATGGAGTTACTACTAAAGTTGCCATGTCTTTATGGGATAAAGATTATTAGGATATTTGGGTGGCAAATACACAATCGAACCCTAAAGAATGACCAAAAGTTAGAGCAAATATTAAAAAGGAAATTCAGAAGCCTCTATTCTATTTGAAAAAGGCAAAGGAATTAATAATAATGTAAAATAAGGCAAGGAAGATGAGATATACAATGACGACCTTAACAGTAATATTTAGAAGTATTAGCAACTTAATATAAAACTGGAGAATTTTATCCAAAAATACTAGCGGAGTAGGTATATTTGAAACAATTACAGGCCTGAAGTTACAAACTTAAGATACTTTTATTATATTTAAGATAAACAAAAAATGTATATTCTATCAGATATTTTGTTGGTTTTGAATTCGTGTAATACCCAATTCACTAACGTCTTCATGAGATTTTCAGCATCGTTTTAATCTTCCGTCTCTCTGATCTTGAGGAATGTTTGTAGGAAAAGTTTTGTATAAATTTCAACTATATCGTAATGACTGTTATTTCTTTCTTGAATTATATCCGTAATGAATGGTGTGCTCAAGTCGTGGTGCAGCATTTGATTACTCACATACCATGAATATGAAATTTTTGATTGTGGTCGTTGAATTCTAGCATACCCCACAACTCGATGCTATAGGTCGATATCTTATAATCACAATCTGACTCAACTACATATCTTGGGCTGCATCTAAACTAACATGCAAACAACATATATGGCCCTAAAGGAAGAAACTAGATTTGAAGTTTCCCAACATATATTGGCTAACAGTTAGAAATTTATTTGTGGACTTGTGCGTCGCACCATGGCTCATCTGTAGTATTTAAATTTGTTAAGGAATACTTAAACGAAATGAAGACGAGGAATGAAAATAAATATCCCCAAACATAGTCAAATACCTCGAACTTGATTTGGGCAAAAATTGACAAGGAGACAAGGTATATGGGGCAAAGATAGCAACTAGGTTTGGAGTTCCGAAATATACTGTTCATTGCGCGGAAGTTAAATAACGGATTATTTGTACCATGACCTATTTTAGTATTCTAGTTTCTTTAATAATACCTAAATGAAATTCAAACCCTAAGAAGAATATTGAGAATGATAGTAAATAGCTCCAAATCGGTAAACGTGACGGTTATCCTAAGAGAAAGATGTCCACCAGTCCGACTTAATGGACAGCAGTTATCATGAACTTGCACAGCCAAATAACTTGAACTGTATCTGGACAGAAAACTGATGTAGAGATAAAATATATGACTTAAAAGATAAATTCTTGATATCAAGCAGAAGTTTATTTATAGGGCAAATATCTTAAATATCGGTATATTAAGGCGCTTTAATTCAAAGTTGTTGTGATCTGGCATTCTATGGTATGTTTCAAATCAAAACAATACGAGAATTCTCTATGAATTGTAACAAAATCTACTATACATTTGAACAGAAAGTAAACAAAGACAGCTGATATGAAATGCGACATGGCTGTCTCTGAGCGTACGTTTGGTTGTCTATCTTCAGGTCGTTTTGCATATCTCACCTTTATAAGGTCACCGCGCTGATTATCTCACTGTTATCATTTGTAAATAAATTGTTCCACGCTCTCACCTTCCAAAAATTGTCAGCCTAGGACGCCAAAAATAATTTTAGTGGGCAACCCCTCGTTAGTGAATATCCAAATACACTTGTCAATAGCTTAGCCAATGTTGATGACAATGAACCACGTTTTGAAAGGTTTAAAATCTTCTAAATTACCACACCGTTTTGATGTACACCTTTTAGTCTAAATAGTGGGTGATATGTGTGGTGTCTAATCGTTAAGTGTTTAAATTTTCTCCAATTTAACAACTTTGAATTGGAAGCTTAATTAAGTTAATTTAAACATAAATGTTGCGAAAGTAAGAAAAAAGAAAGGGGGGTTAATATTCGGCAACGGAGAGTTAAAAATGCCGAAGAAAAGTATAGGTTAGAAAGTGCCAATGATAAAAATTACTTTGCACGAGGAAGAGAATCGACAGCAGTTAATTTATCAATTATCAAGACCAAAGTATAAACGGTAATGCAGATGACAGCGAAGATTCAAATTCAGAAGAAAGGATATGAAAACTAGTGAGTAATTTGTCCAACATTTTTGAAAGAATAGTGAGCCTGGAAAACAAAATAGGCCAAAAAGGAAAATACAGCCATAAAAAATATTTTATTGAAAAAAAAGACAAGATTTAGATAACGGAGAGAAAATCAAAGAACCACACGCCATGAAGCTAAAGAATGGGTACAGTTTAACGACTGCAGAGTACATAATGTGCAGATAAATAGATAACAATGGAGAATGAAAATAAATTTAAGGGAATAATAACAAGGTGGAAAGTTAACATGAATAAAAGTAAAAATAAAAATATAAGGGAAGAAAAACACGAAAATGGCAAATTTGATAGTTTCCTACTAGGAAAAACCTTCAAATTAAAAGTATATGCTTCAGTTACAAGGATATTTATAAACATACTTGAAGAGAGTTAAACGGTATAATATTAAATGTACCATGTACCAATAAAGAAAAGCTAAGCATAGCAAATTTTAAATATAAGAAACTACAGAAGAGTGGATCTGATTATAATCACTTTCTAATAAGAGTGATATTCAAATAAGAAAAAAGTATAAAATAGGCACTAAAGTATTTCTGAACCGTAGAAGAGAATTATTAAAAAGGAGGATTTAAATATATAACAACAATTTATGGAAACTACTCGTTGGATAGCAAAAGGAAGTGTAAGGAAGGGAAAGAAAAAATCGAACTGGGTGGTTTGATCAAGAATATGGTAAAGCACTGGTGAGTAGGTAGGGCAAAAGCGAGACTAGAGAGAGAATGCTATACAACAAAAATGAAGAAAATAGAGAAAAGTTACAATAACAAAAATGCCATAAATTTCTTTAGAGAAGTAAGAACTAAGAAAGATTAACATACTGGATGAAAATGGAAATATAACTGGAGAGAAAGAGAAGTAATAGAGAAATGGAATATTTTGTGAAGAGCTGAACACCAGAGAAGATGATTTACAAGAGCAAGAAGTAGTTCAGGTGGAAGAACATAGAAAGACATCAGAATTAGAAGAGATACAAGGAGTTATAAATATGTTAAAGAACAGTAAAGGGTCAGGGGACGATGAAATATGAGCAGAGTTGGTCAAATATGGAGCAGAACAACAACGTAAGAAAATACAACCACTGATAAAGGAAACATTGCCAAGAGAACAAATGTCACACGATTAGCCAGAATCAATAATTTGTCTTAAAAAAAGGAATTAGATGCAGTGTTCCAATTACAGAGGATTAGAACTGCTACGTATCGAGTATAGAATTATCAAGGATAGATTAATGACTGAATATATATTCTCTTAAAGACAAATGCGAGAAAATTCAATAAATACGACATTGACTGGTTTATTTTGTTTTGAAAGGCGTATGTTGGTACAATAAGAAAACAACTGTATAAAGTAATATTAGAATCAGACATAGCAATAAAACTGGAGAACTTGGAGAAACGACATTAAGGTACAAATACGAGAACTCAGTAAGGGTGAATGAAGATATCAAGAGGTTGCAAGGAGAATCGGCTTAACAATGAACGTAAGTGAATGGTATTGGAGAGGAAAGGCTATTAATAGGACCAATTAATACTGAAAAACTATTGTGGCGAAGATAGTTAGTAGTGATGGTGATAGTAAAAAAAAATTAAATCACGTGTAACTACTCCCATCTACAAAGGTATCACAGAAAGTGAAAGCAAAGATATAAAAAAGTGTAAGACCAACAGTATTTTAAAAGAGCAAAATATGGACTGTAAACAAGAGTTAATGGTATGGGAAAGAAGAATACTATATATCTATGACGGAACGAAAGTGGAGGAAGAATCAAGAAGAAAAACGAGCCAAGGCCAAGAAGTGCAGTTCTTTACGCAAAGCTTAATATATTGACAGTGATGAAAACACCAAGATTAAAATGGGTGGGTACAGAAGATCAAATAGTGGTATTGGCAGAGATGATAAACGGTAGAGGAAAAGGCGGACCAAACAGTTTGTGGTTTGATGACATAGAAATAGATATGAAGAACCTAGGAAGGAGAAAGTAGCGACAAATAGAAAGAAATGGAAGAAGATTACCAAAAAAGTCCTGGGTCTTCATGGTTGGTAACCCTCATATTTTGCCATATTCAAAATTTTGACTGCGTTACTACTTTTTTTGTTGATATTCTGTCTACTTTTAAAATCTGAATCATTTGACGTTCTACTAACAACTCAGTTCCTGCCTCAACAGGTGCCGGTCGAAAATTTCTCGATCCACCACGTATAATATTTATGAAAAGCCGCGATCGCTTCTGACAACAAAACGAGGCGAATAATTGCGCACAGCTAAATATCGAGCCGATTGCCAATGTTATCAAAACAGCCAAGGAAGTAAAAATGGCGCCCGACTTTAAGCGAACGCGGAGCAAATTAACGGCAAGGTCGAAATGGGAACCAACGTCAGCTGTTATTAATAATTTAACGCGTCAATAAACAATTACCCTCTAAAATAGCACGGACACGCAAGAGCGCATATAAACAAAATTGAATTAATGCTATTTTTATGTTTACGTGTGCACAAGCATAGTTGTATCGTCACTTTGTTTACAGGCGTCACATTCCAGTTGGTCAGGACTAATTTTTTTTGGAAAAGTTTTATTTGTCCTACTATTACATTTATTTTTAGACTATTGGCTGTTTCAGGTATTGTTGTATCTTTCTTGATGCTTTTATTTCTAATTGCTGTTTTGCATTATATCTGATATTTTCTCTTTTGAAGCTTTGAGCTATCCAGATTTTTGGGATGACGAGAAGCTGTTAAAAATGAAGGTCGCCGACGGCGCACGAGAGGCGACGTGACCGAAGAGAATATTCTTGTATTGCTCACCATTTTATTGAAGATTAACGCCGATTAATCATGCTGAAATAGTCTCTGAGCTTGGAATAAACTACGGTAATGCTCAGCTGCCAATCTAAGGCGACACTCGGCTGCACAGAGCTGTTCAAACTCGATAAAAATTGAATATTCAATTTGGACTACACTGGTGCATCGTCTTTATAGTCGGGATTTATCGCCCATTTGTTTGAACTAATAAAAGAAGCACTTGGAGGACAAAGACTTAACGATGATATTGCCATCGCAGTGTTCGTGTGCGATTGGTTGGTATCTCAACCATCTTCGTACTTCACACTTCAATGAAAATAAATTCACTTAATATTCAACTTGCCCAGGTAATATAAACATGATCCGCTTATATCTGCGAAAAATGAGAAATACGTTTACGGTCCCAGAAAAACGCATTTTAGGATGAAAAACTTCGTTAACAACTGGCGTTTCTAATTTTTGAGGGCAGTTTTAGAGCTAGAGCTCATTCTTACTGTTAAATTGCGCGTGGAATTAGCTAACGGGCGCCGAATTGTTTTACCTCGGGCAAAAAAGCTTTCGCAGCCGCCATGCTTTATTTTGCAGTGCCAGATTTATTAAAAAATTGCGACTGGTTGTTTGTTTTATATCGAGTTGGTCCAAAAGTGATTGCGGTTTTTATGCAAATTTTTTACACTTTTAGTAGCAATTAGAATACGTCTTATCCTATCAATGTTGGCTTGAGAGGACAGAGTGTGTCCAGTGATGAGCTCTCTAGCCATCTCTCATGTCTGTTGGACCATTATCTCTTCTTACCATTGGTTCTTTAAGTAATGGGTGTAATAAAGTATTAATATGAATTTCTATTTTATCTTCGTGTCGTTTTTGCTTTGATGACGTCATCAACAAAGAGCACTCATAAATCTTTATGAAGGGACTGATTCGACAGCTCTCGAAGAACTTTAATTGATTTGTTAACGCATTTCCATAATTCTATTCCATACCTCCAGACCAGGGTTATGATTGTCTTGTACAATAAAAGTTTATTTACTAAGCACAGGTTGGATTTTTTACCTAACAACTAGTACATTTTTTTTAACTTTCAGGTCTATTTGCATTCTCTTCTTGGTTGCATTTTCTCTTCAAGTTAGGATCACGTGCTTAAGTTGGCTTTCATTGATTCTAATCTTCCAACGTCCTAGCCATGTTTACAGCTAATCCATCTAATTTTGCAAGATATCATGTGATATTCATGTATGGCAGAATAACGGTGTCTTTGTTAGTTGGTATGTCAGCTGCATAAGCACATACAGCACTGGCCCTAAGAGTTTTTTTGTGGAACTGTAAATTTGATCAGAAAGTTTTTAGACACCCTTCCGTTTACTTTGGTTTTAACTTTGCAATCACTGAGACAGGACTTAAATAGACTATAGTAAGTTAGTGGTAGGAACTTTTTGATTTTGTACAGAAATTCAGTATATCAGATTTTGTCAGTGGCCTTGGTAACATTTAGAAACACTGAGCTTGGTTCATTATATGAGTTGTTCGGTGAGTGGAACTGTCTGTAGTTGAACTGATGGGGAAGAATCAATTGTTCAATAGGTCTTTTAAGTAGTTTTGATATAACAGGCAAAAGACTTATAAGACGCTACGACTAGACTTCAGTCTATGTACGTAAGCATCGGTACTCTTTTCTAGGTATTCACATACAATTTTTGCTGTTACTCCATTTGTGACTAAAGCTTTTTTAGTGTTTAGATGAGTTTTTTTTATGGATTTTATCTAAGTAAGATCTTCAATTGAAGGTACGTTCTGTGGAATGCTGTAAATTTGTGTATTTATCCTCGTGGCTCTCTTTTTGGTTGTGGTGAGGTGTGAAGATTTCAGGAAAATACTCGGCAAAGAGACTCACATTTTCCTTATCACTTCTGTCCTATTTCGCGATAGGAGAACTAGGTTGCATATAGGAAAAATCGGATATTTGGATTTTAGTGGCTTCTACATTAAATCTGTTCAGATTGGAAACGTAATCAAGACAGGAGCATTCACATAAATCAATGCAGTGTTTTTAAAGAAATTTTTATGTGGTTATGTGGTTATGTGGTTTAGTGGGTTTGTTAGAGCTTCATCTACTCCATTGAGCTTTTGAGGCGAATACTTAGATTTAGTTTTTCTTCCATTTTTTCTACAATCTTCCCAGTTGGTGTGCTTATTGTATATTCTCGGAATAGAATTTCTTAATATAATATATGTACTAATTAATCCAACTAGTCGAGAGTGATCTCAAAATAGATGATTAAATGTTGATTATGGTAAGTCTAAGAGACCAGGTACTTTTGAGAACCGAAAAGCCAATCATTTGAAATGCTTGTCAACTCAATGAGTAGTTTCTTCTTAAATCACATCCGACAATGCTCTGCCGTAGAGTAGTGTTACTGTTGAAATCACTTTTTGCAATGAACTTTATTTCTTAAGTTTGGAAGAACTTCCCCCAAAATCTTTTTTCTTTAATTTGTGCGGAGGGGGACAGTAAACGGCAGCTAGCCATGGTTAGCTCGTAAAGTATTAGTTTAACATTAAGCAGTATAGCCTGCAAAAAGCTTCTTATATTTAGGCATGTCGTGTCTGATTGTGCTTTTTATAAGTTTTGCTATGCCAACATAGGCAGTGTGGTCTGAGTGGATGGTGTAATAAGTTAATTATTGCGGAATATAAAGCAGGATTTGTCCACAAAGTGAGTTATACTTACAAGGAACACATTTATGAAGATGAGATGGAGAAATAATTTTTCTTCTCGTTTGTGTTGCAAAAGGCCATTGGCATTCCACAGGGCTACTTTAATAAACTTAGCCAATTTTAGTGACGTGCGTTGAAAGCATTTTCAATACCATGCTTTGTTGGACTAGTTGTTAAAGTATCGTCACAAATTCTTCTAAAAATTGGTCTAAAGTGATAGAGTTGTCTTTTTTGTATTGTTCGTTGGTCCTGTTTCCTTTTAGAGCATATAGGTGGTATTTTATCGTTAGTGAGTTGCTGTTTGTATTATACGGTTGGTAGAGTAGGAATTTGCATTGTGATATACTCATATCTTGTTTTGGAGATTCTACTTGTATTTTTAAAGGCGACAAAAAATAGATTCCATAGTTTTTTCTCGTTATTCTAATTTTATGCCCTTTTTGAGTTAGTTCTTCCACAATTTCTTGTATATCAGTTTACTAATTTTCTGTGTATGTGATGTTGCAATTAATTTTCATTGTGTTGCCACTCAACGGTTTGCAGCTTTCAAATTTTTAGTAATTTTTTTGTAATTAGTTACTCCATTAACGAATATTGAAGGGGTTTTAAAATTTTGCTTTCTGCTTGTTTATCTGTAGCAATTTCTTTGTTATCTGCAGATACTTCAGCGTATCTGTTAGTTAAGGTGAGCATTTAACTAATCTTAGAATTTATGATTCTCCTTTTAGTAGGTGTTACTTTTTGCTATTGTAACGTTTTCGCTCTCAACAGTGCTGAATAAGACATGCAAATCAACTTAAACTACTTTGAATTTGAATGCCATTGTCGCCTCGCTGCACGATTTTTAAGCAGCTTTGATGTACCGGAAAGGTCGCGAAACATCGGGAGGCGGGAATCTTCTGGAATGTTCGCCACACACGTGTGCGGCATCTGGATTTCTAGAACTTTGGGCTGTTATAGGCAGATAATATATTCACATTTGAATTTGCGGTTTGTAGAGTATCTTTTGTGTTCTTAATTTATCACTTGCACCACATGCTGTTTTTGCCACTATACATTTATTAGTGTTCAGAGATCTGATTATTGTCTTATCAGGTTTCTTACTTGTTAAGAATTTAACGAAAGCCCGACCGTTTACGATGACCGATGCACTTGTGTAAATAAAAGACGAATTATTTATGGGAAATAAAGATTCTACTAACAATGCACCGTCCATTTTGTTATATTAACTTGTGCTATTTTGAAGAAACCTCACGATTTTGCGCTTTTATCGTTTTTGGCAAAAAATGCCTTAAAAATAATCTGATATAATCATCAACAGTGAAGGTTTAACAAAGTGTTTTGTGAAGAACGAAGCAGATAGTTATTTAACGGCCTTAGATCTAGTAAATGTAACTGACGTGGTAATGCATCCCCTACAAGCCGCAACATTTTTGACTATTGGCATATCCTGTGGTTTAGCATTATCTTGGTAAAATACCTACAAATATCTGCGTTTCAAACGCTTTGAGCGATATTTTTTATTCTACGAGTACATTTTTTAAACTCTCTATTTCTATTGTCTGTTATTATACGTTTTTTATCGCATGTTAAGAAAGAACTGCAAATGTCAAAGTATTTAGTGAAATAAATTCTTTTGAGCTCATGTGATGCACAAGCATCGAACTTAATAATGTATGCAAGTTGCTTTAAACGGTTTTCAGCACTGGATTTGAATATATTAAGCTTCTTAGTAATCTTTTGTGTCTTTAGCTGATTTGATCCGCTTAATACCTCCTATATTTTGTCGTCATTAACTTCAATAAGCCTTTCTGTTTGTGGAGCACCGATAAAAACTTCTCACTGAAATTTACTATATTTTGAAAAATACGCAATTTTTTTAAGTAAAGCACGCAACCTGAAGAAAGAATCATTACAAGGATTTTTAAAGTACCGTGCCGTTTAAAGTCATTTGCAACTGTGCTCCTTGAAGCTCGTTAACTGTAATAACATAACATATAAAAAGCGATCTCAGCTACCAGGAGGGTTTTAAAAATATAGGTCTAATTTAATTAATTAATCTGAAACGCATAAATCAGAAAAATAATAAACGAGGACGTAAAATTTTGTTGTCAGTTCGTATCCGAGCTGTCAAAGCGTTTGGTTACAGTGTGGATAGACCCCCCGGTTCAATTCGGGGCCTTAGAAGCCGGATGAGCGTTCCACTTAGTTACTAAAAATAATTGAGTACTTGCTTTCCATATCAGCCATAGTGTGCGATGACTGGTCTAGAAGCCTTGATTCCCAGTTTGCAAGCCATACTTTCACGTAGGGTGTTACCACCATTTTTTGTCCAAAAAATGACTGAGGTAAAGAACACAAAAATACTAAAAATGTATTAGAAGCGCATTCCATGTTTGTGTTTTAAATACTGTTAGTAAAAGATTAAAACAAGATAAAATTTTGGTTAACAAAATAATCAACATTTGTCTGAATTAGATAAACTAAAAAAGTGGAATAATCAAATACGAGGATGAATCATATACAAACCAAAATCTTCTTTAGTCGGTATCATCGTGTAAGAGCAAAGGTATCTTTATCCGTTGCGCAATGGATTATTATCAAGTTTTTTACGATAAAACTGTCCGACATTTTGAGAAAACTAAATTTACAATTTGGGGGCAATGCTTTTAAAAAAATGCTGGGTCTACCTGTGGTATAAACAATGATTGGTAGCATGAGAAGTAGGTGAAAATGAAGATCATCGTCTATGCTCGAAAACCAACCTGAACGAGGAGAATGTTTGCATTGTTCGTTACCTTCTCGAAAATAACACTTCCTAAACTTACTTCCGTCAACTTTTCAGAGAGATGAGTTAAAGAATGTCAAAAATATTAAAAGAGAGTGTATGAGTTAACTATTTGTTTAACTCATAAATTCCATTTTATAATCAACATTTTATTTTGTTTTGTTTTGCATAAAAGTTTCTTCTTAGTTTTTGTCCTTTTGTCGTCCATCTTTGAACAGACTTTTTTAATTTTTGTGACCTATTGTCGAAACAACAAAAAAAGAATGCTTTAATCAATTGTTAGAGGGGGTAACACCATGAATTTGTACTCCGATTCCCTATTAAAAGGAGAGCTAATGAAATGACGTATACCGAAAAAAATTCAAAGGAAGACAAAAAGATTCTTGCACCGATCTTTTGGAATTCAAAGGGAACTTTTCCACCGATCTAGTTCTTAGTGACTATCTATTTGATAAAGTGAAGAAAGCCCTTTGATGTAGAAAATTAACAACGATAAACAGTCGTCTGGCTGTTTTCGGGCATTTTGCAAATAAAACTTCAGACTATTTTTTCAGGAGCAGTGAAATGATAATTTCGAGATGTAATAAGTGTGTTAAAATACTTAGACTATACTGAAAAATAACTTTATAGTTTTACTTCTACCGACTCTGGAATATGGACGGATCGGAATCTTTTGGCGCTTATCTTGAATATACATGTTTTTGACGATTTGAACTTCAACACAAAATTTCTTTTCTGGTTAGTATTAGTGAGTATTTTCATTATTGTAATATTTATGATAAATCTAACTTTTTCAAAATCGTCCTTTAATTGTGCAACTATAAATAAATAAATAAATAAATAAAATTTGTTTATTTCGAACCGGAATTCATAGTATTAGTAACAATAATCTTAAAAACTATGTTAGTAAACAAAAATAAAAGATCTAAAGAAGTCCATAAGCAGGACACCGCCACTACACATATCGATTATATGTAATTGCGGTATCCTTGGTTAAATGGACGTGTGTCCAGTGCTGCATAATACCACTGTCCACATCAAGTCTACATCTACATACTATAGTTTGCAGACCCTCAATAATGTCAGTAATTAGGACGGTGTCAATGGACAACGATTTAACTTCTCGGATAAAACTTCGAACACGTCTTCCACCGTCAGTGTAAATAGCTTTAGCAATGTTACAATCTTTTTTTCTTACGCCTTAGTCAATTTGTGTAGATTTGGTGGTTTTGTTGTTGTAAATACCTCTTTATATGTATTTGGTTATGTTGGAAGATTCAAATCTACTATTTTTTTATTCATTTTCTACTACCAAAATTTTACCGCTTTTAAATGTTGGATATAGTGATGTAATACTTGGTTTATCTTTTATACAGATATTCTCACGGTTAACAAATGGTAAATAAACGTTGCAATAAATAGTGTGAAGATCGGTTGATAATTTTCCGGATCATACACATCTCCCTTTTTATGGATGGGTATTTAATAGCTTCATTTCACCCAATGGGGATTTTTTCTTTCTTGAGTAGGTGATTGCGCAAGCTTAATAGATTTGGCGGATAGATATAAAATATGTGGTGCGTTACTTAATTATCTTCTTTTTTCCACAAATTGTGATATTAATTTGTTCACTATTTGCTTAAGCTTCGAAGCAATTTCATTGGCTTTATGCCATATTTTTTGAGGAGCTGTCAGATTATACTTCAGAAGAGGGGGGTAGATTGGAGATGACAAAATCTGAACTTTTACCGTGGTGTTTGCTTTTCATGTGTCTGTGGTTTGTAGTTCATTGTATTGAATTCTCTTTTTTAAGCATCTTCACAGAAAATAATTAAGTGGCGTTAGATCGGATGAGCGCGGTAGTCGATATCCATTTGAAATGGCGCTGCCTTTGACTTATATTGTGGAATAGATCAAATAGAGAGTTATTTTTTGCCAAATATGTAAAGAAGTTGAAGATTTGAATTTACACAGCTGTATCAAAGAATATGGGTTTAGTTATGTAGGTACCGTAGGAATATTCCAAACTAAACATCAGTTTTCTTTGAATAAAGATATACTTATGTGTTTTGAGGGGGGTTTCCCTTGCTGGAATGTGAAAATTTCAGATATTGACGTATCTTAATAAATAAAACCACGAAACGTACGAAAACCATCTGTAGTTTCAAAAATACTGATTTTTCTGAAGAGGTGTCTGAAACCATCATCAATATATCACTCGGATACGGTATGTATGAAGCGTCGCTTTCTACACAGCGGTTTGAGGGGTGTTTTTGCACAACCCTGATTTTTTAGGAAATGCTAGTATGGATAAACTCTTTGTTTTTAGTATTTTAGACAGTGCTCAAATGGTCTGCTGGCTCAACAGATGTTGGTCTCCAAACATTTTTAGAATTTCTGTTGACATGATTTTATTTCGTCTTCCAATTAGAAGGGTGCGTTAGCCAATACATAGGCTGGCAGATCTCCACTCTGTGTCGCAGATATTAAGCCAATACAGACTACAGACATATTCATTTTTATTTATCGTACAATGAACTTGCCTGTTCAATTTGCGTTGCAAACTATTTACTAGTCTTTGAAATACTTTTAAAAAACCTTGTATATGGAATAATATAGTATATACACAACGATAGTCATGACCTCAATGCACATATATGGAAATGAGTAGTTGATATTAATGGGCAATCTAAAAAACAAAATTATAATAAATAAAATAGGAATTTTTGAAAAAGTGGAAAGATTGACAAATAGAAGCAGAATAAGAAGTGAATAAATAAGAAAAAGAATAAAAGTGAAAAGTATATTCGATCAAGATAATGGTAGTAGTTTAGATGACTTAACTATTTGGCGAGAAAAAGTAAAAATAAGTTAATAAACACAAGGGAAATATTGAAAGAGAAAGTACTTATATGTGGCTAGACGAACAAAGAAACCAGAGAGAAAAAAGATATTCTTTTCAGAATGTTTGAAGGTCTTGGTCAACAAATAGCAGTAGGAGATTCAAATCGGAAAGACCTCTCTAGAACGTATTTTGTCTTAAAGAAGAAATATTTGATCATCTTATTCAAATAAGTCTAGTCGCTTTGAAGGAATGGCTTTTTTACAAATATGATGTTGACAAGCTTGGCAGACTCCATAACTTGGTTAGCCTTGAACAGTTTTTTTGAATCACAAAAGCGCAGGAAGTTATTTAGGAAAATGCACCATGGTTTTTGCATTACTCAAAACGGAAGAATTATTGGCTACAACATGGATGTTTCGGCGATAAAACATACTTTGTTCTATTTAAAGACCAAATCTGCTTCTCCCTGCTTTTTGATTTGCCTCTTTCGTACATCTATACAAAGGAGACGTAAGTTGACTGCCTTCAGTTATTGCAGTAAATAAATGTTAGATGACATTCTGCCTTTTTTTCTTAAATTTTCAAAATGTGATCCGATACGACTTCTAGATTTATTGTCCATTTGATCATCGTTGATTACTGGGTGTGGCAAAACAATATTTGGAATAAATGACTGGATTTCTAAAACAAACTGGACCGCATTATCCTTGACTTTCTTCAGTAAACCGGAGGGAAACAAACTTGGCCACTTTTTGAGATACAATGAGAGTCTCTTTCTTTAATAAATAAAAAGTCAAGACAGAAAACTGAGGCGGGGGAAGTGCTTGGAGAAAGACGTGTTGACAGACTTTTGTACTTTTTTTTGTTCTCTATGATGAAAGAAAATATTGCTGCAACGATACAATTGTCCTCGATATTACTTTATGCTGACAAGTCTAGACTAATTACAACACAAATAGGAGAGGTTTGTGTATAACATATATTAAGGTGGCGGAATACTATTTTTGATATTTAATAGAAATATTTATTTAATATTTTAAAGGGGATATAAAATTAAATATATAAATATAGGCTATTGTATAGGATCAATTCATCTATTTACTAAGTTTTCTTTGACTTGTTGGTACCAGTTTTATGGTACGGAATCAAAGGACTGAAGGCAACCTTTTACTTCTTGAAAGTTGGCGAAGATGATAAGAGCAAATGGTAATCCAATAGTGCTAAATTAGGATTATAGTCAGAGTGGAATAACAGTTAGATTTTATTGAGTTTCTTTTATTTCTATCGGAGTTTTTTTGGCTGTATATAGTTTGGTGTTATTTACTCACAACAACACCTATCTTAGATTAACTGTGCCAGAGTATTTCTTCTCTAAGACCCAAAAGAAATAACTCAAAATAAGTCATACCTTTGCACTTGTACAAGACGCAAGGTACTGCAGGTTTAGGAGGTTGGCTTGTACTTAACCATTGGTCTGATCAGTTTGGATTGCAAAGATGGGTACACTTTTTGTGGCTAATAACATTTGATTTAAAAAATTATAGAATATGGGAACTGTTAAGTGATTGTCTGCACACATTAACTTGGTGTTCAGCTGCGCCTTGCCTTGACACGTGAGGTACTTTTATGCCTTATCTGATGATTTCGCCTACGATGCCTAATGCAAGTGATGGTTTATCATCTATGTGGATGGTTCAAGCTTCCGTGATAATTTTCGGGTGCTTATAGCTGGGAATGTTTCGACAGCTTGAAGTAAAGCTTTTCGATTTAGTACAGAAAGTTGTCTGGCAAGATTGATGTCGCCACTAAAAAGAGTTTTGAATCAATTTTTGGGCATACGATCTAATGTCGCACCTGGATCTTTAACCTCTTGGACTGTTCGAGCCGCATCAGCATCGCTTTGTCTTAACTTGCAATGATGCCAAAAATGGCTAAAACACATTGCCTAACTTGTTATCAAAATTATAAGAATATACCAGAGAATAGTCTGCAAACTACGTTCTTAATATAACATATTTTTTACTTCTTTTTTTTAGACTTTTCTCATCCAATAGCGGATATAGTCCTTCCTTTTTTCCTTCTAACTTTTCCTGCTATGGTTTTTTCGAACGTTAAAGTAGTCTACCTAAATTTTCCTTCTCTAGTCTAGGCTGCCAGTTTAAAAGTCTATGACATATAACTAATCAAAATGTTTCAACTAACTATTCAAAAAACGAGAAGACTTTTGTACCATCTCAATGTTTGTTTTATTATCATCTATTTTTTAAATAATAATTGTACAAGGGTTATAATCATTCAAAATCGGTGGTCAAATCTTTTTTTAAAGGATTTGCTTATTTAGAAAGCTTTGATGTGCCTTGCTAGGCTAGGAATGCACTCGGATGGTAATCACAGCAATTTCCGCCACGGAGCTTACGCAACCCGGCAACCCATAAATTTCTTGCTCCTGCGCGAAGGATGTGGTCCAAATTGCCGATATCCGCTCCGGAGCCGAAATGCCGGCCCCACCTGCGCCCGTAAAAGTCGCGATCAGAAGTCAAATGCGGAAGAGCCGCCGCGAACTGGAGTGCGAACTTTCCCAGAAGTCATTTATAGGCAGCCGCCCGGAATCACTCCAATTCGGCAGCGCTAATTAGACCGGCAACGAGTTTTCGCCAATTTACAGAAACTCGCGGGCATAAACACCGGCTTTCGTGCTCGGCGTTATCTGCTCGCGCCGTGTGTCTATCTGAAATCGTAACTTTTGCGTATTTTTGGTCGCAGAGATACATAAAGTGGCATTCGGCGCGAAAGGAAGTGGACTTTGGACTTGATCTTGCCGAGGCTCGAAAGCGCCTGGTATCTTGATTCAACTTGGAAGCAAACTGGGTGCGCCCAGTCAACTGAAGACTGACATTTTTCGGTAGATGAAATGGCTGTGCCCAAAGAACATAGTTTAAATCAATTTCGAGAACTTGCAACTATGTGGGTTGAATATTTAGACGGAGCGATATATAACTCAGTCGGTAGGACAATGGAAGGTTTTGACTGACGTCTGACGAATGAATTTTTTAATTTTTTAATTTTTGCGATTTGCAAGATTTAGTCAGATATTGCTATATGTATAATCAGAAGTATTGAAAGTCAGAATTTAACATGCAGCAAATAGAGTACAAGAATTACATCATGATTGTTTCTGTTTTGTTTTATCTTGTTTTTGGTATTTTGGGGCGTTTTACACGTTATTTTTGTCTTAGTATTTAGATATATGGTTATAGATTTTGTTTGTATGGCTGTGAATGTATACAAATATTGGCTTAGTGCATATAATACTTTTTAAGCGGTTCTTTAGGTAAAAGTCAAAATTATTTAAGTTCTATAACTAGTTAATCTCTGCATTCACATAGAAAAAGATTGCAGACAGTTGAAATGAGGTCATAGTAATTATTCTTCTTCTTCTTCTCTTTTATATTAAGAATTATGCTACATGACCTATTCTGTTTTAATCATCGTCATCTTGCCGTAGAGTTCATATATTAATGCCATTTTTGGGAATAATCTTTCTCCTAAATGTTCAACGTAGGCTTTGTTATTTGATGTTTCTTCTAATGGTATCGTTTCTAACTCTGTTAGGTCTCTCGTAACATTTAAGTTCTTAAAAATTTCATCTCGCTAGCTTAAACGCTATCATATAGAAACACAGGAAGTGCTGTTGTCTTGGTGAACTTTAACTAAGCGTTTTTTTGGGTTTTATTTTGGAGACTTATGTTTCCGTACGTAAGCTGATATATGTGCATTTATATGTCTTATTTTACATAGTTAAATTGGCATACTTCTTTGATTGGCCATCTATTATAATTTAAAAGCTAATGGGTCCTTTTCCATAAAAAGCAATAATTTTTGTTTCCCGTTATAATCTTTACTTATTAAATATAGTTGGCAGCACGCACGTTGTACTTACAAAAAAAAAAGATTACTTAATCTTCGTATTCTTGACTCCTCTGCGAATAATGGGCAAATTATGTATTACCCCCCGTTCATATAGATGCCTTCCGAGCTTTTGGTTTTCCACTGGCGCGAAACCTGGTCAATATATATATATATATATATATATATATATATATATATATATATATATATATATATATATATATATATATATGAAAAAGTGTCGGTGAGATGCTACATCCTTGTCAAACACATTTGGTGGTGGTAAAAGGCTTACTCCGAGAGTGCTGCATGTCGATAGCTGCCCGGCACTTCCAAAAGAGCCATTTTAGGCATTCCATGAAATGATTTGGATATTCTCTTCGTTTAATAATATCTCGTAGCACGTTATCAAACGTTATTTTTAGATCAATAAAAGCCATACGTGTTTCTTGATTAAACTTCGTCCGTTTATCAATAATTTATTTAATAGTGAATAAGAAATCGTTATATAAACTACCTTTCTGAAATTTGTAAAATGGGTTTCTTAAGGCATGTAAGGGACTAAAAGACAGTAAAACACACATAGCTGATATTTTTAAAATTAAGGCCCAATTGGGGGCATGGCGAATGCCACTTTTATTTTTACTCGTGTTACATTTTCTGTTTATTATGCTAAACAACAAAGCAGTCCAATATTGCAAACATGGCACTGCTTCTTTGGGTTCTTCTTGCAGACTGCACACTTCTTTTGATGTCCCATGGACGTGCGTTCGATCATGTACCCGGTGTCGGAAATCGTGATCTCCGAAACACATAATGTTGATAGTTTTGGGTACAATGGACATCTAGCCGGTTTTGAGACTGAAAGGGACGATTCAGCAAGATGTGTCCTTCCTACCATCCTCCTGAATTGAAGGAATGAAATTGCTTGTTATTAACGGGGCAGTAGAGAGCGTGTGAATTGACCACCGTCACATCCAGTACATTGGTTACTAGTTTTTTCTCTCGATACGGTGCTTTACACATTTTAGTCTAGCTTGTGGACACCACGTAATTGCTTATTTCGCTCTTCTATTGGTTTCGGCTGAGGGACCTGTAACTCTTTTTTTCACATTTGCTAAATTTTTTGGCGTGAATTACTGGTTATAATGTGTTATGATCTGTTAGCAGTTTGATACAACTATTATCCTTTAGATATCATTTTTTCCGTCGAATTTACGGTCATAGACACCTCTATCTTTCTTCTTCACATTATTCTTACTTTTTATGGAACTGTTATTTGTCCTGTTCATTCTGACAGTACCTGTTGCCCTCAATCCCATTTCTTTGAGCATTTTTATCAGATTGAAACTTGTAAAAAAGTTGTGAACGTAGATTTTGTAAAGCTGTGAATTATTTATGAAGCAAATGATCTTTAGTACTACTGAAAAAAGAAAAGCCACAATTTGAATCATTCTCTTTTCTTCATAGAAAGACATTTGTTAACAGTAGCTACTTTGGGCGTTCCTTGTATGAACTGTTTAAGATAACGATGCTCATAGTACCTAATCATTTGCTCGTAGAATCTCAGATTTTGAGAGAAACCCTTAAATTTTAAGAAATTTTTATTGAGGTTGTCTATTAGCGGACGAATTTTGAAAATTTTGTCTTTCTTTTATCTCATCACTGAGATGCTGCTGCGGAGTGCATTACTAATGAAATGTATATAGTATTTGGTATCTAGATATCTGTTGCGACTCATAAATTTCCTTAAGCAAGTTATATTGAAGTCTTTATCTTCACACTAATATAATTGTTCTTGAACTTTCTATTTCTTTATTTTATATTCTAGGCTCTTTTTTCTTTGTGCATTGTTTTTTTATTATATCTTTGATATATTTTCATTTCTCTTCAACATTATTATCTGTTGGTTTTATTAGTTGGGAAGTAGCCACTCGATTTTATAGAAGCTGTTGTATAGATTCGTCTTTAAATAGTAAGGTTTTAAACCTCTTCTCTGCTGATGTGTATTATAGTTTTGTATTTTTGCGTGTATTATAGTTTGTATTTTTGCCCATTTACTGATACGTGATCAGAACCTATCTCGTTTCTTCTGAAACTATATGTATTCGTAACCCATAGAAATTCTTACGTTTGCTATGATGTAGTGTATTAGTGATTTATATCTACTGGCTGCTTAAATAAATTTGTTAATTTGTTTCTTTTTGAAGAACGTATTAGTTGTTTTATTTTGTTTTTTGAGCAAAATTCTTATAATCGCCGACCATTTTTGTTAATACGCGGTTCTTTTTCTGTTCCAATCATATTTGATGAAGGGTTGTTACCGACACAGGCATTTAAATTGCCGCATAGTAGGGTACAGGCAATAGGTTTTGACCGGCTTCGTAACATGCGGACGAGAATAATTCAGGAGAATAATTTTGTCGTGTCTGGAGTAGTAGTGGGCGCGTTTTTCCTTGAGTGCTCGGCTCAATCTCATCAATTGTGTTCGGTAGAGAGTCCCAGTAATGGCTTTGTTCAGTAAGAGCAATTCATAATACACGACACCAAGTTTATCCCACCAAATACACAACATGAGTTTTTTCCATGAATATTCGGCTTGGCTGCCGATGTTGAAGCATGGGCATGTGGTCCCCATGATTTCCTCTTCTTTGGGTTATTGTAGTAAATCTATTTTTCATTACCAGTAACTATACGATGCAAAAAACCCCTTCGTTTATGCTTGGCAAGCAGCATTTTACATGTGCAAAATCGGCGTTTAACATTTCTCGGCTTCAGTTCATATGGAACCCAATTTGCTTGCTTTTGAATCATTTCCAACGATTTTAAACGATGTGAAATTGCTTGTTGAGTCACTCCCAATGTAAGTGCAAGTTCTTCTTGCGTTTGGCAGGAATCTTCCTCCAATAATGCTTCCAATTCTGTGTCTTCATACACTTTTGACCTTCGACTACATTCTTTCTCTTCGACGTCAAACTCACCGTTCTTAAACTTATGAAACTACTCACAACAATATATTTCACTTAAAACAGCTTCACCATATGCTTCTTCAAGCAATCGATGCGCCTCAGCTGCAGATTCCTTCAAATTAAAGAAGTACTTAATTAGAAAAAAATGTATTTAAAAAATGGCATTGCGTCAATTGTGTTGAATGTTTTTCTACTGTTGCTACTGAATTTTCAGGATGTCTGCATAGTTTGCTCCTGGAACATATGTCATAATTTTAGATACTTCTTTTCAGTAGTCGGGTGGAGCTGTCCAAACAGACTCCAATGTCTAGAGGATGCAGATTCTTTAAATTACCCTTTATAAATTTTACAGTCTAGAAATTGGGATATGAATAATATCCTAATTGGAACAGGATACGATTTTAATCTAATGGTACATCAAACAGTTTGAGGTTTGGGATAGGCATGATTATAATATTCCAACCTTCTTCAAGCAGGAACTTTTGAAATCGCAAGGCACATTTGGTATAGATGGAGATGAAGCTTCTCTTTGAAAATATCACGTATTGCATTCTTTGGTATGTTGCCTTGTTATAACAACCATCTCGTGGAGTTATGTGAACTTTTCACCATCTTGTGCCATCATCTGCTTTGGATGGTCCAATATCCTGCATTTCAGGCGGCGGAGGGGGCGACTTTACCTTAAGAAACTGAAATTAGTGTTAGTGCACTGTGGGTGTGAAAGAGCAAACAGTTCAGATATGTTGCAAGATCTGTGTCTGAAAATACTTGAGAAAGGGATTGCGTGAAAAGATGAGACAGAATTGAAGAAAATCATGAACATCTGCCTGTAGTTAATGAAACTTGAAAAATATGACGAGCATAAAAAATTGGGTTATTGCAGCATTCTAGTTACTGGATAGTTGCAATAATTGGAGGGTGAGTGATTCAGTTACAAACTTCACCTGGATGGCGAAAACACCCATCTACGATTTCGTAACTCCATGAAACCCACAGAAGGGAAACTAGCGAGTTCAAAATAGATAACCGCGGGCCGTAAAGTAAGACCAAAAAACGAGCGCGGCCAAATTCCATCACCTCCGCGGCGCGTCCCATAACTCCTGCAGCGCGCCGCAGTAAAGCATCTCCAGAGGGGCGAATCTGGGTTGCTCGGTCGTTATCGCCCGATCTAGCTCTTTTCGAATTTAAATTTTAATCAGACTTTTACTTGTCGCGCTGCGCGCTTGGTATGCACGCAGCGCGCCGGTTGTGTAATCCAGTGAAAATGGACTGCTGGCTTCCACTTTGGTGACCTGCAGCGCCGTCGCGCATACTTATTGGCGCGCGACAATGGGCTATCCATGGAAACGCAAAATTGTGACAATCCGATCGCTCGAGGCGCGCGAGCTTAGAGGTCTTTCAAACTGTGGGTTGCAGACTTGCCAGTCTCAATGATGGAAACAAGTGTTGCATGCATCATAATAAATGATTGTTCACTAAATTGCTTGCTGTTATATGAAGAATTATTCTGTTGATTCGTCTAGCGGTCTGATTTTCCCACCAGATACGCAGTTCCTTGAGAGCAGTTTGACAAATTAAGTAAAATTTTTATCTGGACGTGTGGGGCCAAGTCTGAAGGTGAGCTGGTACGTGACATTCCGCGTGGCTAAACGAATATAGATGTTTTTTAAGGACATTCGGCTGTATACTGCATTTTCTGTTCCTATTTTCCATTTGAATACGAGAAATAAAAGTCTATTTGCACTACGAACTTAAAAGTTTTACTACAGTTTTTCAGCTTTTAATGTCAATGTTGACTTAAAATCTTCGCTATCAACTGTAAATCTTACGTCTATTAATTTAGATCAAATGAAACGGCTGGGATATTAATAGCACTTCTTCCGCTGTTATTTCCGGTGTTCAGTCTTTAATTGAAGTCTTGTTTCTTTGGTTTATTTTTATTATTGCCATTAATAGATACGTTTCTACTCTAGAAAGATGTAAAATCATCTTTGTTTGTTTGTTGTTGGTTATTTTTCCATTTCAATGCTTGTGACTTTAATTTTGTATGTATAACTTCTTTTGGTCCGAATTTTTATTTGTTTGTATGTTTCCTCTTCAAGAGTTTCTTTGTAACTATCAAAACGTATGGTTCTTGCTTGGTCCAACAAATTAAGCGGACCTTCTCGTTATTGCCGTTGATAATTTTATTCTATATATATTTTAACTGCGGGCAACTTAAAGTACCAATCTCTGAAAGGGATATATTTTCGAAACATTAGAAGTTTTCTTTGCGGTGTTAGTATCTCATTAATTACAAAATATTTCAGCAAGGGAAATGCGTTTAAAAAGGTTTTGGTAGTTATTTCAGTAATTGTTAGATTTTCACCAAGTGATTTTCTTTTGCCTTTCTTCATCAACGCGAAAAGGAACCAAATCTGGTAGCAATTGGCCATTATAGGGCAAACAAGGTACAAATGACTAATACAGACTAATGATTATTTTAAGTGTTCAAGCCAACACTTTTTTGATCTTTGTACGCTCTTATGAACTGATTTGGCGGGTCCCACTATTTTTCTCGTAATGAATTTTATCTGCGACAATATTACATAAAATTTCATATGAAATACGGAAATGTTTCTTTACACAACGTCATATTTCACAGTGAATGAAACTGCTCGAACTGTTCGTCATCAACGGAAAGACTTATCTCTTGCTGTTTAATTCTTTTATGTCTATTTTTTTAAAATAGAGAATATATACAATGCTTCTTCTAGATCTTCAGTTAAAATTTTTTTCCTGCAGTCTCTTTTCGCATTATTATTATTATAGAAATTGTTAAAATTGCGGTGGCTGCCATCCTTTGCCTTTATTTTCTTGAAGGCTGTATCTTTTAAAGGATTTTGTCTACTTGTCGCTAAACAATGGTCTAAAATACACAAATCGGCTTGTGGCTTTAAAATATTCCAAGAAAGTAAAATTGGACAAATTGGTTCATAAAATTAGTAGATAGATGTAAAGAAGAAAACAAGCAATGAGATATTTAGGGGAAGTGCAAGTGCAGGTTACCACTTTCTGTTTCTATTTTCTTTAGAATTGTATCTTCTAAAAGATTTTTGTCGTTTACAGCTTAAAATACACAAAATTGCCTTGTGATTCTAAAACAGTTTAAAAGGTGCAATCGAATAGATTTATGAGATTTTTAGTGGAAGATAGTCATTACTAGTTTCTGATTTTATTTTTTGGCAACTGTATTTTCTAAACGATTATTTTCCGTTTGCTACTTAATTGAAAGTTTAAGATTCATAAAACGGTCTTGTGCTTCTAAAAGCTTTAAAAAAAACTGAAATTGATTAATGTGCAAAATTAGTGGATAGATATAAGAAGAAAAGTTTATGTTTATGAGAAGGGTCAAATGGTTGCTACCACCGTATCTTCTGAACAATTTTTTGCTGTTTGCTGCTTAATCAAACGACTAAAATGTACATAACTATCTGGTGATGGATTATAAAAGACTGTAGAAAAATAAAATTGAATAGATTAGTTTTGTAATATTAGTTGATAGATATAAGAAGGAAATCAAACAATGAAGTCTTTAAGAAATTGTCAGATGATTATTGTCATTTTTTGCTTTATTTTTTTTTTTTGAATATTTTGTTTTTCAAACAAATCTTCACAGGTTGTCGCGTAACTAATGGTCTAAAATACGCAAAATAGTTTTAAGATTAAAAGATTCCAAAAAAGTGAAAAGGACAGGTTTATCTGCAACATTAGTGGATAGATATGAGGAAGAAAACAAGTAATTGGATCTTTAGGGTAATCGCCAAATGGTTGCTACCACCCTATCTTCTAAACTATTCTTCGTCGGTTGCCATTTCATCAAATATCCAAAATACACAAAATGGCCTTGTGATTCTAATAAATCCTAAAAAATTCAATTTGAACAGATTTATTTATAAAAAATAGTGGATAGACACAAGAAACTAAGCAGATAATAAAATCTCTAGCAGAAGTTTCAGAAGGTTACTATCGCTTTCTACTTTTATTCTTGTGAAGGCAGCGTCTTGTATCGATTTTTTATCATTTTTCACTTAACTAATGATCTAAAATACATAAAATGACCTTGTAACTCCAAAATAGAAAACTAAAATTGGACATATTTATGTATAAAATTAGTAAACAGATCTAAGGAAGAAACCAGGTAATGAAATTTCTAGAAAAATGCCAGATGGTTGCTTTCACTTTCTTAACTAATGGTCTAAAATACACAAAAAATAGTGATTTTAAAAGATCATAAAAAGTGAAATTGGACAGATTGTTTGTAAACTTAGTGGATAGATATAAAGAAGAATGATTGCTACCACTTTCTGCTTTATTTTCTTGAAGACTATCTTCTAAATGATTCTTTGCAGTTTACCAATTGATCAGTGGTCTAAAATTTATAAAATAGTCTTGTGACTTTAAAATTATAGAAAAGTGAAATTGAAAACATTTGCAGAATTAGTGGATAATGACATCTTTTAATGTGTCGGGCTGTTAAATTACATTTTGCTTTTATTTTTTTGAACACTATGTCTTTTAAAAGATTTTTCTCCATTTATATAATAAACTGGCCTTGTGATTCTAAAAGATTTTTGAAACTGGACAGATTGATTTGTTATTATATATTATTGTATAAATATAAGGAAGGAAAGAAATAATGGGATTTTTAAGAGAATGTCCAGTTAGTTGCTTATCACTCTCTGCTTGTATTTTATTTAAAACTGTTTCTTCTAAACTGTTCTCTGTCGCTTTCGGCTTGATGAAAAATCTAAGATAGTCAAAATGGTCTTGTAATTCTAAAAAATTCAGAAAAGTAAAATTTTTAAAGGAAATGTTAGATGGCTCCTATCACTTTTTGCCTTTATTTGGCGTTTGTCGCTTAACCAATGATTTGAAATATATAAAATGGCCTTATGATTCTGAAAGCGTCTAAACAAGTAAAATTGGGTCGATTGATCTGCAAAATTAGTGGATAAATATGAGAAATAAAACAATTAATGTGATCTTTAGGAGAAGTGCTAGATGGTTGCTACCACTTTTTGCTTTATTTTCTTGAAAGCTGTATCTTATAAACGATCCTTCATCGTTGGTTTCTTAATGAAAGTTCTAAAATACGTAAAATGGCCTTGTGGTTCTAAAAGTTCTTAAAAAGTGACATCGGGCAGATTGGTTTGCAAAATTAGTGGATAGATATGAGGAAGAAAACACATAATGAGATCTTTAGGGGGAATGACAAATGGTACCATTTTCTCCTTTCATTTTCTTAAAGACTGTACCTTTTAAGGTGTTTTTACCATTTGCTGCTTAATTAAGGTCTACAATATACAAACGGTCTTGTGATACTAAAAGATTGAACAGATCTATTTGCAAAATTAGTTGATAAATATGAGGAAGAAAATAAGAAACAAGATCTTTTGAAGACTGGTTACAACAAATGACTTAAGAAACTGAAAGATATTAATTGATAAAATAAAGATCGAAGAACCGAAGAAAAAAACTGCAATATCTAAATATTCCAAAATCATCGATTTCTACTTTAAAATACCAACAATTTCTTCACAACTGAAAGTACTCTTACAATATTAAAATTTTAGTGTATTTAACACTAGGAATTTTATAAGAATATTCTCTGCTGTCCAAATGGCGCTATTTCAACTGAAACTTTGTATTCTACTTTTTTTTAATTTGTTTGATTTCCATTATGAGTAGACATAAGTTATTTACATAGTAAAAAACTTACTTTTTGTCTTAAAGGATGATTTGTGGCACTTTTGATATCACTTTGGATTTGAACCTTGTTCTCAGTAGGGACTATGATTTTTGATATACAAGTTTATAATGGACATCGATTCATAGATGTCAGAGCATAATAGACAATTTATGTCCAAATTGTGAGATGACCATTGTAAATAATTTACATTATTTGGGTTCTGATCAAGAGCTTCTCTTTTACCTTGTTTCAAAGTAAAAAATTCTATAGTATGAAGTTGTTTGTCTTTGATTATTGTTGTATGATGATGGTCCATTCATCCCCAAAATTGTTTGTTTCAAGAGTACTACATCTTGGTATACTGAAGGCCGTTTTTGAATTATTTTCTAACATTTAAAACAAATCTTTGGTGGTTGGTAACCATTTCTTCAAAAAATCAATATTAAAATTATTAGGGCAAGAGTCTTTTACCTTACCCCAGCATACTTTGTAATTTCAAGAATATATTGTATGCATTTGGGCTCTTTTGAAAGAGAACGAATAATGCTTATGCTTGGATGTCGCTGTGCGCAGACGATTTAAGGACACCTGAGAAGGAAGTCGTTAGTTGAGGCACAAGCAATAATGCACTTGATGAAGGAATCAAAAGCCACCTCATTACAAAATTCGAAAATTAGCCATTCTTATAGGCAATGTAGATAAATTTCTTTATATTCGGACCTATCCCTGTAAAGTACCAAATCAATCTGGAAAACGAAGAATAAAAAAAAAACTAAGGAAAAAATTAGATCGTTTAAGATTATGACGGTAAAAGTGGAGCATCTTTTTCTTTGTTGAATAAAAAAGTTTCCAATATGGTGAGGGGGGATAACTCAGGCAAAAGAAAGTTGTGATTCGAAGACATTGTTACTCCATTGAAATCGATACAAGAAGACTACATAGAGTATCTCAATAGAAGAAGTTTGTGTGCTTGTGATCTAATTGACGTGTGAAACACCTTACATTAATTTTGAAATGAATGGGTAAGGGAACAAAGCCAGCACCCAGACGGCGTGCTTGGCCACGTGGCGACAACCTCGTGCCGCTTTGTCCGGCGAAGACACGAACGGCCGCGAGGCCGGCGCTCATTGAAAAAACTCCCATAGTAAGGATGCACCGGAAACAGGGGACGTGACGAGTTATAGTTATGATGTGCAAGAAGCATGAATGACCTGCTCGCACTACGGCACGCGACCGCCGGAAGTCCCTGGTAGCCACCGGAAGCGTGCACTATGCTCTTCAACCGGCGAGAGTGCTGCGCTCACCCGTGACCTACTCCTGTCATTAGCTATTACTTCACTGCTTGCTTACCTTCTCATTATCTTATTACGGCTAAGTACCCGATTCCTCTGCGCCGACAAGGCCCTCCGCCGTGGGAAAGCGGCGCACGCTTGCAATTGTTTTCCCTTATCTTCATCTGGGTTGTGGATCTTCTCGTCCTGTTCGGACAATCGGGGACATCTAACAGGCCGATAATTGCTGGACATGCAAGGCGACATTTTTATGGCTGAACTGATTTTAGTACCTTTTGGGTTATCTATTTTCTTTCAGTCAACATTTAATGGGGATACAACTTTGAATTGAAATAAAACGATGATCTAGTGTTCGTTTCTTCATTTTTAAGTGCATTTGAGTGCCACAATGGTGTGTGTTTTGAAATTTTTTTAACAGTATGTGGTTTGTTGAGGTAAAAGCAGGATTTTGATAAGCAACTTATGAGAGTATTTTCAAAATTAGCTAAACAATGCGTTGGTTCCAGAAAAAGTATGCAATTTTGCATCATCTTGTTGAAACCACACTTCAGGCAACTCAAATCCTTGCTAAAACAGAAGATTAAATAGTTGAGCAATAATTCTTAGCACTAAGAGTTACAACCACCCTTTCTTCAATTTTTTAGGGAATAAACAGCACACTGTAATTTTTTGGGTACAACTGGCGCTTGTCTATTGATTAATATCTCTCTAAATCCAAGAATTCATTAACTTAGTTGTTTATCTGGAAGTAGGCTTTATCATTGAACATGATTTTGGAAAGATTAGAATTCACTTTCGTCTACTGTAGATCATCCACAAACGCACACTACAGTTAGCATGCTTCCATTCTTGGGTAAATTGAATGTTCTGAGGAGAAACACTACAGTTTTCGTGCAAAATTGATAGAATTAGAATCTTAGTAACACTTCAATATGTTAGTCAGTAACTGGGCCGCTGTTTTCAAATATCGGTTCTACACTACGAATTGTTAAGTTCTGTTAGTCGATTATATTGACCATAAACCAAACAAAAGCCTGAAACGTTTGTTAAAATTATTAACTGAAAATCACATTGAAATACATAAATAATCTATACATCAAAACACAATAGCAATTTTAACAATTTTTTATATTTAATGTACTAAGAGTATAGAAAATATGGTACACTCTTCGATTATAGCCTCCGAATATTCCATACTTCTGAACGGGGATCTGTGGTAAGCATTTTACCTTGGACAATTGCACTGAATAAGGAAACGATATATTTGTTTTTTTAATTTTTGCTATGGTGTAACAACAAAATAGTTTAAATATGATCAACATATATCTAGCTTGGAAGTGACGTTGATGTAAAAGCTAGTTGCAAAAATAAAACGAATGGTTTGATGACATTTTTTATCCAAGTTAAGTATGTTGTGGCGCATGTCTGCGATCATCTATATTTATTTATTTAAACTTGTGTTTTTGTTTCCTTATGGTAGATCTGGTTTTTCTTTTAATCTCCTCCGAGTAATCTTTTAATTTGCTCGAGTGGTCTAAGTATTTCTTAGATTTTACTCTCTTTGTCGACTTTTGTTCTTCACATTTTTGTCTTTGTTATCTTCTCACTTTAAGTAGTTTTATGAATTTTTGTAGAGCTCACCTTATTTACTTTATTATTTTCAAGTTAATGTTCTTATTTATTAGTTTCTTATTCCTAATTTTTTCACACTTTTTAATTTTTTTTATTTAATTGCCTTTTAATTTTTTCGCATGATTGGTGCTTTTCTCATTAAACTGTAGCATCTGCACAGTAAATGATAGAATCTGCTACACAAAGTTTGGGAAAGAAAGATGCAAAACACAGTTTGGTGGTTAAGTCTTTGAATTGTGTAGAAAGGTTTCTTATTAGGGAACTTCTCAAACCAAAAAATTTGGTTTGGGCTGTGAACAACAATTGCTTTATACCAAAATTCCTAATCATAGCCGAACATAATAATAATGTGCCGTATGCTCTTTGAGGAGGAAAACGAACCATTTTTTAGGGAAAAAGTAGTTGGGGAGAGTGGAATGATGCAAAAATTTTCACTTGGGGTCCTATATCTCATTTTCTTGTGACCGTGCTGGTATTTTGTTTACTTGTCCTGATTTAACTTATTATATTGAAGAACTATGTTCTGAATCTGATTAAATTGCTCTGCAAGAAGCCTTCGAGAAGTTCTGCTTATTTTTCATGAATATCTTTTGCATTATGGATTTTGTCAAGATGCCACACAATATTGGACAGCTCTTTATTAATGAGCAATGTTCTGCATCACAATGATCAACTAACACTACCTATATTTGCATTATAAATTTTTATTATCAACTTCCATGTTATGAACTGGTTACATTCATTTCACATTAGAACACATTGCTCTTACGTTACTTTTCAATATGTAACAATGACTTAGCCTTCGACCTTGTCTTCTATTTGGAATTTTTTTTATGATGGAAAATTGATTATTGTTGTTCTATTGTCTTATGATTCTACTTTCAAGTTTGCATATTTTGTGCCAGAGTTTATTAGAGTTTGAAACAATTTATGCACCTTCAAAGGATACATTCCATTTAGAATTTATAGCCATAACATAGAGGTTTGCCATGTATTGTTTATACTCATAATAGGGAGTCATGGCTTCACCTATGCTACGAAGTTCTTGTGGGGAAGGATAGGTACGTACGCTAGTAGTTTTTTGTAAAATGCGTATCTTAATGTCTACAATAAAGTATTTTTTCTATTTGTATCATTTAGCAATTCTACAGCAGATGTAGAAAGTTTGAATTTGCCAATACCCAATTTTGTTGCAATAGCTCTCGATTGGTTAGCAGATAGTGGATTAGGGTGAACATTGTTTTCATCCCCAGAATTATTATTGATTAGATTTCCACACTTGTATTCTGGGAGAAGTATAATAATATTGACTTCTGGAAAGGGAACAGAGTCATTATCCTTAAATATGGTTATGGTTTTGCTGGGTGTTGCCTTTCTAAAATTTAGAACCGATGGAGATATATGTGAAACAGTAACTTATAGTTAGTACTATAAGCACATTTGGATTTCAACCAAGAAGTTTTGGAAGTGTGTATTATGAATCTTTGGTCTATAGAAAATTCAAAAAAAAAATAAAAATAAAACGTGAGCTTAAAATCTGAATCAATATTGTATTTTCTTAAATTGAGGAAGCTTTAGCAACATTTATATTGCAAAGGTAAAGGTATGGATAAACCAAAGCAAATAACCGTAAATAATACTGATTTTACAAAGACCTATAGACGAAACTGTAATTCAATTAACAAGTTATTGTTGATCCAGAATAATCAAGTTGATTCAAGATCTTTTAATCTTTTAATTAATTTGTCCTTAATAGGACAGAAAAAATGTTTTACTTGTTTATCTACTACTGTAGTATTGTTTGTTGTCTGTCGGTATCATATTTCTCAAACGATAGATTTTCATCAAATTGGTATTCAAATCAAAAGTAAGAACCCTGTTAATATTGGATTGTAACTGGAGTAGAAATTACGAGGGATTATTTATTGACGGACTTTGAAGGGGGTGTGAAGATCATGTAAATTAAATATACTAACGCATTATTTCCTAATTGCATCTTACTATTTATTCATATATAAAATTGTTTTCTATATAATCTGTTGCCTTAGAAATACATATTTGGTGGTTGTGGTACGAGCCAATTGCTTCAATAGCAAACTTGTCAAATCTTTGTTCTTCAAATGCTAGTTTTGGTATTTCAAACAAATACTTGCAATTCGGGCTGGAAGAGGGTGTTTCGGTGTAGTCCACAATAAATTCCTAATTTTTTGTCGCGTTTTGACAGCTCAGAAGCAATTCCAGTTATTGAAGTAAATCAGTTATCCTTAAGAAGACGGCGACCAAAGCAAATATTTTCTTCGGTAGCACTGAGCTTAAGCGACGTTAGAGATTCAAAAATTCAAAACACTTTATAACCCGGTGCGCAACGCAGGAGGGTAGTTTTTGCTCTGACAGTTATACTGACTAATAAAGTGGTGGTATGAAGAGTTTCCTTTAAGCAATTCTACCTTTAACCCCTCTCCATTTATATCACGATTTATATTTCAACCATCCTTGTAAAATTATTGAGATGTTAGCAAATCTCAGTACTTGCTGACATCGACTCTTATTCTCCAAATCAACTTACAGTACTCCATCTAATTGTTATTCTGTAGACTTTTCATGAATTCTGCAAAAGATTGTTCTGCTTACTTACTTACTTACTTACTTTTTCTTCCTCCATTTACCTCACGGTGTTGGGGTATCGAACCATTTTCTGTATTTCCTTCTGTCTCCAGCTAGGATTTTCAATTGTTGTCTTTTCATTTCTTCTAGCTATACCTTTGATATTCTATTTGTATCCTATCGCAGGTCTTTCTTTTTGACCTTGACCTTTATCTCTCATTTTCAAATACCTTCTCTGGATATATGCCGTTTTCCATGAACATACAATTGTAGTTGATTTCTTTCTTTTATTGTTCTTTTAAGTTTTTTGTCTTCCCACTATCCGTCTTAAATATTTTATTTTAGCTGCCGTAAATTTGGATCTATGTTTGTTTGCGTTATTCTTTATGACATAATTTGTGTAAAAACGTCCGATGTTTTTGTTTTAGCATAAAGTTCTTATGCTGTGATTAGCTAGAGAACGCCAATGTTCCACAAATATCTTCCGCGATTCTACTGACACATTTTCACACTTTGGAAACATTTAAGTATATAATTGTAGTTCAAATTCGCTAATAGTACATTTAATTTTTACTTCTAGCTCAGAATTTATTTATAATTTGTTGAATTTATAAACCCTTAGAGAAACAAGTTGCGCAGTATCCTATTGCACCATCTTGGTGGCGAGTTCCTGTTAACTTCACCCGATCAGGAAAATTTTCTCAAAGCAGCTGAACCATTTTACGTGCACTGTGACATGTTGCGCTGTTCTGTGGTAGAACCACGTGTTTCCTAGATCCATGCTGTCTAATTTAGACTTAAGGAACGTCGGTCCTGTTTTCGAAGAACTCTATCACCACAAAAATCACACCACACTTTTATTTTCGAATCATTAAAACTTTCTGTGGCCCCAATTTGATAATTTTGTTTATTCGCGAATCCATTAAGTTATCAGTATGCTTCATCTCAATATTTTTTATAAGTTGTCTTAACTTTACTGCGACTTGTTGGGAGAACAGCTGGTACGAGGATGGAGAAATGATTATAATAATTAAGCTGGTCTCCCAAACAGCGTTCTATGACGACTAAACACAGTAAAAGTAGATGAGAGATGGATAGTTTTAGTTGGGCCAATTTAATGGTGTCAAAATGGCGCTAAATTTAAACCGGGAGTTTTTATAGGGATATTCTTTAAAAAAAGAGTAGATGAATATATACATACAAAGTAAATGCATGTGTTCCATAATATATGGCAATACTGTTCTGACCTGTAAGGTCAGGTGGTCGTTTGATAATAGTGGAGAAAAAAAGGGTAGACGCGTTATGTTTTTACATCCGAGTTGAAAGAACATATTCTACAAGAATCGTCGCGGGCTACTACTATTATAAGATTTCTGGTGTCAATTCGTTTCACAGATGAAGCAATTCTTTTCAGGGGTGCTATTATCGATCTATACAACGATCATTGGGGTATAGGTAGAATCCCCATTAGCAACTTCAATCTTTGGATTGGCATATTTGATTCTTGTGGAAAGTTTCAATAGTCCAACATATTTGTAATGCTAAGGGATGCTCTACTTGCTCTTATTGCTTGAAGATGTGCCACTGATAGTACGGCAGGTCATCTGTCTGATGTACGATGGAACACCAGGTCAGTATTTCAATAACAATTTTTCCGATGTATAACTCTCCTGGTCATTAGACTTAAACTCATCAGACCTTTACTTGTGGAGTCGCTTGGAAAGCGTTGTTTCGAATACAGCTCAAAAGATTTGAATAGGTAGTAGGGGCTACTTTAAGAGCCCACTCTAAGGTTACTTGGACATATGTTTATTTGAACATTTTTATTTCTTTTGCTATTAGCAATCACCTCATAGACCTTGTTTTTATAATACTCGTCACTTTGTATACTACTTGCAACAATGGAAATAAGAGATGCGAACTGGAAATGTATAGGAAAAGAAAACATTGAGATATATTTCTCTATAGATCTTAATTTAAGGGCAATACTGTAGAATATTTTTTGGTCACCTAGAGGCACATAAAAATAATTAGAAGGGTTGGCCGCCCAGAGAGCATTTAAAAAGCGCAAGTTAATTGAAAAACCTATTGAAAGCCCAACTTGTTATATGGATAATTTTCATAATTTTTCGCTTTAAACATTTTGTATTTTAATAGAGCACCCTGTATATAGCATTCTTTTACCATTAAAACGCGTCACTTCGGCCAATTTGCTCTTGCAAGCTGCGGGGCTGCGATTGCAGAGGAAACAATCAGTTTCATTAACTTAATGTCAAACCAGTTATATTTATCGGCTGCGTTACGCTTTACACAGTTACAGCATTGTTCCTTACAGTGCTGGGATGCAAGAGCGCCTGAAATTAAACACCGCTTTACGCTTAATTTATTGTAGGTTCCGGTAAGAATCATTAACGATACACAAACCTATTGTTTTATGTTCTATTGTGCTTAATTTTAATGTTGCAGCAACTGCGTCGTGTGCTTGTTGTTCGCGCAGCGGCCTGCTAATTGTGATTGCGTGCTTGCCTCACTGCGTTAATTGGAAGCGCTGCGAACTGTAATAAATATAATCAGTAAATTAATTGGTTATTTTTTTGTACTACAAGAAATGATTTATCAGCAGGTACAGATCTACTTTTAAATAATGGTGCTTTAATTGTTTTAATGTGTTCTAGACCTTTTGGGGTTTCTTTTTTCTAACAAAATGCGCCCCTAAAATATTACATAGTTTGATTTTTGTAATTGTTACTATCGTGCATGTTATTGGCTATTGGGAAACCCTGCCGAGCGTATGCTCCACCTCTCCAGCTCTATTCCACGTAGACTCCGCCCATTTCGGTTGGCTAACAAATCTTCACGGTTGTGGGACGTATTTATTCTTTTAAAATTGTTTATATATAAATATGTGCTCATCTGCTTTTTGATTTTCACTTTTTTGAAATAGTTCTTAATGTTATTTTTCTCTCTCGAAGTGATTACATGTAAATCTGTCGCGTTTGGTTTTGTTGCTATGTCGCATAATTATTACAGTTATTATAAGGTAATTAGGATTAGTTTGATCTATTCTGGAGCATAATTAACGAACTTGTGGGAATGAAAATTATAGTCAGAAGGGTTTTTATTCCATTTCCTTTCAGTTTTTTACTTTTTAATTTTTTTTTATTATCATTGTTGTGGTATCGCGTACGTACAATGAAACGCTGAATCATTTGGTACTAACTATATTCATCGGGTTACTGCACAGAAAACTACTTAAATGCTAAGGTTGGAACGTAGTTAGTAGTGGCAGTTTTTAAGTCCTCATGGTTTAATACTTCTATACTTTACCCTCGCTTTCCGCAAGGTAAAGGGCTTAGTCGGTCGGCATCAATTTCTCCGGAATGGATATATCAGTGGGTTGTTTGCCCACATTAAATGTGTTGAGAGTAAGAGCACGTATGTGCCGCCATAGTCTATTTTAACAAGTTGGCATGTACTATGGCGATACATTGTGGTACATAATTTAGGAAAAGCAATTAAGGATAGTTACACCGAATTATGTATTACTCTATATACGTACGAGTTTTATTTTAACTGATTTTTCAGCCATAGATAAGTCCATATTCTTGACATCTTACATGGATGTGTATGCATTAGTAAGATTAGTATTGGTTTTATGGTTTTTGGGAAAATGTAAGGCTTAACTGCCAATGTTTCTTACTGTTATTCAAGATTTTAAAACAGAAAAAAATTAAGGGGTTCTATAATAGCTCATATATTTCCGCTTAAATGGTTATGCCTAAAGTTCTTTACTTCATTATGATTTTACTTCAAATTTTCAGGTAATTTCAAGAAACTTTAGACTAGTAGCACTATCTTGCAACTTGTGATTTGTATTGTATATGCCGCGTAATAGCAATTTTTGGACACTATGTCGTATGTCTAAAAATATGGGTGAATGGCATCAGAAATCAAACACAAGAGAAGATACAGGCTGAATTGACTTTCAAGTTAATAGCCATTCTTCACAACGCCCATAAAGCTTCTGAAAACTGTCAGCAAGAGCATCCAGGAATCGATTGCAGAATCACTAGCATACGCTCTTTCATGACCTTGGATTCAGACCCCCCCCCCCAGAGGATTTTTTCAATTTTGCTTTCGTCTACCCACCCTTTTGATAATATCCAATTTATTCGCTTTAATCCTAGTAGGGTCAGTTGCCGATCTTGCGTCGGTATTTGTCAGTTATGTCTGGGATACTGCTTGTTAATAGACGACCTGAGCTTGTCTCATCTTCAGTCGTTTGAACTAGCTGTAAACACATTTTTTGCTAGCAGCGTCCGTCCCGTATTGTTGCGCTAATATTTCGTGCGTACCAATCGCCGTTTCCTAAATTTGCAACAGAATTTACCCGCTCTATTACACTGTGATCTTCTTACACCGACATGTTTAAGTGCCGCCAGCGGGTTTACTCTGATAGTCACGTGTACTCTACGCTAAATACCGTCCTTCGAAGTGTATTGAAGAGTTATAAGAATGCATGCATACCTGGCCCATATCACCATTGAGATATAAGATCATCCATCAATTTTTCTAGATACGCCTCATATACGCAAACTACACCCAGAACACGGGCCTAATTAGTGTTGTATTTAAGTTAGGGTAATCCAACATGGGTTAGAGCAGTACTGACCTGATTTGAAGCATAAAGACCAATTTTATTTTACTTATAAAATTCAACAACATGCAACGATCTACATATTTCTAACGCTGTCGTTTTTGTAGTGTTTCTATTGTTATTACCTTTTTTCGAACAATTGCTTAGATATTTTTGAGATAAAAGTGTAAAAGTTTTGGATCACTATTTTTGTAAACTTATATGTGTAATTACCACTGCTACACGTACACTCTACTCCTTCGTGTGTATTCGTTTATCTAAAAAGCTTTTGACGCCTTTATTTATTTTTTATTTAAAAGATTGTGCGAGGTCTTTTTGTTACATCGCATCGACTAGTCCAATTGGTAATAATCTCTCACCAGAAAAAGTTTGTTAGCTCTTCAAAAATCTGAAACAAGGTTCTAGTGCTTTAAATTTGACGTTCTACTACCAGTTTAGCTGTATAGCTTCGTTCTGTCAGAATAAAACTATTAAATACATTAAGAAGATAAATTAGTGCTCAATAGCATTTACATGGGTTTATACCACGTTGTATGTCGTAAAATATAACAGATGTTTTGGGAGTACCAACATTTTGCGTAAAGCTAAAGGAAACATTTACCGTGATGTTAAAACTAAAAAGGATAATTACCTATTTTGTACACAAGATTATAATTAGTTTATTCTAGTCAAACATGGCTGAGTATCAACTGAAGACAACCCGAGAGGTGTTGTGCCAGGACGTCGTCTGCAGACAGTAACATTGAAAAGTGTGTTAAATTAGGCGAGGATGTGACATGTAATGTTAGTGGCGTAATTGGACGTAATTATTTGAACTAACCTAAGGTCTGCTTTTGCTTTTTTATCAACCAATCGAAGACTAAAAATATACAATACGTTTAGAACACCATCATAACTTTACTTGCCCGATTTGGTTCCTTGGTACTATTTTTTGTTCCCGAAACTAAAAATTCGCTGAAGGGGTAGTTTACAAGGACATTTTTGAGTTGAACACACGTTGATTCTAGCACTAAACGAGATATCAAAACAGGACCTAGCAAGGTCTTTTGAAGTGCTCGTAATTCGTTCTGAACGTTGAATTGGAGCATAGAGAACTTATTTAGAATAAATAAAAAAATATAAAAATGCTTACAACAATAGTTTGGTTTCTCTTTAGGCAATTAGTTTATCCTTTTCAAATATGATTACAATATAAAACACCACAAGAGAAATATTAGACTTTTTTTTATCTGTTTACACATTTGACATAAATTCTTCATTTATACGAAATTGGAAAAAGAAAGAACAAACATTCTTGCCAAATTCTTCTATCTATTAGAAACTGTATTTTCAAAAATATACATTTGAGATTGACTTGTATCCAAAAAAGATTAATGTATATGTAGAAAACACAAGACACGGTTGGTTTCAAAATTCTTGCTCAAAAGCTATCAGCTTGTATATGCTGATCGGAAAGAATATATTTAAAAAAATACAAAAGCCTTTATATTAAAGTTTGAGTGAATAAGTGATTCTTTAAAGACGTGGGAAAGATAACATAAAAGATGATAGCTCTAGGAGTGGTTCAATTTGTAGCCTTACTACGTGAAATGTAGTATTGTTTTTATTTTGTATGTTAATACATGGATAACCAAATTTAAACCATGCTTTTATTAAAATTATTTACTAAAATGGGATACATTAAGGTGCCAAAGCAACATAGACATCAAGTGAAAATTGGTCGTAACAAAAAACCCTTTGCCAACGGTGACAGTAAATTTAAAGAGATAAACGATCAGTATTACCAAGACCTGGCTTTTCAGGATCCTCGTAACGAGCAAAAGGAGCAGTGGTAGAACAAGCTGTTGAGGATCCTAGAGTAACAGTAGCTGAAGCGGTAGAGTAGCACAATTTAACGTTATTTGGATAGTGTCGGATTGCAAAAACCTGTCGCCAGGAAGAAACCCTTGCTGATACCCCCCCCCCCCCTCAGACAGAATTTTGGGAAAGCCGACGTAACCAACTTAGTGATACTAAATTTGCGTACAAAGACGTTCGTAAAATGAATTGGATGATAAATTCCTTCATAAGACTGTAAAATATGAGAGGGTATGAGGTGCCATTTGGTAGGTTGGCAGATTAGGTTTAATTTTGTGTAATAGAATCGCAAATACATCAAATACTTCTCTTCTATAGTTACATCCCCATTAAGAAATGTCATGCTTTTATAGGAGACTTTCCTTGTCATTTTCGAACGGACAACTTTTATAAAAAGACATTGTATGGTTCTGGGGCCATTTACTTGATTGTTATTTTTAATCTGCTGCTTTGTTAAATCAATCTTAACAGATGATAAATCAATTTACTTTCTCCACCTTTCCTTGATTTCTTCTTGTCTTTAATATATAGGCTATGGTTAGAGCTTTTTTGCTTTCTTGATTTCTCTATAAAAGTTTTTAATTTTTTTTTCTCTTACACTGTGATTCTACTTCAGTCACTCCTTGTTGGTTTCTGTATTCTTTCCCTATTTTCGCATTTAGGTCTCCTATTATCATACTGATGTTGTGCTTATGTATTTTGCTATTTTTCGTTTCCACCCTTTCATAAAATTCATCTTTCGTACCTTCAGCTTTCTCTTCTATTTTTATTAATTCTATACGGCAAAGTTTGTTCGAAACTGGCTCGAATGTTACAATGGTCTTGTTTCTCCTCTGCTTGTCAACAGTACATAATTCCTTAACTGTATTGTTTTGTTTTCTCTTATATGCATTTTTTATAACTTTTTGCCCCTTATTCTGTTTTTGCCGCCCCTTCTTAGTACACTCCTTGTCAGGAATTGGAGATTTTCTTTTTCCTTGTATCTTTTTGGAATAATCTCCACCAACCCGTATTTCTGACCATTTCAATTATTTTGTATTTCTTAGAAACTGCATTCGCGTGATTTCTTTTTTTTTTAGTCTACCAAGATTGGTCTGTTTCTTCCCTCTCTGTATTTGCCTAGTCTTCTTATTTCTAAGTCTCCATCCAAACTTGTTTCTATTTATTGCAATGCATATTACAAGATGTAATTTTCTTTTTGTTTTGTTTTCACTTTTATTCTCTTCATCCCCGATTCCTTTAACTACTATATTTTGGCTTCTGGTTTCTCTTTTACTTTTTCTGTTAGTTTGCTGTTTTTTGTCTTCTGTCTTTATCTCTTCCATCTATTTTACCAAGTCATTAACTTTCCGCTCATTTACCCGTCGAAGGTTTCGCCTTCTATCGATCTTTAGCGGTGTTTTCTATCTATACGTTTCCTTTAATTCATTTCTTTTGTCCCGCCCCCAAGGTTTTGTTGTTAACTTATTGTTTCTTTTGTTAGCAAGTAACTCACTTCTGCTATTTATATTTCCGTCACTTTGGTCGAGGTTTGTTTTTCTGTCGATCCTTTACTTTATCTTTACGCCTGAATTCTTATCTTAGTTTTCTTTTATGAGAGTCTTAGATCTCCGCTGTACTGTTAGATTTACAAATTTAATGCAGGAAAAAAACAATCACACTCACCTTGAACTTTACACTTTTCGAGATATAGACTAATAAGATCAATAATGGGCTGAAGGATTCTTGTTGCAAGAGAATCAGGACTGGTTGCACTTTAGTTAAGGTTACGTGTTGTAGAATTTGGGGTGTTCATGTTATTTGTTAGAGCTTACGAGTATGTAGGTTGGAGGTAATTTCCCTCCTCAGTATGTCGTTGGGATTAGTAGATCTGGAAAGGATATTCATTTATTTTGTTTTTAATATATGGGCAGCTTCTATATTTAGCGGTGTGTTTAACTCAACAGTTTACGAACTGTGGTTTATCTGTTAACTTTTGTACATGAGTAGTGATGACCTTCAGTGCATTTAACACATCTTGAGGGTAAACGACAGTAATTTTAAATATGACCCATATCTTGACAGTTAGTGCAGTTGGAGGTATCTTTGTTTCTTCTTTGCGGTTTTATTGCTACGACGCAGTAGAGTAATATATCCAAGTTGAATATATTTTTGTATCGTTTAATAATATTGTGACTTTCAATGATGAATATTTTAAGTTTGTTAATGCTGTCTTAATTTCATCTTTTGCGATAGATATTGGTATATTACGAATTAGTGTTTTGATATTAGAGTTGTTGGGGTTACTATATGTGTAGTAGCGTACCTTTGTTCGTCATAATATTTAGTTAGGTTTTTGTAGTCATCAACAGTACTTAGGTTAATTCTAAGTTGATACAGTTAATGTCTTTGATTATTTTTTAATAGTACGTTCCACTTGGGAGGAATATCGGGAATCTTAGTTTTTTCATCTATTTTTTGTTTTGCGATTGTGATTGAGTTTCTTGGTGTACTATAGGGCGTAATCTATATTTTGGGCTCTTAGTGAATTTATATCAAAGGCATATCGTTTATTAATATCCGATTCTGGTGTCTAGGTCAATGGCCGTTTATTAGAGTTCATGTATTATTGGATGAGTCTTGGAAATCCATTGTTGTGCTGGTAGTAGATTACCGTAGGAAGGCGGTAGCTTCTGTTATATTTTAGTTTAGAGTAGATAGATATTTCGTGAGGAATGTGAAATTTATATTACTTAGCAGTCAGGTCAGCCGGACGTGTCCCTGCCACAATCTCTCAACTTCACTTAATTATATTTATAATTGTTTATAAGTTTTAACACAGGTAAAATATAAATATTTTAAATTAATAGCACACTGCTAGTTTAGCAGTAAAATCTATTTACTTTCGATCGCTATCTCCTGGGATTAATCATCTTACTATTACGCGAAACAACTCAAGTCAATAATCACTAACTGACAATCTCCTTTTTTTCTATAAGACCTCGTCCAATCAAACTTCGTACTGGAGAATTGAGCTTAAGTGTTTTTTTACGGTTAACTTGCGGCTTTTAATTGAGTTAAGCTTGCTAAAAAGGTTGACGGTTGAAGGTTCTCTCAGATTAGGCTGGAAAGATTTAGAACTGTCCCGGTAAATTAGCGGAGCTTAATTAAGATAACGCCGAGATACAGGCGGAATTAGCGGCCATTTGCATATAGCCTAGGCTGTGTTATCTTTGCAATTAAGAAGGAAAGGAGAAGGTTGTGCTCGACTGTCCTCGACTAGGACGCCACATCCGCCGGCGGGTGCTTGCGTGCGTGGATGCGCCCCCGGCGGCTCCTTCCTGTCCGCCTCATTCATAATTTTCGAAAATTACGGGCCGCGTAATGAGCGCGCGCGCACGTCTTCCGGGCCGCGCTGACCTGTGACCGGGTCATGCGCGACCGTCACGCCCGCCAGCCACGCGCCGCTTCATTTGCAATTATAATCCCTAATTGCAATTAATGCCCTTAATTGGACGGCACGCGCGCCGCGCTCGCGCGGCGTATTTATTTTAAATTGAAATTAAGGCGGCAATTAAATCGGGCGATTGTTGCGGCCCGCGCTCTCTAATAACCTCGTGTGCGGTTATTGTTGCCGAGATTAATTGCGCGCGATACGATCTGGGGCCTTCGCCGCCGCCGGCTGCCGACCGCCGCCTTCCTGCTGCAGCGCAGCTACTTTCGGCGTCCGGCAATTAATCGGCGCTACGCTTAATTGGCGCCGCGGCCGAACTTATAAAATCGAGCGCGCGATTTACGGCGGAATGCGTAATGGATGTGCTGTTACCCGCTGCCGTTTGATATTTGCGCGAACGCAAATCGATCGCTATATAGAGCGCTGTGTAGATCGCGTAATAAATTAAATTTCAATTACTCGGAACGACATGCTTTACGGCGTGCTGTAAACTAAAGCCTGCCATTGTCCTCAAGATTAATTAAACGTCGTCACTAATTACCGACACGAAACTGTTCTAGTTGTTTTCCGGGGATGAATACTAGGTCATTCGATAGGTAATTGAACCACAATGGCCTTGGTATGCAAGATATCCAAGAGAAGAGTACAATATTGCTATAGAATAGTAGAAACTTAAATAATAATAATAACCCTACAGAGTCACGTTTATTCTCTTAAGTAAATTAGGAAGGTTATGAGTCACCTTTGGAAGTAATCAGTCTAACCTACAGTCAGTTAAGTAAAAATTATTTAAAAACATTTTCAAATACATGGGTACGTTGTACTCCATCAGAATAATGATGATTATTGTATCAATAATGAGTTCAATCACCATCGACGTCGAGGCATGCTTTCGACCAAATTGATGGCGTATTCATCCGGCAAGGACTTTTAATGCGATGAAATTCTCGTGTTAACTACTTCCACAAAGCTTGTGCTTGCTGTATGCCCACACATTCTCAATCGATTTTGCATTGGACGACTGCGACGGCCAATCAAATGTAACAATGCCAGACTGCTCTTTCCTCTCGATGCAAAGCTTACTGCGGTGTTTGGGATCCAGTCCTCATTTTTCTTGATCAACCAATGTTCGGCAGTCGGTAACAAATATGTCTTATAAATCTCAAGCATTTCGGAACATTTAAGTTGTACGTAAACAGATGCAACGTTCCGAAACACAATTTTGAGAAGTAGCCCCAAAGATGCACTTTTATTGGGTGTTTAACGGTCCGCTGTGCTAACCTATTAGTTGAGGTTGGCCAGGCTCGTGGCATGATAACACACCTCCAAACATAAACTTCGTCCGTAAAAATTACATTGCTCCAATCTCTGTTGATATTGTCCTTTGCTGAAGCGAGTCGCTTTGTTGTATGATTTTCATCTAACAAAGGTTTCTTCACTGAACTGCGGCATTTAATATTATGTGCACGAAGACGGGTTGGGATAGCTAAGTACGATATATCTACACATTTAAATCTTGCCGCAATGTTAAGCACGGGTGCCGCAAAAACAACTTTACGATTTGTTCTTCATCTTTCCGGCAAGTTATCGACCGTTTTTGTCTCCTTATATCGTCACATGCACTTGCTGACGAATGTTTTTGACTTATTCTTGTACTTAGCAGACGTTGCATGATACATTAGCGGACATTTCAGGTGGGAACAGAGGAATACAACTCTAGCAAGAATTTAATGCCAACTGAATCTTTTGTGAAGAAGAATCGAGGACAATGGTTCCCCCTGTTGACTTACGAAAGAATTAAGGCGATACCTTTTACCAACTGCTAATTAGGGCGAACACGCTCTTACTCAACGGACTGAATTATGCTCGTGTACGATGAATCTCCTACTTATTCATGGATTGGAAAACAACTTCCTACTTACTGTCTCATACAGATTTTGTCCTCATGTTAGCAAATATGGAGTGGACGACATGTTCAATCCTCACAGATTAGAACTTTACTTTTCGCGGTGTTGCAGCTAGGATGTAGCTTCTCTGACAGTCTCCATCGATGAAAGCTCTAACAGTTTTTACTTCATCCACATTTACTAGCTTTACTAAAACATTTTGTAGAGCAATGCCATTGCTACATTCTAGCTTGGTGTTGCTCCGAGTAGTACGTATTTCTTGAATTTCAACTCGTGCACGCTTATTAGTGAATCAGGTGGTGTTATTTTTCTTGTCGTCTATTCTTTTCTGATCTCTGCAGAGCAGTGTAGAATGTTAGAGCGACAGTAGCGAAAACAAAATTCCTTCGTCCGTAGTATCTTGATTTTCTTCTCATAAGGCATTGCTTTGGCCCGAAAACATTTGCGACTCTCATGCCCCCACTTTATCACACAATTTGATCGTTGAGAATGGTAAAATGAAGATAAAGTAGGTAGAAGCTTCTTGTTAGCGTCGTAAGTGTTAGGCTTCTTATCTTTTTGTTCAGCTGGAAGGGAAAGCTTAACCTGTATGCTATCCTAAATAAAGCTTTTGTAATCTCGATCTTCTGTTGAATTTCTTTGTTTTAGGCGGGTCGTCGTTGCTACCGTCATGAGTAGACAAAGGACTTTCAGAAACCACTAAATTGGGCAACTTAAAGCACTTCCCTCAACTTCACGTAGTTCCCGATGGATGATAATTCATAAGCGCTCATTCCAGGTTTTAGCAGTTGGCGTAGATAAATATATTTCTTAGTTCCGCTCATCTGTACATCCGTGCCAATATTCTGGAATTGAACCCAGAATCCTAATCAATCAATTCTTTCCAATACCTTGACATTTGTATAGTTGGGAGCTTAAAATTTCTTGAGTTCAGCGCCACCAGTTTCTTCTGCAGACTTTCAGCATAGTTGAACAATTTCGTACTTCACCTTATATTCTTCATCTCGTCAAATTTTTTATTCTCGTCACTAGTTAAAATGCTATCATTTCTCATGTGTTCCATCATATTTAAATCTTTCGTTGAATACTTTCATACACATCACAGGATAATTTAAATTTGACTTCTGTCAACAACGATTCCAAAAAATTCTTAGAGTAACCGCCATAGGGACCTTCTTGTTCGTTTTACGGCTTCCATGATGACCTTTCACCACTAATATCACGTCGAGTCACCTTTTATGTTAAAAATACAACTATGTTAATTGCAAAACTCAATTTTCTATGTTTTGGTGAAAGGCCGGAAGAATAATATGTCAATTAGCTTGACATACACAGAATTCGATCGTTTTTAGGTAAAAATGAGAAATTTTTTGCTTTTATTTTGAGTGATGATAGGTTTAATTGTTTTCACTTCAGTAATTGAATAGGTCACCCAGGCATCCGAGCCCAAGGATTGAACTCGGGCACCATAGAAATTCGCTAAGCATTTCTTTTCATTTCGCAGTTGCTATATATATAGGGTCCAACAGAGTGATTTCCCATTTTTGAATAGACTGCCGCGCGCAATGTATTTACAATGTACATTCTTGAGTAGCACAAGGCATGCCATTTTAGTGCCCATCATGGAGTGAAGTGGTGAATACTGTGATGCAGTGGCTATTTTGTGGAAATTTTGGAATAGGTCGTCACGGAAAAGTTCCTACCAAGAAAACCGTAATGTCGTGGGTATATAATTTTCAACCGAGTGATTCAGCATTAAAACCAAAATCACCTGGTAGACTTCGTAGCACAACAGTGAGGCAGGCTGTTGTCACATCGCCACAACGTTCCACCGCTAAACATGCTCTCTCGCTTTAAGAACATCTGACCGGAGCGTGTGAAAAATTTTATAGATCTTATGTTCCACCCATCAAATAAATAGTCCTTCTAGTTTTAAAGTAAAACTAGCAGCGTGGAAGAAGTTCAAAAGCAAAATTGAATGCCAGTTACGACATTAAGTATAGACTAAGCAGTTCAATTAGTTGATGGTATTTGAGAAGGGGAGAAAGTGACCAGAAAACGCAGTCCATGCCTGGAGTTAACCAGCCTGGAATCGTGAACTTGAGGTCAAAATCGTCCGTTAGTGAGCAAGTTATCATTCCAGGGAAACAAGGTCTAGCAAAGTATTACAAAGATTAAAGCAACTAGAACTTAAAAAAAGAACAATGGGGAACACAAAGAAAAGAACAAGCAATCAAATGTCCTCAATAACTCATCAAGTGGTCTAAACATGAAAAATGGACAATAAACCAAACTAAAATGGTTTTGGGAATGAAACAAATAGATAGACATTTACTTAGGGTCAAATTGGTGAGTGATCCAGTTCGCAACGTTGCCATACCAATAGCTCACGGCCATTCTTATGAAAAATTCTCTCAGTAAGTTTACTTACGTTTTGTGAAATCTTTGAAAAGGAAAATGTGATCTGGTTGCAGCGATGCCTAAAGGGGAAAGTAAAGGAATCAGTTTCCTCAATTTTCACTTCAGCTAACAATCTTATCACGATTATGAAAGTCCTAAAAATGCGTTTGGACGCCCAGAAATGATTATCAAAATGATAAAGAAAGTAAAAAATGTTGCACGGCCAACGAAGGTAGATTTCTGATTCATTGCCATAAACAATCTGTGTGCAACGGCGGAGTCACTCGGACTTCTTCTGTACATGAAGACTCTCACTGTAGTGGACGAATTTAGGAAGAAATTACTATATCATCTGCAACTTGTGTGTAGTACCGTGATAACCGCAAGGTCATTCTGGAGCGCAAATGCCAGTTTGGTTGCAAGGAGAGCCATTTCTGAGGAAAATTTAAGACTGTGAAAGTTTGGCGATCGTTGAGAATATATGAAGTTTTGTCCCAAGCTGACTGTAGCATTTGTCAAGAAAAGTGATCGGGGGTGGTTCCTTCCTTATTTTGGATGAAGAAATTCAAACAAATCGGAGAAACTGCGGAAGGTTCGACCTAGATTTAAAAACCGGACTTAATGTACCCTCTATTCGACCTCCTACTGAAATTGCGCCAGAGCAAAGTGATTTTTTGTCGAGACATCAGGGACATGTTCATTATGGTGAAGATCAGATCTGATGGTGAAGTATTTGCATTACGTTTTTTGTGGAGGGGGAAAGACCAGAGTCGACCTCCAGATGTGTATTAGGTGGATGTGAAGGTGTTTGAATAAAAATGAGAATGCTACAGAATTTGAAGAAAAATTTCCTAAAGCCGAGGATACAATCGTTAACCCCTATTATGTTGACGACTATTTGGATGTCCAAAGAAGCCATTAAAAGCATTATAGAAGTCCGTGGAATTTATAGAAGACGAGGATTTGAGACCAGAGTTTGGCTGAGTAACGTCGAAGCTGTGTTGAAGGTTGTCACACTAGGAGACTCAACGGTTGATCTTACCAAGGACCTGAAAGAAGATAAGTTGGAACGAGTTTTTGAACTTTATTGGGATTCGAGAAGGGATGTGTTCGAGTTTAAACTGAAAATTATTGTAGGAGAGAACGTTTCAAGGAAACGGGAACTTCTGAAGCTTATTATGAATTTGCTTGACCGTACGTGCAAGGATCCTCTTTCAGGGTGTATGAAGAGCTGCAACTCGTTGGAATGAAGACATGAAGACAGAATCGACGACGAAATAGCATCAGTTTTTGGAACAGGAGATGTGTAACACCTGCAATGTCAAATTACCATGAACTGCTACTGCATGTCATGTGTGACACCAGCCGGTAAGCATTTTGTGCGGTCGTGTTTCTTGGTGCCACTTGGAGGACAGGTGACATTAACTTCAACATTATAATGGCAAAGACTAGAGCAGCTTTTGTTAAAGCCGTGTCAATTCTATCACTAGAGATGGAAGCATTATTAATTGGAGCCAGAATATCTAAGTTTATTTGTGAAGAATTGAATATTCCAGTTCAAAGACAGGTATGTGCTGTGTTTGATTCGTGTGAAAGACCCACAATGATTCAAAATACACATTGCTCACTGTATTGGAGAAATTGTGACTTCCGCAGAGAAGTTAGAATGGCGATGAATTCCAACGAAGGAAAATGTGGTAGATGATGGTACACTAGACTTAACCTTAATTGATGTGGGGTAGCTCAAGGATCCTCACTTTTTATAGCAACCTCAAACTCAATGGCTAACAAAAACGGGCCAGCTATTTAAGGAATCAAACAAGAAGACCTGGAATTTAAGAAAGTTAGGTGTATGATAATTGTAGAACCTAGAGAATTTATTAAGGTAGAAGATTAAGATGACAAGCTGTTTTAAAGTGCATTAGTTTGTGGACGTGTGTTTCCAGTTAGTGAAATACCTAGTGTCACCATCTTTTGGATTTGATTATACTGGACAAGAACCATCCGTGCACACAGATACAGTATTATCACCGTGTACTTACACATCATGGAGTGGATCTGATCTTCAATGGGCTTAGACAACGTTACTGGAACAATGGAGGGAAATCAGATGTGAAGAAAGTTGAAAGAGAGAGTTTCCAGAGACACATGCTCGCCAACTATTTTTGGAAACGCTGGTTGGTAGAGGACCTGCCATCTCTGTCACTGAGATCAAAGTAGAACCAAGATACTCTGAATATCCAAGTTGGCAGATTGGTGTTTATGCCCAACGTTAATCAGCAGAGGAATCAGTGGACCAAAGGTGTGATTTAATCAGTGGTACGTGGTACTTCTACTGGAGTGCTATAAGGTGATAGTGATTTCGGCTAGCGAAATCACTTGAAGGAGTTTGTAGGAGAGAGAATTCTATGTATTACTATCATGTGTGTCTAATATGTAAGGTTGTTTGCTAAGAAAAAATTACTTGTTTATATAAACAAAACGTGCGTTTGGCTACCTATCATTAATTAAGTGAAAACGCAGTATAACACCTAACTGAGTATCGAATAGAAGTTTTTTAATGAATACCATTGACTATTGAGAAATTAAAGGATGCCATTTGCAACGCGATCGCAGAATTGGAAATGACCTTCAAGCAGTGCGTAACTTTAAGGTATTTTTATTTCTATTTTGAAAAGGGGAGATCGCTCTGTCGAAGAATAGTAAAAACAAAAACAGAACAGATAATTAATATAATAATATAAATAGAGAGCAGGTATAGGCACCAACTAAAAAAAGAGACCAAGCATAAGTAAGATAGAGACGGCTGCGATTGAAATATGGTTCTTACCTATAAATTAAATTACCGGCATCGGTTCGTGAAGAAAGAGAACGAACAAACAGTTGCGGCCGAATGCAGCAATGACGAGCATTAGGTCCTCATTTGAGTCATTAGTAGACAGGACATCAATTTTAAATTTGGGATTTGAAGACAAAAAACGTTAGTGCTGATACAATAGAATACATGCAAAGTAAACATGGAGTGTATGGAGTAAAACCTAAAGTATTGATAGAGCATGCATGAATGTATTTCAAATTCAAATTAAATAGAGAGAAAATATAGAATACAAGTGATATAGACATATACTAAGGGTAGATTTATGCATACTTAGACTTAGAGCAGACCAAGTTAATGAACGTTGGTCTAGAATTTAAGTAAGGATAAACATAAAGTAGACACGCAGTAAATACAGAATAAGTGACTGGTACAAAATAGATATAGAAAAGTAGAAGCCGATACAAAATCAACAAATAAATAAACTAAAAGCACATGAAAAATAAATATAGATAATGAACAAGATCAAATAGAAGAGACTACTACTAAGGTAGAAACAACACATATATTTATAGTAATTATAGAGCAGACGTATAATCTATATAGGCTGAGAGTATGTAGAACGAGTTTAAATGAAACGCAGATCAAACACGTAGTAGACGAGGTACAGTAGACATCAAATATATACAGAGTAGACCCAAACTACAGAATACAAAGAAAGTATGAGTGAAGTTAACGTAATATAATAAATATATACACGGATTAGATAATGTAGATTCATATATAGTATACATAACCATAAAGAAGACATAGTCACTTACTGAAGATAACAGACCAAGATCAAAACCAAACCGATACATAGATATAGATTTAAAATAAAAAAAAAACTAAGCAGAGTAAATCTAGACATGAAGTGGACTACATGCAAACTGGACATATACTTTTCCAATGTTTTGTAATTTGATTGTCTAAAAGACACCTCAATGTAAAATTTAAAGAAACATTTTAAGGATGTACTAAAAATTCTGAATCTCAGCTGGGAAGAAGGGCATTCGTCTATTTAGCAACGTGGTGGCCGCCGGCAGCAGCGACCGTGCATAACTGGTAGTGGTACCACTGTAAACCGCCTTCAAAGGCATCGCCTGCCCGCCTTGATTTATACATCGCCGATGCTGCACTTGTCCTTACTACCATTGTTACAGTTCGTTACGTATTGTATTATAGAGTGCCGCGTCCTTTTATCTGCCGTGGCGCGTTTGCCTCGCTGCCACCGCCGATGATGCCGCACGGATGAATAATGGGCGAATGCTAATTTCGGATTTGAATAGAGCTTCGCGGCGCGCTGCACCTCTCCGCGAATCGCCTTGATATTATATTTAGGAGCGATCCTGGAGGACGAGTTTGAGGGAACCTTCGCGCGCGCGACTGCCGCCGCAGTCATTTACCTTCAGGCTGCCCGGATGAGCTGAAAGGTTCGAGCAGCCTAGCCCATGCCTCGCAGTGACATTCAGCTGACCAGAAATTTAAAACAATGGGCCATTGGGAGGCGCTGTAAAATAAAGTTGTTTACGAAGACCAGAGGAGTGGCGTCGCCTCAAAAATGGGATGCAATACGCTATTGTTTCGATCTAGCAGCGCTTGAAGTGCGTTTTCTGTTTTAACCGAGCGGCTATTGTGTGTACTGTGGAAAGGCACGTTATGACCCATAAATAGTTTTGGAAGTTCCAGCACAATACAATGCAGCACAGATGCGTTTGGGTTACAAAGTTTACATTTGTTGCATTACCTTAGACCACTGATTGCCTTCGAAGTCCCTAATGATAATTTATTGAATGAATGCAGTTTTTTCTAACCAAACAAAAAAACTAGTTTTTTTAATTTTTAAGATCTAGGACACTTGGAGGCAAAAGTCATCAAAACTGAGGTTAAACTTACGAAACTGAAAGATTCACTGCAATAATTAAATCGCAATGAAGGAACCACTACAGCCAAACCAGACTAAAAAATAGTAAAAAAAAGTGGTTTGAAGTATATATAGTTGGAGGCTTTGCTCCTCATGGTAATCATGGTTAAGAAATTTTAACGTTCACAAGGACGAAACAAAACAGATAAAAATATTAAAGTTTGAGATTGTAGAACTTTTTGATCCTCAGTATTGACTGCAATCGAAAAATATTAGTAACAAGCTAAAAAATAGAAAACCCTCAAAAGATGTTGAAAAAAGTTGTAACCTAAGTGGGTACACTAAGACCACTCTTTCCTTTATAGTAATTGTGGTCGTAAAATTGTAAAATCTCGAGCAACAGGGTAGCCAACAGCATGACACAAAAAAAATTCTACTAGGTTATTACAATATTATAATTATCTTCTCCTTTTTCTCTTTTTTCTTTCTATAAGCTTTATTCATTACTCGTTGCATTCTTCTTACAAGAGTTTTTATTTTTTTCTATTCTCAACCATTTCTTTTGCTTTTTTTCGGAGTTAATTCTCCCTTCTTTATTTTTGCCACATTCGGATTGGCCGTTCTCTAAATTTACTTAAGAAATTGCATAAAAATCAAACAAAAACATAAAGTGGTAGAGAAATGTTGATTTTGGGGCTTCTAGAAGAAACGGAAAAGAACCTAGGGAGAGTAGCACGAGATCCAATCTGTGAAGTGGAATACAAAGTTCGTCGACACAAAAAATTAATTGGGTCATATAGTGAAGCAGTAAATACCAATGTCGGGCAAATGTCAATTGAGTTTGGTGTAAATCATGATATAATTATTGTCAATACATTTTACAAACATCAAATTAACCCCCTAGAGACTAAACAAGTAAAGGAAAAAATTTAATAATGGATTAAATATTGCTTAAAAATAATAAAAATGACAAAGCTAATAATATTACAGTAAAGGGGGACAACAATTGGGCAGTACTCTTTTTTTATTGATGATTAAAATGAAAAGAGTAACAACCCCACAAAAAAATACATAAAAATGTGTCAGAGAAAGAGAGAAAAAGCAGACCAACTGGTGCCATTACGATATTAAGAATGATGTAATAAATAAGAAGAAATTATAGAAATCGGAAGATGAAAAAATAATTTGAGAAATTCCTGGAAGTCTTATGACACAAGAAACAAAAAGATAGTAGAAGTTGAAAGACAGCTGAAAATGAGGAGGTTTACTTTAAAGACACAGATTAATGGGTGCTAAACATAAGGCAGGAATAAGACCACAAGTTTATCAAATAAAATTTTGAGATAATTATACGAGGATGGAGTAAATAAAGGAGAGATGACCAAGGCTTATAAAAAAAAGGAAAATCTTAAAGTTTCCCGAATTGGAGGAGAAGATCGAAGATATTTGATTACGTTGCCTCAATTATTTATATAAAATGGAAGAGAGCTAAAGAAAATTTGGACAGTCAAAACCTTTTCATAGAAAAAAAGCCACCAACTGTAACTCCAGGAATTAGACTTTGATAATTTTACAAAGGAGGCTTCTTCCACAAAAAGGAAAATATCAAATCATTAGCTTTACCTCCACTTGATTCAGCATAAGATAAAGAAACCAAAAGTTTCAAACAGAAGAAGTTTCAGCAATACTAATGTTAGTCAACTCTAATTAATATAAGGAAGCGATATGGTATGGTTTAAGATCTTTAGCATGAAGTACCTTCCAGTTGGTATGTGTAATAGTTTAGGTTTTTATTTTTTAATTTTATATATAGAAAAAGATATTAGATTTTAAGACAACAGGAATTTGCTTAATTATTTTTTTAATAAAAGCATCAAGCTGATACTCGAGGATTTTCTTGATGTATCTGGATTTTTTATTTTCTTTTTAGAACAAGGACTTATTTTTATCCTAAGTGTTTAAATAGTTGATTTTGCGAATGATTTATATTTAAAATCAGTAAATAGGGAAGCAACTCTATTGACAATTTTGTTGTTTTTAAGTCAATACGATATGATTTTAAGAAATAAATTTTGGTAAACCACAAACCGTACAAATGCCGTTTCTAAGGCGCTAACAAAAGGCTTCAGCCATACTTACATAATGGAGGAAGGGTTATATTAACTTAGTTACTAAATTTATCTGTTTCCAAAACAAATAACACAAACATTGTCCAACTGAATTGTCAGTTTAGGTTTGGACCAAAATCAAACTGTTTGTGGGTATTTACGGCATAGTTGTGTAGTTCAAACATGACTGATGCTCTTTCTCAAAACTATGGTTGTTGCTAGAACGCACAGAAAGGAAAGTAATGCAGTGGTGTAAGTGGTATGAGCAACGATAGATGGCATGGTTTCTTTGAGAGCAGTGACTTCTTTAGACATCTATACGAAGTTAGGAGCCATGTGTAAGAACGCAGCATAGTAGTAGAAATATATTTCGCTGAATATTGTTCAAAGGCGACAAGCTACGTGTTAACCAGCGTGTGTTCGATTTGATGATGGAAAAGTGGCGAATACACTGGTAGCTACAAAGTTTGCAGACCATCATTTATGAAGATTTGAAGGTCAATAAATTCTCCATACATTCGGGAGTCACTGAAGCACTCTACCGACATATTGAACAGGAAATGAAAATACTATACGTTGCTTCAACATGACAATGACGTGTCAGTGACCACACTGTTGCCACATTACAATCTCTTGAGTGTACCATGCTGGCAGTGAGTGCTAAGGAAATTTTCAACGACAAGCTTTGGTCGGCTGTATGCAAGCGGTGACGTGCCACACCCAAAAAATCGTTTGTAGAAACTTAATAATACATTGCAAATGCTAGGCATTAAGTTTAGTAGATATATGGGGCGAAACGCGTCAACTGCCCCAGCGCTACCGCAGACGTTCGTGCGAGCGCCCAACACGACGCTTTCATCTCGTCGTTTCGACCTTCAAACATTAATGAAAAAATGATTTTGTTAAAATATTATAAAATGGAATTTACAACGGTTTTTACTAAAATATTTTCGAAAAATCCGAAAAGAGTACAACGTATTCAAGATTATAAGGTTCTGGGGGTTATTGTAAGAAAATGCGTATCCATACCATCATAACCAAAATTACGTTCTTTATAGATATTTTAAAGTTAATATATCCCTCTTAAGAACCCCCGAATACAGAGATGAAGTGGTAAAACACCATTTTGTGTAACTCTGAATATGTGTCATATAGAAAAGTTAAGGTCACCATTTTTTTCTTCTTATAGGTTCTTTAAAAAATATTAAAAGACGTGCTCATTTGTAATCAAGAGTCTATACATTAATTTTGATATTTTTACCTTTAGTGGCTCTCGTGACTTGAGTGTCAGGTGAAAAACTCTTTTTTATTTATTTATATTGAAAAGTTTTATACCAATTTTAATACCTTTAATAGCTCTCTAGATATGAGTATTAAAAGTTTTCACTTTTTATTTTATTTAGGGATAGAATTAAAGGAAATGTTAAAATGCGTGTCTATATACCAACTTCAATACTTTTATTTTTAGCAGCCCTTATGATATAAGCATTGATTTTTTTTGTTTTTACCCTATTAGTTAGAATTTAGAAAAACACGTGTGTATTCTTAACCAAGAGTTAATACACCAATTTTGATTACATTATTTCTAGCAACTTTTGTGACATAGGTGATAGAAAACCTAACTCTATTTTTATCTTTTCTCTCCAAAAGTACAACTTAGAAACATATTAAGAAGACTTTTTATTTGTAATGCAGAGCTTATACAACTCAAGAACAAAATACTCAATTCTTTCATTTCCATCCCTCTTGGGTAGAATATAGAAAAAATGCTAAAACACATTTTCATTTATTTGTAATTGAAAGTCTGAACTAATTTTAATACCCCTGTTCTTGGTGGTTTCAAAGATACGCATGTCTTTTGAAAATCTAACGCCTCTTGGAAAAATAATAAATCACGTATTTCTTCATTTTGATGAAGAATTTGTACTAATTTCTGTGATTCTACTATAAATGGTTGTTATTTATAAAAGTATAATCATCTTTTTTATCATTTTAAAGATTGATATGTCCAATAATTAGGGGTTGAGTATTGACGAATCAGACAGAACGTGTTTTTTAATGTATATACAAAAAAATTTGAGACGATCTACTGTCTGAATCGTTTGCTTGTTCTCTTATGAGTTATGAGAACCTTCTTACATTCTTCCTATAACCTTGAATTCAATCAGTTTCTTCCTTGCTTTATTTTGGCTAATTCTCTTTTTATAACTTCGATCTCGCTTTTCTTTCTCTTTTCCCTCTCTGAATTTCTGTCTCCGATTGTCCGTTCTTCCCTTTTTGTCTCTATTTTTCATAATTTCTGTGTCATTCTTTCCTCCCCCCTTTTCTCTTTTTCATTTCTTTTTATTTTTCTTTGTAAGAATTTCCCACCATCACACAAAAGAATAATTTAATTCTAATACCTCGCTTTTCTCCTTTTGGAAGGTGTATTTAGCTTTGAAGAGTAGATTGAATATTAAAGCCAAAACAATAATTCAGATATGAATTCAAGGATGTCTCATGCCTCATGTTGATATTTTCAGTTTTCATACAATTGGGGAAGCTTTCATAACCTACGTTCACCTCAATTATATTAATAGTCGATCACCAGATACATATAGAAGGTACAATTAATTGATGCCTTGGGATTTTAGGTTGCAATATCTTACCTCCTTCGGGGGGGTTTTCATCTTCTTACCCTTGATGCAACCACCTTAACAATTCGTTTGTTTTGCATCCAATGATGTGCTTCCTACCTAGTGTCTGGATTCCAATACTGAATCCTCTTTTAGAGGAGGAATTACGAGAGCCTGAAAAAATTAGTTCTCTCTGTATTCCAAAGGAATTCAAATTTTAAAAATTAACGCTTGGGATCTTTTGGAAGCATAAATAAGAAATTTTAAGTTAAGTTCTTGAATTTTTTTTAATAATTTTGCTCTTTTCTAAAAACACGTTTCGTAAATTTTTATAAAGAATTTACATTTGCTGGGAGTTCGAATTGTTATACGCAATTTTCAATTACAATCGATAGGCAAATTATGCAAACCTGACGGCCGCTACTATTAAAGAGGTCGTATCGAAACTTCAATAGGTGTCTGTCGGTATTGTCCGACGATGTCTGCATGAATACAAATTGTTTGCCCGACCCAGTGCCTAGCCAAGAAACCGTTAATTAGTAACAAGGAGAAGTGATTGGTTTTTGTAACGCGCTGTCGCTTTTTCACCGTCGAAGACTAGAAATGTGTGCCTTAGACATAGAAATTTGCCTTATGCAAGATCAATCAATTTAGCGGGCAGTATCTGAGATACCCGTCAAGCTCCTGCTTGCAATACCAGCCACAAAAAGTCGAATATTAAATTTGGAGAAAAATTTGATGGTCTGGTGCTGACTTTGGTCTGGAATTGGTCCACTATTAAATCAAAGGCCTGAAATTTGGTTTTTATATTTTCCTTTTCACCCTATTATTGATCCCGTTTTCGTGAAGTTTTATATCGTATAAGCAACGTACCGACAAATTTTTATTTTTGTATTTAACGGTTTGGGCTGGGCGATATTAAGTTAATTATTTATATATTTTTATTTTATATATTAAGATATATGATCCCTCTAGATTTATTAGATGTGGTAGATATTTACTAAGTCAAAGTAACCACACAATCTATTCCTGGTATGGCACATGCTGTAAATAAGAGGTTATACATATGGTAACAACCTTATAATATTCAGAGAGTCTTCCATTGAAGATCTGTTGCTTTGAATCGCTTTAATTTGAACTCCATCTTCGTCCTCTAATAATGAGGTTACCAAAAAGTTGGTATGTGCTGGGAGTTTATCATGATGAGTCATAGTGAATTTTTTTAACTTCCTTATGTACTAACAGAATTTGTAAGTCACTATGAATAAGTGCGTTCGGCGTGTTGACTATAATACATTTTATTTTGAAGATTTCTAAATTTAGGTTACTGGCAGATTATGTTCTGATCGATTCTAATATTGTTTTATAGAGAAGCAGTTTACCTTAAGGTTATTTGAAATTATTTTTCTAACATCCAATAACTTTTAAATTTGAGTTCGAGTTGTTCATGTTTACTGAATATGTGCTTCTTCTATATCAATCGCTTATTTAGGTAAAGGCTAAGGTATTTAGTCTTATAAGTTTTGAGGCTTCCTTTTAGAGTAAATAAGGCGTGAACTAATTTATTTGTATTCACTTCAATTTTTGTAGGTGCCTGCAGATTCTCCGTAGTAGTAACAAGACTATAGTGCGATATTAAGACAGCAGTATCGTCTGTAGAAGTGATTGTGATAGTTGTTTAACATACTGGTAAATCTGCGGCATAAATTTGAATGTCAGCCCTAGCACACTGCCTTGTGGGACACCAGATGATATTGGAAACAAATTAATGTATGCTATTGATCAGAAAGGACATTAGCATTTTATAAAATTGATAAGGGAGTATGTATTTCATGTTGTAACAGTCCTTCATGCCACACTTCGTAGAAAACTTGCCGTATATCGAGGAACACCATTGAGGAATAAAGTTTGGTTTGCAAGTCTTTCGTTACTTGGTTAATAATTTGCTGCACTTGTTCGGTGGTTCTATGAATTTTAGGAAAACCAAACTGGTGATTGGGAATTGAGTTTATTTTGTCTAAAACCTGTTGCAGTCATTTCAACAAGAGTTTTTCGAAGACTTTGGATAAAAGAGGCAGTAGAGTTATGGGTTTGTACAATTTGAGTTGCACTGGATTTGTCCCAGGTTTAAACACAGCAGTGCACAGCGAGCAAAATCATGTCCTCTTTTTAGGCTATTGTAAATAATTTCATGGCAATTGGAAGTATTTAGGTCAATAACTAAGTACGAACTACACTTGAGAGCAAAACAGTCGACTCATTAGCTGCACGCGCATTTTTGTTTCCTGTTTCATTTTAAGCAAAATGAAAATAAAAATATTAAAGTGCAAGGAGTATCTTTATTATTGAGCCTTAAAAACTGTTGCTATTGCATCAATCGGATAACGCATTCAAAAAAATGTGCATCACGAACGGAGTTTTACGAATCTTGTTAATTGTAACGCACGTCCGCGACTATTATGATTTGCCAGAGTATGTTTGCAATCCGATAATTCATCTTAGTCACTTATCCGAAGTTGGCGTAACTAAGCGACGTAAGTGTTTGAGTGATTTGCCAAAAAAAGGATATCACAGCCACCGAAGCAGTCCATGCAGTTGCCTTGTTGAGAAAGGGCCTCAGTTAGAGGGCCGTGGCAAATCGACTAAATCTGAGTCAATCAGCTGTGTCGAGAGTGTGGCGTCGGTACCGGGTAACCAGTGGCTACGTCCACCAGCAAAGAGGCGGCCGTAGACGCGTGACAACGGATAGAGACGATAGATTTCTCGTTTCAATATCCCTGAGAAACCGACATATGACTGGAGTTGACCTTGATGTCAAAAGTGTGGTCGCTACTATTTCGACAGTGAGATGAAGACTGAAGTCAGCCAACCTAACCCTAAAAAAGTCAGCTACGAATACTAAGTTGACTGCAGTTCAAAAGCAAAGGCGACTGGAATTTGCTCGCGAACAACTCGATTGGGACTTCGGCTACTAGAGTCGGATATTATTCACCGACGAGTGCAGAATGTGCCTACATGCCAACGATAGGAAACGTCGGATCTATAAAAGTCAGTACTTCATGCTAATGCGCGATGCCACATCGTGCGAGTGACTACTACCTACCTGGCTGACGTCGGTATACCGAAAATGGACTGGCCTCCGTGTAGCCTAGACTTGAATCTAATTGAGCATGTTTGAGATGAGCTTAAGCGAAGAGTCCGGGCCAGAAATCTTGCACCAGGGAGCATGATGGAACTAGGAGTGGCGTTGATTGAAGAGCCTACCCCTATCCTAGAAACATTGTATAGCTCGCCTAAAAGTGCTGGACTCAAGAAAATAATGTTATGTACAGTTTTTGGGCACTGGTAACATTACCCTGAGTTTTTCCATAGAGGAACGCTATGTCAATCAACTCTCTAAAAGAGTGTATTTATTTTTCAACTTTTATCATTGCCTTAACTCAATCGAATTGCAGAAAAAACTAAGCAATGGCACGTTGGTTGAAGTAAATCGTAAATTTTTGTTGATGAAACGTATGAGTTGTTCTTCACCGCCTGTGATTCTCTTTTTTTAACACAGCGTATATATGTGCACTTGTTACAAATTTTATAAATCATCCTGTAGAATAACGGTGTCTTCTTTGCAGTGTACTTTTTCTCTCTAATCGTTTTTTCTGTTCTGTTTATTTATCAGTTTTGTTTTTTAACAATTCTATATATGCGAATATATAAAAGTCTTAACCTCTCAGTTCGCAGGTCGTGCTCCCACACGGGATGTTTATTTATTTGAATATACTTTTTAGGCTTTTCCTAGTTGAACTAATTAATCCGGTAATTGAAAAATTTCTGGCGCAAGCGTGATGGAGCGACTACTTGGTGGTCACTGCAGTGCCACGTCCGATCGCAGCTTTTCTAACGGTGCATGCGGCTCGCCGGAGCGGCCACGAAAAAATTAGCACCGCAATTAAAATGGACGAAATCCGGCCGTCGTGCATTAGAAGATAATTGAATGTATTATGGCCGCGGAGGGTGAGGAAGCCACACTGCGCCGCAGCCCATTACACGAGGTGATTCGGCAAATTCCCGTAGGTAGCGAGAGGTCACGGCGACCCTTTGCCGCGAGCCGCCTCTTTCAGCTTTGATGATGATGATGATCAACTGTTGTGATTGCAGCGCTCCTCTCGAGAGCACATCGGCTGCAGACCACATTAACGTGGTAGTTAGGCAGATGAGGATCATAATAATTACGGTCACACTCGGCGTCTCGCAGGGCGGGGCCTTTGCTTCTTCCTCTCGGGCGGACTGTGGAGAGCTCACGTTAAGAATTTAAGATGCGTCTATTAATGCATTAGATAATAACATCGCTAGAAGATGAGTTAATAAAAATTCTAGTAGAGTTACCATGTCCACTGTGTGACAGTAGAAAATAAACATTAAAAACATTTTTTATAAAAGATTAGTGGATACTGATCAGGGATGTTTAAGGTATTCGACAGGAGGTGAAAAGAAAACTAAAAATAATGAAACGCCTTTAAAGAAGGTACGACGTGGTGGTCTTTTAAAATAGAGCGAGCGTTGTGCAGTTAAAAGCAAAGTTGGGTTGCTTGTTAATCTGAAAAGGCGGAACCATCCTCAAGCAAGCAAACAAGACAACTCTTACCCGTTAAACAAATGTTAACTGTTGGAGGGCTTTTTCAACGGTGATTAGTTTGCTGGCAGATGGTGGCCGAAATAGTGGATGCCAGAAAAACGACTGAAGATAAGAATAATGCAGACAACGAAGACTAGAGGGAAAAACAAGATGCGAAATGCATCTACTATGGGGAGAGAAATGGGTTTTATTTGGTTAAAGAAACGGCGCAATTTGCTCACTAATCAAAATTTTACGAGCAAACATCTTGCTTTCTAATCCATAATTCTTCAGATCTTTCGAAAAAAATTAAAATGTCTGAATAGTTGCCCTGAGGGGCATAAAGAAAGAAAAACATACAGATTGTTGCATAAGAAACTTTCAATTTATCATTACTGTCGTGAATGTTGACAACGGTATCGTAGACCAAGGACTGAGAGCTCTTTTCTATTCTTTATTTTCTTAAAGAACGCTTTTGAAGAATTCCTGTTAATTATTCGGGTATTTGTTGGGGTTCGGCCGAACGGTATTTTCTGTATATTTTTTTTTATTGCTGTGTTCACCACTGTTATTATTGCCAAACGAAATTGAAATCACTTTCTTATCATAATAGAGAAGAAAAAAGGTACTCGTAAGTAATTTACCTGAATCAATAGCTAATGATAGATTCTATTTTTTGCAAATTTCTTCTGCGTTAGTAGGAATAAACTGATTTTATGGTCGATTGTCTTGCACATCCAATTTTTTCAATAAAGAAGAATATAATATATATTGACAAGCGTTTTTCATAACTTCAAAGAAGCTTTTCGTAGTGAATGGACATATATCTATTAGCTACCCAGAAATTGTATTCCAATCGTTCCTTCGTCATAAAGAGAATATTTAATTTTCAGCATATTCGATACCTATTCTTGTTAGTTAAAATCTTTGATAGATACGTCAAAATTCAAATTACTACCACTCTCCGCTAGCATTCCTTTGAAGGATTCAGCTAAGTCTTTTAAAGCGTAAAATTGTATATTGCTTTCTCATGGTCAAAAGTTTCAAATAGGCAGCAGAAAAGAATAAGTCTAAATTGATATTTTGGATGAGTCAGTTTTGTTATTAGACAAAGCTGTGGATGTAAAGAGATAAAGAAAATGACATCTTTTAATATGAAAGTATGATACGATGCTTCGAATTCTGTTTGTTACGTAACGGATTGTTATTAACTTTTTCTTGATAGAGAGCATAAAACTGGAATTTTGGGAAGACATAAAATACATTTGGGAAACAACACTTTTAAGAAGATTCAAGTGTATGTATAGCATAAAAATTCTTGGGAGAACAAGAATAGGTTGAAAATTAAGGTTACCAACGTCACCCGAGGATCAGAATGACTGAAGAATATTTGCATTATTCGCCGCCTTCTTGGGGATGACGGTTACTTATGAAGGTTACTCATAGGTCTCTTGTCTTAGCGCTGAAGATCAGAAAGGGCACATCTCGAGGTATTGACTATTGACACGTTAACAGGCTGAAATAGAAGCTTTTTGTACCTTCCATACCTTTGATAAAACTTGGGTGCACTGTTATACCCTGCCATTTAAGGAAACCAATATGGAGTAGCGAATAAAGGGAGAATACATACCAGTCAAACAAAACTCGACTTTTAGCTGGAAAGGTTTTTGCAATTGTATTTTTTGGTTTCAAACATTGCGTATTACTGGCAACTGATCTAAATGTTGCCTTGAAAATATCGTGCCATATAATACAAGAGTTACAATTACGAGAACAAAATATCCATGTATTTAGTAAAAATAGTACAAGATACAAGAAAACTTGTACGTAGACTCAGTCGCCTTCAAAATTTCAAGTTTCATTTCTACTATTTAAGATATTCTGCAAACTAATATTCACTTTGTGACAGAAGCACCTTTAGAAGGTTATGGTTCTTTACTATTCGCGGCTAGGCTACGAACCTTTCTGCATCTTTATTTGCTTTCCTTGTCCCTCTGGTAACATTTTGTGATTTCTAATTACTTTAATAGACGCCTAACTTTGAAATGGAAATACAAGCGTAATGTATTATTTGACTATCTACCTTGAGATCAACAGTGGTGTGGCGGCCTTTTCGCCCTTGAACCGCTTTATATCGCGGCGGCATGCGGGCCTTTGATATCTGCTACGTTTTGCCATCGCAGACAGAACGGCATGGGCTTTTGCTCAGCCGACATATACACGCTCCGCAGCGCGGCCAATTCGGTCGTGTCTTAACACCCCGCAAATATTATTATACGTTCCGCAGCGCGGCCAATTTGGTCGTGCTTAAGAACCCGCAAGAAGCAGTCCGCAGCGCGGCCAATTTGGTCGTGTCTTATCATCCCGCAAATACCAGATCCGCAGCGCGGCAAGGTGGCCACCGTGGAACCATCGCCTGCGAAGCAGAAGCCGATTCAGGTGAGCGATTTGGCAATACTCGTTGGTTGATATCGGTAGCCGCCCCCATCCGCTTTCGCGACGGCCGTTTAAGGGACGATTTTGGCCTTATCGGCTGACGTTCCAATACGGGCCGTACTACGTTTCCACACCGCATCACGAGAGCGGCTATTTACACGCCTGCCTCTCCAAACAGTTTAAACATAATCTTAGTTCGAAGTCCACTGTACTACAGCGTAGCACGCTCTCAGTGAGTGTGCGCCTTTTGGAGACCCAAATTCGATTACTAGGGAACCAAATGTGCATACAACTTGTTCAACATCTTCAAGTCTTTATAGATCATGGTACGCAAAGTTTTGTAAAACAGACTTGTTGGGGTTTCCAGTCCATCAAAAGTGATTTTCTGTTTCCTGTTATCAAGCCGGAAACACGCTAGATAAAGTGTGGTTTGTGCTCATATGGTAGATGCCCACTGCATTTATCTTTCTTAGCACAGCCGTCTCTGAACTCAATATTTAGCAAACCACATTTTTCTGTGCAGGATTGATGTGACTTGAGTAGAACAGCATTCGTATATCAAAATGGCCGTTTGTCGTGGCAGAAATGCTAGCGTTCATCGTCTGTCGGTTTTATCAGGTGATCGATTACTGCACGTGACACATCGATGCGCATGCTTAGGAGTTGTTCTGCTCACTGCCGGTTGCTTCGCGTCCATGACTGTTCGTCATGGAAGAGCATTATTTTCGAAAGTTTCTACCAACTTTCTGTGGCATTTCTGCCATGAAGAACGGCTATTTTGGTATACGAACGCTGTTTTATTCGGGTCACATCCATCTTGCACGGCTGATTGGTAACTGATTTAACATTACTCTATGCAATTACAGTAGATCACAAAGCCATCTAGTGTTGTGGATACACAATACTTCCTTTAGCCATACGAAATTCTGTGGTACCATTCCCTAGTTTAAAAAAAAATAGTTGCCATGGCCTTTGCTCTAACCATCGTATATGTTTCCTCATATTGTGCCTGTCTATCTGTATGTATCAGATCTTGGAAACTACCGAACGCATCAAAATAAAATTTAGTAGGTGTCTTGACATTATTTAACAATTAGTTAAGAACAAAGATCACGCTAATCTGTAAAGTATTTTGTAGTATATGGATAAACTCTTTTTATTTCTACAATAGCTACATTCGCTATGCGTCGACTTTTCCCTATTTATGAATATCTAATATGTTTCTGACGTAAACACGCCATTACCTTAGAATTAGTAGATATAACTCGTTTTAATCAGATACGAATATGACGAGTTAAAGTCCGCTAAAATATTTATGGCATCCTCGCCCGTATTATTCGCATACATCGGATAAATAAAACCTTAATATTGTTTTTATTAGATGCCATCCCAATAAAGAGGATGCGTCCACTAATATTCCAATATTTATCTCTGGGAACTCTGCCTAACGACCGGCGGCCGGATTCTCGCGTTAATTAAATCCAGCAATTACGGGGCTGCGTAAATAACTTTTCGGGCGAGCCGGCGACGCGGCGCGGCCGTAAAGCATTCGGATGCCCGCGCTTCCCGGATCGGCTGCGCCTCGGATTTGAATTTTAAATGGCGCTCTCTCGGCGCTTTCCTAATTAGCTGGTAGCTCACCGCTGCACTATCAATTATTTAATTCGGTCCGAAGACTAAATGAGTTATAATGACCCCGCGACCGAGGCCGTTACTACCTAATAAAATGTTAATGGCCGATCGATATAAATTATTCGGCGCAGCCACAAACTGCTGCTCGTGTCGCAACGTTTTGGCTGGTTCTTGTAAAATCTAATTTATGATTTAAATATTTTACGGGCTTGTATAAACTATATAGTAGCCCGATTTAGCCCATTCATTAGTTCGACCGCGGACGCCGGCGGAAAGTAATGGGGGGCGGGGGGAGCCCGACCAAATATTTGCCGGCTCCTTTGTAATTTTTTCAGTATTTCACTAAAAACCAAAATTACATTTATTCCTATGGGAATATTAAGTAATATTTTGTCATCATCATAATCAATAATCTCTGAATATCCGAGGTAATAGTATTTTTAACATATCCAGTTTATGTCAAATTTTTTATTTCTACTAATTTAAACTATTCTCTTCTGTTTGCAGACATTCATGTTGTATTCTGCTATGTTTTCCCCCTTTTGTCGAGCAATTCAGCTATGTTTGTGTTTCAGGATTTTTTCGGTTTTCTTGCCCTTTATGGTCCATCCTTATCACGTTCCCTGCCTACTTTAACTTTCTTTTATCTATTTTTTAGTGCTTCCGTCATCAGTTTCTTCCTAATGCTTTAATTTCGCGTTTTCCCATTATATTAGCCCCTATAACTGTCTTAAATATTTCATTTCGGTAGCTTTTAGTCGACTTGACAATATTTCGTTTTTACCCAGTAGGTGAGGATAGGTACATATATTGTTTGGTACACTGTCATTTTGGTCTTATTTGTTATTTCCTTTTTTTTAAAGAAATTTCTTCTGATAGCATGGTGCGTTCGTGTTGCCATTTTAATTTTTTTACTGTTTATTATTGTGTCCAGATATTTGTGTATTTCAACTTGTTCCATCATTTTTCCTTCAATTCCTATCTTGTGGTTAACGTTTTTGTTTGATATTGAAATTAATTTTTATTTTTTCTTATTCACTGTTAGATCATATTTTTTCAGAGTTCCTATCAAAACACTTAAATTCTTCTCTAAGTCCTTACACATTTTACCGACAAGAACTATATCGTCTTTAAAAATGCAAAGTTCTAAGTAGCTCTTTGTTTTACTCCTCGTATCTTTTATTACTTTGTCTATTACACATATTTGGAGTAGTGAGTCCAACCCCCCCATCTTATCTTACGCCATTTGAATATTGAAATGTGTTTGAGGTTGTGTAGTATGGGCTGGTCTCAATCCATTTTGCGCATCTGCTAGTTCTGGTTCAATCAACTTTCTGAGTTTGTTTTCTATTATTATGTCGTATACTTTTAGTGCATTGTAATTACTGCAATCGTTTATGTCGCTACCCTTATGTGTAGGTAACATTTTGGCAGTATATCGGTATATCTTCGTTTGTCTATTATAAATTCAGCAAAATTTTCTTCTTTAGATCCTAAAAATTTCAAATATTCTGTCGCCATTTTGTTATAACCAGTTGCTTTTCCATTGCTTCGCTTATGTCACGCTTCTTCTAAATCTTTCATGCTCATCTTTTTTTCATTTACCTCTTCCACTCTTATTTCTTTCTCTTTTTCTTGCTGTCAGACTCTATCTTGTTGTTTCGTTTATCATTTAACAGTTCATTAAAAAATTGTCCTCATTTGTAAGTATTGTTTCATTCTGGTCCTTTATTTGTTTTTGTTTCTTAATATTTTATAGAACAGTTTTTGGCTGTCTAGTACGTTCTTGCAATTTAATTTCCGAACTTTTCAGATTTTCTGTTTTGCTTCTTTTATTATCACCTTGACCTTGTTTCTTTGTTGTTTGTGAGCAGTATACGTGAGCGGGTCCTTTTTCTTTAGATTCATTTTTACCGTTTGTTTATTCTAGAATATCCGCATGCTTTTATTGTCTCTTGCTTTATAATATCTTTGAATTCCTTCTATAAATTGTCTATAGTCACATTGTTTTTTATTCTATCGCTTGCCCCAAATTATTTTTCTATTAATTCTACATACTTTTGTTTGACCTGCGTTTCCCTTAATTTATATATTCTTATGTTTTTCCTAGCATCAGTTTTCTTATTTTCTTTTTTATTTTGTTCCTTCTCCTTATAGTTGATTGTGGATTGTGGTCGCTGCCCATTTCGGGTCTTCTTTTAACTCTTGCACCATTTACTTCTTTTTTATCTTCTCTCGGTATAATTACATTGTCTATGATGGATTTTTCATTTCGTTGTAGTGCTTCCCTTGTTATTTTGGGTATTTACTTATAGCTGTACAATGTATTGGTGCCAACCAGATGATTAATACAAAACTTAATTAGTTTTGGTTATCTATTACGCCATGTCATTTTTGTGTTCCTTTTCCACTCATGAGTTAAAGCCGCTTAGTAGAAGAAGACTATCTTGTCAGTTTTTCTTTTAGTTTGTAGTTGCAACCAAAATTGATTTTCTCATTTTTCTTCTCATTTCGCTCGCTACGTAAATATGATTTTTGTTTGTGTGTCTGTGCTGAATATTTTCATTTTCACTTTCATTATCACTTTTACTCAACATACCACTCCTTCTACGGCTGTTTTGTTTTTCTCAACTCCTCTATATATTAATAAGTTTACGCCCTTTAATACTTCCCTTTTCTCTTAGTTTCAGTGATGGCTATCGCTAAATAATTGACATTCCTTAGACTTTCCAATAAATACCTCCCTTTGCTATTTGTATCTCTTATCTTTCGTGTACTTCATGTACTTAATTTTCATAGCTTTTATGTTTGATCTTTTTCCTTGTTACTACCTGAGTGTCGTTTGTTTCATGTTTATTATTTGTAGTGTCGTTTTGAGTATATATTACTTATATTCTTTCTTTGTCATTTTATTTCCTTGCTACCTTTTTAATTGCCACCTGTATCAACTGTTCTTCTTTGGTTAAATAGTTTTCTATATAAATCTTATTACTTCGTAGTATGGCTTAGTGCATCACGATTTTAATTTTTCTGTTTTTGCAACTATTATTTTCTTTTCTCTTGCATATCTATAGCAAACGCCTTTTTTACTTCTACTCTCACTTGAATAGTATGATGTAAATATTTTTCTATTGATGCTGTTTAGTTTTTACCCGTTTATTATAATATTATTTCTCTTACTTTTTTCTGTTTTTCTAATTTTTTTAGGTTTTTTGTCTTTTGTGTAGTTCTACCTTTTCCTTATTCCACTCAACTTCTTTTTGATTAATTCTTTTTTGATTGCATGAATTTCTTTTCTTGACTGCCTCATTTCTTGTGCTTTGAATTTGTGCTTTTATTTCCTCTATTAGTTTATATAGTCCACGTTTTGCTCGCTTAAGTTGTCTAATGTGTTTTTAATTGTTTTTCCGGTATAAGATATTTATCTTATTCTACTTTGCTTGAAAGCCTTTAGTTTAGCTTCCAACTCTTTTTCTTTATCATTATTTTCTCTCTTTCTGTTTATATAATATTCCAGAGTGTCTAGATTATTGTTTTTCCCCATTTGTTTGCCTTACTTAATTATACTTAAAATCTGGTGCAAATTTAAGAACTCACCGACCTTGCTTTTCAAACTTTTGGAAACTTTACTCATCTATCTTGCTTATATTTTATAACGTCACTCAAAATTCTAAGTTTAAGTAACGTGAACTTAACTCGTAACACACCTGCTAATCTTTATTCTCACTTTGCCCTTACTTCCACCAGTTGCGTTTAAAACTAAAAATCCACTGATTGTGGAGCGTTCTCGCACGCGATTGTTGGCATTACCACACACCACCCTATCACGTAAGTAATTTTGTAATGATAAATATGACATGTTTTGGGCCTCCTTCAGCGACAACGTTCTAAAGTACAAAATAATTGACTGGTACTACAACTGAAAAGTCACAGTACTAAGCATAAACCTACAAATTTAAGGTTGATTACTAAATCTAGCTGGTAAGTCTAAAAGGTTTATTTTCTTTTATTTTTAGTCTAAATAGGTTGCTACTGTTGCCTAGCAAATTAATGGCCAAGTCGTTCGGTTGCTTCTCCACCTTTTTGAGGGATTTAAAATTGTTGGTATGGAACACTTCTTTAATGTAGGCAATGTTGAGGTCTTGTAGGATGACCGAGTTAGGTGGGTACTATAGGACTTCTGTGATTAATCGAAGTACTTTGTATAGTTTCTGTATATGAGGTGCTCGCTATATCACAGAGTTCAATTTTGCAAGTCCAAGTCGGCTTTAAAACTGTTTTGTATGCAAATAGCCTTGCTGGCCATAGATAATGTTAATTTTTGCTTAGGTGGTGGTTTAGTTGTGGCCTTTTGCTCCACATGTGTGTACGCCAGATGAGACATCCATCAACGTGCTTACCGAGATATTTCACAGAGTTGGCTTGCGCTAGGGTCTTGCTGCTTTAGATAACTTCAGGACAGTCTTGTGTTAGTAAAGGTCACGTACGTAGACTTATTTTTGTTGGCTCCAATTCGTCAGTGTTTTAACCAGCTTTGGGTTTCATGAAAGTTTTCTTGAAGAAACTACGATGCTTCCATTGGGTTGTAATGGGATATCGTTTTATCATCGGCAACTGTGGTTGTAACTGTTTTTGCTGTATATAACAGAGTGTTGGTCTCGGGATACTTTGGGATACTCCCGCTTATATAAGGATAAAATTTGATTTTACATCGAAAGATTTGACAAAATGGCAAATAGATGAGCTAATAGTTCTCTGATTGTATAGTGCATTTCAGTCATGGAGTTTGTTTGAAATCCAAATTGATGACGAGGTATTGTATTGTACGGGGCATTTTAAAATGATTTGAACAATAACATGTTTCACGACGAGTACCTACCGTTACCTACCGTCCAATTTTGCGTGAAATATATTTGGACATATTCTCAAATGCCAATAGGTGTAAAATGGCTGTGAGTGGCGAGAAAAGGCATTTTGCAGTTTCATGCACGATTTTATAATGAAGCATTAGCAAAAAGCTCTATTTGAAATTTGTACAAATTCCAGCAAACAGGCTGGGTTTTTAAAGGCACGTCGTCTACGAGGCATTCGACTTTAGAGGTCTATATGGAGATAATTCGACAATGTTTTTAACCTAGTGTGCAGAAGTTTGTAGTGAGAGCGAGCCGGTAGCTTGCAATTCCTCAAATAATATCGCGGAGCATAGTGGGAAACGTTTAAAAATAACTGCTAAATACAGGGCCGGGGGAATGATCTACCCATTTTGAATTGACAGCGGTCGAGTCCTACATGTTTGAGTGGCACGGACATGCCATTTTAGAGTGGTAAACACCATGCGATGTGTTTGAGATTTATTTTAAAAATGGCAATTCTGTGATTGTGGCGCAGCGGTTCTTTTATATGTATCTTGAAGTACAAAAACCATAATGTTGTATCTACGCAATTTCCGACATGCTAGTTTAGCATTAAAACCTAAATCACTCAATAGACCTCGTAGCGTTCGGACGCCTGAGAATAACGCAGCAGTGAGGACGTTCTGTCTCTAAGCATGTTTTCGTCTTGGGAATATCTAACCGGAGCATGCGGAGAATTCTACACTGTGATATCATGTTTCATCCATACAAACTGATGATGATCCAGAAACGTAAAAAATGTAACTGATTAGGCTGAGTGGGAGGACATGTTGGCAAATATTCCGGCTAATGCTGTTGTGTTTAGTAGCGGTGAAGTTTATTTTCATTTATCGAACTGCATCAATAAGCAGATTTTTCTCTAGGTTATCCATAAATCATCGCTTGGCTCAAAATTGTTTGTAGGTCTTCATAAATGCTTCTTTTGTTTGAATTAGTTAAGAATCGCTTGGCTTGTATATTCCAAAAATTTTTGTTCTTGCTATGATTCTGACATGCATTTTAATTATGTTTTTATTTATAGCTTTTTATTTTGCTACTTCTTTTATAATTTTTATTCGCAGTCTTGTCGCTCTCTTAGCTTTATACTCATTTGGTACTCTAGGAAATAATAGCATAAATTCGAGTATGTGTTTTACCAATTTTCCTTTTTCGTTTATGTTAATATCCTTATATCTATTTTTAGTTTTCAAATTATCTACACATTCCAAGTTGCTATATTCATTAACAATTTTCTTGTCTTAATTCTTCGTTTATTATTTCTATTTGCGCCTCAAGTTTAGTCTTGTCTACCGGTTAAATTATTTTACAAATAATGGACTGCAGGCCCAACGTAAAGGACTAGAAACTTTGATTTTGTGATGAATTTTTCCTAGACAGGTTGTTTCCCTTACAACTACTAAGAGATATGTCACCCTGTCTGTGGATAACTCTTTTTCTTTTCCGCTTTCATAACTGTTGGTTATCTTTCTCGTAATCCTGAGTAGCAGCCCTTACAGGGTAAAATCAGCTGGGCTAGCTAAACCGTGACTTTTTACGATGTTGTTACCCCTCCCCCTCCTTTTTTTACGCTGGCTTGGGACAAGCATTGGCGGAGTTTAAAACAGATACACATAAAAAATTGTTGAACGTAAAATTATAATGTTTATATATTTTTCGAAATACTCACCAAGATTTTACGGGTTGTCCAGTTCATGTATGTGAAAATTTTGTCCAATTTCTTTGAATCGCTTTGTCGCGTTTGTTTTTCTGTCTTAAAGCATCCGGCACTATTCTGACAATTTAAAGAGATTTCCATAAAGGCGCCAAATTTAAATATTCAATAAATTAGTCAAATTTTTATAAAAGTGCTTACATTTAACACATTTTTAATCAGTGACATCTCCCATTGACGTATGAAACGCAATTTTAGGCATATGTTCACCTGCACTGAGTCTGCATGCAATTTTGCGTTTCTAAAAATTACTCTCGGAGATATCTGGTCCGAAGCCTGAATCACGCGTATGATTTCCGCCTTTAGTTTCAGAATTATACCTGGTTCATTAGCGTAGATTGTGTATTTACAACACCCCATAATGAGAAATCACATGGTGCAAAATCGCAGGACCTTTTCCACCATTCCTGGCTACTGTGCAAAAAAATCACCCGTTGTGGGAATTCTTTGTGGAGCAAACCAACCGTAGCGCGCGAAGTGTGGTAGGTCGCTCCATTCTGCTAAAACCAGAGATCGTCTATCTCCGTATCTTGAAAGCTAGGCCACAACCGATTGGATACCATGTTATGGTAATGTTTTTCATTGATGGTAACTGCAGTCCTCTCATTATCTTCAAAGAAAAATGGCCACTGCCAAAAAAAACCAGCACATAGTCGTTCTTATTGTTAGTAGTTTTGTTTGTTGACGAACCACTCTAGTGAAAGTAAACTTTGTTGTTGAAAATTATTTTTTTGAAAAATTTTCGCCCACTGTTAGTCTCTCCACAACCCAATTAGCAAGTTGTCTCTGTTTCTCATGACAATTATGTTTAAGTTGTTAGTCAGTTGAATTTTATACGTGTGCATATGGTGGTAGCGGGTAGATACCCCTCTATGATCCCGATAGAGGATAAATCTACTTCAGGGAAGCGACCCTGCCAACGCGAGCCTCGGCTCTTCTCCATCTGCTAACACCGGGGAAAAGTCGTGTCCCAACCTTAATCCTACCCACAATCTACATACTCTTATCCTCTATATACCCTATCCACTCGCCAACCCGCCCAACAGGCGTGGCGTTTAATTGCTAAATCATTATTGAATTGCAAAATTGCAAAACTTTCAGGGGAGACGTCCTGAAGTGGACTCCAATGGCCGTGTGATAATGTGATGATGACATATGGAGATCTAGGTTTTCCAGGACTTATAGTGACACTATCTTGCACAACAGCGATATGTTGTTCTGTTCGATGACCGATTCCGTCCGGGCGATTTCACTGTTTCCACTGAACCAGTCGTCTTGAACTTCCCCATTAGTCTTCGAACTGTAGATTCGTTGGGTGATTCATTTCTCTAGAAAATTACACGAAGTTTTTACATCGCCTGTGTGGCAGTTTCACCGCTTTGGAAAAACATTTTAACAATAAGAACACGTTGCCCTGTTGTAAACTGTTCCATGACGAAAATGAATCAAAATAAAGTGATGTATTGGAAAAATAACCAAAGCTAAATCAGCTGGAGTGATAACAGATAACAAAAATAATAGAAATAGAATAATTTGGGAAACTTCAGCAATGAATTTTCATTTTTCATTTTAATGTTAACATCTCTATATGATGCGTCTTACTCATGCTAATTATTGGCATACTAAACATGGGAAATTATTTTGGACTTGGGACTAATTTGTCTTTTGACCTACACTCGTATATATTTAGACGCCATATTTTCTCACATTTTTTGTTCCATGTAAGCGAATTAAAAGAAAAAAATTATTTTTGGAGGGTTTTAATTGGTCTAAAATGTAAATAAGAACCGCGCATTTCTGATATCTTTACTAACAACTCGTTTATAATTCATTTTTTTACGCACTGTTATTGTAGTTATAAATAAACCGCGTTACCATAAATCTTGCAAATAATTCATATTTTAATTAACTGTGGCATTAATCGCGCCACACCCTGTGCAGAGCCCACAACGCGAGCCGACGCGCTGTAGTTGCGTATGCTGTTGATCGGGGACGTCCTCGTGTTTCGATGCGAGCAGAAAGCAAAATCGACCTTTCCCCGCAAGTGCTCGCGGTCTGCCCCGTGGGTCAGGGCTGGGTCCGAGGTCGCGGTTCAAGGAACAGCGCATTTACCGAACCTGATACTTTAGCCGGGAAGACCTCTGCCCCATTCGCCCTCGGCACCAGCGCCTTCTTTGTGTTTTGTGTGCTTGAATAATTATCGCGCGCTGCAGAGGCGTACGAGAGCTCCGCCGGCGTGCCATTCACACGTACCTGCGGAATTTACTCTGTATTTGCCTTCGACTGAACAACACAGGGAGCAGGGCGAGCGATTCGGCCTCTTCCTACACGACCGTGTGTTTACAAATTTTAAACTCCATTTGGTTCAGGAATAACGTGTTCGCTGTTTACACTGCTGTAAATGACAAGGCTATTGCTGTACAACAACCAAATAAAATCTTGCCCGGTTGTATTTAAATATTGACTTTGATCCTTAACAACATCTTACCGTTTAGCAACTATTTAATTTTTCTTCAAGGGAATCCGGATATTTGAATATTTCCTTATGAGAAATATCCAACAAAACTAGGCAAACAATGTAGAGGGGGAGTGATCTTCTATACTACAGGATGTGCAATGTATATATCAAAACTGGAGACTAATTAGTCACTTTTATACCAAAAGTTAAGAGTTAAGACACTTAAGACCAATTAGTCTGACGACTTTTGCATTTAAAACCCTAGAAGAACTGTTAGTCACTCGACTATCAAGATTAGTATGCATATAAAGCAGGAGTAAGCATCCACGGAAACAGTATTGCGTATACTTGTTAGCAGACTGAAGAATGCTGTAGAAAACAAAAAGGTATTTTTAACTGCCTTTTTGAATATTAGGGAGCGTATAATAATACACCCCTAGAACTCTATGAAACAAACCGCAGGTGGATAGACACTATGCTTAAAGAGAAATTAGTATATGTATCCCTGATGGGTGAAACAACGACGTCTCAGGCTGCAAAAGGATATCCACAGGGAGAAGTTCTGTAAAACTTCGTAATCGACAAGCTGTTAAAGACAGATGATTTAGATATAATATCTCAGGAAAGATTTAACAATATAGTTATGGAGCGTATGCAAGGAGCCATACATTTGGTTTCACATTGGGCAGATGCAGAGAAACTAAACATAACTCCCTCACAATCTATCTTAAAATACACAAGAAGAAGGAACCTAGCATGACTGGGATCTCTTAGGTTTCCAGAAGTAGAAATAAAATTATCAGGCGAGGTAAAGTATTTTAGACTGATTTGAGACTCAAAACTCACCTGAAATCAACAGATTTAAAAAATCAAAGGAAATAATATAAAAAAAATACTGGGAAAAACTTCATAAAAGGATCATCTCTTAAACAAACTGAACAGCTGACACTAATTAATATAAGTCTCCACACAGGATATTGTTTTCTTAGAGGATACTTCAACAAAACTTAAGTTACAGACAGTGTCTTGTCGAGTGTGAGGTATACTATTTGTGGATCCACAAGAACACAGCAACTATCAACTAAGGGAGTCTGGAACAAGGAACTAAAAAAAGCCCTGTAATGAAAATAAGAGAAACACAATAAATCAATGAGGCTGTAGTGCTACCAAAGACATAGATCAAGCAGCTCTCAAGAGAAAAAGCAACATTCCCAAGATAGCACAGTAGGAGAAAAATCATTTTTGACTATATTTTTCAATTTATTTTTTAAGTAAAAAATAGGTTGGTCTTTTTCTTATGCTATAATCGTTTATTATATTTAAGTTGTGTATGATTTTATTTTAATAAAAATAGACTAGGAAAAGTTATAAAGCCATAATTTTGGTATGCTCAAAGGTAATCCTCAACGGTAATCCTCAACGGCTACGATAAGTGTGGTGAGATATAAACATCCTGGAAGGGGTTGCTGTCCACGAAACGGAACTACTGATCTTGTGGGTTAAGAAAATACGCCCACCGATCAGGTGTTTAACCTAACGGTTCTTAATCAATTATTATCAGTAGATAAGGTCTTACAATATTTTTCCCTAACTGTTCAACTTCAAATATTGTAATTCAGGAATTTTGCAGATATGCGAAGCTTCCAAAAGACGAAAAGTTAATGGCCATTACTAGGATGCATTTTTAAACCACTGATGTTCCGACGTACTCTAGTTGCCGGCATCTCTTTTTCTGCTATCCAAATTTAGTCTTTATGGCAGTTCTCTTGGATATACAAAAACAACCAAAACCCATTGATTTCCAAATTCGCTTGATCAGTCAGTGTTTGATGATGTGACTTTGTATTTAAACCCGGTACTCACTTCGCCATTGTCTTAATAAAATCTTCGACCATAGTTCTGTAGAATTAGTCTCTTTCTTTAACTGTTGCACAAACTTCTCTACTTTTTTGTTATATATTACGTCCGAGGTTTTTGACATTTATCTTGCCTTTCTAGTACTACTTATTCTATTGTTTGATCGTGTGTGTAACATTTATTTGTCCAGCGAAGACATTTATTATGTCGCCATATCATTACCAATATAGATCGAAGTTAATTTTTTACTCAGGTTTCAGTCTGCTTACTTTCTAAAGAGAACCATGAGTCATAGAGAAAGACTTTGCTCCATTTTGCTATTTAGAGAATTAGAAATGAAAGTTTGCCGAGAAGTGCACTCGGCCGGGAAAGTTTGTTGGTTCGGACGACTTAGATAACTGATGAAGTAGAATAATTAACGATTTTGAAATAAAGAACTTTAACTATCGTCTCCAGGATTGAGGAATTGGGGGTGTTTTTCCATTTCAAATGCTTTACTAATGATACTGCGAGTGTTTTTGATTTGGGAAAATTAATTTACGACCGGTGTCTTTATTATATGGTTTCTAGTGTCAAAAGGTTAAGAGATCTGGTAATAAGGGATTTTGCAACTGAGTGGGTTTGAGCAGAGTCATTATGGCATTGGTATGGGTAAGTTTGCTATAGTCAATGTAATTGCAACTGTTGTTAGAAGGTTTTTTGTTATGAGGGTGTTTAGGAAAGGAAGAGAATTGTTTTGTTCTACTTCCACTGTAAACTTGAAATTAGCGTAAAGTTTGGTTAAGTAAAAGTAATTTCAAAGGCATGTCTCGTCCATGGGGCCAGATAACAAAAGTCACGTCAACGTACTTTACCCAACAAGTAGGCTTCAATCCAAAAAACGAGAGCTTTTATTTCTAAATTAGTCATAAACACGTTTACTTTGATGAAAGTGGAACATCCATAGGAGGACTATTGGTTTGGAACTAAAATTTTGAAAGATCAAATAGATATTGGATAAGCAATGATTAATTCATTTGATGGTGCCGTCTCCAAATTGTAAGTAGATTTTAAAAATTGTGGTCTCAAGAATGAGTAAACAGGGAGAGACAATATTAAAACTCATCATTATGACGTTGAGAAGTTTCAGACGTACGATGAATCTTGTTCGTAAGAAACTAAAGAGTTTTGGTCAGGTACTTGGCTAAATTATAAGTAGGGAAACCAAAGGCACTGACAATGGGTCGTAAGGAAGTATTTTTTAAAGATCTTATAATTTCGGGACTTAAAGATTTTTCTTGGGATATGAGGAGTTTTTGGTATCGAGAGATAACTTTGAGTTGGTAATAGTGGTTTTCTTTTTAATAGGTGGTTTAGGCACTTGATAGTCCGACGAATTTAGTAATCCCACCGATATAATCTGAGTTATTAAGAATAACTGCAATGTTACTCTTTGTTTGTCTGTAAGATTGTATATGGAATCGGGGAATTATATATGGGATCTAACAAAATATTGTAAACAAAATAACTGCTGTAATTTTTATCAGATTTAAATCAAATTTAAAAATGCACATATATTTGTTGGATAACATCTCGAAAAAATTATCAAAAAGGTGGAGAAACATAACCTTTTTAAGGTTTAGATTACTTTGGAACTTCCACAATTTTCATCTAAGTTATATCAAATTTAGAACAATATTCCTTAGATGTTTATCTAGGCACGGTTAAAAAATGGAGGGAATGTAATAGAAGGAAAAGAAAATACGGTTATAAATATATCTGCTTCTTAATGGCCTTACCACAAGAGATTTTTCGAAACTGGATTAGTGATGGGAACTTTATTCTAAAAAAAAGTCAGGAGTTTTTAGTTGTCCGTCACACTGTTTGATGTCATCACAAGTTTGAACGGAACGACCCAATAAATGGTGGGATTGATCAATTCGCACTTCTTTTGTGACTTACATATAAAGTACTACATTCTTATTCCGTACCATAACCTCACCATAATTATGCATGCAGAGAATAGTTTCAAACAGATTATTGTTGGTTTTACCCTATCATATCTAATAATACGTTTTGATTTATTTTCTGGTGTTGTGACTGCTGTTTCTTAGTTTTTTTCTACTTTTGTGTATTCAGAAACGCATAATTTTTATAAATGTAATGATAAATAAATAATGTTTGCCCTAAGGTCAATTTTCTGTTTGTCTTAAGCGTCGTTTGGCTAATACATCTTTTAAGCTCGAGGCCTAGCAGTTGCAATTATTTTAATTGGGGCATTATAAATGAATACACAGATATTCTTATTTAACGTTTAGTTAGATTTGCTATTGCTTAGGCCGTTTTTGTAAAGCTCTCACAAGCTATTCTTTGAGAGTAACATACCATCATTTGTGGGTGGCCGACTGAAGCTTGTCGTTGGAGGGGAACGTCTTACTGCACTATTTCATTGCTATAAACAAAATGTGGCATTTTGGAGTAATATTAGGCGAATATAAAGCATGAAGCAGCATAGTTTAGCTGAGAGCTTACAGGGTGACAATGGTACGGCGCATATTATGTCGAAGCAACGCGACAAGTCTTCATTTTTCGTGGTTTGGCGGAATATACTGCAAATATAGGGCATCGCTTTAGTGACTCGTAGCATCTCTCACTGATAATGTTTTCATAAAAAGACAGTCAATTTTTCAGCAAAATTCTTCTTCGTCCCTGATTTCAAAGCATTTGCTTTGTTACAAACAATTCCGGTCGTGGCTTTTAGGATGTGCTACTACTATTTCGTAGATTGGCGTTCCTTGTTCAGATTCTCATGGGAAAGAACGTTTTAGGATTTACGTTGTACAGCTACACTAACTGTTGGTATAGCCCTATACGTTTTTAGTTTTGCTAAGCAATGAGAGAATGAGGAAACCATTGTGTACAAACTTTCTGCAACTTGGTACTGCATTTTTACACACTTTATATGGTTGCCCGAAACAGTTACTCTCTTCCTCCAAAAACACCGCTCCTTTCATTTTTGACTACAATTTTCTGATGCCGCATAACTACATTCATAACACTGTACACATGACTGACTTTCTTTCGGTTTATCTCACGTGACATAGTCCAACTTCACACACGTACTGGGCGCACATTTTAATCTGCGACGAAACCGGAGTTTCGAGAAGGAGTGCTAATGATTTTTGAATTTCAAAAATAAAATAGCGACTCACGCATTCTTCTAATTGGTCGTGCCAATTTTTTAGTTTTTATTGAACAAACCTCTTACTGAGAGCAATAATACTTGTAACAATTTACTGAAGTTCCTGTTAGTTTTATTATTCCATTCAAACTTGAAAGCTAGAAAGTCACCATTTTAGAGTAATTTAAGGTAGTTCCCATAGTGAATGGACTTGAAAAGGTTATCAGTCGCGTTAGTCTGTATTTATTGGCAGAGCTCTTAACGATTACTCTACTAATTACTACAGTAATCGCAGAATAGTAGATTAGGGGCTGGACTTGAAGGTAGATATGTTGTTCAACTAAATATACTTTACTCAGATGGTTGACTTGAAGATGAGCAGGTATTATGGGCGTTCTTTCATGTACATATAAATTTAATGAAGGTGACGTTGTCGAAATCTATGGTCACTATCAGCACATTTTTTTCTTACTATACCCCAGACTGTTACTTCTCTCCATTTACTATCAAAATTTTGGTTATCTACACAAACCGACCGAAAATGTAATAATGATCAAGATTTGCTTATATCGGTGGCGAAAACCATTAGCTTTAAATTATATATTCTGAATTTTCTTTGGACTTGTGTGAAAATGTGGCACTCACTTCATCTTTTTGGTGAGTCCTAAATTTGCAGCTATAATTCTGTGGGGAGTAGTTTTAAAGAAGATTGTGCCAGGTCCCAGGTTTTACGTTCTTTATTTATCTTTCTCGTTTTTCAAGGATATTGAATCCGCTACCTTCATATTTTTTAATGTCGTTTTGTCATTTTTCTCATTGCTCACCACGTATTCATTGACATAAGCGCATCTATCAAAAACGTTTACGACATTATGGTGGATGTTAGTGTTTGAATAGTTGAGTAAGATGCCATACATTATAATTATCTACTAGTTAATTTAGGAAAATAGCACTAAAATGACTTTTAGTTCTCTCCATTTTTGAAAATTTTTTTTTGAAAGGTAAGTGGTCGTGACTCGGCAGTCTTTAGGAAAGTCATAATACTTCTCTATGTAGTTGTAAGTCAACCGATAAATAGTTTTCACTTGTGTTCCTTGTCAATATAGAATTAATCAATCTATGCATTTTTTTACAACTTTAATCTAGAAAGTACTATTTTTAAGGTATAACAGATAGAATTTAATTATGGAAGCCAAAATTTCTATTGTTATTATAAGTTAATTTTCGAACATATCTATAGTGGAAATCCGTATATCCAAAAAGTTTAAAATTGACTACGATTTACCCATTTACGTTAAACTGTTAAATCTTCTACTATTTTTTTGAAAACTTCTATTCTCAGCTGTCTTTTCTACTTTTCTTAGATTATTCCTTCTTTATTTTAGTCTTTTCTAAACTCTGCTTCTACTTTATACATGTCCTTCACTTACTTTGTATCTTATTTGGTAGCATTCCTTTTTATTCTGTGTATTTGTTTCTTCTTTTTTAATAATTCAATTTTATTGCTCCATTTTTAACTAAATGTACTAATAGCACCATGTAGTTTGTATAAATAAGGCACTGTATATAGATATACGGGGTGTAATTTATGTCTCTTAATCATTATTTTATTACAAAGTTTTTTTTTTAAATATTTTTGGAATATCTATTTATTTAAGTCTCTTGGGCGATTGTGTAGTTGGTTCTGTCGCTTTTAGCATTATTATATTTGCTCCCTGTCATTTGGTATTTTTTACATTTTATTTATTTTAATATTTTTTATTTAGCTTCTTTTATTACAGGCTCTTTTTCTAAATTTTATTTGTTCTTAATCCTTTTTACTTCTATTTCGTTGCTTTTTATTCTTGTTTTATGTTGTTTTAATAAGTCATATGACCAAATGTGGAGAAATTTTATTAGACATTCTACACGACTTTTAACAAAAAGAATTAGAATACTCCTGAAAATTATATTTAAAAATTATACAAGTCGCATTTAATCATATGAATTTATTTGGGCTACACCATAATCCGTCAACGGAGTACCCTAACCAGGCTGTTGTGTTTCACTATGAAAGAAATAAACTGAAAAGTTGGGTTTCGGCAGAATTCTGAATGCATTTCCGAATAACAGGCGATAGCTTTAACTTCGCGAATGAAAAATTTTTTGGTTATTTTTATGTTCCTTTTTAATGCTCGCCTAAAGATCTGTTGATAATTTGGTAATTTACAAATGGATAGAAGCATTGAAAACTTAGAAGAACTTTTAAAATTTATGTTTCCTCCTGCGACAAAAATTTTTAATTTTATTTAGGAGGTTCAAAAAAGATTGACACTGCAGTTGTGCTCTTTTTGTCAATCTTTTAGGAAAAAATGAAGACACATTTTATTAGAAGTACTTCCCTTCAATGTCTATGCACTTTTTTCATTGCTCTAGCAGTTTCTGTAAAGTTCTTGTAAATAATTTTGTTATTTGTAGCACTGCGCCGCTTGTGGAGAGCCGACTGAGACTAGTTGTTAAAGGAAAACTCACTCTACACTACTTTCTTTTTAGCTTGGGTAAGATTCAGCGAATTTGGGATGTAAGGCAGCACTTATATTGAAGCGACACTCCTCTTTCGCGGTGACGTCGTTGAATAAGTCTCTGGAGTCGCTATAATAATGAGTTCATGAGGGGGTAGACAATACATCAGCAAAATTTGTATTTGTTTTGTAATCAACGGGGGCTTCTAGACTTTTTTCCGGTACCCCGTGACAGAACCACGTTTTTTTTGGTGTGGCCAGATACTACGATTTTTTCCAGATCGAGTAACTACATGCTTCTACTGAAAGTGTGGAAAACCCATTGTGCACAGGCTTTTGCCATTTTGAAGTTCTCATGGATGATCCCATACACAGCTACCGAAGCAGTCGCTCCCTCTTTCAAAAGAACTCTTGGTATCTATTGCTGTCCATAATTGTCTATTCCTACGGTAGCATTTTAGCAACACCATCTGGTGAAATCATTTGGTTCTATAGTTCATTTTTACAGACGTACTATGAGTGCTTTTGAATCAGAGTTTGAATACCCCAAATAAATTTTATGAGATCAGAATAAAGAGCCTTAAAAAAGAGTTTAATAAACAATCTTGAGTTATGCTGGTAAGGAACAATGGCAAAATTTGGACGACATTCTGTCATTTTGGCTTACATTTGGAACCAAAAACTTGTTTTTTTTTACGATGATAAATGTATGTAGTAGCAATAAAATAAATTGTGTGGTTTATTAAAACCTTTGATGATTATTGACATTCCAACAGTTTTGATGGTTACTAGGCACCTGGTTAATATAACAGTTGGTCTGAAAACCAATATACAATGTTTTCTGTCGAATCCGAATGAATTTTCTGAGTTCTCTAATTTGTTTATACGTCAATTTCTATTAAGCTTGAATATAACGAATAATGTTAATAGTGACACCTCTTGGGGGCAAAATTTGCTAACTAAGAAGTTGAAACACTTATATGTTTATTCTCACACGCCAGGTATTTGAGCACGAGATTGAATCCGCGGCCATTTGTACTACAATTAACCGCCCCAACCGCGCGACCACATGGGCGTTAACATATAACATTATGTAAATATTATTTCCAGAATTTATAAAGCTATCTGAATCAAAATCTTCAAGAGTAAGTGTTCTGTATCGTACTTTGGGCTAGTAAAGTTCAGGCATAAAACTCGTCGATAGGTGAAAATACTTAGCATTACAAGCTTAAACAGAATGGGTATTGCTGTAAAGCTTTTGTTGTTAAAACTGTGGAAGTATGGACCTTTGAAATGAACAAGACCTTTAAGTGGTAATTCAATGCGACAGCCTTGAATGACGACCGATCTTTCTTCTTTTGTCAAACTACTTTACTGCCGATTTTATTTTTTGAATGTACCCCGTATTTAATTTGTATTCCTTCGCAACAACGTGGTCAGTGGACCGGAACGCGCGACTGCGATCGGCGGCTGCAAACCCCGAAAGGCAGGCCAGGGACTCCCGGTCAGAGGCCCTTAATCACACGGCTGAAAGTTCAGAGGTGAGACGGGGGCGACTTAGATGACAGGTGAGTGTCAGTAGGTGGGCGACGCCGATTCCACAATCCGGCCCCGCCACCGGGTCGCGTTTGATTCATCGCCTTTGTGCCGCGGCGCGACTCCGCGTTTGTTAGTCGTCCGGCTCTGCTAAATTATTATTCATTAGGAGAACAAGTTAAATATGCGACGCGCCCTTATTTATTGTTGTTTTCGCGAGCTCGTGGGAGATTCCGGGACTCCTATCTGATCTAGGAGATTTAGTGCCGGCGCAGGAGATACCATTTGTTTATGACAGCTCGCAGCAACACTTAGGTGAAAAAATGCCACTGACAGCCATAAAAAATGGTTTTAAGTACGTAAGCTGCTCCTCGCGCTATCCCGCGTTTGAATCTCCTCCTTTGTGTGCGCATGATGGGCATGCTTTATGAATGGTGTAAGTTTTCGTACAAATGGCGTTATCCCTTTACATTTACAGGTACGGCTCGTGATGGTGTTACAACATAAGCGAATATTTAAATTTCGTAGTTAAATATTGTGTGCCCGAAAGCGGCAGTTGAATGCTCATAAAATTGGACAGCATTTTCCTTCTAACCTTGGGAGATGTTATCGCATTTGGTATAACTGGAACGCATTTGACCTCGGCATATGCATATTCAACGTTTGGTTGCTTCCACGACCTATATGGTAAGAGGTGTGGGTCAATGAAATTTTAAAGGAGCTTACGGTTACAAGTACCCAATTATCTGAATCTTCATTACTTGGTTGTCATTCCGCTGTCGTGAAATTTTTCTCCATAGAAAAATACTACTAGACATAATGTGGAGGTCTAATATGCACAAATAAATTTAAACTTAATGCAACTATTATCTACGAACAAGATCGGAGAATAAGTTAAGCAGGAAAGCAGTTTACGAGAAGAGAAGGAACTACATTTAGTGTAAATTGGTTATCTAGAAGAATAATATTCTATTTTTTACAATAATACTATATAAATGGCTACCCTAATTGCAATATAAATAAAAGAGTGAAAGGACAAAGATATTGAGATTTATCCGTGAATTAATTGCAATTTTATCAATAAGTGTGTGCCATTCTAAGAATTGTTTGGGAAGTTTCAAAATGGCACGAGTTCTGCAATAGACTAGTCTCAATTTGTAGTAACAGTTAAATCAGTTTTTCGATTATAGGACGAGCATAGAATTTCTGAACAACAAAAATGGCAACTTTTAGGGAATATTGTTTTTTCTAGATCAATTGTATTCATCCATTGTGGTTTACCTTACTATTTTGGTAGTCGCGGTTCTTTAAAGAAATCCAAGATCTGCATCTAGGAGCCCCAAAGGCCTATAGGTAATCTCTTCTTCTGCAAGTTTGTGCATTTTGCCAGCTAGTGGAGTGGAGTTGTCTCTTATTCATCGTTTTTAACTTTATCACATAACAATTGCTGTTAATTTCTTTGGTCTACCCCGAACAAGTTTTAAATCTCGCCTGCGATATTTTGTAAGAGAATTTGCAATGGTTATCAACCATTGTTTTATTGTCGCATACGCAATACCCCGAGGAAGTCTGCCTGCTTCTTTATTGGTACTAATACTTTGGCATTCACTCTAGATATAGACTACTGTGTTCCAACAATTTTAGTAGGTTTTCTTGCCACTTATTGGCATCATGGACCACAGCAAGACTCCTCTACATTGCAGATTATCGGTTTTACAAAATTTCAGCTTTTTGTTATAGAGCAAAATTTTCTTTGGACTGCTAAATGTTCCAGTAAATTCAATAAAAAATAATCATAGAATAAACAGTGATAATTTGGATCTGATAGTCAGCAATATGCTGTTGAAACCATGATTCTGGGTGACAAGCTTCTTATCAAATTCCTTGATTACAGAGATGAAAGTTTGCTGTGACTTTCCAAATATCGTTCAAGTCAATCTTAGGAATTGCCCATCTTAAGATTGAGCATTTTTCATTGCTTTACACTGTGGCATAACATATATTACATCATTTTATTTGGGATCATCTTTTGTTTAATTGGACCGAAGTGAAAGGCGCCTAAGTAAATCAATGTTTGAGTAGCTTTTTACCTGTGTAAGTGCATCTAGCGCTTTGATCATTTTGGCAAGAAATTTTCTAACTCAAAAACAGAACATGGCAAAGCTGTTACCAATAATTTTTTTTGATAATGTAGGATTTTCTTGACCATAGAATTCAAAAATATATTCTGGAAGCTATAAGTTGTAAATAATATTTTTTAGGGGTATATAGCAAACAAATGAGAGTTTAAAAATCTACATCAGATCAAATGACCTACCGGCACTAAAAATGTTTTTATGTAGGTAGATAAAATCAAGATTGTCCAAGAAAGTTCGCAAAAACACATAGGTAGATTAAGATAACAAATTATTGGATCCATTACCTGTAAGATGATCTAAGTTGTTAGGGTTGAGATTAAAATAATTTATGTGGGTGATCAAAACCAGCATCGAAAGGCCAACCAACTAAAATTGAGCTTACGAACAAACTTAGTAAATGATCAGTAGTTCGGCTACCAAGTAGTCACTGCAAGCCACGGCTTACTGGGGCGCCATTGGTTGAATATAATAGGCTACAGTCGAGATGGATCGTAAAACCAATGTTGACCTGATGAAAAAAAATGCGCTGGTTCTGCAAAAGAGTAATGATAAGTAAATCTATATGTACATCAATTATAGCAATTTAAAATTCTCTACCTCAAGTTCTTGGATTTGGAAAGTCTGGAAAGGGCATAAGATTTTCTGTCTATAATCATAAATTTTGTAGATTCTTTGTAGAAATTTGTAGATTTCTGGCTTTTTTGGTTATTTGAAACCGTTGCGATGGGTTGCTCTCTTGAAATATATGTTTAAGAACAACGTTAAAATTTCGAAAATCCGTGCACCTCAATCTTTCAGGAGGAGCATCATTTAGTACGAATTATGAACTACTAATGCTAATACACTAACGTAGTTTGTTCCGATTTCAGAAGGCGGCTAAAAATCCGAATATTTTCCTCAGTGCGCTAGTCTTCGGCGACCTAGTAATTCTCATTTTCAACTACTTCTCGTCCCTTCAAAAATTATATATGCCACCTATCCACTTGAGTCTTTTTAAAAGAGCTGTCTCCGAACTGCGCCTTCAATCTTTTTAAAACTTTAGACTTTTTATACTTTTTGTTTTAAAAACTTGGCAATAATCTGTTGCGCAGTGGATGCCCTTTTTTCTGATACTCTAATAATGAGTTTAGACATCCCTACCCACAATATTCAGAAGTCGTGTGTTTTTCTATTTATCTCATAGCCTGTAAAAAGGAAATTCTGATTTATATTTGATTCAGCCTAATAACCTATGCAGATAGCTTAGACGCGCATAAACTGATGGTTAGCAGTACGCTTTTCTGTAGTTTTTTTTGTTTCACAAACCTGAATAATGAATTTCATTCTACATGAGTGATCCAAATATAAACCAAATTTAAGTAATTTTTTGATTTTGCTCTTTGAAAATGAAGGTGGCCGTGACACCAACCAATCGTCGTTGTTAAATCTTTAGTACTGCTCTTAGTGGTCTAAATATATGATAACTGTAGGGCGATAAGTGATGGTGTTTTAGTGTTCTAGCTACCGTTTCTGGTCCTTAAGCATAAGACAATGGACTCATCTTGTAAACACTATTTGGAACCCAAAATTGTCTGCAATGATTACGTGAGCACCTCAGAAGCAATTTTAGCAACTGCTAGTTGGCTGGTCATATCTTCCAGATATTGCTTATGTCACGCGTATACTTGAGTCTTCTCAGGGTGTTATCTTCGAGCTGTGCCCTAGTATTTTTGAAATTTGGACGCGAGAAGCTTAATAATTCGGTGAGCAACGGATGAGGGTACATTTTGTTTTGATGTTGCATTACTAATCGAAGTAGCAGTAGTGCGGGTACGCTACGGGGGGAAATCTTTTTCAGGAACCTATGAGGTTCAGAATATATAGTGGTTTATATAATGGTATGTGAAAAATCTGTTTATATTTGGTTCACCCTTGTACTAAGAATATAATTTCTCCTCTAGACTCTATCGTTTGAAGATTTATCACTTTCTTAATCTTCCCATCTACATTTTCTTGATTTCACTCTTCTGGCCCATCTGTTTTATATGATCCTGTAGAGAAATTTTAACTCCCTCTTGGTATAAATGCGCCATATTGCATTCTTTTGAATCCAAAAATCTTTTACCTAACTTTCTTTTTACACGTCAATAGAAATTCCGCATCTTTGTTGGTTATACTCTAAGTTTCTTCATAATGTGCAACTATTTATTTAAAAATATTTTCGACAACTTGAAGAATGAACGATGTAAAGTTTGTCTTCCGCAATTACTACGTATTGCTCTCATTTTCGCATAACAACAAAGGTTAGACACTTAAAAAAATTATATACGCTGTCAATGGTGTTTCTTCATCTTAATTATTCAGCATTTATTTTGATTTATTCTTTTTGATGGTTAACTCGATCTTTTTGCTTCTATTTTCAGCTCATAGATATTTGAGAAGGCTCTGATAGGTCTTGCCATCAGATTTATATTATCAGCATGCTCCAGGAATCGCAGTATTATTTTAAAAACCTTTCCCGGTCGATCTTGATACTGCGCATAAATATTTCTTGATACACATCGAAGAAAAGAGAGAGCTTTTTGCTGTATTGCCTCTTTTTTTAGATCTAGACTCTGGTGGTCGTTTTCTTCAAAATCATTACGTTCTAATTTCTTGGGCATGATCTTATACAGTTAATTTCTGTGCATGATGTGGTAAATCGATGAAGAGCTGGCCCACGTTAATATAGAATTTTTCAAGGATCACCTTTGTTACGAAGATTTAAATCGTTGTTGACCTGTCATTCCAGAACCTTTATGTTTATAAGTTACTTTATCTTGACTATTTCTTTGTTGTTTCCCTTGGCCTCAAGGTCAATGAAAGACAAATTGTTTGTTAGTATGGGCTGTTTCGACTTTATCGATGTTAGATATATAACGCAGGTTTATAATTACTACTCTGAATATGGACTAGTTAGTTTTCTTTAATTTTTCCGTAAAAAAGTTTATCAGGTTCGCGAGAGTTATTTGTAATATTTTCTGAATCCATGTTAAAAAGTTTAGTGGCCATCAAAGATTGTGACCGTAGGTCGGTTAAAGCTTTGTTGGAAAGTCTTACATTTGTGTGCTGTTAATTGGAGGAAATGGTTCTATCTGTATATATGCCCGATATGGCCTTAGACTCAGTTGTACAGTAGCACCATTTTATTCATTAGTTTAGAACCTTGGTTATGTTTATGCAATTGCATTGGATTAATGGTAAATTGGACATTTTGGGGTTGTAAGTATTGTTACTTAAGTAGGAGTTTGGAGTATAAGCTATCTTAAATTGCTTCTGATATGATCTGGTGCTATTTGTTTGACTGTTTTTTATTCTACATTTAAATAGTTAATCATCATTAATCGCATCAAGGCGTAGTCGCTACCGCAGGTATAACTAGCACAAAACGTCCGCTCTGTTTGGATATACGAGCCGAAGATCTCAGTAAGCCAAAATCCTGCAAGGAAATGTAATCAATTTAATTTAAGTGATTACTGACGCTTCAGTTTTATGCAGAATACTCCTTGCTTTACCTCGCAGGCCTTCGTTAAGATTAAAAGTTTTAAAAATGTAATAAAATGACTATGATACAAAAAAGATCAACTGACAAATTAATTATTGCCCTTAGATTTATGTAATACAAAGAAAAGTACACCTGCAGGTTTTGCAATAAGAAAGAAACAGTCCCACAATAATCTTCTACTACGGAGCTAATACCGTCAAATAGATTATTTTTTCCCGAAAGCAAAAAATTAGAAGATTTTGTAAACTTTGCGTTTAGACAGTAAGAGTGATAATTAATAACAACCAAATAGATATATTAAAAGTTTTTTCAGTAAACTGAAGATAATTCTTATTGGATTTCGTATCTTCAATGGTGGTCCAATTTGTTTTCATCCCAGTTCTTAAAAGTTATAATTCTTCATTCAACTAAAGGGTAAATAAATTAGGGTATAATACACCTTCTTAGGACTCATATTAAGGTATCTTAAATCAACCTTTATACTATTTTTAAATTTCATTGATTCCGTAAAGGCGGAAACAAACTTTTGCATGAAGCAAGGCTTGTAGCAGCGGCTTCAGCTGATGTAGTCGCCTACTACTTCCGGTTGGCACCTGACAAGGTGCCGTTTTGGACATTTCCTCCTGTCACTGGCAACCAGGTGCACTTGGAAGTGCAGCCATCATAAGTGGAAAGGCATGTAGGCAGTGCAATTTCTCGAAAGCCTTCGGCTTGCGCCTCGCGCCGTGTTGCACCGGAAGCCCGCATCTCTGCGTCGCTAAGACTGCTGGTCCGCCGTTCCCATCGGAAGCGTCCACTGACCGTGCAGGAGCTCCAATGGTGTTTCACTTATTTACGCCACATTAGCGCAATTTGCCTTGGACGGGCGGGAGCGACAAGAGTTCCTGCAAAAAGCGCCGGTTTGGGAAACGCGCGTCGACGGCATCTCCGCCATGTTGAAAATAAGTGGTGACAATGGAGGCTACGACAAAGTAGGGAAGATAAATAAGTAATACGCGTTCTCGGCTGATTATACCAGCATGAAACGTGGTGCGGGTTATTTCAAATTGAACTGCCGTATTCATATATACATGTCAAGGTGGTTTGCAGCAAATGCTCTCTTCGGGCGAAAAATTAATCATCTCATTGTGTAAAAATTACGACCAAGATTTAGAGGTTTGACTATCAGAAAATAGCTTTAGGAACATTGACTAAATCTTACTCCTGGTGTATAATCCTTGAGTTAACATTAAAAGCACAGATCAGTTTTTCAAAATTTTGGTTACAACTAACTACTCAATTAAATTTCCAAATTGGAAATTTGTATGATTGTTTGAAGTTTGTGATGTTTTAATAGGAAGTAATTTAAAACTAGCACAAGAAGGTGACTTTTTGATTGAAGAAAAGCATATCATACTATTGTTAATGATATTAGTGTTTTTTTTTAAATTTACTACCTTTTTCACCAAATTATCACTTATGGGTAGTAAATGAACTTCTACCATCCCCCTAATCACCTCTCTACTATTTATTGTTGGTTTTCTTATTTATGACGAGAGTTTTAGCTCCTCCACTACTAAAGATGTTTGTATACTTAATATTTGTCCAACAAGTGGAAGAACATCTCTTTGTTCTTTCTCCATCTCGGGCAAATAAAAAGATAGAAAAAGTCTAGACTTAAAGGAGACAAATTAAAAACAGTTATAAAAAGATCATGGGTGAATCAAATAAAAACCTGAACTTCTTTGTAATCCTTAAAATATCACAATGTCAGGGCAAGAGCTACGGATTAGCATCAAGTTTCTTACGATTGAAAGCGTACAACGATCTAATATTTTGGGAACAATTGAGGCATAGTTCGGAGACAACACGCTTTAGAAGACTGAAATGTATACGTGGTAGGAACAAATTTTTGGGACGACGAGAAGCAGTTGAAAATAAAGGTCATCAGTATTTGTATACTCGTCTTCTACTCGTGGATGACAGCCGATTAACGTCTACTGAAATTTCTTCCGAGGTCGAAGTTGTTCAGACAACCTAAAATTAATTAATTTTCAAAATAATCCGATTTATATTTGATTTATCGAGGTATTGCCAAGAATTAATTATATTATTGCTCTATTTTTGTGTGCAAACCTGGTAGCACGTTGACTCGCCAATTTTCACAGCTTCAGGTCATTTTAGCAAAGGCTCATTTTCGCCGGAAGCCCAGTTTCCCAGGAAACTGCAAAAAAGGGGGGCGAGCCGAGGAGGCACGCCGCCAGGGCCGCGCTTCAGTTGGGAAACGTGACGAAGATTCATGGGGCACGACTCTGATATTTAAGCAGGCCAGGGCAGGGCAAAGTGGCGGCCTTTTACCTCTGAACTCCCAAAGTTCACGCCGATTATGAGCGTTGCATCACCGGGGAAAGAAGATTCACAAGACCTCGTTAATGTCTGCGTCGAATCACGTCTGCCGGCGAGTTTCAGCGGAATTCGAAAGGACGCGAATGTCCGCGGTGTGCCAATAGCTGCATGCAGCGTTCCAGGGAGCTTTCCAGGTACGCGCGTTCGTGTGCGTGTCCGCATTTTTGGGCTTGCGTTGGCTCCGATAGTCTGGTTCGAATATGCCTAGCTGCGGCGAGTTTCTGATAGCTTTTTCCATTCTAATTTAAAAAATTGGAAATTCTGATTTTAATTTAATTACTAACAGAAATTCTTGTGTTGCTTTGATTGCGTTGTTTCCAAAAGCCCTCTAAATCATCCGACATTGCGACGATCACTCACCTAGCTGACCCGGCTACTAAAATCATCCTCATATATGCATATGCATCACAGTTCATTAGCTCTATACGTCCTTGTAGCTTTTTTAATAAACATATATCAGATAACATATATCAGATAAAAGACACATTGAACTTTATGAGTAGGCAATAAAAATTGGAAAGTTTAATTTAATTTTATATTCTATGTGGTAGACTCTATCTATATTCTAGTAATACAAACTGTCGAACAAGATTTATGTTCATTAATCCTTTAAACAATGTTTATTGGCTTATTCTTCTTATATCTTTCAAATTCTATAAGAGCATGTGGTATCTGGGAGAACTCCCCATGTCTCGAGCTAGTGTTCTTTGTTTCCCTCGCCTCCTTTTTTTCTATTCATTTCAGCTTCTTTTTTACCAATCATTAGCCTTTTTAGTGCATCTTTTTCTTCAAGTGCTCAAATCTTCCACCAAATGGTCATTATGTATCAAAGACACTTAACAAACAGTTGTTTCCATGCTTCACCGGTGTAGATCAAGACATATTCGACTCTACATATTTTTTGCAGTATTCCAGTATCCCAGTTCGAAGTTAGCACGGTTTCCATCACGAGGATTTGAGGAACTCTACTCAGTAGCTTCAACTTAAATCTCTTTTTGAGGACCTCTGGGCAAATAAGACAGGTATTATCTGCAAAATCTAAGTTTTTCAGAAAACTATTTGGATCTCGCTGCGTTTTTTGCTTTTTGTTCACTCTTTTTCATTCTTTCTCTATTTATATCAACGTATCTGCTTTTCTTAGCATTTCCATAGCATTTCTAGAATCTAATTTTTATTTTGAATTCTATGCTACATGTCGATCTCCTTTCAATTTTTATAATAAGTAGGTTTAGGAAGTTTGGTATATTAACCTTCTGGTAGGGCTACCAGCTTAAGATTTTGATGGGCATTCACCTAGAGTCTTCGGTCCTACTTCCAACACAGTTGGTCACTTTATTGGATTTGCGCACGTTGGTCACAGATTACTCACAATCCAAGAATTGGTTGCCTCTATCTTGGTTTAGGTCATTGGCGTAACAGGACTTGCTTCTAGACGGCGAGATTTTTTCGAATTTTTTTCGAAAGACCATTTTATTTACCATAAAATTTATTGCAATTTTTTGTAGAAATTTTTCAAGTTTTTAAGCCAAGATATTTTTTGCTCAAGTCATCGTTCACGTAACTTTTTAAATCTTTCCTTTAAATAAATCAAGAAAAGGATTCCTTGGCATCAATATGCTTCTGTAAACTTTTAAAATAATGGAGCAAAATCTAGGTAGAAAGGTGGATCATCTATTTTCTTCCAGCCAAATTCTTTTTAACCATCAGTCATAAAGTCTCTTGAAGCGCTCGTTCTTTTTCCAGCTCGTTATTGTTTTTAGGTCGTTTAAATCATCTCTGATACATAATGTTGAATATTTCTGATGGGTTCACTCCTGTTATTTCCTTTTATTTACTCGTAGAGGACAAAGTGTTAAAAGGGTTCTTTGGCCATTTCCATCTTAGATACAATCAAGAGAATTGATTTAAGAACTGATCTGCTCACTAGATATAAATCACAGAATGTATTTATACGATTACGTAATGAAGGATCTTCACCAGGACCTTAATCAAGACATTGAAGCCTGTAGATAAATTTTAGATTACATATAGTACTTACTTCTTAGATCATCTAATTATCTTTTGAGAAATTGGTAATGTGATAGCCCTTTTGTGCAGTTCGTAAATTAGTCTGCTGTAAAAATTTGCTTTTCTATGTTTGTCTAACTTTTTTTAAGACCAGTTAACGGGCTTTGTTATTAATTCGTCTGAAGATCCTAAACATGAGGACAAATCAAATATAAACTGGAATTTCTTTTACGCGCTTTGAGGTGAACAAAGAGCGTGAACAGATCAGTATTGAAGGAGATTCCTCTCCTGTACTGCTCTCTTGGTCAGTATCATGATGTTAGAGCAAGGGGTACCCCTTTTTATAATAGAGAGCGTAAATCCCCCCGAAATTTTGAGAAAACAAGGCAGTTCAGGGATAAGATATTTAAAAAGGTCGATTGTGCGGGTGCCATAAAAGACGAAAAACGATTGAAGATGGAGGTCACAAATGTCGCTCTTGGACCAGCGTGAGTGAAGAGAATATTTGCATTGTTTGTCGCTTTTCGTAAAAGAAGACCACCTATTAACGGTTGCTGATGATATACTGACTGTGCTCTTAAGTTATAAAATGTGGCCGTAAGATGGATTCCTCGTCTACTCGCTGAAGATCAAAAACTGCAGAGTTTTGTGGTGTGCAAGCGATTATTGACATGCTGGCGACCTGAAGGGTAAACTTTGAAGTTGCATAATAAGAGACAATCTTAACCAAAACTGGAAAGATTTTTGCAATTGCATGTTTTTATTTTAAATGAAACAAAACCCCATATCTTCTGAAAAAACTTCTAATCCTAGGCTTTATCCTGCTTAGTGATAATGCCCAGCCTTACACAACTGCCCAAATTTGACAAAAAATTGAGAAGCAGTTGAAAATTAGGTCATCGACGTCATTCGGAGATGACCTTCAATAAACCGTTGTTGTAATTACTTCTAAAGTTTGCTCTACGAATATAAGACGCCATTCTGCTTCATGAAAACCGCCTAAACTCAATAAAAACTATTCTAATTACACTGGAACACTATTTCCATAGTCTCAACGTATCACCCTATGATTATTGTTGCTTTGAATCATTAGCAAGATTTGATAACGATGTTACTATTGAAATGTTCGCGTGCAATTGGCTGGAGTCACTTTTATTATTCTTATTTTAATTATTAAATATTTGTACATGATTAAAGTTCTTCTATTATATTAAGATTCTTTTTCAAGCATTCTGTTTATTGCTTCTTCTTTTTTAGCATCTCTGATCTTTATATTTATCTAAAAAATAGGCCCACATAAAATTCATAATTGTTTATATACTTATCTATGGAAGATCTTTTTAAAGATTCATTTGATGAATTTTTATAGGCCATTCCCTTAATAATCTACCCCAACATACATAAAATAATAAAGAAACTATTCTTTAACATTAAAAAATAAGAGATAAATGGAACTTTTAAAACGTGAAGTTGATTTTTGAAAGCAACCAAATCTTTGTTGTGGCCCCCTTCGGTTTATATATTACCTACTTATTCATTTTATACGTTCTTACTAATTTTGCTCGGCGTTATTCTGCACGATATCGCAGATGACGGCTTCGCAGTAACCGATTGCATTAGCTAGCTCGTGTAACGGTTAGAGCTTATCAACCTATAGCTGGAAAACAAGTTTTATCGGAACTACTGTGTTATTTTATCAGTCATTTATGCAAGTGCTATAAATATTTACATATTAACGTAGTGCTATTTATGTAACCTCAAGTTCAGAATTAATTCTATTACTATTTCGTTATGTGTAATTATCTCAGAGAGGACGTTCTGTCGCCAAGTCGCAAGAAGACACAAAATTATGAGCATCTGCTCTTGTTAAGTTGTTTAATTTTCACTTTAAATGCTGAAAATCTGTTTTACTACTACTGCTATTTGTATAGAGGAAGTAAATGTTTAGTAATGGGATAGTAGCGCAGTTTCTGAATCCCACCCTCTCCACCACTTTAATTTTCCTGAGAGTAATTTGTATGGAAAGTTAATCGGGACGTGTTGGCCAGTGTTGGGCGTGAGGTGACATAGTGGGCTCAAGTTCTGTAACTTTATTTCCTGTGGCGGAGTCTTTGAGTATGTTGGAGGAGCCCCTTAAATGATAATGTTATTAAAAAGGGCAGCCAATCCTTTACTGGAATTTCCTGAAATTTATTTTGGAATAAATAATCTTGGCCGAGGCTTCTTGGTACGAAGGCTTTCAATGTGCTACAATTTCATAGACTACCGTTTTTTCCAGCGTCTCGTGCCAAAACGATGGTGTGTATGCTTATGACTAACCATTCAAAGGTCGTCAACAAATCGACTCTATACAACTGCAGCAAATTTTGGCATACGCTTCTGCTGAATAGTAAGAGTGCAGGGAACTCATTGTGTAGAGACCTTTAAATCATCTTGAATGGTTGTATATAATATTCAGCCTTTTTCAACATAGATATACCAAACGGTAGGTCGTTGCTAATGACTTCTTATGTATTATTGTAGGATTCTTTGTGCCCAAATTCGAATCACTTAAGTTGAAGGTATGCTTCATCATTAAAGATCTTCGAAAAATTATTATTCTCCGTTTAATTTTCAATAAACCAATCACTGCATGCTTAGTCCTGTAAATATTCTTTTAGTTAGAATATTTGTGATAGTTGCACATGCAAATATTTGCAGAAGTGTCCAATTCTAAACGGTGATGAATTGATGTTCCTGGTCTCTCAGCAACATTTTTCCTCATTGCGACAGTGTTATCGAGAGAACGATCAGTATGGTGACGCACGTATGACTCACTGCCCATTGAATTCCATAATTACTTTTTGACTTGCAAATTTGTTTGTTGAATTCTGTCGACTGGAAATTCTGCGGGGTTTGCGCATAATCACAACATAGATCACAGATGTCAAAATAAACTTTTGCATACCCATAGGAGTTGCAGTGATCCTTTACGGTACATATATTTGAATCTGATATATGAGACTTTCGACTGCATCCAGGTAGAGATAAGCACAAGGAATTCATAAAATTTACATAAAAGATGCCCATAAAATCTAATTTTAGTTTAGCTGCTTCTATAGACACACTACTAGCGTCAGTGTTACATAATACAAAATTGCACATTTGCACTTTAATTGTGTTAGATGGAGAAAAACCTGCTTTATGAGCATTCTTAAATTTAAATAATTGTTTTTAACCTTTTTGGTTAAGCATAGAACGCAGGAATTATACTGAGACTTACTTGTCACCTTCGATTTTGCCCAATGCCGCGGTTGTAGAGGCATTTTAGAAAATTTAAACTCTTTTGTTAGAACCTGCATTATGGGAATCTAAAACACGCACAATATCATACACAGATAGCCAAATTACGTAAATGACGTGCAGTATAATTATTTTCGAAATTAAATTTATCGTCTCTATAGTTTAAATGTTACTTTTGCAGTGAAACTTATAGTTATTTCTGTTATGCTTTTTTAAAGCTTATCTTTGCATATTTTGAAGGAACGAATAAATTTTACTACATATTTTAACTTCGGAACAATAGCAACAGGCATAATATACAAGGTAAGACCAGAAAAAGAATTTTGTTGGTCCAAGCACAAGGGTCGGGTGGCCAAATTTGTAGACCTGGCGGTTGGTGGGAGATGTCAGGAAAACGGTCTGATCTAATTTATTTGCCTTTGATTCTTTATAGAGTGCGGATCGCTTGCAAAGTGGACAACTGTTTGAGCGTCATGCCACAATCCAAAATCGGCAATACGTGACAAGATTTATGGGAACACTACTTTATCGAAAGCACAAGTGTTTAGGTGGCATAAAGCATTAGAGCAGGAAGGAGGACGTCGAGGATGAGAAACGCACAAGGCCTCCATCAGTATCTCACACTTCGGACAATGTGGTTTTTAACTTGGACCGAGTCTGTGCATCAGATTGATAGCAGATGAAGTGGGACTTCCTAAATCCATTGTGCATGAGATTGTTACGACGGAATTGCAGATGTGGAAAGTTTGTACTAAATTGGTTTTCAAGGATTTGACCTACAAACTGAAGAACGGTGTGCTGATTTCTTGTGAGCTTGTGGATCGTGTGAGAGGTGAGGCTAAAATTTTTGGAGAAAGTGAAACATGAGTTTTTGAGTACGATTCGGAGACGAAAAAACAGACTCCTGAATGATTTCTTCGACCAAAGAAGGTTCATCTCCAGCTTGAAAGGCCGCTATTTTGCTATGGCTTCTACCATAAATGCTAGCAATGGTGTATTGATGCTCAAGGATGTAATTTCGAAGATTATTGAGTGTATATAAACATATCCTCAATTAAACAACAAGTCGCATTACTTTTGGGATGTACCTTTGATAGTAAAGTTTCAAATTAAACTTAAACCAATCAATGGTTTAGACTTTCTAAAAACAAATAAGCGATATGGTTATGTAAAATTTTGTAAAACAATAAAAAACCGTTAAAAAATAATTTGTGATGCATGGCATTGTGGTATTTGTACTCGGGCAAATAAAATGGAGGATTTGCAAAAGTTTAAAAAAAAAGGGCCGCACTGTGTTATAGAAAGAGCACATTCCGCTTTAAGCGGTGTATTTTTTGTTTTACGGTTGGTTTTCCGAAAAGATCAAAAGGCCGAAAAATGGAAAGCCTCACTATCCCAAATAAGGTACGCTTCAAATGATTTGCTTACAGACTTTAATCTTCTTAAGTGTAAAGAACATTATATAGGTTGCATAAAAGTGTTAAAAAGATCACTTACATTTTTTCTGACTTTTTTGCTAAAGCAACTAAATGAATAATTAGTTGAAGATGAATTCAATGGAATTCCAATAAACGGGCCTCTTAACGCAATTTTTTTGAAAGCTTGAAGACTATTTTACTGCGCAATGGAAACTTAAGCCTGGCTCTTCTCTTGGCTTTCTTGGTTTTCAAGGAGGAATTTGAAAACGTTAAAATTAAATGATTTAAAATACCACAAATACATCTAGAAGGTCATTGAAGACTTTGAAACTAAGAATTCCCTCTAAGTCTTGTTAATTATTATTAATTTTTGCTTTTGGCATGCTATACCAAGCTTCTCTCATATATTTTCTCATTTAAATTTAAAATATTATTTTTTGTAACAGAAAAGCAAAATCTTGTAGAGTAACGTAGATTTTCTTCAGCCGTAAGAACTTAAACGTGTCAGTATTTTTTATTTCTAATGTGACCATTAAATTAGTTTGAAAAAGAAATAGAGGACAAAAATTACGTTTTTCTTATTCTCTTATCAACAATTGTAATTTGCAGTTGTTGTTTAAACGACTTCTCAACTCATACTTACTCTAATATTAGTTAATATAAGTTAAAACCATGTGCTTTCTGATGCCTGACGATAGAACTAAATTACTGGTCAATTAAGGTTCTGTGATACTTGAAACTTCAACCGTTCAAGGCCAAAATTCTCCCGAACTTATGTATTGACAGCGTGTCGATAGTTTTCAGTGCATAGGTTTTCGAAAACCTCAGCATCTCAATTCTTTTTTATTTTTCCCACATACATCTTAATAGTGTGTAATATTTTAAGATTTTAAAATTTCCACCTGAAAACGCAATACATTTGTGAAAATCATCAATTATTTTGTAGTTTTCATATCCCCCTTGTATCAATAATTTGTCGTTTATAGCCTACCAATAAAAGAATGTCTAGTAGATGTTTTCAAAGTTGTTCTAAAATGTGCCAGATGTTTTATGTTATACAATCACTTGTTGCTTAAAGTCTGTGAGAGATCATTCATGAGAAATTTTTATAACATAAAAAAATTGTAACTTTTACTTTTCTAACGGCTCTTTAGGCTTTAAAAGACCTTAGTTATAGCATTCTTCTATTCCCTTCTGTTTTTAGCTATTTGTTTCCAGTTATCGTTAATTTCCATTCCTTCTAATTTTTTTTAACTGACTACAATTGTTTTTTATGGTTTTTGTCTTTATTTATTCTTTCGTCATCTATCTTACACATTTTCTTTGACATTTCAATTTGTTCTATCCTTTATAGATGTCCGGGTCACCAGAGTCTTCATTGTTTTATAGTTGTTTCCATCGTTTGCTTTCTTCTTCCATTGTCTTTCTGACGCAGATTTGCTTAAAGTAATACGTTCAGCACAAAAAAGTAAACAGAAATTGACCTCTGCTTTTTAAAGCCATCCTAGTATTTTCCTATTTACCTTTCTCCTATTATTTTTAATCTTTTGTTTTATAGGCTACATTAATTAATGAGATCGGTTTATAGTTGGAAGACTTGTTTGTCTTATTTCTTATATCTCGGAAATATATCTTGTACTTTTTCTATGTTCGTATCATGAGGTTGAGTATCTTAACTTTTAATGCTGGTTCTCCGTACTTCAGTGGCTTTGCTGGATTTTATCTATTCTAAAGCTCTTATTATTATTGAACCTCTTTATCGTTCTTTGAACTTCCTCTAGTGTTGCTTTATTTCCTGCACTTCTCTCTTCCTGTTGATTCATGACTTTCATAAAATATTTCTTCTTTTTTTGTGCTACTCCTTCCTCTCCTGTTCAGTTGTCTTTTTTAAACTTTAAACGGGATTTTGATAACCTGATGGATTTTTCTATTGATGCTTAAATTTCTGTGAATCATATATCAGTTTATTACTGATATCTCTTTTCTTTTTTCTATACAGTTATCTACATCTATTTCCCTTCTTAAACTTCTTTAGATGTTTTCCGTGTTTTGGTTAAACAAAATTTGTTTGGCCCTCGTTGTCTCTTGCGACAACATCTTGCACTCCTTATCATACCAGATATTTTTACATTTTGTTGCATCTTGTCAATGCTCCTATGTTATTTGTTTTATCAACGACTTAATTGTTTTCACTCTTGGTCTACAATATGCGAGGCTGCTGCTTTTGATAATATATTCTCTAGCTTTTTTGTATATATTTCTCTTGCTTTTCTATTGGTGTTTGGCTTATGTTTCACCTTTGCTTTTATTATTGTTTGGGTAAAAAGTTGTTTGATGCGATATCTGCCTTCCTGGTACTCTTGATGTTCTTTGTTATTTTTGAAACTATTCAGAAACAATTCAGAAACATTTCAAAAGCTAATCTGTTTTCAAGAGTAACCAGCGAAAGGCATACGACAAAGTTGAAAATACAAAAGCATATATTTTGGTTGTCTTAATATTTTCTTTTTGGATGCTCTTAGTAGCACATAAACGTTTCTCACTAAACCGGAGAAGGACGTAGTCTTACCATCTCCGTTGCTTTTTTACTGTAGATGTGATTATTTTAGATGGTGGTAAGATTGCGCAATCTATTTTTAGATTACCTTATCCTTGTTGAGAACTTCAAATAGATGATTTCAATTACATTGAGAGATATTAAAGATATTATGCATGTTTAAAGTTGTCTATATATGTGGTCACAAATAATAAACTCTTTATATACATGTTTTTTTATGAAGGATAAAAAGCAGGAAAATCTGCTAATTTAACATTACAAGTTAAGATGAAAAAGAAATAAAGTAGAAAGAAACAAAATACTAATGCTACTTGTAACATATCTGACATGTCACGGAAAATTTGACTAGCAATCTGAATTTATACATGAGAAAGCAAATTAGGGAGAAACAAGGTTCATACACAGCGTGGTGTCGCGTGTCAAAACGGTGAGTCTGTAAGTGATTTAATCACTGAAATTTTAACACGGTTATTGGTTACTCTCAGTAGCAACTACTGGCCTTTAAGACAGAGAAAGGCATGGCTCGTGTGTTTTTATACTATTACCCTGTCGAGTAAAACTAGAAGAACTCCAACCAAAAATCGAAGGGATACTGAGAAAACGTTTAAAAGTGAGTAAGAAGGAATAGAATGGCTGATGCAAATGCTAAGCAAGACCAGAAGAAGTACCGTGAAGAATTAAAACAACCGACAAAATGATAGTTGAATAAAAGGATAGTAGAACTTTAACGAAAACAAAACAGAGACAGTTTTGGGAAATGAAATTAAAGGGGTCAGCTTTGATGAACAAAATATCAAGTCAGGTGTGCAACGGTTTTTACAGCCGGAGATAGGAGTCGAGACAAAAGTGAAAATGCATACCAAGTAAAGCAGGGGCAAGGAGTATACATTGTGGTGGCATCAATGGATATCTTAAGATAATGCAAAACAAGAGTAAACTGAAGGGTTAATATACTTACATTATCAGTGATCTAACCGCAAATAAAGTGAGATACAAAAGAAAATTGGAAAAACAACAAATGAATAGAGAAGGCAAAAGTCAGAGTGTTGTATAAAAAACTAATCGTGGATTTGGAATTAGGAGACGAATGAATTTAATGAAAGTGGACATCAATGAAATCCAAGAAAAAAACTTTAAAAAAGTAGAATGAAAAAGAAACGGAAATGTACAATGGATAAGAGCAACAGAAAAGAAAAATCATCAAAGAAAACGGAAAATGGTAAGGTTTGTTAACTGAAAGGAACTAATATTAACAACATGGAAAGTAAGGGGAATTTATTATAAAGGAGTATTTAGAAATTTAGTATAAGAGGCAAGAAGATATCGAATAGACATTTTAGCTCTACAAGAGACAAAAATAGGGGAAATAGAATTGCAGAAATAGAAAATTATTATACGTTCAATAGTAGCGGAGATATCAGAAATAAAAAAATAAAAACCAGAGAAACAATATCTGAGAAAATGTTACCTCAGAATTAAAAGTGAAGAGCAATATATTACTATAGTAAATAACGGTGCGTTTACAGAATGGGGAGATGAAGAGCAGAAAGATATATTTTATGAAGACTTGGAGAAACTATGACAATTTACCAAATCAGTATATTAAAATAATTATATGTGATTGGAATAATATGGTTAGGAATGAAACACTAGGCGACTAACGATAATGATACGGGACAGTTGTGCAGCAAAAAAAATTTAACAATTATGAGTACATATCTTAAGAAAAAAGAGATACGTAAAGATACATGGGTCTTGCTGAATGGAAAAACTACAAATCATATAGGCCAAGTTTTGATCAAAAATCAAAATGTTAAGGTCATTATAAATGTGGGAACTTAGGGCGCGAAATTTGGACCATTGTATGGTTGATATGTTTGGAAAAAGTGACATTGGAGTATACAAAAATGTCAAACAGTTTCGAGGTCAGGAAAACAGTTAGGCAAGACTATCTACTGTCGACAGTATTTTTAACCTAATGCTAAAAACAATAATAAGAGACAGCGGCATGACAACTAGTGGAACCATAGTTAACAAAGCTACCAGTGTCTAGCATATGCTGATGACTTAACGCTGATGGCAAGATCAGCATCAGAGCTGAAAGAGATGGCAAGGAAGGTAGAGAGTATTGTGCCTTAACGCAAAAAATACCAAATATATGATAATACGAGAGAAGAACAGCGCAGCAGTTCCGACAACATCATAAAATTTAGAAGAGCAAGATGAAACGGAGATAGGGAAAGTGAAAAACTTTGTATTCTTAGGGGCGCTTATAACAAGACCAAGGAGAAGAAAGCGCAAAGAATAGGCCAGCACAGGATGTGAAGCCAACTAATAAAGAGGGAGATCACACGGAGAGATGGGTCTAATTTGATACAAGTTCTTTTCAATCCAAATGTTTACATTTTGCCCCAATATGTATTTTATCATCATTATGTATTACTAAAGCGCAAGAACAATATTTAAAAGAAGGGTTTTCCCATTTGTCGTCCGATCATCTGAACCAAAAGGATTTATGCCACGTATCTCCTGGCATTCAAGTCCGAAATCACAATTTCAGTGGCGATTTTTGACCCCCCTCCGCCGAGCGACATTTCAGAACACGCACTGATAAAGTATGAAGCCTCTAGGTTTTGGAATGCAGTCCGGCCCCCATCGAGCTGGTGTCACCCCGCAGATCGGCCTCTAATTAGCGGGCCGGCGGCCGCGGAGGCTCTTCGCGGCCGTGACGGGCATTTCCAGCGTTTACCATCTAATTAGGCTCCGCGGCGCAGCGAAAACAATTAACCCGCGAAATCGGGCGAGCGCGGGTCACGCGGCAGTCGATGATGTAACGGTCAGCGAGCTCGTAAAATTGAGGTGTCTTCGCCTGACCGCTGCAATTCATTCGGGTTCGAGATCCTCCGGGTGCCATTGCCGCGGAGAACGGCTTCTAGAGCGCGGTTCGTCATTCGCGGGTATATCAAATTTGATCGCAAGGTTTTCTGAAATTTTGATTTTTAGCTGGTCTAGCATCGTTTATAAGGTAATTTAAGAATTGCGGAAAATCAAATTTTTCTCGTGGACTCTAATCCGATATGCTCGGTTCTGAAACGAACACTTTGTTTTTACTTAATTCCTTTTTTATAGGACTTACCCTTTAATTCTGACTTCTTATTAAATGTTCTGTTACATCTCATTCTGATGTTCTATGTAACTACCACATTTAGTTTTTCTTTTTCTTCTTTATGTTTTTTTACATGTTAGACTTCTAATCTAACATCTGAAATGTCCTTTTATATTCATTTTCAAGTCGCCAAATTAGAGGTTTAACTAGATGAACTTAAACAAAAAGTGCAAATGAGTGTTAGAAAAGTGGGAAGAAAGAAAGTGTAAATAATCGGAAAATAACAAGGAAAAGCAGATAGAAATAAAAAGAACATTGCAAGAGAAAGAGAAGCAACATTGTCGACCCTGCAGTTAATTCGTAAATTATCAAGACTAAAATGCAAATGCAGAGTGATAAAAGATACTTCTGCAGATTCTTGTTTTTAATTTTAGGACTTCAAATATTGTAATGTTTGTTCAAGTTTATTAAATTTAATATATAGGGCATTTTAAAAGCAGAACCGACTGTTTTTCTTTGTCGATGATGAATTTAAGTTCCCATCGGTTTGTAAGCTTGCGAATTCTTATTCTGGTTTTGAATGTTACTAATTTTAAGTTTCTTTTTCTAAAGACTGGTTTTAATATATGGATCTTCTCAAAATATAATGTGACGTACTCCATGGGTTTATTAGGTTTTATAGTGGACTAACTACTGCAATGTGACTTTTTCCTTGACTATTACTCGTACACTCGATCTAAAATTTTTGCGTCCTCTTGTCGGCGCTCCGAGCAAATTACTGTAACCTTCCTTCGCAATTGTTCTGAATATTTGAAAATTGCCGCGAACATTTGGCATCTTTCTTGTCAGACCCCTCTTTAAAGCCGTCTTGCTCCAGGACCACAATGATCTATGACATTTGCGGAAAAGGATGTGGAGGAATTGCCACAGTAACCCTAAGTTGCAAATGTACGTTTCATATTTATTGGTAATATAATAAAAGGATTTTCGTTGTCCTCATTTGTCTTTTAGGATAAACTAGAAATGTTGACTGATCTTCTTTTTTTGGAATTTCTACATTGGTTTGCCTGGTTCTTGCTTTTTTCCAACGAGGCTATTTTTCGATGCACATAACTAGTACTTCTGATACCAGTTTTTCACGTTACTTTTACAAGTTACCCAATAGAATCGCCCTCGAATCTTCCGGGATTTTTTTGACGTGAGACTTTTTTGGTATTGTTATGAAGGTCGGTTTTAACCAGTCTAGTGGTTTGTTCCTAAGTCATAAATTTCGTTGAATAGCCTTACTAAATCATTTTTTCTTAAAACTTCAAAAGGTTTCACAGCTTTAGCCATAACTCGAACAGGCGCTTTTCTGTTTTTTTACTAGTGTATTTGCTCTTCTACTTTTTTCAATGTAATATTCTCGAACATCTCTTGTGACAGGCATATCAAGAATGGTGTACTAGTCGCTCGACCTTCACATCAACACCAGTATGCATATAAAGTAGGAATATCCGCAGAAACAGCATTGCATAGATTTCTTACCAGAATGGAGAATGCTGTAGAAATAAAGAGGTGCTTCTAGTTGCCTTTTTGGATATTGAGGGAACGTATGATAATTTATCTTTAGAATCAATTATTAGAGCGTTGAGGACTCGACAAAACAAGGTGGATAGACTGTACGCTTAAAGAAAGATTAGTATATGTATCAATGATGACTTGGGTTGCAAGAGGATGTCCGCAGGCAGTAGTTCTGTCTGCTTGACTGTGGAACCTTGTAATTGGCAAGCTGTTAAAGATACTAGAAGGGAACGGATATAAAGAACTGAAATATGAAAATAACTTAGTCATTTTATCTTAGAGAAGATTTAACAATACAGTTAAGTAGTGTATTCAAAGTGCCCTAAATTTGGTTGCAAATTGGCCAGACATAAGTCCCTTAAAATTTACCATAGTAACAAGAACATTCACAAGAAGAAGAATCTTAGTAGGACTGGGACTTGTTAGGCTTTGAGATGTAGATCAGATAAGGTAAAGTACATCGGAGTTATTTTAGATTCAAAACTGACCTGGAATCAACAACACATTCAATGAATTAAAAGGAAGGTGCAGGCAACATTAGTGTTTATCAGACAAGCTCGTGGAAAAACATGGGGCCTAAAACCAAAAGGGATGTATTGAATATATGTCACAGTGGTCAAGCCCCTGCTATTATATCCAGCTTTGGTATGGTGGATAAATATGATGTAAGGAACCCCTATAACCATACTAAGTAAGATACAAAGACTTGCTTGTCTGGGAATAAAGGGTGCTGTAAAAACAACATTAACAGCGACAATGGAAGTAGACTAGATTTTTTCCCTCTTAATTTTGAAATCAGGAGTAGATTTTAATAGACTGCGCAACGCACACATCTGAAAAGATTGTATGGAATTGGGACATCTGAAAATGGACATACGGGTGAAAGCGTACTGAGCATGGGAACAGACCATTTGATGCCAAAATTTTTATTCAATGCAAATTTTGAGGTTATTATTATGCATCGAAATGAGTATCAGGAGCAGACCCGAAAAAATTATCTGGTATACAGACGGATCAAAAAAATCGGGTGTGGAACGGGAGCAGGCATATACTGTGAAAAGGGAAACTTGAAGTTAAGTTTTTCACTAGGAAAATATACATCCGTTTTTAGACGCAGATATTGGCTATACTGCAGTGTACCAGCCAAAATAATTTGAGGGCTTATTAAAATAAGCGAATCAACATATTTACGAACAGTCGGCCATCCGTGAAGGCATTAAAGAACCCGAGGACAACATTCAGGCTGGTATGGAAGTGCCGCGAAGAACTTAGTGCTTTGGGAGACAACAAGCACTGTAGAATTGCAGTCAATGAGAAAGCTGACGAGCCAGCACAAAAAAGATCAATATATAGGTCCAAAACCGGCTCTGGAAGCACCTAAAGGTATTATACGAAACCAGGTGGGAGAATAGATCAGAAAACAACATAAAAAACTTTAACAAATTGAAAGATTGTTAGTACAAAGCAGAAATCAGCTGCAAACTATCATAGGTCTCCTTATAGATCATTGTCTTCTTAGGGGACACATATGGACACCTGAGTTGCAGAGAATGTGGTAGGAAAACAGTGTGAGGTTTTTACTCAAAGGAGGCAAGCTATTTATGGAAAACCAATAAAGGATTCAGAAGAATACAGCAGCCATCCAGTAATAGGTCCATAAGGCTGCAGTGCTACTGGAAATATAGATCAAATGGCTTTCAACAAAAAAAACAATAAATAAATAAATAAAATTTTCTTGCTCATTCTATTGTTACTATTTTTTTCCTAGTTCGATTTTTATTGCGTTATGTATAATGAATTTAATGTTTAATCATATCTGTTCTGAGTTTGTTTGTTGATTTTTTAATTCGCTGTGCGCATTAATGGAACATCGTATGTACCGGGTGATAATTATACTTCGGCTAAGTTCAGCTATTATATCGTCGTGCTTATTTTTATCAAGTTTAGTAAAGTCACTTATTAGTATGTTTATATCGTTTTTCGCAAGGCTGTTAGTATCATTATAGAATTTGTCAAGATCTTTTTCTAAACTCTTAGAAGTTGGTGTTTAAGTGACTGCCCGGTACGCATGCTATGGATCCAACATACTCTTCTATTTCTTTTGTTACAATTATTTCTACTTTGTTCCAATAATAATTGTGTTATTAGTGTTCAGGTTCAGGTTCACAAAGACTATTAGTATTTCATGTTCCTATTCAAAATTGGTTTACATTTGATTTGGTTTTCGGGAAGGCTATCTTTTAAGTTTGAAATCATGATTATGATATCCTGGGAATTTTGTAACCAAGTGGTTTTCTTTATCTTCTTTGAGGGGTTGAGGACATAGGAAGGATAAATTTTGTAATTTCAACGGTTAGGATGAGACACGATTTTGTTCTATAATAGAAGATGGAACGGATCAAGGCTTTCGTGGCCAGAATTGCTTCTTAGAAGTAGATATATCATTCAACGTGTTCTCGGGAGGATGTCGACCTGCTATCCTTAATAAAAATGTACAAAAATAAAAACATGCCCGAAAACAGGTCGCCAAGAAGAATTTTTGAATGGATCTCTTTCTAAAGAAAAAGAAATACGCAGAACAACACTGGAAAGTGTTAATGTCCAACCTTTAAGTTTAGCCGTAGTAATCTTGCATGTCCTTTACTATCACGTGGTAATAAAGTTGGTTGATGATTGACATATTGTTACTTATAGTATCTATAGAGACGAATATGTCGTTTGAATGTGTCGTATTTTATCAGGATCATTTTAAACAGCCCATGTATACCAAAGCATTCCGAATGCAATTCGCTTGGTGCAAGTGATCGGCTTAACTTGAAAACCAAGCGGCGGGCGACTTTTCCCAACGGTGGATCATTGTCCCCCAAGACCACCACAACACGCCCATCGTGCCATGGCGCTGGTCGGCACCGACGGGACGCTCGCCACCTTGACCCCGGATCTCCTCTGCACTTCAGGTGGGAGCGCACGTTTCCGAGTGAACGCGTAGGATTCGTTTTAAATGTATAAATATTCTATTGTAGATGAATGGTCGCGAGAGTGCACAGGGGAAGGTCGCAGGTCTCGGCTCGTCCGTGACCCATGACCCGGCAGCCGCCTGCCTTTATGTTCATTCCGCGCTACTCGCTCGCCGGGGCCGTCGAATATTCTTCGCGCGCTCTCTCGATCCGGGCGGGCTGTGAGTTTTCCGGCCGCGGCTTTTCCGGGGTGCGTGCGTTCGTGGCTGTCCTCACCATGCTCCGGATGCAGGCGAGCTTCTCGAACGAGGCGCTCGGATGCCGTAAGTCGATCTTGCATTTTGTATTCCCCGAAAATCCCAAACCTCAAGGTTATGCAGCTGGAAAAATTCAAAAACTTCTCTTGTAGTGGTTTAAATATAGAACATTATCGGAACTTGCGTGTTGCATAACGTTACAACGATTGCAAACAAAATAGAAAGTTGCAGCTAAACGAGTCATTAGTGCATGTTGGGGCCAATTCCACAGCTGTATGAAACTTGAAGTTGAAATAGTTAATAACTAAACAATTTTTCTTGGTGAGATGATGACATGCAATGATTCATCTTATCAATTTAATTTTTAGTTACTTAAAATTGAAAAAAACTAAAGATATGGTGCAGATTTGATAACAAGTTCATTGACTTTGATACAATTGTTGAAAACTGCAGATAAATTAACAACAATATTATCTTACTAGTTCGTTTCCTTTTTTGGTATTGCGATAATCGTTAACTTTCCAATGGTTAGGTCTATTTGCTATCTTGATAATCTCTTTCGTTATATAATTATTTCTAATTTTAACTACTGATAAATAAATCGGTCAACAATTCCTACTAAATTTTCTTAAATCTAAAGATCTGCATCTTCACTCATCATCATCACCGTCGACGTCTCAAAAATTGGTTTTTAGATCACCGTGAAGTAAATTGTCAGCTTAGTTGAAAAATTGTTTTTAGGGATCAGACGCACTTTTAACTCGGTAGGTTCTTAAACAAACAAAATTGTCACACTTTGGGTTAGGAAAATCCTCAAGTCACTCATGAAAAGCGAATACGCTCCCCAACCAGTTATTCTTTAGTGTGGATTTTGGAAAGGTGGCGTGATCGGCCCATAGTTCTTTGAAGATGATGCTGGAAATGCTGTAACTCTAAACGACTCATTAGTGTTATATGATAGTCCTGCTTTATTGGCATTATTTGGGCAACATGGATCTGGAACAAGTTTAGTTCCAATAGGACGGCGCCACTTATCATACAACTCGAAAAATAGTCGATTTAGTTCACCAACCATTTCCTAGTGTCATAATTAAACAGTTGACCATCTCACAAACAAAATCCGACATGTTATCGGTGAAATAGATCAGAACGTTTTGTGAAAAGAATGAAGATTTGCAGCCAAAGTCGAGGTCACCATTTTGTACCGTTTATTCACTTGCCTTGGGGGTTTGGAATTGAAAATTTTAATTCATAAGATAAAGATTATATCGGTTTCTCATTCACTACAAATATGGACTTCAAGAAGGCTAAGGTTGATGAAAATCAAAGATTTGTTGTAAATTGACGAATGTTTTGAAAGAACTACGGTACACAATCTTCTTATAAAGCTCTGAAGTTTTGCACCATTTGGTAGAGAACAACCTCTTCAACGAAATGAAAACCTTTTTTGAAGAGATTAGCTACCAAGGATGAGCTTTGAATTTTCTTTCAGATGTTATCCGTAGTCTTGGTCCAGATATAAGAAACTTTTAACCGTAACAAAACACGGTTTTCACCTGAAAGAAGATGTGTGATCTAGTTGGTAGTTTGGAATCTATTAATTCAATGAAATACTACTCCTAAATGGACAAAAATAGAGAAGGTAATCACACAAAACGGCCGAAATTAATAAACAGGCGAGGCGTCGTTACCCCATATGATAATTTTTTTTTATTAATACTTGAGATCTGACTTTCAAAGAAAGAACAAAGGAATACAAAATCTAACCTTCTCGCTTTTCCATATTTCTTCACTAGGAACGTCTATAATCTTTTCTAATTTTCTAAAAATGTTTAGAATTTTCTCACATATTCTAGAATTTTATATTTATGTACTATCATTGATTAATGGTAAATATATAATTGTTCGTATATAAATCTTTGGACTGATCTTCTTAGCCGTAACTTTTCTTTTTTCTAATCTAATAATTATTTTGCGTTCTACTTTTATCTTCCAGACTTTCAGAAAAAAATCTTGTTCTGCCGAGTAATAAACGGGAGCCTAACCCTTAGATTTTCTTTGCTTTTCCGTTTCTGCAAATAATTTCAATTCTCTTTTGTGCAATATGGTCAGTTTTTTTGTTGTACCATAAATTCAAAATTATATTTCCGCGATGTTAGTGATTTAGGAAATCTTGGTCTAAATTTTTTTATAATTTGTTTTTCATTTCATTTTCTTCTTTTTTTAAATATTTATTTTATATTCATACATTGATTATAATGTTTTGCTTTATTGTATATATTTTTTTTTCTGATCTCGATAAATATCTGTTTTCGACTTTTGGCATCAACCTGTGCGTACGAACATTCGTTGGAGTTCATTTATTGGCCAGTTCTAATGAACATATTCTCATCCAAGTCATTAAAAGTTTTAAAAGATTGATAGTCGCCACACCCATATTCAAGCGATTAAAGGTAGAGCAGTTTTTCCAAATTTTAATTCAGAAACCTTGAAATGTGCGACGCAGGTGGTTTTTTGATTGTAGATTTATTATATAAACACAAAAGTGGCCCTGATCGACGCACTCATTTTGATGAAGGTTTATGTAAGACATTTTACAGTGTAACCAATGCTTTAAAGGGGAAAAATTGGAAGCGGCAAAAATTTATTACTTTTGATATGCTCGTCTTTAAACTCAGTATTTTCGATACGAGCTGATCAACTTTTACCATACTTAGCATGCATTTTGCTAAGACCAAAAGAATAGATCTTATTGTTATTAAGATTTATCGGTTTGGTCTGTCGCCTATCAGCGCGGTATTTAATTTTTTTATAGAAACATTTCATAACAAGAAGATATTAATGTTTAGACTCTAAAGTCAACTGAGGCCAAAATTGATTTAGTCAAAGTTTATACATGCTTGTACAGGATTGGATGATATCACAATTACCATTTTATGATATCTGGATCAAACTACTTATTTGTTGGGAAAAATGTGTTTCTAAGTCAGTATCAAAGTTACTTAACTTTGTATCGTTTATGATACTTCAATAAATTAAAGGTAATAATTTCGGTTTATATTTGATTTACCCTTGTATTAGTGTTGAGTCTTGTATTTTTTACATAGGGGGAGGGGGGTATTACACATCTCAAGTTACGTTTTTGAAGTTATTACAGATTTTTATGATTTTGTGTTTTATAATTTATCTTTCTGTTCTTTTTTGGGTTACGTTTATCCGAATGTTTTTGTTATGTTCCTTTGCTGTCTTTTTTCTCTTCTTTTGCATGCTATAACTACTTTCAACTAACTTTTTTATCTTTATTTGAAATATCATCATTACTGTCTGCAGTACTATCTTAAACAATGACTTGGAGGTCTTGCAATAAATAATGACTTTCTCAAGATAGCATCTCGTTCTTTTTTGTTTGAGAGAATAGGATAGGTAAATTTTAGAAACGAATAAAACTACATAGGGAACTGCAAGTCATGCTAACTATGGCTATTTTAACAGAAGACAAGCAGACAACATGAAAAATTGACGATATAACTAAAAATACAAGATCAGAGAACAAAATATTGCTCTATAGTCAAGCGGTAGACCAAATAAAGAAAATTACAGAAAAATATTTACAAATAGCCTAAACAAACACAGAAAATAAGAAACTATGGAACGAAATCATCAATAACATCAATAAAAGGCACATTAAATCACAAACTCCCAGCATTTAGAGCACGATCGACAGAAATAGAAAGAGAGATGGGGAGGGGGGTACTTGTTTGTACTTATTTATTTACTAACGTGCAGCAACGTTGGAATTGCATTATTTTTGCAATTAATTCTTGTTTGTGATTTTTGATGAAATTGTGAAATAAATATCCTTTTATTATTGGGGGGAGGGGGGGAGTAAGCATGCAATGACGCTTATTAAGTCTGATATGAACTCAATATACCCCAAGGAACTGTGAATGCAAAAACTTTTTGATCACACTACGTACGCGACGTTTAAATGATGTAAGCCTTTTTTTATAAAAAATGTAAAAGTTTTTTGCACGAAACTATTTTTATAAAAAATATTACATACTCCAGTATCTATTTTGAGTTTCCCACGCTTTAAGTAGCAATTCAGTATAATGCGTTTGCCTCCTATTGATGGAAGTTCGGCACTCTAACCTATGCATTTCTGCTGCCAGACTGACCTTTAGCTTATAAGGGTAGGTGTGAGGGGCCACGTATTTTTTAAAGGTTCTGTCAAGGCCTTGTCGAGTTGTCGATCGGTAAGGAATGGTCATAAATATGCAGGCGCTAAAGCTATAAAAAAACTGCCAGCTTAACAGACTGATGTAAAGGTCCTACGGACTTCAATTTTAGTGTTTCATTGGAATTGTTGAATCGGACGATTACGATTACAATTTAAATAATGTACTTATTAAAACTACCAAGTGATTTTGAAAATGCCTGCTCTTTTCCCTTCCCTCTAGCCTTGTATTAGATTTATTACACATCAGATATTAATACCATAATTACTTTGGAGAAGTACTTAGAAACAAATACATCAAACTGTCTAGTTCAAAGCAGTTTTATTCGAATTCTGGATTTTCTTGATGAAAAAGCTCTCCATAGACTTTCTAAGAAATGTATTTGATTTTGTTGCACCTTAGGTCAAAAAACAAAGTCTATATACCAATATGCACTTATTTTGCATCAAAATAGAGTGACAGTTTAACATATTTTGGTCCAGTGACGAAGAGGAAATGTTATTTTACATTTAGCTAAGATGTACCATAACGAACCATAAAATGTAAGATCAAATTGTAGAGTGGATGTGACTCTAAAACAATTTAGGAAAGGAACTCCAAAACGAACATTTCAGTGCTTTGCATCAACGATTTTACCCAAAGATGTTTTTATATACCACCCTTGTCAGAAAAGTTGCAAGATTGGGCTCGTAAAAAGTAATTTATTTAACTCGCCTACTAATGATCGTAGGTCTTGTTAAAGTAGTCTCCTCGGCTATCTGTGTACGGCTGCCACCGTTTTTGGAGGTTATCAAAACAGAGAAAGCTTCATCCGAATGTCGACACGCCGTATACCCTGCCACGTGAATCGTTTTTATTATACTATCAGACTGTGTTGGGAGTGGCAGACACATGACAACACCATACACAGTTGTTTAGCTCCAAACGGACCAGACAGACCATCTGTAGAGAAGATCAAAGATTCATGTGCCAATACTTGTACATACGACTTTGACAGCGATCCAGTTCACTCGACAGGCGCACGTAATGGTTTCTGTGTGGCTATCAACAATTTTAAGACGTTTCACAGAAATAATAACCCTTATTTGTGCTGACTTTGATACTGGAACATCAGCAACTCTGTTTGCAATGGTGCTAGCTTAAAGCAACCTGGGATGCGACAAACTGACGATGAATGATGTTTTGTTTTGAAGACAAATGATTCTCAGTCTCGTTATTGAGAAATACACTTCTTGGCCTGCAGGGTTCTGATCTAAAGAGTCGTAGCTTACGATAGCCGATCTGTTCTGCTAGTTCCGCGTAGCACATCGAGAACCTAAAGATATGTAGATGGAACTCTACGAATCCATGTGCTCCTGTTCCTTGTAAGGATTCCAGATGTTATATATTAGCAGGATAATGTTAGCCCGCACAAGGCCCGAGTTTCCCAGGATTACCAACGTCTATGGTTTATGCATAGTCGAAACATCAGTTACCATCATCCCGCTGCACCCAAGATTTCAAACACTCTATCTAATAATTGTGGAACAACATTGAGATTTGGCCGACTCTTATGTGTGACTGCATGTATCGTCGCTATTGAAAATAACCAAACTACATACCATACAACCTGCTGATTTGTTTTTGCATTCGAAGGTATCATTTATTCTAAGTCAATTAAAATTTATTTCATTTATAAGTCTCTTCCCTTATCATCATCAATTTTTTTCTTTTGATTAGTTGGTGAAAACCGAGAAGTTCTTACTCCACGAATTTTAAAATATATGGTTGAGTAATCATTTTTTAGATTGTTTAATTTTTTAAATGATAAGAACAAAAGTAACGTTTCCAGTCTTATAATTTTAAATATTAAATAAATGTTTCTTCGCTTTAGAACTGTTTTCAAAAATAAATCATGTCATAAAGCGAACATTTTCTCTCATAACTGTGAAGCTGTATAAGTACAACTCTTTTTGACCAATACTTCTCAGATCTAATTTATGACGTACATTATTAAATCTGATATGGTTGATGTAGTGGTCGTTTCCTGATAAAGTTTAATCCTCTCAATAGCTTCTTTGATCCGATGGGTCTACTACCGAGCTGGCTCAGTCGCATTATCTTTGAGACTACTTCTCATGCGTAACCATTGCACAGTTGTATGTGTATGCGTGTACAAGAAAGTATTAAAAAAAAATAAAAACATGAATATGGCTGTGATTTTTGAGTGCCTATAGACTTTCGTTCAAAAGGCCTTACAAGTCTCCCACCGAGTCCCTTTTGCTGGTGTTCTATAGATCTTTAAGCATGTAAGTTGTCTTAATAGATACCGTTACTAAGTAGTCCAACTCTTGCTTCAGTCTAGCTGTTCAAATATTAGGTACTAATTAAGGCATTGCATACATATGCCTAATCTGCTTAGTATAATACTACACTTGTAAATGTAGATTAAACACTGACGTAATATCAAGTAGTTCGGTAATAAGCATAGTTTATTGATGGCAAAAATTATGACAATTTACTATTGGTTACATATAACTCACACTTTAGGCATGCTGCCAAAAGGAAAAAGAAAGTGACATCACAATTAACGCAAGCGCTAGTAACCGCCCTTCTTTGACATTCGTATGAAGTTTGAGCGGATACGTCAATTAGTGTGTGTTTGACAGCCATTTGTTTACGACGCGATAAGTTTGTTGGGAGATTTTTACTATGAAAACAAAAATTGAACCACGAGTTTGCTTGAAATGTTGTGTTTCCAATAGAATTACAGCTATGGAATCATCTAAAATGTTGCAGAAATGTTTTGGAGAGTCTATTCTATCGAGAACGCAAGTATTTGAGTGGCATAAAGCATTCAGTGAGGGTCGTGAGGTCGTAGAAAACTTGCCTTACGCGAGTCGTCCATCCATCTCTATTAACGACGATAACATAGAAAAAGTGAAGAAAATTGTGCTCGAAAAATTCAAGCAACCACGTTGTTCAACTTTTTCCATAGTAAAAATCGCCAGATAAACTTTTCGTGTCGTAAACAAATGGCTGCCAAACACACACTAATTGACGTATCCCGCTCAAACTTCACGAATGTCAAAGAAGAGCGTACCAACTTAGAAAAATTTTTTACCGCGACGCGCGGTTTAAATGGACTAGTGTCGGTCAAATTTGATCAGATGGTAAATGGAACTTTTAGTTTCAACGTCATGGCGCTTGCCTCAGACCATAGATTTTTTAGTTTTCAAACGCGCTCTTCATTGCGAAATGTTTGCGTTGTTCCATATATGTGTCTTCTTCGAGTTTATGCCCAAGAAAGGCTATTTTGACATCGAATTGATGTAACACCATATCTATCTGTGTTGCAATCTCTAACAGTATTCTGTCAGTCGTATTTGACTATTGGTGCAGAATTGATGGTTTTTCTCTGAATGAAGCGCGCGACTACCTTAGCTTTGAACCATTGAATAGATCCGTCTGTTTTTTTTTTTCAGTTTGAACAGCATGATACTGGTCTTCTCGCTAGAGGAAAATTAACCAACTCTCACGTTTTGCTTACTTTTTGGTGTTTATTTCTCAGATTATAATAACACTCTACAAGTGGAAAGGCGCGCGCGCGACCACGTTTCTTCTTTTAGTTTGCGTTGGCTTTTCATCGCTATTTGAATCTTCTCTTTCTTCAATGACAGTTTGTTGCGATTCTTTGCTCGCACCTTTATTGTTCTCTTATTCATAATAAAAGAGTTCGACAATGATATTCCTTAAACCGGTGATCTTTCTTGGGAACGGATTTCAAAGTCGATATATTTTTTGTGCATTGGAGTAGCCGATAAACAAGTGTTTTTTAGTATTTTTTGCTTCGACACAATTACTAACTCAAGCAACCCAAACACATAAAGATGTCTCATCGAAGGTTTGATACCATTTTACATCTACGCTGGCGTTAACTTCCGATTTCCTTCCGAAATTCTGCTCAACATATAGGTCGTACAGTTGATGGCTCTGGCCCAAAGCTCATTTCAAAGATCGCGCTTCATTTAGGTCTCACCATCTCTACCAATGTTGGTGTTTACACTCTGCGGATTCATTCTGTTGTGGCTTGATGTAAAACGTGCGCGTCTTTAAAAACCTTAATCAGATTTTTCTTCGCATATGCAAGACCTTTGCTAGTTCTAAGCACACAAAACTTTTGTTTTGTTTCAAATTTAACCATAGAATCTTTCCTTGAGTTTTGGTTTTCGGTTAGATGAGACTATATTGAATATAATGAAAAATTGCAATTCTGCTGGCAATGACACCTCCACTGGCTCGCAAATTCTCCGCGTTTAGTTGACTTGTATAATCGCTCGACTAAAATTTGCCACGCTTAACAACGCCGGCGTCAGATTTCATTTTATTCATAGAAAGGTGATCTAATCTTCTGTGCCATAGCATCGCATTGTCATCGTGATGCTTTTATTTGTATATAATATAGGTTTCTTCTTCCTGTCACATATATCTTCTTTCAAGTCAATTGTCTTTTTCGTTGAGATTGCGACAAGATCATGATTGCATGCAAACCACACAAAAACAGGTTTCTGTTTATTCCTGACATATAGAGAACGTCCAGTATGGACGCGGGTCGGTAACCTAGACTCTATTTGTGTTGTACATTTGCCGGACGCGTTCAATATTTTTCCAATACCGAACGTAACTGGGCCAGCGTTTGCAGTAGCTTTTAAAAAAAATCACTTTTGTCTGTTATGGGCGCTAGCGCCGCTAACTACTGGTCAAGTGTTGACTTGGTAGCCATGCATATGTCATTTTTGCCTTCATCTTCTGATCCACCTCTAATGGCAGCTTTCGACATATTCTGTTTGTGTCCGACTACACACCAATTCAATTAAAACATTTTTTTATCTTCTTATTCTTCTCACGCGTGGGATTCTTGTTGATCTTCAGAGCTCTCTGCGCAGCCGTCGCCTGTCTACACTAACTTTGTTAAGCTAGTGATAAGTTTCAGTATGATATAATCTTTGTTTGACTTCTCATCCCACGCCAGTGTCTTCTACTCGGGCGACAGACAGTCGAGCATTTTGGTTAGTATTTCCCTTTTTATCTCGATGTCTGCGAGCTTTATTTGCCTGACCACTCTGGCTATGAATGCAGGCATTGTGTTACCCGACGTATAGTCTAGACCATAAAACTTCTATAACAGCATAGTTCAATTTACGGGCTATTGCTGTTTGAAGATTGCCGCCAGTGTATGATACCAGATGAGAGCGCTGGTACGTTCAGTAGGTATCGCTGGCAGCAACAGTGCTGGTTTGACCACTAAAACAAGGAACACTTTTGGGCCAAATGTCACCTTTTTCAATCGTCGGTGTTCATTTTTTCTATAACTTTTTAGGAAACACGCTCTGCTATTATATAGTTGTGGGTCACACGCTGGTATAATTATCAATGTGTAGAATAATAAATTATTTGTTATATACAAGTCATACTTTAGGCGATTTATTACAATTGTCAGAGTCAAAGCACTATATGCCCATATACTTAACTAAAGCATCATGATGTGATTTACAGTGTGTTGGTTTTTATTCAAAAGCTCACTACAGAGATTAATGTATTATAAATCTATCACATTATGAAAGAAGGAACAAGCATGATAAATGGTTTTATAATTGACATGAACATGTCAACTAGAAAACCATTGCTATTCTGATAAACTGTTGATATATTATCTAGCTAAAAGTATTAGGATCGTTCAGTGGTAACTTCAGAAAATAAAGGAAGAGTTAGGAGACGACTGCCACATTCCGTGAAACATTTTTCCACGGCAATAGAATTAACATATGTAAATATCAGCATAATGTATCGAAAGAAATTCAAATTTGGCATCATCCCAAATATAAAATCCATTAACGTATTAAATTAACATAGAATTTTTATATCACTAATGCGCGGAATCTGGCTACCGAAAGCGAAAAGCTGGAACCCAATATGCCACCATCGTCGCTGCCTGGCAGCCGACGTTTCCGGCTGGGACGCCGAGCGCCATTGTGGTCGCGGACTTCGCGGGCACTGCCTACCGGCATTTTCGCAGCGGAAAGGTCGCCGAAACCGCATTTGCATTCCGGAGCGCCAACGCCGCTACATTTCTGCTTATTTACGGGCGTTTCGAAATTCGCGGCATTAATTACTCATTTCGCCTTTCAGATCGCACCACTTCGCACACGGAGGACATGCTGTGCGCCTTCGGTGAGTCGCTTTGGAATTTATCTCGCTCGCCGGCGCGGATCTGGGGTTTTGAGGTAACCTGTTGTGAATGCTTGTCGTTAGCGCTGTGCAGTTATGTAAGCTGCAGCTCACTGGCATTCTGAAGCAAAACCAATATCGTAAATTATTGCCTTCGCCTCAACATCTGCTTTCCCTCCGTATGCTGACTTAAAAATGAGTCATGGTGATGACAGACATCTATATAAAGCTTTATCATTTGATAATTAGCAACAGTTGGGCTATAAATATACAGGTTTGTAGTTTCAGTAAAAATTGTACAAGAAGCACTCAAATTTGTTTGTGGAACTACGTTTACGAAGGTAATGGATAAGATTTTGCACTTGACTATTTTGGTTTAATCCACCTCTACGTAATTTAATTTTATTTTTTACTAAACTTCACTTATCAGACAACTCTAACAAACATTTTTCAACCCGAGTGAGGAAAAAGTTTAAAAGGGTAGACTGTTGAAGTTGTCCAATAGAGGCTGTCACACTTGTAGCAACCAAACAGTTGAATTTAGCGACTATAAAATATGGAACACGTGTGGTTTTGGTTAGCTTAGGTTGATTTTCTAACGTTTTTCAGTTACGGAAAAAGAGACACAACAGTGATAGATACTTTTGACCTTTTGATGAAGATTTGTGTGGTATATTGTCTAATGAGAAAAACAGAAAAAAAAATGTTAGGGTTGGTATTAAATTTCTTTTCTTCCACCTGGTGTGGATGGTTGATACTGGATGCCCGTAAAGGCTAGCTCTTTGCCGTCTCACGGTACTTGTGACGGGCACCTCTATCGATCTCATAGTTGTAAATGCCACGTACGATGGACGTTCTTCGCTATTGAATGTGTGATTGTAGGTTTTGAGCGGATTGGGAGATACACTCTTGTATCGTGTTAATGTTAGCGTCTCGGTGAAGATCGTAGCTCCTCACGAATTACGACGCGCTGAAGACAAACCGTAAGGCTTGATTTTGTATGACCTGGAGCTTGTTTACGTGTGATTTTGCTGTCCAGTTCCAAATTGGAGTCGTACACGTCATAACGTAAACACCTTTGTGGTTAGTTTCTTGTCCAAAAATACACTAAAGTAGAATGTTTCCTCCTTCCAAGGTATATTCCTTCCAAAATCCTGAGGTTCACCAAGTCATTTTGTCAGTGAAGCCTTCTGGTGGAGAACAGGATCACCGAACTCTTCTTTGCGTTGATGCCTATTTTCTATCTGCTGCATCTGTCTTGCAGGAGGTCTTTGGGTTTTGAACGATGTCTTTGGCGAGTCGGTCAGCACCCCCCATGTTGTCTGTATACTGGGCTAGTGTAGTGGAGAGCGTCGTCAGCATGTCCCGCACGTAGATGTTATATAATGTCAAGTACAAGCACCTCTTTGATAACCTCACTCAACCGAACTTGATGCGGAACTTCCTTTCCGAGAGGAAAGACCGGACAAGCTGGATTGCAGTAGAGGTTATTTTGTACGCTAGGTATCAGTGGTTTACTTCTTGCTGTAGTCCTCGGTGTGCTTTCCACTACGCGAAGAATCTGGAGGTTAGTGGAAGCCAAACTGACTCTCCGGAATAAGTTGGAGGTCTTCGACAGCCGTTCTCAGGTGCTTGTGATTTACTTGGTCCACAAGCTTTTCCACAGTCGGCAGGAGACTTACCGGACGATAATCCTGGGAGAAGGTCGTTCTCCAGACTTGGAGAGCATGACGATATTCGCCACCTTCCGAGGGTTCAGGAAGACGATCGCCTTTCTGGGGAGAGCTTGCAACTCTCGGTTTGGGATTGCATCTGAGCGGGATGCCTTGCATTTTATTTTATATTTATATTATATATATTATATTATATTTATGCAGGTATTTTTCTTTGATCTTGTGCAAATTTAATCCTTTTTTTAAATTAAGTTTTTTTAATATTTGACTCGTTTACTTCCATTTTATATTGTAAATATTCACGACACTGTGCTTGATTGAACTTTGCTCCTGGCCCATGTATCTCCTTTTTTCTTTTCTTTATCTTTTACTACCTTTTTTATTCGTTCTAGAGTGACTTTGCAGAAGAGCCCCAAATAAAATTGTTTTTCCGTTTGTGTTTTTTCAATTTATTTGAATGTAAAACAAAATAAAGAAACCCCAGTAACACATTCGAGGGAATTGTTTACACTTGGTACCTTCTCGTAGTTGTTATTTCTTTGCAAAAGGTTTGGGATGGTTCTCCTTGTTTAATAGGTTTAATAGGGAATTTTTGTTTCTCACTGATTTAGGAAGGTTGTGCTCGTACTCTCTGTTCAATTACTGCTTTTTTGTGTCTTTTATACTTTTTGTCAGATCCATCGACTTATTTTTGTTAATCTCTTCTCGTGCTTTCGTTAATCTTTTTTTATTGATTTGTTTTCAGTTAATCAATTTTTTTTGTTTTTTCGTGCAATCCGTGTAACATTAAATTTTTATAAGGTAGTTTCTAAGACCAAAAATATCCTACTTGTCTATTAGTCCGTTTTTTATACAACACCTAAGTTATCTACTGCAATTAGTTGGGGCTGTTAAGTTGGAATTTAAACTTTAAGATTTGTGGACGTTCTGATGTCTGATAGTGGCTGCTTCTTTAATGTTTTAATTTTTCAGTGATCTTCAACAGTTTTAAGATATATAATAAAGAGTTCAGTTGATTGTATGGTTTGGTGATATTGTTAAATAAGTTATTATATCTATATTTTTGTGATCAATGGCTTTTAAACCGGGGTCCATTAGGGGTTTAAATAAATATTTTAGGGATTCTGTAGATTTGGGTAGGAAAAATAAAAACGTAGACAGTTTGAACATCATACGCTATTCTTGGGCTGTTAGACCAAGTTCGGAATTTGTAATCCACTAACGCTTGTTTAGAGCTGTAATGGACGTCTTGTAAAATTAAACAGCTATTTTGCAAGGATTAGCTTTTATATTTACATCTATAGTAGAACTGTATAATGGTGAGGGCAAACCAAAATTTAAGTAAACAGAATCCGTTGTTTATGTTGAAGATCGCATGTTTACAGCTCTTTGGTGTAGTTTCGAGTAGCAGTTGCTATATTTAAAGAAAACTTGTGTTCTTCCAGGGATTTTCCAGAATATTTTGAGATGAAACTAATTTTTTTACTAGGTTTTTTAGTTTTTTTGCAAGCACCGCCATAAACAAAAAAAAAACTTAAATGCTACACCATTCAGGGCCATCAATAATTCTTTCTGAACTAGCATTTGAGCGTTCAGATAACGTTCTGGGCCAAACAAGGTCATTTGTCGCTTATGGACCTCCAGAATTACAGATTGTTAGGATTTCAACCATTAGATGACTTTCTTGACCAGTAAAATTTTCAATTTATGATTTATCGGTAATGTTAATTTATTTCCAGTTGAACTGCTTCTGCTTGTAGTTTGTAATTCAGTTTCAGTTAACGTTGACTTGCTATTGTTAGAGTGACTAGCCATGGCAACAATACTGTCAAAAACTCTAATATCTGGCTAGAGTGACTCTGATTTATCTTTATAAACACCTGTTAAAAGATTGGAATAAATAGGGATTAAAGCGTCACCTACATCATTGCCATGCATATCTAATGCCTCATCAGGGTCATAAATTTTCGTATCAAGAGGACTTTTATTATCCTCAAGGTTGTCATTGACATTGGAACATCCTGACATGTGACATGATATGCTTTGATTCGTTCCAGCGAAATTTTTTGTAAATACGTTTTTCAACCTTAAAACGGTAGCCCAGAGCTTGGAATTGTCTCTCTTTGCAGTTGATCTTTTTACTTCTAATTGTTGTATTTTGAAAAATCTTAGAAGTTCTGAAGTTCTTATATGTGCTTGAGGTAGGTATTGGTAGGACATCATTTTTCATTTATTATCGTAATTGCAAAATCTACAAAAAGATTTACAGCTTTTTTCTTTTTTTGGATAAGACTTTTTACATTGGTAGGTGGTACTAATTAAAACAGTGATTTTGTGTATATTGGAAAATATTCTTTTTAATTGATTTGTAATCTTCCCACTTCAAAAATTAAAATGTACCATGAAGCTTCGTTGCTATAAATTTTTGAATATTTAAAAACATGTACTACGTAGCCCCCTTATATTGTTTATAGTCGTTATTATATACGCGGATCGTTTACATATGAAGAAGGCTTCCAGTGCGCATATCTACCATTATTTGGTATCACAAAGTTATCGTCTTAAAGGTTAGATCACTAGCTATCAGCATGTATTGTTATTAAATATTTGCCTAATAAACTGGTCAATTTTACTAAAAGTTTAAATGGCGTAAGTGGTGAAAACCATGGTATGGACAAACCTAAAATTTCTGAAAGACTGTCTTCGGTGGATCTCATGTTAGTATGGGGTGGTCCAAATTGGACTTAAGATGCTTTCCTGAATAAAACACAAAATATTGGAACAATCGGAATTTTGTTGCTATCAGTATAAAGTGTTGACTTAGCAGTCGGCCAAATCAACCTTCTAGCAAAGTTTTCCATAATGCTTTCTCTTAAATGAAGTTATACATTTGATACTCTCTTTTATCCATAGAATCGTAACAGATTTGATATAAAATAGTACCTCTAAATAGCTCCAGAAGAAAAAATCTAATAGTATTTAGATCGCAATCGATGTCATCCCTCTGCAAAATAACACGACTAGAAAATTTAGTTTGAAGTAAAGTGAGTGTTTTACGCGCTGTGTGACCTGTGGCTCCATCTTGTTGAAACTACGGGTCATTCAAGTTCAAATTGTCGGTTTAATTAGAAAAATGTGTTTAGCATCTCCCGCTAGCGATTTCAGCTTCGTCGTCCATAAAGTACGGGTTACAGATTCATCCAGTCCACAATCTACACCAAACAGTGAATTTTTGTAATGCATTGGTTAAAAAAAATTAATTTTATTGTTTAATAATATTGTTTAATAAGACTGATGGTCTGCGAGGACTTTGATATCAACTGTACAAATGCAAGATTTTAACGTTATAGAACGTAAATGAGCGATTTCAAATCCTTGAGGTCAATGTAGATTACTGTACACAACACAAAGCAAAGTATCAAGTGCTATGAAATTTTTCACAGAATTTTAACAGACAATGAGATTTAAATGCATCACTATGCCTTTGCCTTTGCCTCAAAGTATTTTAGTGTGGTGTCCAGATTATTCAATAAAACCAAAAGCACGATTCTATAGGAAAACTTCTCATTGCCGTATTTTGATATTTTAAAGGGCTATTTTATTTTCGTTACAATACATTCCGTCTACTATTACGAGCTTTTAGAAAAGCTGCATGGCAGTCGAAACTATGAAGTCTTGCAATCCGTGTTTCTGCTGCAAGATCACATATTGCTGCACTTTGTTGAAAAACTGTTGAACATTTCCCTAGTATTATGTATCTGGAACTAAATGAAACATCAGAAGAGAAATTTGGGAGCATACAGGCATTAAAAAACTTAAAATTCCTTAGTGAAAGTTATATAATAGAAACTTGTATTTAAACTACTCTATTGCTTAAGAATCTTAACACATTGAGGATGGGGGATTTAAATTGTTTAAATGTATGTTTCAGGGGTTTGAATAAGTCAACTTGTATATTGTGTTTATTTAAAAATGTATATCAAATATGCTAACTACCAGAGCTCTTAGACTGAGGGTGTGATGCTTCTAGTAATATTTTTCTTTGCGGGGTGGCACTAAGCAGAACTTACAGATGTACCTTCTAGCAGAATATATTTTTTGCCTTGTTCACTTCTAACAATTTTCTTATAGCACATATTTGCGCATATTACCTGAAAGTCTGTCAAGAAGGAAACCTTCATGATGCACACAAGGGATTTGGGTTAATGTTTTTGAATGTGCCGTGTCTGTGTCTGAGTTTATCTTATCTATAATTTTTTACTACTTGTAGCAGAAATTCTTTGTAATTCATTTTTTATGTAGGATCTAATTATTGAATTAAAAAATGCACAAATTTTACACAAGTACTGATCTGTCCTATCAATATTTTTCACAAACATACTGAAAAATGCAAATAGGCTTTTCTTTTACTTAATTTCTCCGTAGAACGTTAACCATTGTTGAATGGTGAAATTACATGATAACACAAGGATTAATACAGGATTGAAAAAGAACTTTACCCTTTCTCCTGAATGTGGTTTCGCCACGTTTCAGAAACTCTGATTAGTTTGTGATCTCTGAAAGAAAAACCCTGTTCTCTGTAACTGTTCTACATGCTCTAACTTGTTTTGAAAGAAGAGTTTTAGCAATTTTCACAAGATCTTAATAGTTGTCTTGGAAGAGAAAGTTTTAAAGGCATAAAAACAGTTTCGTATAATTTTTCTCTTTACCAGTATGTTTATGAATTCAAGATATAACCTGAGGTGCTTTCAGTGACCATACGAACAAGTAAGTAATATTTTTCTGGGATATATGTTTGTATAAGAAGCCTAACCTTCCAAGAAATTATTGTTTCATCCAAGACAAGTTGTTGGTTTGACTTATAGATAGATAGTCTGCAATCTTTCAAGGAAAAATCCAATGAGTTGAATTTTGAAAAGCCTGTCAGTTGATTGTTGAAAAAAGTTCATTGTTAATGAAATGTAAACACCGCCAAATTTGTTCAAATATGTTATGACTTAAGTTTCCGGAGAATAGGAGTACCTAAAAATCAATCTGTAGACCAATAATCTTTTAGTTTACCTTTTCTGACACCCCATTAGAATGATTGTTAAATTTGTTTCCGTTTTTGCAACAGTGACTCCTGACCATTTCAGCCCTTCAGAACCAATAACATACTTTTCCTGGTTTTGTAATATAAATTCGTTTCCTTATACAACATAAAAAATCTGTTATTTGTGATACTTTCCCAGGGTCAGAGGGAATTTGTTTCATACCTGGGTTTCCTGTAAACGACTCTAAATTTTATGTTTTATTTTTTCACTCGGTAAAGGATATACAATTTTATTTTGTCTATTTCCAATCATAGAAGAGGCACTGTCACTATCAGCTTTGTCAGGAATCTTAGATGACCAAAAATTCCGTTGAAATTTCATCTTCTGAGAGATATTTTTCCCCCAAGAATTACGTTTTTGTGTCACGGGTGCAAAGTGAATCTGAATGTTGACTAAATACTTTATCATATTTATCATTAGTTCGGAGTGAGGTCACGTTTCTATAGACATTCGTCAACAGGTTCATTCAGAGAAAGACTCCGTGTATTGTAGTGCGTGGGAACCAAGCTCGTACTGAAACGCAAATTTGCGTCATCTGTCATCCTGTCCAAAACTATTGGTAGGTAAAGATTGCAGTTTATTTCGGACTTTTTCTTTGAACAATTTTTGAGTTTCAAACATTTTTTTAATACATTATTCCCAATCTATGCTTCTATATATTAATAGTAAAATTTGTATTGTGCAACCAGGATGAAGTATCACGAGAACACACATACAATCCGAACGCCCTTCGTATAACACGTTATTTTATCCGCAGCTGCCGCGGCAGCTATAATTCGCGGTAGTTGCGAGAGCTGGTGAACGCAAGCGATTTGAGGAAAAAGGCGTTCGAAGGAGGCAAAAACTCTTTGTCTTACGGGAGCCTCTAGGATTACGCTCAAGAGCATGCCATAAAGTGAAAGTCGCAATGCGGTTAAGAACCCATTCAGGTCTAGTATGGCAGGTACAATCGGAGATTGTCTTTGCCGGATTAATAGACTGCTAGATTAGCTGTTAGCTAAGCGCGATCTGCTAGGCCTGCGAGTGACGGTAACCTAAAAACAAGTGCGCCGAAGCGCTCCAGTCGATGTCAAATTTAATTAAATGTTCCGGTGGTCGCAATGCAATTAAAGATGCCCATCAAATTTTTTCGGTCGGAATTTGCATAAATAAGGAGTTGGCTTTGAAGTCTACGATTTCCTGAAATGCGCTTGACATGTGAATGAGTCAGCTTCCTGGGCTATTTTGGGCATTTTGGGAGTTTGCTGGTATTCCCAAACTAGATAATATCTTGATCTTAAATATAATCGGTTTTTCTAAGTTGTTAGATGTTCAATATTTTGGGCAGATTTCGTAGAAGTAATATCCATTACAGAAGTCCTTATGCCACGGTTTTGTGGAAAATTTTACAGTAGTTTTTCGTCTACTTCGTTTTATTTTTTGGTCTGGTGAATTTGGCAATGAAAGATTTGGTAACCGAATGGTTTTGGGTAAAGACCAGTACGGATAGATTTTTACAGTGTTGTGGAAGCTGTCGTATAAATGATTTTTTGTTATAAGAATGTATAGGTAATGTTTTGTCTTCCGACACTATCTTTTAGATTTTTAGACTCTTCCTCCATTTTTGTCCGCCATAACAGTTTTCTTTTTCTTTCTTTTCAGTATTGTTTATAATACTATAGCGATCTAATTTCGTGAATTCTTTTTGCATTGACATAAAATATTGTTTTGTTCTTATATTTTGATTGATATCCTCTGTGATATTTATCATTTGTCTTACTCTGTCGTGGAGTACTCTCTTTAATCTAGATATTCTACAAGGCCTTCTAAATACAGCCATTTCTAATATTGCAAATTTTTTTCTAGTTGCTTCATTCGTATGGAGCAATATTTTTAGTGATTTTGTTTATTTCACCATATTCCCCTATGTTTTTATTTCCTTTTCTTCTTATTCGATACGCCCTCTATTCTCTTATTCGTCTCGCCCGTCTTTTATGTGCTATGTCAGGTATCCCTGACGTTGGCGATTACTATAGTAAGGACATTCCTATGTTTTCCTATATGCATTAGTTCTTCTACAGATCTTAAGTCAGTCTATTCACGAATATTACGTAACCATGATTGCTCCTCGGCAATCTTTTATTTTGCCTTTAATTGTGAGTTGAATTAGTTGGTATTTTTTTCTACTAAATATGTGACCACATTAGGCTATTTTACAGCATTTAATCATTGTTATTAGTTGCCTATCGACTTTAGCTTTTCTAGGCACTTCTATGTTGGACACGTGATCTACCCAGGATATACGCATTATTCTTCTTTGTAACCAGACCTTAAAAGCTCCTAGATGGTTTATTGTATTAACTTTTATAGTCTATGACTCAACCCCGTACAAAAGTGTCGACCATATATAACATTCTGTCTTTCTTTGTCATATATTTGTTGTCATTAGGCTCTCAGTATATTAAGTGCATTTTGTGCTAGCTCTATTCAGTTCAATTTTTTCATGATGGTGCTTCCAAGATATTTAATTTACTTATACGTTCGATTTGGACACTCTTAAGTTCTGTAAAATTATAGTATTCTGGACGGCTGAAAAGCATGAACATGGTTTTGTTGGTATTAATAGATAGGCCGTATCTTTTGCTTCCTCTTGGTAATGATTGGAGTTCGTCTATTGCGTCTGACAATATGACCGTGTCATCAGCATATCTGATTGTTGTTATAGATACACCGTTTGTTTTTATTCCAAAATGAGGTAATCCGTCCAATGCCTCTTCAAATAAACGGTGAGAATATAAATTGAACGGCAGTGGGGACAGGATACATCCTTGCCGCACGTCCCTTTAAATGTTAATGTCATTTGTTGTGTTATGATCGTCTCTTACATTCGCTTTCTGCCCCCAATATCAATTATTTATCAACCGAACATTTTTTCCGCCAAGATTAATTTTTGTAACATTCTTAGCAATTTATTGTGTTATCGCATATTGATATTTTTTCTGAATTTTCAATGTTTAGTTAATCTTTTTTAGGTTCTGTATATAAATAACTTGATTTTGCAGGTCGTGTATTTCAAGTCTTCTGTGTCTTGGACCAGAAAGATTTTTTTAAATTGTGAAGTATAAATGGCTCTATTATTTGTCCCGTTTTTCTAATTTTTAAGCAAATTTTTTAGATAGACTTCTAAAATGTGGGTAAAAGAAAACAACTTTGCCTAAGTCCCTTGTTAATTTGGACTTTTTGTTAAATATTGCACTTTCTTAATCTGTATTGTCGTATCTTCATATAATACTTTTATAATTTTAATTAATGTGTTATTTATATTTATTTGTGCTATTTATTCTCACAATATTTGACCTTTATCTTCATGATGTTGTATTCTCTCTTCTGTGGGTTCACGTGGCTACTCTTCCATACAAGCGTCTAAATGCTGGCACTTTTCACATTTTTGCACATATCTTTTCTTGTATAATAATATAATATATCCCATATACCCCATATTTTGTTCCTTGGCGCCTCCCGATTTTTTAATTCTTAATATTTTGTATGGCGCTTTTTTCCTTCATGAATTTTGCCGTTAACTTTTTGTAATGTTCTTTTCGATCTTTGCTACATATTGGTTCTAGTGTTTCTGTATTTTTTCTCTAAACTAGTATTTGTACTCGGTAACTAGTTCTCTTATTTCAGTTCTGCTTTTTATATACTCCTTCTTCAATTGGTTTATTACTTAACTATTTCAGGTATGCGTTTTCCCTTTATTTTAAAATCTATTTTTTACACTGTTTATTTTCTAGTACTTTATTTCTTGCTACATGCAGATACTGTAATATGCTTATAGTTGTTCTATGTTATCATGTTGGTTTTGCTATAATTTTTGGTCTAACCTTTGCTTATAAAAGTATGTAGTATTTTCTTCTTTGAAGTTTTCTGAATTATCTTTGCAGAATTTTAGTTTTTTTTCTTCTTTATGTTTTCTAGTTGTTGTTTTCTGTTGGGATTTATCTTTTTATACGGAAAATACAATAGTCTAACATCCATTACGTCGGTGGTAGAGGCTTGTCTTCCTATAATGTAATATATAGTTGACTTTAATCGTCCAGTTCCTTGAGTTTAAGTATACATATGAATGTCGTCATATTGGGAAAATTATTTGCTATTTTCAAGTTACTTCTGTTTCTCTAAATTTGTCTCAAAGTTGGTATCTTCTTTTTGGCCCGACCCGAGCATTGAAATCGTCCAATAAAATTTTTTTTCTTTAATTTCGTTTAGAACTGGTTATATGTTTTCATGAAATACTTAATTCATTCGAACTGGTTGGACTTGGTTTGTATATTTCAAAAATTGCCATTATTTTCTCCATGACGTTGATATTTATTTTAATTATATTTTTATTTATAGATTTAAGTTTACATATTTCTTCTATATTTTTCTTTTATTAAAAGTGCTAATCTATTTTTAACTTTATCTTCTTTTGGTGTTTTAGAAAATAATAGCATAAGTTAATTTATTTCTGTGCTTCGCATCTTTTCTATTTTGTTTCTGTTAATATAGTTACATCTATTTTAATTTTTCTAATTACATTTATTACATCTACCATTTTTGTTCGTATTACCTGCATATTCTAGGTTGCCGTTGTCTCGTCTTAATTCGTTGTATATTACTTCTATTCATGTTCTAAGTTTCAAAGTTATCTTTATCGCCGGTTAAATTTATTTCACATGAGTTGCAGTCCAAATGCATCAACTCTCCTCTCCCCAACCTGGAGGACCAGAAACTTTGGTTTTGGGATGCTTTTTTTTAGATAGATAGTTTTTACTATAACTAAAAGATATTCTATCCTCCCTGTTGATATTTTTCTGCTTGTTCTATTATCTTTCTGGTAATCCTGAGTAAGAGGTTTTACAGGGTGCCATTAGCTGGGTTAGCCTAATACTGTATTTCTTACGAAGGTGTTACTATCCGTTCTCCTTTATTCCCTGCTTGAAATAAGCCTTGGCAAAGTTACATGAAATAATTAATGGTTTTCAAATGAAACTGATGCGTTTAGGACGTTTTTTTATTTCAATTGCCTCCATATGATTTTGATGGTGGTAGAGTAAATGGGAGCAAGTATTTTTTATTTGGAAAAATTATAGGATCGGTTTCTTTATTATGTATGGCGACTATTTAAAGGATTTTCCTCCTAAAAATGGATGTATCTTAACGCCTAAAACTAATAATTTATTTATTTTTAAGTGCCAAAACTTTTCCGAACATTTCATACACTTCCGTAGGGAAGAAACTTTTAACCTCGCTAAGCTCTATTCAAAGTTTGTTCTGCGAAAGGCTAGACTTTAGAAATCTTTGGCTTCTTACATAACAAGTCTTACTATAGATCTAAAACTCCTATCACTTTTTAAACATTTCAAAATGTTTTTCCATGCGTTAAGACGACATAATGATCAATTTTGACATTGTCTCCCTGTTTACCAATACTTTCATTCCTGAAGCTCTGCAACTTCTGAAGTTTACTCATAATCTAAGAAACAACAACCTCAAATTAATTACCACCAGCTACTCAATGACTATGTTATCTTTTAAAACAAGTGTTATCGCCAAAGCAATGATACTCTCTTTTGATGTAGCGCACTTTTTAAGGCAAATTTTTAAATAAAAATCCTCATTATCGTTCCCTTGTAACTAACTTGTTGTATAAGGTACATTAACAATACTTTTGTTATCTAGCCTCATAGAGAAGATAGGCTTTTCCAATTTTTTCTACCTATACATATTTCGCACCAATACCAAGTTTACAATGGAAATAGAACAAAAATGTTCTCACAATTAAAAATCTTTTTAATGATAATTTCTAGGATATTGTCACAAGAAACTTATCCATACCAACCATTATTCAAATCCTACTATCATCCTGCTTAAATCCTTAATACCAGATCCCTTAAACTTTCTGACATTAAAAACTGACAAACTGTAATCAATACCATTATGGAAATTCTAACACAAACCAGATTTTCAAAATTTTTACCTAATAGTACTAAAAATACCCTGCGATAATTATAACAGAAGTTACATAGTTCAAACGAACAGACAATACTGTAAATTCGAAGACAACAAAGAGATCTGTTTTTGTAATATTTTATTAATTAGGAATACGAACTATATACTATATGTCTACGTGAACGCGGTCTATTAAGTCAACGTGAACATGTCAGAACTAAGAATGCCTGCTTGTTCGTAACAATGTTAAAAACTATTCTTAAGCAACAAACCAACATCGAAGGGTTCTCATGCCTAAACGATTTGTAGCCCAGCTGTCACCCACGTGCGGCTAATTATCGGCGGAACTGAGGATTCAGTTTATGATTCCGTCCTGCCGCCGGATTACCCGGATTATTTTTATTGCTCGAATGAGGAGTTCAAAACTGCAGCTGTTGGAGCGAATATCGCTCGCAGCTGCAAGTAATAATAAAATTGAAATAGAGCAATACCCTTAATACCTCAATGCTTCAGACGATAGTCAATTTCAGTTTTAATATACCTCAAAATTGACTGCTCCTGATGTTTCACTCCATTTTATAAAATTTCGATAAGTATAGCAGACTTGGCGAATACTTAGTTGGAGGTATCTAATTTATCAGATGACATTGCAGTTATTAGGTACCTAAAATGATTTAGAAGAGGGTAGAGAAGTGGAAAGAAATTGTGTCAGATTTAGTAGTTGGAAAATTACTATCAGTTTACAGTTTTGAGCTTTTGAAGCTCATAAAAAATTTATTGAAACAATTTATATAAGTATAGAAAGTAATAAAAGTAATATGAAAATAATAAATTTTGTAATGTAGTGATATCGTGTACCTTTAACCAGAATTTAATGTGAATAAAACGAAGAGTCAAAAATGTTTGTATACACTTAAGAAAGGTGTGTGCCAAATTGACCAAATCATCTAGTAAGAAGTGTGGAAGAAATTTATCAACATGTAAGAGTCGTATTTCCCCTTTGGCCATCCTTGCCGATTTACAAAGTTATTTTGAGTAATTTTGTCTTTTGTTTGAACCACACGTTTTTTTGTCCGAGTACAGTTTCAATAGAACGTCATGGTTTCTGCCTCAATAAATATTTTTAGTTGATATGTCCATCAAATTTCTGTAACAGTTATCGTCAGCTTAATGTGTGGGTTTAGACATAGAGCTATTATTTCCAGTTTTTCAACTAATTAATGATGCGGAAAATGTATTTAAAAGAGATTCTAATAGTTCCAATGGTACATGGTGGTCCAAATATGACCGGGGCTGTTTTTTTTACAAAAAAACAAAAATTCCAAACAATTAGTTGCACATGTTACTCTTCAACGTACTTACTCTCCTCCGGAGTTAACACATTTTTTCCAATGTTTATGAAGCAACCTGGTGTCCTTTTAAAAAAAAGGCTTTTAGTTAGCGCCATATCCACTATCGAACAGTCTGAATGACAGCATCGTTATTTGAGCTTTCCGAACAGATAGAAATGAATTGGGCAGAAATCGAGACTGTCTGGCGGACGTGGCAGAAGGTTTTATTTTAATTTCCGGAGGGTTATCATTATTACTTTGGCCGTATGGGGAAGTGCATTGTCTTGAAGGAAGGCTACCCGCTTTCCTCCTGCCTTCTGCTTGGATCGGATCTTTTCTTTTACGTCTGTTGTCAGGAGGTCTGTGAGAGATACTCTTCTCCATACTGTTGTTGGAGTCTGTGATGTATTTCTGTGGACGAGACATTTTCTCCAACGAGGAATTTGATCACAATGCGTTGTTCCACGCTCCGCGGTACCTTTTGTTTGCTCATCATTTTCAAACAAGGGGAGGGTGGAGCTTATAGCTCCGCTCTCTCAAGGTTGCACAGCTGCTACGCAGTGCGCCATGTTTACACACAATCAGTCCCGGTCATATTTGAACCATCTTATATTTTTCTGCGTGTTTGGTGCTGTTTTTCTGTAGCTGTCAAGGGCCTCACCCCTTAACAATACCGAGATCTACACGGCCGTTGGTACAGCTGGTATTCATTTGTAGATAACTGTTAATGAGCATACAACTCTCAGCCGTTAAGAACTCAATAATATTCTGTTGTTTCAACGAAATGTTTAAGTAATTTATCATTAGGAAAATCTTATATTGCATAGAACCCTATTGATTGTTTTGGTAGTCGACAAGTTAGAGAATATGGTGACACCAATTTTATAGGTCTACAGCTAATATTGCTAGAATTATCTACTAGAAGTTAGAAGTTTTCAAAACACTTTCGTATGTTTATTTTAAAATTGAAATACTTGAATTTACGTATGCTGTTGTTCATAAAAATTATTTAGCTTTTTACATTATAAATCTATATATTCGTGTTTTATTATCTACTCCTATATGAAATGACGAGTCTCAGATATCTGCGCCTTGATTTCTCACTGGAGTGTCTTCCTTCAAGTTTCAGTCAATTGTTGTTTATCGATATGATGGTGTTTATACGAATAAAACGTATTTTTATACAGGCGCGTTTGGAGTTTCAGGAACAAAAGAAAACCCGTAAAAACGAAATCAGGAGAATATTTTAGTCTAGACAATCTTTGAATAAATAAATACATTTACCTTATGCTAATTTTCTTGAATTTCTTCCTTCAAATGGTTTACCGTCATGATTTTTTTTGGACTTTATTGTGTTACTCATGATCACTAATTGTCAATTCGATTACTTTTAAACAGTTCCCATATCAAGTTCGTTGTCTAAAATAATAATTATTCGGTTATAAGGGATACGAGACAAGCGCCAAAAGTTTTTGTTCTGACTATAGTCTGTGGGTAATAGGAATAAAACAATAGAGTTATTACCCCATATAATTTTCGTGTATTTCGACACATTTATTACATATATTCCAAAGCTACAACTCTTCACTTTTAAATTTTCTACCTCGAAAGTCTCATTCAGTTTTGAAAATAGAAAAGTTACAGTTCTTTGCAGCTTGTATGCAGGAAGTAGAACAGTTCAACTTAGCTTGCCTTGATAACGTCACACAATTTATACAATAAGCTGGTGTGATACCGTTCGTTTATCACTAAGTTCATTTACTTACTTGAAAGCCAAAAGATTATTGCACGACCTTTTTCCTCGATTGAGTCACCTTTGCCTACCATGACCGTTTTTCGACTGGCCTGCACCATTCCTCTCTCTTTTTGCTGGAAGATCATGGTTTCATCCTCTGTAACAATTGATTTGAAGAACTCCTTTGTTGTTGTAACAGCTGGACTTAACCTTATTCATTTGAAGGTACTCATTGTATTGGAAAGCTCTAACCTTGCTGATGATTATTTTTATTTTTACTCGACAAAGGTGAACTTCTTTTCTGAAAGCACTTCAACTGGCCAACCTGCGCGTTGTTGGTTTCTGATGCTTTCAGATAAAAAAAATGTTTTGACCATTGCTTTACAGTGGAGTATGGAAACGAAAGTCTTCTTTAGTGATAAATTTAATCATAGCTTGGTACTCAATTTTCAACAATGTACAGAATGACGTGCCAAATCAAGTACCTGTTGCTACGTGATTGAGGCAAATCGGCTGCTAAAATTTTTATCAACATTCAACCAAATGGTATTTTCTGACACTATCAGGCCGGAAACTTTTGGAACTTACCTCGTACTTACATTTTAGTCAGAGGAACGCTCTTTTAAACGATCGATCAGCAGCATTCTCTGGATAGAATAAACTACTTATGAAAAGGTTACAAACAAACATTTTAGAATCTCTTTTTGGCAGTTTGAACGCCTAAGCTTTTCAGTTACGCTTAGTTGCGCAACGAGCTCTGCAGAAGCTCCCAGTCACAGAGGGGGGAGCCGCCGCGCAACACGCTAATTTCATAGGCGTCAAATAAATTTGCCTCGGAAAATGCGCGGGTGATTTAGCGCGACGGTCGCTTTGTTAAAAACGCTAATTAACGTGTAATCGATCGTGTACGAGGTGCCTGAAGTGTAGCGCTACCTGTTCGGCGGCAGCTTTTTGAGCCGCGCGCGGCGCGGCTGCCATTACGGCGCACGTATCTCATGGGCGCCTTATCTTTCTAATTATCTGCCGGCGTAATATTCGGAATTTTACGTGCCTGTCTTGTATACGAGCCGCCTGTCCCTATATGTTACGGGCGCAGCACCCGTTTGTGTTAATTATCAACGCAAGTACAGTTATTTATCCTGCAGATGACTAAGCTGGGACGTATCTGACTTCTGCATCAGGTCTCGCTGCTGATGCTAATTTCGATTTCATATCTATGCAAATAAAACTGAGGTGGATTTAAGGCAAATGTTTATAATTAACTTGAACTGTTTATACGTAATCTGCTGTGAAAGTATCGAGCTATACTTATAAATGGTCTGTTCCGAAAGTATTGAGTTAATATTAATGTAATAAAGAAATGTTGGGTCTGCGCGATGTAATGTGGCAGCCGATGAAAGTGGACTGTAATGCGCATGCGTTAATGAGGATGAATTCACTGGCCCGGTCAGTTGGGAGTGAGTGAGTACGCGTGAGTAGGTGTCATTATGGCATTTGTAATGACTGGGAAATTTTTAAAATTTATTTATTTAGATAAAAAGTTACAATTTACTTTATGTTCAAGCAGTAAACTTTTTCTTCTTCTTCACGATAATTTGTTATATGGGTTTACATTAATTTAGTACATCCTTCCGGTCCTGTGCTATTATTTTCATCTTATATATTTGTTTTCCTTTCTTTTTTCTATTTCTTGAGTTTTAACAAGTTTTGGCCTTTCTCTTTCCTTCTTTTTTCCTTTGCCTGATTCTATTACCTTCTTAACGGGTAATGTAACCATATCAGTTCAGTTGTCTATTTTAATTTTTGAAGTAATGTGTTCTTGTTTTGACATGCTTTTAATTTGTGCATTCTATTTTTCATATTTTGTTTTTCTCGCTATTTTTCTTATTTTTGCCTCATGTTTCTTCAAGTTTCTATTGCGTATAATATAGACGGTATTGCTAGTGTATTATAAAAATGTGATTTAGTCTGCATATGTCTTTTTTTCTTAGTTTTGTTTTATTTATGGCATAAAATATATTTGTGGCGTTTTGTTTTCTTTTGCAAGTTCCATTATTAGTTAGCATACTTCCTACATGTTATTTTCTTATTCTCTTGCGGTGTTGTTTCATTTATTATCATAAATTTACTTTTGTCTATGTTTATTTTTATTTTGAGTGTTTTAGTCTGTTGCCTGGATATTTACTAAGCTTTGCATATGTTTTTGGATTTTTAAAATTCAGACTATGTCGTCTGCATAAAGCAGACTCTGTATATTTGTTGGTATAAGGTTTCGATATCTAATGGTTGTTAGTCTTAGATCTATTAATGTTAGATATAACAGTTCATATAGCTCTTTCTATCAAATTTCTCGTTATAGCTATGTTATCTATAATTTGCTTATTTGTTCTGAATGCAACTTGTTCGTCCTCTAATTTTCCTTCTATTTGTTTACGGAGTATTTTTCGATTATTCTCGTATACACTCTATATTTTACAATGGATAGACATATTGTTCTACAGTTTGTCCTATTTTTTTGTGTATTGGTAAAAATAATCCTTTTGGTATTTTTTCTGCCCAGAGTTTCTTGTAAATTTCGTGTAATCGTCTTTTTTCATTCTCGTTTAGCCATTTAATCATCTCCAGATCAATTCCATCTTCTCCTCTAGCTTTTTCTGTTTTATGTTTCTTGGCGCTTTTTCTATTTTTTTTATTTCTTCATCAGATAGCATATCATTTTCTTCTTTTCTTTCCCTATTAATTGCCATATTATTTTCATTTTCTGTATCATTAAATTTTTCTGTATATTAATCTTTCCATGTTTGGAGTATCTCCTCTTTATTAGTTACTTACTCATTATTTTTATTTCTAGTAATTCTTTCTTCTTCATCTGATTATGCTCCAATAAAGCAATAAACAAAATAAAAAAGCAAAATTGAGTCGAAAGAGGTTCAGCCATCGCTAATAGACCAGCACTTTCTAAGTCGTGTGGCTATTAAGGTTTCAATCTTTTGACTAATGATTGAATAATAAGTTGGTTTGTTAGCAAGTCTTGATATCGTTGCAGAGTTTTGTAATAATATATAAATATATTTAGATTGATATATTTGAAGGATCTTTGTACGTGATGTTTTTGAACATCCCAAAAGTCTCGTAAGACCATATCAGTTTCAATATTTGGGAACGCCTTCCAATTAGTCAACACATTTGTTTAAATGGCTTTAATATGTATTCTGTGGAAATCGAAATATTTTATTTCAGATGTAAAGGGTATTTGGATATTATTAATTGTTAATTGTGGACATAGGGTACGTTTGATAATGTATGTTATCTAAGCAGACTTTTCGCTATTAAGTGGTATTCTCCACTATTAAAGCAATTTCTTAGTAAATGCAGGTGGTTTTGTGTGCTGCAAGAACTTCTGTTATACCTTGGTTGGATAAAAGTGTCCTATCTTCGGCAAACGTAGCCGCAATGGTGTTTTTAGAAGATGTGTATAGTAAATAAAAAAATCGACCAGGGGGTGCTACTCTACAATACACCAGCAGTGTTCTGTTGATAGCTTGACATTTATTTTAACTTGAAATGTTTGTTGGCTTAGGTAGGACTTGAGCACAAGGTACAGCTGGCTCAGAAAATGTAATTTAAATTTGTAAAGTAAGCCCTTGTACCATGTCCAACAGTTTATCGGTGCATATTTTGCTTGTTTCAAAGATATTCATTATTCTTGTAATGATATAATGTCCTTTGGTGTGCTGTCGTGTTTTTCTCTAAATAAAAATTGTTGGGATGGAATTATGAGAGCGAGATCTATGATTTCTTGCCTTTTTTGGGGAGAATAATCAAATAATTTTAAGATAAGATGCAGGAGCCTTATGGGTCTATAGGATGTTGGTTACGTCGGTGTCGTTTCAGGTTTGGCAATTATGATCACTTATGTATGCTTCTATTATAATAGAAAATAAGACAATCGTAAAATATTGTTCTAGATTGCGGTAAGTAGAACTGAAGCTTTCTTAGATGGGTGCTGTAGTATTTATTATAATGCGCTGTAATTGCTAAAGACTAAATATTCCAATGTGCTTACTTTGAAGGGGACTGAATAACATATATTTATTGTATCTTGTGTTTTTGGGGCAAACTACCTGTGTTCTTCACTTTGTTCTTTTATCTTTTTAAATATTTGTATTGTTTCTAGTTAACTTTACATTTTTAACTTATAATTTTATCTGTTCTTAGCAGATATTCTATTTATATTGATTATATTGGATTTTGTTGTTTTTTTGCCAGTATCCAATTATTTTTAGTTTTTTACTTTTTTTGTAATTAAGAAAACCTCTGTTTAATGTCCAAAATAGCCTACCAGCTGATTTTATTCTGATATTTAACTCTCACTAGTTCTCTATTGACTATATTTCTACGATGTCTGTAGGTTTAAATCTCATTGTTTATTTGAAGGTGTAGTACTTTTCTTTATTTTATATTCTTACACTTTTTTTTAAATAATTCCTACAACTTGTAGTTAATACTAAATTTACTGTAAAAACACAAACATTCCAACTGCTGCATTTGCTGCCATCTTAGTATGTATGATTTATGACTCTATTGCATAGTTATCCGGCGTTTTTAAAGACAATTTTTATTTGCAAAGAAAACATTAGGTACAATGATTACTTTGGAGCGTAATTAATTTAGACGGTCAATTTTATGTGCAATAAAGCGCTGGTTCTTTAAGACAATTTACGTTTTGACATTGGCTACCAGATCATCCAAATCATCGTGGTTTACGTGGTAGTCTTTGGGTAAGGTAAAGGAGAAGGTTGGTGGAAGACGATGTGGTTCTTTTCGCACGTTCTTTAGGCTTAAATGGCAAAATAAAAGCGATCAAACTGGGCCAGATTAACGTTGCTATTAATGTTAAACGCCTTTTTGCCATTTATGGCCGGTATTGTCTCTAAAAAATTGCGCACAATAATTCATCCAGTTTGGAGCCTAAAGAGATTACAATTCCTTTCTATCTTATACCTTCGTTTGCAATGAAGTAGTTTTATAGCATATAATTAGTTAGAATTTAGTTTATTGAGTAATGGTGAATGTTTCTGGCTGCTTAAATTAAATTTTTCGTAATCCCATTATTGATTAAATGCCTCCAAAATTATTTTTTCTATAATTTCCACGTCGTCTTAGATTTTCTGCATTTCACTGCTATGCATCGTTCTTTTAGTGCTTTTCTTTTTACAAACAATATTAAATATTAAATAAAATAAATTAAATTATTGTTTTAAATTTATTAAAACATTGCACAAAAACAAACATAAAATTTATTTTTTTCCTAAAGTTTCTGACTTAGAAACACATTCTTCCCAATTGATAGGCAGTTTTTTGATTCTGATATTATAAAATAAAGTTGGTTGTAACACCAGCCAATTGTGCATGTCACCCTCTGTTCTCCAAGCGAGGATGTACCACTTGTCGAGCATGGGGAGCTTTATGATGTTGGGCATTATCGTGACACAAAAGCTTTCTGTAGTCACTCTTAAGAAAGCGGACAAATGCGAATCTCACTTAACTTTGGTCCTTGAGCGACGTCGATGATCTTTATTTTCAACTACTTTTCGTCCTTTTAAGTATTATTTATATTATGCGCACACTTGAGTCTTCTTAAGGGTGTTGGTATCGAACTATGCCTTAGGATTGCGCAAAATTTCGAATGATTTTACACTTACTGTCATGAGAAATTTAATAATGCATTGCGAAACGGTCGAAGGTGCCTCTTGCTTTGACGTTTCTTAATACATTTAGTTCGTCATAAGCTAGTGCGCTTTTAGTTGTAAATTATTTTATTCGTTTAATACTTTCTGTTCTAATATATAGGCATCTTAGTTATTGCTTCTACTATTTTCATATGAAATCGTATCTTTTTGAATCTCTATATTACATCTTTATTGTTTTGCTATATCATCTATAATATATGCCACTCCCTCGAAGAAAACATCCTTCTTCTCTTTTCCAGAATTATCATTTATTGCATATATCTATAACAGTTGCTGTTGGTCTATAAATCTCGATGTGAACTCTAATAATTCATTTATTGTGCTGTTCAAATACGGTCATGTAATTTTTTCACGTCTTTCTTATTAGTATGGATACACTTCACTTTTGGCATTGTGGTACTTAGGTACTCCAGTTCAAATAAGATAATAGTTGTCAATTTTTTCTTGGTGTATACACATCTGACCTTAAAAGTAAAAAACATGAATGAATTAGCATTGAAGTCTTTGCTATAGCAAATGTGAAAACTATGCAAAATTTGGAGATTACAGACTTTACTTGCAAAGCAATTTCTATTAATGATAGAACGCAGTGTTTGTGCTCTTCAAAAGTGAAAAAGTGAAACGTGGCAAATCTGAAAACTTTGTTGAGAGAATAGGGGATCAAATGTAACTAAAGAGGAATCAAATACAAACCTGTGAAGTGAACAGAGGTTGTCTAAAAGAGATTCTCCCAGAGGTTAGTACGCCCTCATTATAGAGCGCTTAAAATCTTTTGAAATTTTAGTAACACTTAAAACACAGTTTGAGGACAACATTCCCAAAGAAACTCAAGTTTACTCGTGACGTAAACAATTTTTGTAAAGACGAGAAGCAGTTGAAAATAAAGATCATCGACGTAGTCCGAAAAGCAGTGTGACTGAGCATTGCTCGCCATTTTGGTTAGGATGACCGTCCATTAACAGTTGATGAAATTATTTCTGAAATTGGAAAAGCTACGGCAGTGTTCAAGCAAACTGTGATCTTATAATGCTTCACGACAACACCCGACACTATACACCTGCCCAAACTCGATAAAAACATTGCAGTTTTGTTCTAGACTATACTAAAATCTCTTTTTCATAATCTGAATAAATCATCCTATGATTATCATTGGCTTGGATCATGAAACGTGGTTTTTGAAAGACAGATATTTGATGACGATGTTGCTGTCGAAGCGTTTACGTTTAATTTACTTTCGTACAATTGTTTGGTAAGCAGTATAGGATTCCTCCCAATGTTTTAATCTTGTAGTGTTATATTTGCTTTCCTTATCTATGATATGAACTATGACAGAATTACGTTTTTAAGAACGTCCTAAATGTCCTAAAATTCTATAAGATTTTTAATTTTGTTTATTGTTAATTCTTTCTCTCTAACACTTAACGTCATTTTTGTGCACTATATTCAGTTTAGCTAACAGTTGGTCCAAAGTAATATTTTAACATCTGAAGCTATACAAATTTGTTTAGCGTAGTTATATTTGGTATCAGAAAATTAAATACCGCTCACTCCTTTCTGTACAAGCATAAGCTTTATTTTACAGTTACATTTGCCTTTTTATTTCTATTAAAAATAGTTTATGATTATTAAAAATTTCAATCAAGGTCTTTTTTTTGATGTTTATGGTTTAACTTGAACTAGAAGAGCTAAAGCATCTTTATCAATATGGTTATAGACTTGTTTGTATGATTCCTGTTCAAAAGATCTTTTCTTTGTATTTGAATATTGATTTTTTAATAGAATTATTCTTTCTCATTTTAACTAAGATCTCATCATTCACACAACTTATTTAGCTCTCTTTTAAACCTCTTCCACATTAAACGTTGTTTATTATAATAGAATTCTTCTGAGTGTGAATCATTTCAAATCGCTTGAAAAGCCGCCTTTTTAACTGACAACAGCTTGACTCTGAGAACTACTATAAAACTTTTTTTTTTAAATTTTGTTTGATCAGATTGTGGGAGATATATAAAAAATTTTTATAAAGAGCAAGAACCTTTTAAGGTTTTTCTTGTGTTGTCTTTGAGGATTTCCTGTTAGCTTTCAATCCTATTTTATCTGATGAGTGAGCAGCAGGAACCATTATTCCGCCCACAGAGTGTACATTGTTTGCTGATAACTTGCTTTGAACACGACGTTTTAATATATGTTTTGTGACATAAAGCTTGCCTATGTGAACAACATTAAAACTTTTGTTTCTCAGTTTTGCTTGGCTAAATAGAGAGATACTTAGCAAGAGCCTTCCGCCCAAAGCAAAACCTTTCAAATACTGTTATGTAGTAAAGTTTTGGAGAAATAGAGTTTTCTGAGATACTATTTTGATCATAACATCGTAGCAGATGTTTTGTGAATCATAATATGTCATATAGAACTTTAAATTTAATTGGGGCCACTTCGTTAACTAACAACGACTTTATAACTTTTGTTTTTCATTAGTTCTGCGAGACTAGATTTAAGAAGGTTTACCAAAGACCCTCCAACTAAAGCAAAAAGTTTTTCATACATTTGTCGTGTTGTTTTGGAGGACTTTCTATTCTTTACTAAAATACTCTTGAGTATAGCATCTTGGGACAATATTTCATGACACATAAAATATTATATGGAACTTATAAATGTATGTTTGAATTAACCTATGCTTTTTCCAATTTTAGACAAGCTATACCATCTTTCTAGAAGTTTAAGAACATTTTTTGTTATATCACTATAACATTTTAAAGGTCTTTATTATCGCTGATATGGTTTCATTTTTAGAAAGATCTTTTCTTCGAAAGAGTTTAGCTTATGTTGATTAGCTTTAGTAGTATCTAATGGGGATTATCTTAAAGCAGATTTAAAATGTTTCTGGCACTTTTAAGATTAGAACTTTTGGTGTCATTATATCTTCTATTAAGTGGAAACCGCATGGGGAACATATCTAGTGTCCATTAGCATAGTTTGTTGTTATTTATAATTTGGCCACCCTTGTAGCTTCTTCTACACATTTTTCTTATAAACAAAACGAGAAGTCAATAACCAAATGTAGCTTGCATCATTAGCTCATTTAGCTTCTTTCCGCTTGCATTTCAAAGTAAGACAGATTGTGATTGATCTGGAATTATTTTGACCGATGATATAGTTTTTTGTGCAAGAGCAAATAAATCACTGATATGGTTTCTTCTTATAAAACATTTATTGTTTTTCTTCTTTGAAACTACAGATTCTTTATCTTTAGAAATATACTGTGGGATGGTTTAGCCTTAATGCGTAACTATTAAATGTTTCTAGCACTTTCAAGATTAGAACGTTTAGTATCTTTACGTTTTCTCTACAATAGGAGAGCAATAGTTGGTATCCATCAGCATAGTCCGTTGTTCTTTACAATTTGGCTACACCTTCCTAATAAACAAAACAAAAACTTTATGATTGAAAGTAGCTTGGATTGCTTGTTCATCCAGCTTTTTCTTGCGCGTCTACATTTCAAAGAGAGAGGTTGTGCTTGATCAGGAACTCTTTGACCAATGACATAGTTTCTTTCACAAAATCAGATCGTTGATATGGTTTCTTTCTTAGACAGACATTTCTAATTTAAAACTTTTGAGGAGTTCAGCTTATGCCGGTTGTACATGAAGTACCAGTTAAAAATACTGTCTACTTTATCATCTTCAGTAATATCTTATAGGGTTTACCTTTACGCGTTGCTTTAAAATTATAGTATTTTTGAGTTAGGACCTTTAGTATCTCTATGTCTTCTAAATCTATAATGCCAAGATTAAGTGAAAATTGAATACAGAAGTAATCTTTTCTGACTATCAGTACAATCTGTTGTTCTTTATAGCCCAGCTGCTTTTCGTATGTCTTTCTTATTAACAAAACAAACTTGATGGTTGAAGCTAACGTTTATCGCTTATTCACGTAGTTCCTTCTTGTACGTCCACAATTTGAAGTGAGACTGATTGTGCCTAATCTGAAACTTTTTTGACTAATAACATAGCCCCTTGCACAAAAGCAGATTGCTGATATGGTTCCCTTCTTATAAAGGCATTTATTCTGTTTCTGTTTGCGATTTTGAAAGAGTTCAGCTTATGTTGTCAATAATGTCTTAAGGGGTTTACCTTTAGTTTATAATTTTTTGTATTTAAATTCTTCTAAATGTATAAAATTATGAGTAAAGGGAATCGATGAGGGGTATCTACCAGCAAAATCTGTTGTTTCTTATAATTCTATTTTCTAGATCTTTCTGATGAACAAAACGAAAACTCGGGGTCTAATTCGTCCGCAAACGCGTACAAGTTTCGAATATGCACTGCTTGATTTATGCTTTGATTTTTTACTCATCCAGATTCATTCCACGCGTTCACATTTTTAAATCGATAAGTTGTACCTGAACTGCTTCAAAAAGTAAATTATTGAGACTAGATGCACATGTGAAGAAAGAGATCTGCTTGAATAGGTGCGTTGCAACTTCTGGATTGACTCCGTAAAACGCAGGTATTTTGTAATGGCCGGTAAATTCCTGCGAGAGCGTGTCTGTCGGTTTCTGTGTTTATTGAGGACTATCTATATCGCGTAGGCTACTCGTTCGGCCCCCGAAGCCGCTTATCTTGTTTCCTCCAATGCCTGGGATTTCTCCGTGCCCCAAGACGACAAGCACGATCGGAGGTACAATTTTGTTTCTGAATTTTTGCTTGAATTCTGACTAATCAAGTTTCTTAGCCACTATTCTGTTTACCGTTATTCTGAAAAGCAGTGCAATCAGAACATCCTATTATTATTCCAAATTTGGTGTTAATTGACAAAATGTGTTTACAATAGATTTTTGTGTGAAACGACCATAACAGTAAAATTATTGGCAGTGGAAGTAAAATATTCAATGTGAGTCGTAAGTCCATGTTGTATGAACAAAAAAGAAGGGACCAAACATTTCTGTTAAAAGAAGAAAATGTTAATATACGCTAACAAAGTTGGCAACTTAAAAAATTGGTGGGGTGAGGGTTTTTTTATGAATTACTCTAATAATCAGTTATCTAAATATCTAAAAAAAGAAAGTTTAGTACAAGTCAAAAAGAAAAAACCATAGCATTTAAGATTTATAGACTTAAATAGGGATACAACAATTTTGAAGAAAAGTAATGTCTTGGAAAATGGGTAATTTAACATAAAATCTGAAGAATACAAGAGTAATCTCAATCACAAAGCATGTGGTTGAAGAGGCGAGTTCAACCACCATACTCCTCGCTACCTATAACGAAGATCCCGCTGCCCGGTGATTAGAAGTGAAGGTTTCCCAAGGAATTAAAAAACATAGGCTCGTAAAACTATCCCCAGGGGAAGCTATACAGAGGCAATAAACCTTGCTCCATATAGCGCAGAGGAGCGTACTTCAACGGTGAGGTCGTAAAGTGATGGCAAGCCGCGCACAGGTAAGCGGCAGGTGCACCGGCGAGCGTGGGCAGCATCGCCGAGGAGCCAGTGAGTTATATTCGCGCTTTTTCTCGCATAACTCATTTGAATATCTTCATTCGAACAAATTAAGTTGTCAAACGCCAATAATGGCTACACGCCGGCCGCGGCGGCAAAGCGTAATACTATGCTTTTTCGCAGGTAACGTGAGACCATCGGCAAGAAAGTGGCATCTTGCAGTTTTGTTTTTTAATTCAATTTTTTATTATTATTTATGTTGTAAATAATAAAAATGAACATAAAGAAGGCCTGCCCATCATCAATTTAGTCTTGTGCACACAGAAATCGAATAAAATGAAGCCGGTCATCGTTATTCCCACCAGTTATGACAATTTCAGTATAGTGAAGGACATTTCAGACCTTTTAGATGGATTTTGAATGGTCTGGAAGAATTTGGACTACTACTAAAATAATTTTTATTTAAATCCTTACGGCTTGTTTTCGAAATAAGCCTCGCAAGGAGACTTCGTAAGGAGACTCTTATCGTATTCAAGAGAAATATGCAGCAATAGAACAGAATGTTTCGTACACACCACGTTACTACCTTGGTTACGTCACGTAGACTGCAGTTTTTCCAATAAAAAACACCACCAACTCATTACCCAGCTTCTGGGTAATTCTTAATACACCATATACAAATCGGCGAATTTACAAACAATGGCGCTCATAAAAACTCGTATATTTTACACCTGATCTTTTGCTTGGAGCTTAGTAAACAATGGCATATGCATTATTTAGCAGACCTTGGTGCCACTTAGATTTCCCAAATCGAATGTTATAATAAAATCTACTGCGTTCCAATGAATGTTAATGACGTAACGACCTTTTGTGAGGTGGAACAATAAACTGGCGAGGAACATTTATGTTGGGAATGTTAGATATCTGGTACAAGATAGTAAACAATATTGTTTATTGTATTGTCATATGCGTACTCTCGGTTTACATTTCTCCACTATATGACGAATAGTTTTTCCATTTTATGGTCCGTATCAATTCCATTTAAATTTCACAAATATCCAAACTTGCGGAGTTTTCGATACGTTTACGCCATTTGTGAATGGTTTTGATAGGATAGTCATTAGTCACTTAGTCAAAAAGATTTATTTTTAGATCGTACACTATACACCATACACTGTGCCTTTATTAATACCGAATTCATATCAGCATTTGTCGTACCCGCTCGTTTATGTTTGGAGTTCTGCTTTGGAAGTGTCGAACAAAACATGACTAATCCATAGCCGTTTTTTTCTGTTGCGAAAGCGTTTAAACCAGTTGTAAACACATTTTTGTTCATGGCTCTCGTCCCGTGTACTTGCATCTTCGTCATAGTTTTTCCAATTTTGTAGCAGAACTTGATATTTTCTAGTTGCTCAATTACACTAGCTGCGTTTATTGGATTTATCCCGATAGTTGCGTCTACTCCACTTATTTTTAGAGTGTTTTGTATTTTTTTTTCTATTATTTTAACATGTTTAGGTTGAAATGGGTTTAAAACAGATAAAGAGTAATCAAAGGCAGTGTAAACCAAGGCAATAAATAGAACTCTTAAATTTATGCGACTATATAAAGAGAACTAATCGAGAATTTGACAATAAGTACTAGAACCTTCAATTTTTATCAGCATAACGACTTAGTTTACCCAATCAAAGGTTGTACAGAAATATGTGCAAGTATTTTTTAAAGTACTTTTAAACGTTGTTCTGAAAAAATAATGATTTAGATGGAAGGTCAAATTGGTCGTAAATACTTACAGGATTGTTTTATTTTTAGTAGTTATTTATAATCTTTACAAAGACGTATTAAGTAAAGTGTTGTAAGAGACTGTAATGATAAAAAGAAACCATCCATAGACAATACTTCGTAAGTATTTCTTTCAAGCAAATCGAAAGGCCATATTTTTTAAGGACAGATGATCATGGGACTGTTGTATCCAGGAAGTTTCTGGCGTTGAGTTGTAACAAATCTTCTAATTTGTTTAATAACAAATGCAATACTAATGTCTTTAGGTATGATTTAATTGCTGACGTACCATGGTGCATTGATTACGGCACGGGGTGCCTTGATTTGGAACTGTTGACTTGCCTTGTTGGCTTAGCATATTTCTATGGTTGTCTGTCAACGGTCCAAATTGGTTTCACCGTAGTTTTTTATAATGTTTCAAATCGGGTTTTTCCTGTAAGACGATGATGAAGATATAGTTCCAGATATTTAGTTTCTGCTTTTAGAGATGTGTTAATTAATGAGCAAACACCAGTTCTTGAGGTGAACATTACCTGAACTGATTTTAACCGGTTTAATTTAATTCACCATTTATCAAACCGTTTATTGATTTGGTTTAGGTTTTGTTGATTGTTTGCTGATATAGTAAGTAATCGGATTTTCATTGCTGTATTGTCAACGAAAGCTTCAGATAGGTCAGCTATGTATAAAAGATAGAAAAATAGGCCCAAGACACTGCTCACTGTATTAAACACGATCGTATTTAAATAACTCATTGTCATATCTGACAGAAAATTTCGATCTGATATGTAGAATTTAAGTCGTAGGTAATAATGATAAAATAAACATAATATCGTTTTTCATTTACAGAGCAACTCGGGATGTTCTATTTCATTAAACGTTTCGGAAACATCTAAGAACACACTGTTGCTAAATTTATTTAATTGGGACTTTTTGATATTTTATTTACGATTCTGTGCTCTTGATGTGTTGTTGAATGACGTTTAATAAAATCTAAATTGGTGTTTAAGCAAATCGTGTGGATATATCAGTATTGTCTATAAGTTTTTTGAGAAGAAACTTCTCAAACATTTTACTCGTTAAGAGTAAGAGACTGATCAGTCGATATGATGTCACATTTTCTTCTTCCATTAAATTGTGTACCTATTTACATATAATTGCATAATACGAAAGTGTTATGAAATTATAAATTGTTACTAGTGTTATGACCTGTGTAATATCTTTTGCGTAACCCTTATATTTATTCAATTTGTTTAGTTTAAACTGTACCTCAGCTGGTGAGAAGGGTTTAATGGGTGATGCCATGGCACGGCACATCTAGAAATATTTTGACTTTATCATTAAAGCTCTAGTGTAGCTTGATTAAACACATTTTATAAATATTTTGCAAATATTTGTTCTTGCCCACCAGTCGTTCGGCTTTTAGATTTGTTACACATTCAGCGAAGTTTTTTGGACTTCTCGTAATAACATACACAAGCTTCTCTTTAAACAATTATAAATTAACTTGTCACCAGCATAAGAAGTTTCTTGCAATATCCCTCTAATTCTTCATTTATCAGGGATCAACTCTTTAATATAAAGAGACATAGGGTTTTCTTGCTTATAGCTAATTTTACACTTTGTTTAAATACTTAATTATAGGATAAAAAGGAAAAACAACTTAGGATGCAAAAAGTTTGGATTATTGAATTGATCCTATAATCTATCTATACATTTGAACAGAACAGCTGATATGAAATGTGGCGTAGCTGAGCTCTTACCGTACGTTGAGTTGCCTATCTTCAGGATTGCTTTTGCATATCTTACTATCGTAAGGTCACCGCACCGACTTATTCCACTGCTATTATTTGTAAATAAATTGTTCCGCGTTCGCACTTTGCAAAAATTTGAGAGAAGATGGGTGAAAAATTGTCAGCTTAGGACATCAAAAATAACGTCTTGCGGGCCTCTCATTATATACATCGGGGTTTATCAAGATTTATGTGGAAACGCATTGAAGCTTCATTTCTAATAATTTAGGAATACTGCAGTGTCGGGAGATTTACTAAAAAGTAATTTTAAGGCTGTTATTAGTACGTAAGCACAAGACCTTAAGAAGACGAGAGTAGTACTATAGCTTAATGGATATTTTTGTGTTGAGAGTAATCAGAACAGTTTCATCAAGCATGATGAATGAATTACAACAATTGTGTATATCGAGGACGAATATTAAAATGCGGTCAGGCTAATTTGACAGCAGAAGTGGAAAGAAGTATTATATTTCTTGGACAACATTTTACAAACAAATAATTAAAATAATTCCTCAGAGAATACGATTAATGCGTTCTGCCGGTTCTCAAAGTGAGCACTTACAAAAAAGAGAATGAAGAATTAAGTACAACCCCAAAATACCTGGAATGTTAGATATTAAACATAAGATTGAAGGATAGGATAAGAAAGAGAAGAACAAATTAACAGACGTTAACAAACTCTTAACAGTCTTAAAATGAAGATGGAACAAGAAGATAAAAAAATGAAAACACTAAAAACAAAACGCCGTTCTACTTGATTTAGGATAATACAAAATCAAGGAAAGTGGGAAAAGAGGGGGGGTTATCCAACAGTAGGTTAAAACGGTGAGTCGGTGGGGATACGCACTTTATCAATGGTAGGCGAACTTGTATTAGTATTATCATTTAAAACAAAAATTAATCCTTGATATTCTTTTAAAGTGTTAAAGGATTGCCTCACTTTTTTAAGAACTTATTTGAGAAATCTAATGTATGTAGTTATAAGGTTTTTTCTTTATTCCACGCCAAGTTTTATTAAGTAACATTCTCTTTGGGTTCTTCAAATTTTCCCTCATTTGAAATAACTCGGAGGCATCTCGTTAAGAAGTTTTTAAAGGGCACTGGTAGATGCAGGCGTCCAACTTTTATAATTTGGGAGGGTGTAGAGTCCTAGTTTCCATTTAAAATGTCCATGTTAACTATTTTTTTTAATATAAGAATATTTTAACAGAATATTTCCTAGTTGTGCACTTCCTGACGACTGAAAAGAATGACATCGTCGTCTAAGAGATAAGGTTGCATGTTTGTAAAGAAGCTGTTAGATAATGAAATTTTCCAAAATGTGACTCTAAAACGCATTTCTTTTTCTAATTGCTTGTTATTATGGAGTGGTGTTGTGTATGTGCAATCAAAAACTGGATTATCAGATACTAAGTTTATTCAGTGAGCCTCTATAAAAGAAAATTGTTATAAACATGACGTAGAACTATTTGTATATTTAATTAGTTTAAATAGTGTTTCTGTAATGTGTATATACGGGTACATTCGAATTGCAGTGTAAAGAAACTGAAAATCTCGAAGTCTCTGCATAAATTTGTTCGCTAAGCTTGTCTTTCTCTTTTGTGACTTTCAAAGACTCTTTTATTTTTCAACGACTCTTTTATTTTTCAACTTCTATAGTGCAGTTTGGTAGTTTAAATTTATCGGATATTTGGGCGGCGACAAGAAACAAAATCAGTGTAATGAACCAGTCGCGATGGTACTGTGAGAGATGTTAAGATCGAGATACTATCTGTAAAAGTTACAGGGTCTAAACTATACTATCAATAAGTAGAAGTAACCAATGGCTAACGAAGTCTTTAGTCTTACAGTCGATGTTTTGATGCATGATTTTGTTGGTTTTCGGGTTGGAGTTTGGAAATTCTTGATGGTTTTTTTTTACAATTTAGCGAATCTTTTCAAAAGAACATTTTCTAATAATTGAGTTACTTTACTATCTTGACTTTGACTTTGATTGTCTTGGTGCTGATGGTTCCCTGGACTAAGCCCTTAACATTCTTTTTTGGAAAGCTCTGTCGTTGGATGTTGATGCTTTTTCAGGCGCTTCCAGAGTTCAGTCTACGTTCTATAACTACTCAGCTATGGTGGCCCAGTCCTGGTGTTCGGGCTGCGTCAGTGCGGCTTGAAACCGACGTCGTAGAGTTGGCTGGGGTCGACCGGAAGCTAGAGCATCCCTCGGGTCGCTGCTCAGTTACTATGCCGGGCACTTTCTCTTTTATGCTTGTGCTCGTGTGATATTGATACTGGTGGGGGATCGTTCTTGATGTCATCAGGTTAGCTTTTGTCGTAAATTGGTTCTTTATAGGTAATCTGTCGTCTATTTTTATATTTATAAATCTCCACGACCTCTCTGCATAATCTGTTATAGTTCTTACAATTAGGCAAAACTTGTGTTTGCCCGAACTTTATCTCGTGGTTAGGATTTTCCAATGCATGTTCAGCAGCAGCTGATCTTTCGGATTGCTTCAGACGCAGGTGTTGTTGGTGTTCTTTTATTCTGGGGGTAATCATACGGCCCGTAGTCCCAATACAGACTTGCTCACACGAACATGGTATGCAGTATACTTCTGGTGTATCCTGTGGGTTTCTTGTATATTTAGCTGGTCTGAGCAAATCCTCTACCTTGGGTGGTAGTAGTGTTTATTCAGAATTATTCCTGTCCAGTCCGTAACCCTGTTAATTTAAAGTAGAAATGCTTTGGTCACCCCAACTGGTTACTGTTATGTTTTGCGTGTGCATCTATTAGGTTTTATTGCTCTCTTTAGCTCCGTCACCGAGCAGCCTTTTTTCTTAAAAGGCTTGTTCCAGATGTTTAATTCTTTATTTTAGAACTGAGGTTGCCATATTCGCCATGACCGATCTTTTACCAACTATCTTTTTTGGTTTGAATGGTGATTCGATTGCTTGTGAAGGTATCGGTTTGTATGTGTGGATTTTTTGTATGCAGTGTGTTTAAACAATTTAATTATTCGAATTCAATTCCATCGTAAACTGTATATTGTGGTTTATTGAAATAAAGGGTTTAAAAATCTGCGGCAGTATTTCTTTGTCGTGCTTCCATATCACAAACCTATCGTCAACGTATCTTAGCCGTATTGCTGGTTTTAGTGGTGCTGCATTGATGGTGATTTCTTCAAACTTCTCTATATGGTAGTGGGTTGTTTATCGTTCCTTCATTTTTTAGTAATGCACGCCTTTCCAAAAAAGTAGCTGGACGCAACGCACTGTTAAAAAAGCTGCAAGATATTATTAGGGAAAATTTGCTTCAAGTGGTTTAGAGCATCTTGAATCGGAACTTTAGTAAACAGGTACATTATATTAAAACTAACCATTAGGTTTCCCTCCTGTAACAGAATGTCTTGAAGGTGGCTAATGGAGTGTGCGGAAACTTTGATGTAACTGTTGGTGAATCCAGTGTATGGTTGTAGTAGACTGGACAAGTATTTTGCCAGTTTGTAAGTGTGATACTTTTATCAGCTTGCTCGTGTCACTTAGTATTGCTTTTGAGTACGATGTCGATACTCGAATTGAGCAGCTCAGTCATCTTCCTTGTGTAGTCCTCCTGTAACAGTATAACTGTGGCATTACCTTTATCAGCTGGTAAGATGATGATGATGATGTCGTCGTTCGTGGGTTTACGAGGAGCATTTAATCCGTTTTGCGACCCGAACTTCTTTGCTTTATTTGCTAGTAGATTTGTATGGTTACTGCTACGTTAGCTATGTTCTCAACCGGAATCGATTTACAGGAATTCTCTGCTGTAAACGCTAAGACTTAGAAAATTGTCAGTTCTTAGATAAGGAACTAAAACATCTGGAATGAGCCTTACAAAGAAATGGTTATTCACGGTAGAGTTTTGTAGTTTATATTAAAAGAATTACAGACCGGATAGGGAGAATTCTCAATGAACACAAAGTAGAAGCTACCTATACTTATTACTACTACCAACATATTGGACATGTTTCTACTAGCCAAGGATACAAGAAATCCACAGGATACATCATGGATATACTGTATACAATGTTCGTGTAAGCAAGTCTACATTGCACGTTATTACCATCAGAATAAAGGAACACAGACATCACTTACGCCTCGATCCACCTGAAAAACCAGCGGTTGCTAAACATGCCATGGAAAATCTTGGCCGTGAGATAGGGTAAACACAAGCTTTGTTTAATTGTAGGAACTATCAGCCGAAGTTATACAGAATGGTCATGAAATTTATAAATGTGATAATAATTTTAACAGCGACAATGGATTCAATCTACCTAAATCTCTTGGTGTATCGCTCTCAAGAGACAAAAAATAGACCGCGATACGCCGAAAGGGCGAGTGACGTCAGTAAATGGTCATATATTACCTGCAAAGATTCTATTTACGTCAGCAGCTAACCCGATGACGTCAACAATGTCTCCCCCCCCCATTAGCATTCCTACCACACGCACATAATATAAAACCAAAACGCACGGCACAGTCAGTTAATTTTTAATAGATTTTCTTCTAAAGATATCCGCCGCAGTTGCGGACGAAACGTCAAGAGTTTCTAAACTTCTACCACGACCTAACACCTCGAGAACCAGCAACATGATGCATTTTTTTAGTTATTATTTTCAGTGATGAATTAATATTTTCTCTTAATGATAAATTGAAATACACTGGGACTGTGTTTGAGGGAGCAAAATACACACAAAGTACTGGAACATAAGAGATTTTCCAAAAATTAACGATGTTGAACGAAATTCCTTTTCATAAAAAAATGTGAAAGGAAGTGCATATTTTGATGCTTTAAATTTGCCCTTCTCTTGATTACTGGATGAAATGCAGAATATTTTTTAGGAAAACCACGCGGATTCCCACTTTTTTTGATGAGGGGGATGGTTGAATAAAATGATTTCCATCACTGAGTCGGTTGGAACTGTGCGCTACTTATTCAGTGTCTTTCGAAATTCCTCAAACTGATCCTGTGTGACTTCCTTTTGTAGAAATTTATCAAATATCGAATATATGCTACCCCTATTAATCAGTCATACTGATTTGAGACGTGGAACTATTGCGATTGTTCTATTTATAGGCACCAGTCATGCTAGCCGTAGTGTGGGAAGACTACCAGCAGCAAGAATTGAAAATTGTCTCTAATCTGTGTTTCATTATTCTATTTACATATGTTACTGGAAACATTTTTTTATTACCTTAAAATTGAAAGTATCTTTATCATCCTATAAAGACATACTTTATCATTGGCAAGCAGTGTTCACCAATGCCAGTTGAAAAAGATGTTATGCAATGAGTTAAAAAGAACGTGCGAGGATTAAATTAGGTTTATCTGCATTAATATTCTTATTTCAGTATGAGTCCTTCATATGTTGTATTATCGTAAGGAATTTCAAGTGCACTTTTTACATATTTGTTACACTATTTGAAGGGGTGAGGCGAGAGAGGACTCCCCTCAGACTACCGCCTTGTGCACAAGAATATACAGAGATAGTCCTTGTCTAGCTGCTCGCTCTGCAACGAGAGGACGAGGAAGATAAGCCGCAAATGAAACGCACGTCCATTGGCTTCCCCATATATCCATCAGATGGCGAAACGCAGAAAAATGGCGAGGCACGACTTCACCTCGCTCTGTTTGCGATCCGGGGCGATAAATAGCGAAATATGCCCGTCCCGCCGCATACATTAATTAAAGCCCGCCTAATCAGACCTTCAGGAAGAGAGCGCGGCGCAGGGGCGTGCGGCAATTGATTTACAGCAACAATTAACGGCGCTGATGCATTGTAATGCGAGCTCATTGCGTTCGTGGCGGTTTTTAATTAGCGGTCCGGTCGGGGGGCCGGTCGGGGGGCGCGTCCGGAGCCGGTGCCCGCGTGCATCTGCACCGCCAGTGGGCAGCGTGACCGCGGCAGATAATTCTTCGCTTCCGCTGACCTGTGTGCCACCGGCGAGCGGACCAGTTTTTGTCGCTCACCTCGTGGAGTATTCTTATTATTACCCCCCTCCTCCCCAGCCTTTCTTCGCAACTGACCGCGTGGTGCTTTGTACACATCGGCTGCGTTTGATATCGGCTTCGGATCTTCGGAGAGCTTTGTTTGGTTGCCATTTGGGTTTTCAATGAAAATTGTAGTTTCATTAGGGAACTTTATTTTTTTTGGGGGGGGGGGGCTGACATTGCCTTTTAAAGCCTAACTTAATAATGAATGTATACTGTAATTGGAACAGAACGGTTAAAGTAAATTGAAAATAACAGACGTAACTGAAAAGAATTCAATAACGAATCAAAAGCTCGGAGCTTTCAGTGCACACTTCAGCATGACATAAGTTACAGGTATTAATTCACTTTTTGAGAATAACTCATTGATAGGTTTGTCTTTTTATGTGCAGGTAGCATAGAATAGTCTGTGTAAAAAATCATATTTTATAAATGAATAAGCAAATAGCAAAAACATTGTTTAATTCCTAGTTCTTATAAAGTTCAAATCCTGTAAACGGAACAACATATTTTTCCAGAATGTTCCTGATATAGCGGCCCGCTATTAAACATCCCCTGCGTCTTTCTCTAGGCACAAAAATTAACTCAGTTTTTCCGTGCATGTAATTGCTCGCCCAGAACATGCAGAAACCACCTCCATACGCGACAGTTTCTTGAAGTAGCAAATGAGTAAATCGCTCCCCTGGCCTTCTACAGACCCGACGTCTCATGTTGGTTTGTAGACACATCCTGGACATCTGACTCCAATGGCAGAGGTCCCAATCGAGATGTTCGCGAGCAAATTCCAGTCGCCTTTGGTTTTGGATTGCAATCAGCTTAGGATCCGTAGCATCCTTTTTTGGGGCAGGTTGACTGCCTTCAGTCTTCTGCTCACTGTCCAAGCGCTGACAACCACACCTATGACCGCATTTAGCTCTTGCTTGAGATCAACGCCAGTCATATGTTGATTTCTCAGGGATATTGAGACGGCTGCATCCGCATCGGCGGATGTAGCCACCGGTTTCCAGTACCGACGCCACATTCTCGACACAGCTGATTGACTCACATTTAGTCGATTAGCCATGGCCCTCTGACCGAGGCTCTCTCTCAACAATGCAACTGCCTGGACTGCTTCGGTGGCTGCGGTATCCATTTTTTTGCATATCACTCGAGCACTTACGTCAACTTCAGATAAGTGACTGAGATAAATTATCACATTGCAAGTGTATTGTAGCATAATCAAAGTAGTCGTGCGTTTCAATTAGCAAGCTTCGTAAAACTCCATTTGTGATGCAGATTTTTTTTAATGCGTCATCCGATTAATGCAATAGCAAGAGTTTTTTAACGCTTAATAATGAAGATACTCCTTGTACGCTAATTGTTATTTTCATTTTTCTTAGACTGAAGCTAGTGAGTCGATTGTTTTGCTTTCAAGTGTGGTAGCAGTGAGGAAATTCTTAACTATTGTAAATGAAGTCACCTCCTCATGGTTAATGCTAATTTGTCTCTACGTAAAAAAGCAGAATCACCCTGTTTAGCGCCTATAGGTACCTTGCATAAATCTTTTAATGAAAAAAGTAATTTGATGTCTGGAACATTATACAGGAATTTACACCAGGTATAGTTGGGTAGCGGGTAGATACTCCTCTATCATCCCGATAGAGGTTAGGTCTACTTCAGGGAAGCGACCCTGCCCACGCGAGCCTCGACTTTTCTCCATCTCTTAACACCGGGGAAAAGTCGTGTTCCAACCTTAATCCTACCCACAATCTACATACTCTTATCCTCCATACACCCTATCTACTCGCCAACCCGCCCGGCAAGCGTGGTGTTTAATTGCCAAATTCCCATTGAATTGCAAATTTAGAGAAGGCCTGCAGCGGAGTACAATGGCTGTGTGATAATGATGATGATGATCGTTAGAGGTCTTGGCCAGAGATAATCTTAGGTCTATTAAACCGCAGTCTTCTTCATCTTTTGGAACAGCGAGCCGCTGAAAATTTCGGGTGGTGGTAATTGCGTCTTGTTAATATTGTTCTTGTTGTGCGTTGTAGGTTTCCAATGTTTTTATCACATGAACAGAGTATGTTAAAACAGAGATGGCGTAATTATTAGTAGCTCTGATTAGGTTTAGACGCGATTTCGAGATTTCCTTTAACTTGTATTTTTATTCTGTGAACAGTTGTCTTTTATTACTTTATGTGCTGTCGATTTTGCTTGCATCATTCCGAGATATTTGTATTATTTTTTTATTCTTGTTCTTGTTGTTGTTATTACTATACTATTGTTATTACTATTAAGTATTATCTAACGCTTTCTTCACTTTACCAGCAAAGCGATAACAATTAATAACTCTGTTTATGGGCATATTGGTTTTGGTGCAGAGGACTGTTTACCAATAATTTCCCTCTGATGTGCTGTTAAGCAATTTGTCCATCATCTTAAGTGTACATGACAAGACTGAAAGGTCCTGAGCCTGGTTAGCCTCCATATTCTCGATATGTAGTTAAGAGCGATGCTTACTTGCAGATACCGAATATATTCGTGTAAGTAATAGTTGCTCTGTATCCAGATGTATTTGAATACAAATTTTGCTAGTTAGAAGGCGATGAATATTTAATCCAGGCCGTGTACCCGAGATAGTTCGTTCGTTTTAGTGTGCTCTCTAATGCTAGTTAATGAGCAGAATCTTTAGAGAGCAGCTTTTGAATTCTGACACACTGAACTTTTCGAGTCAGTTTTAGTTTTATTATATGCAAGTAGAGATTTTTTGTTGGAATATATCGTTTTGCAACTCTGCATCGGCTGTTTTATAGCCTCCATTGAGGGATCAAGTCATATAAAAGATAAGCCGATCTATATATAATCTCCCCCGATCCCTTCTTTTCTGAAGCGAAGTCCTTCAAAGTAAAGTCTATTAGTTGTGGCATTTCAAGAGTTATTGTGATTATTATACATGCCTTAAATTTATTAGTGGATCTACTGCAAATCAGTTCTCTACCTACCGCCCTAAGACCCTGTATTTAGCCCCCCCCCCTGACTTACCCAAGTTATTATAGTTTTATTAATAGTCCTCTTATTCTTCGTGTTATGACCACTCTGAAATGTTTTGAAAGTTGACATGCGAAGTTCGTAATAAATGTTAAAGAATTTATAGCAAATTTCATGTACTGTGTAGGTCAGGATCTGCTATTTCTTTTAAACCTTGTAGCTTAGCAGTTATTAGTCTTTTGTTTTTAAGTCTGAGCCAATTTCTGGTCCTCATTTTTTGTGATATTTCTGATAGCTATACCAAGATTTTTGGATATATTGGTAAGGATCTTTGACTCAACTACAATTAAATCTGTTTAAATCTTCTTCTTGGAGATGCTTTAGGAGATCTGCCATTTGCCTAAGGCATTGCTCGTTGGCGACCCATAAAATTACCTTCGTGTACTTTGTGTCGTCAAACAGTTGAGTACTTTTCAACGCTTTTATTAATTTATTTTAAATCAAGTTGGTCTATCTTCGACTCTTATACTCTTTGTTTACATTTATCATTACTCATTTTTTATTGCTCATTTTTCTTTAAATCTTTAGATTAAGATTTTGTCTCTTTGGCCTTCCTAATTTTCATTCTTTGAACCCTGGAAAATAGTTTGGGCTGCATTTCATTCTTAAAACTGTCTAACCCTTAAGATTCTACGTTTGATTTTACAGTTTCAAGTCTCGCGAGTAAACCTGCTTCCTCATACTGTTACTTCTAAAAGAACGATGATGTTTTTCAAGGGTACCATCTCCTCATTTTAGGAATTTCTCGTTTTCGAGTACTCGTTAGAACATTCACTAATTTTTTTTGTCGTTTTTTCATGAGTGTGGGGGAAGAAAGTAAGTCACTACGCCAGGAGTCTTGTGCTGATGTAGCAGACATTTATACAACTGGGTATACCGGGTTTTCTGACGTTAATCGTTAATAGACGAATTTACTCTCGTCATAGCATTTCATAACTTAAAAATTGAGAACTTTTTATAGGGACTTTATTCACGCGATCTAGGTGATTAATTCTAAACTCTCATGCTCTCGCTAGTGCTACCCCCTATGTAGAGCGACAGTTATACCACTCACCAAGGTCGTAAAGTGGTCCGCTACTGAGCTTTTCCTCTTAAATGATTATTTATTAATGAAACTAACTGATACTTTTTTTGATTTATTCGACTATTGCTCTATATGGCCCGGAGACGTATCTCACTTAGGAGGTAGCTAAATTCCCATAAATAATTGCATTTAGTAATCGTTTTTCTAATCTGGAAATTTTCAGTGTTTTTATATTCTTCAATTTATATTTTGATGTCATTACACAGTGGGTCCCAAAAAAATACTTATTCTTTAAATGACTTACAAGCTATTAAGTGAATGCTACCTGGGTAAATGGTTCGATTAATCATCGCAGTTGCACCTACTGGGATCCTCAACATCCTTTTGTTACAAAGTTGTGTGAGATATTAAAATTGAGTTTTTTGGGTCATTATTTTTTGACCAAATGTCACCTAAACATTTTTCAATTTAACGGTTGTTTGATGACGAAAAAATTTACTTTCAGCAAGATGGAACATCTCTACCATAGTGATGTAAGGGCTTATGTTGATGCTACTTTTCCAAATAAATGAATTAGGCAAAGATGCGGCGTTGAATACTCCGCGCGTTTTCAGACCTCGTTACTATGGATTTCTTTTTATAGGGATGTGTTAAAGATGAGACTTACCGCACAAAATCAACAACAATCAATAAGAGGGAAAAGAAAATTGCAAGACAAAGTCTCGCAGTTTAAATTGAAATGCTTCGCAACACTGCCGAACCCACTGCATTTAATAATTTTTTATTTAAACTATTAAACTATTGCTTCCGAATCGATGAATACTACATTTATTGTTATTTAAAGTAAGTACATTATTTGGGACACTAGATATATAATATTTTGTAAGAAAAATATTAATTTTATTTTGTCCTAAATTGCAGATTAATAATACTTTGACATGAAAGAGGGTTATTTTGAGCTTGTATATATGAATAACGACAACTTACTATTCTGACTTTTAGTAATCTCTAATTAAATTCTTGCATATTTTCATTTATGAATGTATAATAGTATAACTGTACATGCAGTCGCCAACAGAAATACATTACAGTTGTCTATTACAACCGCCGTTAGATCGCATGCAATCATAGTGCTGAAATTGAACGACTACTAAAGTACTAAAGTCTTTCATAAATAAAATGGCGACGAAAAGAAATTGTGACAAAGGCTATATGTTGGTATCGAACTTCAAAATCAGTGTTTTGTGCGGAAGATGCTTACGAATAGAATTCAAGAAACATTTGAAGAAGTCACTTCATATTTTAGATATTTGTTGCACGAAAAGCTTATTTTACAAAAGCAAGGGCATTTACCATTTTACAGAAGCTTTTTTAATATCCTATGAAATGATTTGCATAATTGTCAGACAAATTAACACACGTGCTGTTACAAACACTTCAGTTAAGTGAAAATAGTTTTCTTTTCAATCAAACCGTCGAGTGGTGCATTTGGAAATCAGAGCCTTTTAATCGTCAGAAGCAAATTTTTGTTTTGTGAATCACTTTAAGAAGCTACCAAGGCCATTAAGATTTTTAAAAGCTTTGGAAAATAGTACTCTGTTTTTTTACTCCAATTTCGAATGATTGTATTGTTTTATAAAGCAAAAGTTTGTTATTTAAGATCATTCAGATTTTTTATCCAAATGCCAATACATCTGACGAAACTTAAGTTAAATTGCTAGGCTTTAGTTTGGATATGTTTATTCCACGTGAAGCATTGGTCTAGATATAGACAATATTATTTAGTAACTGCTGGATATTTTTTGTTGCATAGAAAACTTTATTTATATCGATTTGGTTCCGTTGATATGTATGCGCTATCTATGGAGTTATTTGTTTATTAAGTTGTGATCAAGATTTTCAGATGCAATATAGGGTTTTTATGAACTGATATAACACCTGAATTGCTTACAAAAGTGGTAATCACGATTACGTGATTTTTTGGTAAGTTAGGAGTATATATTTAGTAAAAGAGAGGAGCAAAGACATTATCTTGTGGAACGCCGGACTGTGTAAGATAATATGTTGATATTTTATAGCTACGTTTAGCCGTAAAATATCTAACAGGTAGGGTCTAAAAAGCAGATAATAGTAGCTTGATAGCTAGTTTATATAGCAATCCGATGTGGCTGGAAAAAATCTGGAAACAGAGCCGTACAGTATTTTTTCTTCAGAATTTTTCAAAATTTAGTTTACTATCCTGTGTATTTGTTGTGTAGTGGAATAACTTTCTTTGAATAAAATTGATGTAGAGATAGATATTTAGTATAACCGTATATTTAAGTAATTTTTTGAAAAACATTTTTTCAGATATCTACCAAACGAAGAGACGTTCTTTTGTATTTCTCCAGGTTTGGACACCATTATATATGTCTATACTTTCATAAGACAGAGCAGTATGAAATGCCTATTATTATATTGTCGTTAGTAATATAACAGCTCTTGTGGTAGCATCTTCAGAGTTTGAACTATTATCAAATCATGCTTTGGCGCTTTATGATTATTTAATATTGGAGATGAAAAATGTCGAAGACTACAAAGGTACACGAGAATGTATTTACTTCCATATTAGTAAATTATATTATGTATGGATGTAGTTTATGAAGTGAAATAGAACTTTGCTGATTACTGTGACTCTTGCATGTGGTGTACTGTCGGGGTGATTTGCATTATAAGTAGAATAATTTCACGGCTGGAGTTTTGATACATCTTGTTTGTTTTCAATTGTTAAGCCGTAGTCAAAGTTAGGAAACACACAACTGCGGCAGGAATTTAAATTTGAGATCCCAGGTACCGTGCCTCTTCTCCCCAGGTTATCTCCCGGTCCCAGATTCTGAGTCTTGCCATGTGTGGTCGCCGTCCAACTCCTCCTGGACTTACTGAATCGTCATCGAGTCTTGTCGCGAACTTGACAGCACCACTGTGTCGTCTGCCTACTGGGCCATCGTTGTGGAGGGCACCATGGTGAATTTCTGAATATAAATTTTGAATTATATCGAGTACAACACTGAGCCTTGGAGGACGCCGACTTTGATTTAGAACTTTCCATCGTAGAAGAAAGACCAGATCAGGGGCGAAATGCCAAACCTTCGAAGGCCTTGCTCACATCTAGGAAGACTGCCACGGTGGTGAGCTTTTTGAGAAGTCTTTTCTACCATCTGAAGAAGCTGATGAGGAATGAAGTGGCCGGAACCGATTCTTTGGAATCAGCTGCAGGTATTAGATTGCTATTTGTAGTCGGCGTTGAATCACGCATTCCAGCTTTCCTGGGGTTGGCAGGAGGCTTATCGGTCAATAATCCTGAGAAAACGTTTTGATCTTTCTGCGCTTGGGTAGCTCACGTTGTCCGTTAATTTCCAAAGGCGCGGAAAGTGGTGGGGTCGAAAGATAATGTTAGCAATAGTGGTTATACTGTATACAGAGGGTTAATTGTGTTTTAATTTTATATTTGGAAATATCCACCACATTTGTGGACGGAACGTCTAAGTTTTCAAACTTCAACCATGACCTAACAGCCGGAGAATAAGTAAAGCGGTGCATAGTAATTTGGGATACGTAACACAATCCTCTTTGTGAAGTGGATCGCAAATATTAGCATTATGTCTGTTTTATTCAAATTTGAATATTTATTAACGCTTGCTTATGGTTTTAAGGGCATTTACATTCCAATTTATTTTGTTAAGAGTTGACAGTAAATTATTCGAACTCATAAATTCTGCGAACATATTTTTGAATTTGCTTAGAAAAGCGGTTAAATGCCCCTTGTTTTGCCGTTCAGTGGCATTGTGAGCGTGATTGTGTAAATTTAGCACAACTTGGAATGCGGTTTGCAAATTAACATTATTCAGCAAGTTCATTGGGATAGGAGTGCTGACTGATGTTTGGGCTATATTTAAATATTTATTAATTCTTATACTTTGCGTTAATTAGATCTTGATAGACTGAACAACCCCTATAATTGACAGGATGCTTATCTTCACAAAAAGCACACTTAGCTGGCGTAAGTTTATTAATGTTAAAATTAACTGCTGTCTTTAACATTCCACAGAGGATAGTACAATACCACTTCTCTTATCTACAATCAGTCACATTCTCTTGTTCATATAATCACTACAGTTACATAATGAGTAAGTTGCGAGAGTGAGGAAGACACTCATCTTTGATTTTACTCTACTAACGAGAGAACCTAACTAACTCTCTCTGAGAAGAAACCTATAGGCAATTGTTTTTATTTCCTATCGAACTATCTACCTCAATTTTATTATAAATTTACGTTTGCTTTTCCTTAAACTTTAATTTGGCCCTTCATTTGCTTCTCAAACAAAATTACCTCTTGCGTACGGTATGTGTTAGTAGAGATATGTCAATGATACATTCAAGTCTTGTTTCCCGTAGCAAACCAACTTCTCTTTAAAAAAATTCCAATTTAGCAGATCTTCTGATCTAGGGTGATTGGTCGCACGAATTTTAGTAGCTGTGCAAGTGAGACACATATGCTTTACATTTTCGGCCTTGAACACCCGGCGACAACGTGCCTCTACGGGACTATCTATGTAATCTGGACAGAATGTCGTTAAAAATTTTATTGTAATGCGGTGGGTGGTACTGAGTCACCATAGGGTGATCGCGATTGCTACTGACGAAACGATGCGGAAGGGCGACGTTTATGTCAAACTAACCTACGTACTCGCATATTCATCTTGACACGAAATGTTTTTTACTCAATTGACTACAAAACGTTTAAACATTTTTGTGGGAAAAGCGCTTCACCTGATTTGTAAAGGGATTTATGGATCAGAAAACATGAAAACTCTGCTTCTACATTTTTTACATTACCCTTCGCTACAACTTCTCTCTATTCTAGCTGAACATTTCGACACGTGTAACTTCGTCAGACTTTATTTGACGTTTATCTTTTTTATACAGTGCATTTTTCGTGTTTGTGCATCTCTTTAATGGCGCTGGTAAACATGCAACGCTATTTTAAACTTCAAGCCTCGTGCGGCTCCAGTTTATAATATTATTGTGACTTAACCTCCAGATATCAAAGCTATCACGTACATCTTCAATGCCGTCTTAAGGGCGGAATACTTCCCTACCCAATAGAAAGTGGCTCAAATTATTATGGTACCTAAACCTGGAAAGAATCCGCTACAAATAGAATCTTATAGGCCTATAAGTTTGTTATCTCTCTTAACTAAAGTTCTAGAAAAGCTCTTGTTGAAACGACTACAACCAATTATAGAGAAACAAAAGTTAATTCCCAGTCATCAATTCGGGTTCCGAACAATGCATAGAACAACCGAGCAAGTGCATCGAATTATTAAACAAATAACTCAAGACTTGGAGACTAAGCGTTACTGCTTAGCGGTGTTTCTTGATATACGCCAAGCATTTGATAATGTGTGGCATAAAGGACTACGTTTCAAGATGAAAAGTACGCTACCCCATCGACTTTACAACATACTAACATCTTTCTTAACGGATAGGCAGTACTATGTAAAATACCAGGAGGCATACACTGACTTGTTTCCTATATTATTTGGTGTCCCACAAGGGAGCGTGATTGGTCCAATACTCTATTTAATTTACACTGCGGATTTACCAATTCACGAAACAACTCTTACAGCCACATTTGCGGACAATACTGCCCTATTAGCATCCCATACTAATCCTATAACAGCTACGCAAAATTTGCAGGCACACCTAGACGACATATAAGACTAGTTACAAAAATGGAAAATCAAAGCAATCTCTGACAAATCGGTCCACATCACATTCACGTTAAGACGAAATTCTTGCAATCCAGTGACGCCCAATGGCCAGCGAATACCCCAGGCAGATGAGGCTAAATATCTTGGTCTCCACCTAGATAAGAGATTGACGGAAACAACTCGGAATAAAATTTCGGACAATGTATTGGATGTTAGGAAGGCAGTCGCGGATGACGTTAGATAGTAAACTACTCATTTATAAAACCGTGATAGAACCGATCTGGACGTACGGGATTGAACTGTGGGGCACAGCCAACAACTCAAACATAGAAATTCTCCAAAGATATCAAAATAAAGTGCTTCGTACGATAGTTGATGCTCCATGGTACGTGCCTAACGCGGAAATACACAGTTACTTGAAAGTTCCGTTAGGGAGTGATGTAATTAAGCAATAGAGTGTAACTCATAGAGTTAAACTACAAGTGCACCCCAATTACCTGGCAAACATACTGTTGAATGACGAAGGTGAAGTGAGACGGCTAAAGAGGTTCAAACCATCAGATCTTCCTACTAGATTTGAATAAAAATAAGTTTAGCTTGTATTATACTAACATAAGAAATTTTTAGTTTGTAAATTATAATAGAGATTCTTCACTGGAAGTTTCTCTGCATGTCACAAGGTTACTTTCATATAACCACTTGTTCTTATCAAATACTCATTATCCCTATCTAGCATAGATTGTATGTATATTCTGAGTTAAATAAAAGAAACAAAAAAAACCTCCAGGCAACCTGAACAGATAACCTCTTATGCCAAGATGTGAAAGTGGGTTACAAATACGTGGTTCCATTAAACGCTGTTAATTTACACCTTTGCGCAGCTATAACCTGCTACAATATTTTATTCATCATATTCATTTATAGTCGCGTTATCAAGGCGAACGGATCTCGCATTACATACGAGGTCGACGTAAATATTATTAAATTGTCCAACTTTCAAATTCAAGAATTTTCTAAGCTTCAGCGACTATTTTGTAGGGTTTCTTAACATTATTATTTCTCTATATTTTCTTGTTATCCTAACCATAAATAAAATGAATAGCAATGTACTGATTATACTCCTTGTCTGAGTTCTTTTGTTGTTACAAATTTGCTGCGCATTGATTTTCTGCTCCTTATTTTTTATTTTTTCTCTAAGTTGCTTGTCAAAGCTTGTCCATATCAATTTGATTTTCATATTTTTCTTAATCATTGACATATAACTTTAAATTCCCTTTCATCTTTCTTTTCCTGCTGCTGTCCCAATCTTTCTTATTGATATGTTCTGAGTTTCTTCAGTTTGCTTATCTTTTGTTGTATTATTTGTTTCTATTAGTGTTTTAACATTTGTTTCTTATATTGTTGCTTCTAGCAGGTTTATGAATATTCCTACCACTTATGTAATTTTTCCTTTAAATAACGTTTCTTCGGTTATGTTCTTTGTTTTTATTATTAGTTCTGATTTTCATTTGTGTATTCCCTTTATTGCTTTGTGTAGCATTTTTGCATTTCTTTTCTTATCATTCTTTATTTTTCTCAAAAGTGTTCATGTGCTGCTCTTTTAGCAGCCAAAATTAATTCCTCTACTTTTTGTATGCAGTATAACTGTTGTCATTTTTATTTATAAGGTACTTTCTCCATAATACTTTTACTTCTCTTTTAATGTTTTTATCCCACCAGGTTGTTTGTTTGATTTTCTTTTTTTGGATACTCCTTGTGCTGTTTCTTGAAAGTACAAGGCTTTATTTATTTTTATTTTATTATTTTATTTCTGTTTATTACTTTTTGGACTGTGGTTTTTAATCATTTATTCTCGTTGGTTGTTTTATTTTCTCTTTCCTTTTAAATTTAGCGACTAGCAAAAAACGGTCGCTATTTATTTTCTGCTCCTCTTTTAACTCTTACGTCTTACATCTATCATCAATTTTTCGTTTCTGTTTTTAAAGACTCCTATATAACGATATATATCTTTGTGTTTAAATATAGTATTGAATTTTATCTCAAACATGCGATAATCAAGTACCCATGCGTTAAATCGAATATGAGCCTACTTGTGGTCCTCTGACCAGTTATTGATATCAATCGCCAAATTTAAATACCAAACGTAGTTTGGGAACACGTTTCCATCCGCCAATAACTTTGATCCGAACACAGGATCTGGGGTGCCACAATTTAATAGTCACATTGAAAATGGGTTAGGACAGTGATATCTATTATAGTCAGTTATCAAATCTACCAGAACAATTACTCGTAAATACACAAATGCCAACAATGTATTCAAACCAATCAGCAGCCAATCAAACGCCGTTTATAGGTATGAGCCAGTAACACCATCTATATTCAAGTCCTAATCATTTTCCACCTTTAACGCCAGTACAGCAGGTCAGTGAAACCCATATTAGTAGTACTAATAACAATGGCAATATAAACTATAAAACTATAGAAGGTAATTTAGCTTGTGACGACGAACAAATGTGCGATAATGAAACAGAAAAGCAAACTAAAGGCCCCTAGCAAATGGTAACCAAAAGAAAAAGAGCAAAACAGCGAATCTCCACTGAAATTGATGCTTAAATTGAAACAGCAAACAGGTTTCAAAATCTGTCTGAAAATAACGAAATGTATATGTCTAATAATCAAAATCCTACTAAAAGAGAACCAAAGCTTCCACTAATTTTTATATATGGAGTTACAGACTATGTAGCACAAGTAACAGAAGAAAAACTTTCTCTACCAAAACATCAGCCAACAGCGTTATAAGAATAAATTCCGCTACCCGAGAAACTTATACAGAACTCATCTATCATGTTTGCAAAGAGGAAATTAGGCATTACACATATCAACTAAAACATGACAGAGTATACCATATAGTTATATGAGGCACACATCATTCTGTTAACCGCCACAAATTAAAGAAGAACGTAAAAAAAGAACAAAATTTGTAACATTATAAATATCAGACATAGGAGGTCATCATATAAAAATATCTTTAAATTAGAATTTTTATTGCATTTTAAAATTAGAGTAATATCGTCGAAAAATAAAAACAGCATCGTACAGAACAGAAGATTCCAAGACTACAAGATACAGGGTTGGCCCGAAAATGCAATTGAGTTTGTAAAAAAGTTTATTTAAAATATTGTTAAAAATGTTTAAAATTCTTCAAAATACTTCTAAAGGGCACCCACACATTTTGCCAGCGACTTTTTCATGCACGGTACGCATCGACAGGGATCTCGTTTAGAGCCTTTGTCACAATGGTTCCAAAACTTGATCCTCGAGAACAAAAAGAAATTTGCCGAAGCCTGAACTATAGGGCGCTGGGGTATTTTTCGCTTCAGAGAACTGCAATGATGATGAAGAAATACGAACATCTTGGTTATTTTTGCTACTCAAACCTAGTTCTCCAGCAGAAGTCAAAAAAATATCTATTAAGCTCTCACAAAGCTTCTAGATATGATCTGACAATAGTACTCAAAAATATGCTTTAATAGTCATGATATCAAAATTTAGAAAATCTCCAACTGATACTAGTTTATATAGGCCAGTAATGCTCCTACCTATCATGTCCAAAAAATTTAAAAATCTTATTCTTGCCAAAATTGCAGACGTAACAACTATAGATGACTTAAAGCCACCAGTTTGGCTTCAGACACAACCACTCCACCATGCAACACTGTCATAGGATCATTAATAAAATCAGAGAAAGCTTAAAAGCAAAACGGATCTGTACATCAGTATTTCTGTATGTAAAGCAGGCCTTTGACAAGGTGGTGGCATGCGGGCTTTCTTTTCAAATTAAAACAACGACTACCTACCTAAATATTCTTCATCCTTAAATCGTACTTAACCTACCGTTACTTCCAAGTTAAACACGAAGGTTCCTTGTCCAAGTACCAGTCCATTAAGTCTGGTGTATGCCAAGGAGGCGTACTGGAGCCCTTAGCCAAAATACGCTACTGGCAACGTTTGCCGATGATACAACCATCCGCAGATCTTGATCCGATAAAGAATTCTGAAAACTTGATCAATTTCAAAATTAGCTTAAGTATAGGAGAATGAATATAACCGCTTATAAGTGCTGTCAAATTACTTTCACTATAAGTAGAGCCGAATGTTACTTTCCTGTTAAAAAAGAAGCTGAATACCTCGTGCTTCATCATGATGAGAAATTAACCTAAAATTGCACATTAAAGCCAATAAATATCAGACTTAAAGTAAGAAACATGTTTTGACTAATAAACCGAAGATCCTATCTCACACTGGAAAACAAACTCGTCATATACAAGGCAATACTGAAACCCATCTGGAAATATGGTGTCGAACTTTGAGGCTGCAGTAAACCATGAAATGCAAAAATCCTTCAAAATTTTGAATCAAAATCAGAATGTTAACAAATGCACCCTGGTATTCCCAGTATTCTTCTCTATTATTGTCTATCCTTCCATTGATGTCGCCTATTATGATTAACTTTTTTTTTTACTTTTTTCGGTTGTATCTTGTAAGTTTTTCAAAATATTTACGCCGTGTTCTTGTTAAATTTAACAACAGATGGTGTTACTAGTATTTTTTTGCGATCAGCACATACTGCAATCAATTTCACGGCAAAGAACTATCATTAGGCTTGTGTTTTGAGTGTGGAACCATATAATTTTTTGAACTTTGAATATTTCGAGTCTGGTGGCAACAAAACGAAATTTGCGCGAAGCGTTATTTTTTTTTGTTTCAATTTGAAGAAATCGCCACCTGAAAGTCTTCGTTTGCTGTTCGAAACTTATGGTCAGCACGCTCCATCGATTTCAACTTGTGAGTATTAGTTTTGACGATTCAAAAATGGCGATTTTGGTACGGGAGACGATGAACGCTCGGGCTAGCCAAAAAATTTTGAAGATGCAGAATTGGAGGCATCACTCGATGAAGATCTATGTCAAAAGCTTGAGAAACTAGTCGATCGTCAGTAAACGTTTGAAGACAATGGGAATGATTCAAAAGCAAGGAAATTGGATACCATACAAACCGAAGTTGAGAGACGTCAAAAGATGTTTTTCTAGCTGAAAACAACTGCTTTATAGGCACAAAAAGAAAAGGCTTTTGTATCGTATCGTGCCAAAGCTAAATATCTATGGTTCGAAAATAATGCTTTGTATTTGATGGGATTAGAAGGGCGTAGTGTTTTATGAGCTCTGAAACAAGGCGAAAATATCACTAGGGATCGCCACTGACACCAAATGATCAAATTAAAACGAGCGTTGAAAGAAAAATGACCGGAATACGCCGAAAGACACGATAAAGTGATTTTCTAGCACGACACCGTTCGGCCACATGTTGTACAAGTCAAAAACTATTTGTAAACACTTCGATGGGATGTCCTACTCCATCCGTCGTATTCACCAGACATGGCCCCTTCTGATTATTATTTGTTTTGATCTATGACGCGTGACCTGCCTAAGCAGCACTTCAACTCTTCTGAAGATATCAAAAAATGGGTCGATCACAGGACGAAGAACTCCTTCACCGGAGAATTGCCTGTTGGCAGAAAGATGGGAAAAAGTTGTAGCTAACGATGGACAGCACTTTGAATAACTTGTGCTTTATAATTTTTTTTTAAATAAATATTTAATTTTACATAAGAATTCTTTAGAAATAATTCCAAACCCCAATAGATAAGAAAAACTTGAGAGGAGAAAAATAGACTTATCAGGAGTGGTAGATACTGAAAAGGTGACAGACGATTCCTGTAGCATCTTTAGTTAATGGTAAAAACTATAAACGGAGAATGAAGAAGGGAAGTGTATCTTGACAAAGATAATATTTTAAGTCGATTTAATTTATAGTCTCGCAATGATAACCTTTCAGGTATTTAAATGTTATTTATACTGAACACATAATGTCAGCAATAATTTTTACAGCCGCAGTCCTTGACCTTCTGCGCCCAAACCTACAAACTTAATTTGGGTTGGTAGATCAATGCGCACTGGGGATATCTTCGGATTGCGGCACCGCGCGGCATTTACGAAGAGGCGCAGTTCGAGCGGCATCATTGCTACAGTTTACAAAGCAGCCGCCGATCTGCTCCACTTTCATAATTTCTGAAACGAAGCGCCGCCGGGCGCGAGTGACCTGTTCCACCTGCTCATCTTACGTCAAGAGTTGGCCTGCGAGCGCGCTACGAAGACGAAAAGTCACGGCCCGCGAGCCGCCGCGCCCCAGTTCGGCCGCCCGTTCTGCATTTTCCGCCGCCGCGGCCGGTGGGAAAATTCGGTATCGGGAGTGGATCTGCATGCCAGGACGGGCGCGCGGCGCGGCGTGGGGCCAGCAGCCGCGGGGGGAGCCGTGACCTGGGGACATCTCCTAATTGGCGGCCCAACCTGTTATATTATCAGGAATCTGGTCCGGAGTTCAATCAGGCGCGATGCACTGCTAAATAACCTCGTGAACTGCAGCAGCGGCAGCCTTCATAAACCGAGCCCACCTCTTCATCTCACGAGCCATTAAATCAAGCCGGGGGGAACGTTGGCGGTTTCCCGCGTTTTCAGGTGCGGAGGTAACTGGGCAGGTGCGCTGAAAGCTCACGGCCGAGCTTTGTCGGCCCGCTGCGTAACAGCGCTGGCGGCCGATTAGCTTGCATTGGAAGATCATGCGTTGGGATACAGCGGTTTTGCCCTAAGTTACCAACAACTCCAGGACAGCGACAGTTATCGCGGGAGAAATGCAATGATTTCAGGTAGAGCTTGTTAAAGTTAACTGACGTTTTGTCTCAGTTAGTTCTGTTGAGGAACCAATTCAAACTACACTCAGTTGAGTCACCAAAACAATATCTCAAAAGCGAGTCTTCCTTGAAATTGCCTTTTAGAATTAAAAGAAAACTTGCTATTTTAAAAATACGCTAATAGAGAGCAAGAAGAATTAATATAAAGTTTCAGTCATGTATTTGATTCACATTCCTTAACGTGGCTATTGTCAAGCCTCAAGCATGACCCAAACCTCTCTCTTTCATAATTTTTTTACTTATCTGATTTAAAGGTGTTTTACTTATAAACGTCCAGTGCATCGTACCTCAAAAAGCTATCTCTCACAAGATTTTTCTTTCTTCTTCTTCTTTAATCAGCCTTTTTGCCCATCCTTGAACATAGGTCTTCCTCATTGCCCTCCACCGTTCTCTATCCTGTGCCAGCTCTATCCATCTTGGGCCTGTAATTTTCTTGATGTCATCAATTCATCTCTTGTTTGGTCGTCCCCTATGTCTCTTTCTTGTCCAGGGTCTCCATTGTACGATTTTTTGCTCACTTTTCTTCGCTTATTCTAGCAACGTGTCCCGTCCATTTTCCGATAGCACTCTATACTTGTTTTATTCTTCTCTTTAGTTCTGCCGTCTGGTTTAGCTTTTCTTTGGTTATTCTTTGTCCTAACTGTCTTTTACCAGCTCTATTTCCTCGTTATGCTTCCTTCGTTTTCTTCCATTATACTTGACATGTATCTTGTTTTGTTTTTATTCATTCTTAATCCTATTCTTTTTAACTCTTTAATTCATCCAGCATCTCTTGCAGCTCCTCAATTTTGTCTTTGATCAGCACCACGTCGTCGGGAAATCTCAGATTATTTAGTGTTTCTCTGTTTACGTTTATTCCCCTATTTTTCCACTGTAGTCTCTTGAACACATCTTCCAATACAGCTGTGAACAATTGCGGAGACATATTACCTTCCTGTCTTATTCCTTTTTCTATTTTTACTTACTTTGACTCTTTTTGTAATTTAACGGTAGATGTTGCATTCTTGTGGGTATTTGGAGTCTATTATTCCGTTGTGATCAAACGCCTTTTTGTAATCAACAAATGCTGGCTGTATAGGTAAATTATATTCTGTCGTTTTCTCTATTATGACTCTGAGCGTTAGCAAGGGGTCTAGCGTTCCTTAGTTTTTACGAAATCCAGCTTGTTGAAGTCAAACTTAGTTAATCTCTTTGTTATTACTTTCGGTAGTAATTTATACACTTGTGATAAGCTTATTGATCTGTAATTTGTTAATTTTGTTGCGTCTCCTTTTTTGTGTATTGGAACTATTACTGCATTTCTCCATCCTTCAGGTATATTTCCCTCTTCTATGAATTTGTTGAATAATACGCAAATTTGTTTCCAAAGCGTCTCTCTTCCTTCTTTTATCAGTTCTATAATTACTCCATCTTCTCCCGGAGCACGTCGGTTCTTTATTTATTCGAGTACAGTTTTCACTTCTGTTATCTCGAGTATGTCCTCCAAGTTGACATTTATTATTCTTGATCTTTTATTTTCCTTGTTTTCTGCTTTATATATATTTCTATAAAACGTTTCAACTATTTCCGTATTTTTATCTAAATTTGTGGTTGTTTTTCCTTCGTGGTTTTTCAATTTTATTATCTTTTTCTTTCCATACGAGATTTCTTTTTAGTACTTTGAGATTTGTGTCATTCTCTATAGTTGTTTCAATCATTTCTTCTTTATATATGCTGATGTCTCTTTTTAAATTTTGTTTAATTTTCTTATTTAGGTACCTATACTCGTCTGAGTTTCTTTCTCCGTTCGTTACTAACTGTCTTCTTTCTTCCATTAGTTTTTTCTTTCTTCACTTACTTTTTGCACACATTTCTGAAGCAGTCATTCTTTCTTCCAAAAAATAGTATGCCGTTTAGTATTGTTTATGATTTTCTGCTCCTGTGGTTTTTCGATCAGTCTACAGTTGAACACAAATAACTCACTGCCTTTTATTCTGTGTATGCTGTGTATTCACGTGACGCTATAGTCTTTAGATATGTATTGGAGTGTCGAAAGTAAGTCCTAAATAAATAATGGTAACTTTAGCCTCCTATAAGTCGTTTTATTATTCAAAATGTTCTTCAAAATCTTGTGTTAGAACCGCTTCTTCTTCGCCCTACTGTCTTAAATGTCATCGATAGTATGAGATCTTTCTTATTTCAAATGAAAAGTCACAAGTTTACAATTTTGAACTGTAGGATTGCTAAGTTATCTGCGCAATAGTGTAAATTTAGATTTTCAACTTGAAGTTGCCTGTCCTTTGCGCTAAAACATCTAAACTTGAATGGCCATGATTATTGTGCATTTTAGAGAAAAATAACAAATTTAGCTAACGCTTAGTTGCAGCTTCTAATGTTTTCACAACTGCAATGGGCACTTTCCGAAAATGATTTTAAAATATAAGTTAACATGTGTATTCCTTTTACTTTTTAATTTTCAGAAAACTTCAGAAAGGATAATAAAATGTGCGAATATCTTTTGAGGAACATTTAGTTGCCCAAACACAGAAGTTTATAGAATTTAAATCGAGTAACCTCAAGGGCCGAGTAATGTCATCCCCAACTTCTTCTTGTGTATCCAATGCAATGATGTAGTTCTTTTAAATAATCTATTCAAAACCAGAATTTACACACCTTGCTTATACTATGTTGGGCAATCAAATGTTTTTTTTAATATAACACCAATGGTGCTGACAATTAAAACTGATCTTTTAGATCAACCATTAATTTGTTTCTAATACATCTTAAAAACTAAATAATTAACAACTATAGTCCATCCATCAATGTACTGTAGATATTTCTGTCTACTATACGCACTCTCACTCGTGCAATGTGCTCTGCTTTTACACAGTCACTTTACACAAGCTCAAATGGTTTGGTTCTCTTCAATCTTCGGATTATATGTTGTCTATCCAGCAACCGAAAGGCTTCTACATTTTCGTGAAAGTGTAGCCTGGCTTCATGTTTCCCAGCGAACCTCTTAATCTCTTCAATAACTGTAGGGATGCCTAGGTCTCCATGCAAGTCAGCATTGCGTACATACCAAGGTGCATCTACTATGTTGCGTGGTACCTTGTTCTGGAAAGTTTGTATGGTTTTGATATTGCTATCTTTGGTGCTATCCAATAGTTGTATACCATATAGCTGGCAAACTGGCTTTAATATCTGGTTGTAGATCAAGATCTTACTATGTATCGGCAGCCTGGATTTTCTCCCAATAAGCTAATAGAATTGTCCGTATTTTAGTCTTAGTTCGCTTATTTTCTTCTTCACATGTACTTTCCACCTAAGTTTGGCATCTAGCGTCATGCCCAGGTACTTAGCATTGTTCTCATATGGCACAGTGGTACCATTTATATCTAAAGACGGTGGATCATTCAGTCTTCTGTTCGTGAAGTTGATATGAGTAGATTTTAGTTCATTAAGTTTTATTTTCCATCTTTTAGTCCAGTCAAGCATTCTGTGGCTGGCTTTTTGTAGTCTTTCAGTGGCTGAGTCTTCATCTGAGTCCACTACCAGTAGTGCAGTATCATCTGCAAACATAGCCACCGTGGTTCCCTTCAAATTTGGTATATCACAGGTATAAAGTAGATAAAAGATGGGCTCCAATATACTACCTTGAGGTACTCCCGCATTTATCCCTTTTAGTTCCGAATGTTCATCCTCTTGCTTGATCCTGAAAAGCTTGTCTGTTAATTATCATGTTAGTATCTTTAAGAATTGCTCTGGGAGCATTTTATTAAGTTTGTAAATCAATCCTTCGTGTCAGACTTTATCAAAAGCTTGCGCGGCGTCCAGGAACACCGCGGACCAGATTTTCTTTTCCTCCAGGACATCCTCTATTACATCCGTGATTCGGTGTACTTGATCTATGGTTGAGTGCTTTTGCCTGAATCCAAATTGGTAGTTCGGTATTAGGTTGCCATTTTCTATAAGCGGCTTAAGTCTCTTAAGGAGTAGTTTTTCGAATAACTTTGATACTATTGTTAACAGGGAGATAGGCCTATAGGACTTAGAATCATTGGGCGGCTTACCTGGTTTCGGCAGCATAATCACTTCTGCAACTTTCCAACTAGCGGATACATGTTGGAGCCTCAGTGCTGCATTTAAGAGATAAGTGAGCATGACTATGCCTTTCCTAGGCAGCTGCTTCAGGATTTCACCAGTGATCAAGTCGTATCCCGCTTTTTTTGGATTTAGATTTGTTTTTACTTCCATGGCTACTTCCTTTGGAGTGATGTTTTCTGTTCTTGAGTTAGCCATATTGTTCAAGGTGTTATTTACTTGCGTTTCATTAGGAGTGAAGATAGCTGCTAAATGTTCGGCAAACAAGTCAGCTTTTTGTTTATTGGTTTTGGCCCATGGACCATTTCCAATTCTAATTAGTGGTATTGGCGATATAGGTCTTTTGATTCTCTTAGTAGCTCGCCAAAGCATATAATTAGTTTCTTCATCTGCCGTTAGGTTTTCCAGATAAGAATTGAGAGTTTCTTCTTTTAGTTTCTGTATTTCTCTATTGAGCTGTTGTATTTTATTATTTACAATGGTCATATCTGAAGAATCTCGTGACTCTTGCCATTTTCTTCTGGCTCTTCTTTTTTCCTTGACTGTCTGATTTCTACTGGATAATTTATTTCTTTGATTTTATGTATGATTTCCCTTGTGTTATTGTATGCTGCTGCCTGAATAAGTTTGGTAAAGTTTTAAGTTTCGACTTCTAGTTCCTCATTTGTTTTTAAGCTAACTCTTAAGTCGATTTTGTTTTGTAGTTCCGTTTTAAAGCTTTCCCAGTCTGTGGTTTTATTCACTAGTGCTGGTCGTGTATTCTTCTTTATTATCTTCTCACTCAGCGTCATAATAACTGCTGAGTGATCGGATTCCGAGTCGAAGTTTTCCTCGAGTTACATGAAATTTGGTGAAACTTTTCGTGATATAAAGAAATCCAAGAAATCCGGGATTTTATTAATGTCAGTTGGCCAGTAAGGCGGCTTACCTGTAGTATGATAATTACATCCTATTTCCTGAACAGCTTTTCTTAGCTCCCTACCCTTAATAGTGGTTAATCGCGAGCCCCAGTCAACATGTTTGGCGTTTAGGTAACCGCCCATGATGAACCCTTCGCCTAGGTGCTGAAGGAGAGCTTTGTAATCTTGTTTAAGATTGTGGTTTGGTGGACAGTAGATTGCTCCAACTGTGAGTTTTTGTTTGGTGGATTTGATCCCTACCACGGTAAGTTGCATATTAACACGTTGGAGATGGCATTCTTCGAAGTGGTTAATGGATTCTTTGATAATAATCGCACTTCCTCCTGTTGCTTGGTTATCCGGAAGGATTGTGTGGTAAGTTTTGTATCCTTTTACCTTTAGATAACTTTTAATGTTATGTGTGTCATGTGTGTCTCTGAGATGAGACACACGTCAATATTCTGTAGGTTAAGAAAGACTTTTACGGAGTGTTTTTTGTTGAGAACGCTGTTGACATTCCATGTGGCAATTCGTAGATCTCCTTTGTCCATTATTTATTTCTGCTTAGGGATCGCACCAGTATTTCTGGCTTCTAGCTTATCAAGTCGATTGTTCACTTGATTTATAGATTTCATCATGTCCTGCAGCATTTGCATTATTGATGGTTCAGTTTTAGATGTAGAGGGGGTGGGTTGTTCTCTTTGATTTTATGCTATTTGTGAGTACGATACACCAGATTTAGTTTTGTTAGGGACGAATATTCTTGGTTGAGGTGTCGTTGAATTCTTTGCCTTTAAGGTATTGTACCTTCTTTTTTGCAGTTCTTTAGCCACTATGCATCCCCTATAGCTGGCAGGATGGGCCTCAGAGCAGTTTGTACACTTTGCAGGGGTATCTTTTGCCTTATTGCAATCCACTGTCAAATGATTTCCTGCACTTTACGCAGGAAGGAGTGCGCCTGCAGAATTTACGGTATGCCCATATCTTTGGCACCTTTACATTGTGGTATGAGTTTGTTAGTTTTTAGCGCTTCAATTTTACCTTCATGTGATTTAGATATCGTATTTCAAATCGTGAATCAAATGTAAATCGAAATTTCTTTTTACACACCACCATAAGGCGAACGAGTGGCGGCACAGGTTTTGATCATTGTAGATAAGAATATATATAAAGGATTTTCCTGTAGAGTACTTCTTACTACTAGTTTTTCCCTCAGTATCATGCCAATGCAATAAGTACCCTTATTCGTTGAGGATTTGTTCGGGATTACTCTAGAACACTCTTCATACGGTCCGTACTTATTACCCTGTAATTATCATTAAAGAGGCCGTTTAAAAGATAGCGATTAGGGCGGTTCATACTCAATTCTTTACGTAACTTTTTTGAAAAACTTTAAGAATCCCATCTTTTCTCAAAAGCAATTTAAGCAAACTGAAATCTGCTTAGTTGTCCGTTTGGAGAAGTGTTGCCGGGGTTGAACCTTTTGCCAATTCTTCTCAAACTTCTACTCGGTATGGTGAACTGTTTAAAGCTATTATAGTTGTGAGAGTAGATTCTTCTCTTCTTGATGCAGTTGCCGGGCCATTTCAATATTATCTTTGGTTCAAACGGTACGTGAGTGATCTGTTTCCTCTTATCATCGTCGAGGTTATTTTCTACAAGTAATTATTTGTAGTAAACAACATAAATATACACATGACTGATGTGTTCAAAAAGCTTTACAAAATGCTTCTGAGTATCTTTTGTCTTTAACGATACAAATTATCATACCAAACATCACTTTTATTATTTTACAAGGGATGACTTTGGATTTCACCTTTAAAAGTCGCGATATGTTAATTGTGGGTTGTCATTACTCTAAATATAATGGTTTTGTGCATTGACATGTAGTAATTTAGGTTAAATAAGTTCTTCCGATAAAAATCACTTTGCAAAAGTCAAGATAAATTAAGCTTTTAATTAACACCAACAAATACGCAGTGTAATCCTTAAAATGGCCTAGACTACAAATGCTGCAGCTGCATCACAACCGCTTACTTCCCTAAAATCTTTCAGAACACACGTTGCCGCATGCTCTCAGTCTTCCACGTCCTCACCCGGCGGCCGCGGGGGGAGCCGTGACCTGGGGACATCTCCTAATTGGCGGCCCAACCTGTTATATTATCAGGAATCTGGTCCGGAGTTCAATCAGGCGCGATGCACTGCTAAATAACCTCGTGAACTGCAGCAGCGGCAGCCTTCATAAACCGAGCCCACCTCTTCATCTCACGAGCCATTAAATCAAGCCGGGGGGAACGTTGGCGGTTTCCCGCGTTTTCAGGCGCGGAGGTAACTGGGCAGGTGCGCTGAAAGCTCACGGCCGAGCTTTGTCGGCCCGCTGTGTAACAGCGCTGGCGGCCGATTAGCTTGCATTGGAAGATCATGCGTTGGGATACAGCGGTTTTGCCCTAAGTTACCCACAACTCCAGGACAGCGACAGTTATCGCGGGAGAAACGCAATGATTTCAGGTAGAGCTTGTTAAAGTTAACTGACGTTTTGTCTCAGTTAGTTCTGTTGAGGAACCAATTCAAACTACACTCAGTTGAGTCACCAAAACAATATCTCAAAAGCGAGTCTTCCTTGAAATTGCCTTTTAGAATTAAAAGAAAACTTGCTATTTTCAAAATACGCTAATAGAGAGCAAGAAGAATTAATATAAAGTTTCAGTCATGTATTTGATTCACATTCCTTAACGTGGCTATTGTCAAGCCTCAAGCATGACCCAAACCTTTCTCTTTCGTAATTTTTTTACTTATCTGATTTAAAGGTGTTTTACTTATAAATGTCCAGTGCATCGTACCTCAAAAAGCTATCTCTCACAAGATTTTTCTTTCTTCTTCTTCTTTAATCAGCCTGTTTGTCCATCCTTGAATATAGGTCTTCCTCATTGCCCTCCACCGTTCTATCCTGTGCCAGCTGTATCCATCTTGGGCCTGTAATTTTCTTGATGTCATCAATCCATCTCTTGTTTGGTCGTCCCCTATGTCTCTTTCTTGTCCAGGGTCTCCATTGTACGATTTTTTGCTCACTTTTCTTCGCTTATTCTAGCAACGTGTCCCGTCCATTTTCCGATAGCACTCTATACTTGTTTTATTCTTCTCTTTAGTTCTGGCGTCTGGTTTAGCTTTTCTTTGGTTATTCTTTGTCCTAACTGTCTTTTACCAGCTCTATTTCCTCGTTATGCTTCCTTCGTTTTCTTCCATTATACTTGACATGTATTTTGTTTTGTTTTTATTCATTCTTAATCCTATTCTTTTTGACTCTTTAATTCTTCCAGCATCTCTTGCAGCTCCTCAATTTTTGATCAGCACCACGTCGTCGGCAAATCTCAGATTATTTAGTGTTTCTCTGTTTACGTTTATTTCCCTGTTTTTCCACTGTAGTTTCTTGAACACATCTTCCAATACAGCTGTGAACAATTTCGGAGACATATTACCTTCCTGTCTTATTACTTTTTCTATTTTTACTTACTTTGACTCTTTTTGGAATTTAACGGTAGATGTTGCATTCTTGTGGGTATTTGGAGTCTATTATTCCGTTGTCATCGAACGCCTTTTTGTAATCAACAAATCTTAGCTGTATAGGTAAATTATATTCTGTCGTTTTCTCTATTACGACTCTGACCGTTAGCAAGTGGTCTAGCGTTCCATAGTTTTTACGAAATCCAGCTTGTTCAAGTCAAACTTAGTTAATCTCTTTGTTATTACTTTCGGTAGTAATTTATACACTTGTGATAAGCTTATTGATCTGTAATTTGTTAATTTTGTTGCGTCTCCTTTTTTGTGTATTGGAACTATTACTGCATTTCTCCATCCTTCAGGTATATTTCCCTCTTCTGTGAATTTGTTTAATAATACGCAAATTTGTTTCCAAAGCGTCTCTCTTCCTTCTTTTATCAGTTCTATAATTACTCCATCTTCTCCCGGAGCACGTCGGTTCTTTATTTATTCGAGTACAGTTTTCACTTCTGTTATCTCGAGTATGTCCTCCAAGTTGACATTTATTATTCTTGATCTTTTATTTTCCTTGTTTTCTGCTTTATATATATTTCTATAAAACGTTTCAACTATTTCCGTATTTTATCTAAATTTGTGGTTGTTTTCCTTCGTGGTTTTCAATTTTATTATCTTTTCTTTCCATACGAGATTTCTTTTTAGTACTTTGAGATTTGTGTCATTCTCTATAGTTGTTTCAATCATTTCTTCTTTATATATGCTGATGTCTCTTTTAAATTTTGTTTAATTTTTCTTATTTAGGTACCTATACTCGTCTGAGTTTCTTTCTCCGTTCGTTACTAACTGTCTTCTTTCTTCCATTAGTTTTTTCTTTCTTCACTTACTTTTTGCACACATTTCTGAAGCAGTCATTCTTTCTTCCAAAAAATAGTATGCCGTTTAGTATTGTTTATGATTTTCTGCTCCTGTGGTTTTTCGATCAGTCTACAGTTGAACACAAATAACTCACTGCCTTTTATTCTGTGTATGCTGTGTATTCACGTGACGCTATAGTCTTTAGATATGTATTGGAGTGTCGAAAGTAAGTCCTAAATAAATAATGGTAACTTTAGCCTCCTATAAGTCGTTTTTATTATTCAAAATGTTCTTCAAAATCTTGTGTTAGAACCGCTAACTTCTTCGCCCTACTGTCTTAAATGTCATCGATAGTATGAGATCTTTCTTATTTCAAATGAAAAGTCACAAGTTTACAATTTTGAACTGTAGGATTGCTAAGTTATCTGCGCAATAGTGTAAATTTAGATTTTCAACTTGAAGTTGCCTGTCCTTTGCGGCTAAAACATCTAAACTTGAATGGCCATGATTATTGTGCATTTTAGAGAAAAATAACAAATTTAGCTAACGCTTAGTTGCAGCTTCTAATGTTTTTCACAACTGCAATGGGCACTTTCCGAAAATGATTTTAAAATATAAGTTAACATGTGTATTCCTTTTACTTTTTAATTTTCAGAAAACTTCAGAAAGGATAATAAAATGTGCGAATATCTTTTGAGGAACATTTAGTTGCGCCCCAAACACAGAAGTTTATAGAATTTAAATCGAGTAACCTCAAGGGCCGAGTAATGTCATCCCCAACTTCTTCTTGTGTATCCAATGCAATGATGTAGTTCTTTTTAAATAATCTATTCAAAACCAGAATTTACACACCCCTTGCTTATACTATGTTGGGCAATCAAATGTTTTTTTTTTTAATATAACACCAATGGTGCTGACAATTAAAACTGATCTTTTAGATCAACCATTAATTTGTTTCTAATACATCTTAAAAACTAAATAATTAACAACTATAGTCCATCCATCAATGTACTGTAGATATTTCTGTCTACTATACGCACTCTCACTCGCGCAATGTGCTCTGCTTTTACACAGTCAAATGGTTTGGTTCTCTTCAATCTTCGGATTATATGTTGTCTATCCAGCAACCGAAAGGCTTCTACATTTTCGTGAAAGTGTAGCCTGGCTTCATGTTTCCCAGTGAACCTCTTAATCTCTTCAATAACTGTAGGGATGCCTAGGTCTCCATGCAAGTCAGCATTGCGTACATACCAAGGTGCATCTACTATGTTACGTAGTACCTTGTTCTGGAAAGTTTGTATGGTTTTGATATTGCTTTGGCTTTGGTGCTATCCAATAGTTGTATACCATATAGCCAAACTGGCTTTAATATCTGGTTGTAGATCAAGATCTTACTATGTATCGGCAGCCTGGATTTTCTCCCAATAAGCCAATAGAATTGTCCGTATTTTAGTCTTAGTTCGCTTATTTTCTTCTTCACATGTACTTTCCACCTAAGTTTGGCATCTAGCGTCATGCCCAGGTACTTAGCATTGTTCTCATATGGCACAGTGGTACCATTTATATCTAAAGACGGTGGATCATTCAGTCTTCTGTTCGTGAAGTTGATATGAGTAGATTTTAGTTCATTAAGTTTTATTTTCCATCTTTTAGTCCAGTCAAGCATTCTGTTGCTGGCTTTTTGTAGTCTTTCAGTGGCTGAGTCTTCATCTGAGTCCACTACTAGTAGTGCAGTATCATCTGCAAACATAGCCACCGTGGTTCCCTTCAAATTTGGTATATCACAGGTATAAAGTAGATAAAAGATGGGCCCCAATATACTACCCTGAGGTACTCCCGCATTTATCCCTTTTAGTTCCGAGTGTTCATCCTCTTGCTTGATCCTGAAAAGCTTCTCTGTTAAGTATCATGTTAGTATCTTTAAGAATTGCTCTGGGAGCATTTTATTAAGTTTGTAAATCAATCCTTCGTGTCAGACTTTATCAAAAGCTTGCGCGGCGTCCAGGAACATCACGGAACAGATTTTCTTTTCCTCCAGGGCATCCTCTATTACATCCGTGATTCGGTGTACTTGATCTATGGTTGAGTGCTTTTGCCTGAATCCAAATTGATAGTTCGGTATTAGGTCGCCATTTTCTATAAGCGGCTTAAGTCTCTTAAGGAGTAGTTTTTCGAATAACTTTGATACGATTGGTAACAGGGAGATAGGCCTATAGGACTTAGCATCATTGGGCGGCTTACCTGGTTTCGGCAGCATAATCACTTCTGCAACTTTCCAACTAGCGGATACATGTTGGAGCCTCAGTGCTGCATTTAAGAGATAAGTGAGCATGACTATGCCTTTCCTAGGCAGCTGCTTCAGGATTTCACCAGTGATCAAGTCGTATCCCGCTTTTTTTGGATTTAGATTTGTTTTTACTTCCATGGGTACTTCCTTTGGAGTGATGTTTTCTGTTCTTGAGTTAACCATATTGTTCAAGGTGCTATTTACTTGCGTTTCATTAGGAATGAAGATAACTGCTAAATGTTCGGCAAACAAGTCAGCTTTTTGTTTATTGGTTTTGGGCCATGGACCATTTCCAATTCTAACTGGTGGTATTGGCGATATAGGTCTTTTGATTCTCTTAGTAGCTCGCCAAAGCGAATAATTAGTTTCTTCATCTGCCGTTAGGTTTTCCAGATAAGAATTGAGAGTTTCTTCTTTTAGTTTCTGTATTTCTCTCTTGAGCTGTTGTATTTTATTATTTAGAATGGTCATATATGAAGGATCTCGTGACTGTTGCCATTTTCTTCTGGCTCTTCTTTTTTCCTTGACTATTTGTCTGATTTCTACTGGATAATTTATTCCTTTGATTTTATGCTTGATTTCCCTTGTATTATTGTATGCTGCTGCCTGAATAAGTTTGGTGAAGTTTTCAGTTTCGACTTCTAGTTCCTCATTTGTTTTTAAGCTAATTCTTAAGTCGATTTTGTTTTGTAGTTGTGTTTTAAAGCTTTCCCAGTCTGTGGTTTTATTCACTAGTGCTGGTCGTGTATCCTTCTTTATTATCTTCTCACTCAGCGTCATAATAACTGCTGAGTGATCGGATTCCGAGTAGAAGTTTTCCTCGAGTTACATGAAATTTGGTGAAACTTTTCGTGATATAAAGAAATTCAACAAATCCGGGATTTTATTAATGTCAGTTGGCCAGTAAGGCGGCTTACCTGTAGTATGATAATTACATCCTATTTCCTGAACAGTTTTTCTTAGCTCCCTACCCTTAATAGTGGTTAATAGCGAGCCCCAGTCAACATGTTTGGCGTTTAGGTAACCGCCCATGATGAACCTTTCGCCTAGGTGCTGAAGGAGAGCTTTGTAATCTTGTTTAAGATTGTGGTTTGGTGGACAGTAGATTGCTCCAACTGTGAGTTTTTGTTTGGTGGATTTGATCCCTACCACGGTAAGTTGCATATTAACACGTTGGAGATGGCATTCTTCGAAGTGGTTAATGGATTCTTTGATAATAATCGCACTTCCTCCTATTGCTTGGTTATCCGGATGGATTGTGTGGTAAGTTTTGTATCCTTTTACCTTTAGATAACTTTGAGTTGTCATGTGTGTCCCTGAGATGAGACACACGTCAATATTCTGTAGGTTAAGAAAGACTTTTACGGAGTGTTTTTTGTTGAGAACGCTGTTGACATTCCATGTGGCAATTCGTAGATCTCCTTTGTCCATTATTTATTTCTGCTTAGGGATGGCACCAGTATTTCTGGCTTCTAGCTTATCAAGTCGATTGTTCACTTGATTTATAGATTTCATCATGTCCTGCAGCATTTGCATTATTGATGGTTCAGTTTTAGATGTAGAGGGGGTGGGTTGTTCTCTTTGATTTTATGCTATTTGTGAGTACGATACACCAGATTTAGTTTTGTTAGGGACGAATATTCTTGGTTGAGGTGTCGTTGAATTCTTTGCCTTTAAGGTATTGTACCTTCTTTTTGCAGTTCTTTAGCCACTATGCATCCCCTATAGCTGGCAGAATGGGCCTCAGAGCAGTTTGTACACTTTGCAGGGGTATCTTTTGCTTTATTGCAATCCACTGTCAAATGATTTCCTGCGCACTTTACGCAGGAAGGAGTGCGCCTGCAGAATTTACGGGTATGCCCATATCTTTGGCACCTTTTACATTGTGGTATGAGTTTGTTAGTTTTTAGCGCTTCAATTTTTACCTTCATGTGATTTAGATATCGTATTTCAAATCGTGAATCAAATGTAAATCGAAATTTCTTTTTTACACACCACCATAAGGCGAACGAGTGGCGGCACAGGTTTTGATCATTGTAGATAAGAATATATATAAAGGGGATTTTCCCTGTAGAGTACTTCTTACTACTAGTTTTTCCCTCAGTATCATGCCAATGCAATAAGTACCCTTATTCGTTGAGGATTTGTTCGGGATTACTCTAGAACACTCTTCATACGGTCCGTACTTATTACCCTGTAATTATCATTAAAGAGGCCGTTTAAAAGATAGCGATTAGGGCGGTTCATACTCAATTCTTTACGTAACTTTTTTGAAAAACTTTAAGAATCCCATCTTTTCTCAAAAGCAATTTAAGCAAACTGAAATCTGCTTAGTTGTCCGTTTGGAGAAGTGTTGCCGGGGTTGAACCTTTTGCCAATTCTTCTCAAACTTCTACTCGGTATGGTGAACTGTTTAAAGCTATTATAGTTGTGAGAGTAGATTCTTCTCTTCTTGATGCAGTTGCCGGGCCATTTCAATATTATCTTTGGTTCAAACGGTACGTGAGTGATCTGTTTCCTCTTATCATCGTCGAGGTTATTTTCTACAAGTAATTATTTGTAGTAAACAACATAAATATACACATGACTGATGTGTTCAAAAAGCTTTTACAAAATGCTTCTGAGTATCTTTTGTCTTTAACGATACAAATTATCATACCAAACATCACTTTTATTATTTTACAAGGGATGACTTTGGATTTCACCTTTAAAAGTCGCGATATGTTAATTGTGGGTTGTCATTACTCTAAATATAATGGTTTTGTGCATTGACATGTAGTAATTTAGGTTAAATAAGTTCTTCCGATAAAAATCACTTTGCAAAAGTCAAGATAAATTAAGCTTTTAATTAACACCAACAAATACGCAGTGTAATCCTTAAAATGGCCTAGACTACAAATGCTGCAGCTGCATCACAACCGCTTACTTCCCTAAAATCTTTCAGAACACACGTTGCCGCATGCTCTCAGTCTTCCACGTCCTCACCCAATTTTATTAAGGCACACAATCTAATTGACGGCCTCCGTCGGCGTTGCCTCCAGCCGCCTTAAAGGCCGGCCGCCGCGCTAATGTTCCATAAGGAAATTATATAAAGATATAAGGCTCTTCGGGACGTCATCGACGTCCTAAACTTATTCGGCGGCATTCAGCCCGGGAATGTTAATTTGCCGGCGGCCCCATAAAAACCAAATTTTAAACTTCCCAGGCGGATTAACGCGCGCGCCCATAACTCTAACGATAATGTTCTCACTGTTGAGAGTTTCTCTATTAAGCCCCGCGTGCCGGCCTCAAAGCGCTGCTTTGATGTTTCAACGCGCGAATTGCGAATATCAACATCGCCGCCTGACTCTTAAGCGTCACTATTTCAGAATTACAAGTGGGAAGGAAAAAGCGCCGAAAAGAGCAAGGCTTAAGCAGCTTTTAATCTCGCAAAAGGTTTGTGTGTCATCCACCTTATTTTTTAAGAAGACGCGTTAGGATCACTTTTATTGCTTATTTTAGCAAAATTGGTAGATTGATCTTATGTTGCCCTTGCGAGTTAATTCATGATTATTAGCTAGCATGCGTAGAAGGCCACACAGAAGGTTATTAGCTTAAAGTGCGGCTTTATAATGACAAACTCATTTATTTCGTTATTTAAAAAATAATTGAGTTCTTTGGCAATGTGCATTAACTATGTTGTTTTCTGTTTGGATATTTATGTTCTGTTATGTTTATTGAATACCAAATAATATAGTAAAACAATTTTCTATAAAAAACACTACATAGGCTAATCTTAATAGAACTATTTTACGTAACTTTAATACGAAGATAAAATTGAAAATTGAAAAGATATTCTGAGGCGTGATGTAGAGTTTGTTAAAAAAATGTATTTCCAAAAGTCTAAAGTAAGAGATATCACTAAAAAGGCTCAGTGCATAATCTAAAGTTCTACTCCTTACAGAGCGATAGCTTTCAGCTGGCTTCAAGAATTTCTGCTTTAACCGAAAAACATAGCTGTTGTAGACACAAATGGTAAGGGACGACGAGTTTTGTTGGGTGTCAGGAAGTTCATAGAGTGCCTTTTAAAAATTAAAAAATGTGGCTGCAATATCAGTTGTTGCATTCCGTAACTAATTTTATAACCTTATTTCTAGCAATGACAGCCACCTCAACAAAATTTTTTGCCCTACTCAATCAACATCCAAACCTATCTACACAATTAGGTACTGCTACATATAGCTCGGTTCTAATGGATTGGAACGGCATGAAACTCGAGCCAGAACAAGATCAATCCTGACGTAAATACTCAATATGTCAGGGCGTAGAAACATATTAAAACCCAATTATTTCTTAGAAATAACCCAAGTACTCTGCAACGCAACAGTCGGGATAAAACTGAAGGATATACCGTGTCTATGTCTATAAGAAGTAAATTTAAACTTCTAACAAACTCTATATAAGCCACATCAAGTGCATTCCAAAACGAAAAGAATGATAAATTTTCTAGATTATCACCAATATGAATTTATTTGTAGACATCATAGTTCCATTACAAAATCTTCTTAAAAACAAGATGGATGTCAATATCAAGTCTTGCGAGACACACTCATACTGCCAGAGGACAAACTCTTTGGAGCAGTAATTAGGAACTTACATGATGCTACTCGTGAAGCAGACATAAGTGAAGCACTGGTGTCTTGTGGCCATCACGTAAAAGATATTTCTGTTGTCAAACATTATATATATTTTTTTGTTGACCTGAAACAACAGGGTAATATTAAAGAAGTCTATTACATATATGCTTTCTTAAATGCCAATGTTAAAAAGCAGAAAAAGAGAGCAATTACTCAATAGAAATGATGCCATTGTTACACTTGGAATTACTACATACGCCTATATATCTGTGTGAAATTTACCAAAAGTTACAAAAAAAAATACGATACCAAAGTTAAATGTGTTCTTTATCGAGGATAACAATCAACAAACTACAAGGGGTGTACGGTTTACAAACAGATTAGAGCAAAAGTTTTCCCCTTTTGGGGAAGCAATAAAAGCAATAAAAGATCTGAAAGAGCTAGTAAAGCAACTACTCCAACCAGAAACAATAGTGCAACTACTTAAAATAACCTGATGGAACGCTAATGACCTGCAAGTACAAACAAAACATAAAAAATACTTTTTGAAACACATCTCACTGGACATTATTATTTTAAACACGGTGATGTAAAGCTATAACACCAAATATCCGTATGGTATAATAAAACAGTAAACAGAACACTATTAATTCTTAATTATTGGTCAAAATTCATTCAAATTACCAATATAAGTATAGAAAACAGGGTAGGCCTCTTAACTACCTCTGCAGCTTAATATCTCTCTGGGCATCTACTTAACAAAAATAGTCACAAATAATTTATTCAGTCATTAGGTAATTGGTTTATGCAACAGAACCACTTGAATCACTTATCTACACATCATCTTACTTACCGGCCAACCGATACAACAAAATCCCTAGCTTATTTGAGTTTTTGTAAATAAAAACATTCCAGCCCCAAAATAGCTACGATGTCCACATCAGTAATAAGTAAATTAAATTTTCCTGTGATAACTAAGTACAAAACAAACTGGAGTTATTTTAGAGATATATATTAAAAGATCATCTAGAAACCAATATCCTACTAACGACTACTGATATATAAAATGCATTCTAAATGCTAAATCAAACTATTCATATGGCGGTTACATTGTATCTATCCATAAGGCCATTAGCTTGAAATTTATCGAAAAGTTGCACCTACGAAACATGTAGCACAATGGTAGATCACCAGTTGATAAGTGTAGACTTAGCACAGCAACCATTGAACTAAAAGAAATGATCAGTGAATCAAATATAAATTTTTTTAATGAATAGCTTACAAAACTGAAAACTACAGAGGACACCAGCCGCCTCAATAGATCTAAGCTATAAATACCTCCGATACAAAATATGGGTGGGCCATGGGCACTTTCTAACGAGAGCAAGGCGAAATTATTTGCTATCCATCTTCAGTATGTCTTTCAACCGCTACCACCAGAAAATAAACTACAAGCTCACAAACTTCTTAATGGATCATTACCAGCTGCCTTTGTCTGTTAAATCATTCTTCTTTCGTGAAGTCATGGAAACGATCACTCGAAACACCAACTGTAAGAATTAATTGGAACAATAATCTTCTCCAATACACTAAGAACTGGATATTTTCCTGTTTAGTGTAAAATTACTCAAATAATCCTCCTTCATAAGCTTACAAACTTCATAGCGACCTATCAGCTTGACAAAAACTTTTCTCTAATATTTTTGAAAGGTCTATTCTGCAAAATACTTATTCCCGTCAACACTCCACCAGGGGATAATACAAAAATTAGTAGATAACATCAATATGACGTTTGTAAACAAAAATGTGCCAATGAGGTTTGTTATTTGTATCCAATAAGCTTATCACGCATCTATACTTTATGGTTATCAAATCCTATCTCATTGAAAGTTCCATTCAAGTGAAGTTCGACAAAGCGTTCTCTGATGTTCATTCTATTAAATCTGGCCCTGCAGGAAAGTATTTTAAGAGCAGGTCTGTACTTATAATGCACAGCTGGCATATTTTAACAAATCCTATCAAAACAATTACAGCGTATTCTGATAACACAGAAGTTCTACAATACATCAAGCCCAATCGAACCAGCATGAATACTTCAACAAAGTTGAATGAAGTCTACGGCTGGTTCAAAAAATTATTGGGCAGAGTCATCATTCCTGGCGTCATTATTAACTCACATATGGACTAAAAGAAAACAACTCAATCTCAAACTAAAAAACTCTCAGTTGCTATTAGGCTGCCAATCTAAACTCTCCCTTACTAATAAACTTTTCATCTATAAAGCTGTGCTTGAAACCAATATAAAGTTACGATATACAGCTGTGGGGTTCAGCATCACTCTCAAACATAGAAATTTTGGAACTGTTCCAATTTAAGGTACTTTAGATAATAACCTTATTTTATCCCGTTCAAATAAATTTGTGACGATCTTAAAGTGATATTGAAAAAAGCGTACTAAATATCACAGAAGACTAAACACGCTTGCAAACCCGTTTGTGCTGGACTTATAAGACGACAGTAAAAAAGAGCGTAGACTCAAACATTTCAAACCACCTCTCACATTTTATTGCCAAGTTCTGTTTACTAATCTGTATGCAAGAATCTGATTTGATTATTATTTATGTAACATATTGTAATAAACATTGAAGAACAAAACAGTTACAAGCAATGGAACTTATCTATTCTAGTCACCCTCCTATATTATATAGGGCAATGAACTGATGGCTAGGGAAATACGTGAATTAATCATAGATCTTGTGATATATATAGTGATGGAATAACTGCCACAGCACTACTAAATACTTTAGCAGCTGAACAATTTATCGATTTTATTTTCAAGGTTTGTCATTATAGTGAACTCTATAAAACATTTGGGCCTGAAGGTAACTAAGTGAAAAGGCTATGGTTTACAATTAATCTATTTAAACAGACTTTGATGTGCACTACAGGTAAAAATTATTACAATTATTTTGTTCTATCACTTGAAGACTCCCAGATAATGTAATAACAATAAATTGAAACAATTTAAGGGCAGTGTCAAGAAATAGGTGACAAGCAAAACGAGTCCTTCCATGGTTGATAGGATCAACAACTTTTTTTAACAACACTTTGCAAAGACTCATCTGTATCTTTAAATTGCCTTCCTATTTTGCGTGAATGAATAACAGGGTTGAGAGAAAAACCAGGACAATAAAGCTTCGTATAGAGTGAAAAAAAATCAGGGATTGGGAAGGATGTGTACCATAAAATTAAATAATACAGTACACGATTTTACATACTTTTCTGACCTATAGTTTGCAAATGAAGTTCCCAACTTGTGATAATGAACACTAGAACCTTCTCTGTGTGATTCTCCTTGGAAGTTGGGAGGTTCTACAATTACATTCTACAAAATAGTCTCGTCACGCGATAGACACAGAGGTCAATGAGGTCATACCAATGGAAATGTATCATTAGCTTTGAGAAATCAGGACCTGCTACAAAATCGCTTGTGTCCTTTAACAAGACCCAAATGAGATTTTGGTAATATACACAAACTGTCTAAGGAAGACTAATTACAATACATAGTATTCAATAATAACACTTTCTTAATTGAATGTTTAGTTGAAGGTCCTTAACGCCACCGATCTGGTAAATTTTTCTCCTTAGCTTCTCCTAGTAAGACAAGAATTTTTTTTTATTATTAACTTGCTACTAGCGAATATGAAGATTAACCATGGGATGACCCGGGCTGTTACATTATTGATACGCCCTGAGCTACTTTTCTACATAAAAACTCCTTTATGTAATAATAATACAAAATAAACAACATGCCTCAAATACCGCGAGAATGGCAAACTAATTATTTTGGGTATGCAAGCGTTTCTAAAGACATCAGGGGAAACAACGGGTGATGGGAGGTATCATGATAATATTGCCTAAGGATATATCTTCTTCAGCAATGGTACCTGGAGGGACGCAAGCTGGCAGTTATTCAAAAAAATGTCTACAAAAAAAAACACATGAGAAATTACTTTAAAAGTAATCTGCTGATCATTCTTTTGAATTATTTCTCAAAATTATTGATGGAAGTATTTATGGGTACAGTAACCATTCATTTAAAACTAGACATAGTCGTCAATATTTCAGCAGACTTTACGTCCAAAGTTGATCCTGATATAACATATATACTGGAATGATCTATGAAATGGTTATGTGAGCGTGTCATTTTAATACTGTGAGAGTACAGATCCATAGACATAGTAGCGATAACTCTTTGATCACATTAAATCCTACTTGTCTTCTAAAACACATGCTTTTCCCAAATTGATGTTGCGCAATCTCAACTCGCTTAAGCTTTGCAACGGCACTACAGTCAAATGATGGTTCTCTGCAGAACTCTGATTTAGGCTATAGTGCTGAGGTTGTGTTCTGGAGGTGTCGGTATATATATACTATATATGCAATCAAAATATTCATACTGCAAAAGGTTTTAGTTTTCCTAAGGGTTTGCTTTGTCATAACGATAGACAGATACTAAAAATAAAGATTGATTTGATTGAAAATTGCTTAGCTAATCATCTGACTGTTCGAAAATTTGAAGGAAGTAATCTATCACTAACGTAATTTACAAAGAAGAACTTAGATAATCATTGAGTTTTAGTTCTTTCTTTTTGTCAACAATTGCACCAGTCTTTTAAATTATTTAACCATGACAGCCATCTTCTTTTATTTACGGTATATTTACCTAATTGTTTGATACTAAATAGGTAGAATATGTTTACCTCTATCTTGTATATCGAAGCATACGACTTACTTTAAATTTGTTATACAGTCAATTTTTTTCTTCTATTACGGTTTTATCCATTCTGAATTATTTTTGGCAATAAAAGACAACTTTTTACTGTATCTTTTGGATCACTATTGATAAGGAACATTGCTGCAACAGTTTTTATTATGTTTGCCTGTCTGTCTGCCTTTTAGGCCGAGAAGGGCTTATCTATCCGTCTACCCGTTTGTCATCACAAGACCTTTACATTATCTTTCAGGCTTATATTTCTCGCTTGCGGTTAAATTTGGCGCCTGACCCCACTATTAATATAGTTTGTTTAGGGATTTTCCTGCGGACATGGAAATGGGAAGGTCACAGATTCTAAAATAAGGGTTTGTAAACATTGAAGGAAGTCTTGTCCACTACTGCACGCTACCTGGATGAGTAGAAGGCATATGTTTGCTTATGTGAATGGGCGGGAGAGTCCTCGCTTCGTTCGGGGTCATTTGTTCGTTATTCTCTTCATATGTTGAATGCTGGCGGTTTTATGTGATGGTTCTGGTGTTTATACAGCGATAGTTTCAGTTTTGTTTTGTTTAATATACCGATCGTTATCTCTCGGTAACTTGGGCGGTGTATAGTTTCTTCCTCAAATCCAAGTTCTCCTCTTCCTCCACCCGGGAAGACTTGTTTCAGCAAAATGGAAATTATGAGAGACAAAAACCTATCTTGATGATTTTCCCGATCCATTCTTGTTCTTTTATTCTTTTATTCTTTCTTCTATAATTTTTTTCTAGTTTTCTCCTCCATCGCCGATGAAAGAAAGTAAGAGGAAATCTTGAAGAAGTGAGTCCAATTTACGAATTAATTATTAATCTTCATTTTCAGCTGGTTTAACTGGATGGGTTCCTGTTTGCTTTAAAAAACTGTATAATTTAAATTTATAGAGTCCGCTAAATTTACATAACAGTTATATTTACTTTTAATTATTGTATTCCGAGAATACAGATTTTATATATTCAAGTATATGACTCATGAAAGATGACCTTATTCGCGTACCAAATACACCGTTCATCAGTTATTACGTTCAGATATTTTGTTCTCTACTAATTTATATTAATCTTTTTAGTGCTTCAGCTTTTCTCAATAATTGATTTATTTTTAGGAACTGCTCTCTAGTTATCTGTGCAATGTTTTTTTTAGATTATTGTTTTTTATCCCCTTATGTGATTTATTTGACATATTAATATTTAACATCAACAGAAGCCTTCAAATAAATATAATATAAAAGAATAATGCTACGTTCCGGAAGTTTTATGTCTATCTCTGAAAATGCACGCAACAGCTTGATATACTTGTTATCACTAATTATCAACTTTTAATTAACCAGCATAGGTCAAAATGAATATTAGATCAGCAATGCATAGTAAGCGAAGTAAACACCGAAAAAGTGATGACGTTTCTTCTCAGCAAATGATGATAAACACCATCGTCACCTCGTATGATTAAGCTAATTAATTATACTTTATAAAAACAGTTGACTACAATTCTCAAGCAGCTAGTCGACTGATGTCAACTACACGATTTTGAATTGTAACCACTGCAAAAAATCTCACTCTCGTGCTCAAATGCCGTTCCGACTAGGGAAGAAGTTCTTGAAAACCTTCCCGTACGAACTTCCACTGAGTCACGCCCCGTCCACCAACAGCGGAAAATGTCCGCAACTAGCCACCAGTCAAAGTTGCTCGTCTTCTATTGCCACGTTGTAATTAGCAGTCGCTTTTTTATTTTTCGACCTTTTGTGGACTGTCCTGTCGAATCAAGAAAGTGCTTGTGACGCGTATTACAGCAGCATGGGCTACTTCGTATCACCCGATACAATTGAGGCACGCAGCATGATTATTGTACTCTTCAAGAAGACTTCGTGTAGGTTTTCATGAGCGTCCGACAAATGAAAATTACTTGGTCTAATTGGGCCACAAATTAACTCAAGAGAAAATCGGAATCTGCTTCGGTCGTATATGTCAAATTGTTGCTCACTACATGAACGTGGCCAACAAGCTTTCTGCAGAAAAATGGGCTACAACGGGGTGAGCTGCTGAAACACAACACCCACCGATCAAACATGCTATTCAACAACAGAAATAATGATTGGGTCTGTTTTGTCAGTGATTGTTGAATATTGATCTTCATCATCGTATCGTAATTGTAAAATTATGAGCTATGTTTCTGATGTGTTTGGTATTTGCGAAGGTTCGACGGGTGGGGGGGAGGGTTGTTAATGTGACGAATAATATACTGATTGTCGACCGCGGCTTCGTACGAAGCTGTGTCAAGTGCATCTCACATAATATCCCAATAGAACTATATTGTCAATTGATGCTTAATAGTTATTAAGATCCGTTGGATTTCTAAGTATGCCAGCGGAGTTACTAAGGGTAGATTCAAAGTCTCTTCTTCAACAAACAGAAATACTACTTTTAGACGTCTGACTGACATGTTTCGTATATTAATTTGACAGTTAAAATGGTTGCTCTTCTCTACAAAGACAATCCTTTGTAAAATGAGCTGTACGTTTTTGCATTTGGTACATATCAACTTCATTTGGCGAACAGTTTCCTAAAGAACCATATGAACCAGACCAGAATTATTTGTTTTGTTATATATCAAGAAAATTTAACATTGAATTTTAATTAAAATGACAGGAAACATTTTGATGTCAAAAATGCCAATACGATTCTCTAGCGATTTTGAATATTTTCTAGACATAAGAAGACAACCAAATGCCTTTATTGCTTGCTTTATTATACAGAGGTATCTAAATACATTTACTTTAGATTGCGGTTGATTGTCTGACCATAACATGTAAACTTATAATACACTACAAAACAATTCGCCAATTATAGCGGGTAATATAGCTCTGACTGTCCTTTCGCCTACACGTTCTTCTTCCTTCGGCATTGCCGCCCAGACTGGCGTCATTTCTTCTAGTCACGAAGCTTCAGGATGCATTGTATTCCCATTGCAGGACTTGGTGGATTATGGTTGTCGAGTGTAACCTTTTATCGGTTCGCACTGCGGCTTGAAGTCTCTAACTTTTCTGAACTTTGTATTGCCACATATCAACCATTTGTGAGAATATCTAGCAATTGGGGAACATGGTCCCTCCCAGCTAAATTGCCGACGCAAATTACAATACAATTTTTTAATCAAAATATGCGGATACAATATTTAGCTGGTCATTTGCGAATATTTATTTCCCTTACATTCTAAATTTTAATGTCACAATGCTGGCAGTAAATTTATCTGATCCACCATTTGTCCCAGTACAGAACTCGTAAGAACCACAAAAATCGCTAATGGATCAAAGTTCTCCTAACATTACAATTCTACTCAAAGAAGCAGATTAATATACCTTAATTTACGCCACAGTCTCTATTTGTTTAGTCTCTAAAGACTCAGAGTTTGCATCGTGCAACAGAACTAATTTGGCCAACCCGTGCGCATCTATTATAAATTTGCGTCTATACACAATTTAGTGCACGTTCACAACTCTGGCACTTGCAAAAGCCTTTAAATCTGCTCCCAAGTTGCCATCTCTACTTACTGGCGATGAGGTCCTCTTTGGATTGACCTTGTTTCTTTCTTTCTCACACACGGCGTTGTCGACTTCTTTACACGCGCTTTTGCTTTGTTCCTTTGTCAACTTTCGGATTCTTACGAAGTAAGTCTAATAAACTGGTCTAATAAATTGTCGCGTTGTGTTTGACCGTGGGGATAAATATTCACGCATGTCGTCGCGTCTCCACTGACTGCTATCTCTGCTCCCATTATGCTCTAGACCTAGTTCGTAATCGGTTCTTTACGAGCCCCATTAAAACCATCTCGAAAATCGGCGACGCTGCTCCGGCTGCTGCCTCTTTGGCTAGTCCGTATGCTTGTTCATCGGAGTCCTAACGCGCGCCTTGGTCAAATTGAATCGGATCTCGATTTTGGTCGAAAAAGTCTTTGGCATCAAGCCTCCAAACTTCGATTTTACAACGCATCTTGAGATAACTGCACTCGGATGGCTATAAACTTGGACTGGAAGGTGATGGTCAAGTCTGCGAGTTTAAAATCTTTTGTTATTCTAGTATAATCATTAACATGACTTTTGGTTTCCCGCCATCTACCCGCTATACAGCTAGGTAGTAACACAGTTATTGCGCTTTAGACTTCTCTTTATTGAATGTTGTTTTTCTCGGCCGGGTTTCCCGTCCTCTCCTTAAACCTCTTTTGCTTTAATTTTACATGACCGCGGCCCTAGCTCAAAGTTATTGTTTCGGCTCGGTTGCCAGTCACCTTCGGTCTACCGCCTTTTGCAAAACAAAATGAAAATGTAATAACTGTTTCTGTGGCTTTTTGCCGCCTTAACTACCAGTAGTCTTTGAACGCTTAGCAAATATTTGCTCTGTCTGACAGTACACCACACAATATTGCCGGGTGTACTGTTGCCCTGTATACTCATGCCGCAACTTCACTGCTAAAACTCCACATTAATTGCGTCTTTTAAAACCGTTCTTTGTGACTCCGTCCGAATATGATCCTTACAATGGACGTGCTCGCAATTAGGCAGAAGAGTCGGCCTCTCTTGCCTTGGTCACATTCCGAAAGGTACCACTTTGCTCTTTTTGCTTTGAAATTTAATTTTTCTCTACCCACCACGTTTTTAATACTCCGAGAGTCTTATTTTAAGTTGCGCCATTTGAACTAGTAATGGAATGTGGTGTGCAAATTCTATGATCCTCAATTTTTGCAGCAACTGAACTCTAAATATACTAAACCAATTTTTAGTATACCGGTCCGAAGCACGAACCCTGAGGCTACTATTTGTAATTTGTCGCGTGGTAATATTGTCTCCCGTTTTGACTTGCGCTACCTTCTTGGTAGTGTCGTATTTTACTGGCTAGAGTAGATTTCTTTGCATCTTTGATCTCGGATGGATCTCATTATCGGCACGAATTAGCTTAATTAACTAATGAACTAATTAACAATGGGTAATGAGTGATAAGAAGCATATTTTCAGAATGCGACACGAGTTTAACATTGTTCTTTTCTTTTGTTGGGATTGTCTGAGATCTTTCAATTTATTTAATTTAATGATTCTGACAGACCACGTCCTTCAACAGTGGCTAATTAACAGTGCAACTTGATAGTTCTGCCGATCAGTACTGTGTCCTGTTCATTAAGTGCAACTAGTGCTGCTTTTGATTATACAACTTTTTTATTTTTAAGATGCCACCCAATAAGCTAATTCGGAATTTATTTCAACTTTAGTTTTTATTCCCCTTCAGATCTCTAAAACTTATTGTTTTACTTTTTCCTATTTCTTTATATGCGCATATATTTTCCTAATGTCTTAATATTTGGGCTTAGCAGATTCCTGTCTTTGGCAGTAAACCCAATCTAGCTCGCATAAATCCTCTGGCAGCGTCTAGATCCCGTTAAGCCGTTACGGCTGTCCTTGCGAATTCGACTTCTGCGATAACTTTCACAATTTCGCCGGAGGCGCGTCTCGGGAGCTCATTAAAAAAGAAATTAGTACACATGCCTGGCCGAAATCGAGTTCAAAATGTCACGAGGTGGGTGGGAGAGGCCCGACTCTAATAAGAAACACCCACCTGTTGTGTTATTAAAGCATTTTTTCGGCTCCTGCGAGTCGTAATGTCAAGATCACCCGAGATTATAAATCGCAGGCGAATTCTACCGCGGCCCGACGTTTCCTTATTCGGCAGCCTTTGTCTGGCCGCTTAATTTTTCGCCACTCCGCATCTGCTTTTCTTAATTAGCCGTCGATGGGTCCTCGGCGCGAGGCTGCTGTCGACTGATTGAGGTGTAATTATCTTAATTTTCAGGAATAGCGCGCCGCTTTCTCTGGTCCATATATCTGCAATTCGCAGAAAGGTCGTGCCGAGAAGAGCCTATAATAAATGAGGCAGTTAATAGTCCGTTAAACCTTTAATTTGCAGCAGGAAGCTTTTAATAATTATCTCATCTGACGCAGGGTAATTAATGTTGCTCTTTTTATTTTCTCTGTGCTTGCAGTTGATGTATGCGTTTTCTTAATTGCGCGTCCAGTCAGATCATTTAATTTGAAAGCTTTTGTGGTTTGTAGTGTGAAAAAACGAATTGCGGCTGTTTTACAGAACCATAATTCAATGAAAGATAAATTAAATGCAGAACAGCTTTTCAAATGGAGATCTGTAGCAAACATGCGATGCCAATTTTGTTAAGAAGTCGTACTCACTTCTATTTATGAGATGTTTCGTTTTAAATTTCAGTTACGTCTGCTTATTTATTTTTGTGAGCCTTGACTTATATTGTCTTATGTTTTGTAAATCATTTCTAAAACGACATGAAAACTTAGAGTGCCTTTACACCATTTAATTCCGAGATTACGCCAGATAAAGAAACGGAAATACGAAACTACATGGAGACTCCTTATTAGCTGGCTTCTTACAAAGAATAAACGTGAGGCGACTATACTTAAAAAATTACATTCGAATACATTTGGCCCGTCGGCCGATAAGGATCAAGATTGGGGTACTGTGACTACAGCTTAACTAGACTTATCGCCTGTCCCGAGTCAGGATAAAAAGAGAAGGGAAAGGAGTAACAATCTCGATAAAAATACCCTAGGTTTAGCTGACTCCGGCTGATAGTATCCTGCAAGGGTCCTGAAGTAACGATAAATAATCATCAATTGCCCCAAACAAGAGATATTTAGGTCTTAACTTGGATAGACATTGAACATGGCATAAACATATTTTCAACAAACGAAAGCAATTAGGCTTTAAATTGAGCTAAATGTATTGAAAGCAAACTTCTATTATATAAAGTCATGTTAAAAGCCATATAGACCTGCGCTTACCACTTTGTAGCGCGGAGAGGGGGGAGCAGTTGTTTCAATATTGAAATTTTGCAACGATTTCTAAACAAAATGTTTCGTATGCTAGTGTACCAAATAAAGTATTATATAAAGACCTAAATATGCAGACAGTTGAACAAGAAATTAACACGTTGTTATGACGACATGAGGATCGTTTGCAAATTCACCCCAGCAAACTAACGTTTTATGTTAAATTACTGACTTATATAAGATCCATTCGTCACTTTTTTTTATTTGGAACGGCTGTATTCCAATCCCTAACCTTCTCGCTCATCACCTGAAACCTTCTAACATATTGGATGTGTAAGACCTGCATCGAGTGTTTCAAACAACTTTTGTATTTCTTGAATTTTTAACTATATACAATTTCGCACGTTGATGAATCTTAGTGCTCAATTCTGGATTATGTTATTTTATAGAGACGATTTTGCCTCCTACTTTTTTGTGACTTCCTATTTGGGGAGCTTCAAGTGAGTTTGGCGTCTATGGTTACGCTAAAATATTTAGTTTTCTTTCTTTGCCCCACGATAGTGATTAGACCAAGGTTTTTTCGCCCTATTCTTTTCTGGATTGATTTGGATCAGCCAGCGATAAAATCAGTTATCAGAACTGTTTAATTATTCTTATAGGCTTTTTACAATCAGGTGGGACCTAAATGAGTTGAATATGAATTATTCGGATAGCGTACAGTTCAAAACCTTCTGTCGGTGAGAAAGGGATGAATCAGCTGGAATATCGACAGCGGAATAGATAACCGGTATTGTTTTAAACACTACCTCATTGTACTACATATTTTTATATTCCACGGTGATGCGTTCTACTACCTCCAAAGAGTTGGAGTGTGGTGGAATAGCCTTGGAATCTAAATTGACCTTCAAAATCTTCAACTGCTGTCTTCAACCAATGAATAATGACCTTCTCCACTACCTTTCACAAGAATGACACACAATTTATTAATCCAAATATATACACGAATAATATTATAGGTAAATAATGAAGAATAAATGTTGGTTTTCTGCCTTACGGTATTACACCAGCTCTACTGCAGTTACATTAATTTATCAATTTTATAACCTGTTGTATTATAATTCTCAGTTTCTTAAATGCTTTCACGGTCGGAAGTTTACCTGGCCCGGCTTTGACCTTAGTGACAAAAATCCAAGTTGAGGCATGCGATTCAGAACCGCTAATTAATCTGAGTTCTCCTAATAGATACACTTCTATTCAAAGAAATAGACTAACCTATCTTAACCTACGTCGCAGTTTTCATCCGTGTAGTCTATTTGTCTTTAAGTTTATAAACCAGCATTAATTTGCCCAACGCGTATTCATCTGCACCGACTCTAAAATTTTACAAGAGCCGTTCACCACTTGCGTCCTTCCAACAGTGACTATCTCTACTCGTTTGTGATAAGATCTCTCTCTGCTGTCTTAGTGCTCTGCCAGCTTCTGGATTTTGATGAGATGAGACCAGAAGTTACCATGATAAACTGGACTACGTGTTAAGGCACTCTTACAACCTGGCTTGTCGTGTCAACTGTGGGGATGAATATCCGCGCATGTCGCCTCTTTACTACTGCTTACCATCTCTCCTCCCATTTTGCTCTCCTAGTAACTCGTAACGGGTTCTTTACTATTAGAACCGTTTCAGAAATTGGCGATCCTGATCTTGCTTCAACACTTCTGATAAAATCGATCTTGATCGATAGTATCTTTACACGGCTCAAAACTTCGACTTGCAAACTTTTTGGGTTCTTTATGCCTCCGAAAGCAACTAGCGTTGACTTTTTGACCAATTATTACAGTTTTGAACGATCGCTTCGTTCTCTCACCTCTTGTTATCCACCCGCGATCTGTCTGCGTAGCAGCACAGTTGTCGTACCTCAGGTTTTCTTTCGCCGAATGGGATGCCATTTCACTTGACTTCAGGTCCTATCAAAGTTGGTGCTCCGGATCTGTTGTCATCCCTTTCCGATCTACCGCCTCCTGTAAAATGAAATGCAAAAGCGGTAACTGACTCAATAATAACATTGTTTTGGTGGCTACGGTGTTGTAAGCATTCTCTGTACGCTAAGAACGTCTGAACTGACATTTTTCTTCTCAGAGTAATAAATAATAAAAGCAATAATAAATGATAAAAACTCCATGTTAATCGCACTGCTACCCTAATCTGGTAGGAAATTTATTTCCTCTTATCACAAACTTCACGTATGATAGTTTTTCATGAGAGTCGATTGTGGATCTCTACTCCAAAGTATCGAATGTGATATAGATGCACTAAGTGTTGAGAAAAATGTCGGTGTTTCTTTTTTTGCGTTTTGAGTATTTTATTTCCGCATGCTTCTAAAGCTTTAAATTTCCAGAACTATTAATAAGGTGCCGTTTCTGAACTCCACAATGCGACACGTTTGCGACACCTGATCTCTGATATATTTTCGTATATCACCTTTTAGTATACCGGTCGGAAGTGCGAACCCTGGGGGCACCCTTTTATCACTATTTTCGCGGCGTTTTGACCAACTTTTCTTCTTTCTGAAAATACAATAATAATACCTTTTCCCAACAATTTGAATATGTAGGTTGTGTGGTAACACTCTAAATATAAGATATTACTAGAAGCAATCCTGTAGTATATACTTGTTTTACGAGATGGATTGGTAACCAGGCGCGTCTAAAAAGTTAGACAAATTGTTTGATATCTTAACATGGCTCAAATACGCATGCATGTATATATACTTGTAGTATATGTGACTGTCAGGGTAAACTCTCTGCAGGCACGTAGTTAGTGTGAGAAGTAAGGCTGCAATATAATGGGGTAACGACTGAATATCAAGTTTTGCGGCAAATTGGGGGAAACGGCGACGGAGACGCGTGAAATGTTGATACAAGTGTATATACAAAAGGATTTTTGTAGCTTTAGACGCTAAAAGGTATAGAAGAAACTAAATTTCTAGATTTTTAGCAAATGGAGGACATTATTCTTTATAAACTACTAAGTACCCTGGACGGAGTTTAGGGTTTAGTATAACTTAAGGTTTGTTGTTGAATCTTTACAGCTCAGGTTCAAACTAAATTTTTATAGAGTATAACAGAGATTATTGGTTTATATAAAATAACGTTGATTTTTATAGCAGATCGTAGATTCTGAAATGAACACAATACTTGTAGTCTCACCGTTTATTGTGTATAAACTACCAGAGCTGCGGACGAACGAATTGTTTTGGGAACCTCCCGTATCAGTTGTGTTGGCTGGACGCAGTGGGAGTTTCTATTGACGAAAAAAGGAAAACAAGAACAGCTGTTATATTAACACGAAATTTTTATTATAATTGTCAGCGACACACTTACCTGGCTTGTGGTAACGTTGAATGTCACCATACAAATGGGAGAAAATATAGAAAACCAGATAACCTTATTAGGTTAGGTTAAGATAAGTTAGTATAGGTTAAGTTAAGTTAGGTTAAGTTACATCTACATTAAATTATTGATCTTACATTATTTTTCGTGATTTAAAGCTTATTTTGGTTAGCCTTACCAATAGACTGCTTCTGAGCCGCTTTGGAAAAACTGGTACTTTCACAAATGTTGTGGCTGTGAAGAATACTCATAGATAAATTTTCGTAGTACTGGGAATCTTAATTACACAAAGAAGTAAACCCTCAAATTTTTTGAAAATTTGCATTTTGAGGGAGTGAACGATTCTTGTCAAACTAAGTAGCACCAGAATCGGAGCTTTAGATCCGGTTTGGTATAACATAAAATTTGTTGGTGTGTTTTTGCGGCCCCGGTTGAAACTAGGGTCACGTAGGTCATAATGAAGCAGCTTATGGGTTTATAAAAGTATTCACTTGTTTACGTAAAGTACGTTTAGGACAAGTACTAAAATAAACACGGTACTTATAGTCGCACCGTTTATTGCGTATGAATAACCGGAGCTGTGGATGAGCGAAATAGTTAGATGTCGGTGTCGGTAAGTCTTAAGAATCCTTTGCGTCAAGTTTTATGGAATTATAAGGAGTGAACGGAGTGGGATGTGAATTAGAAAATACAATTGCATCATGATAATGGCCCGTTAATGGGTCTCATCAGGCAGCAGAGCGGATTAACTAGGCCAACTAGGATTATAAAAAGGAATATTTACAGTTACAATACTTATAATAATTATGTGGAGCTGTTTACTTATATCGTAAGTAAAGAAAAAGGTTTCCTGACGAATTTTACCTAAAATTCTACAGCCTTGTTCTTTGCCGCATGCAAATATGCGCGATCTATTTCGAAAATATCCAACCAATGTTAATAATAATGAAAACAGTTTCGGCGGCCGTGATATAATCTGGCAGTTACTGAGAACGGACTGTAATACGCATGCGTGAATGAGGACGGCCTTACTGATAGGATTAGTTGGGAGTTTGAGGCCGGTTAATGTATTTTTGTGGTTACCAAAAAGAGCAGTTAATATACATCAAATATTATGTGAAACTGAAGCATTCGACTGTAAAAATTGTTCGAATAATTCGGAAGTTTTTTTGGAACGACGCAAGGTTTGGTAGAAGACCAGCAACGACCAAAATTTTTGAAAATGTTGTATTTATATGAGCTACAAACCAGGAGGATCTACGATTGACAATTAGGGAACTAGAAAGTGTGTTGTACTATGACTCTGATTTGTCATCCTGCGATTTCTGGCTGTTCTTAAAACTTAAATCGCATTAGAAGGGAGGTGGGGAGATTTTAGACCATCTAAGAACGAGTTATTTGTGATTCTAATAGAAATTTTTTTAAATGTTTTGAGCAGTGGCAACATTTGTCCGAAAAATGCCCAGCCGATGTTTATATGACAAAAATATGTTGCAACTAATAAGAGTTCCGATGCGCATGTGTGAACGAGGGCGACGACTTCACTGGCTGCATCAGTTTGGAGTTAGACCATGGTGACTGACCAACGAATTTTCATAAAATTTTATTGGTAAAGCTAGAACATTTGTCTACAGAAACTATTTGGATAATTCGAGAGGCGTTGAGGAACAATACAGAGAGTGCAGCTAAAATAAAGGCATGGTATAAACGATAGCCAAAAATCTGTGGAAGATCATTGACGTTTTGGCAAACCACCGGAAAATGTAAACATGTGCGAGCTCTAATTAATAAGACTTTGTGATTGATAGTTCGAGAAATAGAAGATAAACTGGGGATTATAAAAACTTAAACTTTTGAATTTTTAACCGAATCATCAAACGTCTTGGCAACATTTATTCTGCGGCTACTGTTGCTAGAGAAAAAATAAAATGCTGCTATTACTCATTATTTGCCTCGGATTGCTACCAAATACTCAGATTTCCTCAAAAATCTGAGTCTGCGGCTACGTTCGAAAAATAAAAACTGAATCATTCTAATGGAAGTCTCCTGATTCACTAAGTCTAAATAAGTCTGTGGAATCTCTAAGGGTTCTGCAATACTCCTAGTTCATAATATAGTTGGTTGTTACTTTATTTTGAAACCTTTGTAGCTTTTGACTCTCGGTTTTGCTAAAGGTCGTAGCAGTATTTTGTACATGAGAGTAGCACATTCTACTCTTAGTGTGAATATAAGTGTAGAAATCTATTATTGCACTATATTAGTTTCTCATTAACGTGGTAGCTCCAGCTTAGTCTAGTATCCCAGTAGACCCCTAGGTATTTCGTTGAAAAATCTTTAGGATTCCAGGGACTAGCTTGTACATTAATTTTGATGGTGGGTGGCTGATGATTCTTCTTATTGTGAAGATCTTGCAATGACATTTGGAGGGGTTGATTTGGATGTTCCAACATTCAAACCATTTTCAATTTCATTCCTTGTTTGTCGTAGCTGCAGTAGGCTGTGCCATTAGGAAAATTGCCAATGACGCTGTTATTTGTGGAGCATTTGATGGGTATATATTAAAAGTAGGGGACCTAGGATGCTTCCGTGTGGTACTCCCGCCTGTATGCATTTGTTCTTGAAATTGCTGAGTTTAATTTTAGTGCGAATATTCTTTCCTCAAGGAAGAAAATAATTGCTTTGTGAAGCCCAAGAATGTTAAACTCTAGAAGCATATTCCTAAGACTTTCGATCCAGGCCTAGGCTAGGTCTAAGAAGCAGTTATTTTCGTGCCAATTTGCAATAATTTTCGAGTTTTTTGAAAACAAACTGAAAGACTGGGATGATTTAGAGTGTGTATCTTCAGTTACTTCGTTTCTGAAAAAAAAAGTTCCCAATCTTAATGGCGGCACTACAAGACTTCGATTTAATTTTCTTTTTTTAGGCGATATTTTGATACTGGTATTTATTGTTGTGGAAATGGAGGCTACTTTTTGCCAAGAACATATAGAAGGTTGTCCCAAAAGTTTTGACTTAGCTGCGAAAAATTAAATTCTTATGCATTATTTGTTTCTTTATGCTTATAATGTAACAACCTTCATTTATGTATGCCAGATGAGTTTGCAAGAAAGTGAGCTTTGAGTTTTGTTCTGCTATTGTTGGCAACGGGAACTTTTAACACAATATACTATAAAAGAGATTTACAATGCTGAAGGTGAAAGTGAAGCCAGTCAAAAGTTTTAAGATGGTACAGGCGCTTTAAATCCAATGATCTCATCTTTGAAGGTTTGTCTCGTTTCGGGTGGACATTGATGTTGGATGATGGTGACTTGCAAGCTGCTTTGGATGCCGAACTTTCATTAGGCACTCGAGATCTGGACGCTGAACTTGGAGTTGGCAAATCAACGATTCACCGCCACCTTTAGCAACTTGATTTCATCAACAAGAAGCCCCGTCAAAATACGCATGAATTCACCAAACCACAAGCCTCCAAGAGTCGAGATTTGCCACCAACTGTCCGAACAACCCATTGAACGGCCGATTTTGGAAACCAATTATGGCATCGGATAAGAAGGGGATCTTTCTGGTCACTCGCAATCCACAGAAGAAGTGGGTTCCGAAAGGCAAGAAGGTCGTGATCTGTGTGTGGTGGAACTTTAAAGGCGTGATTCATTTTGAGGTGGCTACGAATGGTTTCCGTTTCCAGCAATAGCGGATCAAAACTCGAAGCTTATTTTATTGCAAATTCATTTGGAATAGAAAGATGATGGTTGTTAGAACACTATAAGCACGAAGAAACAATAAAATGCATAAAAATTGAATTTTTCGCGACTGAGTGAGCACTTTTGGTACAACCCAGTAGAAGCTAATTAAGGACTTGTTTTGGGACAGGAATTATCTTTTACAGGGGGAGACGATGATGATTGAAAATAAGTTACTATTTTTAAATGTCGCATAAGAAGTACTAAGAGTTAAAAGTTATTACGAGTTGTTTCATTTGTAGTAAGTCTATTCCCAATCTTAGTGACGGTATTATCGAATTCCGATTTTAATTTTCGCTTTCGATTGGTGTTCTGTTTCTTGAATGCTTTTCTTATACTACGCGACATTTTGCCTTTTTGTTTTTGGTTAGAAACTTGAATCAAACTAAACAGGTTTCTAGACAAAGATAATTGAATTCCTTCAAGTTTTATTAGAGTAGATGATCACTTCTCTTACTCTATGCTATAACTTTGATTTCTTTTGCCACTTTTTGGAAGATACCAATTAGTAAGGCTTTGGTTTCAGTTTACTTGTACGGAACAAAAATATAAATTATGACTCACAGCTACGAGCAGTGCATTGCGATAATTTGAATGTCTTGTCTTATCACCAAAGATAAGATTATATGACCAACAGAAGGCCAGATGCGATTCACGCAAATTGATTGCTGGTCGTGCTATCAAACCAGATAAGGCTTTTATTCCCGGCCAAGCCGAGTTTCCTCGCGTGGGCTATAAATATGCGCCACGAGACATCCGGAAATGATAAGAGAATTATACTAATTAAGTTGTAGAAGTATGCCTTCACCTCCCAGTCCTACGAGGATGCCTTAAAGAGATTTCCAGGAAGTCCAAAGATGGTGAGGCCGGCGCCTGCGAACCAACCGCGTTAATTCCTTAATTCTTGAGCGGAGTTGACGGGTCCGCGAAAGATCAGGACGAGCGCAGCTCCTGGCAGCCAAGCGCGCCTTCGCTTCCCCCATTTCCCCCGAAATTATGAATGAAGCAAGCCGAGCGCCGTCCACTGGTCTCTATAAGATACCTGTCCGTGCATCGCGCGTCCAAAAATAAATCACGAGCCTCTGCCCGTCTCGCTCTGGCTCGCGCGGCAGCCGCCGGCCGCGACCTCCGAATCCATTAGCACAGGTAGGAACGAAATTATTGGTTAAACAAACGTAGCGAGGACGGAAGGCGACCTTTGCGCGCGCGATGACGGAGCATAGCGCGGTCGCGCGCCTGACGAGGACGGCGCCGAGAAGGAGCGTCCGCAGGTGCAGGACAGAAATGCCACGGTAGCCCATTGGTCAACAAAGAAGGCAACAGGTAGTTAAAAGGAGAAAAACGGATAGAGTCGCGAGCGGGAAAGAGAGAAAAAGGTCGCCGCCGAGGTGACGATAGGAGACCGCGGGAGGCGCAGCGCCAAGCTGCGACGTACGCCGCGTCCTCGGGCAGCAGGTGAATAGACAAGGATGGGAGGCACGCGGCGGGCCGGCTGCCGGACGATAAAGTATGTAACAGGTATATTTCGTAGGCATATTTGTAGCCATTTGTAAATAAGTGCGCCGGTGTTTTCGTGGACGCATAAATATGAATCATTAAATGCGCCCGTTCTGGTGTTTTTCGCCGCGATGAGGCACCGATCTCGTAATTAGCGCTAATTAATTGCGGCCATTAGCACAATAAAACAAGGCGCTAGCACCACAGAAACGGCTTAACGGATTTAGTGCCCACATAAACATGAGCGAATATTATGCTTTCGCGGTTTGGAAATTAAACCAAATCGGGGTTCTACGGTGGGTGACCCGGCATTTTTAATTAACTAATTCGCACTGAATTGTATCAACTAATCAACATTTAAACATAATACGGAAAACTGATGGATAACACAAAAGACCTAAATATCTTTGACATATCCTTTCCATCATCTTGATCCAAGTTTGTCTGCTTTCTTTTCTGAATTTTTGCTTCCCATAACTTAATCAGTTTTGTTCCTTCTAATCTCTGCAACTGACCCCACCAACACAATTGTCTTTTTTTAATGAAATCCAGTGTGGGTTTGTACTTCTAGTTCTCTTATGATTTCTGTATTACTTATTCTATCCCTTTATGCAATTTCTTTCACGCTTCTATGGTGTTGCATTTCAACAGCCCAAACGTTACTACACACCCATCTTTGTCTTCCTTAAAATTTCCCTCTTATTTATAATCTTGCTGCTCATTGCATGATATAACTTTAAGTTTTTTTCAACTCTTTTGTTAGTTTATTTTTCCCGTCTTCCATGACGGATTTTACTTGTTCTATCCTGACTCCATTTCTCGTTATGTTCAATACTCGTTGCTCTTCTCTCACTGTTATCGCTTCTATTTTATTTTTATTTAAATTTATGCCATTCTAAAAGTTTTGTTCTTTGCAATTCTTTCTCATCTTTTACTATTATTAGTATATCATCCGCAAAAGCTGTTTCTGATATGTATGTTGTAACCTATGTTGAGATTCCTTAATAGTTTGATCTAGAAATATTATTACAATGGGTGGTTACATATAGACATAGAATGGGATGGGCCCAACGGCCTTCTGCACTGCGACCCTTAGGGTCTATTTTGCACCTTTCTAATTTGTTAGAGCTCCCTCTCTAGGCCTAAGCTTTTGACTAATCACGGAACTCATAGAGAGAGACTCTTTTGTACAGTTTTCTGACTTTGGCTCTTCTTAGGCTAGTTATAAGAATCTGAGCCTCGTAATATGGTCTGCAATCCTCTGCTCTTCTTGGCAAAATCTGCACAGCTGTTGTTTGTTACTTTTAGGAGATTTAAATGCCTTCTAAGGCGACAGTGTCCTGTCAGCAGGCCAACTATAACCGTAAGTTTAGGTCTGCTTAGTCGTAGGAGGTCTGCTGTAAATTTTTGTGACGGTCGCTGTATGAACGTCTTCGATTGTCTCAAGTGGTTGGTATTGTTCAACTTTTCTTGAGTTTTATTAATGGGGGTTCTCGTCCGAAGGGTCTTGTTTCTGATCCTTCCTGGGACAATAAGTCTGCCATTTCGTTATCCCTGAAGCTTCTATGTCTCAGTATCCAGAAAACAATTGGATAATTGTTTTTTCTTTTCTTTGTCAGAGCAGCTAAATAACAATGTCTTAATCCATCTTTTATAATAAATGTTTCTGATTTCATGTTCTTTATTTTCATAAATTAGTTGTATTATACGAATGCCAATTCTTCTTTCCTTTAAAATCTTCCATAATTTTTCTCTTGGAATTTTATCGAATGCTTTTTCTAGGTCAGTAAAGATTAATGAGACTGTTTGTTTCTGGAATATCTGGTCTTGTGTATCTCTTCCTTTCTTGAAACCGCATTGTGATTTTTCTAAGGTATTCTTCACTATTAATCTAACTCTTCTATGTATAATGTTTTCCAATATCTTCATGGCTATATTCGATAAAGTTATTCCTTTATAGTTATTGGAATATTTGTTATTTTTTCTTCTGTTTATGGGGACTGCTAACTCTGTCTGCCAATCCTTTGGTATCTGTTCTCCTTCCATACCTCATTATGTATCTTTAGTAATATTTCTATTCCTTTATTACCCATATTTTTTTTATCATTTCTGTCGTTATTTTGTCTTCACCTGGAGTTTTTCAGATTTTTTATTATATATTCTGTTTGTTCTTTCCTTAATGATTTAAATACTTTGTAAAAAAGCTTCTGATTTCCTTTTTACCGCTTTCTTTGCTGCTATGACTAACTTTTTATTTTTAATTTCGTATTTTACTGCTGGTCTATTGGCTAAATAATTTTTCCAATCCAATTTCTTAACTTTTACTTAAGAAACTAATTTAACATAGAAAAAGCTTAGGTACATTAATCAATTGAAATAGCTCTTAAAATTATCTTAAAGAAATCTACTTGTCGTGACACTTTCTACACTAAATTTCGAAAACGTGGTAAATTTTAACTATGAATTGACTCCGCCCCCCCTGGTTCGGAAATATCCCAAAATATGTATTAATAGATTTTGGCTTCCAATCCTACTCTTTAAGATGGTAAAAAATATTGCACGAGGTTTTAAGAAGCAAATTTACATAGAGTTTTTCCTACAAGAAATATAAAACCGGGTGTTAAACTTCGTCTACAATATTTCCAAGTTGGTAAAGAGTCATGCCCTCCTTAGATATAAAAATCTACGAAAAATTTGGAATTTTGCTCCTAGTGTACTCAAAATCCATAGCATTCAAGGCCACATGTGACCTTTCTGACTCTAAGCTTGAAAGGTGTGCCAGCCACACGCGCTTGTAAGTTTTTACTTCTCTGTGAAGCAATCCAAAGGCAATCTGTATAATATAGCTCACCAAAATTTACTACAGATCATAAGAGATGACTGAAAAACGTCTTTTAACTCAAAATTTACGAGAGATTGACAGGTATATTAGACACAATATAGTTCGGAGACAACATGTATTAATGCATCTCAGCAAAATCTACCACAGATCACAAAAGAAACACATTGATGGCTGGAAACACCTAGTAGGGTCGATTAAAAATAAATTTATGTCTTCAATTTACCCCCGTCAGTAAAACCTAGAAGAAATTTAACTTTGCACGACGTTTTCGCAAATATATATGTATTTAGTTCTCAACTACTAGGTCTTTAAAATAGTAGAAAGTATTTGAGGCTTTAAGAAGAAAAACTTCATACGCTTTTTTCTTATGTGGATTAGTCAACTATATTGCAAAGATTTATGTTAGCAAACTTCAGGATATACAAAACCGGGTTACAGCCCCGTCTTTAACGTTTCCAAGTTGGTAAAGGATTATGCCCTCCATCGACTTTAAAATTTACCAAAAACGTTGATCCTCATTGTACTCAATTCCTACGATGGCCTTTATATCTCTAAGTTCAAAAATTGGGTCAACGATAAGTGTCTGAAGATTTTAATTTATCTGTTCAGCAACCTGCACGGTACGTTTTGCCAAAGTTTACTATAAATCAGAAAAGAGATCTGAAAAACATAGTTGTATTCAATTTTGTAAACAATTTTTTGTGCCACTCATTTGCTACCGCCACTAAGATCTAAAATAAATTAAAAAATTAGAGTAATGTTCTCTTTGAGTACTCTTGGATCCACGAAGTGGGAGCTTTCCTCTCGAATCAACACTCTAATACATCCAAACAGTTATTTCTCAAGAGCATCTTGAACAAAACTTGGATCTAAAAATTGGCAGCTTTTTTTCTCAAACCAGCAATAACACCAGGGGCGTCAGGAGCTGACACCTGATCCGGGGAAAATAGTTTTACCGGGCCTCCAAAATATATTTTTTTATAACTTTACTAATATCAAGACAGTTGGTAAATACTTGAAATCAAAATCACTTTTTTAATTTTTATAACTTCTATAATGGACCTATTCCAATTGTTATTGACCTAAACTATGCTGCATACGAACATATGTTTATATGAACATATATTTGGCCTGAATGTTAACTGAAAGTTTTGACAACCCTCCTGCATTCTTCTTGTAAACTTGAATTCTTTACAGTTTTTTTAATCATATCTTGGCTAATTTATTGGGTAGTTTTGTCCATCTAAATACTTTTCTCGGTCTCTCTTTTTTCTCTTTTTTCTCTCTTTTCTTCTCCTTCTTTTCAATCGCTTTATTTTACTTTCTTCCTTTTCCTTCTTCTTCTTCTTCCTCTTCTTCTTCTTCTTCCTCCTCTTCTTCTTCTTCTTCCTCTTTCCTCCCTCGTTCTCTCGTACTTACCTTCTTTTTTTTATCCAGGACTATGTCAAATACTCTTTAACTTCTTTGTAAGTGCTGGTCCTCCCTTTGACGCTTGGCTTTTCTGAGCTTCCTTTCATCACATTATCAAGATATTGTTTTATATCTGTACGTGTTACTAGTATTAAAACAATTGACAAATAATTTATATGAAGTCATATAATAAACGGCTTTAAATTGTTACCGTCCTAAACTATACACAGGTGATAAACACGCAAGATCTACCCAAAAATAATTAGCTAATGTTAATATAATATAATGAAAGCAGTTTGCGCAACCGCGATGTAGCCTGGCAGAAGATGAGAGTAGACTGTAATGCGCACGCGTGAATGAACGATGATTTGGATCAACAAAGTGAAGCTGGAACATGTCGTTTGCAGAATAATGCAATGAGTGCGGCACAAATGAAAAAATGGCATAAATGATTGAGAGATGAATGGGAATCTATTGTAAATAATTTACATTTTGAAAAACTAGAAACTAAGAGAAAATCAGAAAATCTTAAACTTGTACGGGCTACAATAGTTAAGGATCCGTGACTGATAGTCCAAGAAGATATGGCGGGTATTTTAAAAACTAAGATATTTGAGATTTTGCCAAGATATGTGTTAATGACGCATCAAACTGCTATCACTACACCATATTTTTTCAAAAAGGTTATAACCAAAGATAAAATGTCTACAAATACAATGCGGAAACAATAGCTCAGTCGCCCATTAGAAGTTTTCTGGTTTACTACGACCGAAAAAGTTTATGAGATCCGAACTGACCGAGACGACATGCAATGTTACTAGTTTTTTCTATCCTGGAGATTTTTTGCTATTGTAATTTTACTTAGTTGTATTATATCTCGATACTTTTGCAAGAGGTCACGTATTTCGCATCCGACATCATTTAAGATGGTTTATCCTTCCGCGCAAATGTAGGGAAAAATTATTCAAATTTGGTATCAATACCAATCAGCTCTTTGAATTTGCACAGACTTGAATTGCGGACTTATGGGGTCTTAAAAAACAAAATTTTTATTAATACAAAGAACAATGTATTGGAGCTTGCCCGAGCCCTTAGGAACTACGAGCTCGGGAAAAGTCTGCTCCTTCTCGAAGAGACTGACTAGTACATCCAAACAGTTAGGCTCTATAGGGTCATAAGCCTTGATCTCGAAATTATGTTAAAGAAATCTACCTGGTATGGCGCCCCCTACACTAAATTTAAGAAATTTTTAGAAAATTCTTAAAATCCATATTTAATTATATTTTGGTTTTTAATCTCGAATATTTGCTGTTTAAAATGGTTGAGGGTATTACATGAAGTTTTAACAAAAAGATTTACACACAATTGTTTCTTATGTGGATTAGTCGGGAACTGAATTACAAACATCTATATTAACAAACTTCAAGACATACAAGACCGTATCCTAAGTGTCGAACCTTGTAAACAACCATGCCCATCATCGACGGGCAAATTTAACAAAAATTTAGAAGTTTCCTCCTTATACTCAAAATTCATTACGTTCATGGCTATGTTAGTCTGTCCAACTGTAGGCTTGAAAAATGCGATAGCCACAAATGCCCAAACATTTTGATTGCTCTGTACAGCTTTCAAAGGCTAACTGCGTAATACGGCTCACCAAAATCTACAGTTCACAAAAGTAACTGATGTTAAACGGTTCAAAAACATCCTGCATGATGAGGTTCCTCAAAATCTACTAGAGGTAATAAAAGAGGACTGAAGAACGTCTGGTAGGGTCAATTAAAAACAATTTTTTGTATCTCTAATCTACTGCCGCCAGTAAAATATGTAGAAAAAATTAAATTAGTGACCTTTTCTCTAAGCACCCTTAAGGCAATCTACGAAGTGAGAGCTTTTATCTCAAATAAGTACTAATACATATAAGCAGCTAAGCTGTACAAGATCATAAGTATTGTTTTAAAGATTATTTTAAGGAAATGAGGGCACTTTCTGCACTACATTTTGTAACAGTAGCAAATTGTAAACTCCATTGCAACTCCCTCTCAGTTTTTTATTAAGATTTCAAAATATATATTTACTTACATTGTGGTTTTTATTTTAATTTTGACTACTATCTCTTTTTTAAGAAAATTTCTTGCATGGATTAGTCTTTTGACAGTCTAATCTGAAACTGAGTCACACCATCAGGATATACAAAGCGAGGTCCTAAACGTTCGTCTTTAACATTCGAAGTTTGTTCTCGATCACATAATAATCTTTAAAAATTCAGGAATTTCTTCCTTGGGGTACACAAAACCTATCTTGTTCAAGTCTACGGAAATCTATCTACGTGTGTTTTTACAACGGTGAGCTTAAGTGATTTGCCAGACAAAAGCGCCTAAAGATTTTGATTTCTTTGTGAAACAACTGAAAGAGGACTGATGTTGGGGGCTAAAAAACATTTGGTAGAAAAAGCGAGAAATTCCACGCCCTATTACCTTATTCCTCCCCTCATGGTTCTTTTTTAGAAAAATTCTAAAATATGTAATTGCATATATAAATAAATAAACTATACGTCGGTGTAAGTGTTATCTTAAAGAATTCTACCCGAAATGGCACTTCTGTCTTTTTTTAGGGATTTCCGATAATATGTATTTAGTTCGATTCTGGTTTATATTTTAATCTCCTTAAGATGGAAGAAAGTATCACATAAAGCTTTAATAAAAGAAACTCATAGTTATCTTTATATGGATTAGTTTTTCAAGATTCTGGTCTGGAAGTGAGTTGTAAAGATCTTTATTAACAAATTCCAGGACATACAAAACCGGCTCTTAAACTATCTCTTTAGTACTCCAAATTTTATAAAGAATCATGCCCTCCAGTGACAAAAATCTAGAAATTTCCTCCTCAGGGTACTTAAAATTCATAATGTCTAAAGCTACCGAATTGCATCTATGTGTAGTCTTTACAATTGTGGTATGTCAGGCCAATCAGCGCCTGAAAATTTCGTTTCTCTGTGAAGTAACTGAAAGGCACATGTCACAAAAGAGAACTGAAAAACATTTGGTAGGGTCAATTAAAAACAGTTCTTTGTATTGTCAATTTACTGCCGTCATCAAGATTAAGAAAAAAATTTAAAAAAGGCGGTAAATTTTTCTTTTATTACACTCTCCGATCCCCACCCCTACCCCCAATAGACTTTCTTGAAAATATTAAAATATGCAGTTACTTAGATTAGGCATTATGAAATCTCAAAATTTATAAAAAATATAAAATATAATTTTGTGTTATAACTTTCCTTCTTCATATATAAATTTTGGATTATAGAACTTTTTTTTAAATAGAACTCTACGAACTCAATAACGCTCAGAACAATTCTTTTTGTAGAAAACCCATTTTGCGTTTAAAGTAGAATAGGAATAATTTAAGTATTTCAATATTCTGATTACCTTCTTCCTACTATTTTAGACGAGTATTTGCCACTTGTACCACTTATTAAAGCAGCTTTCCGTAGAAGCCTCAATATTTGCTGGTACTATTGGATACTTATAATTTACTTAATATATCTTTGAAGAATACTATACTATACCTCTGTATAGTAGATATATATTATTATTTTTGGTTTCAAATTTTGGTTGTAATAGTGAAAAAATCGATCTTTATGCTACAGAAAAGCTTTTGAAAGCGGTATCTATTAGGTTTCTGATCGTATCATCGACAATTGCTCTTTCATTAAACGTTTTGACAGCTGAAGTGATTGATGCATTCTAAAGGTTTTTGTTAGTGTTTATATTGCGATAATTGTGTTCTGGGGGCGTAGTTAGCATTTTGGCCTTTAGGCTAAGAGAAGTAGATTTTAAAATTATTTGTAGTTTATTAGTTAGGAGAGTCATCGACCAACGACCTGCTGGTTTAGTACAGATAGATATAAGATTAAAGGAATCACTTATGGATGCCATAAAAACAAAATATTTTTAAACTTCTGTTTGCGTAATAAATATATTTTATAGATCGCTACTATGCAGAACTTGAACAAAGTTCAGATAGGCTTTCACTGCCGGTGTTATAGTGCATCGTGTGGCCGTGGTCGGAGTTCAGAAACTTTTGACGTTTCTTCCACAACTGCGGTGGACATCTTCAGAAAATCTTATAAAAATTAAGTGACTGCCCCGTGCGTTTTCACTTTTATTCTCGTAAGTGTGATAGGGATGGTGTTGGGGCCATTGTTGACGTCGCCGGGATGGTAGATAACGTAATTGGGCTAAGCTGCTGACGTCAATCGAGTCGTTGCAGGTAATTTTTTAGCATTTTCTGACATAACTCGCTCTTTCGCCGTATTGCGGTCTATTTTATTTTTGGTTATAACTGAACTGCTTTTCATGCACTTAGTTAGTAAACGGGAATTTATTGTTACTATTCATATCTTTTATGCTTTCCTAATAAGCTCGGACACATGTCTATATTTCTACCAACTTTTATATTGTTATCTAAAGGGGTAATAGAAATGTTCCTTAAGGCGTCATCTAGTTTTGGGTATAACACTCTTTTGTGGTTGTATCAGTATTAATAGTAAGTGCATAGGTGTGAACCACGTTGAGTATCTTAATATTATCTCTGAGATGTCCAGAGGAAGTTGGTTGAGTTTTTGGCTAATACATTCTAATTAGCGAATCTATTCCATGTATGGTTTTTGCTTATTGGATACCCGTTTCAAAGAAAGATATAATAATTGTTAGTTAAATTGCCGCCATTATAAATCCAAGTTTCGCTCAGAGCTGCATTGTCAATGTTTTGTTCACTAAGTTGATTTGAAATGAGAACCTTTTATCTTCCTGCATGGTGAAATATATGAAATATTCTAAACAACTTTTCTATGTAACTTTTATGGTTTTATAACTCCATTTATCTATATGAGCTACGCATCGACGAGAGGTGATTCACTTTAGTGGATAACTGTAATTTCATAAGGTATGATCCACAATACAAAAGATCTGCGACAATAGAACGCTTTTTGTACAGTCTTATTTACAACCCATCTTTTCGTAGCAACATTTATGTCACTATACAAATAATAGCACGAAACTCGAAGCTATCTTATTACGTTTTTTAAACATTTTTCTCCTCAAATAGAAAATTGAATATAGGCGATGTGTTTGTAAATTTCGAGGAATAGTCAAATATCTCAACTGTAATGGTTTATGGCCATACAAAAATACTTCGAAAAGCATCACCCGGCGTGGAGTATACGTAACTGTCAGGGTAAACTCACTGAGTGTAGTTGAATGTCGTTAGATAGAAAAGTAGAGTCACGGTGTAATAGAATTAACACCATAAAATAGTGCAACTGCATGGGAGGAAAGCTGTGAGCAAAACATTTTTTACGACTAGTTCAAAGGGCCATCAACAAGCGAAACTACAAAAATAATCGAGAGAGTCCCACAAATGCTAACTCGAGATCGATGATTCTATGATTGATGGTGAAAATTGGGAAAGGTGGAAGATTTGTTTCCAGTGCGTGCTGCATAAACTTGCCTTTTTTGTTGTTCTGTTTTGCGATACTACACCACTTCTACTACAACTACATGATATCTATAGTGGCTGCAAATTTATCCGACCCGGCGTTAGCTTTAGTGAAGGACCTGGGAAGCCACGAAAATCTAAATTAGGGCAGGAGATTCGAATCCGCTGTTTTTAAGTCTTAATAATTAGCCAAGAAAACAGACTGATCTACCTTAACTTAAGTTTCAGTCTTTGTCTAGTCTTTGCGATTGGAGTTCGCCCAATCGCCGTCTATCATTCCAGTAGTAAGTTAGATGGTGTGCCCGTTAAGGCACTTCGCAGCTCGTCGCGCCTTGCTTCCTGTTTACCATTTCTGTTTTCGTCTTATCTCATGGCCGAGTCTTTACAAGCCCTATTAAACCCGGCTTGAAAATCGCCGTTTCTTCTAGCTTTCTTGTCCAGCTGGAGTTTCGACTGCCACTTTTATGCTTGTAAGAGCAAGTAACTAATTGATCGCTACACAGTGGACCTTAGTTTGGCTACTTTGTGGATGTCTAGGCATCTCAGGAACTCTCTCTATTAGTTTGCACTGTAAGACGGTACTCCAATCTCTTCTTTGTATGTGACCATGAACGCGGTTTCTGCCCTCTCATTACAAGTTGAGAAATTAACAGAAAACAAAATAACAGAAATCTCTGAAGATTTCATTAAATTGTATGTCTAATTGTAAGGGTCATACTTTCCTCCTTGATGCTATTTTTCCGCTTGAAGAACTTCATGAAGGGCACATGTTTTGCAGGGGTGGAAAAAATCTAAGCATGTGTTATAACGGTTTGGAAATCAATTTGCAAAGAGCTCTTGGGTGGCAATTTCCAGAAGCTTTATAATTGTCGCCAAGATGTATTGTCAAAAATGGGGATTATTTGGAAAACTAATAATAATAGTTGATTTGTATCGCCTGTTTCGTTTGCTTTGTGTTAGTTATACTTGTCTTAATCTACGTTCTTATTGAAATATCAATTTGTATTCACAAAACCTAGTCCTACTTTCCTTTTTTTCAGTTTATTTAATGATAATACATACAGGATGGTTTAATGATTTAAATTAAAAAAATATTAATTGAAGAACTGTATTTGAATTTAAGACGTTATGGAAGGGGTTTCTTCACTAAGTCTATGTTTGCTTAATTGGTCAGATCCTAGATTTCCAGTCAGATGATTTTGCATAGTAATATGTAAAATATGTGGTCCCGCGAGTTAGATGCAATTTGATAAATAACATAACGGGTATGGTTCGAAGAGTTTTAGATTAAAAACTTTGGAAATATCTCACATTCTCTGACAATCTATAAGTTGAGATTGGTGACATTATACATTTGTATATTGGGATTTTATTCTCTACGTTAAGAGTGACTTTTCCGATTAGACACTGCAGCTTTCTTATCTTGGTGTGTACTTATTTACACTTCTCGTTAATGTGAATTTTTCAAATTAAACGCTAATCAAGATGGAGTTCCGGCTACTTTACTTCATTGGTTTTGTAGAACGGGAGTATTGTTAAGGGTGACGGGCAGAAACGATAGGCGCCTAGTTGTAAATGTCGTGTGAAGATTTATTTTCGTTGACTTTATTCGCCACTGTTTGATTTAGTTTAAGTGCACTTGAATTATTGCCGATAATGTATTTGGATTGTTTTTGAAAGTAAGAATCGCCGTATCGCCAGAGAAAGTGCTTATCATTGTGTCATTAGAGACTGGCAGGTCAGATGTGAAGATTGGATATAACATTGAGCGTAAGACACTGCCTTGCAGCACACCTGTGTTTATTTGTTCGATTTGGGACACATTATGGCCAACTTTTGTTTGAATGTATTTGTAGTAAGGTAGGAAGCAAACTGATGATTGGGTAACCACTCGTCTTGGAGCGAGTCATCAGGTATCCTTCCCAGCAATAATATTTTCAACAGTTTTCCAACCTCAGTAGGAAGTTTCTGGGTTTGGAAATACTTATAATCCGAGCGAATATATTAATTTTAAAATTTCATTAAACGAAAACTGATGAGGCAATTTGTAATTTATAAGCTTCAGTTCTTCTTCAATTTATGTAGCAGTGAACTTTCGTTGTGAGTAACGATATCTAAAGAGTGCTTGAATATTTTTTTCTAGTTCTTGATTAATTGCATCAAAATTTGGTTTAGATGGATCATGTAAAAATGCATCAGCTTTCTTCTGATTTGTTATTATCTCATTGATCACGTAATTATATGTGAAATGCTGGTTTTTGAGACCTTTAGTTGTTTTCAAGTTACGTTTACCTTTTATATTACGTGTGCAGTGCCATTTTCTTTGACTATTTTATATTAGAACTGTTTTTGGCGCACTGCAGCCTCAAGGGCTTATTGTGCCGACTAACATGCACTTATTCTAGGATATTCACACACACCCATGGGCTGAGCGAGACTCGAACTCGCGCGCTGGCTAGAGGACAGAGCCAACTGGTCGAACCATCTGAGCCACCGCGTCCCATTAGAACTGTTTACTTGGGTGTTAGATTATGGGGTGGTACACCAGCTTTTTGCTTGTATTGTAGTTATACAATGAATTGTGGTTTGTTCAGATTCATCTGGAGTTGTTATACTTATATTTGTATTTAAATTTTGATCAACGTGATGTGAGAAAATGGTCCAGTTGGTTATATTTTATTACTAAGGGGACTGTTTTTATATGATTGTTAGAGAATGGATAATTTGGTAAAATATTTACATATTTAGTTCCGAGGTCTTCGATAATAAAAAAATCTAGTAGGTCAAGGATTGCACTTGGATCCGGTAGTTAACAAGTTGAACTTTTATAGAAAAAAGTTATTTGATATCAGTTAGCCATTACTGGATTAATTTATTAATAACTGTAGTTCAAGGGATAACAGGGACTAATAGATTCGAGAGTGTTACGAAACATTTTATCTTGAAAGCAAGATGCTTTCTTTCAGTTTTCTCTTTTAGTTCATCGGTTGTTGTTGGTTTTGGTCAGAAAATTTTATTTTTTAGAGCTTATCATGTGCAACTGAGTCAATTAATTGAGCTAACTTAACCACAGGCTAATCGTTCTAGGCCATTTTAAATGGAAATGTTGCATCTTCCATAAAGTTTGCCCAACTACCATTTACAAAATGACCTTTCGGTCAGGATTATCTTTATTAAGAGCATGGATTAATGTTGGAAGGTGACATCTCCAATGAACTTGGTTCAAAATGCGTTGGGTGCTCGTTTTTGGAATCTTTTTCTTACGAATCATTTACTGCACAGATTTTTGTGGCGATCGGACGAGGGTTTACAGAAATTGTTCTTCTTTTTCGAAACTGGTAGATGTCCGTGGTTTCATCTGTTTGAAGCTTAACTTTGATGCGAGCAATGGTGCGTCGTGTTGGAGAACCTCTGTGAAATCTTTGATGTTTTCGTGCGTTTGACAAATTAATTATTAAATAGTGTTTCCAACTCAATAAACACTATTTGTTATCATTATAGAGCGAGTACATTTTTGAGGCTCTTTATACTTGAAAAAAGACCGATAGTTGTTAATATCCTCCAACACTTCTTATAGTTATCAATTTATGTTGCTGAAATTGCCGTAGCTGTGTCCTCTAGAGTTATTTAGATAAAGACCTACAAAATCTATAGTTGATATTACAGCATTTGTCATCATATAGTTAGGAGTAAACGTCAAAAATTGTTCCACAGGACATTGAGTCTATAATTGTAGAATAATACCTGGCATTTACAATATCTTGGACAATTTCTGCCTTAACTTGGTTTTCTAATTGTATGATTAATTGACATTTGTATTTAATATGTATGAGCAGACATTTCTTTCTTTATTTTTCATTATCATGAATAAATAAAATAAAGGCTTCACAACTTTAACAACTTAGAGAACATTTCGCTAACACAAAGCATCTTCGTTGTACTGCTCTGCTATTTTACAATACACTCTTTGTAAAACTCGACTTCTACTAATAAATTTGGAAATGCACTCTCTGTGTTTAGAGTTGTTGTCATGATCGTTTATTATATTCTTATTTTTTCAATCATTAAACTTTTTAGTTGCTAGAAACTTGTTCCTTCATAGAGTTTGCACGGCGTTTGATTTACATAATAAGCCAACCAATTTTCTTTCGATTGATGCATTCCCCATTCACTAACTTTTAAAAAAAACTTTAAAACTTTGTAATAATTTTGTTGAATGCCATTGTAGGTTACCAACTCACGAAGTTCATTTTTCCATCATAATATCGGGTCATCAAGTGGTTTAATTAAGTTCACCTCTTCCAGAGTATTTTTAAAGTTCTGTGAGCTCGAAGCCTCTTACTGCTGTAGATTTGATGCCCTAAAGTTGATTACAACGATTGTAATTGCTGCACACTATGTGAAAAAAGTGTCTTGTTTTGGTACTCTCTTGATCATAGCATTTTGCCGTTCAAAATGCTTTGCTACTCACTGTTTAGACTTTATAATTTTTGTAGAAGGGCTGCACTGCTGCACAATAATTAACGCAGTAGTCGACGGTTACTGTAACAACACTAGTTTATTTGCACTGTTGTTGTTCTCTGTACGGCCTCTATTCGACTACCGCGAATGCCTATCTACTTTGTCTTATACTCAACCGCGCGGTTCTAAAACGAATCAGAAGTTTCTGGAATTTGTATTAAAATGCACCGTCAGAAATGGCGTGGACTGAATCATTTCTTTGTGATATGTTATTTTTGCTAAAACAAAAATGTTTTTAAAAATTTATTACATGTTCACAAACGACGAACGATTTCAAAGTTTAATAGTTATAATCTTTTTGATATTTGTCTGATTAATCTTACCTTTTCGTTTACTCAAATCACATTTTCTGTTCGATTTTTCCATAATTTAATTTTGTAGGAGTGGAACAGAATGCAATTTAAATTTGCAGTGGAAGACATTAGGAATTCCATACTCTGTGGGTGTCAAATGGACACTTTGCATGGATCTCGTAAAGCGAATACGCATGAAGTATGGAAAATTTTGAATTTAAGTCCGGGTACAAACTGCTAATTGCAAGTACTGGCATTTTCTTGCGCACGTGCACAACAAGTTTATGTTTCCTTCGTTTAATTAGGTACTTTTCCTGTTGGCGTTAAAAACAACTACGTAAATATGGTTTTCAAAAGTTATTATATTATTGTAATTCCAGATCTTTCAGGCGTAACAGAAATTTACATGAAGCAGCACAAATTATTCGAAACGACCAGTCATTACCAAAAGTTTCAAACTGGTTGATCTACATGTTTTTGCGTAAAGCCGCTCCGACGCATTATTATTCATGAAATAAAGAAATTTATTAAGATTACATAAGCCAGCAGCTTAGGACTAAAGGCTGTGCCGTGAATGTTATGACGACACTTACTCTAATTGTGATAAGAAAATCGCTAAGAATTATCTATATATGGCAAGAGAGAAAAAATAAAATTCTTAATAGCAACTTTCTATGCGTAGATAGCAGTTTGTATGAGGAATCTCAAGAATTCGATATGGAATTACACAATAAAAAAGTGTTAATGCATGCTTGCGAACAAAACACCTGTAGAACTACTCATTTATCCTTGTACTTTAAAAGCCACAATAATACAGGCGGCAGAATACGAATAGTTTTGCATTAATTATAAAACCCCAAAACAGAGACTCTGTCTAAGTGAGGTATTAATCATTGCTGTAGCCTAGGACAGGATGCTAGCGCTTAAAATAAAAAAGCCATGGCTTGACATCCGCATATTCTTCGTAAAAAGGAAGCATTACAGTTATAAAATTGTTATAAGCGTCTATTGAAAAATGTTTTACATGAAACATTTTTAAATTGTCTGACCCGTTCCGATTTAAGACATAACATGTCAGACTTTTTGAAGCATCGAATAATTAAAATCACGAAGCTGCGTCATACAAAATACCTTGGGAAAGTAACGGACCGATTTTCTTAGTCTAAGCTAAAGGATCGGGGACGGAATCTTTGGAGCTTACGGTTAAGTATCGCGTGGCGTCAAAATTTAGTGAAATTTGGAACAATGAGATGCTATAATAGGAAAAGTTCACGGGAAAGAATCGAAAACACGTTCAGAGAAGGAAGAGAGGTCGTTGAGGATGAGCAACGAGCAGGGCACTCATAAAAGTTTTGTACTTGGAACGATGCCGCTAAGGCGAAAGCCGTTTTGACCTCAGAGTGTTTCAAAATTCATTCTATATGAAATAATCGCAACAGAATTACAAACGCGGAAAGTTTGTTATAAGTGGATTTTCAAGAAAAACCGTATCTTTTGAGCTTTTGCACTTGTGAGAAATGATATTTTGGAGAAAACCATACGATCAAAAGAGAAAGAAAAGGCAGCTCTGATTGACACACTACCGAGTCTCCTCGGCCAAAGAAGATTCGAATAATTAAGTCAAAAATGAAAACGATACTCAATGTCTTTTTGACTCTAAAAGTGTTATCTATAAAGAGTTTGTACCACCCGGGCAGATCGATAATGCTTAAATGGTTAAAGATGCTGGGATATTACCAACACTTGGATTTTTTGCCATGGCAATGCGCAATGTGTCGCTGCTACTAAGAAAGTTTCTGGTAAAATAAACTGTGGCAACAATACACCAACCTTCCTGCAGTCCGGCCCTAGACCTGGTAGACTTCTTTTTGTTTTTTCAACTCAGCTCCAACTTGAAAGAGTGTCATTTTGGAACCGCTAAAAATGTGTAATTTAAGATTTTGCGTGTGATAGAACCATAAGTATATATAAACATATTTCTAATTAAACGAATTTTATGAAAACAGTTTTATTGCCTTCTGACGTACCTTGTATATAAGTTATCTACAATTAATAATAAGTTTTAACGAGAATGGTGTAAAACCATAAATGAAACTTTCGACAGCAGTGTGGCGAATTAGCGAGAGGTGAAATAAACTAATGTGCCTTATGACGTCTGCTTTCGAATAAGGTATCACATGACATATGTTATGTGATGGAAAAAAGTTTGACCTCACCGTTGACCCCTTGATCTTTGGCCTATTTAGCTGAAATTTAATAGCGAAGAAGGTATTGACCTAAGGTATATGTATGCCAAGTTTGAAGTGAATCCGATATTATAAGTGTCTGCAGACAGACACACAAACAGTTTGACCTCACCGTCTGTAAACTTAACTTTGCCTAAAATTCAATAGAGAAGAAGGTATTGACACTAGAAGAGTGTAATTTGAAGTATTCCGATATTTAACGGAAGTTATCGTGTGTCCAGACAGACACACAGACAGACAGACACCGTGTTAAAATCATTAAATTTCGCCTATAGCGTTCCGCTGTCGAAAGTTAATAACCACCTAGAAGAGTGTAATTATGGCAAACGATTATTCCCAGAGAGGTCTTCATAGAATGAGGAACAAATCTAAAGTCTAGGTGCTTTAAAACAATTTGTGAGTGGTGTAGACTTCATTGGCGAACTTGAGGATCCTTGAGGATCCTTGAGATGATATGACGTGAGCCTTACTAAGGAATCACGATTTTTGGAGCTTATAACGTTGGAGCACAACGATTTGGGGCTCTGGGAGATATACTCCTGGATGGTTGGACACGTTGGCGTGAAGGACAATGTTTCTTACGAATCACCTGGCTCGCTAATTTTAGACTGATCAGACGTACATCAATCAGGGTTGATGATGGTCACATATATCGTCATATTGTTGCAAATTGGACAACCGACTCCCGGGATAGAGAAATGACCCAAGAATATGTCTAGCTGTTTTGCTCTCGCAACCGCTCAATCCACGTGAGGCGTTCAAGTGAATTTATGATTTAAGGTGTTAACGTGCTGGTCGATTCTAAGTTTCATTAGCTCAGATTCCTAAAGGACAAGATAGCTATACTTTTTTTGGCGTTGACTCTTATTCTCCATGTGTTGCACCAGTCTTCAGCTCTTTCTGGACATGTTAGATCACCAGTCATTGTTGTGGAGACTGTCGTCAGGATGTCTCAGACATAAAGGTTAAACAACACCGGGAGCTTTGTCGTCTCTTATAACTTCACGCCGCCGAGTGTGATCCGAAACTTTCGGGCGATCGGTAGCGGGATGGACACTGAAACCGTTTTGTAGACGAGGCCGTTGTGCCAATCCTTGTCAGAGGCCTTGGCCACATTTAGGAAGACTGATGCGGTGATGAGCTTCTTTAAGAAGCCTTCCGAGATTTTTCCACCACCAAGAAAATGTTGATGCTATGTTGGAGTGACCGAGGAAGAATTCGAATTAATTGTTCGGAATCACCTGAAGGTTTTCGGCTGTTGTCTTTAGGTGGTAGCGAATTACTTATTTTACCATTTTGATATTTCTAACCTACCTTTCCTCCTCCAATAAGCAGGTCACAAACAGGGAATCGATTTCTTAAGAATTGCAAGTATTTGAGGCTTTTCTTACTTGATCGATGCCCAAATGGACAATAAGCTACAGAGACAGTTAGTGATCTTATCTAATCCTTTGGTGGCTTGTATAAATTGTAGTAAGTTCAGTGACATAGGATTTTGATACCAATATAATGTCTATTTTATTATGTAATACAAATACTTTTACTTCCTGATAGTAGTTAACCAAACCGTTAGCATTTCATTGAACTATTTTGAGTAGTTGAACGATTTTGTTTAGGCACTGTATGTGATTTTGTTTAGGCACTGTATGTGATTTTGTTTTACTGTTGATATGACGTTAATAATTTTGATGAAGTCCTTGAGTATGTGTTATATTGGATATGATCTCTAATTTATTTTTAGCTTGGCGTGCAAAATCTGTAGTTGGCGCTGATTGTTGTACATAGTTTATTATGACTCGTCTTTTTCTAAACAGAGGACATCTTTTACTTCTAATTTGTTTATAAACGGATTTAACACCATATGAGCACTCTACAGGTAGTGATTATAACTCGTTAATATTCAGCTGGGGGTGTTGAAATTATACATTTCCTACAGTTGGATGTTTTTCGAGACATAAGACATATTATCTTTACTTGTATCGTACAAATTATGTGACGCAAACGATAAAAAATTCATTATAAATAACTGCGAATGATAAAATTCCAATTTGTTTTTTATTATGATGACGAATAAATAGAGTTCAGTGCATTATGATTTCAAAATGACTGCCTGCACTCAGAGATGGTTATTTCATTCTTTTTCCCGACACTCTCAATTGCGGCTTTTCTGATGTCCAAAAAAATGGCCCTAACCTTTTCTGTAAGGCAATTCTTGAATTTAATGATGGACTGGGGTTTGTTCCATAAACCCTATTCTTAAGATAACCCCATATCACATAGGATTAAATCGGATAAATTTGGGGGCTACTCGATGCCACATTCTGTCTTGCGAGGGGTGTTTAGACCTCTTTCCAAAGACAGCTTTGAAGATGTCATAGATGTCCCGAGTTCGATGGGCGGTGGCTCTATCTTGGTGAAACCAGTATTGGTTGACTTATGAGAACTTTTGTATAATAAACTTCTTCATTCACGTATTTTGTGAGAAACAGTGGGTTGACAATTATTTAGTGGGAAATTGCACACCATATACTAACTTTTTCTGGGTGCAATCGACAAACTTCGGTCAAATGTCGATTTTGGTGCCCCAATGTTGGTAATTTTATTTGTTGGTATAGCCATCCAGTTGAAAATAGGCTTCATATGTGAAGTGGACGTGCTTTACGTCCAACTTTTTAGTCCGAACTGTCTCTATGATCACTTTTGCAATATTGACTTCTGTCAGAGGCGTTTGCAATTGAATCTTATACGGAAGTAGATTTAATTTTTGGTGAGGATGGTGTGCATAGACCGAAGTTGTGGGCTCTTGTTCATGAACCTCCCAAGCATCTCGGGAGTGGTCACAGTGAGTGGTCACAGTGACTGTTCTGTCTGTTCTTGACACACTATCCAGTACAGTTCCTGTCTTTTCACACTTTCTATTTAGCCTATTATAACGTGGTAAATAGACAATTTAATTATAGAGCAAATGTTATCATGGTATTTTTTACCTTGCTATTATAGAAATACTTGTCAAACTCTACCTTGAAGGCAATTACCGCTCCACTAGCACTTTGACCCGTCTTGAAAAAGTCGGCCACAATAAAGACTCTTTCTTCGGTTGAATAGCTGGTCTTAGCTGTCCCCATATTGAGTGTTGAACTAGAGTGTAAACAAACCTTCAAATATTGACTTGGTTACAACTAACGTCACACACATTTTTAAAATAATTTATAGCAAATGTACAATCTACGTAATTAGTGTACAGAATAATAAGTATGTAGGATGATATATTTGCAAGTGGCTTGAGTTGGGCTCCATCCATTCATAGGTCACCAGAATTTATTTGATCTGATCTTCAGGCCATTGACGTTTTTGTCTTCTGTTAACTATCCGTTGGTTGTAGAACTCGACTAAGAATTGATTTTAGGGTTTGCTACAATCCTTAGCTTAATTCCGTATGTTCATACGGATTTTAGAATGGCTTTATATAGTAGGAGTTTGTTGTTCAAAGATAACTGGGATTTTTGTCCCGTTACCCAGTACATCTTATTTAATTTTAGGTTAAATTGATGTCGTTTAGCTTTAATATGAGCTAGACTGTTTCTGGCGTAGTTTATAGTTCTGTGACATTGTTGGATAGTAGAATGCCTGGGTTGAAAACCAAACTGATGTAGTAGGATTAGCTCGCTAATTGGTGTAGGAATTACTATCCGAGATTATACAGGGAGGCGGTGGAGATTTATGGTATAAATATAAAAATAGTTTTAACAGGGACGACGTATTCAATCTACCTAGGTCTTGGTTTATCGCTCTTAAGGGGCAAAAAAACAGACCGCGATACGGCGAAAGAGCGAGTGACATCAGAAAATGCCAAAATATTACCTGAACGACCCGATTGACGTCAGCAGCTAGCCCGATCACGTTTTCTACCATCCCGGTGGTCAACAACGGCCCCCCAACACCTTCCTACCACACCGACCCCCTGACGCTATCTTTACCATACTCGCACAAGTATGAAAGCAAAATCGCACGGGACAGTCACTTAATTTTCAGAAGATTTTCTTCTGAAGATGTCCGTCGCAGTTGTGGACGAAACGTCAAGAGTTTCTGAACCACACGATGCACTTTATCTAGGGTTGCTTTTGTCAATTTGTAATTATAATTCTACAGCACCTCGTGACATAACCTGGCACTGATTCTCGTCTTTTTAATAATGTTTTGTAACGGAACTATATTTAGCACATAGTAATTGATTATTGGAGTGGGTCTGGATACTTTATCGTTCTCGACTTACGATTATAGGTATGTCTTGGCTCTACCGCATTTACTAGAGAGTGATATCTCTTGCCTGTAGAAATGGGTTGCAAAATTTTTCCTGTTATATCCAGAGTGTTTCGTTGAGGAATAGTTTGAATAGGTCTCTTCCATTTAGTTTTCAGATTTTCGTGTCATGGAACTTATCGGGTAGTAATAATAATTCTGTTCTTACAAAGGATATAGTTTCTGCATCTGTATTAAAGATGCTCTTTCTTATCCTAGTTTTACTCTGCTCTAGTCTATAAAAATAGAGCTGCGTGATGTAGCCGTTGGCTGCTTTATTGGATGTAACTGATGGGAGTTTGCTCGGTGAGAGGAGAAAAATTGTAAAGCTTGCACGTTTTGTAACGATTGAGGGCAAAATTGCTATACTATTATTTGATGGCACAATAGTTTGATGATTCTTGTGTGCGTTAATTATTTGTATTTATCTAGGGCCTTGTAGTCTTCTACAATAGAACAGTTTTTAATGTTAGGATTAAATGATAAAATTGCTTAAAAGTGCTTATTAGTATAATTGACTGCACCAACGTAGCTTCATGGCCTTACACTTATCACGTTTGCGTTTATCACCAAGTACGCAAGCTCTCTGACCAGTGCATAATCTTAAATGGTTTAGCCTTCTTCGTTACGTAAAAAAGTGGTTGCTAGTAACTGAAAATAACTTGAATCAGACAATGGTGCTACAGAAAATTGAAGAAGTGGAATTGAGCAAATGCATTGTTGGATGGGTGAAGAAAAATTGACTAAAATAGTCACTCAATGCGCCTCTACAGAAGAATAAAGAAAAAAAGTTGACCAAACACAAAATCAAGATGTCAAGGGCATATGGTAACGAATAATTGAAACTATGGAATAGGACTACATGAAAAATAATCTGATAGGAATAATTAAAAACTAAGAAATCGAACGGCAAATACAACATCTTAAAATTTAAAACACGCAATAACTATTTAATTTAAAGAATGTTAAAATCATTTATAAATATACTAAAAACACGAGAAAAACGAGAAGATTGTATGGGTTTTAGTAGACATGTACAAAGCTGAAGAAGGAATTTGAGGTTCTTTGTGAAATTTAAAATTAAAAATCTCTGGTGGATTTTTGAGCCTTGGTATACCAGAGAGTTTTAGACGATACAATTATGATGTATAAATGGATACAAAAAATTAAAAAATTATTGTATGGAGAACTTCTCTCCGATGTCTATCTTTTAATTATTTTTTGATCAGGAGGTGGCTTATGGGTTTGTATGTTTTTTCCTGGCTTAGGAATCATGATTCCTTGTGTTGTTTTCTTTAGCCTGAAAAAGCATTTTAGTCGTATAATGGCATTGAATATATATATATATATATATATATATATATATATATATATATATATATATATATATATATATATATTACTTTCATATATTTGAGTGTGACTTCCTGTAACACTTTTCCTATAATTAGATCTCAAACTGGAGCTTTTTTTTAGGTTAGTTTCAATTAAAATAGTTTTTTCACTGTAAAATTTTTGGAAGGTAATTTTATTTGGAATGGTTCTTCTGGGTATTTGCGTATATTACGTTTTTTTTTACTAAGTTCACCTGCTTAATGGTTTGAGTACACTTTCCAGGTATAACTATAACAAATGCCAAAACTTATATGTTATTTTTTGTTCACTTACCTTTTCGCTTTTGATCGGTGGTATTGATTGAAGTGGGCTTTTAATATTTCATGTGGCCTTCCACAGCGGGGAATCAGTTGCCTCTGAAGCAGTAAGCTTATTGAGGTACCCCCGTATATTTTTGTCGGTTTTCGAATTTTTCGTTTTTCTGAAATGTTTCCTTTAATTGACGCTTCTGCGTTTTTTGTTGTTTTTTTCAGGCTGCTTGTATACTACTGATAACTTCATTTAGTTCTTCTTCCGATTTTAAAGATATGCGCAGGTTGATAAATTTATCCAAATATATTCTGAACATGCCCCAGTTAGTATGTTTGTTAAATAACGTTGGCTGCCTTTGCTTGTGTATAATTTCTGTGTTTGTTGTTTTGAGTACAGCAGATTTCTACAGTCATACAGTTTTACAGTTTATTTCTTTTGTAAGTTAATGGCATTAGGAATATTGTGGGGGTCGATTGGTCAGTGTGTGAGTTCTTCCGTTGCTAAACATTGTTTTTCCTCATTGCGCCTAGTAATTCTCTATTTTTTATTGTTGTAGTTTTGGAATCCCGTTTTAGATTGTTGGGATTGAAATCTCCGGCTGTAAATAGATTTTGGAATGTTTTGAAGAGTTGTTCATACTGTTCTAATTTGTTATGTTTGACTAGGTAATATACTGCAGATACTATATGCTCTTTTATGGCTATATTGGTGTCTTGAAGATAATCATGATAATATTTTTCTGCTTTGCAATGATTAATTAGTTCTCGTCTTTCTTTTGCCCATTTTACATTGTTTTCCCAAAATGTTTTTGATCGACCTCTTTTGGTTCTTTTGTCCTCGTTGACCTGGCTTCATTCATTCTTCTCATATGCCCATATCAAAGGAGTTTTCTTTTTAATTGTATCTGATAATATTACTTTAACATTCAACCTTTGTTTGTCAGAACACCTTCTCCAGTAACTGTTTTTTACTACATTTATTCTCCTTCTTATAACTTTACTGTCAACCCATATTTTGGAGCCATAGGTTACACTGCCCTCTATTAGCGATTTGAACGCATGGGTTTTAGCTTTTCTTGCGAGTTGTGTACTCTACAACACCGAATTCATTTTGCTGGTAAGTGCATCCTTTTGTAGTTTGGACTCTTCTACATCTTTTATTATTCCAAAGTTTATACGAATTTATTGATTGTCTTTTCCGATTGCCATATCTTATCTATATTATTCAAGGAATAATAATGTATACACGCTTTTTCTCAGATTTTAACCTCTATATGACATTTTTTTACCCATAATTGTAAATATATTTTAAAAAGATGAGGAGTGAGGTAGCAAGCTGGCTAAAGACTTTTGTTGACGTTAAAAGAATCAGACTGCCTATTTTTAGTTTTAACTATTCTAGAATTTGTTTTCGTATCACTTTTTACTGCATTTGTATATTGCGTGTGTATTTCGATCTCAGCCATTAATTCCCACAAAATATTAATTGGTATGCTGTCGTTTTAATACAAATAGGTTATTAATACAAGATCCTCCTGGTCTGAAACCGCTTTGCTCTTCTAATTCTTCCGTCTGTAGTGGCACAGCCTGTTGGTGCTCCAAATAGTTAATTCGAGTGTTTTAGCGATTATGCTGATTTGCTAGCGACAGTGGTTAGCAGGTTTAACATTATAACTATTTGGTCCATTCATTTCTTCATTTCTTCTTTTGAGTTCATTCATATTATTAGTTTGTAGTAGCAACTATATTTGTCGATTTGTGTTGTTTATGAGCTGTAACTCTTGAAGGTTTTCTTTTGCCTGCTGAGAATAGTGCTCTAGGTTAAATTATTCTTGTAGCAATTTGTTGTAACTGTTTATGTACTCAACATCTTCCATAATTAGAAGGGTGATTTTTGTCGCAATTTGCATGTCTGACTTTGTCACTTTTTTCTTTTCTTCAGCATTGTCGCGTTAGGTGATTTCATGGACATTTTACGCATTTAGACAATTGGTAACAACAATTCTTTGTGTGGTCATACTTCTGGCATTTAGTATACTGTGGGATTTCTCTTTTACATATGGTGATTCGAATTGCACGATGTAGTTTTGTAGTAGTTAAATATTATAAATACCTTTATTTTTCTTGGTCAACAGACCAATAAAAATATAGGGGTAGTTGATTTTTAGAAACGAGTAGAAAAAGTGTTTTCAACTTTGCCTTGTCTTTTGACTCGTTTGACGCATGTTTTCAATTTTCTTTTTCTCAGATTTTCTTCATAATTACTCCTGTCTACTACGTTTACAACTATATCTGTAGCATGGACGCTCCTTTGTTGTTTTTGTTATTTATCCTTCTATAATTGTTTTCATAATTCCTTCCTGGCAGAGAACGTGTCGAATTAGCTGTTTCCACATTATTTCCTTTCTTAAGCCCTTTCCACTACTTAGTCGCTAGTAACTCTATTTATACAGCTAATTTTTATCGTCCTACTATAACACCATCGTTTAAAAGCTGTAATCTTGTAGACCAATAATTTTACAATTGAATTCACAACCATACTAAGCAATACTCCATACGAAAGTATGTATAAAAGCCTTTTTTTCATTCACCGAGATGTTATTGCAGGTTAGGAGGTTTATCTCTCTCTTGCTTTTTCCATTTTTGTGATGCTATTACTCATTCATTTACTTTGCCTAATGTCTCTTCATAAATTTTTACTTCAGTCTTGGTTTTGTATGCTGATCTTTTACGTATCATGATTATTTTAGTCTTCTTTCTATTAAATTTTTGGTTATATTCCGTTTTCATTAATTATTCCATAATATTGAGTGTCTGTTCTATTTCCTCTTTACTGTTGGAGAGTAGGACTATATCGTCAACGAGACGTAATATATTTTTTTTAATTTTTACGTTACATGAATCATTTATCAATTGCCTTCTGGGTGTACAAATTGAAAGGGGGAGAAGATAATGCACATCCCTGTCTGACATCCTTTTTATCTGTATTTCTGTTTTAGGCCTGTACGCATGAAATTTAGTTTTAGTTTTTTTATACATTTATTATAGTTGCATAGTTTTCTCTAGCGTTTGGTTGAATTTTAACTTGATCTATTATTAATTGCTTTAGTAGTGTAATCTGCTTGTGCTATGTGTAAGTGGTTTAATGTTTTTGACTCTTGAAATAAATATGTTGGTGGTTCCTTTTTTGTAGTAGGATTACTAAGCCAGTAACTTGAGTTTAGCTGTTTAGGATGATTATTTGTTGCTTTAGGGCTGTGTAGCGGTGGAAATTGAGTGTTTGACATTGATTGGGTAAAGATAAATGATTGTAATTCAAAGCTTTTGTTTATTCACTGATGGCGTTGTTTTGGTTCTTGAGATACTTAAATTTGATTCTCATCATAGTAAGATGGTGATTGAAATTGCATATTCCACAATAATTTTGGGTGAATCACATTAAGATTCCGCATTTGTGTTAATAAGAAATGAATAACTAAATAAACACATCTAATGGTATGATATTAAATACAAGGAAGTAATATTTTTCAAAAAATAGGTCCATGCCAAAAAGTGGATGATCTTAAGACTAGAGGGCAAAATAAATAATTATGCTTTACATTTAGAAGGTAAAGTGGGCCATGTCTAAAATAAAAATGAAAATAGTATAATAGAGGTAAACGAGAATATCTTAAAGGTAAAAATGGATCGTCGGTGTTCTTTCCATATGTGGTCGGATTTTAAGTGATTCCTTCAGTCTCGATACTTTCTTTTGTAGGCCTTCCAGGTAGTGGTCAGCTACCTGGTAGTCGGCGAGCTATCACGTCGCGAGCGGTACACCTGAGGTGGACGCGCCGCGTCCTCTTGCCCATCACTCTCCCATTTACCAGACCCAGCCCACTGGTCTCTATAGAGAATGACAGCAGTGAGTGGTGGCGACCGATTCCAAAGCAGAGCACTCTTGATCAGTGCGCGCCGTGCCGAGGCCGTCCATGGCCACCTATCTCACCTGCACCTGCCGCAGTCACGGGCTCGCAGCGCTATTTTATTGCCGAGCTGAGCGCCGATTTCCGTGCCGCCGCGCGCCTGTGCTCCCGAGGAGCCAATTTTCGGCCCGAGGCCCGTCACCACGCACTGACAGCCACAGAACGTCGTGACCGAATCGTCCTGCGGCCAGCCGCCGATCTCAATCACCGACGCATCCGTTGTTGGTAAATAGTCGGACGGTAAACACGACCAGTGAGTGCGTAAGATGTGCCGTTTGTACCGCGCTCAATAGGTTCTGTGTTAATTGTGGGTGACGCTCCTCCATGTGCTGAGTTGGAGGCGTCTGGGGTGGAATCGCTTGAGGTTGGCCTGAGTCTCCATGTCAGGGTGATCGTCATGAGAGAAATGGACACCGAGAGCCCCGTCGTCTGGCCCGCCTGGTGTTACTCAGGTTGGTCTCTTCTTTCTTCTATTTGGGGTAAATCAAGAACAGATCTGTTTTTTATTGGGTAAAAAGAAATCTTTAAGTTTTGCTTGTGCAAACTCGGACAAAAATTAGCCTTTTACTTCCAGCCAAATCACTTAACGATCCTTAAAAGGAGCCACGTCGTTAATATTCATCAGTGACAATTCTAAAGTGTTTTAATTATCTTGACCATTATATATGCAATGTATTACCTCTCGAAAAACCGGAAGCAGTGCCTTATACTTAATTACAGGCAGACGCTCGATTATGTTCATCCTTGCTGGTTTTCGATCAATTTTTATCTCTGCTAGCTTTAGTATGTTCCTTTAGGAAATTTCCTATTTTTTTATTATAAATTCCAACTGGACGATTGTTTTGCAAATTACCCCGCAATGTTTCACTCCAAGAGCTAATTGGAGAAAGCATAGCGAAATTAGAAAGTACCCCAACATTGTCAAATTCTTTTCCCGGTTTTGCAAAATCAAATTTCGGCTGGTTAATAAACTTGAAGCTTAAATTTAAAGTACAACGAGGCAATAATCCCCTAAAGTTTGCGTTTTTAATTTGAGAACTTTGCATGCGATTGAATTCGGGGGAAACTGCAATAGAAGTTATGCTAACAAAATTGTTGAAAACAACAAAAGGCGGGCTGGCAATTAGTACAACAATTTTGGGCTGTTTAAGCCTCTTACTTTGAACCGAGCCTTATTTCAGCTTGACGAGGGTATTTAAATCCAAGTCGACAGAGCCGCAACCCTAAAAATCCGTTTGGAAGAAGAGTTAAGCGGATTTTGTTTTTTTTTATCTAGCCCTCCTATTTTACCTACGTTCATTGTTTTTAAATTTTTTTCTCTTTAGAATTATTAAATTTTAGAGAATTATAATTTGTGTCAGCATAATCTGCACCAAGATTTTGTATTAGATATACAATTACTGATTTTATTGCAGTAAATAAGGAGATTTTAATGAGTAGTCACAACAGCAACCTTCTTTGTTGTTTGCTTAATTCAATCTTCTTTACTGCTTTTTGTATGAATAATAATTTCTTATATATTTTACCATACTGTTGCAAATGTATCTGGAATGCCCAAAGTTTGCTAAAAAAAATTCTAATCGAAATAGTTCAGCAAGTTATAGAAGACATTAGGAGTGTTGTTCTTCGGCCGAATCGCCGCAAAGTGGGACTTCGGTTCCGTTTGACTTATGTGACACCCACTAAATACTAAAATTTACGACTCCATTGTGGTCTTGCTGGCTACAGTTACAAGGTCACGAGCAATTAAGTCCTGTTTCCTCAATATTTATGCTTCTATGCCTGATGCACTTGTCACAGTTTCCTTTTTATCGGCGATTGGGGCTGAGGGTTTTCTAATTGTTCCGACGTGTAAGCTGCGCTAGTCAAGCTGACGTACCGTTCGCAACTCTATTATGTATTACGACTTTATTCGGCCGTGCAATTAACATGCAATTTGCAGGGATTCGCCTCTAATTAATAGCGTTTAAATTAACATAACTTGAGCGTAATTAAGAAAATTGGAACTGGTGCAAATTACTCGGCTATAATGGTTTTCGCCGCTTTGCTGCCGATCTGGCGAGCTTGCCGGAATAAATGTGGATTGTTTCTGATAAAATTGATGAACTAAATTAAATTGAATAACGAATTAATAGAATTAATTGTAACAGTAATAAGAGAACCAAATAAGGAACTTGATAATAATGAAAATAAACAGACTATTATACAATATATAACGTGATGATTAAAAGAAAAAAAACTGAAATAAACCAACGATAGTACCCATTCATTCTTATATATCATATCCACCGTAAAGTCATAGTGAAGCAATGAAAGCAACGTTGTGCGACAAGCAATGTTTGTGATACTGCCTTTTTCAAAATTTTATTTGAAAAGAGTACAGCTTTAGGGGGCCATGCTGTTCCTGCAGAACTTGCAAGAAGTGGTCTTAACGGTTTAAGCGTGGAAATTTTGTCTTGCATGATATCGAACGTCCTGAACAGTCAAAGTTAAAGATAAAGAAGTGGACCAACTTTCGGAAGAGAATTGCTATCTCAATTCGTTGTTTGAAGCAACGCGCCGGGGCCATTTCTACGGTTGAGGGGTTTACAAGGAAAGCCGTTAGGTTTCCCGTGGCCTCACAGCTGAGAATAGGAGTAGACGCCTAATATTTCTAACGATCACCGACTTGGGTTAAGCGAGTTAACCATACTTTGCCAATTTGCCAGATTTTTCTCCTTCAGATTATCACTTCTTCGGACATTACTTAGCTGACACTCTTTATTTTTGTCAAACATCTCGAGAAAAAGCCCGGTTGAGTTTTTTAATTCCAAACCACCCTATAGTTTCTAAACGAAATTTATCAGCTCCCCAGAAGATGACGCGAATGCACATAAAACGAAGGGAGTATTTTGAAGATTAAATAAGTGGGCCTTTCATAAATCATCACAGTTGAGTCTAGTAATTAAATTGGGCATCTAATGTTAATGAATTTGTCTTACAACGAAATGAATAATTAAAAAAATTGACAAAGACAACTTTGAGTAAGGCGCATAATCAGAAATAGATTGTTGCACTGCAGACATAAATATGTTTAACAAAAGAAGTGATCACAATCACGTGCATTAGCAATAAACCGATTCAATTAACAATATAAATGAAATTAAAAAAAGAGAGGGGGAAGATAAAGTCAGTCATGGAATTAATTGGTCCACATGGTGGTCCATACGGAGACAGCTCAATCAATGAGACAGGAGGTCGGCTAACTTATTTGCAAAAGTTACCTTTGAGAGGTTAATAATAAATTAACTGACTCAATTGCATTACTGTTGGACGTTAAAAATACAAATTTATTATCTCTTCTTCAACAAAAATTTCCTTTTATTTACTTATACATAAAAATAAATTTTTAACATATCAAAACACTATAAAAAATTTAACACTACATTTGAATGAATATATTCTTGCTTTATAGTATCATCTCTGATACGGGTACTCAATTATTTTTAATGATTGAGCAGCCATATAATTCATTAAAAGGAATATGTACATTAAGTATTACAAGTAAATTCTTGAATTATATTGGCTGATGCTCCACCTTAAGACACTACATTAGCAATTTTATTAATTTTTCCTACACTCTAAGCCTGAATTCTACTTCAGTCTTTTATAATCTACTGTGACAGCAATTTTCCCGTCCCGGCATTTACTTAATGGAAAATCACAAAAACTCGAGTCAGGGCAGGTGATAGCATCGATTCCTTCTAACGTTTAGTTTTACACAAACTAATCTACATTAATCTATGTCGTAGTGTTTGTCTGTTTAGTCTTTAAAATCTAAGAGTTCGCATCTTATGCCAGCACTAATTTGCCCAACCTCCGCGCGCCATTATAAATTGGCGTCTACGCATAATTTCTTACACAGTTCGAATATTACAAGAATCGTCCACCACTCACGCATTTCTGGAAGTCCTTCGATTTCCTTAATATGGGTATATATACTTACTCATGATAAGAGCATTTTCCGCAATCTCCTCCAATGTGCATGGCGTTATCTATTTTCCTGTTCCTTCGTCAGCTTTTGGATTCTAACAAGGTAGGACCGAAAGTTGTTACGTCGAGTATTAAATTCGAGAAATACAACGATGTCTCAGTATATCGAGTACTATCCCACTTGTAGGAGTAAATATCCGCGAATGAATGAATAGACAAACCACCCCTCAAGTATCTGAGCCCAGGACTAAACCTGAGTCTGTCTGCATCGCAGCGAATCGCCTCAACCCTGCACTAACTCTCAATAGTAGCACGAAAGATGCTAAATTTAAGAAATATAATGATGTACAAGTATATCGAGAAATCATAAGGATGAATATCCGCGCATGGTCGAGTAGGCAGGCCACCACTAGACATTTGAATCCCGTCTGGCACTCACAGTATGAAAGATGCTAAATTTAAGAACTATAACGATGTCTCAATATATCGAGTGCTGTGTTGAATAGGTATCTGAATCTAGAATGTAACCCTAGTCCGACCTCACCGCAGCCAAGCCACTCAACCACTCCACCACACTGGTGCTCCATAGTAGTATTAAAGTTGCTAAATTTAAGAAATTTTAACGATGCATAACTATTTCGAAATGTAATTCTTCTTTTGCCATAGTTGAAAATAACTCTAAAGACGTTTTATGGCATCGATGTTAACAGGTTTTCTATCTGGCATTGGCAGAACTCGCTCCCAAGTATGTTTAATGACGTTTTTTAAAATTTTTAAGGTATTGAGTACCATTTTTGTAGTCTACGAACCAAAATTCATTGAGGTTAAAGTTCTATGCAGAAAAATTTGTGACATTTTGTCTCGGTTAATTGAATAAGGCCATAAATTATTTTGTCCAAATTCTTGTTCCTCAAAAGCTCCTCACGACCTTATCCATCCACTGAAGTTACTCAACTTGAACTTATCACTTTTATTTTGTTCTATTCATCCTTCCAAGACATGCAATTATTATCCCATTTCAACTTTTTGTTCTTTAGTTTATTTTTTTAAAACAATTTTTTAACATAGAGCTGCTGTTTCCTTTCTGCGCCCCTGAAAAGTCTTACTGTTTCGCACTAGTTACTTTGGAGCATGAGTTTAAATTTTCTTTTAAAAAAATTTTGTTGGGCTGTTGTTCAATATGCACATACAAATCGATAAAAATCTGGCAAATATAGGCCATAAACTCATAATTTAGGTTATAATGGAAACGCGAAAGAAAATTTTGTTGTCTTAACGGCGTGGAGTTTGTGAACACTTTGTGAATTTAGTGGATAGACCTTCAAATCGGTTAAATTACGTTTAGTACGAGATATGTTGGTTCCCACTCTCTATATGTTGTGGTGGGGTAGAGTAGAATTGTTTGCTATACAACAAACTTATGATATACAATGTAATTTTCTTTTTGTGAACACTATATATGAATTTAATATAAATTTTACTTGTAAAATGGCAGATAATGTGCGCTCCTCATTTTATTGCTTAATTGTACCCACACTTCGCTTTTCTTTAATTAAAAATAAATGTGGGCCGAAGAAGACTTCCGGGCTACTGTTGTAGTACAAATGAACTGTTTAGAGCTGCTGTGAACAAGCTGTGAATTGCAATTATGGTTTTCAACCTCCAATAGGAGACGGAACTGGAAGAAGAATTGTACTCAAGCGGAGGTCCACTATATCGGTCTTGAGTCGCTTCGGGACCTAAAAAAGCAAAATTTGGTAGACGACCAGCTAACATACGGTCAGGCAACAAAATAAAAGGCGCACATTATCTATTCTTTCACCGTTTATTCACTTCAATCCCAAGAATAATGCGGTACCATCAATTGTCTTGCATTTTTGAACCCTTCTCTTGGATTTATATTTTGGTGCAATTGGGAATCAAAGACCAGATTATTGTGCTTACAGATTTTGCAGAAGAAAAAATTATCTACTAAGGGGTACATACTTTTGGTTCAATTTTAGGACTATTTATGCCGATCGAACCGGCAACGCCATTTTGCTAGATCCCTCTCAAGCTATTTGCACAATCCTAAATTTGGCGACAAAAATGAGATTTTTAGATTATATTCTTATCTGAATATTAAGTAAAGAAGGCCTGGCCAAAAAAATTGAGCAATTGTCAATTATTTCTCTATTTAATGTACAATTAATGCAATTTTTATTAAAGTTAATGAAGTATAGTGGAGTTTACTGACATCACAACTTCAAATTTGAAGAGAATCACTCATTCGCGAAACCTTTGGAAGAAGCGGTCGGTTACTTTCAAGAGGAATTAATAATACATGACTAATGAATCTTTCAACAGCGCGCCATGCAAATTGTTGTCATGATTTGTATTCGCTTCGTTACAAATATTTATGAATGATATTGTGGTGACGAAACTGGTGTTGTGAAACCGAAGAATAAGTAGGAAGTTTCTGCAGTGAATCACGAGGTCCCCATCCTCAAGCAAATAATTAAATAGGCAGTGAAAAAATCGTAATTAGGAATGTCATAAAGGTGGACAAAGAAATTAACATGATTTCGATGACTGATAATGTTGAATTGCAATTAGATTTTGCGCAACAAAATTAAAAACGGAAGTTGTGGCATTTCTATCTGACTGCGGATTTTAAATTAAAAAATGTAGTCAAAAATTATTTTAAAAGATACGTGGTTGCATCAAAAATGATTTTTATTTAATTTACTGAAAGCTCGTAAAAATGCAAACATGCAAAGTTATTCTTCTACATAATTTCAAGACTTTTTTCCAACGGAGAGATTTTTTTTATCTTGCTGTCGTAAAATGAATGATTCTGTCCTAAAAATGCTGGTTTTACTGATTCAAATAAATGGTAATCATAGGAAAATAAATTTAGACTGCACATATGGTGTAGTACACAATAAATCTCATTTTTCATCAATTTTGAGCTGGTATGGGACTGTTACTGTTCTCTAGAAGGCGGCGAACAATGTGAATATGCTCTTTTGTCACGCTGTTTTGTGGGCGACATCCTAAAAATGGCTTACGCTATGCATACTTGAATTTTCTTAAGCTTGTTTACAAATTATGCTTTAAGTTTCCTAAAAAATTTAGACAATTTTATGTCCTCTCGTCATGAGAAACTTGATAATAATCCTTTGACCAAAAGATAATGATACCTCTGCAGCTGGCCATAATTAACATTTGACATAAAATTACGAAAACTTTTATACATTTATTTAATAATTGGAGCATACTTATAGGATTTATCATAGTAAAGATACATTAGGGGCGGGAGGGGTCGTTGTACCGTATCAGGTATCTTTAAACGCCAATTGAAAAATATGGTAAATTAATATTTGACCCATCGAAAGGTTCTAATATGTTACTCTAGAAAGGACAAAATGAAATTGGGGGTTGAAAAACTGAAAAACGTAATAGTTTAATATTTTGCATGTTTAGCAAAAAAATAATGAATGTTTAGCAGCACATGGTAGAACTAACGTTATAAGAAAAAATCAATGATAAGTGGGATAAAAATGTGGCCAAACTGCACCAAAATAAGAAAGAAGCAAGTAGATATATAAATAGGCAGAAGGAAAAATAAAGTGAAACACAAACATTCCAAAATGTCCTGTTTGGCCTGCTCCTACATAATCGATGATTCGGCTCGAGTGCTCGAATAAAAAATTAATGGAGCGAAACTACAAACCTGACGACTTGTAGCAATTTGGCGTCATGTCAACCATTCCGCCAGTTTCGAAACGGACGAATCCATAAAACGACCGGCTTCTATGTCGATATTGTCAAACCATTACAGCACTTTATTGCACAACGAGGGAGCTAAACGACTTCTACGCCTGTCTCAAATTTATTTGCCGCCTGATCAAACCGGCGGCCGATTCGCGGCGGTACGGCCCTGCGTTGTTGGATTTGCCGAGCCCCGAATCTCGACGTTTATGACGACTCGGATTTGGCAATCAGAAACTGGCTTAATTGGCCGGAGAGCTTCGCATTCCTCCGGGGATCGATTTATCGATACACCGCTTGCCGTTATAATTTTAATGGCCGGCTGAGTAGATGTCCATGTTTTTTTCGAGGATAAAAGGTGGATGTTTTAGTTTGCTCGGGAACTTGCGAGGTTCCCAGGCATTTGGGTTTTCAAAACCGAAAGCAGAGCAGCGCAAGAGAAATTTTGGATTCCACAAGACAAAGCCTCTTTCCCGCCTTATCAGGAAAAGAGATAAAAGAAATAAAAGAAATTGGGTACTCAACATAGATAGTTAGACGATAATAGGGAAAAAGAGCTGAAAGGTATTGTCATGCTACAGATAATAGAAGGAATTGCAAACTATAACCCACACAAAGAAGATAAACTGAAGAATACTGTTAAGCAGAGGAAACCTTTCTTAATCACCATACCGAACAGTCTGATATTAGGGAATATAAGGATAAAAGTTAAAGTCAGCTAGACTATTACATGAAAAGTGAAGAACAATAAAAATACTTTAAGGAGCAACATAGAAGATTTATATGTATGTGATATAACCATATAATTAAATTAATTTTTATTAGCAAAAAAGAGGGTGGGAATAAAAAAAAGGACTAACAACTTTAGCAAATGTAGAAAAACGACTCAAAATCATATTTTAAATTTCATCATATGATGATCTAAAACAAAATAAGCACGAGAAAAATTATTTTGGTAATTTTTTATGAGAAATTTTCTAAAATCTAATTTTTCTTTTATGTGTCTTTAAAAGAACTAACATGGGTCTATTATTATTTTTGGAAAAGTATCTTAAGTACGATAATTGTTAATTGTCTCTTAACGAAAGTTTTCTTTTTGTTCTGTGAACAAATTTATGCCTTTTTCTTTTCTCTGACCTTCCTCACTTTGTTTTGGTAATTATTACAGCTGAAAGACCAGCCTAAGACTAACTGCGGTACGCCAGATGCAAATTTTTCCTCTTTCTAGTTTTATCTTGTTATTATATTGCATAAACAGGGCACTCTTTGAGGAGGTACTTTAACTATTTGTTTGTAGTAATATATTTTAGAGCGGGATGTGTGCGACCAAATTCCTCCCGCTTCTTTTCAATTTAGTTTCATTAGCCTTCATGCAATTTTATTTTTAAATGTTAAACTCTAAAATAAGTTTCACCAAATTCGGTAATTTCTCCTCTTCAGAAATCAAAAACAACTGCCACTTCTGTTTTACAACAAAAATTCTAATGTTTACGAAATAATCGTGCGCTTGAATTTTCTAATTTTTATCACAAAATCGAATTCACCGAACTAAAAAATCCAAGAAGCCCAATTGTTATACATAATAACTGTTGTACTCCATCTCTTGCCTGGAGATTTTTATATAATAAGAGATTCTGCATCACCATCTTCTTACGCAACCATTTTTTATTGAAGCAGTCTCTTTGTACTTCGAAATTTACAATTTGTGTAAAGTCAAACAGCCCAAGAAATAATTCTTGGAAATTTGATCTTTTAATGCTTTAACCTCAACACTTTCTCTTTAAAATCTCCTCAGATTTTGTGAAAAATAAATCTTGTCTACTATAATTTTAAACTTAGACTTATAATTTGATAGAGCATCCAAAATTAAGACTATCCAACCATCCCCATTTCGACTGTATAAAAAGAGTAATAAATATATAGATAATTAATAACGATGGAAAATTTGTCGTATACTAAAGTGCAATTGGTCAATATTTTTAGCCCTTTATCTTCTTCCTTTATCTTGCAATTCTTCTATTTTTACATCTTTAATAATTTTCTCCTTCCATCATAGTTTTGGTCGTAGCTCTTGGTCTTGGTTTTACTTACGGGTTTTTTAATCCTCTTGATTACTGTATCTTACCCTTTTTGCTTTAACTACTATAATTATATCCTTATTTTTAGTGTTTATATAATCTGGGGGTTTATTAGTCTTCTATATTGATCGTCATGTATTTTTTTTCTCTAAAAACCATTCTCGTAATTTTTCTTTCGACTTTTTTTTATATCCTCTTGTAAAGTGTTTGTTTTCTGCTGCATACGTCGTTATTGGTCTTATTTGGGTTTTATATAATCTTAATTTTGATTTATTGCGTCTTTTATTACTCATTAACGAATGTAGTTATATCCTATATCGCCTTCTGAAAGTTTTCTGTTTCTTGCTATCAGAGTAATGTCGTCTGCACTGAATAGACTTTTTTATTGTTTTTGTGTCACAATTCTGTATTACCCTTTTCATTTCTATATTAAAAGCATCACCAATAATTTGTCTCTTCATCGGACTCTCTTAGTTATATCAATTTCTTTTGTTAATCGTTCCGTTTTTGAACCTTTCATAAACTTTTTTATTAGTTTTTTGAGTATCCCTACATTTTTGCATCTTTTGTATCTACTTCTTTTTAACAATTCAAATGCCTATTTAAAATCCATAATTACTATATCTATTTCGATATCTTGTTTGTAACATTTCACTATTTGATTCATTATATAAATTGCGACCATAATCAATCTTCTTTGTCAAACGTTCCTATGCTCTTGTATTGTGTAGTATTTCAACTTTGAGCCTCGTAGAACTGTTAAAGTTACTTGTGCACAGGCAATTTGCAACATTCTGCGGCACATTATCTAACGAACGTCAGTAGTTAAATTTTTTGAATGCGCTTTTCAACCTGAAGAAGTGTCGGATGTTCATATACCACTTTCCAATTGCGCCCCTGGATTACTCATCATGGGTATGTTAATTTATGGAGTTTGTTTAAAATCCTTTTATATCCCTAGAAACTAGGCCTGAAGAACTTTATTTTCTGCATTTACTTCATCGTCTTTAAAGTTGGGTTAAGTTGTAAGAAATGGTTAACAGCAATCTGGCGGAGAATGGAAACATTTCAACTTTAATTTATTGTTTTAAGTTTTTACGACCAGGACGACATGGCACAGTTACAAGGCCTGATTGCAGAATTGTAATTTTTGTTTTTTATTTTAAGAATTTTCAACTTGTTAAAATAGGAACCATATATGTATGTACCTATAAATCAAAATTGCAACATGCCATCTTTATAAATGGTTTGCATGTTGGTCCGTTATCATTTTACGAGTCTTTCAAATAATTGCCCTCCTTTACAACATATTTTAATGGTGTTTATAGAGCTTTTGAAAACTGTCAGCAAAGACCTTCTTAGAAAATGATCGCAGAACTGCTGTTGCTTTTTTGGGTCGTGGAGAAGATGACGAACGATATTCCGTTGATTACCGCGTGTATCCCGAATCGAAATGTAATATCAGGTCTTGTCCCCATCTGGTAAAATGTTTTTACTAATGCCCAATTTCGCCACCAACAATTGTAGAATCAATCGACGACCTTTCTTCAACATCTGTTGCACTCGCTCTGTCATGACAATGAATTTCACACGCGATAACTACAGTTTTTTTCTAGTTGGTACGGAGAAAATTTAAACGACTCATTGACGTTATAAAAACAACAAAAAAGTGGTTTTCATAGAGAATACCATCCTTTACAGCACTTGCTCACGTTCATAAAGCTTAAAACTTCAGAGTTTAGAAGCGCTGCGACACGTTACTGGACTGTCGTCACGTCCACAAAACGTGCTCTCTTCAGGCAATAAAACAGAAAAAAATCTGCAGACGCCAGTTGAGAGAAAAATGAGTTTCTTCTTGTTTTGCTTCCTGTTTGTCTTTTATCTTGCGCCTGGTGTAGTGTCGTATGAACATTTGTAAATATTTTCGCCAATAAATTGTATCGACAGCTGGTGCAGAACAAACTTTGAGCAGATCTTTTGTCTACCCAAATCTTCGTGGAGGATGGTGCCTACCATGTCTTTGCTAATCGCCAATTGCTTTGCTATTAGTCGCAGAGTTAGTCGCCAATCTCGTACCAACACTCGTACGATCATGACTGGGGCTCTTCTACAGTCTTTTGAACTAGTCGTAAACACATTTTCCGCTTACGACTTTTATCTTGTGCTCTTACACTAACTAGCATTTTATGTATCTCCATCACCTTTTTCCCTGATTTACAGCAAAACATAAAGTCCACTCATTGCCCTATTTCCACACTTACTGTTTACTCTGATTGTTAGCGCTTTTTGAAGTGACTGAATGCACCTGCCCCATACTATGATTAAGATATTAAATTATTTACTGAACTTTTTAGACACACCACATAGTACATGCAATGCCAAATTTTATGTTGCATATTTTTGCATATGCCTTCAAATTTATATGTTTTAACATGGTTTTTGTAATTGTAAACATATTTGTATGTTTTGTGTGTGTGTGTTTAAGTAACAATAAATATACAGAGTAGTTTAAAAGGATCAAAAATAAATTTCTGATTTGAATACCAATCGCATATTACATTTGAAAGTCATATATATGAAAATATAATATTCTACAAAATAGTAAGAAAATATCTAGTAAAATATGCCATCAAATAGTTTTGTGGTAATGATTTAGTAACAATAAAATTAAAAATAATTAAAGAACACCAAGAAATAATACATTGGTAAACAAAATAAAGATAATACAGAGTGGACCAAAAATACTAAGTAATTCTTGTGCCTGGAAAATAATCTTTCAATAATTAAAACTCAAAAGGCGTTTATTTCTACAAATGCAAGCATTCGGTGCGTCATGACTTTAAAATTCTTAATGCATTTTATCCACTGGTAAATTAAACAGAAAATAAATAAACCATGCTATTTATCCAATATATGTAAGAACAGACAAATATCCAAAATATGTACGTATGAAAGATTTAGAATAAGCTGATCCATAGAGATATCTACTAGGTCTTTGAAATATAGATGCAAGGAAAATATGCATTTACATATAAATATACATGTCAGTAGAATATTTTATTTCGAATATTTTCAAAATATGCGAATAATTTAATTATTTACTATTACTCGTTGTCGACACCGAAGTGGAAAGCGGCAAGGATTTCTGCGCTATTTTTAAGTATAACTTCCAATATTTGAGAATTATAAAATTCTTACTTTCATTCTGACCTACCGCAAAAAATATTCACCACCATCGATGTAGAAATTTACGAGCCCTCATGACAAAATGCAATTGATTATAGCTCATAAAATTTGCATGTGGCATGGAATGATGGTGGTACTACATAGTTACTGCTGGTTTTTTATTTCAAAATACATGTTGGTAATGTGGCAACCATGAATGATACACAAATGTTGGTTCAGAAATTTTTATTTTTTGTGTCATACAGGGTGAAAATAAAAGGCACTTACTAGCAATTTTTTTATGCGTTACGTTAAAAATTTATAGGCTCGCCCCAATTTTTTTATATGAATGTAATTGTATAACATTTTTGTTTGTTGTGGACATTATCTATTCTTACATACATTTTGATAGCATTTGTAGTGCATAATATTTACACTATTGTAACATACTATACAGCATATTTTGAATATTTTTTATTAATGATACAATGAATTATTAGGTATTTCTGTAGTTCAACTATATGCATTGTTACTATCGCGTAGGCAGTAAGTGGATGGGATATTTGAATAGTTTACTATCGTGTTTTTCAATGATATCAAACAAATATGACAAATTAACCTTGAAGTATTACCACGTCTAACTCCTCTTTGGTATTGTGAAAAGATTTTGTAAATTATTCGTTTATAGTTGATATTTTAAGATAATTTAGATAAAATGTCGGTGTGGGTAACGTAACGAGTAATAATATAATTCGCTAATTAGTAAACAAAGTTGAACAAACCCTTGACGCGCAAAATTTTTATAGTTATGCTCGAATTGTGTTTACTCAAGAAAACACTAAACGACTACAAATCTCTACCTGAGGTCATCCTTAAAAACTTCTTTATTAGTTTAATAGTCTGCCAAATTTAACTGATACCACCGAAAGACTACAAAAAATCCCCACACTTTTGCAGAAGTCAGAGCATCTTCCAAACTGAAATGTTTTCTCTGAAACTTTTGATACTGCTATAAATAGGGTCGTATGATGAGGACAGTTATTTCTCAGTAGAGAAGCTATTTTTCAAATCATTAATCAACATTCAAAAATTATAGAACAGCATTAATTAAAATAACATTGCAGGGTCTTGTAATTGCCGTAGTTAAGAAGTAATTAACACTCAGACTCCGTCCTACTTGATCTTGTCACAACGTGCGACCATCTCTTACGGCAAATTACAAAACTTGTCTCAAAAACTATGTACTTTTAGATTCGCAATTTGGTACTCTTGTTAAAGTAGTCGAACAGTACTTTTTGATGATTAATGCTGTCTACATTACTGGTGAACACCATCACAGCACAAACATTTCAACACCCCAAGTAAAAAACTTAAACTTGGCAAACATATGGTTCCAGCAAGGATCGAAGTTTAAAGTAGTTACCTTGGGCGGCTACGAAGTTATGGAAATTGCGTCCGTTCGAATATTTTTCCTACCGAGGGAATAAAAAGAAGTCATGGGGACTGATATTCAGCGAATGGAGGAGGGTACAAGAATGCTTTGCCAGAAACTTGCTGATGAAGACTCTCGTGCGATGTGTAGTATTGTTGTAGTCCAGTACGTAAGTACGTTGGATGCCAGGTGGCACCTTTTTCTTGAGTCTTTTAAGGATTTTTCAATAAAAGTCTGATTGACAGTTTGGTCTGGTAGCAGAAATGTCTTGTCACAATTTGAAGTTGAGGTTTTGCTGCACCTAGTTTGTTTTCCACTTCTATTCGTTCTCTCATTTTCTTATAGTGCATAAGAGCGAATTTGTCAAGCTTAACACCAAATTTGATAGGAAAACATCACTCAAATCTCTCTCTAAAACATCTTAACGTAACTTTACTTTAGGCCCTCTCAAAGATTGGTTAGCAACTGTAACAAGTTCAAGATTGTAGTGAGTTTACAGCAGGGGTTATTTAACTGTCGTGTTTTGGGCTTTAGTGGGTACATAACAAAAAAAAAGAAAGCCGGGTTGTTACTGATATAAAGAGATGTTTTATTTTCAAACTTAACGAATATCTTTGATCTCAATCAAAGCCTCGTGTCATCTATTCGTAGCGTACTCATGTTATCTTACTTTAAAGTAGTCGTGCATAATAGTATGACTTATTGCTGCAGAAATGCCCACACACTCTTCTACTTGGTTATGGGCCACATTTCTGATAGCAGCGGTGTTCTTTTTCGTAACAGAGGAAGACGGGCGTCTTGATCTCAAAGCACCTTTTAGACTGAAATTTTCCTTCTGAAACTCCCGATACGGTCGTACGATCAGTTCAATAATCTCCCAATACAAGAGTCTACATTAATTAGTATTTAAACCGCAAGCAAAGTTGTAGCACAACAGTGACCGAAATGATAGTGCGAGCGCTTTTCACTGCTCTAGTGCAAGAGCAACATCTAGAGGTCGTTCTTTCCATTGCAGTGCAAATTTGACACCATACGTGTAAATTTATCATAACGTGCGACTATGGCTTGCCCTTTATTACAACTTTTCTACGAATAGTTGTTATATTCTTTTAAATTTCTAATTTGGCATATTGGTGAATTGAAAAATCTTCTATTCCGCAAATAAAAAATCTAAACTTAGAAAACATGTGGCTCCACCAATACGGGGCAACTCGCCATTGAACCCTGAACATTATTTTACTTCAGGATGGTTTAATTTAACAATCCCCAACTTTTTATAGGGGTGCATTAAAAATAACTTTCCACCGAATGAAAAATGTAGTCAAGAGGGCTCGAATGTGTGACGCATTCAGAGCCGGGCTTAAATAATCTGCCAGACATAATTTCTAAGTTTATTTTTAATAGTAGAAAACACATCGCCTTGTATATTTAAACTTATTATTTTACCATTAACTGAAATTTTTACAAATTGAATTTATTGGGCCTGTATATAGCAATTACGCAAACTTTGTTGGTGTTAGCGTATGTTACATATTCGATCATATTGTTTGCTTGAAAACTGGCTCACATATGAATAAGCTAAATTAAACAAATTTGTCTGCTTTATGTCTCATGTTGCTGTAGCAAGTCCTATACAGCAGCCTAGTGAGTTTACAAATATTTGGATATTTCTCAATAAAATACGGACTAGTAGTAATCTGAACGGTAGAATGGAAGAATTTAGAAAGTCTGAAGTCTGTACATTAACATGCAAAGTTAAAAGGGCAATAAAAAGAACGCTTTACTGAACGGATGAACTGACACGATACTAAACTTGATTAAACATGATGACACTTAATTTGTGGGATATTTGGAAATCACTTTTTATAGCTTTGCTTGTAACGAGCATTTGCATTTGCTGATATACCTTCAAAACTAATATTGTAAAGTTTATTAAAAACGGCAATATTTGAAATTTTATTGAGTTAAACTGAGTTGGGCAAGAAATTATCAATAAAACTGCACTTTACCTTTTTAAAGCTTTGTATTTAAGTCCAATTTTTTAAATTTTAAGCTAAATTATGCCGCATATCTAGTACAATAAAATCATTAAGAAGTCAATTGACGCTAAATTATGAATAATATAACGCAAGTTGCAAACCAATATTATTAATATCTAGCATTTGGAATATTTAAAACATTCACTAGCATATTATTTTAACTATTAATTCTCAATAATAGAACAGACTAATTGAGGCTGTTGTTTTTCGTAATATTTGCCATATCAGAAAACTAAAAATTAGTTTTTTTATTAACAATGGTGAGACTCTAACACCCCACATGGGAGCATGGGTTGCTAATTGAGGGTTAAAACTCCCATAAGTCCGTCCTCTCTGCTCGGTCGTCGCGCGCCATCTCTGATAATGTTTATTTCCTTAACTTACTATATATATTTTTGACGCTGCTATAACGACTTCTAAAAAATATTTTGATGCTGAAAAGAACTATTTTTGCAACTTTTACCGTTTTGGCGTGTCTAACATTTAAAATATAGATTATTGCCTTTTAATGTTTGCTGATCTACAAGGAGAGCGTGTGCTTCGGTATTGCAACGCTATATCGACACTTGAGCTTTTTAAAGAACTATCGTGCCCACTAAGTGTAATCCATTTCTTTTCATTTTTTAAACAAGACGTGTTGTGTAATAGAACTGAAAAGTGGTCAAATTTTACTCAATACTTGAAGTGCTCCATATACTAAGAATAAATGCTTGGCCTGCGCATACAGATGCTTTTGCACATCAGGCCTATAGAAGCTAAAGATAACTGCGAAGGTTACTGGTCGTCAATGTTACCTTGTGTGTTCTGTGGCCCAGTTAGCCTAGAGACGAATATTCAACTTATATTTAATACGTAAAGCTAATGATTTAGCAAGATAACAAATAAACAGTTAGTCCTACAAGGGTGTCTGATAAATATTTTAAAGGGATAGGGTGGTGTAAACAAATAAATTTCTTGATGTGCATTCTAATATGCTTTGCAAGTTACAAGTTAGTTAAAGTGCTGCTAGGAAGCATGTGGTGTTACTTACATTGAGTACTGTTTTTGAAGCTAGATTTGAAGGGGTGTTCCTCTGCCACCAACCCAAAGGTTAGCAAACAACGCATTACCCGCATAAACTTCCTGACTTTATGTGAAGGTAGATAAAGAAATATCAGGGAACATAGAAGAAAATTATCTTAGTAAGAGATGATAAAGCTATACTACGATTATTTGAGAAAAATTTAAACTGAACCGTTCATCAAAAAAGGATGTTAAGATGTTTAGAAACCTACAACATAATATGGTAAAGTGCGACGCGAAACATTTGCACCTGCAAAGACGATGTTTGTGGTCAGAACAAAAATTAGAGGAGGGCTAGATCAGTGTCATATTTACCGACGAGGCGTCTTTTGAACTTGGTCTCTTTTAAAGCACTCATAGTTTGTACGTGCCTCATTAAACATCTCGTTAAGCTGAATGTTTGGAGATGTTTCAGTAAATGAAGGTTTAGATTATAATAGTTTTTGACAGAAGAGTTAAACTATATGAGAAGCAAGGAGATAACAACCCTAACATTGCAGCCGACTTTGTACGACTTAGAAAGAAGGAAATAGAGTCAGTAGATTGAATTGGCTGTTACAATTTCCCGCCGTCAGTCTAATCGAAAATGTCTGGTTCTACATCAAGCATGGACTAAAGAGTAAACGCATATTGACTAACAGAAAATTATTTCTGTAAACCTAATCTTCAGTATGCGGAATCGTGCCATGCGGTACTAGATAATGATGATGACTGGACATCTTACTAAGTAAGTAATAATACTTTGTAAGTACTGTATGAATTGTATTTTGTCTTATTTTTTTATAATCGACCGGACGCTCTTGTGGAACTACCTGTATGTGGTTAGTACACGTAATGTTTTAAAATACGAGTTTGGATGTTTTTTTTGTTTTTGTTTTTTTATTTAGGGAGTAAAACTTCTTAAGAAATAATCAACCCTATAAATCAGGCTGAAGTAACTAAATCCCATGCAATACTGCGTAGATTTGTTCTGGAACGCGAAAAAAGTTATTTAAACATTATACGGTGCACGGCTGGGCAGTTGCAGTTGAGGTATCGATGCAAGCATGGAAATAAATAGTGCAGAGCATTATTAACAAATTATTCCAATTTTAATCACTAATGGAATTTTAACTCGGATCTCTATAAATATTATATTACATACATTTTGTATATTATTACATCTAGAAAAAGTTGTCGCTGCTACATCACTATACATTTCTCTTACCAATTGCATCTTCATCTTTCCTTGTTCAAAATTCTCTTGTATATTTTGACACCATTTTGTGAATTCAGACTCTTAGATGCTTTCGCAAGCATTTAAATGAAATCTCTAGTAGTACACTCTCATTACTCATACAGTACGAAGTATATCAACGAGGTGCACATATACTGTGTTAGTAGAAATGGACAGTTTAATTTTCACTTTCAAAACATCAGATATTTGTCCCAGCGGTCAGATTTTCAAATAATTTGCAATATGGACTTTATTTTACAAATCAATGGAGGCGTTTTTTTCAACGTTTGTGGCAGTCCTGAAAGACTTCATCTTTGAGAATTAAAAAGTTATTGCTTTTCTAACTGGTAATTTTCTTTTCAGGTAAGACATCTGTATACCATAACAAGGAGATCCCCCAAAGCTCCCTGTTTTGTAAGTTAACCTTCTTGCTATTACCTTTACCATTTCTTAACAATCGTGTGTTTCATTGGTTTGCTAAATTAAAACTGTATCGTTTGTGTTTTTTTTAAATATATAGTTACATTAGTGAACACTAAAATATTTATGGGGCCTTTAGTGTTTCGCAAACAATTATTCTGAATGCTGTTACATAACATTTCTCTGTTTTTTAAATGTAAAAAATAAGAATTCTTTTTGGTTTATGATAATTTATCTTCGCCTGTGTAACTTTGTGGATATGGAATTTATAGCAGATTATATGTGCAAGAAACTAAATAACTTTATTCGCCTAGTTTTTGTACAACAAACTACTTATGAGTTAAGATTTAAACACAGGCGGTAGATAATAGTGGCAATTTTCGAGAAAGTAGACTTAATTCTTTCATATTTCTGTCCTTGCTTCCCGCAAGTGTGCAGGGCCTAGTCGGCTGGCGCCAATTTTTCCAGAACAGAATCGGAGATGGCTCCATACGGTCGGGTCTTATTTAATTTATTAGTGGGGTTGCTGCCTATAGTAAATCTGACTTTTAAGGATAAAAGAAACGTGTTGTTACCTTCAAGACTGTTGTGGCGGAGTCTTGGCTGTTTTTTGCTTCTAAAGTGCCAAAATGCTTTAAATAGTCAATATATCGGTAGATTTGTTGATGTAGTTAAGTGGTTAGCTTGAATTATGAATAAATTTTCATTTCTTAAAATTTGAACATAAAGAATAGGCAGCATACCCGATTCTAATATTGAAATTTTGGCTGCTTATGTGTCTTGTTAATCTACGAGGTTGAAAGTCAAGATGCGATTTTAGATCGTATGGCCTAAAATTGGCCACAAAGTTGATTATCTGTGACTTCAGTCTTGCCGAGTAGCCTTCTGTACAAAATAGAGAAGCCTGGTAAAACATACCTGACAATAAGCATTCGATAATTATCACGGAAGCTTGGGTCATTCTAAGGGATAGCTAGGTAAAGTCAACGGATGATGCAGAGAATAAGCTGAACACCGGGTTAATGTTTTCAGACAAACCCCAAGATTTTTTAGTCTTTCACCGAACTGTTACCAGCGTCGAAAAGCGGATCTACCTTTATACTCTAAACAGATGAAACCAATAATTAAGTAGAGTTTAAACTAAAAAAAAACTAAAAAACTTCCTGATTCCTGAAGGTTGAACCGTCAATGCCGAACTTTATTGTCAATTATTTCCATACTCTAGTATGTTCAGTCGCAGACAAACGTTCCCCAGGTGGATAACATCAGACCATATACGACCCAAAAACTTGGCAAAAATGGAGGAATTTGATAAAATCGAATTATTATCCCTCCTCATAAAGTTACGATTTGGCACCATCGAATTACTATTTGGTCACTTCCTTGCTAGACCCCACTTTTCCAAAATCTAGAAAATGGAGAAAGGATGCCACCGTACGACCCAGTAGCATATATTTTGTTTTTAATTTTGTTTTTCCTTGGAAATATATATTTCGAAGAATAATAATTTTTATATTTTTTCCTTATCAGACGTTTTCAATTTATTTTTATAATAAAGGCCTTCAGTTGGTGTTTGAGTTTTTCCTTAAGACATCGTCTCCTACACTTTTCTATCTCCCTTTTCTCAATATTGTCTAACCATTTACGTACATTATGGGAACTGTATATTCTTTTTGGTTGTCATTTTATCACTTGGCTCGTCCATTTTATGGTATCCTTGTCTCACCACATGTTTTACATATCCGCATTTATACTACTTGTGTTTGTTATTAATTTAAATTAACTTTCTTATACTGGACAAGTCTCAATTTGATAATAATATTTTATTGAATTACAGTTTCCATACTAAATTGCACCATATGATAACCTTTTACCATATGAAAATTGAATGAAACTGTACCAATTCGTAAATCGTTAATTTGCATAGTTATAATTTAACCTATTTTTTGTTATGGTTTATCCTACTAACTATCATTGATGTCCTTAATTATTGGGTCTACTTCTAATTTGATCAAGTTACATAATTGACCTTTAACTTTTACATTTTTCACGTGTTGTAGCCTATGTTTTTGTGGTTCTTGTTTGTCATAAATTAAGAGTATATCGCGGCGCTAGGCTTCATTCGCCTGGCATACCACGCGAAGGCTCGTTGGCGGCGTCCTTAATCTAAATGGCAGAAACCAATTATTCCAAACGGCTCATTGTTCAGCGCGATATTTCGATAGCACTCTTATCGCTTCCGCACGATTTTAATCGCCATTGCGCCGTTGCCGCAGAAGAATACGAGGCGCGAGCGCCGCGACATGAGTAAACAAGTGCCGTATTCCTTCTGGGAAGGCGTATCACCTTTCTAAATGGCGCTTAACTCATGTTAATGGTGTACAAACCGTTGTAATGTATCTGTAACTGCCCATTGTGCTTACAAGGCGCGAACTGCCCCACTGCTGCTTTGCATTTTTACCGCGCCGCGGCCGCGGCATTGCGATTTTGCATCTGCCACGAACTGGGAGCACACTCTAGATCCAGCCATAAGTGGGGAACAGACAGAGGAGTAGAATTTTATATTCATATGGTTTAGTTTCTCAGTGATCATTTCTGCTGTAATATGATATGTAAAGATTAAGGGCGTTTAATATATAAAGGGTAGTCGAATTTTGTTCTTGAAGGCGTACGTCTTAGATTCCAGGTAACCTCACAGAAAGAAGTCGAACGGTGTTAAATCACAAGCCATTGCTGGCCAGTTGGTGTCGGCATTTCGTGAAATTTGAAACCAGAAAATATTGGTGTAGCAAATCGAATGTTGCTCGAACCGCAAGGCAGGTGACGCCGTCTTGCTAGAACCATGTTGTCCAAATGGTGCCACAAAACTGGATTATTATGTAACAGTAATGACTACCAAGATTTTCAACATAATTTTCGAAGAAGTATGAACCTATCACGTTACTGCTTAAAATCCACACCAAACAGTAACTCGATTTTCCAAACTCCAAATGTCCGTTTTGTTCGTTTACGTATCCATCGAGTTGAACATGTGCTTTAACGGAGAACCAACTCAATGGTGCTCTAAAAACCAATTGACGAATTTTTGATGGTGAAAGTGGTCAATAAACTTGCGTCAGTTGAATTTTGTATACATGAGAGTGTGAGTTTTTAGTGGGTATTCATTGAAAGGAGTTTCTCAATTGTTGTGCATGATATTGAGTCGATCTTTTTAAATTTGCACACTTTAACTGACTATAGTAGTATTATTAATGGACCTTACGTCGTACTAATACTCACAAGATCTTGAATCTATTACCAATCCAATTTGTCAGACAAGAACATTAGCTATTGTTCATTCTTCACACTGCAGTTTAAAGACGATATTCAACAACCTGTTTCTATTTGCTTCTAAAGTTTTCCACATCCGAATCCTCATAGGCAGTGAAGTACAAACCTTGTATAGAAGTGCGTCTATCTAGATGTCTGCCCTCACATATTTGTTCAAGTGCTCATGGTCGCTTATTGTATGTACTCTTTGACAGTTTTGCAAAATTTTTGACAATATTGCTTTTGGAAATGTTTAATATATTTTTGCACTGATTGTTAAGTTTTGCTTTTTGATTTTACTGTCTTCATAAATTATTAAAAAGTCGGAGGTAAAAAATTGGAGAAAACTGTAGGGTGAACTTTTTTATTTTAGAAGTAAATTATTTGAAAATTCATGATGTGGAAGCTCCTCATGCTCGACATTATCTCAAAGGTTTAGTTGCTTTATCCTGATTACTGGTATTTTATAAATTCAATTTTAATCTCACACCATTCTATAAGCCACGTTTTTAAATTTTTATTTATTTATCCGCTACCTTCTGCTTTTACTTTTTGTCTCCATTAATTTGTCTATAGTATTGTTTTTAAATGTTCTTTTGCTTTGCTATTAGGGCATTAATGATTTTAATATCATTTATTGTCTTATCTTGTATATTACTCTTTTGCAAACCAAAATCTTGGAAGAGTTATAATGTTTAACAAACAATGCACTCATTTAGCCGAACCTTCCATTGTTGTAATGATTTAAGTGTGGTTTTTGTAAAATTATTACTATTTCTTTAAATTTGGGAGCTGCATATGAAGTATTTATGCTATTTTACTGTTTTATATTATTTTCGCTTGTTTTCGGCTTCTGGTTCACTTCTAACTTTCATAGTATTAGTAGTATTTAAAAATATTTACCTCATTCGAAAAAATAAGCCTTTATTTGACAAGTAACATGGAAAAACACATTAATCACAGTATTGGTTGTTGTTAGATATCAATTTTTCCATCTTTCTGGCAATTTACAAATTCCTCTATGAAAAAAGGGCTCGTCTTTTGAAGGGATCAATTGAGAGACCCAATTTTGGGCTGCTCTGCAAGCATAAATGATATCGATATAAAGAGGTAATTGGAAGCAGCAATATCTGGTGAATATAGCGGATGATGGAAGATTATTTGAAAGATCGGTCTATACTGTTATTGGTGAAGATCGCTAGTCATCGTTTGACTCGATTTTAATATTTCAAAGTACAGCACGCCTTGTTAGTCCCTTCCAATACAGAACATTACATTTTATTCAGGAATATCCGTTTTGATATTGATGTTGATGGTTGGCTTGGGTTCCAAATTATATCTACTTCTCATCCCTGGTAACAATATCAAACAGGATTTCGCACAAATTTTTTGCTTTTGATGTTTCTTTCCTTCAATTCATTTCCTTTCTTGTAAAAAAATAAAACTGAATAACATTTAATACATCTGCAAATCCAGCAATTTCTGCAATTCTCCGTTTTAGAATTTTTTGGGCGTCCTGAACGTCCCTTCTTTTCACAGTCGAAACGTTAAAACCACTTTTGCATGTTGCGTTGCAACTATGGACTTCTACAAGGATACGATGATATTTGACAGTTTTTTTAAACATAGAAGTGGCAAAGCAATCTTCTTGCAAATTGCGCTTCTTTGGGTGGAATTCTGACATTTTTTATCGTTACAAAAACCAAATATTGGTAATAGATGTCAAAACCCACCCACCCGCTATAATTTACGTCTGTTTGTAGAGGGGCGGAAGCTTTCGAAACACTAGACTGTTATTTCATATTCTTATTAAACACTCAAACTAATTTAACTGGCTTTTCTTCTGCTGTTGGCCAAATCAATAAAACAATGAACTCATTTCCGATTTTATTAATTCTTATTCTCTCCATATTTATTAGCTAAGGACGATATAGAACAAACACAGAAGATAATACTTATATTTTAATCTTCTAAAGTGGATAGAGTATATGGTACTAAGGGTATTAAGGGTCTTTTGTGATGGTTCTGTCTCTTCTTCTGTGGCATAACAGTGAGGAAAAACAAGATCTAGAAGTACATAAATGTATATTAGGGTCTTATATTTGTTTAAAAAAGAAGTCTATACCCTGTATACCCCCATACGATGTGGATGGCAAAAATTGATTATGATTTCAGTTTTATTATAGATTATGCAATCTAATAATTATTTGTGAAAATAAAAGAACGAAAATACTAAATTTATGTACGTTTCTTATGATAAAATTCTTCTTCCTTTAATTTGTCCTACAGTTTTGAAAGTACTTGAATGTTTTATTAAATCTTGAAGTCATATGATTAGATAGATGCTGAGTTTTAGCAATGCAAGTACTTCTTTGGGTTTCATTTATTGTATTTCTTATGGTATTTGTTAGAAATTCTAAAAGATTTTTGAACTACTCTAGAACAATAGATCTGCTGCTTGAAAAACACTTAAGGTTATAATGCTGAACATTAAGTTTAGCGTAATATTTGATATTTTAGATTAAATAATTTTATCAGTATCTTAAAGCTGCTCTATTTGTAACTCTAGCTGATGTGAAACGTATTTACTATAAACAAGATATCCTATAAGTGTAGGTGAAGTAGATAGTCTAAATTTGTGTGTATTATTATTGTCTAATTATTTGCAATAGTGAAAGATATTTAAGTGATAGCACTTAAAGGCTATCCCTACGCTCTTACTTATGTTCTTCCATCTTCTTAAAAGAAGATTACTCTGCCTACTAAAATAATTATTTTTTTAGAGACGCTATGGAAAAATGGTTCCCATTTTGAAAGTTTGTAGTAGTGGGAAACAGTTGTATTACTTTTATTTTAATCTTGTTGCAAAAAGCACGACTGCTCCTAAAAAAGTAGGATTAAAAAGCTTATGGATGTACAAAATCTGTAATTTACCGTCTACTTCTGTTATTTTTGTGAGCTTAGTGCTATAAAATTTCTAGTAAAATTCGTACCTAATATAACAGCCAGTCTGTGCTAATTATAATAGAGACAAATTTAAATGTATATAATGCGCTCTTAAGTGTGCGGTAAAATGGACGGAGACGTAGTGATAAAAGTGGTTATCAATCCAAAGTAGCTCTTAGGAGGAGCGGTTCATCAATTCTAAACCTGGAAAGCTGGATCTATCAGCAAAGATAACTCTTACCGCTATCGTAATTGGCGCAGATAGTGGAGGTGATAAGTAGAGCAAACAATGGAGGCTAGAGTAGTACATGCAGCAAGATTTAAGACAAAATGGCGACGATGGCATAAAATGTGCTCGATGGAAGCAAAGAACCCAAAGCGAAAACCAAATTACACAAATACAGCGTTTTCAACTTATTTGTAGACTGTAAATCTTAATGAGTGCAATAGGCGACTAAAAAACTCAAAGTAAATGAATGCTCTGCCCAATTGAAACTAGAAAGTATTTTTCCAGAAATTATAACTTTCAACAATGATAAGCACCTACCTGAACGTGCCCGCCGTCTAGGCGTAATAATTCTGGCTGCAATGGCAAAATAGATGCAGTGAATCACAGCGTCATACAGTGTCAATAATTATCATTTTAGCACTCTTAAATTGCGATTTCCTCACTGTGCGTCAATTGATTTAGCAATTTCCAACTAACTTAAAAATGACTAAAATTTTAGCAACCTTACCTTCAGAACTTACAAAATTGTAACCCACTAACACCTAATCAATGATGAGGGGTTTCAATACATAGTTAGTCAGATTTAGAACACACGATGGTGAATTAAATATAAATCATGGAAACTATAAACATACAAAATTATTTTTCTATATAATCTTTTGACTTAGAAACACCTTTTTCTTAATGGATAGATAATTTTTTGATTTCACTATTTAAAATGAAAGCTTTTGTCTTCCAATGTTCTTTTTAGTGGGCCAAAAATTTTTGCCTTAGGACGATAAGTCCGAACTCTAGAATGATGTTTCTAGAACAGCTAAGAACAATTCGTCGATTTTTATCAAGTTTAGGTAGCTTTCACGGGCTGGTCGTCGTGATGAAGTAGGAGATCCTCAAGAAGATCGCGAACATTGAAAATATTCTCCTCAGTAATGTTCGTCGTAGAGCAACATCGGTGACCTTTATTTTCGTCCATCCAAAATTGTTTTGCCACGTGCGAGCGGTAGTGCTAGGTACCCTATCTGGTACAATGCTCAGTAGCTGCGCCCCTCCATTTATTTTAATATTGGTTTAAGTACTACACTCTTTATCATAATTTTTTATTGTCTATTTTTAAACCCAGAAATAGCGTTGCGTTATTTACTTTTTTACTACAGAAAGGCGCCCGGGATATTAAGAAGAACGTAAGGCTTGACATTGTTTAAAATAACAAAATCATCTTGTTTATTACTTTAAGAACCAAGCGTTAAACTATTAATGGATAGTTTGTATTATCGAAGTCTTGAGACAGACATCTAATATAAAGGGAGATCCAAGCAACTTTTATACAAGGCGTTTTCCTCTTGGTTTCATCATTTTTTGTTGGAACATCAGTTGGAACGAAAGTTTTCCATAAGAACATTTATCAGCAAGATGAGACGCTTCAATTGGTGTACTTTTACATTTAGATTGAGTTTTGAGTCTTTTTCCCATAGTCTCAACTTGGAATAATTATGCAAAATTGGCCAATATCACGCGTATCTCATATTTGAAAGTCGCTTAAATCTGAAAAAATTTTTGTTTATTTTTAAAGGATTAGCTACTGCACATGTGACAGACTATAATTGAACCATATAAATAAATATTAAGAAAGCACCAGTGCAACCAATTGGTTGAGGCGCTTGGTTGCGTTGCGGACGAACCCAGGTTCGAAAAAAAGATAATAGTGCGATCATCTAAATCTCGCGACGGGCAAATAGTGCTAGTGACGATTGAGAACATTAACCTTTCAGTACGCAGACCAATTCCCTAGACGGTGCGTTAAAGAATCTTATTATTTTACTTGGATCGGAATCTCTTCCTTCACGTCTGTTGCCAGTAGGTCTGTGTAATAAGCTGCATTGACTGTTCGGGTATCCGTCAGAAGGTCTACATGGATAACTTTCGGCCAGTCTCAGAAAAACGTTGTCATCACTTTTCTTACCGAACGGTTCCTCTGCGTTCTTTTTGGTTTTGGAGAGCTGGTATGCCGCCACTCGCGTGATGACTGCTAGGACTCGGGAATGAACTAGTGCCCTCACCCACATTTCATCGGTAGTCACTATAGACTTCTCAAAACTACTATGGGAGACGACTGGCAGCTTGCATGCGTACCATTTTGTTTACGTCTGTTCTCTCATCACTCTAGCAACTCCAAAACAGGATTGAACAGGTTCTAACCCGAGTAGGAGGGAGGGTGGAGGTTGGGCTTCATTTTGTCAAGGGCACACATCTACTGCGCAGTGTGGCTTGTTTACACACAAATCAGTTCCGGTCATATTTGAAACACCTTATATATTTCGGAGTTTATAGTCAGAAAAGTTATCTGTGGTGAATTCAATATTTGCAAAGGATAGTTAAACGATGAGCAACAGGAAAATACCTAAAAATACTGTGAACAAAAATTGCTATATAAGGGCACCGGCATTGCCGTCTATAACCAAGACTCGATATTAGTATTACTATAAGAACTGGAGCTTAACATAAAAAGAGGAAAGTTGCAGTTCCCGTACCAGCTCGCCCGCTGGAAAGCGGCAGTCCAGCCGGCGCGTTTGCAAGCCCATCCGCAGCAGGTGACTGTCCAAAAGGAAGACCAAAACCGCACTTTCTACCGAAAAAGGGCAACGCGACAGAACCTGCCGGGTTCGCCTCGCGCCGCCCGAAATGCCGCGCTGACCCGCTTTTAAGGAGCAAGTGCGCCTTAAACGAAAGCATTAAGGCGACTTGGCGCGCGTAAGTTATGGCCGGCATAAAGATCGGAATTAAATGAGTTGTCAGGAATTCCCTCCGTCCGGCCGCGCACTGAAAAAGCCGGCCGCTACCACGGCGAGCCTTCAGCAATGCTCGCGAGTACATCTGAACAAATTCCTGCGGCTGCTACCTGTGCCTCGGGAATACTTAGCAGCAGCGCCGGCTTTCGATTGAGGGCACGTAGCCTCGAAATTTCCTGGAGGCGCCCTGGAAACCGATGGGAGACAGAGACGGAGCTGCCCGCGCGGGAAAATCGAGCGCTCCTCCGGAGGAAGTGGCCGCTGCAGGAAAGTCTGCAGCGCTACTTTGTTATGTTCGGAGCAGAATGTGGTTGCGACGCTGGTAAACTCGTCAGGCCGTCTGTCAGCGTGTACGACAACTGAATGACAATCGAACGCACTGGTCGCTTTGTTGCTTCGACAGGGCCGAATTGGTTGAATCAGAAGATGGCGAAGCTTACTCGCATTTGGTTTTATTTTCTCGTTTTTTTTTAGGCATTTGGTTGTGAATGATCTTGGTCATCCATTCTATCATATAACAGTTTATGTATCTTTCTTTTAACATCAAAGTTCAAATAGTAAAGTGTAGAAGCCAAACGATCTACATGTCAATTTCAAAAGCCGTAAGGTACCATCGCCGACCATCAAACGCCATCTGCGGTACATTTATCTGTAATTGTCTTTCTCATTTTTTTTAAGTTTGTTACTTCAAAAAGCTCCAAAGGCATTTCAAATAAAACCTGGAAAATCTATTCCACGCATTTAATTATTTTTTTCTTAAACTTTAAATGGTCGGTATAATACCATTTCAAAACATGTTTTGTTGCTTCTCTTAATTTAGCTTTTTGTTCTGATTTGGTTTTTACCCAAAATGGTTTTCCGTTTTTTGTTTTCTTGTATGTTTGCCCTTTTACTCAACTTCCTGCAACTCTCTTTTCTACAAAGACATTTTTATATATGTTTCTCAAGAAAGAGTCGGTTTCTCCGTTTGTCTCTTCCACCTTAGAGACTGTTGCACCTTTTTTTGTTATCTATCATCCGACATTTCTCTTACATGCTCATACCATTGAACGACTATTTTCTAACGTGTTTATGGTTGAGCAGGTGATATTCCTCGGCTCTGAGTCTGCTTGGTGTTGTAACTTGTAGGCACCTTTCTCTAAAATTTAGTTCTACTGTACTAATTTTATTTATGTTTTTTATAAGTGACCACATGTCTCCCCCATACAACACTGTATATATTTTTCACCACACTTAGAATATTCTCTTTTTGGTGTCTCGACTGTTATTCTTAGTCTATAGCACTGCGTGTAATGCTTTTGTCGCTTTATTTTTCATAATAATTTTTTTGCTGATGTCTCCTTTGGATATACCTGGTAAATTTATAAGTAAGCTCAAATATTTGAATGGTGTACAAGCTTCGATCTCTTTATCTTCTATTCTGATATCCTCTACCTAGACAAATACGTTGTGCTTTTTGATAATTAAGTCTCAAACCGTACTTCTTAAATTTGTTATTACATTATTATTTCATATCTTCTTCATTTTGCACAAACACAATCTAATTATTTGTGAATAGTAGAGAGTATAAGATTAAGTCATCTATGTTAACTTGTAATAAATCTTTTGAACTATTTATATACACGTTTTGCTTATATTAATTCACCTCATAGCTTTCCATAATTTACATTTGGGTACGCTGTCATATTTATTTTTTCTATTATTTTTTATTAGCTCTTTAACACAATATATGTTGTCTAAACAAGATTTTTCCCTTCTTCACCTAGATTTGTGTGTTCTTTTTATATTTTACTGGAAGTTAGCCTCGCCATAGATGAGATAATGCTTATTCTACTATTGTTAGCTGGAACAGAATGTCTTATTCCCTTTTTTATAGAAGAGCTTATATAGGCTTTAATTAATTCCCGCGGGATATTTTCGCTTTCCTTTATTTTATTAAATATCTTCTGTATCCACCGTATTTAAATAGCGCCATCCTTAAGCTGTCTGGTCCTAGTTTTCTGTTGTTTTTGGACTTTTGAGCTGCTTTTCGAATATCTTCTTCTGTTATTGTACAATTGGTGTAACAATTACTTTTCCTCTTTTATGTATAAATTTCAATGCTCATGCAAGAGATTAGCATAGTGAGCCATCCATCATTTTTTCGGTATTGGTTGTGCAATTTCTCGACTATTTGCATTGGGTTTGTTGTTCTCCAGACTCCTGTTGACCTATTGTATCAAATAATGTCATCAATATTTACGAACACTTTTATTGTTTTTTCTTATTTTACTTTCACTTTTACTACATTTTCTTTTTGAACGTAATTTCTCATCCGACGCTCGAAAGGGCAAGAAGGATTAGAGAAGAAGAAGAAGAAGTGGAAGAACGTAAGTTCTGGTGTGCCTCCTGATGTTTATTTATGTTTTTCCCTTCAATTATGATCTCTGTATCTTTCGATAACTTCTTTATATATTTATCTTTTTTAATTTCGAATTAGTATTTTTCAGCTTCAGATTTTATGTAATACGATAGTTTAATTTGACAATTTAGATGTATTTGCTGAAAGAATTGCAAGTAGTACATTACCTATATTGGTTTACCGCAATCTTGTTTCGGATATCTCTTCGTGCTCTGTTCCATTGTAGTTTGTAGTACATTAAAATGTATATATAACACCATATGTTTGTTAATCAAATAAAATCAACGATGTTGTTGATTTTTGCCCATATATACGTCGTCTGTCCGGAAACAAAAAGTATTTATATATTTTCCTGGTAAGTCCATTGGACTCTACATGTTCCAAATCTCATTAAGAGGGAGCCAGATCTGTCGGGCCAAATAGACTAGTGCTAATTTATTTTTGAGGTTTAATAGAGAGGAGTTTATTGTATCAGAAATACATGCAACTTTTTGTCGATTGTTGAAAATGTTAATGTGGGTTCCGATAATGGCTTAGATTCTGAAGAAGAAGGTCATTTAGGATCTGAGATTGAAGCTGGGAATGTGAAAGAAGGATGCGTCGGCGATGAAAAAGAGGAGCTTTTCGTAACCGGTGTTAAAAATATTTATAAAACGATGGACCGGAGTTTCAAAATTAACCTTATATAACAGGGCGAGTTCAGACGCATAATATCAAGTCAAAGTAATGTAAAGCTGTTTTGCCAACGGGTGTCTAAAGAATTTGGTAGATTACCTTTATTTTTTTATTTTTATTCGAATATACTGCTTTAAAAAAAGGAAGCTAAGCAATTTAAGTGCGGATGTTTGCAATTGTGATGTCCTTTAGGATTTATTGTGTGGACCACCTGTATTTAAATTAACAACAAGACTGAAATGGTTTAAGCAAGTATTATGCAGGTCAAAATGCAAAAAAATAATAAATCGGCACCTATTAGGCTTATTCAGCTGAACATTTTGGTTATTTAATTTTGACAAATTGGCACAACTGCTCTTTAACTATAAACCTACGTATTACAAACAAACAGAATGTTTTTTTTTGACAATTATTTTACAAATTTGTAACTAGCGCTACTGAAAAATAGATTAACACGTTTGGGGACTTGAAAAACAGAAACCGTGATTTGGATGTTACCCGACAAACATCGTTGTCATGTGTACCAGAACGTCACAAACGTGTGATAGTGCTCTGGAGAATGCACAAAACTTCTAGTAGTAGTGACGATAAGAAACCAAAAGTACGTATGTGTTATAGTGGAGGAAAATATGGCGTCGATAATTTGGATTAGGTAGAGCACAAATATAGATGAAGAGGTGAACAAGTTAACTAGTCATTCGCTTTTTTAGGGAGAAATCTACCGTTACCATATTTATTTCAAAATTAAAAGACCTTTAAAGGTTGTGTATCACTTAAAGAAGAAATTCGAAGTAGACAATCATCCACCAAAAAACAAAAATTGGAAAGTGCGACAAAAAAATAAAGGTGCTCTATCCATCCTGAAAAAGTCCAGAGTTCTCTAGTAGATATCCTAATGACACTTCTGAATGTTAGCCAACAAAAATTTATACTGTAGGGGCTGAGAAAAACCCGTTTAGGAAGTGTCAAACTAAACTGAAGAGTTGTTTAGATTGTTATGTTCTTTCGAAGAGAATAAAGTGTAAGTGGTGTTCTAAAAAAGATCTCTATTCAACATCCTTTCTGAACTGGATTTATGGTTTATCTGGAATGTAGTTTATCTAACACTGTGTAGTAGCGTAATTAGTGCTATCATGCTATCGGCAGTACACGGTTATAAAGAATTTCTTGTAACTTGAAAATTTTTTTGCTGGAACTAAAAAAGTTTGTACATTATTATTAAATAGAAAAATACAAGAGGATTAAACAAACTTAATTAATATTAAAATAAGAAGTTAAAGGAAATCTTTACTGTTGACGTGTTTTGTTAATGAAAACGATATCAAACTGAGCGAAATTTACCATAATTACCAGGTTTAATGAGATGGAGAATTTTTTTGATCTTGAAGAAATACGAGTTTGATTTTTTTCGAAAATCTCTGCTTTCTGTTTCATCTTGTATTTTTATAATTTTTGACAATGAGTACTGTTCTAGAGATATATTTTTAATTTATTTAAGTATTAGGCGAAGAAGTACATAAATATTTGTTGTTCGGTCTAAGGTTTTGCCATAAATTTTCTTTTGACTACCATAAAGTGCCAGTTACGTTAAATATACTATATAATTTTTGCTAAATGTGACAACACGTCAAAAATTTCAGCTCAAATTTGTCGTGTCATACTAGATGTCGATTGCAGCACTCCAACTAATAGCACTGTAATATTTTAATACTTTAATACTTACGAATTGTAGTGTGCCGACTAACCTTGTTGTTTGACGAATATGATGATGTAGCTTTAAGTGTGCGAGGTTTGCCCCGAAAATATTAAGCCGATGAGAGTGGACTTTGCTGGTCAGGTCAGCCGGTGAGTAAACACATATAGTGTGTGATCGTCACATTGCAATGAGTGAGCGAAGTTGGAACATTTGTCCTCAGAGACTACTCGGATGATTCAGAGGGCTTTTGGTTGAAAGAATGCAGCACGAATACAGGCATGGTACAAACGATTTAGCGATGGCTAAAAACATCATTAGAGAGAGTAACTAAAATATAGATGAAAAGTATAAGGTTTGCCCGGGAAATATCATACCAACGTTAATATAATAAAAACAGTTTATGTAGCTGCGATGTAACCTGGCAGCTGATGAACGTGCTACTATAATGCGCATGTGTGGATGGGAAAGACTTCACTAGCGGGGTCAATTGAGGACTAGACAGCGATAAGTGAACACATTTTGTGCCAAGCTAGAATATTCATCCATAGAAACTATTTGGATAGTTCAGAGGGCTTTTAGAAACGATGCAATGAGTGAAACACTAATAAATTTATGATATAAACGATTCAAAGTTGCCCGGAAATCTGTTAAAAGAGATACACGTTCTGGAATACCAACAACGAGTAGAACACCGAAAATTGTCGAACGTGTACGGGCTAAAATTAACAAGAGTTGATCATTGACAGTCCGAGGACTAGAAGGCGAGCTAGGGAATTTTGGTATGAAGCGTGTAAGGTGCCAGGGTGCTTACTTTTTAAGTTAAATGGTCGGTGTGGCACTGTGTATTGAACAAAAGGCACCCTCAGTATCAACATCTATACTTTTTTATATCAAATTCATCCACGGGTCCATTTCACAGCTGATAAGTTAAAAGTTAGATCCAATTTCTGGTAGTAAAGTCGCCGACGCGTGGGAAATCTAAACAGGCACAAATTCGAAAAGGAAAGCGACATGCTATCTAAGTATATCGTCCTTTGTTTTAACTATAATACTGATAGTCACTGTAGTGTCATCTGCAAAGACTTCGTATTACTGCTAGGAGACATATTAACCATAGCCCTAAACCAACCACATTTTTCTACAAAATTTTTTAGTTTTTATGGTTGTCAGCATTAATATTTTATGAAAACAGTTTGACTTGCATAAATCATCGCTGTACTATAGTTCTTCAAACTACCTAGTCCCGTATTAGCGTAAAAAGCTCGTTCAAAGATAAAATATTGGAAACGTTTTAATAAGTTGTGGTATTTCCGATTTTCGATTACGTTGCCGTGAATTTTTGCTTAAGAAAAAAAATTTAGAGCTATGGTATAGAGTTTGATTAAATTAGCATGTAGTATCACCTGGTTTAAGAAGGTAATGATGACACGGGTAGTTTTAAATTAAAGCAAATCTCCTAGAGATATACGTTAGAGAGCTTTTTAAAAATTTGAAAACGAAATTGAAGGTAAACACGGAGCTTCAAAAGAAGAACTGAAAATAGGCCCGGAAGAACATTCTAAAAGGATAGTGAAAATTAAGGAAAAGAGAACGGAAGATTAGTGAAGTTCGGAGGAAGAATTAAAGATAAACGTAAAAGAGCACTTTAGTAATTTAATAGAAGAATCACAGGAAGTAAAGATAAACGCAGACTTCTTGTTTGGGGCTCGTGCCGAAAAACCTACAGCAATCACTTGTAAAAACTATAGTAAATTACGATTAGTGGCTAGAAATTGCGACAAAAGTAGGAAATTGACTCTAAGTATAGTGCTGGACTAGAACCGCCAAGAAGAGACTATCACAGGAAGAAATTGACGCTATAAACCCAGTGATAAGAGCTTGTTGCATACATTAGTATTTAAAAAATTGGAACGTAGTCTTCTAAGAAAGCCTTAAAAGCGTCGATGGTATTGAAGTAAAGTGTTCAATGTTTTCTTCTTTGTTTTCAAGGTCATTCCATTAACAATTTTTGATTATCTGACTGCGACTTGCCTTATTAGTTTAGAGAAAGATAACTATAGTGTACATCTTCGTCTGTCTTTTTCATTATTCTAGGCCAGTAGTTTCAGTTTTCTGGAGATCGTCTTCTCTCTTTCTTTAGAGGTGTTTACCATTTTAATATCGTCTGGGTCATGAGTGGTCTCCTTCTTTAACATTTCAATTCGCTTGTTTGGATTTATTCTATTTCTGTTTTTCTTTTTGCATTATCCTCATATTTTCGTTGTAATGTTGAGATTTTACAGCTCCTTTTAAAACCTATAAATTACATTTAAAGATTTTACTTTTCAAAAAATATATTATATATTAATGATCAGTAAATAAAACTGTAATGATGATACCTAGTGGTATTATATAAAGTTGGTCAAAAAGTTCGTGCTCATTGTTAATAGCGTTGTCCTGCTGAACCATAGTGCACTTGGACCAAAGTCGGGTACTTCTCCTCCAGCTTTGTCGTAGAAACGGTCCAACTGATGGAAATAGAGTCCGGCATTGATGGTGGCATAAGTTCAAAATGCAAGACTTCTTCAAAATTATAATCTTACCGAAACGGTTTAATGCGGAACTACAATGGCATATTTTGACCTCACGAAACCCACTTCTTTTGATTATCGAGATTGGGGGAGAAAGGATCGTTTAGCGGGTTGTTGAGCTATCGATGGAAGATGGTTGGCCTATACTTTTTGAGGGTAAAGTTAAGTTCCAAGAACCCATACCAGATGAAGGGACATCTTCTAACATGGATTTTTCGCAAATAATAGAAATTGTAAGGTTTAGTTATCTATTTTAATTCCTATTCCTGAAAATATGCTGTATCATAGTGGTTGTTCAACAGTAATAAGGACAGACCACACCCCTGTTTCACACCTTTTGTTATTTTTACAGTCGGATTTGTTTGATTTGCTTATTTTTATATATGCTTCCGTCTTGTAATACACGTTTTTAATTGTTTTTATCTATTTTTTGTATACTCGCTCCTGTATCTTTCTATAATTTACATTATGTGCTCCTTTAAGATCTATAAACGTCAAATGTGTGGTTATTTGTTCGTCCTTATGTTTTCCTATTAGCCTAATAAATGAATGTTGTCTAAATATGATCTTTCTTTTTTGATGCCACTTTATTCTATATTTAGATTTATTTTTTTTGTCTAATATTACCTCCTTCTTTGGGTGTTTTTTTCTTTATGCAATATTCATTCAAAATTCCACCATAATCGGTTTTGACACGAAAAAGATTGTTCAGCAAGCTGTTGAGCAATTGTTGGCAGATCTCGGGTCGTTTGTAGCCTATGCTTCTCCTGAGTAAAGTCAGATTGACGCAAATGGTTGAGCACAGTTTGATGGGACGAAAACGATGCCAGGTGAAGGCATCGTTGTCTACCTTTTAAGGCCGACCAGAACGAGGCTTGTCTTTAAGATTAAAATTTCCTTCGTTGAAGCGCTTGAACCATTTGGCCACTATTCGTTGAGCAACTGTTCCCACGCCTTTAACTTCGCAAATTGCCTCGGCGCAATTACTTCCAATAATGTCATAACAGAACTCGAAGCTTACTGTTTGTAATCTCGTAATTAGTATTGGCCATCCTGAAAAGTAACTGAAATATGTTGATTATCATAGCCAACGCGAAATAACATAAAAAACAAAGATATCACTTTTGATCTTGAGCACAATTTTTTTGGCCAACTTTTTACTACCTATTTGTAGAAGGGTTTCGTTATCCTCGTAATACTCATAATTGTTGACAGCACATGCAACCTTGTTGCAAACCTTGTCAACTACCTGTTACTTATGATTCCTTGAAGTCAAATTTTATCAGAAACTTCCACCAACAAAGCAATTTCGTGGATTGATTATGGTTTCCAAATTCCAGTCCCCCTAAATTCGATTGCATTTTAAACCACAAGGTGCTTCAAGTTTGGTGAAATTTTAGCCGCGGCGGTCAGGTTGGCCGCCGATAGCCGGCCATTTCCGCAGTCCCCTGCTAATAGGCGCTCAATAGCTCGGCCGTGCCGTGGCAAAATAGCAAGCCGGTGAGTAAACAGAGCTAATCCAAGGTCGAGTCAGGTGGGTCCGACCTGCGATCGGCGATAATTGTCCGTTTCCTAGAACGACGACAACAATGCAAAGGCTGTCTGCGAGCGACAGAAATCGACAGCGCGACGTCGCCAGAGCCGGACTCTCGACTCTTTCGACATCGGCCTCGCCGGCACTTCGAAAACGCTTTTCGAGGGCCGGAGTTCGAGGCCTGTTTGCGCGGCATTAGTGTCGATCGCTAGAGGCCGCGCAGCGATTGCGAAACTGCTTCATTAGAGGCTGGCTGCCGTTTCCTCCGGAGGATTCCGGGCCTAACAAAAATTCTGTCGGTGTCCGCTTTCCGCGTTAGCCCACGAAAGCTCCGCCGAATTTATGGCCGCGCCGGGGTCGGCGATATCAGATTGAAGTTGACTTATGCTAGCCTGAACCGAATTCCCCAGTTTTCTTTGAAAAACTTATTTATTGATTTTCAATCAACTTGTGACCATCTAGATTCCATTTAATAAAACAATCACAGGCTTCAGATACTGCTGAATTTTATACTCCGTCATTCTTGTACTTCGTATAATATTTTTTTAATCTGTATTTCTCAATGTCGCGACACGTACGTGTCGTTATTGCTATTAATTTCTCCTTAAAGGTCATGTGGCCTGTGTGGCCTTTAAGTATCATATAATATAGGCTCATGGATTTTTTTTGGTTTTGGTTTACTTTATTTTTTAGTTATATTGCAAATAAACAAATCTGTTACATACACACGGCGCACTCTTGAAGCTGCACCAAAGTTCTTACAGTTAAATAAACACCGACAATTGGCAGACGGCAGATGGACAGCGGGCAAGAGCCTTCGGCCGCCGACAGCAGTCCCTTTTCAATAAACTATGACATAATATCAATATCTCTTTCTACGGGTTAACGCTCCTTTCACGGTGTGTACGTTTATGTACCATAAACAGGTTAATGCTATATTTTACGACCGCGCGAACTGCAGTCCTGCTTGCCGGCCACGGGATGCCGCGCTCGGAGGACCCGGAGCTTTCGGCAGGACCTTGCGCCGGCCCGGCCGCCCGCCAGGCCTTGCCGCCCGCCAGGAATTCCGTGGGCCATAAACGCAACAATGAGGCATCCAAATTTCTCTCGACCGTGATGACGAAGGGCCTAATGCGGCGCAGGTAGGCGACCTTCGCCCTGGGCGAGGATTTCGCTTCCAGGACTCCGTCAAGAGACGGGCGCTTGAGAGATGCAGGAAGAAGGCTACGGCTCTTTTATAGCGCCACAGGTGAGTCATGTCTTCTTCCCACGAGCACGCGTTCGGCGTGTAGGTTCCATTTGGATGTGTAGCAGAGCTTATCTTGGCCGTGCACCAGGAAGTAATAACGGCGAGATCACATCACAGCCGAACGGAAAATAGCAAGGTATGGAGTGATAAAATTCAACGTCGCATTTCATCCACTTTATGGCAACGCCTGATAGAATTTGAATAAACAGGGACGTAACTTAGAAATGGCGCTTTAGCGTGTCACTTGCAGGAAGTGCAAAAAATCTAATTGCCATTCTCGATTACGTTAGATGGAGTTTTGTGAATTGGAATATTCTGCCACGTACAATAATATGGGGACGGCCCTGCCTTCAACACATGGAAAACCCCGGTGTTAGTAAAAGTTAAATTAAACGAGATTTAGCTATTGTTTAACTAAGTGCAAGTGTAGAAAACAAAATACAGCACAAACATTTCATTCTGCATGTAAATCAAAAACTGTAAGTAATTTTAAAATTTTGTTTTGCTGCTAGCGGCTTTCAGTGCAGGCAGGCCATATTTATGACTATAGTATTTAACAAGAAAAATAACGGTTAAGTTTCGTAGATTGGGTCTATATTATAATTCAACGTAAAGAAGCATTAAAAATTGTTCTATTAAAGCAAGAACATTATGACAACAATAGCAGCATTACACTGCCTGCCTCGATGCAACATCAGAAAGGAAGAATTAACAAAACTGATATGCGAAAAAAGATACTCTTTCCTATCAACAAGCTGTCCAACCTACTGACTAACAGATCCGTCAAAAGTGCTATTAGATTTTTATGTATCAGCGGTATTTCACTCGCCAATAATAGGAACGATCGGTGACACCATAATAAATCAACGAATATTCCTCTGGAAATTAAAAAATTAATAATAGGAACAATTTTCAACAAGTGGCAATAGTCATCATTCAACAGATAAAACAATACTCGATCAATTAACGAACAAACTTAAAACAAAACTAAAGAAAACACACAACCAGACCTTTCATGACTATGTACGTAAGCGATCCGATAATTCTATTTGGTCTAGTAAAAGCAACTTCTAAGGCATTACAGCCGAACCACCCAATTCGAAAACTCGAAACCTACACCACGACCCCGAAAGAAGTAATGAAGAAAAAGTCAACTTATTCGCTGAACACCTCCCCGAAGCTTTTACGGAATTGATCAGAATCTTAAAGACATTTAAACAATAAACCGCTTGGATTATAAAATAATTCTTAAAATGCTAAACTCCCAGACCTTCTGCACAACATAAAGGCAACAAAGTCGTGTTTCGATCTATTGTTATATCACTCTCCGGTAACTGACAAATATAGCAGTCAAACGCTGAAAACGCTACATAACCGGAACACAACCCGGTATAGCTTTCAAGAACTAATCAGTGATAAAGTTCAACCAGATCTAACGTTAAAAACCGAAAAAATATTTAAAAGTCGATGAAAGATGTAAACCAGGCTCGACAAATTGCTGTTCGCGTTGCTACCCCGAATAATGAAAAGCAAGAAAACTCAGAAGATTGTCCTTCAATTCGAAAGATACGACAAAACTTAACAAAGCCACTCACGAACTAATAAATCTTCTCCACAAAATGAAAAATCAGCCAATTTAAGAGTATTTATCGAACCTTATCATTACAGAAGACACACGGTACTCATTATACAAAGTTAAAAGAAACTGAAACGACCTCAATCAATAATTTTACCCATAAGATTACCAAATGGAAACTGGACTAAAAATCCTAAAAAGGTTCTGCTTCTGAACATGCTCTCCAGAAAGAGACAGAACAATCCTATAATTTATTCCATGGAACCCCACGCTATTAGAGATTATCAAACCTATCAAATTTGCTAAGACAACGGACTATAACAAACCTAAAATTAAATAAAGCTTTAGGACATTACCCAATAACTACCAAATCCTTTAAGAAACTTTCAGAAAGAGGTGAAAATTATTACTTACATATTTAACGCCATCTTAAAGTTGGGCTTTTTTTGCAGCAATAGAAAACTGCGCAGATTATCCTAATCCCAGAACCCGGAAAGAGCCCGGAGAAAATATCATATAGACCCATTAGTCTCATCTCAGTTATAGTTAATATTTTAGAAAAACTACTTCTATAAAGCATGAAATCAATAATCTAAGAGAAGAATCTCATACTTGATCGCCAATTTGGATTCAGGACAGGGCACTCTACCACAGAACAAGTCTTTAGGATTGTCACTACAGTTAACCGTGATTTCCAGCTAAGAAGATGCTGTTCTGCAGTCTTTTTAGATGCGTCACGAGCATTCGACAAGGGTTACCTCATACTTACTCTCCTTCATGCAATTCGGTCATTGGTTTCACAGGGTAATATATTTGGAGCAGTCCTATATCTACTATATATGGCAGAACTTTCATCAACGTTTTAGCTTTCCACAATAATTTAAACACCCTATTACAAATGCTCTACGAAATCTGATTGAAATAGAAGATCTGGCAAATACACATAAACGAAATCAAATGCGTGCATGTTACCTTCATCATGTGACAAGAAGCATGCAACCCAGTTAAAGCTAAACTGCAATATAATTCTACAACATGATAGTACCAAGTATCTTGGCATAGATTTAGACAAAGGGATTAATTGGAAGACGCCCATATGGAAAAAAGGCTGCAATTAGAACTAAAATTTTGACTGCTACTGGTTAATTGGCAAAAACGTAATTATCCATTGAAAAAAGCTTTTATTTTACAATTGCATCATAAAATCTGTATGGACTTACGGTATCCAGTTATTTGGGGTCGGCTAGTAACTCCAAGCTGCAGATTCTACAAAGTCTTTAAAGTAAATTTATAACTATTTTTAGGTTTCTATGATACGTCCCTAACTGCCTAATTCAGCAAGATATTGATATACCGCCTGTTAGAAATATTGTCCCTCAGTATTCCTCGATATAAGCCAAGTCCTTGACAAGATTTAGCATTATGGCTTCCTTTACAAAATTAAACATTCAAATCTATCAATTTAAACCTAATTAAGTCAGCGTTAAAGGCGAAACGTCAACTTTTTTTCAATCAAATCGGGAGTCCCCAAGGCCTAATACTTTATCTCCTATATTATAGGCCAAACCTACTAACAACTTCTAATTAGGTAACTGGTATTTTCGCCGACGATACGGATGTAATTGCCAATCATGAAATCCCAGATATTGCATCCAATCATCTACAGCAAGTGGAAGTTAAAAATTAATCACCCAAAGTCTACATAAATAATTTTCACTTTAAGAACGGTCGTCCTCTTCAACAATCAGGTATCTGGGACTACACTTAGATAACAAACTTAGTTGGAAAAAAGAGAAAACAAACCGGAAGAAGCGGAGTCGAACTTTGGGGGTGCGTTAGTAAATCAAGCATTGCTATCCACCGGAGGGTTCAATCAAAAATCTTAAGAGCGATTACGGTTATCATGATCTTAGCATGCTATTAATTCAAAAGTTGATAGAAAATCGAGGCGAAAAACAACACCAAAGAATACAAGGGTCAACCAGACAGTAGAAGACTAAGAAGAAAATTACCAATCGACTTTAAGTGAAGTGTCGGAGATCTCTTCAAGTCCTCATCACGTTATTTTCTGGACTAAAACACTTTTATTACTTTAATCTATTATTAGCTTACAGAATTATTTATTCTTGTTGCTGATTAAAGTGTAAATAAAAAGCCAGATATGGGACATACACGAGATGTAGTCCTGAAAGAAAAAAGCTTGCAATAGAAACTAGCTGAAGTGAAAACTGAACTTGAATTAACTTCCAATTAAATTAGTAATTAATTACAAGGTTTACTTAAAAAGATTCAGTATAAAACGCAACTTTATTATGTCTCAATTTTTTAATACCTGCTGCATTACAGCAAAACATGAAAAAATGTAATTTAACACCTAAAAAATACATCGTTTACTACTGATTTACATTTTGAGGCGCAATACCAACCTTGGTGAAGGTTGGGAGATCGACATCAAACATCGTCCCCGTCAAGCTTTGTGTTTTTTGGCAATTTTGCATCATCACAATAAGAACCTTTCTTAAGGGTATGCTACCAAAGCACCACCATCTTGTTCGGAAAACCGTCTCTGATATGCTGTTACACTAAAAATTGCGGTGTTTATTTGCAGCTGCCCCAAATTAAAAATTGCGTACCGCCGAGGTTATCACCGTCCCGCATGTGCAGTAGTACAGCAGCTGCGTTACATTTGGTGTTGCCATTACTCCAAGCATCAAATACGACCTGTTATTAGTGCTGGAGAAATGAATTGATTGATATTTCACCTTTAATTCTGGATGCGCTTACTCACAAGAGACCAAAACGCTAACCATGGCGAGAGCAATGAAGTGTGCTTGTAATAAACTGGCTCACCATGATGGGGGAGCAGATATTCCTCAAGAGTTTAGTACATCTAGCAATCAATATTTTTACAGTCTACCCTATATTTTGCTAATCCAAAACTAGCTTGCCTTAAAAGATAACCATGATACTTAATTATGTATTTGAATTTCTCAAAGATTTTCTCTTCGTACTCGAAATTGTCGTAATTCGTTAGCAGGAGGTAAATCATTTCATTTACAATCTTGTATTCGTTATAAATGCAAATCACGAATGATGCAAACAGGGTTTCAAACCCGAAAATGATGGTCGAGATGGGAACAATCGCCATTTCTCATCCAAAACTCATCCATAATGACTGCCTGAAGCGCCGCCGCTCGACGAACACCATCACCAGCTTCAACTATATTTGAAAAACGAAGTGCAGTTTCAGAACAACTCACGGGCGAAGCGTACGTGGCACATTCCGAATAAGACGTTCATCTGGGTGATCGCTGCGAAGCTCCTCCAAGGCGTTACGGCCGCTATTGAGGCTTCAACGAACATAATTGTACATATCAGCAACGCCAGCGTGTATTTTATCGACGGCCGTCCGTTTTGTGTTTGGAAACTTAATCCGAAGCAGCTTAGCAGGAATACAGATATCGGCAGTTGCGCCTTAAATGCTGTCATTATCAAGCAGCTGGTAAATACCGACTGGTAGGTACTTCCTCCAATAAAGGCGTCATTAGGGGCTTGTAATTATTCATCGCTATAGATTGATTATAAACGAGTTGCTTCTTGCTGACGCATTGAAAGCAGTTTGAAATATAAATATTTCAATAATTACCAGCATCATCATAATAAACTTGACCTCAACACATGCTCTCCAACTTCTTATTCATTAAGAAATTAACAACGGGAGTGTGATAGTGGTATTACCGTTTGCAGTTTTAGTTTTTCGAGGTCACTAGCCTCAAGTAAATTTTAAAAATTCTAATTTGTGATTGTTAGAAAATTATTCCGAGATTGTTGTTTTAGGAGCTAAAACATATGTACCACACCATTTTATAATGCCTTAAATGCAACAGTCACTTAGAAATCAGCACAATTTTGTTGTGGATATATACTGTTTGCAAGACAGTTTTTGTATTTGTCAAAATACACTTAAAGAACAACAACCAGACACAAAAGCGAAAATTAAAGTAATTTTTGAGTCTTCAACAATTGGATAATCGCACTTAAGATAATTTTAACCTTTTCTATCGATTCACTTCGTTTCACTTGTGAAATCCTCAATAATATACAGTTTATTGGAAATTGGACTGTGGGAGTTGAACTTTGAGCTACAACTCAAGAGCGGTATTAAGCCTTTCTATACCAAAGGGAACAAGTAAAATTTTTGATTCGCGATATCTTAGTTGAAATAAAATTTTGACTGTTTGATAAAAATACGAATGGGCCAGGTTAAGGCAATTTGTAATCTTTCTCTATTTTTAATCATATGGGTGACTATATAGAGTTTGCATTACAGAAGATACAATTTAAAGAAAAGAGTAGTTTTGATCCTCCATTTCTGGTGATTTTGACGCGGAAGACCTAGCACGTACAGGGCGCCCAAAAAAATTCGAAGACAAAGGTTCATGCCTGACAACTGACTGAAGCATTAAATGTTTACTTAATCTAACTTTTTCAAAAAATCTGAAAGTCCCGAGAAAGATTTCAAGGAAGGAAAATGTGTGTTATACGAATTGAGAAGCGAAAAACTATGAGCGAAATTCTGTTTAATAGGCAAAAATGAAAGTTTTTTTGAAAAGCATGTGTATTTGCGATTCAGGTCAACCACCAATAGCGACAAGAAAGAGCAATATTCGCAGAAAGACGGCAATGCCCTGTATGCGGTGTAATTTAGACTGTTAAAATTCAGGTAAATTATTACTAGTGACCTTGTTAACAAACGCCAAAAAAGCGTGACCAATGGTCATTCACAGAACAATGTTCGGTCGCATGTTCGAAAATAAGTCAAATACGTGTTTAAAAATGTTCAAAATTGTGTCTTTCAGTGGATCGTCCCAAAAGTCGAGTTGTTTTCCAGAAATTACCAAAAATATGGGAGAAAATCACGGATAATGATGACCGATTCTTTGATCGATGTACCTTTTTATTTTACTTGTCGCCTGAAGACTTACTTACGCAAAAATTCGAATATTTTCGAAATCTGGTGTTTGAATATCTGTAATATTAATATATTGGATTTAAGAAAGAAAAATTCGGTACAAAACCTAAATTGGCAGGTATCGTTCTCTTCGTTGATGAAAATACTACGAACCTCGCTTCTTATGTGCGTTTATCTTTCCGTCTAAACCTCCGTCTAGAAGTCTGGAAGTTTTGGAAGTTCATCGTTGGATATCGCATTTTCTTGGTTCTGATTTTGCAATGCGAAGTCCCGTAAGCCGTGACCAAATAAAAACTGACGCGTTTCAAGGCACTAATTATGCTAATTAGTTTAATGCCACGATCACGTTATCGCATACTTTTTATGGATTTGAATTATAATGGATTTTGTGAGAGGAAACTGCTTTTTGAGGTTTCCGGCTCGGCGAGTGGAGGCGACCTCAGTCACTTGATGTGTTATACAACTCATCAATGCCCATTTTAGTGCGATAACGCCGAAAAACTTAAAAATCAATTTAAAAATTGCGCAATTTTCAACTACACATTATTAGCATAGAATGCAAAGGTCGGTTTTACTAGCCAGGTTTGTCAAGATGGTATCTCACTTCCGGTCTTCGACACAGGATTTTTATTATCTGTTTCGTGTGTAAGTAATCCTAAGATCAGGAGGTATTTCCAAGCTGTCAGAAGGCTGGAGTTTTCTCATCTAGCTTTAAGGTGATCCTAGTCCGTTTCATATTGATAGCAGTCACTCCTGCTAAGGGCCAGATAAGAAAAGTTTGTATTATATATACTTTCTCTGGAACTCCGTTTTTCCTTTGAGGAATAACGGCCTATTTAGATATATGACAGCTTACGTTTTTTTTTATTGCTGTAGAAAGCATAAAGTAGCCAAAGCTTTGATAGACCATTTCATATTTGTAAATTGTTAAATTTTTCAAATTGCTTATAGGTTGCATTGGAACTTCAAGTCGGTTTTCGTTTGTGCCTTCCACTTACACGTTTGTTTTTAGCTATTTACAATTTCTTCATAGCCATATAATCAGAGTTGAATTTTTAACAATCAGAAATTACCAAAAACTACTTTTTGATTGATTTGCTCATTATTTACCTTTATTTTATTATTCATAACAATATAAACTATTCTAATATAAAAATATTTTATGCTGTACTACAAAAAATTTTAGATTTTCCAAATTAAAGATTTTGGATCCTTTGAAGCCTGCCAAAAATACTTTGGAAAAAATATTTTAACATCTGGATTTAAATTCGACACTCGTTGGCTTATTCCAAAATCAAAACAAAGAAAATATGTAAGTACAGGGTGTCCCACAAAAGAAATATAAATGAGTCAGAAATAAGTTTGTTTAGATAAAATATTTAATCGAAATTAAGTATGTATTTTCAAATAGTCAAACTGACTACTACCTCTTTCCGAACACAGCTGACAGACCAATGGACTCACTTGCAACTACGAGACATCATCGTCTTTCAATTTCCTCTTTCTGTTCGTAGATCGTTGCTGGTTTTGTTCAGTAAACCTTAATTTTGAGATAATCTCATTTAAAAATCCATTGGAATGGAGTTTTGAGAACATAATTGATAAATCTATTTGTTTGGAAAAGTCGCATTTACTTCACCTTGTTGGAGGTAAATGTCAAACAACTCTTTAATGCGTGAACCGACAAATTCCTACGGCGTGTTTATATTTCATACTACACTATAATCCTTGGTAAGTTTAAAACGTGTTCTATACTAACATTATGTGGCCCAGTGCTGGCAATTGTGTTAATTTTCATGCATTTTCTCAAGCGTACCGATAAAAAAAATTACGAAGGTTCTACATGAACAGCCTCTAAAACAAGGTAACAAATATACAGCCTAGAAACTATGAACTTAGAACTTGGTCTAAATGCTTCTTTTAAATCAATTATCAACAAAGACAATTCAATAGATTACCCCAATTAATAGATTCAAGCAGTAATTTGAGAAGTAATCCCACCCAAGAAATAACAAACGAAATCCAAGAATCATCTGGACTAACCAAAGATCAAGCACCAGAAGACAAAATGATATTTAATCAACAGCAAGGCAATTCAAAATCATAAAAATAACGCCGTTTAAAGTTACCTTAGAAGTTTCTCTGCACTCAGAAGCAACTAAATAAATATCTAGAATCCTTCTATTGACTCGGATCACCTTCAACAAGATTTACTGCGACCCAAATTCTAAAAAACTTAAAGTTAAACTAAATTCCAGAAAATTTACCGAACACGTTCTTATTGCTGTGAAAATTATCAGGGAACTTCCAAAAGTATACTTGTAGTATGTTACTCAGATTTACAGTGCGCTTAATTAAGTGACAGCCCAGATTATCTTAATACAGGAACCTGGTAAACCTTCATATAAAATATGATTTTATAGATCTTATACATCGAGCATTTATAGACATAACATAGGCTTTCAATAAGATTTGGAATAGAAATTTCCTTTACAAAATCGGATAACCCTTCCACATAATTATTTTACAATCCTTCAAACCCACCTACAAAATCGACAATCGCTTGTTTAGATTTAAAATAAAATAATCCCTCTCCATTTGATCAATAATAGCGTCTCCCAGGGTAACATACTTGGACCGGTTCTTTAACTTATTATTTCATAAAATGTTACTACAGCAACGCATCCCGACGATGCAGCCGTACTATTATCACACCATAACCTTCTTATTGCATCACAATCCAATAGAGACGCTTACAGAGAAATCTTGATAGAATACAAATATGGACGGCTGTACTAGTAGCAAATGCGAATCAATGAAACTAAATCAATCCAAGTCACCTTAAATGGACATCATTTACACCAGCAAGGAGATGTCAAATATATAGGCATGCATTTCGATCGCAGAGGGTCTAGCAATATATATATTTACTAAGCGAAAATATACTGGATAATTGGGCGATAATTAAAATTATCGCCTTATTTTACCAGGCTATACTGAAACCTAAATGGTGTTATGGAATCCAATTGTGGAGACCTGAAGTAAGATCTAAGATCGAAATTGCTTTGGATACCAAATATCACCTACGCGGGCTGTCTTGAAAATAGTGAGTCATATTATACGAAAAGTTATATTAACATTGGCTCCATACTTTTGAGATAAGACCTCATGCATTAATAATATACAGAGAAAGTGTTAGGAACGATCAAACAAATTGGGAAGCTTTTTAGTCTTCAATTTATGAGCTTTATGTTTTGACAGTTAAAGCAGAACAAAATATTTTTCGTGGTTTAGGACACCCAGGTAGACAAATTGAGAGTGTACATAAGGAATAGCAAGACAGTGAAGTTTATGGTGGTTTTTTTTAATCTCTTCTCTAAACATTGGACTATCCGATGCTGTAGCAGTATAGTTCGTTTACGGTGTCTTGGAGTATTTTATTGCAGAAGTGATGGCTCTTTATTCTTTTTTACATCCTTAGAGTTCGAACTCTTAAGGACAGATGGATTTTACTATTTGTTTGCACATATTTTGTGTACTGGCAAGTGGCTTTTTTATATTTGCGATTTAATAATTATTTTTTACAAGGTTGCCTAAAGTGTGGTATTTGCTGAATGCAACAAATATGTAGAGAATACTTTTGGGCGTGTTAACTCTGGCAATGCCGCAAAGAAACTGTTAGTTTTTTCTGTATAATTAGTTATTTTGGAAGAAATGGTAGTTGTAATGAATATCATACATTATGAACAGAAAAGACTACTAAATCAGAAAGAGTTGCAGTAGTTGGTACATTTTTATTTTCACGTTTGTGAAGACAGTGAAAACTAATTTACGTAATGGAGGATCTGGGGATCTGGGGCTGATATAATATTTGGCACTGGGTCTATTTAATTCAACATGACAAAACTGGAGATAACATATTATGGAAAATGTTAACGAAGATAATTTGTAGCTGTCATAGCGCATTAGTACTAAGGGCATTTAGGAGAGCACTTCCTAATATTCTGAACGAATTAATATGTTGTACACCATACAAAAAACTTAATACACTTAGTAATCCTATTTCAAAGTTCTAAAAAATCCGATAAACAATATCAGAAAACAAACAGAAGATACAAAAAAATTGCCTTTATTGGCCTTCACTACACACATTTGTCAACGTTCAAAAAACCTTTTGGAAACTGTTAACAAAAGCTTCTTTAGAATCCATCGTTAACATTTATTCTTGGCTTGCCGCTTGGGTTCCGGATCGAATTTGTAGTATCAGATTGCCATCCGCTTTGTTTCCTGTTCGTCTGTTAGCTTGTGCGGCATATCTTCGCGGATGAAGTGTCCTTGCTAATGTTCGTTTTCTCCGCTGTCAATCGTAGTCAGCCGTCGGTTTCATGTCAGCATTTGCTGCACTCGCTCTGTAATGTCTGGGGTTCTGCTTATCGACAATCGTCCTGAATGTGGTTTACCTTCAATAATTTTTTTTCGTACACTTGTACCAACTTTTCACGAGTTTTTGCCCCTATTTTTTTTTCATTTGTGATGTTTATTTGTTTCTCCACTGTAAACTCACCTTTAGACGATTACGTTCCACTTCCTGCAGCTGGTTTACCTTAACAGTCACGTGCTGCCGCTAGATTGCGCTTCTGGAAGTATCCGCGTTACCGTTGAGATATTGAACCATGCACTTTTTGAAGGTAGTGCTTCTAATGGAGCTGAAATTATAGTTAAGTTTGATTATTACGTTAATTTGCTAATTTTTATGGGGAACGTGATGGTTGATGTGTGAGAGCCATCAGGAAAAGTTAAATTAATGTAGCTAACTAAACTTATATACGTGTATACCCAAACATAAGAGTGTCAAATATATGGTAAATTGTTAACACTGCAAAATTTTATGTTTTTGAATTATAATTTTACAATCAAAATCTACCCACGCATAAAGACAGGTATGTTATAGATGGTATGTGTGCATTGTAGTATGAGGATACCGAACTAATTTAAATGTAGTCAGTTATAACGGTTGGTCTCCGGCGACAGAGCACCCCCTCAATATCCAGAGAATTTTAGACCCATTTCAGAATTATGTTCCAGTAATCTGCTCGGCGCGCTGACGCGAAAACACAAATATTTTTGAATTAATATAGATATTTAAGTGTACGAGAACGATTAAGAAAACAGTTATAGTGAGATATAGTAAATAAATTGGCTAGTGAAAATAAAAAATTAGTCAGAATGTTAAAATGGGGAGAAATAAAGGGAAGTCTTTTAAAACTTAAGAGTAGAAATAAAAGTAAGTGCAATAATATTTTAAAAATTCTGAAGAAGTATTAAATTTTTTTTTATAATTTGTTTATTAGCAATCAGTAAGATGCACAAACTATAAGCTAATGTGATATATTGTACAATACTTAACATATATGTACACTAAATAACGTTAAGAAGTAAACATCCAGCGATGTCATCTCAGATAGACAGGTCGAGCGGCCATTGACGTTTGAGTCTTCTGTTTTCAGAAAGTTCTAGCAGTGGTGGTATGAGTGGATTGGGGTGGTAGTTGAGTCTATTGTGGTATTTAGCACTGCTCTCCTGGATAACTACACTCACGTAGGGGATTTTTAGGTCCATATGGATGGTGCGGTTTGAGACGTACCATGGTCCGTTCACAATGGTTCTCAGAATCCTGGATTGGGCTCTTTGTATTACAGCTGTATTTGACTTGCTAGCGCAACCTCATAACTCTATCCCGTATTTCCAGATTGGTCGTATTACTGCTTTGTGGATTAGTATTTTATTTTCAAGCGATAGTTTGGATTGACGTCCAAGGAGCCAATTAAGTTCTCGTACTTTTAGATCTAATTGTTTACATTTTTTTGATATGTGTAGTTTCCAAGTAAGTTTACTGTCTAGGTGTAAGCTTAGATACTTGACAGCTTGGGGTAAGTATTAAATGTGACAGGTGAAGTATATTTCGGAAATCTAAGAGAAGGGTCGCAGATAAATAAGTAGAAATAAAAAAATTAGAAAGATAAATTAAAAGATATGGAAGTAGAAGATACTTTGTCTAGCATTCTTGTAATCAGAGGAAAGGGAAATTGGCAAAGAGTTAATAGTGGTACTGGCATGAAAGTGGCAAAGGGCGAGACTACAATGAAAAAAAATCAGAGCACTGTACCTTTTGATAAAATCGTATTGTGCACCTTTAAGTTGGAAAATGGCCTTCTGAAGTATACGCTACATCATATCAAGAGTCATGCACGATTCATTGCTACTTCTACTAGCAAAACACAGCTCTGAGTATAGCATAGTCTCTACAAGTGGTTCCACAAGAGACTTTTAGAATTAAATATATAGGTATTTAAGTGTACCAGACACAGCTGAAAAGTTTCAATGAGGTATAGCTCATATGGTGATTTAAATGCACTGAAGAACAACGGAACGATATTTCAAAATTTAATCGGAAATGTTATCATTGATAATGATTTTGATTATAACGTTGAAATATTCCAACCTTTTTGAAACGATTTCCGTTTAAAATATAAAGAGAAGCTTGGACCGTTTGGCATTTTACTTCGAATACTACTTGATGGTACTTAGTACTGGAAAAATATTTATCATCATCATCATCATCAGCTACGTCATCCATCGTCGGATGTAAGCCTCCCCTAACGTACTTTGTTGGGGGTGTTTAGCTATGACTCACCGCGCTGGCCAAGCATGTTGGTGAGGGGAGTGAGGATAGGTAGGGATATATAATGTGGGTAAGGAATTAGGCTAGCGCATGATTTCTCCCTGTTTCGGGAGATTGGAACAATCGAGAGCTCGCGTAGGCAGGATCGCTACGTTCCTGAAGCAGGTCTATACTTTACCGTGATCGTAAAGTAGTACCTACACGCTACCAGAAGAAAAATATTGCATCGATTAAAATTAGTAAAATATGAAACTTTTAGATTAGCTAATTAACAATTTATTTCACAATTTCACTTTAGATGATACGTAGTTCGTATCTGGTGATCTAGCCAATAATCTCGGAATAATTTATACTAATTTTTGGAAGAGAATTAGCCCGTAAAAATACTTGGAAATCAGCTGATTACATTTATAGTTGGGAAAATATGCAGTGAATTATAAAAATATATGATCAACATTGCATATTTACTGCAACTTCTTGTTTATAATTAATTAATGCAGAAGTTTTAGGGACAAAATACTCTACAGATGGCAGAAATTTGCCAAAAGTATTGGTATTGTTTAGTTAATTTATTGTCTCGTGTATTTTTTTATTATATAATTTTTTTGAGTTTTTTTGAAGACCAAGTTAAAAACCACACTTATCTAGATACAGAGTGCACATGTTAATTATTTCCTACAAAGTTGGAATCTTACACTACCTTCTCTTCGGACCATACTACGGACTAAAGCCTTAGAGACTCAAGTATATACATTGGAAGAACAAGAAGTAGTTGAAAATGGAGGCCATCGGCATCGTCCGAGGGCCAGGGTGACTGAGGAGAATATTTGCATTGTTTAGTTTCTTTTTTGGGATTACCATTAACTAGAATGCAAACATTCTTCTGAGGTTGGAATAAGTTATAAACGATAATGCCCAGTTAATCTTGCTTCTTGACAATGCTTTACCCTATAGATTGAATCACCTTTTCTAAAGTCTGAACTTATTACTGTGCGAGTATCATGTATTTAGGACTTCTAACGAAGCACTTTTGGCACGATTGACTGATATTACAACTTTATTTGTAGTACGACGGTAGGATACAAACGCTGCCTCTTTCTTAGGAAAAATGAGGTCTAAAACAGGGATTGTATAGAAAAATAACGCTGTATGTTTGTGTTTCTGTGATGCTTCAATTATAGAAAAAAATAATTTCAGTTTATAATTGATTCACTCACGCACTTTAGGTGGATTTCGATGACAAATTTTCCATATTAAAAAACACTGTAGGTCCATTTTTGAAATCAAACCTCATGTTTCTATCTGTTTCAAGTCCTGAAAAAAATCGGAGGTGTTATGACTTGAATGGACTTGTATGTTGCAAGTCGTGTTGCACCAAAGAGATATAAGGCACATTGCAAAAATGTACACCCGAAACATGGTTATAGAACAACTTGCGAGAGTATAAATACATCTAACGCATTCTTGTGACTATAAAGTTCAGTGTTGGTAAAACCCTTGACCCACAGGTCACTCTGTAATTGCCGAAGCAATTTTAAAGTGTTAAGTCAATATTTGAAAATCTAATTGAAGCGCTGCGAATTATAAACCAAACAGAATTTTGCAACAAACCAAAAAAAATTCTTAAAGTAGAACAATGCTGTTTAGCGGCATTTTATAATGAAATCTCAAAGGAACTAAATGATGTAATTATCTACAAGTTGGCAGGTGACAATACTAAATTCAAAATCAGCAGTATTAAATTGTTTTTTATCATGATTACATCATTATTAAATAATTGTAGACGAGCTTTTTTAAATTGGATTATCTTTATTGGAAAAGTAGGCGAAGAGTAAAATGGTGTCGAATCATTTCTTTACGGCCAAAGCTATTTTTTTCTTTTCTCGATTTTTACCTCGTAGAGTTTGCCATTTTCAGTTCCCATGTCTACCTGGTTTCGCACTTGACTGCAAACCTATTTTCTCTATAGCCATAGGTTGATATATGGGTTTTTTAAGAAAGAGTCGGTTTGTCACTTTTTCTCTTCTCCTTTGAAGACCATTCGCCTCACATGTGCTTACCATTGGAGAGCTCTATTTTTTTTCAAAACCTTCTCGTTTCTGAGTCCGCTCCGTCTTGTAACTTGTTAATTCGACCCTCTGAATTATATTGTTATAATTCTATTTTGTATGTTCTTTATAAGTAACCATATTTCTCTTCCCTACAGACTATTGAATATTTTCTTCTCAGTGTCTTGCATGTATCTGCTGAACTTAGGAAATGAGCCCGAATATTTGAATGAAGTATAGGTTTGAATCGTTTTATTTTCTATTATCTATCTACTTAAACTCTTATATTCTCTTTTTGGTAATTAAGTTTCAAATCCCGCTTCTCAAATTCTTACTTTAATTTCCTTAGCATATGTTTCATAGCTTCCGCATATAGCGTAAACACAATTGGATTGGTAGAGAGTGTAAGATTGAATTGTGTATTTTAATTCTCATTACTATGTATTTTCTGTACCACATATCCAATGCTTGTTCACTATATATATTAAACAGTAATGTTGCTAGATCGCAGCCTTGTTTGAGAAATTTTGTTATTTTTATAATCATAGTTATTTTATCTTATAATACATTTGAACTATCTCTTCAAAGCTTTCTATAATTCACATTTGGATATGTTATCATCTTCAAGACCTATCAATTTTATTTGTCTTTTTGTTAGATGCTAACACAATATATGTTACCTAAACATGATCTTCTTTTTCTTTACTTAGTTTTACATGTTCTTCTTCCATTTTACATTTTATGACTATAGAAACTAGTCTTACCATAGATGGGTTAACGTTTATTTCCCTATTATCAGAGTAGGATGCTTGTCTCCCTTTTTATAGACTGTTTTTATAGACACTTTTACTAAGTTTTTATCCTGTAGATCTTCCGAGAATTTTGACTTTTGTAGTTTTAATATCGAGGTATTATTGGTTGCGTCAAATAAAGTTTTTTTTCAAATTTTTATACATTTCTTTTGATGACCCTTATTTATCTTATCTAATTTGTTATTATTAGCGTTATTATAATTTATTGTTTTATTACGACTGTTTTGGAGTTATTTTTTTACAGTTTTCAATTCGCTGGCCCCTTCTTCTGTTTTTAGATATTCCTCTTCGTGTACGTAAGGTGTTCTACTACCGTCTGATGATTGCTTGCACATTCTGATTATCGATGAATCCTTAGATTCTGCATTTGTACTTTACGTGCTTTTTTCATTATTATCAAGTCTATGATAGATTTTAGATATCTTCGTGAGTCTATCTATGTATACTTAAAAATGTCTTTAAGTTGAAACAATGTGTTTGCATCTATATATTGATGTTTTCTGTAAAAATCAATAACATTTTTGTTATTGTTGGTTGCTTCTTTATCAAAAGATTTCACCATGCCTATTGCCTATTATGATTACTTCTTATAATTTGGTATACTTTCTGAAATATTTGTAAATTGTTCAAAGAAGGTATCCTTTTCATTTATAGCATTATGATTTATTGCGCATATTTCTATATTTGTTGATTATACATAAATCTCCGTATCAACTCTAATAATTTGTTCTTTATGCTATTTAAATATGGTAATATACTTAGCCCATGTGCTTATTAAGTGGCGAAGCGAAGCGAAGTCACTTACTAACTTCATGTCGTACGTCCGTCTGTCCGTCCGAGCAATAACTCGAGAACGGCTGGAAATTTCCAAATTCTGTTTTCACCAATCGACAGGTGACCAAAAAGGCTTTTTTGCTAGTGATTTTGAAACTGATTTGTCAAAGTTCAGCGTTAGTTAGGGAGACTTCTTTGCAGGTTTATTAGTATGGATATTCCACTCCAAATATAAAAACAGTTATTAATTTCCTTTTGCCTATACCTCTTTATTTGGTTTGACTTTAACTTTTCGGTTTCTATGCTAACTTGTTTCTGTTCGGTGCATATACTTTATATAGCTATGGTTCTTTCCTGTTGCCATATTATCTGTTTGTTGATTATGAATTGTCTGATATTACCATATTGGTTCTTTACATCTGAATTTTGCTTTTTCTCCAGTGCGAGATTCCAAGATGTTTGTCATACTTGTCTGAAATAGTGCCGTTTTACAAAGCTGTTTTCAAAAATTCAGAAATTTTTTACAATTTAAACGGTGTTACCGATTCTAAAGTTGAGAATTTGGTTGTTTACTTTCCTTGAGAAGTGGAGTACCCTCACTGATTTTTTTGTTACTATTGATCGATTGAGAAGTGAAACTTTTGTATGTATTTATGTAAAGGTTACTATGGGTTGCCCAGCTTAAATGTCAAGATCATTTTTTCTCTGTCCGGAATCCGGCGCAGACGGGTTAGTCTCGTTCAAGCCGTGGATGTATATGAAGTCCTAGCATTAAGTTAAGTGCATGTTAGTAGGCACAATACGAAAAAAAGGTCAGTGTGAAAACTTTATATTTCTTTAAATTTACAATGTTGTTTATCAATAATTGACAAAAAAACTGCAGTGAAAAATAATTTCGAAATCCAAATTTCTGTATTGCATCAAAATACAGTTGTACCTGCACCTACATGATTGTAAATCGAAGGCAATGGTACCTCGCGAGGTACTTGGTAATAGAAGCAGAAGCGAGCTTGGAGCTGCCTTCAACATTCCCTGGCGTATCATTAAACAATCACATAATGATAGGCTTGGCCAGTTCTGGAATAAAAGGGTAATTTTGCACTTAACACTTGGAGCAGATCTGCCTCACCGTAACCGCTTCGAAATTGCATCCTTATTCCGATCGCTCCCAGCCGCCACTTTCCATCACCGGCAGCATGCGGGTGCCGCCGCCATGCGGGATGCCATTAGAAACCCACCGCCGTGGCCGCACTTTGCTGGACTTACACCAAGCCCCACTTCCAGTTTTACGGTTCTGCTTGATGAGAGCCATTGCTCAACGTTCGGGGCAGATTCGGCGGCGGCGTTTCATCTGCCGCCGAGGTTGCTGACACTGGCGGCCAGAAACTGGGAAAGGTGTAGCTCTGATCGCGCGCCGGGTCGGCCATCGATCACTCGTGTGAAATCCGCGAGTTGGAGCGGCCGAGCGGTCGGTTTCTTCAGATTGCCGATAAAATTTACAGTTTCTTAATTTAGCTATTTGGCACGGAATGGATTTGGAATATTTATGGCGTCTGCTTGAAGCACAAGCGCGGTTCGACGGTTTCAGCGCTACATATTTATATTTATTGAATCCAGGCTTTTTGTCTGCGATTTTTAGTCGAATGATTTATCATCAATTTTAAGCTGGAAATTGAAAACATAACTCTTTGGATTTTGGAGAATATTATATATATATATATATATTTGGACGTCTTTCGCAACCTACTATCCAGGCTTGTCTATCCATATAATCATTTTCTTTCTGCATGGCCTCATTTATACTACGATTTTAGTTCCTCCTTGGTCTTCCTTTTTTTCTCTTTTGTATAAGTTTCAATTCCCAAATTTTTCGTGGCAGCCTTTCTTCACTCATTCACCTCATGAGGTCGTACCATTGTTTAATTTCTATTTGGTCTATCAGTGATTACAATGGGGAGGGCAGCGTTCGACAGAGGAAGGTTGAGAGCGGTAAGCAAACCAGCTGAAATTTCTCCCTCCCCCAGTACGACTCAAGGGTGGGGTAGGGATTAGTCGGGTAACAAAGCGACGTTTTCACGGAAACCTCACATTAGTAGCCCTGATTACTACCCATCCATTTTTTAATATTTGATTTATCTCTGCCATTCGATGTTAGTGTAACTCTAAGGTACTGGTCTTCATTTGTATTTTCAACTATTCTTTTATCTGTGTGCAAGTTTTGCCCTAGGGTTCAAATAACCATGTTCTTTGTTTTTCATGCTCCTCTACTAACTTCCTAAACATTTGGTTTGTATTATCCTCATCTTCTACAAATATTACTTGATCATCAGCAAATAATAAGCTATGAAAATTTTTTTCTTCAATCAAGACTCCCATTTTAGACCACTCTATTGTTGTTTTATTATTACCCATTTTAAATAATGTGGGAGAAACGCAACAGGCTTATATCAGTTTTTTATTTTCTGTAATCTACTTGGGTAGTTTTGTCCAACTTTTAGTGTGATTTTACTATTTTTATATCAGTTTTTTTACTATATTTATATAGTATTTCTCCACTTCATTATCTTCTATGTGTCTGGTCGAGTCTATTATTGTTCTTTTCTCTGTATTCTTTTTTGATGATATTGAGCTTCCCCTCATATTGTCTATTTCGTTGCATCTTCGTTCTTAGTATTTATTTTTTCTATGCTTTACTACCTTCTTTATTGAATAGTTGTGCCTTATGTAGGCCTTCCTATCTTCTGCATCTTCAGTTTATAGCCATTTTTTGTACGATTTCTTCTTGTCTGCTATGAGATTTTTTTACTTTTCTGACCACTGGACATCCTTTCTTCCTTTAGGTTCTTTTTTTATTTTAAGCCTAGCTGCTTGATGGCTACACTTCTGTTTTTATTCGGCGTTTCTCTCATTTTTTGAGGAAGTCTTAATTTTTTATAGGAATAGAGTTGATTCATTCTGGAGACCTTCCAAATTATATTTAGTTTTTTTTGTATTTATATCGAAAGCACGTTTTAACTTTCTTTGTACTTGAACATCCAATATTTCAATAAAGGAACTTTGCTTTATAATCAAATAGTCAATAATAGACTTTTCTGTAGGCTGGGGTCATGTATACTTGTGTTGATCTCTAGCTCAAAAATCCACTAGTTATTTACAAACTTCTATCACTCTGGTTCCGTTATCATTTTTCACTTCTTCCTTATATTCTCTGATGATATCACTTTTTTTCTTTTTTCCATGCGTCCATTGAAATCACCCGTGAGTATTATATCTTTATTTTTCGTTTCCGTCTCTAATAAAAGCGTTAAATTTTCAAAGAGTTCTTCTTTCTCCCGAATCTTGGTATCATCATTAGGTGCATATACGTCTATTATAATAAATGCTGTGTTCTAATATTATTAGTGTATTTTCTGAGTTTCTCATATATGGCTGGTATCTCTTTGTCTTTGTCTACTACACTATAAAAGTAGACAATTGTATTTTATTTCACTAGCATATTCTTTCTTTTTTGTATCACTTAGAATTGCTGCATATGTACCGAAGTTGTTAAACCTTTACATACTTCTGTGTAGTTTACCGTTTTACTTGCGTTTGTCGTCGATCAAAGGTTTCTGCCCTATTCTTTTTTTTTTATTAGGTTTTTTGCAAGAGAATATTTTGATAATTGAATTACTTTTAAGTACAAAGTTATGCTAACGCACTGGTGTGTGAGAGTAAAATAGGATAGGAAAATGATTAGCCATCTACAGCTAAATAATGTTCTTAAATATCTGCGATGAGTGTAGTATTGCTTGAATCTTATTACGACTATCTGAATGCAAAGATCTAGATGATTTCAGTCTAAGTCAAATTAATTGTGATAACTTTCAGCAAAAAACAAGTGCGTTTTAAAATAGCCTTGTAGATAGAGAAGATAGTTGTTACCCAATTTAAAGAGAACGATAAACGATGAGCTCTGCCAAGACTTTACCCCCCAATACCCAAAAACGAACAATGTGAGCAGTAGTAAAAGAAACTTTTCAGCACCTCTGAAAAACAGTGACGCTATTTACACAGCATGAAGTTGTATAAAATGCGTGGCTGAGAAGAAACTCATGTTAACACGCTTCCAGAAAGAGCGTCTCCAAAATCGGGCAACGGAAATGCATACTCGATTGGATGACTTTTGGAAAGGCTGCCGATTTAGTGACGGTGGTTAAATTTAGGTGCGGATGCATTTGTCTAATCGATTGAATGAAAATCCCTTCGCCATGTGAAATTTTCGGAAGCTAGTGAGCCTGCTTCTACTCTTAGACCTATCCAGATTTCTCTATTTTGGGCTACTTGTATCCTGTTGAGCTTAGATGTGCTTTTAACGTCGTCGCCACATCTTATCCGAGGGTTTTTTACTTCTTTTGTTCTCCTAAGGTAGCCATTTGGTAAGTTTGCTAGCTCAGTTTTTTATATTTTGGACTCCATATCTGACCCAGTTCAATTTGAGTTAGGTAGCTCTCTTTACAATGTCTATCGTTCTTGATCTGATCTATTTGTTTCTCTTTTAATATTTTAATCTTTTAGAAATATTTATAACATTTTTATTTCAAGTTTGCGTAGAATGAATGTGGTGAGTACCCACGTTTATGTTTTATGTAAAGTTACTGGAGGTGTGCATTAATGGTACAACTGAACTTTTAGGGGGAGAGGTATATTTATGTTAATAAAGCCTTTGGACCCCACGTTAGTCTTATTGATGCGTTGATCTCTAATTTCTAATCTTATTCGCAACCTCCACAATTGCCTGTCTTCCACATCTCCTTCTTATAAGCATTTTTCCATAATCATCTTCTTGACATTTGTTTTCCATTTTCTCTCTAGACGACTAATCAATAACTGTCTTTGACTCTCTTTCACCATTTATTTTAACGTTACTTTTTCCAGTTTTCTTGTAGTATACGTTTCTGCTTCTATTTCTCTCCGGATTGCCTCCGTTACTTTTCTATCTTTTTGTGTATATTGTAAACTTCGTCTCGGATAGTCCAGTCCCACTGTTTATATTTTATCCCTTATTTTATATGCCACGAGCCACATTTCTCTTGAATATGTTGCGCTAAAAAATTCATTTTTATATTTGTCGTGAGCTCCTCATTCCAAATTAGTCTATGTAATTTTTTTGTTACTTTTTTTACCTCTTTATCTGTTATGTTTTGCGCATTTGATATTATAGAGCATAAATACTTGAATTCTGCAGAGGCTCTTATTGTTTCGCGTCTTCTTTGTAAGTTACGTACGACTATTTCTTAAAATTTATTGTAAGATTTCACTTGTCTTTTAATTTTTGTGACACGTGTATTATATCTTTCTTCTATTGTGCGAGAAATATCTGGTCATCGCTAAATATTAATGAGTTTAATGTTTTGTGCCCTATTGACGTTCCCAGTTTCTCGCATTTTTATCCTATTGTTCTAATGGGTGACGCTTTAGTTACTTTGACCCATTCATCTTTGATCTTTATTTCCTCTTTTATATTTCACAGTTTTCTCTTGGATATTTCTCAGTGGATGTTGTCCATACATGACCTTCCCGATCTAATTCCATTCTGTTCTTCGCTGAACCCTTTAATTTGCTATTTCATCTTATTTTTTTATAATTCTTTCTAGCAGCTTGACCATCTTTGATAATATGTTTATTCTTTATAGTTACGGCATATCTTTTTGTCTCCTTTTTTATCTATTGATACAGTATGACTTTTTCTTAAAAAAAATTAGTTATCATGAATGTCTTTGGCGATCTCGTACCTCTTTGGTAATGATTTTATTTGTGCTTTTCTAAATTGATATGTGTGGTGTAGTGTTCTTGTAGATTTGCTCAAATAAGTTTGTGTAACGCTAATAAATTCTATTGTATCAAACGCCTTTCTATGTTGAAAAATGCTTTCCAGATGTTAGAATTCTAACAGACACTAAATGCTTTACAGTGCTATAATCTCTTTTAAACGCAGCCTGTTCTACTGGGTAGTAGAAATCCAGCTTTGGTCTTATTTGGTCTACTAAATTTTGAGAAAAACTTATACATCTGCGAGAGAAGGCTGATAGATCTGATGTGAGTATTTTTTTTTATGAATTAGAGGTACTAAATATTCTTTTATTGTAGGCATTTATTGTACAGTTTGCTTAACTCTTTAATCACCAAGTTTCTTCCATTTTCAGCGTACTTGCCAGCAGCCCGTCTGTATCTGCCCCATTTTTATTGTTTATTTATACATTTTACTAGTGTACATTGGTAAATTATTTTGAATTCACGCTGGCTACTGTTACTATCTATTGTTATTACTTTTTTATTTTTGAATTATTTTTTTTCACTGTCGTAATAAATAGAAATACTTTCAGCTTTTTGGCCTTTTTTGTGGTATTGTTCACTTTAGAGTATATCATTCTAGGTTATTGGTGATTTTGCTAATTGCTTAGTTTAGTTATTTAATTTTCTTAGTTTTGTGTAATTTGGCGTTTTAAATCTTTTAGTTGCCTCAGTAAATGTTCCAAAAACATTTATGTTTATCTGAATGTTGCCTGATTATCTTTGCATTGATTTTAATGGCATGCTTTGTTGGTTTTCTTAGCTTGTTCTAATTTGTTGTTAATATGTACCGTGGGTCTAACTAACTGATGGTTGCTACCAATATTAAAATAGTTACTGATTATATATTTTTTTGCTAAATATGGTCAAGTCGATTTAATTCTTCGTTTCGCTATCAGGCTTTATATAAGTCCATTTAGACTATTCTTTCTTTTTAAGAATGTATTCATAATGTAGAGCGATTTATGCTCTAGTATTGTGCCTTTAGGATTTTTTTCACCGAAACAATGAATGGTTTGTTAGAATTTATTTCTTTACCTGTCTTCCTATAAAAATTTCTTATTACTAGTGCGTATTTGGTTAAATTTTCTCATAAGGCATTGAAAATATCATTGTAACACATCTCAACGTCATCATAAGATCCTGTTAACAAATAGACTTATACTCCTCTATCTTTGTTAGTTTATTTATTATGTGATTTAGTTTTTAACATTATTATATTTTTCTTTAATCTTTTATGTGTTAGCAAATCTACAGCTTACTAGATAGCATGTGACTCGTTACTAATGAAACATAAGTTTCACCTCTCCTACCTCATTCCACTTAATTCACTCTGACTTTCTTTCAAGATATCAATCTATCACTACATAAGTTAGATTTAGTATTCTACGTTACAATGCTCATTACCCTGCCTTGCCTTGCGAAGAACGCGCTCTCTGCCTTGGTAGGAAACTTTTCAACTGTTGAGGACTCAAGACTAATTACAAGATTTATTTTTTATACCTAAATGGGTACTAATCTTAACACACCACGCTAATCGGACGGGTTAGTGAGTTATACAGTGTATAGTAGGATAGAATATGAGTTTACATGAAATGAAGGTTAAATCATACAAGCACTTGTGAATAGGTTCGCTATCCCTAAAGTTTACTTGCTACTCAGAACATGATGAAGTTGGGTACTATGTGGTAAGGCTACAGATCACATAATTGGCGCCAAATACATTGAAATTTTTGACCTGCAGACTGTTTTCAAAAATAGCATTTTTGCTAAGGAACGTGTTCTTTTTAAGGAAAATAGCACCACTAGTAATTGAGTGCGTACTACTGCCTTTTGGAAAGAGGAGCAATATATTCGACTTTTTCTGTGGCCGACGTAAGGCTCTTGATATGAAACAGATTGAAAATTTATTTTCAATTAAAATGGTAAATGTCTGGTACTGAAAACACAGTAATAGAAATGTAAGAGGTTTTTACCAAGATAATACATACATAAATTCTATTATATACTAAGATGTTATAGTAAAATAGACACTAACTGCATATTGATGATTTAAAGCCGTAAATCAAAAAGCTAAGCAGCATTGTGTACGGTTTAGTGATGTTGCAACCCTACCACGCTTTCCTGGAGGCGAAAATGATTTTGACATCGTATCTATTATAGACCAGGATTATTGTGGTGTCTTGCAATAGAAAATACTTTGTCAACAATTAATGGAGTTATTATTTAATTTAGTGGAAGTAATAAACAATCGGTACTACGAAGACCCGACCCACCAAGACCTTCGGAACGCATAAAACGAGCAGTGACAAGAAAAGTTTTGAAAAATAATATTCAAATTGTTTCAGATGTCGGAAAAAAACCGAAGCCCGATAGTTGTCACTGTAAACGCGTCACCAAGCAAAAATAGAGATAGGTTTTCAACTGGATGACTTTTAGCTACTTGTTATAACATTTTTAACAAAAGTTGGTAGTGTAAATTTAGTGACAGTGTTCGGACCCGACTATGGTGTTTGTCCCATCGATCGGATAATAAATTTCTTGACCAGCCAGTAAAATATTGGGAAGTTTGCATAATGGTGTGAGGAGTCATTTGGTATGGTGGCAGATCTCGTTTAATTTAATGTGTTAGCACCACAAATTTCACCAACATTGGACTTGTACCAGTTTTAATAGCACTCTTGTTAAAAAGGGTGGTGCTCTTTGTTATGGAGTAAGTACAACTAATGAGTGAAAACAGGGACAACAAGTTTCACTAGGGTAATTTCTAGATATTAACTCGATGTGGCACTTTATCAATCAAAATACAATGGACCATGAAAGTGGCTAGTAACAAAGCTGAGTTAAGTTAAAAGCAAAATTTCAATTTGAAGTTTTACTTGCCACTTATTTGAATACTTCAATTATTCAAATGTTCTAATTGCTGGAATATTTTGGAATTTGGATTATTTGAACTACACGTTACCCTCACTAAGTATTTCTACATTGGAATACAAATATCACTCCTAATGAATATGTGGCGAGACCTTGCACTCTTTTACAAAGCTTGACCTGTGAACTGTAAAGGTAATGCTTTTATATGTCCACCTTCCACGAAGTAGCAAGCTCCGCAATTATTACTCCTTGTTCGATTTCAACGCCAGTGTTCAATTACTTTTAGACCGCTTATTACTCGCTTGGAGAGCAGGATCTAACTCAAGTCTATTCACACTGAAGTCAAGAGCCTCAACCGTTAGACCACACAGTGTCTAACTCATTACTAAAATAGTGAAAATATTTTTTAGATATAGGAGTTTTCATAATAAAAAGTTTAGGAGAGAGGAAAGAAATTGTATATCAACCACAGCATTATTTTTTCTTAACAAGGAAATCAATAAATATAACAAACCAACTGACATTAAATTCGAAATTTAGATTTTAGAAATTAAAATGAAGCTTAGATCTCCAAGAATCCGTCGTATAGAACGAAGTGCGCAAATTTAATAGTTAGTTACTTTGCTTAATAAGTAGGGTTAAAGGTTGATTGATAAAAAATTTAAATTATTTACGCGTAGTTCTAAATTTCCTTCTTGTTTTGCCTAACTTGCCTATGAAGTATCAGTTTGGTTCTAGTTATCTTAAAATATGGAATTCGTTAATGTCAATGTTGACCTGAGACGTTTCTTCTAAAATGTTTTTTGTCTATCTTTTTAAAACGCTTTTGTATTGTAGGGGGATATGTGATATGTATTTTTCATATTAAATGCATAAAAGACTGTGTTGTATATTTTATATTCTCTTTTTAGAAGTATTACTTAGGATTTGGTATTAAATTTATATCGTAGAAAGAGGGATAAAGAAGAAATATATGAGGTTTAACCCTAAAAAGTATTGGTCTAATATTAATATAATAAAAACAGTTAAATCTGATAGTAGATGAGCGTGGACTGTAATGCGCATGCGTAAATAAGAACGATATTACCGGACAGGTTACTTAGAGGGAGTTAGGGAGTTAAACGCCGGTGAACGAGCACACGTAGTCCATTTACTATAGATATCAATCTGAGATTTTTACTTAAAATTGTTTTGTATTATAGGATGATCTTTTATTTTTGATGCTTAGAAAACTATTATACATCGTTGTTTTTTTTTCTCAAAAGGGGATTTATATTTAAAATTTGTCAGTGTGTAGAGGCAATGGAAAAAGGATAAAGAAAAAATGTTCATCCGCGTCGTTTTAGTAATCCTTTTTGTTCACACTTTGTGTGACTATTGATTTTTTCTGTTTCTCTTGCTTTTTTCAGCTTTGAAATAGCTATTTTTCCCCTAATATTTTGTCTATTATGCGGAGTTAATTTTAAATGGTGCAAAAATAAGAGGAAAAAAGGAAAGTATTCAAATCTTAATCGGTACGTTCTACTCCAGCAGTGTTAGAACAAGTAAATCTTAAACTGTTGGATTTGTATAAAAATTTGTAGGACATTCGTGAATTTAAAAAATTAAATCTCTGCCTGATAAGTCTTCTGTTGTCCCTAATATAAGTTCCGTATTGTTTTTGAGGCAACATAGAAACATCGAATTACTATTTTTATTATTAGGCACTAGAATGGAAGAACTGTAATGTTAGTAAAATTTTTATATTTATCGTTTATTTAAGATTAGCACTAAAAGTGGAGGTTGCTTTTGAAAATTTTAACTACCGGGTTTGTTGCATTTTCTCTTTCTCTCTTTATCACTCTTTTTTCTTTTCGTTTCTCTTGTTTCTTTGTCCCTTTCAGACACGCTCCCCCTTTTTCTCTCGCCTATCTTTTTGCCCTTCTCTTCTCTCTTTGCTTACATGAAAATTCCTTAATTTAAAAGAATATTTAGACCTTAAGGTCAACTAGAGTCAGAAATATGAAGAGTCAAACAGCATGCATCTCTCATGTTCAGCTGTTACTGATATCATATCACGCATTTCCTAATTTACACTCAAGGATCTTAAACTTGATTTGTTTGTCTTAAGTTGTGTGCAAATATTGGTAATATGAAGATAAATTATATAGTAGTTTTAGTAGCTTTTGTATTTGCAACCATTTAGTTTTTTATAATTGTCCAGCGAGTCACAGAGTAACTCACAGATCATGGGTTCGGCAAGGGTGCACTACGATGCTTGAGGAAACTTGCAAACTGTAAAATTTACGCATGGAATTTATTCAGAAATGCTTAGAACTGAAAAGGCAATATATAACAGAATTGGTAAATTACCAGGAAGTGAAACGAAGTTATTTAAATCAAGAAAAGGAAAGGCTGTGTGTCACTGACTTTGCTGGTTATGGATCATACCAATATCGTATATTTTAATTATTTTTGTTTTGTTTATTTTTTGTGTTTTCTCCTACCTCGCACAACTTTTCTATATTAAAAGATCAAATCTCTTTATTGTCTTCTTTATCTTTTCTGTATTCTATATGCATATGTTTATATTGTGTAATGTTGGAGCCCACCGATGCTTTTGTCAATTAACTTCTCTAGTTTTTCAACAATTATTGATCTTTTTTCCTGAAATCGTGGGTGCTTTCTAAAAGCTCCGCCCACGAGCTGGAGCAGAAAACTGCCCAAAGAGCGGCCACGCCGCTCCGATTAACTTTCCACGCTCCGAACGAAGAAAGGCCATTTGTAGAACGAGGTGAAAACCGCGGCGAGCGATGAGGCACCGGCGCGCTAACACAATGGACACCTGTAGATTGGGCGTGATAAATGGACTTCCAAGTGGTAGCGGCTCGTGCTTTCAGGGATCATGCGACCGCCCGCTCCGGCTCCGCGCGGACTTTCAGCTAGCTGCGCTCCGGCCCGAGAGTCGACGTCCATTTCAATTAATTAGCAGAAATTTCGATTAGCCACGTCTGGCCGCAGCCGGAGAGCAGCTCCGAGGCTACGAGTAAAAGTGATCGCCGGCGTTCTCCGATTTTGCATGCCTCGAGCCGCGGTGCATAAATAATTCAGCTGCATGGAAATTCGTATGGAAATGAAGAAGCCTCCCACCGTAAATCATAAACTCGTTTGTGCCGGGCTTTGCAGTTTGTAGTTCTTTAGAATTTGATAAATTTATGGTGCTCCCCGGAACGATAAATCCTCGTTCGGGAGGTCCGGGCACCGCGAGCACCTGGCGCGCGCAGATCTGCGTTTGAATTCGTTTGGGCGCACTGGTCCCCGTTTACACGCGCCTGGACGACTTTCCTGATTGTCTGTAGCCCTAGTGAAGTTGGTAGCTGGGCGAGGACTGGGCGAGGAAGTTGACAGGGCAAAAAACGCGCTCATTCATTCATATTTTGCACGCCGGTACGCTATAGAAAGTTATTAGCTGAATAGACGTCCACTCGGACATTCAACTTTGGTTTTTATGGGCTTCGTTGTGTGGAGATTTCTTTTGCATGCTGCTACCACTTTTGATGCGTTCTGGTTTATCTGAATTTTCTAGTGACACTTTGTATGTTTTCATAGAAAATTTTGGCTTTAATTACCTCATTTTTGTTGTTTTTTGTTTTATATAGTGTACAGGATGGTATACGATATTAAAATCCTGAAAGTTTCAAAAGATTATTAGCGGTAACTTTTATCATTCTTTAAGTTTTTTAAGAATTAAAAAATAACAAAATATACCTTTCTTCCAAGGGTACATAAACTACTATTAATAGAATTTATTCTATTATAGATACAGGTCTAGCATCAAGGTTATAGAACTTAATTATTTTAAAATAGTTTGATTTGGAAAACAGTTATTTCAATGTATAATAATAGTTTTATTGGTCGGTTACGGTAATTTCCAAAGGTGCAGGATATTTTGTTTCAACCATGCACAACATCAGTCGGTCAAAGATTTGTTATCTATCATACAACGACTCTTTATTAAGACAAATTATGGAAGTTAATTCAAGATCATTAAATGTAGACCCAATCCGTCACTTAATCCACTGTCTTCTGCAATAAGTTTACATTTAACTAACTTCTGCTTTTGAAGAAGTATGCAACCTCATCTTTATCTATTTGTCAAGGACTCGGTCCTTCATTTAACCTACTGCCTTCTGCAAAAGGTTTATACTTAACCAAATCGTCGGTTTGCAACGCCATTTTCGTTCTTCGAATCTGGATAATCAATTCATGAAAATAGTGAAGAGCTTTAGGGTATTTACGTGATAAGTAGCTTTTCTGTGGATATGGTTTATCTTTGCTTAAACCAAAGAGGATGTAATCTTATCTTTATCTGTCCCACAAAACTCTTTGTTGGCATGATTTATTCAGGTTGATTTAAGATCAATATGTATAAAATCAGTCATTCATTTAATCATTTAATCTACTGTCTTCTGGTGTAGGTTTACATTTAACCAGTTTCTACTCTTAAAGAGGGACGTAACCTCATCTTTATCTGTCCGACAAAGACTTTTTATATGCATAAATTATGCTATTTCCTGCAAAAGGTTTACACTTTATGACGCCATTTTCGTTTTCCTAGTCTTAGTGAATCATTTATGAAGATAGTGAAAAGTGTTAAGGAACCCATGTAATTAATAGCTTTTCTACGGATTATTTGCCTTTGCTTAAATCAATAGATTTTGCTCTCAAAGACAGATGTCACTTTTTCTTCATTTATCCAACAACAACTTTTTGTTGGCATGATTTAATCAAGTTTATTTAAGTTCATTAAGTATAAAAGCAATCCTTCACTTAGTCTACTTTATCAGGTGGTAAACATATGACGCTATTATACTTCTCTTGATCTGGGTAAGTCACTCGTCAAGATACTGAATAGCGTTAGGGGATTTATGTTGTTAGTAGCTTTTTTACGGTTATGGTTTAGCTCTACTTAAACCAAAAGCTTCTGCTCTTGAACAGACATTATTACAAGAGGATATATCGAGAAATACAGTTTTTATTGATAATTTTTGTTGAAATTCTTAGTAATGGTCTTCACTACTTAGATAACTTACAAAATTAATGAGAAATGCTCTTAGTGTTCCAATTCCTCTTAATCATATTATTTTAGACATTTTTTCATTACTGGCAAAGGACTGATGAGATCATAATTATAATGGATGATTGCCAATTAACCAAATTTCAGTAACGTTTCAAAATTGTTGCTTTTATTGGCATTAGACGTGTCTCGTGTGTATAACTTGTGAGAGAAGCTCTGAAACGTGGACTGGCACCAAGTTAAAGGAGCTATACACAATCCACTAATTGTATACGTCGTGTACCTGTAGAACTTAAAAAAGAATTAATTAATCCGAAAATTGCCAGGGCCAAACATTACACGTTATAACAACGATACTATTCAAACATTGCTACTAGCAAAATTTTTCTTTCTCTGGAAAACTCGAATTCTATGAGGAGCAACGATTCAGGTGCAAATCCTAGTTACTTAATAGTCTTCTATAGTTTAGAAGAGAATTTTACCGTGTTAAAAGGCAAAAATAATGGCACTTTTGGCCTCCAAATTCTCTTTTTTAGAAACGAAAGTATAATTACGATAGCTCAGAGATATCTGAATGTATCTGCACATGAGAAATGAACTGCGCAATAGATGTAAATGAATAATATTTCCTATAACATCTATAACTCTCGGAATACCTTTCTGAGTAGTGATATAAGGGACAATAGAGAGTTTTTCAATAACTTTTTGCACGTAAAATACGTAAACTAATACTCAGCTATGTTCAATTCTGCGCTTATGCTAACCCATAGTATGTTAAGTATGCAAGCAATCACTGCTCAAGAGATTTTTACCATCGTCTGAATGAAATTCTCTCTTGGTAGAGACGTTATCTGTCTAGACATCAACCTTCTTCAAATTGGGAAAGAAAGAGACTTTTTATTTTTAATTTAAAAGAGAAGATTCTAGAAGAATAAAAAACTTGCCGACGAAGTTAAAACAGCTATCGAAAAGTTTAAGAGAGAGCTGACTGTCAGTTTTATCGAAACACTTAATCGAGGTTTTTAATATATATTCCCGTAGTGTTATGAGCAAATCTAGAAGAATTCATTCATTGAGCACACAAAATGATAATTTAAGAACAACATTTTGGAGCGGCATCGGCCTTAATATAAAATCGGCGGAGGTTGACAGGCGGCAAAGCCAGTATTTTCCAACTAGAAGCATTTGGCTTTGGCCAAAAATCAAAAAGAATTGAACTAGTGACCTTTAATGTCGTTCTAATAGTATACAGGGCGCGGAAAAAATTCTGGTAGCAAAAAATGCATGGTTGAATTGATGTGGGCAAAATGTTTTTACAAATAGCAAATGTGAAATAGTCAGTTGTCATTTATTTTATACAAATAAACGTTAATTAGCTTTGACAAAAAATACTCGGCGCAGAAGGCTACAGTAATAAAAGCATGCGACTTCAAACTAAAAATAGAATAACACTACACGGAAGACTACGAACTGAATATGGAGATAAGCTTTGAATATTTTTCTTAAGAACATATCGCAAATTGTTAAAATTATGCCATTGTTCTCGTTTTATTAATGAAAAATAGACATTTTATTAAAGCTTTGTCATATAAACTGCCTCTAACTATATAGGTAAATATTGATAGTGTTGTTACTAATTATAGTTATTCAATATTAATAATGGCTCTTTGATAGTAACTTTGCCTTGATTTGATCCTTTGAAGAATGCATGAAATATCACGTACATTTCTATGTTCTTCTGTTATTGCATTAGCGGTTTTTTTAAATTAAATACATGAGCTTTGCTTCGCACTCTTTTGAGAAGGAAAAGAAAAAAAAGAACTGCTTTATTGGCCGAGCGGTTAAAGCACTTGATTTCGGTGAGGTAGGTAGGGATAACAACACATTTATCTAAAGAGCGATCATTTTTCCAATATTGGATACGGCGAGAGCCTTGACCTTCCAGGTGTAAAGTCTTACTATCAGTACCAAAGTTCTGGGGAAGCATGTGCCTTAATTTCCTAGATAGTTGCTCAATAGATTATACCAACAGAGTGTGCGACGACTTTTGCTTTTATTGTCCACGGTATCAGCTGCTTAAAAATGTCCAAATCCTTGTCTACAAGACAACTCTTTGTTTATTTCAATTCTTCTTATACGAAACCAATTTACAAGTAAAATTTTTATGGCATCCTGCCACAGGTTTATGATTAGCGAGATCGTCGTGAGTTTGGATAAGTTCGAATTGTCTTGGCACAATTTTTTTCTTGGAACTAGTGCAAGAAGCATACTAAACTTGGATTGAATACTACAAAGCTATACTATGTCTGACGTAGCTTTACAATAAAAAGGCTAATGAATATATCTCCAGAGAATTAGTTACCTCTAGTACTCTTACTTAGAAGGTAATTTTTGGTTGAGCAACGGCATTAAGATGGATTGTTTCTGCATAGTTACATGAGGCTATATAACGGGCTTCGCTCGTTATAGTTTGGAAAAGAATTTTATTATCGTTAAACAACCATAGACGAGAGCATCATTGGCTTCTTAACTTTTTTTAAGCAACCACTTTGCAGCTATGAAAATGGAATAATGCGATATGCAAACAAGACGTGTGGTATTAGCCAGAGGTTTTGGTAAAGTTCAGAAAAGACAACTCAACTCCGCAAAAACAAAATATAGTATTGATTTCCTAAGTTTCTACCCCTGGGGATTGCAACTGGTGGTATTTCCTATTTTTCAGTGATATGAAAAGTACTGGTAGTTTTTGATTATGATTTGACTAAGGAAAATCTTTCAGATCCCTGATTATTAGCAATTTGTACGCACAAACTGCGCGGAAGAAGCCTTTTATGGGCACGTTTATGTTCTCACGCTACTTCATAGTGTGTTACATACGCAAATAATCGCCACTCGATAGAAAAAGCGTCTGAATTAGAAATTAGAAGAAAGGATTCCACACTGATAACAAATAAGCAAGTATAAACACGAATAATAGACTGTCAAATTAAAATCTCCGTCGGGAAGGTCTGGAAAAGCAAGTTATAAATCGAAATCCTTTGATCTCATTCATTTGTAGAGTGAAGTCTTCGATAAACAGGACCTAGGCGACGAGCCAGTATCTACCTTAATATAAAATTGGCAAAGAATAGTTATCAAATTTACTGGTTGCCTAACGTGGAAAAATTTCAAATGCCGACTCGGCCTATTGCTGTGTTTTTACCTTTTTCATGAATAAGTATGTACGTGCACTTTTGTTTTAATTAATATTAAAGAGAAGGTCCTCAGCGCTCGTTCTCTGGAACAATCTAGAAAACCATCGTTGCAAAACTTTCTCCCTGAATTTTACCTACGCACTATATAATTATGAAGTAATAACAAGCAGTTCATCGTCACACCTCACCAAACTGTTCATGCTTGCCCTGATTTCTCCGCAGTCTTTTCCTTTAGTTTTTTTTTTGTTTTGTTTATTAGAGGGATTCTGCACGTTAACTTAACAAATAAAATGTAATTAATACTTCAACAATGCATGATAGAGGCACAATATAAATAAATCAATTTGTTGAATAAGTAATATTGTTTTAGAAGAAAATTTTTGTGCCAAATAATGTATATTATGCAGTTCTGAGAATTCACACTGACATGTTATATTAAGTACAGGTTGTAAGCTATTTTTACCTCCCTTGCGTCATGTGTCCGTGGAGCTATTTACTCGATTGCTTGTTATTTAACCAATTGCACTATAATTTAATTTTATGATCATGTCAAATTCAGCAAGTTCTAGGTGCTGTACCACTAAAATATTTTATTGGTTGATTTTTATGAAAGTCCTCTGCTTACAGGGTTTTGCTTAATATAAAAGGGGTTACAGTATTCTGTATCTTCTCTGGGTCATTTTACATTGTCTTATTTACTTGAAAAATTTCTCATGATGCCGTCTTTTATCTTTGTATTTTTATGTCTTAAAAATTATAATTGTACTGCTGCGTAATCACAAAAAAAATTCTGTTAAATTCCTGTAATTTACTAGTTACCATGGGTTTTTTCCTAAACATTTTTGCATTTTATATAGTTAGAATAATCGCAACAATGGAATGGTTTAATAAAAATTGAAGTTGTTTCGGGTTTCTGTGCGAATCGATCGTTGAAATCTCCAGCAATTTGCATGTTTTCCCTACTTTGCTGTTTTCCTTATAATCTTATTTTATCGTATTCTTGCTTGTCTTCTTTTATGAGTTTGTACAACCCTATAAAAATAAATGAATCATAAATTGTTAACAATTTATTTTAATTTCTTACGCAACACGATCTGACATTTTTTCCTGTTTATGTTTTTGTTTTAATTGTGGCGACGAGTATTCATTTCTTTTTTTCTATCCGGTAATATATTGTTATTTATTGTTACTAATATTAAAAAAAATATTGCAATTTACTTTTTTAGTTGCTAATTTTTATTTGTTTAGTTTTGTTGTGACCATTAAATGATTAATATATTTTTGATTATTAAGGTTAATAATAAATATTTTCTACTTTACAGTAGCACACTGCAGGGCTTATCGCGTGGAAAATTTAAAATAAGCGACCGAACCCGCTCCGCGTGCATTTACCGCCAAAAGGAAGAGGAACTTTCGCTTTCGGCCGGCGTTTTGACAAACCTGGGAATCCGGCGTTTTGAATAAATTTGCGGCGCGTGGTGCCATCCGCCTTAATTTGAATAAGCGCGGCGGGCCTTACAGTTTATTATGCAAATATTTCCGTGAATATTAAACATCGACAGCCGTTTGTCTATTTAGCACGTGATTTGTCAAGTCGCGCTTTATGGCCGCGTGCTTGCGTTTGTGTTGTGCTTTTTACGGCCGGGAGACTTAGTCCGGGAGCTTCGCTGTCGAAGGTCGATTGGGGGCAGTTGCTGCGGGATAATGCGTTGCTGTTGTTTATCCGTTGACTAATTTTTATTCAAAGCTTGTTGCCGCTGCCTTTGCTACAGGATGCAGACTTTGTTTGGGCTCTAAAGGTTGATCTCCTTGGCTCTCTGTAAATTAAGCGGCTCGCGCAATTTAAATTTTTTTGTAGATTTTGCAGGCATAATTTTTGGTGATTTTGAAAAACAGTGCAATTTATTATTATTATTATCCAATCTGTTGGATGGCGATATCATAGTTATTCTACCTACTTTGGTGTAACATATATTTGATAAGAACAATTATAAATAGCACTGTTACATTTACTAGTTTGCTAAGTTTTTTATTTCATTTCTTTCAGGCGATACTCCGTCAGCAGAATCATTAGAAGGCAGTCCCCAAACCTCCATAAAGCCGACCAGGAGAAGACGCCTAGATCGCGTAACCGCGAGCAGCAGCAATGGCATCGTCACGTCAGCTCCGTCCATACCCACCGATTACCTCCACCACAACAACAACAACAACGTGAAGAACGAAAGACTGAGCCCCAGCACTCCGGACACGTCCTCCCGTTCGCGGTCCGTGACGCCGTCCTCAGCCTCTCACCCGGACACGCCGCCCGCGTCCGAGCAGCCTATCCTGCCCCCTTCCGGTAGGAACTACAGCGATTTCATGCGCAGCCTCGCCGCCAAGTACAACAACGCCAACCCTAACGAGTAAGTCCCCAGCATGCTCTAGCCAACCTGTCATTTGCGGTTCAGTTATTTCAGCGCGGCGCGAAATGGATTCCCGCCGCCCCTGGACCCGCGCTTCAAGCCGACCACATTCCCCGGCGTCGTGCCCAGCCTCCCGACGCCGACCAGTAACAAGGAGGACCTGGCGAAGAAGCCGGACTTTTCCTCCATCCTCAACCCCTTCGCGTCTCCCTCGATGTTCCCGCCGCTCATCGACATGTCGACCACGCAGGCCCTGTTAGCGATGGTGCGGACGGCCAAGGAGGCCGAGCTGCAGGGGTTGCTCAAGAGCGCGAAGCGGCAGGAGCCGTCGTCGCCCCTGGACCTGTCCGCGGCGGCGCCGACCATCAAGAGGCCGAGAACTAAGACGCCGCTCACCAGCTTCAGCGGCGGCAACGTTGTGGTCAAGCGGGCCGAGTCCGAGAGCCCCCGGCTGCACGAGGACGTCTCCAGCTGGACTGTCGACGACGTCTGCAATTTCGTCTCTGGAATCGACATTTGTGCCGAATACGCTAGGGTAAGTCCCATAGATAATTTTCATTACCTTTTTTAAAACTTTTAGTTCATATAGTGTACGTATTCTTAAAGTTTCTTTATTGTTAGAGTTGTAATATTAAAAGGGATACCGTATAGAAATGCATAGAAAAGAATAATTTTGATCTAGAACAAGTATGTAGAAACTGAATTTTTGATCTCTGAAACATGTGTTGCAAGAGTAGACGTGGGGCGAAGAGGGATAGTTAGTCCTCGGTTATGGAGGGAAAAATCAGCTACAAGAACCTGCAGAATATGTAGTATATATGCCTTTGTCGATAGATTCGAAGAAAAAGTTGGAACGAAGTCTTGACTCAATACAATTTATAACTTAATGTAGAGGAAACTACAGGTGAGTTAATATAAAATTTGGTAATTAATGCATAGAACAAGTAAATAATTACAAATTTTCGGGTAGCATAGTAAATATTTGCGAAACACTCGACCAGGATATAAAGTCTTTCAAGCCATGTACAGGATGTTCTTGAAGAAAAAATAATTGGGCAAAGAAAGTTGAAATTCCAAAACTATTGTATTGCAGGGATAGAGGGGAATAAAAAAAATGTTAAGGTAGTTTATAATACTTATTACTTAACTGTCTCAATACCTCGAGACGCCGTTAAACTTATTTCGAAGTCCAGACCGTTTATCGTCTATATGCGGCCAAATGATGACGGGACCAAAGGTCCAGCCTACGACTCCGTCTGGCAGTTGGGTCACATTATTTTTATTCTTAAGCAGCCAATCACATTAAAAGGGCTCTAGGGTCTAAATGAGCCGTCGCCCATATGCGGCCAACTGCCAGTGGGACCGGAGCTTCGCAGATTCCGCCGGGCTGCAACCAGCAAAATATGTCTTTCAAATGTCTCTTCGTTCGAGCTTACAGTATGGAGAAGAAACGCAGGTCTCGATGAAAGGCGAAAAACAGCTTCACAGGCAGCTGAGATACATTTTTGTAGTCTGTCTCTGTATCCGTCTATGTGATTTGACTCACTGAATTGTGACGAAAGCTCATTGCTCTCTGAATTACGCTGCTGCAGAGCGGCGGACTTTCACCAGCCTCTAAGGCACTATTGTTTGGGCACAGTGGCCGCGTAGTAATTAGAATGTGAATGGGCAGCCACTGACACCCAATGGGCGGCGCGCCGAGGCGTGCAGAGCGGGCCCAGCTTATTAAACACCGCGAGCTTTTTTGGGGCGCTTTTGCCGTTAGCGCCGCCGCGCGAGTTCAGGCTCCTCGCAGGAATTCGAAAAGCAGAGAAGAGAGCCGGACACGGCCTACTGGGCGCGCTGGACGGCCGGACAATTGAATCTAACCACAACGTTCCGGTCACGGGCTACCATCTCGGTCAGCCAACTTATTTCTCACCTTTCGAGTAATGGGACCTAGAACGGCTCGGCGCTGCCGTGCACGCGAACTGGAGCCGCAACGGCCGGCGAAGTGGTCGCTAATTGAGTCTGGGCGGAGCCGCTGCCTAATGAGCATTTCGGCCGAGCTCGCTCAATTGAAATGCGGCAGTTTTCCGGCGGCAGGGAAAGGAGCGCTCTGCCGTTATACTCCGGCAAGTGTAATATCAAACAGCCTTCATCTGCGCTGACCTGTGACTCGTTCTCCCTCCTCTCCCGGCTGCGGATATTAGTTCAACAATGCTGGCTAATGCAGTAGCCGGATAATGATTCATTAATATAAATGAGCGCCGCGCGTGATATTCGCCTAACAAGTTGAATGGTTTTTAGCTGCTGCTGCTAGAAAGCTGAGCTGTTTACGTTAAGTGACCAGTTACGCTTCCAATGAAATGCTCGTTATCGTAGCACCTCATTTACTGTTACACGAACTGTGCTTCGAGCCGTTTGTAGTGCTAAAGTAGTATAAAGTTATACTTGTTAAAGCTAAAGCTTGCACCTTCAACCAATTGTGACATTTTGCAATTTTTTCTCTTACTCAAAAATTTCAAAAAACTCAATGTTTATAAAGCAAGTCCTGGAGTATCAGAAGTTACTCTTCGTAAACCTTTTTGAGTCGTTTGTTCTGGGCAAAAATGGATGGGTTTGAAATAGTTGTTCTTAAGGCACCACTCACACAGTTGTTCTATTTGGAACAATCATTGGCAAAAAGCTTTAGTTATGAGAGAAACTAGGCATTATCAACATAAAACAGTTATGAGTCTACTACAGTTTTGGACATACGCTCAACCTGGTCTTGTATCTTTCTTGTCCATTGAATTCCTGCCCTATTTGCGATAGCATTCCCCCAACGTACTCTCGCCCTTCCTCTGTCCCGCTTACCTGTTCAAAGTCTCCATAAAGTCGTCTTTTTCCTTCATTTTCTTATCCATGTCCTAACATTTTCATTTTCCTTTGTGTCACCTTCAGTTTCTCCATGTTGGTTTTTGTTAACGCCCAAGTCTCAGAAGCATATGGTAGGATAGTGGTATGCATTAGTTGAACACCTTTGTTTTTTGGATTTGTGTGAATAAAAACATTTCTTAGTTTGCCAAAAGCCGATCATGCAAGTAGAATTCTTCGATTGATCTTCACTGCTTGGGTGGGCTCCTTAAATGTTAATTTCTGTCCAAGATATGTATACCAATTAGCCAGCTCTATTCTTTGTCCATGTTTGTCAATGTTAACTCCCTCCCATCGTTTCCATTGGTCGTTAGTTTTGTTTTTACCTTATTGATTGTAAGTCCTACTTTCTTCTAATTCTTCTACCATAGTTTCGATCTCTTCCATACTATTTGCAAACAACAAAATCTCGTCAGCGCCAGCGGATCTCAGATTACTAAGATACTCGCCTTTTATGTTTATTCTTTTGTTCTCCACTGAACTTTTCTGAATGCATCCTCTAGGCAGGTGCTCTTAAAATGATCCATAACATCAGCCAAATATTTTCACTTTAAATGTTTGGCAGATTTAAAGTTTTCAGCGGGAAGCCATAAAATTGGCCGAAATGAGCGGCATGCTACTCGGAGCGGATATGCCGAAAAGGCTCCACCGGAAAAGTACTCCAGTTGATGGCAGCTTTCTAAAGCCGGACCTTTTACTGCGCACGCCTTGTTTTCCGTTTCGCCTCCGCCGCGCCGGTCAATTAAGCAGCCTCCTCCTGCAATTAATGGCTTAATCGCCAAAGCGACCCGGGCAAGAGCGCGAAAATGCCGGACGGCCAGAGGCGGCATGTGCGCGCGGTGAAAGGACGCAAGTGGGCTACCGCGCGCATTAAGCGGTGCAACCGCTCGTTAATCGAGTTGTTACACTTCGAAGCCGCCGAAATTCGGCGCTCGGCCGCGGCGGCCTTTCTCCGCTCTGTTTGCGGAGAGATCGCCGGCCGCCGCCGGAGGACTGGCCTCGTTAGCGGCCCTCCGGCCGCGGCGCATTTTCGAAAAGGGGCGAAACTGGTTCTGCCATAGATCTGTTCCCACACGCTTTCCTAAAAATAGCCGCGATAGCATCTCGCCTCCCGTCACGTGCATAAATCTGAGCTTTGACATTTGGCCCGGGATCCAGTAAAATCAATCGCGTGTTCTCGCGATCGTAAAGTTTTCGGCGTTTCAGACGAAAGCGGCGGAGCGGATCTAATTTATTCGAGCGCCTTGGTCGGCTAAGACATTCGTGCCGAAGAGGACTCGACAGCGGTGCCAATTAATTTCGTTGGGAGGAGCAGCCGAATTCGTGGTCGAAAAAGTCTTCAAACCGCTGACACTTGATAAATCTCCAGTCTGAGCAAGAGCCATTACGACAAACGGTAGAGGAAGAGGAAAAGTTTTGGTAAACTTTTTCCCAACAATTAGCAACAATTTTTAGGTCTTTTTCAAACCCATACAGTTCGTCGTTTCCCGTTGCCATATCTGCCCGTTATTCCAGTTTGCTTTCTGAAAACTTCTTTCCTCCCTAGCCCCCAAGAAAGAGTCGGTCCGTCTTTTTTTCTCTTCTTCTTTGAAGACTTCTACATCAATTTCTTTGACTATCTGTCATCCGTCCCACCATTACAGAGCTCTATTTTCTAACGTTTTCGTGATTAAGTAGACATTCATTCTTCTCCAAACTTTGTTGGTTATGAATCTGTTCCATCCTCTAAGTATAGGCACTTTCTCATTAAATCTAATTCTAGTGTTCTAATTTTATTTCTTATATTCTTTGTGAGTGACCATATCTCTTCTTCCATTACATTATGGAGTATTCTTTCTATCCACACACATACATTGCGTTTTTTTTTCATTTAAGTTTTAAACCTTACTTTTCATATTTACGCATGAGCATGATGTTATATTCTTTTTCAAAACATATAAACGTCATGTGTGTGTCTATTTGGTTGTTCTTATTTTGTTTTACAGTATTAGTTGTTTAACACAATGTATGTTGTCTAAACATTATCTTATTCTTCTAAAATCACTTGCTTCTTCACTCCTATTTTACTTCTTATGACGATGGAGAATAGTCTCCTCATAGCATTTTTTATCTCCTTCTATATGCTTTATTCTATTTCTGCGTGGTATTTCTCCTTCCTCTATTTTACTAAATATCTTGTGCATATATTTTGTAACTTTATTTCTACTGTATTTGAGTAGTTTCATCATTAAATTCCCTGGTTACCAAGCCCTGTTTTTTTTGGCGTTTTGAATATCTTTTTCTGCTAATTTACAATTAGTGTTTACATTTTCTATTTCTTCTATTATAAAGTTAGCCAAAAACTTTGCGTTTAATATAAAAAACGGTGTCATAGCTTTATTTTCTGTCCAGGTACGTATTTTCCTCCAAATTATTTTCGTTCACTGTTTTTCTAATATTCTTCTTCATCTTTATTCTGTCAGAATATCTCGAATGTTTTTCTTAAACAGTTATTAATGAAGTTCTGCATTTTATCTAAGAGCTTTTTTGTTTTATTCCACGTTTCTATCCCATACTCGCTCTTTATATTTGTGCTAAGTAATCTTGTTCTTTGAGATATATATATATATATATATATATATATATATATATATATATATATACATATATATGTTCGGAGAGTCTTCCTCGTTACTATGTTTAAACAACTTAGTTCACGATGCCGAAAGTGAGTTTCCAATTATATGACAGCTGTTCATCGGTGAGACTTAAGTTCGCGCCTCTAAAAATTCTAAAGGATCTACGCTATATCATATATCTATATATATATATTTGTAGTATGGTATATATTTCTTATTTCTACTTTGTCATATATCTAACTTCAGAGTCTTCCTGTCTTTTACTGGGTGAGTCTAATTAATGCACTTGTTCATCGCTAAAATTGTAGGATTACTATTTTTCTTGATTGGTTGTAGATGGTTATTATTCCTGCCTGCATTACGCCTCTATGACAAATGCCCTATCTTCAGAGTCACTCACTGTGTACTACGTAGATTTTGAATAGTAGACGAGGGAGGGCATCCTTATTTAAGGCATTTAGTTGTATTTTGGTAATTAATTTTAAAATTTCTTTATTTTTGCCTTGTGGTATAATTCTTTCGTAGCTTTAATTAGTTAATCCAGCTTTCTCATTCTACCCTTATTTTGCCTGTCATTCTGTTAATAGTAATATCTGTTCTAGTAATTTAGATTCTTTCGTGTATATGATGGTTTAATTATCTCCAATTTCTTATGCCCTTCGTTCGAGTGTCACTTGTTCAGCGAACATTTTGAATAGTAGTCTAACGAGTCATCCTTATTTAAGGCATTTCAGTTGTAGTTTTATTCATTTAAAATTTCTTTATTTTGCCTTGTGGTCATAATTCTTTTATTTAATTAACTATTCTAACGTTGGCATGTTACTATTATCTCTTAATTTTAGTTTCCTAAATTTCTATTATGTTAAGTATCCAATTTGTTATTCGTCTGGTGTCGCTTGTTCAGCGAACATTTATTAAATATATCTAACATCATTTTCTTTAATCTTTCAGAGTCGTTTTATCATTTCCAGGTTTATGTTTCCTAGTTCGCCAACTCTTTTATTTTTTAACTTTCTAACGTTGGCATTTCTATTATCTTTTGAACTTTTTCAGTTCTCCTAAAATTTCTATTATTTAATTTTCATTGTTTTCGGATTGTATGTGATTTTCGTGTAACAGTTCCCTGTAATATTAATATTATTTGTTTTACTGTTTCTATTAATGTTGTCTGTTTATCGTGTACCTTCTAAATACGTTTGAATTTCATTTCATTTTCTATTAAATAATTTACTTTTTGCTGTTACTATTGATTTATTTACTATGCTTATTATCTTTACATAATGGTAATGGTAATGGTAAGGCCCTAACGCTTCACGTGGGAACACGGCCTGCAAAATGAGAGGTTAAGGCTCTCATATGTTCGCTCTCTCTGCCCGGTCGTCATCTCTGATGCAATTTTGCCGGTATTTGCTTTAATATGCCTCTGTTTTTTTTCTCTGCCGTATATTTTTACTTATTTGTCTCTTATTCTTAATCAACTCTAATGCTTTCTTTGCTATTCCATGTCTGGCTATTTTAATGTAGTCATATAATTCTTCCATGTTTCTATATTTGCTTTTGATCTAGCCGTTTTTGGTACAGTAATTTTATGTTATCTTCTTTAAGACTCGATATATTATATTTCGTCACTAAGATATCTTCTATTTTATCTGTGTTTTTTAATGTATAGAGAACATGGTTTTGCTATCAGTAGGTGATGAGCTGATGAACGTTCAGCTGTTCTGTATACTCCCTACGTCTAAAGTTTTTATAGATAATTTTTGTTGTATTATGATATAGTCTTTGTGTTGACTGTATCCATGTATACTTGTGGGCGTCTTTATGTTTATAGAAGCCATTTGTAATTATTTGTAGTTGACTCACGTATTAAAATCTTCTAACATGATATTTGTCTATTATCTGTTATATATTCTATTACTGCTTTCGAAAAAGTTTTCTTTTATTTAAACTATTGATCATTAGTGTAGAAACGAGCAGAATAATCGTTCGTCTTCAGTCAGGTTTTTACTTTTATAAGGGTTTGATTCAATGTTAGTAATATTTCATTCGTATTTTTTTTTATTGCTATGCAACTTCTTTTTGGACACTTTCTACTTTTGGTACACTTCCGTATACAAATATAATCTCCAATTTCCTCACTTTCTTTGAACTTTTTCTTATTTTCGTGACACAAAATTAGCTATAAACATACATTTATATTTAGTTTGCAAGCTTTTTTGTTATTTCATCTAGTTTTGTGCCAATTTCTTGGACATTTCAAGCAGTAAAATCGATAATCTTTTTCGTCACCTAGTTCTAAATCAGTTACATTTTTGCACTTTCCGAGGCTGTCTATTATCTTTTTTTGTTTAAGGTATTGTTTGTGGATAACGAGGAACAAGTCTATTGATCCAACTCTTAACTTTAGTTTAGGAATGTCCGCCCCCTAGATTGAGTATAATCGCCTAAATATAGAGAGTTATTTCTTCTTTTGCTTCATCTGCAATTTTGGTATTTAGTTCCACGGTTGGACGGTTTTTACCTGCAACTTTAGGCTTGGGTCCTTATATTAGCCGAACCAGATGAACCTCATTTTTTTGAGGTCGCTGGTTCCTCTTTCTTTTTCATCCTAGCAAAGACAGAGTTACACCGAACTTCGGGTTTTGTTACGCCATTATTGTAAGAAGGGTTTGACTATAAGATGCTGCAGAGACAATTTACGAAGTTGAAGGCGTTATTTATCCAGCAGTGGCGGAAAGGTTCAAGTGATTCGACGAAGAAGATTTTGATCTTGAAGAGACGAGCCTTTTTCCAGTTGTTTATCAAGATGTGTTTTCATTAAGCATGATGGAGCATCAATTCTTGTAGTTTCGTCCCATCAAACTGTGCTCAATCACTCGCATCAACTTGGATTTGTACGAATTCACTGAAACACAGGCCAAGTAGCGATTCGGTATCTATCGTCAACTGCATAACTAAAAAGAAATTTGAAGAGCTGGACTGCGTCGAAATTCTTCCGCATCCAGTCCACAGTCCCGCTGCTGTCCAGTCTCTTCCGATCGATGGCACTTTCGGTAAATTTGAAAAGCATTCTTTGCTTCAAAGGAGCCAGGATAGTATTTTGATCTGATCTAACAACTTTCTTCGCTTTCAACTTCGCAACTTGCCCCAGCAGGATCTCTTGTGGTCAGACATTTCTTCCAATAATGTCGAAAGAAAACCCAAAGTTTATCTTTGTAATCTCTTAATCAGTCCTTGCTATTTTGAAAAGTTAAATATGTTGATTTTGTTTTTTTTTTGGCATTTTGGTATTTAGGTATTTTACTAAAATTATGACTATAGTTAGCTATGGCCTTTTCGTTGCCTTATTCTTTTTTTGTTGATTTTAAGGTGTCTGATGTATAGTTTTTTTTGCATTTCAAAATCATTGAGACTGATTACCTTGATAGTGTATTTCTGAGCTTCCCTCACCAATGACCATATTGCAATTCATAGACATATTGGGAGTAACTATATAGGGTTTTTTCTATGTGCTAGGTAGCTGATCTAACGTCATAACTCTCCTCTTTTCTCCAGTCATAAAACCAATAAATAGACCTAATAAGTTAAATGTCCTAGGTGAAGTTAGTTCTTAAATCTTCTAATAATAAATGAGGAAAGGTTCTCATAAACTGGCAGGTTAGTGGGTTACTCATATTATCTCTCAGAATGTCCAATTTGTACCTATATATCCTAAAAGTTTGCTCTGTGCGTCCTCTCTTTCATCTATATGTTTACCGTAGTAAGATCAGACACAACAATTGGCAAACATTTGAATTCTAGCATGAGGTTTTAAGCTTTTACTTATACAACGGATTTTAAGAAAAATTTCACTACCTGTGTAATATATTTGAAGGTCATTTAATTTTTAGGTTGTATTGGTAGATCAGGCACTTACTACAGTGAGTTGTAAAGTTAACAGATTACACTTTACTATCATTACACGGCGGGTATGATTATCGATTATATTTAGGGGCTCAGGTTAAGTTATACATCCACTAACTACAGATTGTTATCATAATTGTATCTTCTATATCCAAACCTTTATATCTGTGCAATTATATATCGGTTATATATAAGAATGTAAAAGATTTTGACAACTAATTCAGCTTGCTGGTAAGCTATTTCGTTTTTATTTTCTTTTAGCAAATTGTCTTCATTTACACTACTGGGAGAGAGTTAATACTTTGCTATTCTCTATTTTCCCATTTGTAGCACTTTCTAATTTTAAAGAATATCCATTTGCTCTCTAAATTGTTTCACCATTTAATTCAATTTTTGAGATGATGCAATAGTGAATGACGATCTATCAAAAAGTATAAATTTTCCATTGGCATACCCAACGAATCTTTAATAGATATTACATGATGTGGAGAGATCTAATAGGAACCAATTAGAACAATTCACAGTGAAATTTTGGAGTAGAAAGTTTTTGCACAATTAAAGTACTCTGCATAAATTAATAGCAGCAAACGAATTTAATTGGCAGCTAACAGTTGAAACCATGTAAAAGTCGCAGAAAGTATAGGAAGAAATCATCCTGTTATAGAGGCAGCTTGGAATTTCATAAATGGAAATTTTCCAATTAAACCAGCCTAATTATTTCCGATCCAGTAGATATTTGCTGAAATTCCTCTTCGCGAGGCATACTTTCAGCTCGGCCTCGTCCTCCGAGCGGAGCGCGCCGGCGAATTCTTCCAAGGGCATCGGCAAAAAGCGCAGAGCACATCCTCGAACAAATGTTACATAAGTCGCCGCGCCGCGGCCGCTCAAAGGGGAGGTCCGTCACGTTCTGGACTCTTTTTGCATCACGTACAAGAGTTTACGCGCGAACACATCTGTACCATTGTGCCATCGTGGAACATCAATAAGGCCACTTTATTTCAATGAAGAGCTCTTTGAGTTATTGCGTTGCGGCGGTCGTGACGCCATTGTGTTGGCCGCTGTGTAGAGCACGACCGTGCTAATAACCCGAAATGGGGCGGGGCGGGGTGTTTGGGGCATTGCTTCCTGGTGTCTTTCAAACTTCAGTGGGCAAGTTTGCGGTCTTACTTTTCCGAAACAAAAGCGGGGTTGCGGCTGCTTTCGAAATTGATGGAATTTGAGCGTGGAACTTTTTGAGGCGCCATTGTAGCTTAAAGTGCACTTGTATTTCTGTTCTGGGTATACCTATATCTTTTTCTTATGTATAATAATTTCCTCATAGTTTCCGCTCTTGTAATAAATAACACCATGGCTCTATTTATAGTGAGTATTTCGGGGGGTTGCTTGCATTCGTGTGATGTTTTTGGTTTAGAAAGCTCAATATCGACGTTGACTCCTGTCCTATTGATAACTCTAGTGCCCGTGCCGCCTCACAAACGAATCAAGATCTTCGGGCGCTTGTGATGGACGGCTCTGTCGATCTGGTAGTTGTAGAGGTCACGAACGGTAAAGCTACTGTGACTTTGTATTTAGATGTATAGGGCTTGGACGCTCTGGGAGATAAACTCCTACGTACTAGATAGTACATGGTTTCGCACAAATTATGGGACATTAAAGATGGTTCATAAAACTCAATTCTGGACGACCTAGAGTTTATTGATGTGGTCTTTCGTGGTCCAGTTCCAAACTGGAACTGTGCATATTATGATAGAGTAGATGATCGTCTTGTGTATAATCAGTTTATTTTGGCTTGAGAGTCAGGTCTGGAGATGGATAGGAAAGCCGACCACTGAGCTTATTGGCTTGGTCTTGCTGATCGCCCTATCTTGAGATCTTGAGATTCGCTAGGTTGATGGAGAATAGGGCCTCCGAGCTCTTCTTTGGGTTGATTTCCATTTTTTACCTATCGCAGTCTTGTAGTTGATTAAGCTCTGCTTGGGGCCTCTGGGTGAGAAAGGAGACCGTAAGCGAACTGGACAGTACCGCTACTGGGCCAGTGTAGTAGAAGGCGTTCATGGTATGTTTCGGACGTATACGTTGTATAGCCTTGGAGGACACCATCGAGCTTGAACTGGAACCCCATTCCGGAGAGGAACAAGCGGATCAGCCGAACCATCGGTAACGGGATTGGAGTCGAGGCCATCTCGTATACTAGGTCGTTGTGTCACACCTTGTCGAAGACCTTGGCCACATCAAGGAAAATTACACTGGTGGTTTGCTTCTTAGTGTAGCTTTCCACCACCTGAAGCAGCTGAAGGGTGGTGGAGTGGTCGGAGCGGAAACCAAACTGACTGTTCGAAATAAAATGGTGGCCTTCGACAACTGTTCTCAAACGTTTGTGAATCACCCATTCTACAAGTTTCTCCAAAGCCGGCAGCAGGCTGATGGGCCGGTAATCCTGGGGAAAAGTCTTAGATTTTGTGGAATATAAGCAGAAGACAGCGTTAGCAATAGTAAATACGCAGATAATCATCTTCTTGGGGAGAGCCTGCAGAGCGCAATTCTGGATACCATTTAGACTGGAAGCGTTGTGGGGTTCGAGGGCTCGGATGAGCTGGAGAACTTCTATGCAGGTTGCCGGGTCTAGATGTTTCTGGGGCTCCTACCCTAGTTGAGCACGTCGAATGCCTCCAGCTTACTCTTCCAGGTGACGTTGCGGTACTTCACGACGGCGATTTTGACCTCTGCAACGATCTTTCGGCACCGTTACTCGTCCGTATGGTCCAGGGATCGCTGCGCACTCCGTCGCATCTGTTTTTTCTAACGTATCCGCTCTTTTAGCTCTGGAGGATGGATTAGTGGATGGAGCCGGTTAGATGGTGTACCGCTTCCTCCAGTCGTTCACCAGAGCGGATGGTAAGAACTTTTTCTATGGTTTGTCTTAAGTGAAGAGTGAAGGCCGGCTAGGAATAATGTTTTTTAAATACCAAAGTACATTTTTTTTTTATTAATAAGAAAACCAATTGTGGCTGAAACTGTAAAGTTGCTAGCTATGTTCAAGTTTATTATTAATTTGAAAATGAAAACAAATGCAGTAATCACTTTTCTTCGTAAGAGTGTGTGGATTACTTTTCAACCTGCAAAGGTGGATTTAGCCGAACAAGCAAAGAAAGCAAGTCTTACGCCTTAAATTCAAAGGCAGATGGTGGTTTATATAATGGAGGCGAGAAAAACAGCAGTTAGAGGTGAAAACAACGTAATCAGGAGATAGTATAGAAACGTGGAGACATAAATGAAGGGCATGAATGATCTGCTACAGTTAAAACGGTCTTTATATTGAAATTACAAAAGAATTTTCTAACCAAAACATGACCGGCATCTTCATTAACGTTCGCTGTAAGTAAACGAACTTCAGCAGCCCGACGCACGTTTAGGATTTCTCCGCCGCCAAACAAATCAATTAGAAGGCGCTCCGGCGAGGGTGTCGCAACGCTCCCGAGCGCTCGGCAATAAAACAATAATTAAAAGCGCTTATCTCGCGTTTCGAAACGGTGCCATTAATCAAATGCCACTGGAATTGCCGGCGCGCTCGCGGAGATCAATCTGATCGCCGTGCGCTAAATTGACAATGGCAGTGTTATTAGCGCACGTCGGGCCCGGCTTGCGCGAGTGGCATTTGATTGTGCGGCCGACGCGTTTCTAATGGGGATTTCGCAACCGGGCGGAAATGTAACGGAGACGGACAGCGGCTACCGCTCAAGAGCTTTGGTGGTGTCATTCGGGCTCTTGTGAGGAGGCCACGCAGGAAAGTCCCATGTCGGTTACAGTTAGGCGTAAGCTGCCGCCGCCGGATGCTGCTCGCTGTAATTATTTTTGAGTCTACAATCTGCCGTGCCATGGAAAAGGCATTACCGGACAAAGCGGCGGACGAATGTTATGAATAAAACATCTTTACGTCTAAATAAAACTAAAAGAAGCAATTATGGAATTGCGGACGTGTCAAAAGTTTGTAAACACAAAAAATTGAATAAAAAAGGTTCTGAATAACTCAATGATACTTTAAAGAAAGTTGCAACAAACAACAAAGCGTAAAAAGGTACATGTGGATCGGGAGCATACAGTGCTAATTGCACTTGTCTTCTCTGCTCTTTTATGTAGGTAGTTGTAAAGAGAGTAGACTTTCGTGCTTCGGTGTTTATTTCTAATCTGCTGTAGATGTAATACGCATATAAAGGAATCAAACCAAAATTGAAACGTTTGAGTATATGCTCTTCTTCCCTATTGTCTAGTAAGTTTAACAAAAATTGGTTTGGATACGTCTCTGGTTTTCCAAAGATATTTAGCACTACACTTAACTACTTCTTGTTTCACTGATATCACTTTCAGATTGTCACAAATTCCTTTGTTTGAGACACAATAGGGTGAATACTATAGCTCCATACCACTTTCAGCACTGTTTTATAAACTAGATGTTTGTTAGCAAGGGAGAGCTTGAACTTCAACTTATTAACCAGTAATAGTTTTTTAGTTTGAGGTTGAGCTGCTTCCTTTTAGTCCAGATGTCGGTTCTCTAGATTAAACTTTTATTGTGATGCAGGCCCAGGTACTCTACGTGGTGAGTTTGAGGTAGTACTTCACTATTCATACTTAATCTATGAACGGTGGCTCTGCTCGTTAATTTTGGAGCGTCATTTTTTGAATCAGTCGGTGACTTCACTTAAAGATAGCGTTCATACTGCTTCGATTACGTCTTAATGTATTGCAAGAATTATAGTATTATCAGCAAGAGTTGCCCTAGTTGTATTAGAACTTGTCAGTATGTTAACTGTGTATAAGTAGAGATCGCTTCGCCGAACTTTACATAAAAGAACCTTTTATTGAGATGGGATTTGATAATCATATAGTATGGATGCTTCTTTAACAAAGATAATAAGCTTGGCTTACGTTGACGAAAACTGCAGAGTAGCAGCTTTTGTTTTGAAGTTTACATTGGTACTGTCTAATAATCCACATATTTGTAGTATAGTAAAGTGTTGAATCCTGAATCCAAATTAATGATCGGGTATAAGTTGTTCGTTTTCAGAACAAGCCTTTAAAAAGTTTAGAAAAGAGTGGTAACAAGCTGATATGTTTGAAAGATGCAGAGGCAGAGGCATTATGAGGTTTTCTAGGGTTATAAATGAGGACTACTTGAACAACTTCCTGTTGAAGATTAATAAAAGTAACTTGATGGTTTTGCGGTAGTTTTTTTATAATTTTTCCAGTGACAATATTATATTTTGTCAATTTCTTGTACTTTGTGTTTCTAGCAATAGAAGAGAGCAAATAATTTCGCTTTATTCTCATGATTCATTTATTGTTTAGGCCTATCGAGGTGGTTGGTAGATTACTAGAGTGAATATACTCCGTGTCTTCTGTAGTTGTCAGTTTCTTAAGATATTTGAAAAATTTGGTCTTGATTCACTGATCATTTCTAACTGGTGACCTGCTATTGCGCTATATCATGCAAAGGAATTGCTTTTCGTAAATTTTAATTTTTTTGGATAATTGTGTTGTAACCCATTTTGATTGGATTTGGTATTTTAGTGAATTATTGGTTTGGAGATTACCTCCTAATATACCTCTAAAATAGTTTTAGTTTGTGTTATAGTTAGTTATCTTGGTTTATTTATTACTGATGTAGATAGCTGAGTTATTATGGTTGTAATCCAAAGACAAATCAAGATATAATCCAATTGTTCAACATATTAGAGGGATGCCTGCAGTTACAGAAAAGTTAAGTCAGACAGGGTTTTTTCTTGTGTCTGTTGGCCAGTGGGTAGGCTGGTATGTAGACAACCGATTTTCCTCTCGGAGTAATTAATGTAGATTCCTAATAAGGGCGCTTGGCATTAAAATCGTCTCCGGGAAGAAACTTATTAGTTAATGATTGAATATATTCTACGATTTCCAGAGGTAATTAATAGTCCTACTCAGTCTTCTGCAATTATACTGGTAGTTTGAATTAAATCTGAGTAATGCTTTGAGATTTCATGGGGTTTTATTATGATTGTTGCTCTTTACAATTTGTGTTGTGTGTATCATAGATGTGTATTTTGAAGAAAGAGTATTCAGTGACATGTATATTTTGTTGTATAGTATAAAACTCTACTTCTTTGGGGGTGATTAGCTTTTCATTAGGCTACTTCGAGTAGTTCTGCTTTTTTTATTGGTTAGTTTATTATTTGTTGTATACCAGCTTTTTTGGATATTTTATTTCTTTCATAAGCTTGGTTATCATGATTCTGTGCGAGTCTATAGTTTGTTTCATAAAATTTTGTGGCTCTTTATTATGTGTTTTATTAGATCTGATGTCCGATTGGTTTTTAACTTGGGGTACGGCGATTAGAATTTGTGTAGCTTGTTGAGGTTGATTTATTGTAGACCTTTTTTTTCTAAAAGGAGGAAATATGTTTCCGATTTGTCTGTAAACTTTACACCACCTTAGTTTGCTGGATGTTTTTCTTAGCAGAGGACATATTTAGCTTTGCTGCCATCTATTTTTTCCTTAGCTAATGTTTGTCACCTTAGTACAAATGTCTCTTTTTATGAAGTGGCTCAACTTTAACAATAGCACTTGAGAGAGTATCAATGTTGTAGACTTCTTTATTATTGTCCTGTCATTTGAAGTCGGCAAGAATAAGTTTAGAGGAGTTTTTTTTTTAACTTGATATTTGACAATAGGAATATCTTTTACTTAATGTCCATAGGACACTAGTGCTTTAGTTATGTCTTCTTTGTCGTTGATATGGTAAGTTTCTGATTACTACTTTAAAGAATTTATCTCGGGCAGTACAAATATGTCGAATAATTTTATGTTTATCTAGGACTACTTTAAGTAATTTATATTTATCAACCATCTTAACTTATAATTTTACATTACCACCTTGCTTAGCTTGATAATGATATGTTTGCTTATCTTTTTTAAGAGAGTATCAAGAAAATTTTTTAAAGGAATTACTATAGTGGTGGTCTATACACTTTTTATTTATTATTTTTTTTTGGTTTTGGATTGCAGTGAACTCTATGGAGCTTATTAGAAGTTGAAATCCATTTTAATCCAATTCTAGTCTGAATGTTTCGTGTCAGAATAGTTGGGCTATTTCTGTTTCGTTTATTTTCCTTCGTTTTTATATCTTGGAAATCGTTGGGTTGCGATATGGTAGTTATTTTTAAGGTTGTGACAAATGCTGTATCTACGTCAGGGTTGAAGGTTGTTGGTATTAAGGGAGCTTGCTCTTGCTCAAGTTTCGTTCTATTCCAATTCATTAAGACAGAATTGTATATGGCAGTAATTCGCTGTGTAGATTGGTTTGGTTATTGATATTGGGATGAATAGGGTGAAAAATGTTGAGTCAGTCTATGAGGGGTTTATTTGCACTTGTGAAGATGTATGCTGTTGTTGTAGGCGAGAAAGTGATTTAGCATTGGCTATGAAAGGTAACCGTTTGGATTTACTTTCTTCCTACGTTGTTCTGAATTGTAACACATTAAATTTATAAAATTTTAAAAATTCAAAGCGTTTATGGGTATTACTAATATTACCAGCCTGGCCTTTCGGCCGCCTTTGTCATGTTTATTTATCATCGAGTGCTGTTTGCGACTTTACTCCGTGAAACCCAAACGTAAACGCAAACTAGAGAATAGACTAACCAGAATGTTTTCAATTGTGTAATAAAAGAATACAAATGCGTAAATATGAGCATATTAGGGTTTAAAGGTAAATGAAAGTACTTCAGATATATCTCAATTGTTTTTTCAATAGAAAGAATAAAATGATTTTGCTTTATCTAACTAAGAATAGCAAACATATTGCATAATACTTGCCAAAGAAAAACAAACAAGGTTAACGTTTTCTTCTAAAGTCAGTGTTGAATGGAGCTCAAACATTCGATTTTTAAATATTTTTTTTACTTTTCTCAGGTAAAAGAACAGCGAAGCTTCTCAAGAGTGCAACTGCATCTCAGAGAAGATGTATTTGTGGTATAATCTAAAATTGCGACGTAGATCCTCAGAGATACCATAGATACCAAGTATCGAAACAAAAAATTATAATTCATAAACTCCTGTTATAAAAGTTTATATCAAGAATTATTTTGTTATGTAGCGGGTGCTTTCAAAAATGCTCCGATTCTGTAAAAAAATTTGCTTCTCTTTTACCTTACCTTTTGGTCTTTTATCCACAACAATTCAACGTAGGGAAATTCAGGAAATTTAACGAAATGTTTGCTTGAACAGTATGGTAAAATACGAGCAGCGACAGAAAATAAGAGAAAAATACAAACACACGCGGTGCGTTTAGAGTATTCGAATGACGGACCGAAAACTTAATTGACGCAGTTAAAGGCAGCTAAAATTACACACTAATGACTCTGCTCAGCATTTGGTGAAGGGAAAGAATTGGCCAGAAATGGAAATTCAAAATCAATAAAATTGTAGCAAATGTAGCTTGAATGCGACAAACCGTATTGCAATGGCATCTTGAAGCGGCGCTTAAGTACCCTTATTAATAGCTTCGGGTGCAACATTTACGTTTAGATGCCGTTATGCAAATGCATATTTGCGTGTTTTTTCTGTACGAATCTCTTCATACAGCATTGATTCGTAACGTTATCGACATAATCGGCCATGTATTCAGCAACTCTATGTCCCGTTTCCAAACAATTTGCAATGTGAAACTTACGATCGACAGGATACGATTCATTTTATTCGTTTGCGACGTGTGCACAAGTGGATAAAATTAACAACTAAACTTCTTTATTTTTGCCAACCGTTTCGAAATTAATTTTGAAACAATTTTCATATTTATTTTTAATGTAGATATTTCTACAATTTTACACAATATTAGTTTGTAAAGCTGCAGCTCTTAAAAATCATTTCTAAACGTGCGTTCTATCAATGTGACATCTGTTTACCCTTTAGATCTCAAGGATTAAATTGGGATTCAATTTTGAAGCTTTAGGAAAGTTAAATTAAGCTTTCTTGTAAATCGTCGATGTTCCTTTACTTAATCTTCCTTAAAATGAATCAATTAATCACCCCAACAAACTTACATTGGTGTGTGTGTGCATCAGATGAGAACGTTCAGTCAATATATAACAAAAATATTTTTGGATTGTTCTTTTGTCTTGTCCTAGCCACCCACCATTTTGTGAAAATAGTTTTTTACTTTTCCTGGTAGCATCCAAGGAACATCAAACTCAACCCATTTATTTATCAGACAACTGTTCGACAATTTGTGGCAATTCAATTTCTATGGGACAAATTAATACAGAGCAACCTTTGAAAACTGGAGAAATTATAGCGAAAGCTCTGAATTCGTGGAAAATTATTATTCAAATGATCGATATTTTATAGAAATGGTTGTAGTAGGAACCCCTTGCAGCCCTTGTTACAACGCTTAGCAAGCTTGCAAGTTTTTTTTTATAGAAGTGACTGCAAACTTCTAGCTCCATATTTTCACTTCAAAGCCGCGCATTTTTCAGCGCGCACCCTAGCCGCCTGCTCGATTGCTGTTTGTCAAAATAAGCTGCAAAACATGCAGCATTAAAGGGCTGTAGAAAGTGTTGCGAGGGTCGTAGAGGAGTGTCATGAGCAGATTAGGACGCATTGTACAAATTTCCATCAGAATCTTCTCTATAAAATAAATCGCAAGCGTAAAAAACACGTTGGGTTGTTTTGTGGCACTATAAATATATTAACGAATCTTTTTATATTCCAACTATTTTTTAAGAGCATAGAAAAGTTTGCTCTTGGCTGCAGAAAGCGAAAACGAAATTACAACCATACTAAGAATTTGTGCTACATTTAGAGTAATAAAAAACAAAGGACTGGTGTGTTATTTAGTGATATGCAAATATAAAAATTGTTTTTTCTTATAGTTTTTCTCATACTGTCATATAGTTTATTTCTCACAAGTATAAATAGTAATACTATCTTAATTGTGGGTTTGTTACCTTCCAAATCTGCAATTTTCTTCCAAATTATGTATATAATTTTAAAAATATTTATATTTGACTCATCCTCGTATGTTAAAAAACTCATTTAAGGTAGCTTAACTGTGATGAGTTAATTATATAATCTTTTTTTATTCGTATATTTATAAACGTCACAGATTCAGTGGGCAGTCGAAGCCATTGAGATATTTTTACGTGGGGAGGAAAGATCTGGAAGTAAATCCCTTTCTTATGTATAAGACTTCTATTACGTGAGTGACGTGCCATCAGCTTTTCCAAAATTCTACTGTCAAACCAAAATAAAGTAAAAGAAACTTCTGTGCTTTTGAATTCTACAATCCCTATATCTCACTTAACTTATAGAAATAAACCTAGGCCATCAACAGTAATAGACAAAAGAAGATTTTAAGAATTTTAAAAATTTACATTTATTGAGGAAAAGTGTAATTATATAACTCTGTGACCGAAAGTGAGCTTGTAGAGGTCATTTCTAATACAACATAAAAGAATTCCTTGAGGACATTTACTATTCGTTTTAATAAATTTGAAATTAAGAGATAACTATAAAGCGTGTACCGCTGTATTTATCTTTACAATGGATATGTCCTTGTGCCACTCTCAGGCGGTGATTATTTGTACGCTCCAGGTAACGGCGCTTAAAAGTTTATAAGGTGTCACAATATTGAGCGATATCAGTCTCAGCTGATGGAATTTCAGGGTCTTCCATTCTTTTGTAAGCGTTTCAGTAAATATGCCTGGAGATAACGTCATCACATTCTACAATGATATAATTCCCATTTTATGAGACGAACTCTTGCAATATGTATACCGTCAACTATTCCTTCAGTATATTTGCGACTTATTGTGCCAAAAGTGGATGCTGAATAATAATTAATATAGCTGAATAAGAAATAGAAATTGTAACTGAAGATGTAGTAAGTAGAACATTTGAAATTATGTCCCGATTCTTGATGGTAGCCAAGATGGATATCAAAAGTATAATTTGATCTAGAAGAGTCTGTTTTAGTTTGGTCTTAAAAGAGGGAAGAAAAATTATCAAACTTAAAATGAAGATTTGCTCAGAACCTTACAGTGCTTCATATGATATGAGTACACTGTGAATTTTGCTTTTTCTGTTCATATTTTTTTGAGTTTTTTGACAGCTCTATTAAACTTCAGTTTATCGCTCGTTTTTCTTTTATGGATTATTGCAATTTGTTTCTGAGGATGCTTTTTGTGTTGTTTTCTGAATTAATTTTACTAGCCACTGAATAGATTCGTTGATATTTGGTCTACTTATTAGGAAATATTTACAATTAGTCTAGGTTTTAGTAGCTCCCTGAATAATTACCAGTTGATTTGTTTGTTGTGTGGCTTTTGTAGACTTTTTATCTTATGGTTCCTTGCGGTTAAGGTTATTAGGACAGGAGAAGGATTAGATGAACAGGATTTAGTCGATAAAATGAGTGATCTGGTAGGTCAAGTTGATCTGTTGGTTGTTTGCCTACGTGGTTACGTAGCGTTGACGTCGTCTAGGGTTTATAAACCTAAAACTGGTAATATATGTCTGGTATTTTGATTTATGCTTGCAATAAGACGGCTATAAAGTCAAAACAATTTTAAAACTGTTCTTTTCTGAAAAAAAGTAATATTTGTTCGTAGATTATTATGTTGTCATTTAACATGGCTGTCAGTTGACTTAGTAAGGTCTCCATGGATCAATTATTTTTGTTACCATGTTTAGGTTGTTGCTTGTTGTCAGTTGGTTCAAATTTGGAAGAGGTTGTGGTTGTGGTTGTGCATGCTGTATAAATGACTTTATAGTTTGTTCAATAATAAAGTGACCACTGTAATCTTAAAAAAATAAAAATGTAAATATTTTGTTTCTTTCTTGAAGTATACATTATAAGTTATTGTACAATTGCCTAATATCTGGTCCAATTATATCCATTTTTATATATAGCTTTACACCTTTTTTCAAAATTTTCTGCATAATAATTTGCTAACGAACGTCATATCTTCTTAATTTGAAATGATAGTTGCCTCACCGTGTACACTAGCTTTCCTTTGAGCTTTACTTTCAGGTACGACCACACATTTTTAATGAGATTAATATCTGAGAAGGTATTTTGTTATTTCCACGCACTGCACAGTTTGCTGCGATGTTTAGGGTCGTTGTCTTCTTGCAGCACTAAACTTATTTTGTTAGAACTAAAATATTTCTCAGCAGACTTGAGCCACCATTTCTGGTAGATGCTGCATATATTTTCGGCGTTTAAATTGTTCGTAAACAAAAAGAGGCAGCCAAAACCGCGTTTACAGAAGCATCCCCAACATCAACTTTTACAGGGTGTTTTATTACGGACTGTAGAATTCTAGTTACTATTTCCTGACTATGCTTTTGATAAGGAAGACCATGCCTAGAAAGAAGACTCGTCCGTGAAGATGACATTGTCCAAATCTCGATCCAAATTTTTCTTTGCCCACGCCAGTTGTTTTTCCACGTGATTTTCTAATAATAATCTTCGAAGTGGATCGAAAAAAAGACTTAATTGTATTTATAAAGGCCTGAATTTCTCACCTGCGGCGTTTCATTTGGACACAGCCCAGCGAAAGGTCTAGTTTGTCTTCAAAGAAACCAAGATTGTTTTATCCCTCTTCGTTGTTGTGGCACGGGCTATTTCTCCTTCCGGTAGATTGTCCACATTTTCGACCTTCAAATATCGCTTTATCCACTTCCTATCGAGTGCTTCCGACTTCCGCATATATTTTTCAGCCATTTTATACGCTTATTTTATACGTTTCCGTCCTTTCGCACGATTTACTAAAAACACTTTTGCACTCAGTAAAGGTAACGGGTTTTAATAACATCAACAACACAATGAAGATTCAAACGAATTCATTAAAGATGGCGCTATGGTACCTATTTACCAAATGATGATTATCATACAGGCTGTACATTTTTGTTGAGTTCTTTACTTCGTCAACAGTTGTAGCGTCTATAACAGAATCTCGGAATATGATCGTACCTTTGGCATTTTATGCATTGAAGGTGATTGATTTTGAATAGGGTGGTTCCAATGTTATTATAGTTGAGTTATGTTTTAGTTCCAGGAAGAATAAGGAAAGTAGATTTTTGGTTTGTTGTTGGGCCCAGCTCTTTTGTTTGTAATTGTTGCAAATCTGTTTACAGGTGCATTACCATAAAAACTCTCCCAAATTTTGGTTGGTTGTGTGGAATAGGCTGTTTTTTCAACTAATCTCTAATAATCGAAAAGTGTTTTTGTCGTTTTTTCAGATGTGGAGTGGTTACCGTTCACTGACATTTACTTTTAGCTAGTGGGCGATATTTGCGCGTTTATAAGCTACCAGATTTATCGCGCAGCCGGGCTGCTGCGCCCTCGCGAAAACGGACCCAGCTTCGCGCGGAGGCATGCAAAGGGAAGAGCAAGAGTTTAATGGGGCCGGTGCGCCGGCCCAAAAAGGCCAGCACGATCGCGGGGCGCTTTTAATCGAATGCCTGGCTAATTATTCAAGTATGCGAGCCGCGGGAGGCTGGAGCGGAGGCAGCTCATGCGGGCCGCGATTAGCCGCAGCCCGGGGCCCCCTCGCGCCGTGTTATTACGGGAGCCCGCGGGCACGTGCTGGCTACCGGCCTCTCGCGGCGCCCGGCTGCCCCAACCTCTGACACGGACCGCTGCCTGGAAGAAATTCAAATGCCAGAAGTCTTTGGATTTCGAGCCTGCGGGTCTCCCGTTGCTCAAGAGCGCTTTGGTTATAAAGTCCGAGACTTTTCTGCAGTCATGGGTCATTTATTTTATTAACCAGTCCAACTGAAACTGGTCTTTCAGAATCAGCAAGGTCGCTTTTCTGATCTTGGATTTAAGTTTCATTAGTAAGTTCTGACTTTCTAATCGAGCTGGATGAGGGTTCTTAAATGAACTTTTCTTTTTCGGTTTTCACCCCGATTTCTGTTTCCATGTCTGTCTGTCCTGTAAATCTCTTTTCTCCATAGTTGTTTTATATAGATTTTTTTGAGAAAGAGCCAGTCTATCCTTTTTTTCTTACCCTTTTGGTAACTACTACGTCATTTGCTTTAGCCATCTGCCATTTATTATTCGTCTTATATGTCCATACTTTAAAGAGCTCTATTTTTTAACATTTTTGTGTTTTCTCTAAACTTTCTTAGTTCTGAGTCTGTTCCCTCTATTAGTTTTAGACATCTTATAAAATTTAATTTTTCTGTTTTAAAGCGGCCTTGTCTCTCCATACATGTTTTTTATAATACTCTAAAATATTCTCTTTTTAGTGTTTTGACTGATAGTGCATATAACTGTTAGTGCATATTAATCATTGCAATGCTTACGTTGCTTTCTTTCTCATGATAATTAAATACTTAAACTTAAAAATAATCCCAAATATTTTAAGATTGTACAGATCTTGATCTCTTTATTCTTTATTCTGATATCCTGTGCTACTCTGCCTACACGTTTTTGGATAATTAAGTTTCAAACCCTATTTTTCATATTTTTTATTCAAATTTCTAGCATACATTCTATACTTTTTCCATCTTGCGCGAACACGATCTGATCATTCGCGAACAGTAGATAGCATAAGGTTGAATAATCTATGTTTTCTAAGCATTTTCTGTACTAAATATCCAGTTGTTTAACATATATATTAAACAGTAGTAAACCTCTACTCGGGATTTTTTTAAATTTTTAAATATAGAGTCACTTTATTGGTTATTATTCAGTGTACTTTTGTCTTTTAATAGATCTGTACATCCACTTTTTCATTGGCTTTCTATAATTTATATTTAGGTAGGTTATTATATGAGTTTTCAAAATCTGTAAAGGCCACATTGCTTATAAAAAATAAAAGGATAGGTAGTGCTGTACGACTTTTAGCCATTTTAAAATTCAATTAGTGTAATACTGCACAATAAGCCTAAATTACATAACAAATTAAACTTTTATAGCCTTGAAAGAGGTGATCAAACTTGACTTTATGTTGTGATTTATTTTTTACTTCGTATTAAAATCGTATTAAAACAACGAAACTATTTAAAGGATGTTCAATTATTTAATTATATTACTCGTAGTTTGGTCTGCACGATTTGCATTTTGCAAAAAGAACGCCACGAATTAAAAATAAAACGTAACTTGCCCAATTAAAGGCCACATTAAGTCATTAGAAAAAACATTATGTAGCTGTTGCTATAATTTTAAAAGTATGCAAAACAATTTTTTGCGCCTCTATCTGCCATTTTTTATTAGCCATTAAGCTAGCCTACATTCCAATAAATGCCACAGTGAAACATTAAGGCGACTTTAAATTAGTATTTTGTTTTTTCAATTTGTAATTAATTTGTAGCAATAAAATCAAGGCTGTAAATTGAGATTTTAAGAATCTGCGGATTTTAAAATTCGATAAACATTCCAATTTCTATAGAAATATATTATTTTTGGAGAGTTTCAGCTCGCTGTCTAATTCACATTAGCACTAGTGAGAATGAACCTATAAAGCAATTTTAAGGCCAGGTGCGTGTCCTGACCGAGCGTCGAAGTCTCCGGATCGCCGTTCACCTACGTTGCAATAATAACGGCTCGGGAGGGCATTCCTACATTTACTGAGTCCATTCCGCATGCAAATGCAGGCGATAATGTAAACAATGATGGTTAGAAAGGTTCGGCGCGGCCTTGAGCCATCGAGCGCCGTTTCTTTTACTTCTGCCGGAACAAGGTCGAGCCCGCGCACATGCCGCCGCGAAAGTAGTGCAGGGGTGTTTTTCTCGGCAACGTGACGGCCGCTAACGATTATTGATAGGCCATAAAGGCCGAACGCAGAGCGCAATCAGCGAGCTCATTAATTAGACACGAGCTATCTCCCATCTCGGCTTCTGCGGTCTTACGCAGCTCGCCATGGCCTGGATCCGTCAATCATGACGTGTCGTTAGTCGTGTCGCTGCTTTATTTGGCGATCGACCCGTTTAATTGTTTTTGACGCTGCTTTCGCAGCGAAGATCTAATGACCCGTCCGAAAGCATTTTTTATTCTTCAGCTATAAAGTTTACGAAGCTCTCTGGGCCCGAAAGCTCTCTGGGCCTGCCCTGGACGCGGGCAGCATTCCTGCCGCCATTATATTAGCATAAATAAGCGCGAGCTGCTACTTATTTATAAATGTCACAATTATCTCGGCGCGGCTTTTTCAGAACGCGCCGACCAGTTTCAGCGGCCGAGAGCGCCGCGGTTTCCGCCTCCGGTAAAAAATCGCACTCATTCGCGCAGCGTGAGCCCTGCGCTGCTCCAGATCGGCGCTTTTTATGGGGAAAGGACTCGCGAGGACTATGAACCCGCGTTTTGCGCTTCCTGCGGCACTTCACTTCGCAATTCCTGCCTGGGGGCGTCGGAAATCCATCTTCGCTCCTTTCTTTTTTCTCCCTCCCATTTATGACTAAAAGCGTTGGGTCCTCTATCCACCTCTTTCAGGTGTTTCTATCTCGTGCCACTCTTTGTACTTCTTTGATGATTTTTCCTTTTTCTAGCCACTTGTTTTATTCTGTATACCCACTGGATTTGGGGGTTTCTCTTGCTTTTTTCCTTCTACTCTCATTTCAATATTAATTTGGGGTGTCTATTCTGTTAAGGTGTTTAAAACATCTCTTTCACTATTAGCTGTCCAATATAACTCATCCTGCTATTTTTTAATTCTATCCTTTCTAGTTTTACCTTATACTCGTTGCAAGTACTTCATCTCTGCTGATTTTTGATGGGTGCTTGTCTGATGCTGTCCATGTTTTTGACTCATATAGTAATGTAGGAATGAATTGCACCTTTGTTCTTTTATTTTGTATTTCTTTATCTATTCTTCCATCATTGTTTATGATAATTCCTAGGTACTCATATTTTTCTGCATTTTCAAGTGGTGTTCCTTCTAGTAGGATGGGTGTTCTTCGTACTCTGTTCTTTTTGTTGATATGCATTATTCTAATTTTTATGTGGAGTTTTATCCTCTTTATCCCTAAACTTATTTTCTATGTATTTATATTGTTTTATAGTTGTCTTGTATATGTTGCCATTATCAAAATATCGTCTGCCTATATGGTGTCTAGGGTTTATACCAAAGTATCCTATAGTTTTCCTTACTAATCTACTTATATAGACTGCGAACAATAGCGGATTCAAACTGTGTACTTATTTTTACTATTCCAGCCAATTTATTATTCACATTTTTTATTATTATTAGCTTCTCAGTTGTTTGTAATTATACGTATTCGAAGAGCACTTAATCAAACGTCGCTTTACTATCTAGAAAAGCCACGAAAATTTCTTTATTCTTATCTATCATCTATTCTATTACTTGTCTAACTGTGTATCTTGCGCTTGGTATCTCGGGCTGAATGGTGTTTGTTTATTTTCCAGCTTGTCTTCTTTCTTCCCTCGTAATTAGTCCTGTATTATTTTTAAATATATTGTTGCTTTTTTGTAGATGGGCACTATTACGTTTCGTTCCCAGACTCGTGGCATCTATTGATTGCTTCTAATTTTTTCTTTATTAATTTGGTGTAATATCATCACTAGCAGCTTTTCCATTTTCGAGGTTTCTACCCATCTTAATTTTTTTGGCATTTGTATTAGCGTCCTCATTCGTTCTCGTTTCGGCCTCTTGTTCTACTTCTTTTTGCGCTGTTCTAGCAGCACGATTTTTATTTTCATTTTTGCAGTTATTTGTGCAGTGATTTTGCTAGACCTTTAGAGCCCCATCTATTGTTGTTTCCTTTACTTTCTTTATCACATTTCTGATCTGTTTTTGATTGTTTATGTAATTTTCTTCTATATTATAGACTTAGTTTTATTCCTTCTTGTATGCAGTATTTGTCCTTTTGAATCTGTTCTGTGGCATTTTTTTCTATCTGATTGTGTTCTTCACTTCTTTTTTCCACCATTTTGTTTCTCTTTTTCTCTTTACTGTAGTTTATTACTTATATGTCGCACGTGTATCGGGACATTTTGAGTAGTTCTTTTAAATTGTTTCCATTTTTCATTGAGCCCTAACGTTGTTTCTTCATTTTCTGGTGCATTTAATTTTCTGGTAAGCTTTTGTTTATATTCGCCTTCTATTTGTAGGTTTTCTAAAGCTGCTCTTTTAATAGCTACATATTTTCTTCTTCTTTTTGCAATTCTGGCCTAGGAGCGCGTCGGAAACTCTTTTTCGCTGCTTTTTGCATGGTCAATTGTTTTTGTTCTTATTCTTTTTTAAATTTCTGTTTTGTTTACTTTTATATTTTTTTATGTTTATATTTAACTATGAATTTGGATTCAAGCTTTTGTGACCTGTTGCGGCAGCAAATTTATAATTTTTATAGTAATTTAATATTTTATTTTCATTTTCATAAATTTGGGAATTCTTTTATTTTTTTACTTAGATTTGGTTCTTGGTCGCTCTCTTTTTTGTATTTTGTGTCTTTTCAGCACATTTGCTTATCAGAATTATCCCACAAAAACTGAGTTTTTTTACTTTTTCTTCTGTTGACCCCATCCCTCCCATAATAAATATTAATAGAGCAAGAAATGTAAAAGAACTCTTGCCGCAGCAAACAAATTCCAACGGCCAGTCCTGCTTTTCCATCTCTCGCTAATTCGATACATTTTTTCCGCAGCCCGAGCGTTCCAAATTCGGAATCCTTAAAAGCAGGCAATCTGGCTAATTTATGGCAGCACCTTTCCAAAATCGCGGGCCCGCCGGCACTAATCGCCGAATTGATTGCGCATTTCGCCGGCCAAGCCCTCTTCTGCAAGTGCGAATTCGGCTAATTAACGAGCAGTTGCGGGTTGTTAGTACAGGTCTCGTTATAAGATCTGCAAACCGCCGAAGCGAGCCTCTTGCCTACGTGGAAGACGCGAAAGTGATTGCCGTTCAGAGCCAGGGCTGGGAGGCGCTCGAGATACAGTTACAGTTTTCGAGCGTAGAATTTTAGAAACTGAATTAATTTGGCGACTGAACTCGCCGCTATTAAATTTCAAATGTTGATTAGTGGCTAACGGTGGGCCGGCTGAAAACGATGCGATGGTGCATGGCCTGCTCCTTTCTCTCGTAGGCTGGAGTTGTTTTATGAAAACGGTAATTATTGGCTACGGTTACATACCGTTCTATCGCGTAATATGTAATCAAAGATCGTTTTTGTCGAAAAAAATTTAATCAAATTAAAGATTCTGATTGAACACCATCAGACGTTGCGGAGTCTTTTATTTGCTATTTACTCACTAATTGATAATGTTATGTATATAATTTAAAAAAAGAACTCTTCATGTATATATAAAGAAGAAATAAGCAGTTCCAGAATGCGATTGAATTGTATAATAAATAAGAAAAGAATCCTAATTGCAAATAATTAGTTTTCTGTATTTTTGTGGGATTGTTTCGAATTTATTATAAAATTGGTAAGATTTTCTTCTCTTAGCCAAATATGTAAAATTAAAAGATTTTTTTAACATTCCTTTCGTGTTTGGAATCTTTTGTATATCATTAAAGGTTTGCTGAAAAAAGAGACCGATTTTATCCCCTGAAAAGTAGTTCTCTTGGGCAATTGCGCGCCGATTGTGGAGTCTTCGAAAGTTTCTGCTAGGATGTTTTTAACTCGTTAGTTACGCTCTTCGTTCGTATCCAAAGTACTAAAATAGCGCCTTTTTAAATTGTGGAATAAAATGAAGTTATGCGACTAAAGAGCTGGAAAACCACAAGAATACTTATTTTTGGCGTACATTAACGAAGGTTTTCAGCTTAACTCACTACTGATCATTCTTAACGTCAGCCGACGCTTTGAAATCACAACAGTCCTCACTCTTTTCACGTTGTCGTAAGTTTTTGAGGTTGGAGGTTTTCTCACTCATAATTTATAATGTGAACAAATATTTTCATAAGCCTTTTATAACATTTTATGTCACAGTAGTAGCGCTGCTTAAATTCTTTTCTGTCTGTTTTCATAACCCACCTAATAAACATAATTTCACTTCAGACGCTCTCAACAATCGCGTAGCAAATTTAACAAGCTCTAACTTGCGTGCATGAGAAAACGGCAGCATTGTCGGTTGATACTGATGTATTAATTTGCTGCCAAACTTCGTAATTATACGGAAAAAATTATAAGAGAAGGCGCAGGTCTTTTGAAAAGATCTCAAATTAAATATTGGAAGTTATATTTATGACATGATGCATTTTATGGCTCCTGGTTTCGAAAGTTTTTATAATTGTTTCTCACTTTATTTTAACTTTCGCTTCCTCTTGCCACTCCACCACAACTAGTTGCCACAGATAACTGCTGAATTCGCCTTAGTGCAAAATTCGGGAAAAACACAAAAACCGAGTTAGGGTAGCAAACCCGAAGTCGCTGATAGCTTCAAATCCTTCCAATATTTATCTTTGTGTCTTAATATATGCCACAGTCTGTCTGTTTAGTTGAAAGTCTCAGTATGCGTGCACCAGCACCAATTTGTCCAACCCCTATGCGCCTATTACAAGTTTGCATCTACGCGTACTTTTGCGCACCGATGAAAGTCCTTTGAACTCCTCTCGCGTTCGTGACCTTCTTCACCTTTCCGATTCTTACGAGGTAAGCCTCGAAGTTCCCACATCCAGTGATAATTTGGACGTTGTTCTGTTTAAGTCACTACGCAGTTTGTCGAGGAAGTTAATACTGCCTCATTTCCACTGCTTGCCATCTCTGCTCTCATCTATTCTTAGCTCGTAGTCAGTTCTTTACAAGCCCCATTGGAACCGTTTCGAAAATCAGCGATCCTGCTCTGCTGCTGTCTCTTTGGCCAGATGATCGTCACGATCGTTTCCCAGAGTTCAGACTTGTAGCTTGCTCCAATGAAGATAATGTGGATCTCAACCGACAGCGTCTCTTCAATCTCATGCTTTTAAGAGCAAGTAGCGCTAACTTGTCAGTATCAGATACTACAGTGCAACTTGGAATGACTGCAGTCTGTCTGTCAATGTGTCTTAGGTACTCTCGACTTGCGTTGGAAGATGATGCTTTAATCTGCGAGCTTGGCTCGTACTTAGTGGATGCCCTTTTCTTCTCGAATGACCACGAACACGATTCTTGCTTTCTCGTTGTCTGCTCGTATAGAAGCACGGTTGTAGCACTTAGGCTTTTTTTGCTGAACGGGATGGCATCTCGCCGCAGCCCCAGATCCTCTCGTAGTTCTGACTCCGGCCCGATTCTTATTCGCCTCCTTGAAAACGAAAAGCAAAGGCACTAACTGACTCAATATTAATGCCGTTTCGGTGGCCTGCTTTTCCGAACACTAAATTTTAATGTTTAATAGCGCCGTTTCTCCAATCCGGTGGAACACTTGTTTCTTTCACTGCTGTCAACTGTCTTTATATCAGTCTTCTTCTTCGTTTTTTAGTTCCCTTGTCTGCTATCTGTAACTTTTTTGTGAGTTTATTTTCTGCCCCAACCATCTTAATATTTGAACTTTGACTAAATATCCAAGTATTTTAGCATAATTTTCCTTTCCCAAATGGCCAATTTTGTTGCCATTTACTAAATGAGCATCCAAATTTTACATCCATACATCACGATTGGTCTTATTATAGCTCCATATATTCTTAGTTTTGCTGCCCTAGATAAATATGTTCCTTTTAATAGTCTTGAGAACGCTCTTACAACTTCGTTGCCTTTTACCACCCTCTTGTTTAATTCTACATCGTCTTCTCAATGATTCGTTGCCATCACTCCTTGCATTGCGTTTCCAAAATCAAACGCCGAATTACTTACAGTCTGTTTTTTGTCCATTTATTGGTCTTCATATAATCGCATCTTCTAGACTCTTGAATGGAATGCCATCTTCTCTATTACTTCCAGTGTTTTTGATTCAGGATCTCTTTGACTCAATCATTTCCTCACCTCAAAAGTCCTTAGACAGGGTTTTTTCTATTGCCAGTCTGCAAGTTGCCTTTTGTGGGGTTATTTTGAGTAGGTTAATTAATTACTTGAAAAATTTTAAATTTTGAAGGCTCTGTGTAAGTGTTTTCTTATTATTGAGTCGTACGTTTTCTTAAAATCCACAAATAAAATGTGAAGGTCTAAATTTTGTTCACATGTTCACATATGATTTGTTTAATTATAAAGATTTGAACGTTCCAAAATTTATCTGAATCTTTCTATCTTGCAATTTCTTTATTTCAAATCCCTTCTATCTTGATGGCATTTCCGTGCTTGTTCTGGGGATTTGCTGTTTTAATTTTGTCATCACTAATACATGATTTGTATTTGGAGCCTTTTTGGGCTCGAAACTCACTTAACTGCTCTTGCCTGTTTGTTATCTATAATTACATGATCTACTTGATTTTTTGTTTTGCCATCAAGTCTTGTATACATCTTCACCTTTAGATTTAATAACGGACGGCAATTATTCTTTTGAGCACATCTCTAACTGGCTTTCGACACTCTTCGGGAGTCCCCTATAATGAGACATTTTTTGATGCCACGTCATCGCCTAGAGTTGGAGTTTAGATTTGATTATTGGAATGTCCAGTCTAACAGTTGCATTTTATTGCTCTGAAACTACTGCATGCTGTTTCCAACTTTGTGAAAGGTTGCATTATCTTGCTGAAATTTAATGTTGTATGGGATGAGTTCAGAACAGTTTTCACCACAGCAATATATTTATATATTCAGTGTTTATGCGTTCTTCGCAAACAACAATTTTTTCTGTGACATCGGTCGCCGTGCAACTTCAGATCATTACGCTATCCCCTTCTTGGTTTCTTCCTGACCTTGCAATTTTAAGCCTGTTTTTTCTAGTCTTGTTCTCGCGATCTTAACTTAAAGGGCTGGCCCGTTTTTGTAAACATCGTGACAACGTCGTCAAAAGAGATTGCTGACCTATTTTTAAGCAACAATTTAAGATCTTTGCATTCAAAAGATGGCCTTTTTTGGACTGCCCTCTTCCAATTTATGTGTGATATAATGCCTTTATACGTTCTATAGTTTTTTGAATCGCGAGGGTGCTTATAACTTTGGCCACCTACCTAACCTAATTAGTATTATAGGCTTTTTTGTTCCGTTATTGCCATTTTTCTGTTTAGTTATGCTTGATTTTAGTTTTTTGTCTCTGTTATTTCCAGTTTTTCCTATTTAGTATTTTAGTTTTATTTTATTTCTTCTATTACTACTTCATTGCATCCATCTTTAACTCGTTTCCCGATATTTCGTTCTTCTTGTGTCCCCTTTCTTATTTTTTTTAATTTTTTATGTACTCATTTTGACCAATCCTTAGTTGTTTCACTTTTTCTGTTAACTTTATATAATCAATACACTTTGTGATTATTATTATTTTACATACATACACGTGCAGTGGTCTTTGAAATGTGTAGACAAAACTTTTATTTTTAATTCGCTTATGAAATTTATCATCTTGCATCACGAGCAGCGTGCTCTTACTTTTAAATTCATGAGTTAGAATTGGCAGTAGGTTTACTAATAAATCAAAAGAGGGGCTAACACACCAGATCTTAGAACTCGTTTGTGGAAAATCGTCGCCGGCTTATTAGGCCTTACTACCATTGCGAGACTCAAAAGTAAGATAATGAAGATGAGTTGGTATAATTTAGCCATATCTTTTGCTTTGTAACAATGGAAAGTTTTTATTAATATTACAGTCCCAACCATGCCCTGAAATGTCTTTCCTCAAGAAAACCGAGCCTGGTTATAAAAGATTAGTAAGACGTGTTGGTATGGATTTGAGTTTTTTAGGGGATACAGAAACCGTCCTTACCATCGCGTTGTCATTGTCAGTATTTGTAGTGATATCATCTAACAATTCATAAAAAAACGTAAATTATTATTTGTTTGAATAGTAAGTCGATTTACATCGTGTTTAAAGATTTATACAAAAATAGTGACAGTTTATAGTACATTTTAACGTCCCACATTGACTTTAAATGGTAATAAAGTTATCTATAGAGTGACACACAATAACGAACGAGTAATTTATGGTAATAAACCTATTAACACTGATGTAAATGTTAATGCCGCGATTTCGCTTTGTATTTCTGCGGTTGCATAACGCGGGAATCTGCGACGGCCCCGCGAAGCGGCCGTTGGACAATTGCTCGGCCGTCCCGCGATTTCCACGCATTCTGGCACGTCTGCTCTGAAAACATCCTCGGCGACCGCGCTCCTCGGCCACGCACGGCTTGCAGATTCACCACCGGTACGTGATTTATATCCGATCTGGACGTGACCGGCGGACGCACGGGTCCGTTTTCCGAGGCTCCCCGCAGCCGCATTTCGACGCTCGTCTTATCACAGCGCCCCCGCGCATCCCATGGAGCTGCAGCCTCCGGGAGGTTCCCATCGACGGCCGCGCATAAATTAATAATTAAGCGCGCGATAGTGCGGCCATCAATCACGGCGCCGCGGAAACCGAGTGTCGCGCTGGCGGCCGGAAGAAAAACGAGAAATTTATTGAAATTAATAAGGCACGCACATTACTGGTTTCCTGTAGCATGAGGATACATGGGCGGATTACGAGGTGATTGTGGTGACCTGTGTTATGAAGTTCTACCGGTAGGTACCGACTTTCATCTCCAAACCATATGAGTTTTACTCAAAATTGAAAGAAGGATTTAGAAATTCAACATTTCAAGAATATCTTTCCAACTTAAACAAAGGCGATCACTCCATCTGGAGGCCAACCAAAATGTTTAAGAGATCATAACTTCTGTTCCACGTTTTTGGAGATTGTTGCTGCAAAAAGTTTATAAAGACGTAGATTGCAGATAGTATTGTTTAATCATCAGTTTGGATTCTGCGAAGGACATTCAACGATCCGCCAAGCATATAGGATTGTGAACCAAACTAGAAAGTCTTAAAAAAGAAGAATATTAGATTGCGGCATTTTTGGACGTCACCCAAGCATCAAACAAGGTGTGCTTTATAAAATAAAAACTTCTTTACCAAATACCTATCAGAGTCCAGGTATCACTAATGAGCACCTTCAATAAAACTTAGACTTTACTAGTGAGTGGTTGAAACTACGGCGAATAGAAGTTACATATATAAAGTTTTGTAACAGGCCTTTCAAGTCTAGAGTTTGGTGATAGGTCTCTATTCTTTTCGGTTCTTTGTTTTGACTTTCTATTTGGTTACCTCCTTCTTTTTTGAATCTTCCAACACAGCCTTTCTCCATCTTTTCCTTGGTCTCCACTTCTTTCTTTTATTTTTAGGTTTTGTCCAGACTATTTCCTAGGTCATTCTCTCAATATGCCCTAACCACAGCAATCTATTTGCTTTTACAATTTTTGCGGTTTTTTTGAAAATATCATAGATTTCTTCGTTTGTTCTTCTTACATATCCATCTTCCGTTCTCCTTCTCCTTATAATTCTTTTTAAAAAAATTTTTTTCCACCTTTTCAGTACTTCTTTTGCCCTTTGATTGAGTACCCAAGTCTTACATCTATATAATGTGGTTGGCCTTACTACGCTTTTTGTATATTCTTAGCTTCGCGTTCCAAGATAATTGCTTAGCGTTTAATAGGTAATCTACGACTCTCGCTGCTTTGTTAGCTCTGCTTAGTCTTGCATCAATTTTCTTATCTTCTTCACATTTGTTGTTAATTCTCGCCCCCCAACTAAATAAATTTGTCGTATTCTTTGAATTTAAATCTTCCACCCCGGGGTATGATTTGTTTGGCTTTTTCTTTCTATTCTCATTGCTTTGGTTTTTCTTGTTTACCTGTCCTATTTTCGTGCCTCTTTTATCATTTTTCGCGTTATGTCTTTAATTTCTTTTTCATTTCTAGCTATTATGACTAAGTCATCTGCATTATCTACTATCTGATGGCTCTTATACAATATATGCCTTTCTATATTCAATCCACTTTTTAAATAATTGTTTCTAATGCAATGTTAAACAGCAGGGTCTCCCTGCCTAAAGCCTGTTTTAATTTCAAAGTTCTTTGGTGTATCTTCTTTTACCTTTAATTTTAGCTCACGGCTGATCTTTTTAATTTCTCTAATACATAGAATTCTTGATTGATCTTGTTTCTTTTCACATAATCAAATGCTTTCTTGAAGTCGATAAGTATGACTATCGTGGGTATGTTGTACTTATGACATGTTGTTTTAAGGTTTATTTCATTACTAACAGTTGGTCTGTTGTTCCTCAGTTTTTCTGGTACCGGCTTTGTACTTCCCTGTTTGTGATTCGACTGTCGCTTCCAATTTTTTATTAATAAGTATTGTTACTACATAGCCTTACACCGAAAGGTAGAAAGGTTTTGGATTAAGTAAGTAAGTAAGTATTGTTACTGTCTTGTAGGTTACGTCTAGTAGAAAGATCCCTCTGTAGTCATTGGAGTCAGTCTTATCCCCGTTTTTAGATTTGGCATTATTGTGCCACTTTCACATCCCTTTTCTTCTCTCCTGGTCCTTTGGACTAGTTCATATATTCTTTGTTTTAAAGCACTTCTAGCGTACTTTCAAGTTTTCTATTGATATTCCATTTTGCTTAAGGCTTTTATTGTTAAGTAGATGCGAAGGCTTTAACGGCCGGTGTTATGGTGCATCGTGTGGTTGGTTCTCGGGTCATAACGCCGTGGTCGGAGTTCAGAAACTCTTGACGTTTCATCCACAACTGCGGAGGTCATCTTCAGAAAAAAATCTTCTAAAAATTGAAAAAGATTTTCTCTGGAGATGTCCGCCACAGTTGTGGACGAAACGTCAAGAGTTTCTGAACTCCGACCACGGCCTTATAACCCGAGAACCAACCACCCGACGCACGCTTTTATTGTTTTTCATCTTAGGATCTTTTCTAGTTCTTTTTTTGTTGATTTTGGTGATTCCTTATTTTAGATTACTATTTTATTTTACTCCTTTTCTTCCTCGTTTGACAATTTATAGAAATACTCTTTCCATTTTTTCTGGTTTCTTCTTTTTCTTTTTCCCATTTTTGGTCTCTAATCTGTAGGCCATAGTTATAATTTCTTTTAACTTTTTTATTTTTCTATAAAAGCTTTAATTTCTCTTTTCTTATACTGTGATTCTATTTCTGTTACTTCTTTTTTATTTCTGGTTCATCTTCTCGTTTTGTGTATTTTTCCAGTTTCTTTTTGGCATTCTTCATCCCTCCATGTTTCTGTCTTTTGTCGTTTTTTGAGGGGTACAACTTTTTCTGTGGCTTTCTTAATTATATATCTAGTTGCTTTCAATTGTCGTTTATACTATTGAATCTCCCCTGTCCTAATTTATGGCAGCTTTCTTCAATGTTGTTTTTATACGTTTATTGGGTGTCTATGTCTAATAGCTTTACCATATCAGGAAGAGAATAATGGTAAACATTTTAGGTTAGGCACCTGGAACATAAAGGAATGTACGAAGAAGGGGCGGTAAAAGCATTAGAACAAAAGACAAAAAATATAAAATAGATCTAGTCACAATTTAAGAAACGCATATAAAAGAAAACAAAAAAAAACACAGAGAATTAAACGGTACCAAACGGAGAATATTTAAACCAGATAGACCATGCAATCACAGACAGAAAACATCATAGAATAATCAAGAACGTAAGATTATATAAAGGGACGGATATGAACTCGGATCACTTCTTGCTAAATAAAGAAATCTCTGTCTTCTTTTCCCTTGTTAGTATTATGTTTTTCGTTGATTTTCTTTTCTGTTTTTATTGGATCATTTTTCCTACTCGTTTTCCTTTTCTTTGTCTTATAAGTTTGCTTACTTGTTCTTTTTATCTGCTTTGTCTAATTTATCAACTTGTTTTAATTATCTTCCCTAACTGTTCTATACTTTCTATTCTTATTTTTGTCCTATGCTCTACTTTCTATACTTCATTGTTTATTTGTACTTTATCTATGTTCTATCTCTTACTTCTTGCTTCTTTTTGAAATAATCTTTGTCAACTCATATTTGTGACTCTTTCATTTTTTTTTGTATTTATAAGGGTCTGTGTTCTTGTGCTTTCTTTTTTTAATTTTACCAGGATTTGTCGATTTTTTCCATTTTTATGTTTGCCTATTCTTCTTACTTCGTCTACTTTCTGAATCCTCATCCAAACTCGTTCTTATTTTTTGCATTACAAGGTTTTTTTTTTTGTCCGTTTTCATTTTCATTCTTCTCATTTTACTATTATATTTTGTTTTTGATTTTTTTTCGAGTTGTTCTATTCGCTTTTTTACTCTTCTAGTTTTCTGTTTTCTGCTTTTATGTCTTTCATTTCCTTTACCAACTAATTTAATTTTTCGTTTATTTGTTGGAACATTTTTTATACTCTTTCAATTTCTTTGTGCACAGCTTTTGACCGCGGAAAAAATCAGACCACGGTCTACCTGTTGGAAGTCCCGACTGTTATTGACCTTTAGTTATGTTTTCTGTCTATACGTTTTCTTTAATTAATTTCTTCTGTTTGTCATTTTTATAGATTTCGCAACACGGTTTTCCCACCGCCCAAGGTTTGGCTATTATCTTGTTCTTTCTGTTATCAGGTAACCTCACTTCTACTATTTATTTATCCGCTTATCTTTTCTCAAGCTTTGTTTACTTTTATGTTGATCTTTTATTCTATATTTACTACTAGATTCTTATCTTAGTTTCCCCTTTAAAGCAGTATTTGATTTTCTTTGTACCGCTTGATTTTCAAGTCCTGTCAGCATCAGTAGAGTTGAAGTTCCAGTCAAAGCAGATTCGAAATATCTAGGTCCACATCTGGATCAGCACCTCACATGTAAGAGACATATCTAAATCAAAAGAAAGCAGCTAAACTTGAAATGCATTTTCTACTCTAAATAAATGTTTAAAACAAATTGTTACTTTATAAAACCGTGATAAAACCTATTTGGACTTATGGACTTCAGTTATGGGGATATGCGAACCGTCAAACATTGTATTAGATGTGATTTTATATGTTAGAAATCAGACCATTGACGAAATTTAGGCGTGCCATTCGTTCAAGAAGAGATACAAATATTTGCTGAGAAATATCGTGCAAAACTTTCTGAGCACTCCAATTAACTTGTCGATGATATAATACCACGAAGATTGTAACAAATAATAGAGATTCATTACTGAATAAGTTCTTCCTCAACGACATGTGGTTGTTAACACTTTTACTAAATATTCAGCAAGAGTAGACTGTAAAAATCAATAAACATTCGTTAAAAAAGCCGTTGAACTTTTCCGAGTGAAATTTTTCAAACGGGAACTTCTGTTACCGCAAATAATTGAAACCTTTGCGCTCCGGTCTTGATAAACACGCGTCCTTTCTTAGATGTTAACGGATAAATGGGCCCAATCCCGATTTCGCGATCCGGAGCGCAGCTCCGTTACGTGCCCGGACAATTTATCACGTTTGGCGCAACAGCCGTTGTAACACGTCCGCTAACTAATGGCAGGCGAGGCGTCCGCAGTAAAGCTGTGTAATGTAATAATGTTTGAGCAGAACCACAGGTGTTTCTACCACCTACCACCGGGACGGCTAAATAAGTTGTTTGGATGCAGACGAGCTGCCGGGACTTCGGGCGCGGGCCCGGTCGTCCGGCGGTTGGAGTGACGTTCATCCGAAATCGGATGCCGAATGTTGATGAGGAAGTCTTCGCGGGTCGTGAGAACGGATGCGGCACTTGCGATGTAAAGCGTAGGCTTATGCCGCTCTAATGGCACCGGATATTGGATATTACTTTGTTTCGGGAAAATAGAAAGGTTCCTGCGCCGGACTGACTTTATTGGTGCTAAAGATGCCAAAATTTGTAAGGTGTGTTTGGGACCGGATTTTATGGCGTTACATGAAATTCTAAACGAAGGCGTGACTGAATTAACTATAGACAATAGAAATAATGCCCTCTACGGACTGTATGCAGCTGGAATCTGAAATAACCATCAACTTATTAAAAGCAATTCACATTTTTGGTTTTTTAGAAACATTGTGTTCCGAAGCAAGGAAAAACTAAAGTAAAACACTGAATAGCAGAGAAAAATTGGCACAAGATGAGGAATACTATGATATAAAGAGATAAACACTCTACTAGAATAGAATTCTACATTTGTTAGTTCTATAGTGCTGAAATTAAGCCTGCAGAGTGATTATAAATGAAGACCAAGTTGCGTGTGATCAGACAATCGATTAATGCAGCTTTGTTTTGCTTGGTGCAAACTGTGTCTCTAAGCTGAAGATCTGAAGAACTGAAGAACTTGATTCTTTCTTATTTGTTTGTAATCGTTGAAGGCACCATGTTGGTTAACACAGAAATTCTACATGTACCACTTAACATGTGTAGAAGAAGCTATCAAAGTTTACTTAAAAGAGGGAATTAAGGAATAAGGTGATATACAAAATAAATATAAATATGACATTCAACTGAAAAAATATGTATGCATATAGGCAATAGAAGGGGCTTGAAATATGTACATATATGCAATCAGGTTTAAGCTACAAGTACATATACATATCATGAAAATATTTCCCTTCAGACATAAAAATAAATCTTTAGTCGGTTTTTATGCTTAAATGTTTTGTTAATATCACACGTTATGATATGTGAATATTTGTAAACAATAAAGTTAGCATAATCCAAGAAAACGCCCTACAAAATTACATTTGCTATAGGCGTAACCGTTTTTACTGCAGTGAATTCCTCGGTCGGCTCTAGAATAAACTGCATCCACAAGATTAAAATCCTACACTTATTTTTTTTTAAGAGCTGAGACAAGGGGTGTAGGGTAGGTGTAGATGAAGGCTGGGTCTTGAGTGATCAGAAGATTGAAAATTGCAGTCTTGGTTTGAATTTTTGGAGAACTTGAAATATTATATTTTGTTTTTTATTTGGTTGTAACAGCTAAAGTCTCTATATGAGTTCCATATATGGAATTTTATACGGTGGTAGAGATTCTGTCATCTGATAAGCTATTTTTATAGGATTGTATTTCAATAGGCGTGCGTTTTTAACATTTTTACAACTGATATTTGCACTGGAATTTTAATACATTTCTTACTAGAACTGGGAATAACATTAGGAAGTAAAAATATTAAGTTAATTAAAAGTCTCTTACTAAAACTGACAATAAAACAATTAAATTAACTAGAATTGTATAAACTCACGTGTAGAAAAAGCTACAAAACCTCATGAATAGAGATAATACTAAAAAATATAAAGTAATTAGCACGTCCCATTAAAAAAGAGGAAGATAAGTAATGAAATTGTGTAACACAACACATATGAATATGGTACAATCAATCAATAAAATATGCATGAATATATGCAACAGAAGGTGTCAATATATGGAATCGGAAACAGATGGATCTAAAAGAGTAACACCAACCATCAAATTGAAATGTTACACTTATTACTTCTTTAGAGTTGAAGCTAGAGGTGCAGAATTAACATAAATTAAGGCTAGGTTTTGAAATCATGAAAAAATTAATTATTGAGCTTTTGCAGAACATGAAAAATTGCATTTTTTATTTTCTTGTTTGGTTGTAATTGTTAAAATTCCCATATTGGTTACCATGTAAGTTCTACGTATACCTTACATATACCCTGTAACTGCTGTAGATACACATACGTAATTCTATATAGTGATGCTAAATCGTTTCGATAGGATTACGCTTCGATAGAGGAGCTTACTTAATATTCATTTGCAGCTGCTATTTGTTATGTAACTCCGATGCATATCTCACTGGAACTAGCATAAATCAGAACCTACTCTAGCCATGTTGGGGCGTTTCCGTACTGTGAGAGTCGAGTTTTCTAATCATTGCATTAATTAATGTGCGTCTGTAGTTTTCAGCTATTTCGTCTATGGAAACGCAAATTTCTTGTGGATCGCGTATAACAAAAAATAAAAAAAATGTGTATTGACGTCGAGGGAGGTTACAACCATAAATAGGAATTGGTAATATTACCACCAAAGTACCACAGTAGGTGGTAGTCACTTTCTACAATGCATAAGGGCAGTATCAATAGGGAATTATTCTGGTACCTCGTTCCCATAGCGTAGCCTTTAAAACTTTATTTAAAATATTCATAATGTGGTGAACCAAACATATTCTTGAGAGAGCGGGAGGAAAATTGATAAAGGGTGGTTTATTTAAGTAAGAAAAACATTTTATATTGGTTGTCCCTATAGCTATGTATGGGTTCACTACGAAATTATTTTAATCTAGAAGAAAGGCTCAAAAGTTAAGGTTTTGCCATTCTCCAAATATCGGTTTTTGATTTTAGCCCTCAAGCTTAAAAAAAGATAGTCAAAACGCCTTGTTAAATAATTATAAAGAATCTTAAAAGTTGTTACATAATGAGAACTTTCATTGGTTTACGAAACCACATAAAGTTAGAGTGAATTTTTTGTTCAATTCCATTATGTTTTATAAAGTAAAAAATATAGATAAAATTAGGTTTTTGGTTTCTGGTTTTTTGCAGAAATCACTATTTCAATTTTTAATGTAACCAATGACCTTGAAATTAACATATATCAAACGGTGTAAATAAAATAGTTTTTATGGCTTGGAGGTCTCTACATGGATAACCTTTTTTTAAATATCTGATTGTTCTCTTTTAAAACACAGAACAACAAGCTATGAATTCTTAAAATGTGTTTCTGCGGAAATTCTAACTGACCTTTATCTTTCTTTACTTTTCTATCCTTTTTTTTAACAGTTGCAACTACAAATCGGGAATGTATACTTTAATCAATGCTGGTGATTATGGTTGAAAGTTGTCTTAAATTAAATAATTGTTACAGCTAATTACTATAGCAGCTTCTATATTATGTGCAGTTTTATTTGGTAAATGGCAATATATGCTAAAATACATGTAATTCTTCAATGTCTAAATAAATATTCACAATCCGTGCTTTAGTTATAACAACTCAAAGGCTATTGCTGTAACATATCAAGAAGTATCGGGTATCTTCAAATGAAAACTGAAAGAGCCTATTCTTTAGGACGTCATTAAGCAGTACGACTACACAGGTTTGTGTGTTAAAGTACACCATAATATAAAGCAAGAAATAAAAATAAGAAACTGATAAGTTAAAAATAGTTAAAATAGGGGAGCATCTGAAGATCTTTAAGAGTCCCAGGTGGAAGAAATTTAAAAAATGTAACACGTGACCAAATTTCAGGTTCAAATGATTATATATTGTATCGAGTCATCGCGAAGAAATAATAAACAACAACGTCGACTATATCCATCAATATATTTTTCAATATAAACAATCAAAATATATTTGGCTAAAGTTAGCATTTCCTTTTTTCTTTTTTTAGTTGTTCATGTTCAAATTGCCAGAGAAACATTCAGGTTTGCTCGGCCTTTTTCGTATCTTGAAAGTATTACTCAAAAGATTGCTTATCTACACCCTTCTTTACTTAGCAATCATCATATTTCAAGGATGTAGAGTGGTTAATTACTGCTACTTACGTATATCACATAATTTTGCGAATTTATTTTACGTTGTCTACCCCTAAAAATATAAAAGTTAGTACAAATTTTTCTCCTAGATATTTTGGGTTGTTATTCAAAAGAAGATTTGGTCTTAGACTTTCGGGGATCTTAAGAGATCTATGTACGATGGTCTTGTAGTTTTTTAGACCTTTTAAGATCCTACGTACTTGATCTTTCTACGACTTTGACGCAAGTTGTTTGGATCTAGCGTACCAAAAGAGTTACATTGGATCGACTGAGCCTTTATTTTCGGACCATAGCTTTAAACCCATGTTTTATCGCCGGTTGTAATCTTTTTGGGGGAATCTGGTTTTGTTAATATCAATTTGAAGCAACTACAATACGCTGTACCAACAACAGCCGCAGAATGAATTTGGTCGCGACGTTTCATGCTAAGATTTGCCGGAACCTCCAACTCAATCTTCTAGTTCTTAGGCTGCCAGTCACATAGACTTGTTGATTTTTAGCTTTACATATTCAACACTTTTTGGTGTTCTACTTGTTATTCGTCTTCCAGAACGTGGACCACTTTTAACAAGTTTTCGGCCATTTCTAAATCGTTTATACGATGTGTTTATTTATGCTGCACTCATTGTATTGTATTGTTTTAGAAACCTCTCTATCTTACTTGTTAAGTAACTATAGGCGATTATAGTCTGTACATATTCAATAATTTGCGGTGTTCTCCTCGTTGTCGGTTTTCAGAATATGCATCACTTTCAACAGATCTCTGAGTCGTTTATACAATGCTTTTGTCCAAACTGTGCATATTGAATCGTTTTTGAATGCTCTCTGAATTACCTGAATAGTTTATGCGCATTTATCGGTGTATAACTTTTAACCGATTAGTAAAATTGTGTCATTCACGCATGCGCATTACAGTTCACTTTTATTCTAATATATCAAAATTGGCTTGCTACTATGAGGATAGACCTTTTATTTTTTATAAGTAAAGGGTCTGTTTGTATTTTGAATTTTCATACTTTTTTACATTAACAAGAACAGTGACTCGTTACTAATCATTTCCCCTCCTACCTTTATTCTTAACCCTTGGTAGTCACACTTTCCCAGAATTACGTAATAGTCAGACTGGGTCCATTGGACCCAGACGTCTTTAAATTATTATAAATAATTGAATAACGCATTTTAAATATTTAAAAAAAATTCGGGGTATAATTTGAACTTTTTTTAATGGAAGAAAGGCGGTTGCAAATGAAAAATAAATTTGTAATAATGCAAAAAAATTGAAAAAAACCTTCGAAAAAAGACTTTTTCACAAAAATTGCAATAACTTTTGTAACTTTTAACTTAAAAAACAAAAAAAAAAACCATTTTACAATCTTGAAACTATATACTTTTAATGGAATTTAATGCTTTTTGTGGCCGTTTCAAAAGGTATATTTATTTAGAAGGATGAACGAGCGATTTTGAAGGAAAAAATGAGACGCTAAAGCATATCAAGAAATGTCCATTTTATTAGGATAAATCGGTGTATATATTTTGAAAAAACCTTGAAAACAATTCGAAATGCTAGATAGCATGTACGAACATATTGAGAAATCAATTATTAGCTTATTCTATTCCCATAGCGCATTCTGCGCATAAATACGCTCGATGGTCATAGCACATTGGGCGCTTGCAGCTGGGGCACTGCTGCCACGTTTTTCGGGCGACCTTCGCTGGACATACCAGGCATCTCTTTTTCTTTTCAAGCCTCTCCTGCTCTTCGGTGTGTCGCAATTCACCGCGTCCAAAATATTTCTGCGAAAAAAAAAAAAAAGACTGAAACTTTTTTTCCAACTTAAGTCACACTAGGTCCACTAGACCCAACACTCTCGAGACGTCCACTTCGAACAGCTGCCAGACTCCTATTAACTAACCAATTCTAATTCTACCCCCCTCTACTTAAAGTTTAAGACCCAAACTACTGTAAGATGGCGCCACAAGTCCCATTTTTTCTAGTTTACTGGGCATTATTCGAGGTCAAAAAAGAGCTTGGGTCCCCTGGACCCACAGTGACTACTAAGTGTTAAACATAGTTGTATTTAACTTGTGGTGTTTTAATAAATTCTGACCACAAAAACATTTTCGTATTGTTTATCACGTAACAACATCGATCAACTATTGCTTTATTTGAATAAGAATTTTTGCTATTTATTTATATTATTGTTGTACTACATTTGTCATTTATCTGCAGAAACTATAGCGCTTCACTGTACTTTCAATTCCCTTTTAATTTTGATTTAATTTTAAATATTTTAAAAATTCATTTATTAGTTCTACTTTTACTTGTTTTATGTTTTTTTATTTTAGAATAATATAGAAGATTTATACTGTTTGTCTATTTACTTTACCTTAATTTTAAAATTAAAAGAAATAAAACACTAAAAATTTTGTAGAAATTAAGACATTCTTAATATTATAAAGATAACAGATAACAGATTCGTCTGTATGGTAGTTCTTGAGGGTAAATTAAATAATTTAATTAACAATTTTGATTTTTTTTTATGGGAATATCAATCAAATTGATATTTTTGGTTGACTATTGTGTAAAAGTTTCATGATCATGTTGGCAAGGTTACCTGCTCTCTGTCTATCAAGGTTTAGATGTAGATTGCAGGTCAGGTGTCTCCCTGAGTGTAAGTAGGCTTCTACTTTAATGTTTGGGTCCGTATTTCGCCTAAATTACTTCTGCAAATTAATTTACAAATTATGTTTTTGAACATTCTGATTATAATCTTTTTTTTGTAATTGGAAAATTTTAATGCTGCACAGAATTATTTTGTGCACAGGATGGGGCAGAAAGTAAATTGTAAAGCAATGGATGGTACGAGGCTGGGGAAAGCAATTTTATTAGACGCAGGAAGTCGGGAAGTCTTGGATAAAGAGGCCTTAAGCAGCCAACATGCCATAGACGAACGAACAGAAAGATTTTGGCGTGGAAACGTTCGTTCAGGGCAGTGACTCTGTTGTGTCCGCAAAACTTACTTTTCGGGCGCGCTTTCAACTTGCTTCTTGGGCTTCTGTTCTTGGTCAAACTACTGATTTTAGTGAGAAGAGAATCGGGGAGAAATCTTGTTTTTTTAAATGTTTCTTTATTAATTATTTCTTAGTCTTTTCATGCCTTTAATAGAGAACAAACCTGTATTACAGCTAATAGATTGGTAGCCGTAGGACAAAACGTATTTTCTACTTACCACATTTAGCAGGTGTTGAAAGTATGGCGGAATTGTTAACTTAAGCACAGCATCAAATCACCTACTAGAGTTTTTATTGTATTCTGACCTTTGCACTCCTTATACATATTGAGAATAGAAATGTTTCGATTTGTAAATAATATAAGGAAGAAAGACTTTTCATCTAGTTGTGACAAAATCTACATAAACTGTAGATAGGTTTGGTGACCATACGCTAGATATAAAGCTAATCATCTAAGAGCACTCACTTAGATTATCACATTATTGTTTTTTAAAGGTTTTTATTTAAGATTTTACCATAAGTGGTCTTTCTTCTTGAGGTTCTTAAGTTATTTGATCCATAAGTTTTTAACTATTATTATTGTTTACTCCTTTTTATGTAAAGCTACTTAAACAATCTATAGAACATGGGATTCCTGTTATATACAGGTGGACAGAGCTTTTGTTGACAAATTTTATAAACGCTGGAGGGTATTCTTGGGATAGCTTTTCGTAAGTTTTCCTTAAGTTCCTCGTCTGTGTGTGATTTGGTAGTGTAAACCTTTTTTTTAAGTTAGCTCTACATGAAAAAGGTTAGGGGTAGTTAAATTTAGTAATCTACATTACCAAAACGGGCGACTAAATATCTTGGAAACATTGTATTTAGCATGCCTATCGTATTTTTTGCTGTATGATATATCGGACCATCTTGTTGAAACCATACGTCTCTCAAATTAAGTTATTTAATTTGAGGGACCAAAAAGTTCTACCAATAATAGCAAGGAAATTTCCTCTTTTCCTTTTCATACTTTGAAATTAAAGGTTTAATTACACTTCTACAAAAACTGTCAAACTGTAACCTGGCGTATATGTAACTTTGTTTGTGGATGACATAAGGGTTTTCCCTCCCTAAATAAGACAGTTTTACCCAAACAAGTGAAAACGGGCCCCATTGTCTTTGGCACTAAGTTCTACTATCGAATTATTGCACTCGCAAAGTTTTTGTACGGCTTTAGGTGCAAGTCTTTGTCTAATATGGCCTGAAAAGGTATTCCATGAATTCCAATTTCTTGAGTAAACGCTTGATGGAGGTACTGATATTCTCTTGCACACGTTGTGTATGAGCACGTTCAGACTTTCGAATATCTTTAATTTTTTTTACCAACTGACGAACTCTGACTGCACTGGATACATAATTACAACCAAAATTTTGTCTTAATTTTCAGTTTTAAGACAGGATGAAACACACACAAGGTATAATCATTTGAAGTGAAAGTGTTATTAATCCAATATATTTATGGTAATATTGTAAAGCCCTTTAATTTGTATTTTTAATGTATGTAGATGAGTTGGTGGGTGGCGGTAGAGCTTGTGAATGAGTGTGTTGATACCAGGTCTTCACGAATCGGTTGGTACGCCGCCAGCAACTTGTATCAGCACAGCTTATCTGCCCATCGCTTCTTCATGCTAGCTACATCCCGTGATGGCGAATTTATGGCCACCGAAATCGCACGCGGTCCATTTCGCATACGGAATCAGTTCCCACCGCCTATTAGCCGCGCGTCCCTAGCCGGAGCGGCCCGCCGGCCGACAGCCGTCTTTATTCGGGGGTCATTACTCGTGACACATCGTGTACATAAATAAAGTGGACACTTTTATGGGCGGTATCTCCGACGCCTTCTCGCACGCCGGGCCGGGCGCGCTCTCTCCGTCCGCGCTCACCCACGGCGATGATAAACGGTAAGTTACCGGAGAGACAAGCGGCTGGACGTAAACGCGTTATTTTACATTTTATTTTATAGTTATTGCAACAATTAGGCCCGCTTGGGACAGGGAGACGCGCGCTGCGCGCTCGTACAACTTAATAAGCCCATTCTAAGGCGCTACTCCTATCGGAGCCGCGTTCTATAACTTATTCGATTTAGTGGCTTTGGCTACTATGTAGGTCCATTTATGCTTCTAAATTGGTACTTTTCCGCCTAGTTCCTGAATGATCTCAATTTAGATAGTCTAGGAAGAACCACTACTTTCGTTCTTGTTTTTATACTAAATTTGATTGTTTAATACAACGCGAATTCTGAGGTTTGTAGGTAAGGTTGCTTGAAGGAGGTTTTTCTATAGGGCACCCACGTTCGATGCACAGAGGATTATTATAAAGGTTTTCATAACAGAGGGCGCGAAACCGTTCGAAATTTTTAGAAAACTTAAGGCATCGTTCAGGAACAACCCCTTTAAGAAGATTCAAGTATTCACCCATCAACCAACAAATGATATAAAAGAAGAGCTTTTTTACCTACGTTTTCTGTCGAACTAAAGGCGGCAGGAAATAATAAAGATGTTTGTAACATTATTAGAGAATTTTATAGTAAACTTTGAACCACCAATTGCTAAACGCGAGGTACCGCAATGTGCCAAATGTCAACGACATGGTCACACTAATGCTTTGATAACCATCCAACTTCCTACTGTCCACGAAAAGTGAAAAATAATAATGTTAAATGCGTCAACTGTAATGGCAATTATCCGAACAATTACAGAGGATGCCAAATTGACAAATAAATTTAGAAAAAATGTATCCGCCTCTACGAAACAATCAACTACCAAATCCGAAACAACACACAAAGCATCAGCACCAACAAAATCCCGCTTGTGCTCAAGTATTAAGAAATACCATCAATTAGACTGGTAGTAACATGACTCAACAGCAACAATCTAGTGAATTCAATAATTTATCTGAGCTAAAAAAATGTTAAAACCCAAATGAAACAGATGGGAATCTTACTAAATCTTTTAACTATTGTCGTCACAAAAATAAACCATGGCTTTGCAGCTTAAAATAGTCGAATGGAAGATTCCAGTCTACTCCATACTTAAATCTTTCCTCGCCAACAAACACGGGGTCTCTTTTACCTCTTTATTCACAATCGAAGCTGGTATCCTCAAGGAAGTGTGTTGGGTCCGCTCCTGTATATCTCTTTTTGTCTTTGGAAAATTTTCCACGTGCCTTATATTACATATCAAACTTAAAAAATGGTATTAGCTTTTATTTTAAGTTTAGTGTTCGTAGCAACTTTTCTTATGTTCATTACAATCATAACAAGGATGAGGATGGTTGCGAGTTGAGAGATTAAGGTTTCTGTATGTTTTTCCTTACTGCTCGGTTATCATGTGCTTATTACACTGCACGTTAGATGACTACGTTATTACCCTTTGTTTGAAGTCTTCGATTACTTTTAGTGACTGAGTACGTTCAGGATTGAATCCGTTCGATCCGCGCCGCAGCCAAGCGCCTCAATCGCTCGGCCATACATTATCTTTACTAAAACCCGAAATCCAATCGTTATCTTTCTGCATTAAAGACCGATATTCAGTTGCATTGCGAAATTAGCTGGAGCGTGACACGTCGCGGCGGCCTTCTCTCGCAGTCCACGGCAATCATAGCCGACGGCCAGTTCCAGCGAGCATTTTATTCAAACCCTCTAACATATCGCTGTTGGTAAATAAATAAAATGTGTGCGCGATAAATCAGCGGCCGATGGTATTATTCACGAGCCGTTTCCGGCAGTTGCCCTGTAGCCTGCAGCTTCTTAATTACCGTGCTTTGACAACCTCGATCTCACATAACTCTCGCGCTATGACATTTTCAATGGACGCAACTAGATTAGAAAAACTCCGGAGCAAAGGTTGCCCAGACAACCGGACGCAATTTATTTTATATATATGGCTGCCGATAGTCGAGCTTTTTATCTCGGCGGACGGTGTCGGTAAGCTGGGCGCTGCTCGGGTTCGCGGCAGCGCGCCCGTTGATATTTCCATTACGCCGCGTTAGAAATTATTTAGAAGCCGCCAACATGTAAAATGAATTTACCCTCTTCTATTATTTAATTTTTAACCAAGTTGGTTTTTAATTTTTTTTAACAATCAAATTGTTCAAATTGCTCCCCATTTTCTTTAAATTTCGCCAAGCCCCTTTCCAATTTGTAGATTTCTTTCAGCAGCCTCCAGCCCTTATTGAAACGTTACGTTAGTGCACGCGCTTGTAATTTATTGCGGCCGCGAGACAGTTATGGCTTCGCTTATTGCTTCTTGCTCGTTGTTATGTTTATAAAACGTTAAAATTCTTCGTGGCAATAAATCAGCGCGACCAACGCACGGCAACGTGTTGAGCAGGCGCCCGGGCACTCGAGACAGTTTCAGCTTTTTGCCGCACTTCATTCAGCGTTTGAACGTCAATGGCTTTGATGCCCGTTATGATTTATGTGCCTGTAAGTGATTTGGTTTTGTAGTCGAGTTTGTTGCAGGTTTTAAAGTTTTATATTCAATTATAGAGCAATAAATTATCTGCAGTTAACTCGTTTTTTTTGTCTGTGAAGTTTTTAGTAAGTTTACATATTTAATTGAAATGTTAATTAATTTTAGAAGCTAAAGTAAATAAATTAATAGATATAATAAAAAATGGTTGATATAATCGTTGCTTACGGGTAAAATAATTTTTTTTAGTCCTGTGCATTGATGTACAGGCAAAATTGCGGGTTCGTAGCTCGATCTTGCGTTGAAGTCTCCGGAGTTCCGCCGGTAGCGGCGATGCCTTGCTGCTTGACGCCGTCCACCGGTGGTCAATACAAGACAGGACAGGTTATTTAGCCGATCTGATCTGGTTCAGCCGGCGACTGACCTCGCGAGTGTGTGGGGCGCGGCCGCGTGGCTGCGGGTCACAGCCGCGCCCTGGCCCCCCGTGCTCCCTCGGCAATCCGGCCGTGCAGCCGCTCCCTTGGATGTGCGTGCGCTCGATCTTGAACCCCGCGGGTTGCCCCATGATGGGTCAGGACGTGACCTAGCAAGGGCACGGAAATTCCGCGGCAGCCGCGGCCTTTCCTGCGGGACCCGAGCGCTGACGTCAGCGGCGGCGGGGATCGGTCGCGTTTTGCGCACGCAAAACTCCTCGGAATGCAATCGATCGAGCAGCAAGCTGTTAGGTTTTTAGAAAGTATGCGGGGCGCGTGTGCATTTGAATAAAATTTAAAAGTCCGCCACCCACGGCCCGATCGCTCCCGCCGCACATCAGCCAGCGATGACAGGATCTGCCGCGGCGGCGAGCAGGAATTTAGGGAGCGTTTTCTCGTCCGTCATGCAGCATTTGTTATCCGACTTATTACTCGCGGTAGTAAATGTCATGTTCTTCGGCCGCTTTTTAACTTCTTTGCGTCAGTGTCTCCACTGCTGCTCTGCTGGCTGCCAGCTGGCCTCCATTTCGCGTACAAAAACGCCGCTCCAAGGCAGCGCTGGCAAAAAAGTCACCTCCATCTGACTTTGCAATACAAACAGATGCTTACATCACCTTCCACCTGTGACATATTTCGATCAGTAATGGAATTGCTCTGTTTACCTCCGTGGACAGCCAAATGGCCAGTTTAAAGTCGCATGGGTATGTTAAATAGAGTTGTTGTATAATACACACACATTTAAATGTGGCACCACTTAAAATTGGAGACTTCAATGATACATCGAGCAAGTAACCCTGTACAGAAGTTTGAAATAGCTTTAATAGTGGACAAGTTTTACACAGCATAAGTAGATAAGTTAAATTATTATAAATAACATCTTTATATGTACAAGGATGGGTTAAAAATTTGTTATGCTTGCATTGTACTCGGGGTCTGCTACAATGTTGTTAAGGTAAATTAGAAATTTCCATTAGTGAGATGCAAGAAATAGCGGCCGCTCCTAGCCGTCCAGCCGCGAAAGTAGAGCTGCCCGGCAAGATGGCGCGAGCCTCGTCCCGTGGATGTCGCGGGTCACGTGAGCGATTATCAATCACATGTGGTGAGAGGAGGTGCGCCGCAGGGAAGGAGCGCGGACTCACCTTGCGAATATAAATTAGACTGCGTTTCTGCGATGTAGGATGATGGTTAGTTATGGGTTCGATAGCAGTTCAATAGGTGGGCACCGTGGGACGCTCGCGATGATTATCTCTGCCCCGCGAGTTACGTGCGTCCGGCTTGCGGTCGCCGGCGATATAATTGCGCTCTCTTCGTCCTTCTTTATCACACACAGGATGCTCGAGAAGTTACGGGATTTTTTTCTATAACTTAACTTGACAGTTTAGACTATGTAGAGATTGACAGAGAATTGAAGAAAAGTTTTATTAAGTTTATAATTGTTAAGATGCGAGTTCAGCTAAAATTGACTACTGTTATACTCGTACAGCAAGTGGAAGAGCTTTTAAGTTTATATGGGATGTCTTATGTCCTCATTAAGCTATTTTCCAGTCGAGTGAAGAGTCTGAGACGACCCAAACGTTCCAGAGCTGCTTAAAAGCAATGTTTAACTCGGCCCGAGCACTTCGCAAAATACGGAACTTGCTAGCTCCGTTAGCTTAATGATCTACAGAAGCACAGGTGCGAACTGCGCTTCGGCAGTAATTGCTAATTACGGCCGCCGCGGCTCCGCTGCACATCAATTGGAGCGGCGTGCTGGCCACCGGTGGAGCCGCAATTACTCGCGCCCGGCTCGGCTGGCTGCCCAACTCGCCGCGCGGCTGCTGCGCCCGATTTCTCGCAATCGCGCAGAAAACGAATCGGCCCCGAGCAGCGCCGCGAGATAGCAATCGAGCCGCAAAAACGCGGCCTAATTACGGAGATGGTAGTCCGGATAGCCGCGCCGGGGGCACGGAGGCAGCGGCGCAAGGTAGCTCACGTTCGAGAGGCACGAGCCGCTAATGGCTCGCGTGTCCCCCTTCACGCACGCCGCGGAGCTGCCATTAACGCCGCGGTAAATTCGAGCGCACAATGCCGCATAAACATAATGGAATTATGGCTGGGAAGCGATTGATTAGGGCCAAGACAATGCGAGGGGGCCGCGCGCCGCTAGGAAGCTGGTGGACAGATGCTTGCATGGCTAATTCGCTGGGTGTTGGCCGACCCGCTTGGGCAGCTCGTCGCGTGGCGCAGAGACCGTTTCCAACTGTAAACTACGCCACTGGTGGGTAACTTTGCATTTGTTCGTTACGCACCACTTCAGAAACACTCAGAGCTTTTTCGACCTTCCTTTGAGGTTGCTAATAATTTACAAAGTAGGAATTGTTCGGAGCTCAGTGTTTCGCTTATTCATCTCTCGTTTCCAATTCGCCGATACGCATTTTAAATCGGAACAAATGAAAAATATAAAATAACTCTGGATTTAAACCCTCTATCTTGGAATAAGCTTGGGATAAAATAATGCAATTACGGCGAGTAAAAGACGTCTTGGAATTACCCATCCGAATGTGCGTAGTGAAACACCTGCAGGATTGGTTTTTGTTCGATTTAAATTGATATCTCAATCCTACAATGCAACTAAAAGGTAATATTCTAATCTCACACTTTTAACTCACAACCCAATATTAACCAGTGCATATGACAATCAATTTCGGCCATTAACAAATCGAGAAGCTGCATATAATAAAAAAAAAGTTAAAACCTAGTAATTATTTTAAACTTCCAAACACAAACCATCCAGATGGTACCGCGCACGGAAGGATTGTGTTGGTGATTAAAAAATTTATAAAACACCAGGAATACAATAAATATAAAGAAGAATACCTAGACAACTAGGGCTAATCGTGAAGGATTGGCGAGGTCCACTTACAATCTTCGTAGCACACTGTCCCCCACGTGATACCATAAAAATGGTGCACTAAATAACCAGCCAATTCAACTTAAAGAAGACGTGCAATTTAACCCGGAAGAAACTTTTCTTTACTGAGAGGAAACAGCTGGGACTCTAACTCAGTAATTCTAAATCCAATCTGCATCTACCTTCAATATCGAGATCTTAAAACAGTTCTTCGGATTATAACAAGTACTCCTGGATACGTGCCGAATAAATTCATTATTGACGATCTCCACCTGAAGACCATGAAAGAGAAGATCGTCTATTCTCAGAAATGTAAAGGAAGGTTAAGAGATGGTCATAGCAAATTGGCTGAAAATCTTATGAGACAACCAAAAGACTTAGACCACCTGATCTGCCTTACAGATTCTAAATTTCAAAGATCTGCTTTTTATTTGTGCTTCGCGGCGTTAGGTCTTTGATCTGCCTCTTATGGGTGTTTCGTACTTCTTCGATAGTTTTTCCTCTTTTTCTAGCCATTTGTTTGATCTTGGAGTTTTTCAATTTGGTATGTCACTGGAAGTCTAAACCGTTTCAGTTGTGTATTTACTATCTCTTATATTATTGGTTGTTGGTCCCCTTCAGTTCTTAACCTGCTATTCTTAATCTTACTCATTTAGTTTTGTGTAGTATTTCATCTCTGCTGTTGTAATTTTTGAGCGATGTTTGTCCACTATTGTCTATTAGAATAAGGTGCTTCCTACTCTGTCTCTTTTGTTGAAATGCATTACCTTGATTGTTTATATTATCGTTTATCCCCATTTTCTCTAAATATTTTTTCAATATGTTTATATTTTGTAGTTGGCTTTTATTTATTGTTATTATCAACATTATATTAATTCCTAGGTCTTTATCGGGTTCATATTATGGTATCCTATATTTGTTTTGATTATTTCTTTTTTACTTGTCCTTATTATTGTATTTGTATAGACTACGAACTACAGTGGGCTCAAACTGTCGTTAGATTAGTGTCTATTTACCCGCGTCACCCCAACCACTTTATTATTAGTAGCTCTGTGGGGTTGATCAAAAGTCTTGAAGTCTAGAAAAGTTGGAAGAAATTGCGTAACTATTAAAACAGCAGCTCTAAAAAGCCTACAAAATATCACTAGAAAATTAAATGCTTAGAAAATGGAGAACATCAACAAGAAACAAAGTGGGGTCTCAGTGAACAGTAAAAAAAATTAGTCTTCCCGAATTGGCTAGAGCAACATTTGGCACAAAATCAATTACAGAAAAAAAGAAGAACAAAATGGTAGGACGAAGAAGTGAAGAACAAAATTAGAGAGAGAAAAGTGGTATGGAATAGATTAAAAAGGTCAAATATGTAAGAGGACTGTATACAAGCTAACGACTTCCTGAAGACCATTCTGAGTATATTGTCACTTAGTTTGTAACTTGTAATACAAATTGTAAATAAATTGAGAACTTAAAAATAATCTTGTGTTATGTTTATGTAGCGATTTTGTTTGCTGATCTGCTGTTGAAGTCTCCGGCTAGCAACGAAATATATTTACGAATTTTTCTAAACTACATTTTGGTTTACTTTAGTAATTGCTGTTTTAGAGTAGTGGTTGGTTTAATAATTAAAAAAGATAAACAGTTCAATACAGCCGACGTGGTTACGAAGTGATGAATTATTTTGTTGTTTCCAGAACTTTCGGGAGCAGCAGATCGACGGCTCGGGGCTCCCCCTGCTGACCGAAGAGCATCTCACGTCCACCATGAACATGAAGCTGGGGCCGGCGCTGAAGCTGCGCTCCATTCTGGCCAAAAAGCTGGGCTCGTGCAGCATCTGCCTGCACTGCTCGCACTGCCACCGGAACTCCAGCGGGTCGCCGGACCCCGGCAACACCACGGGGAGCACTTCGGACTCCGGGGGCGCATCATAATGCCGCCGGCGCCATGTTGTACCTATTGTTTAACTACTGTTTAGTTATTGTTTGTATGTATAGACAGAAATCCGTAGGCGTTTACTTGTTATGTGTTAATTAGGTTAGTCGCTAGAGTAAGAGGTTTCCAGTGACGGTTAGTTTAGCGGTTGGCCCCTTCCTTGGAACTACACAACGAATATTGCAATTATTCCGCAGATCGATGCATTTGAGAGAAACACTGCCATTCGCCCTAGCATGAAGCGATCGACTGTCGCGCGCCACCAGCGAGCAGTGCGTTTGAGTACAACGTTGCTGTTAGTCTTCGTAGTTCTACTTAATTACTTCTGTAGCGTATCTATTTATTGAGTACAAAGTAACGTCCTGTGGTAAGTGCGCGCACGCCTCTTCCCACACGTCCATGCTCAGCATAAGTGCCTTCGATTCTGTGTTGTGGCAAGTGTACTTAGCTCGTTTCGTCTCTGTCGGTTTCACTCGCGTGGGGAGGCGTTCCTGGTAGTATTTCGTAGGAGCTCCTGAGCATTAGGTGTTAAATTATTTATGTCCAGTTTGCAGTTTTCGTCCTATGGTTATGACTACGCTAAGTTAGTTTTACATGTAATATCACTAGCAGCTAGATTACGGATTCTGTACATAAATCATTAAGTCTTTGTAGTTACTGATACTTTATCATTTGCTCAAACTATTTGGTTGTGTTTTGTCACACTTGAATAAAATATTTATCTACGGAGCGTCGCTTATTGCGCCATCGCCCGCAACATCACAAACGGTAAAATGAAAATAACATTTTTACACTCCATACGTGGGACGACGTAATCATTTATCAAAAAATAAATGTCGGTAGAAGAAAGAGATGATATTTCTTGAGTATCATCTGCTGTTTCGTCTAGGAAATTATATTTTGGATCTTTTTCATTTTCTGAAAACGAAAAGGATAAAAAGGATGATGTGTCTTGTTCCTTACCGGGATTTGGAAGGGTAGAAAGTAGCACGTCATTCGGTTTGTCCGTTTAGTGCTCGTCACTGACTAATAAATGTAACGAAGTTTTCCGCATCCCTCACTGCAGGCTTTAAGTTTGATTGATTATAATTTTGATTTACGTTGCACATTAGCATATAATGATTATCTTTGTATGGTAGTTTAATGCTGTCTCAAGTTTGAAAGCCCACAGCTGTTTCTAGGTGCACCAGATTGTTGACCAAAGGTTGCGCCTTTTTAAAACCTATTTTGATGTTGATTTAGGAGTTTTTTTACATTTGTTCATGAAATGATGGTCTTAAACTTTGTATAGCATATTTTATTTGGAATGTTTTCCATTGACATTATAAGTCACTTTTAGTTTTTTTTTTGTCTTCTTAATTTATATCTAATTGTTTGGAAATGGATTTAATTTTCTCAACTTCCTTCTACTCACGCCTTTACTTCTCTTTTGTGTTACAAATATTGTATTGAAACTCATTTTTTAATTTTATCGTAACTATAATTTTGTTACTGCACCAACATTAAATGGAAATTCTGTTTTTTGCATGTAAAGAAATTAGAAAGAAATGTGCATAGATAAAACTGACTGAAATCCTAGTAGAACTCTTTGTTTCTGTAACAGTGTACGAATGTCTATTCTTTTACTGGCCCCATAATCTCATTCTTCTTTTCCTCTCTTTTTAGTAATAATAAAAAAATAACAATAACAACTCTTTAATTTTTTGGTCATTATTTTGTTTATTGTATCAAAAGCCTACTACTACAGTTTTTACTTTTGAGTGGTATTGTGCCTTTATTTGACTTGTTCTTCTCAACTTTCTTTTATAGGACGAAGAATTGAGGATCACAGTCTCCCGTTTCTTTTTCTGCTTTATTTTCAAATCCAGGTCTCTATTTCTCAGATAGAAACACAAGCAATTTCAGAGATTGTGGAAATGCCGAAGATCTTGCTACATATATTGTAGAAGATTTAACAGTTTTTATTACCATGGTCAAACTTTTCAGCCAATTTTATGTTTGACGTTAGTTATAGCTAAGTCAATATTTGGAGTTTACCATGTTATAATGGGCTGATTGGTAAGTTTGAGAAGACAGAAAATCTACTGGACGACCTCCCAAGATCGTAGAACAAGCGCGGGAGTTTAATGAACAAGAGCCCACAACTTCGGTCTCTAAAGGCGCAACTCAACTCGATGTGAGTGTGAGTTCTATGCACACCATCCTTGTGAAGAAATTTAATCTATTTACGCATAAGATTAAATTGCAAACGCCTCTGATCGAGGCCAAAATTGGCAAAAGATTTGGTTTTGCAAAAGTGATCATGGATATGGTCCGGACCAAAAAGTTGGCCCGAAAAAAAGCACGGCTATTTCAGGGATGGGGTCTATTTTCAACTAGCTGGCTAATGTCAACAACAAAATTACAGACATCTGAATGTGGAAAACCCACATTTGACCGAAGTTTACCGATTGCATCTACAAACATTAATGTATGGTGTGCAACATCCCACTATAAAATTCTCACAAAATATGTGAATGAAGAAGTTTATCACGTAGGAGTTCTAGAGAAATTCATTTCAATTGTAGGAGACAAAAGACAAGTCAAATAATACATCAGTCTTGAGCCAGCTTTGACATCCTCGCAAAAGTCTTTGGAAAAAGGATCATAAGTATGTACGCTTCCCGTAAGACAGAAGGTAGCATCGAGTAGCCCGCAATTTAAACCCACGTGATTTCGTCTTATAAACCCCAGTCCATCGACGAGCTCGAGAATCGCATTACGGAAGAGGTCACCAATTATGCGGAAATCGGGAAAGCCGCAATTGAGAGTGTCGGGAAAAGGATTGAAATAACTATCTCTAGTGAAAGCAGTCATTTTGAAAACATAATGCACTGAACTCCTTTTATTTGTCATCACAATAAAAAATAATTGGAATTTTATCTTGCTTAGTTCTTTTACAATGATTTTTTTTATGGTTTGCGTTACATAATGAAGGCCCTCTAGCTTTTTAACCAATAAAGCCACTATTTTATTTTCTAACAATAACTGCTGGACCACATTCTTTCAGAAGTAGGAAACTGTTGATTGTCATTCTATTCTGCACAGGTAGAGTAGTTTTTGCTCGGCCCCATGGTTTAGAAAGAACTGACATTACCAAGGTCAAACACTTTATAAACTATTCTTTAAAATGTTAAAATAAAAAAGGCAACTAATGCTTGCTTACGTAAAATCTACTAACAAAAAAAAGCAGAAGTATATAACTCTAAACCCATTTATATACTTTTTCTTCAGATTTTTACCAAAAAGTTCTTAGAATAACGGAATTGTTTAGATCTTTCCGTAAGTACTTTCTACACATTCATTTGCACATCAATCTATTCTATTTTACCCAACTTTCCTATTGTGACTTGTTATTTGTAGCGGGTACCAAAAGTGACGGTCTTCATAAGACTTCTATGAAGCATTAAAATAAAACATTGACTAGAAACTAACCCCTAAAAAACACTTTTAAGGCACTAGGCCAGCGCAGAGTAATGAGTACCCAAAAAAAGTACGTAAGCAAACGTTATCTCGTAATATGAAAACAACTTTAGAAGCAGTTTTAGAGTTTTTGTAAGGTCAGCCAAATATTATACAGTTTGGAGTAATCAGCAATGTCTAATGACGTAAAGTTGCTACCTAAACGGAATATGGGTTGCTTAACGAAAACCTAAAGACTACGTTTTAGGCCGTACAATGTTCCTTACACTTTGGAATTCTGGTCATTCGGGTGTACGGTATTTAGGAATTTAACATACCTGATAAGTACTTTGACGTGTTGGCATGTACCTTGTAGACAGTGAGGCCCTTCTCATTGGGCTAGAAAGCGACTTTGTTCACCTACTCGGTTTTATTCACGTTTTTTCTACTAATTTACCTATTTTTACTTATAATTTGCAGTCGGTATCAAAAGTAGAGTACCAAAAGATCAGTGGCGGTATCTAAAAGTCTTCTTTGGAGCACTAACACACAACAGGCACCAAATATTAACGTCTAAAAACAATTTTAGGGTAGCAAGCCTGCAAAGAATAGAAAGCATCCAAAAACTTTAGAGCGCACAAGCGAATGTTACCTAATCTGTTTTAGAATAGCTAAGAGAAGCATCTCAAAAGGAGTTAGAACATGGCATAAGGGCCATTTAAAGTAAAGCCAGTTTTAGATTTTGTGTAAGATCAGCCAAAGGTGGTGCATAAAATATAACCTTAAGCCATCTAAAGGAATGGGGTAGTTGAAATTCGTAGGGCTTAGAAAAAAAAATTTGTTGCATGGTTTTCACGTCTTGCTCAGCCTCATTTTCCCTTAATTTTGGAAGGTCGTCTTCGTTTTCTGATTGGAGCGATTGGTGGCGTTAACACACTACGCTCTTGTACGACAATTGAAACGAAAGGCATAATCTAAGGTTTTGTTGGTTACGTACCAAGGTGCGTCAGTCATCGCTCGAAGAATCTTGGATTGGGATCGTTGGATCATTGCTGTGTTTGACTTGGTGGCAGATCCCCATAACTTAACGCCACAAGTCCAAATAGGGCTGATTATTGTCTTACAGACCAAGATTTTATTTTCTAGGGGCAAACGGGATTTTCTTCCAATCGGCCAGTTTAGGTTGTTGAGTCGTAAATAAATTTGTTTTTTCTTCTTTAAAATGTAGTCTTTCTACTTTAGTTTTTCGTCGAGGTGTAGTCCAAAGTAAGATGCTGATGAAGAGGTAGGTATAGGTATATTATTGACAATAACTGGTGGACAATGCCCCCTTTTCAGTGTACCTGAGTTGACTTGCTTTCATTAATTTTAATGTTCCATAAACTAGTCCAATCTTGTATAAGATTTAGGTAGCTTTGCGCATATGAAGATACTATTATTGGATCTACATGGCTTGCAAGAATGATTGTATCATCCGGAAAAGTTTTGATTGTGGTATTGGGTGTAGTAGGTATATCGGATGTACATAGTAGATAAAGCAAAGAACCCAACACACTGCCCTGCTGGACCCCAGGCTGGACTGGAAAAGTGTTCGAGTAATCGCCATTTACTTTAGTTCTGAATTGTCGATCAGCCAAGTAAGATTTAAAGAGTGGAAAGTAGAATGGAAAGATTTGCTTAATTTTGTATAGGAGACCAGAGTCCCACACCTTAGAAGTATAGATGTGCAATACTTTTTGTCTTCCAGGGATTTGTTTATTGGTTGTACGGTGCAATGGCACTGTTGAACTGTTGAATGAGATTGTCGAAATACAAAGTGGTGGTCAGGAAGGGGACTGATTTGGTGAAGTAGAAGTTTTCAAGGAGCTTGGAAATGGTAGACAAAAGACTTATAGGTCTGTACGAAGAGACTTGGTGTGGATTTTTACCCGGTTTGGCTATTAGAATTACTTCAGCAACCTTCACCTGAAAAGGCCAATAGTGGATACGGAGAATTCCATTGAATACATATGTCAGGAGTGCAACACCTTTCCTAGAGAGTTCTTTTAACATTTTCGGTGTGATTTGGGCAGGTCCAGTGATTTTTTGGAATTTAGATGTTTTATTTATCTTTTAATAATTTTTGGGAGTAATTAGTTTTATGAGATCAGGAGTTTCTATAAGACTTTCTAATTCTATAATCATTTCTTGTATTGGAACAACATCTTGAAGGCTAAATACTTCAGCCAGGTGTTGCGCAAACAGATCGGCCTTGTCCTTGTTACATTTAGCCCAATGTTCAGGTATGGGGCTATCTTTGCGGACTGGAAGGTTAACTTGAATTGGTTTTGTGAAAGCTTTTATTGAATTGCCATAACGGTCAAGATTAGTGACTTAATCTTAGAATGACTTGTCTTGCGTTACTTTTATTTTAGCTTTGAGTTTGTTGCTTAATTGGTTGCATGTAGTTTTGTCTACTGGCGAGTGATACCGACGCCATCTTGTTCTGGCTTTCTTTTGTCAGTGTTCAGTGTTTTGATTTCTAATGAAATGCTGGAAATTTTATGGGACTTTCAATTTTGAAGGATGGATTGCTGCTTCTTGTAGGAGTCAAGTTAGCTATTTTGTAGCTTCTTCTAGCACTTTAGGAGGCTTGAGTTCACAGTTTTATTCATTTTAGTTTTGTAAGCTTCCTAATCGGTTCTTGAGTTGTGTAGTCCGGGCATGTTTTTTTAAATTGACTACTGTTGTAGCAGTTGTTGTAATTACAGGCGTGTGATCCGAATACAGGTTGTAGTTCGATTCTATATCCATATAAGAGCAGGCAAAAGCATTTGTCACAAATCAAATCTAGTATTTTGTTATGGTCTGTCGGCTATTAGGTACCCGTAGAAAAGAATGAATAACTTTTTTCTTGTAGTGCTTTGGCCCTTTGTAGTAGTGAGACGTGATCCCCATAAAGTGTTCTTCGAATTATAATCACCTCGGCATATAAATTTGGGACCAAGAGTTGAAAAGAAGTCTGCAAAGTTTTCTTTTTTTAGATTATGTCGGGTGGACAATATACTGCTGAGGTTTTTATCTTGTATGTTAGTGCTGTGACCTTAATCGATGTGACTTGCGGGGAGTTCTTTGCAAAGCCCAATAGTTCATAACGTTCAATTGTCCTCTTTATTAATATTGCACTGCCAGCATGAGCTGCGTTGGCAGGATGATTAGCGTGGTAAAATTTGTAATTTGGTATCTTAAGGTATGATTTATCTGTAAGGTGGGTTTCACTAATTTAAAAGTATATCTATTAGGTGTTGGTGAAGAGAGTGTGTTACGCCATTAGAGTTCCATAGAGATATTCTGAGTGCTTTGGCATACTAGCATTGTCAGCATGTTCAAGACCATGGTGTTTTGCTGGATAAGTTATTGGAACCTACCTTTGAATTCTTCTAGGAATTTATCAATTATGGAATCGATGTTTGCGATACTATTGTTATTCTGCGCTGGGGGGCATTATTTATATTATTGTTGAGTGCGTTGGTATAGCTAGTTTTTGAACGTGTTAGATTAGAAGATGTTAGAAGATTTACTAATGTTGATAAATGATTAATAGAACTGGTATTGACGCGAGTATTTTTATATAGTAGATGGTAGTATTCACATCCTTTATAGTTTGCTGGATGGAAACTCTGCATGCAGCGCACGTAGCTAGAGTGTTTCTGCTTTTTTTTGCAGGTTATAGTGATGCACATTTTACGCACACGAATGGATGGTTAAAACAGGTGTTTGAATAGCCATATAACTGACACCTTATGCACTGTATGATGTTATTTCTTCTAGGTGGTTTGATTTTGACAGCATTATTTAGTAAGTGGCATATTTTGTAGATGTATTTGCTGTTATCTGCTGGTTCAAGGTCACCAAAGAACATATTTAATGACGCTTTGGTTTACTTTTGCTTGGCATTGATAATATTTCTCACATTATGACCTAGTTTTGTGATTTCATTCTTGCTTTGAATGTCTATTGTGCGATGTAAGTATTTTACCACGATTCTATAAGCCTTGGGTTGACAAGGGTGGTGAATAATGTTGTTTTCTAGCATACATTTAACCAGTTTTTGTAGGTGACTGGGTTCTTACAATTAATTTTAACAATTTTGTTGGCTAGACTTCAAGTAGTATACTGTTCTTCTTCTATTATATCTGCTAGCTTTTTGCATTTTAGGAAGTTAACCACTATAAATATAAATGGGGGGAGGGGGAGATTTGCTTGGATGTTGTTTATATTTGTGAGCTCCAGAATGTCGTATCTGTTATTCAAATTTGTTTTTTCCACTACAGATTATTTATTGGAGAAAGTTTTTCTTTTTTAACACTTTTCACTACTTGGCATGGATTTTCATTAGTTTAATTTTTAATTTTCTCGTCACTGGTGGATATCATTGTTTCAAGCAGAGAATAATTACTAAATTGTCGGGTTGGAAATTATTGCGTTTGTTGCTGTAGTTTTTGGGGCTAGTGTGGAGGGGGGGGGGTTGCATTTGTATTTGAATTTGAAATTGTTTTTGATTTGTCTGAAAGTGTGTAGTGTTTATTGACATTAGGTTGTTTGTTGCTTGTGGCATTGTTGAGTTCATTATTGGCTGGTAACGCATAAAATTTTATGGTGGCATGGTTTGTTGAGTATTATTTTTAAAGCCAGGGCCGTTCCCCGTCGGGAGCATTTCTATTATTTGGTACAATGTAGTTAACTAATAGAAGTTAAATTGTACGTGCGTGAAGATTACACTTATCAGGCGAGGGCCGGCCTCGCGGTCAGACTTTTTGTCGCTGCGACAGGTAGGTATAGGCGGCTCGCCACATGTCCGCTGTATTTGAATCGACGCACGGGCACTTGATTTTCGCTGAGCGCAAAAGCATGCCACGCGCTTTTGTTACCTGGCCCCGATTTCGCCAGGGCTAATGTTACCTGATTCGAATTTTTCGATCCGCGTGCAACACAAAGGCGCCATGTGCAACACCGGGTAGTTGACCTGCCGCACCGCGTCGTGCTAAGCGATCCCGAGTCGATCCGAACGCCACCGGCCATAGCCGCCACGGCATTTTCCAATCAGAGCAAAGGTGCCCCCGGCGTCCACCAATCCTGGGCAAGCCCTGCATTCCCCAGTGGGCTCAGCGTGCTTCCACCCTGAAACTCTGCACTCCACCAGCAGAGTGGAGCACGGCTGAGCCCTTAAAACCTGAGCCACCAAAGAATTCGCTCTCAGTCATCAACCCCTTAAGAAGAAACCATCAAGTGTCATCAGGTGAGTTCCTTTTGGCTTCTTTTGCTGCTCGCTACCCGGACGTGCTGCTCGCTTTCCGGCCCCGTTGCCCAGACCTGCCGCCGCCCCTGTTGCTTGTTGTCCGGTTCCGCCACCGGCCCCGCTGCTTGCGCTGCTGCACCTAGCTCGCGGCCCGGCTTTGCTGCGCCAGCTCGCTGTCCATTTCAGCGCGTACATTAAGTCGTAGGTTAAGTTCTTGTAGATTAGCTAAGTAGATTAAGTTTGTAAGATTGTAAATATAATTCTAATTCGTAAGTTGGAGCCGACGCTTTGTTTTTTTAGCCTTGCATGCCCCACGCGTTGCCGGTCGTAGCGTCCCGACGCCCGATTTATCACCGCTAGGGCCCGACCTGATAACACTTTAAAAACTTAAGCCTTGGTGAGCGACTATGATGCCGCATAGATCGTTTTGTAACGTTTTTCGACGCAAGTTTTTTCGTCAGCAAGTGTATGAATAGTACTTTGAAATTGAGTGCTATTCAATGTAAATCAGATGTCGCACAATTATAGGATGAATTTGAAAGAAAGGACTGATTAGATAATTTGTCATATTGATAACAACAGAAAATTTAGTTTTGTTAATTGAAGAGATTTACGATTTGGTAACTGTTGATGTGGAATTAATTTGTTTTGTATTTATTGGTAGATAGCACAATTTTTGTGGTTACCTGGACCAGGACTCTTAACAGGACATATATTGGACACAGGTCGGACGTTGTACATTTTCTTGTTTTCAAGTTTTAGATAAATAAAGAATTTAGGTTCCTTGGCATGTTTGTTTTTAATATAATACGTGTATAAATAAGTTCTCAGCTTTTTTCTGCAAAATTAAAGTTTTATTTAAAAACAAACAAAAAAAAAGCTTAAGTATCAAAGTATTCTCCGTTGGCATCGATGACCTTTTGCCATCTTTCGGGTAGCTTGCGAATTCCCTGATGATAGAAGCTCACCGGCTTCGAGACGATAAAGTTATCGATGCATTTTCGGACTTCTTCTTCTGTTTGAAGTGCGTATCAGCCAAGTGATGCTGTAACGACCGGAATAAACGATAATCGGAAGGGGCCATGTCTGGGCTATACGCCGCATGTGGGAGAAGTTCCCAACCTAACGCGTCTGCAGCTCATCCGTGTCAAATGCTTGAGGGCGTCCAGTGCGTGGTTGATCTTCAAGACTAAACTCTCCTCCGCGAAATCTTTGGTACCACTTTTTGCACGTTGCATGACTTACAGCATTCTCACCATATGCAGCACAAATCATTTCGGTGGCTTCAGCAGCGTTTTTCTTAAGATGAAACGCGAAGTGGATAGAAAATCGAATATGCTCTTTTGTGATTGCCATCGTGAACACAGCTGATTATTGAGGTTATGTGCATCAAACGCCAAATCGCACGATGTTTCGAAAGACCAAATGTCATTGCTTTAAAACCGCAATAGGGCGGACTAATACGTTACATGTAAACGGTAATTTGCGTCCTGTGGAATCTAAAGCTGAGAACTTATTTATACACCTATTAATATATAATTTTTACTTTGCGACCGAATTTACAAAGAGAGGGCTGACAATCGGACTAGAGCAGCAACATTGAAAGGAGCTGGGGCTGCGATCAGGCGAGATCTACTGACAGCAGTTCATGGAGGAGACTTTCCATTCAGCAAGGAGTAACTCGAAGGGCGACAATTGTGCTGCTTCTTGGACGGATGGAAGATGATGGACAATGGGAGAGCGGGAGCGAGTAGAAAAAGAGTTCCACCAAGGTCAAACCGAACTCGCAGACTGGTGCACCGTTTCCCAGTGCAAGTTGATAGCCATCCGAGAGTGCTTAGGATACATCCATAGGTACGGATCAGTGAAACCAAGATACGCCGTAATAGCTTACAGCAAGTCGGTACTACTTGCTCTCAAAAACCTAAGAGTAACGACGGATTTGCAAATCGAGGTTAAAAACTTTGTGAACACGCCGTCGGTTGAGATTGAAAGCAACTTTTATTGGACTAAGGCGCATATTGGGATTTTGAGAGCAAGTGTGCGGACCAGCTGTCCAAAGTGGTAATGATACGAAGTGCTTTAACCAGCACATTGTCCAGTTTATCACTGGACGTGACAACTTCTGGTCCTACTTAGTAAGAATTCGAAAGCTGACGGATGACTAAATCAGATGCGCGTGTGGCGTCCTACTGATCTGCAATACGGAGGAGGACACCAGGACCAAAGCTTTTATCACAAGTGGATGGAGATGGATACGAACATGGAAGGAGATCGAAGAACTTTCGAAGGTGCGCGAGTGGTGAATGGCTTTTGTCGTATTTTCGAAACGGTGCGCGAGATTACGCGTAGACGCAAATTTGTAATGAAGGCGCGGGGGTTGGGTAACTAGTCGTGCGCAATGCTAACTCAAAGCCATTAAAGTTTAAACAAACAAAATGTAATGTTTCGAGTCGCCTGGCCTGACTTGGGCTTTTGCGGTTCTCCCGAGTCGTGTACTGTTCTAGAAATAAATTATAATACATTAATTACTATAGACGGCAACATCCAGATTTTTACAGAGCGGCTAAGTACAAGAGCACATAAGATGTAAGTGCCAAAAGTTTCCGGCCTATGTTCCAGCAATAATAAAAATAAAATGGCGGTAGCGTCATTTTTGTCTAAACGTTAGTAAAAGATTTAGCAGCCGATTTGTCTCGGTCGCATAGTTGCAGTCATATGAGTTGGTAATGTGGTAGTGTGTCATTTTGCAATGTTGGAAATCAAATGCTGATGTAGCAAATATTTGTGAAAAAATGGTGTAAAAAATAGAGAGATCGAAAAACACGTCTGTAGGTGTTGCCTCACCCTGTTTAGGCAAAACTATCGGGCGTGCAAATTCGCTGAACGGTATTGGCTCGACTAACGGTAAGTCGCAATTATACTTTTCGCTATCACCATTTGCATAAATCTAAACTATACTCCTCGTGGACTACAACCTTTGAGATTTTCATGACGCTTTCTCTTTCAGACATTTTAGTTACGTCATACTGGATTGATAGCAGCTGGTGAATTCTAAAAATGACAATAGTTTTTTATTGAATTGACAATCGGGCATTGTTACTGGTGAGAGACGCAGTGGGCCGCGTTTAGAACATGGCGTGCATCTGAAATGGAGAGATGGGCGTTATAGGCGCAATTGCAAAGAGTAGGTTTTTCTAAGAATCGAGCGAAACAACTCAATGTACGGGATTTCTCCTAAGTCGGCATCTGTTCCATTCACGACTCTTCCCTTGTGCTAAACAGGAGAAGCTGACGAATGTAAAAAGTTACTATAAATATTTTAATCTTTACCGAATATTCATCAAGTATTCAGATAGTCAATATAGTGAGTAAAGTCAACTTTAACATCGCTGCTTAAGTAAAAATCTGATAGGTTTATTAACGGTTTCACAATCTAAGCAAAAGTAGCACTTGCGTTGACCTTTCTATCTCTTTAAAATTGTTGTGAAGTATAGCATAGTGATAAATTTTTTTATGAATGTAAAGGAAAACAATTGACACATTTCTAAAATTAAAAAATGTTGTTACATTACAGGTTAGTTTTTAATTTTTTGTTAGTTCTATTAGATAACCAAATAAAAAGCAGGCTTTAAGACTTCTTAGGCCTGAAAATTTACATACAATTCTGTATCCCATGTTTTCTCAAATTTTTTTTATTATATTTTGATGTTGATGTTGACATTCTCGGAAAAAAAGTTCCTGGAACTGAGCCCCTACCTTTTTCTTCTAGAAGTCCTAGCGTTAGAAACTTAGTGCGTCATTAAGACGTTTCTAGATACGGGGTGGCTCGGTGGTCAAGACCATCGTTCTTCTGTCATCGAGCCGGCGCGGGTAAGTTCGAGTCTCGGTCAACCCATGGATGTGTGTGATCTCCTAATAATAAGTGTATGTTAGTAGGCACAATAAGCCATTGTGGAAACAGTGCCAGTAAGTGCAGATAATAATAATAAAAAAAGTGCGCCAATAATAATAAAAAAGGCGTTTCCGGTATGTCAAAAGCTCGAGCGAAGTTCCAGGTGCTCAGTAGTTACTAAATATGCCAAAGATGACCCCCAACATTTTATGATTTTCAGTTTACAGTACACTGGTTGCGGTTTGCGATTTACGGTTTATGGTTTGCAATTTCCAGTTTGTTGATTGCGATTTAAGGTTTGCGGTTCGTGGTTCGCGGTTCGCGGTTCGCGGCGTGCCGATTACGGTTTGCGGTTTGTGCTTTGCGGTTTGTGGTTTGCGGTTTGTGGTTTGCGGTTTGTGGTTTGCGGTTTGTGGTTTGCAGTTTATGGTTTGCAGTTTATAGTTTGCGGATGCATTTGTGGTTTATTGTTTGCAGTTTACTGGTTGCGGTTCGCCGTTTTATGGTTTACGGTTTGCGGATTGCGGTTTGCGGTTCGCAGTTCGCGGTTTGTGATTTGCGGTTTGCAGTTTACAGTTTGCCTGATACATTTGTGGTTTATTGTTTTGCAGTTTACAGTTTACTGGTTGCGGTTTGTGGTTTACGGTTTAGATTTATGGTTTACAGATTGCTAATTGAGTTTTAAGGTTTGTGATTTGCGGATTGCGGTTTGTGGTTTGCAGTTTATGGTTTGCACTTTATAGTTTGCCGGATGCATTTGTGGCTTTATTGCTGCAGCTCACTGGCTGCGGTTCGCCTTATGGCCTGCAGTTGCGGATGCGGTTTGCGGATTGCGGCCTGGTCCGCAGTCTCGGGCCATGTGATATGCGGTTGCAGCTCACAGCCTGCCTGACACATTTGTGGCTCATTGCCTGCAGCCCACAGCCACTGGTTGCGGCCTGTGGCTCACTGGCCTAGACTTATGGCTCATGATCAATGAGCTTTAAGGTTTGCGGACTGCGGTTCGGTTTGCAGGTCCGCGGCTTTTGGCCTGCACAATTTTATGGTCGCAGCCTGAGGTTTTTGGGTTTATGGTTTGCAACCTAGAGCCTGCTGATCTGCGTTGCGCAGACTCACGGCCCAGGTCGCGGCATTGGTTGAGCGGCATGTGTTGCGGATGTGGTTTGCGGTTCAAAGTTTGCTGTTTGAAGTTTGTGGTTTACGGTTCTTGGTTTATGGGTTGCAATTTACAGTTTGCCGGTTATATTTGCGTTTTGCGGTTTACGGTTTGCTGTTTATGGTTTGCAGTTTACAATTTACTGATTTCAGTCTGCGGTTTGTTATTTGCGGTTTTTGGTTTCTCAGTTTACAGTTTTCTGGATGTGGTTTGAGATTTGGGGTTTAAGATTTGCGGTTTAAGATTTGCGATTTATGGTTGCAGTTTAAAGTTTGCTGATTGCGATTTATTGCGGTTTGTGATATGTCTGCCAGTCGGCCAGTCGGCAAGTCGTCGGGCAGTCGGCAAGTCGTCGGCAGTCGTCGGCAAGTCGTCGGCAAGTCGTCGGCAAGTCGTCGGCAAGTCGTCGGCAAGTCGTCGGCAAGTCGTCGGCAAGTCGTCGGCAAGTCGTCGGCAAGTCGTCGGCAAGTCGTCGGCAAGTCGTCGGCAAGTCGTCGGCAAGTCGTCGGCAAGTCGTCGGCAAGTCGTCGGCAAGTCGTCGGCAAGTCGTCGGCAAGTCGTCGGCAAGTCGTCGGCAAGTCGTCGGCAAGTCGTCGGCAAGTCGTCGGCAAGTCGTCGGCAAGTCGTCGGCAAGTCGTCGGCAAGTCGTCGGCAAGTCGTCGGCAAGTCGTCGGCAAGTCGTCGGCAAGTCGTCGGCAAGTCGTCGGCAAGTCGTCGGCAAGTCGTCGGCAAGTCGTCGGCAAGTCGTCGGCAAGTCGTCGGCAAGTCGTCGGCAAGTCGTCGGCAAGTCGTCGGCAAGTCGTCGGCAAGTCGTCGGCAAGTCGTCGGCAAGTCGTCGGCAAGTCGTCGGCAAGTCGTCGGCAAGTCGTCGGCAAGTCGTCGGCAAGTCGTCGGCAAGTCGTCGGCAAGTCGTCGGCAAGTCGTCGGCAAGTCGTCGGCAAGTCGTCGGCAAGTCGTCGGCAAGTCGTCGGCAAGTCGTCGGCAAGTCGTCGGCCAGTCGTCGGCCAGTCGTCGGCCAGTCGTCGGCCAGTCGTCGGCCAGTCGTCGGCCAGTCGTCGGCCAGTCGTCGGCCAGTCGTCGGCCAGTCGTCGGTCGTCGGCCAGTCGTCGGCCAGTCGTCGGCCAGTCGTCGGCGCCAGTCGTCGGCCAGTCGGCATCGGCCAGTCGTCGGTCGCGCCAGTCGTCGGCCAGTCGTCGCAGTCGTCCAGTCGTCGGCGTCAGTCGTCGGCCAGTCGTCGGCCAGTCGTCGGCAGTCGTCAGTCGTCGGCCAGTCGTCGGCCAGCTCGGCCAGTCGTCGGCCAGTCGTCGGCAGTCGCAGTCGTCGGCCAGTCGTCGCCAGTCGTCGGCCAGTCGTCGGCCAGTCGTCGGCACAGTCGTCGGCCAGTCGTCGGCCAGTCGTCGGCCAGTCGTCGGCCAGTCGTCGGCCAGTCGTCGGCCAGTCGTCGGCCAGTCGTCGGCCAGTCGTCGGCCAGTCGTCGGCCAGTCGTCGGCCAGTCGTCGGCCAGTCGTCGGCCAGTCGTCGGCCAGTCGTCGGCCAGTCGTCGGCCAGTCGTCGGCCAGTCGTCGGCCAGTCGTCGGCCAGTCGTCGGCCGCTCGTCGGCCAAGTCGTCGGCCAGTCGTCGGCCAGTCGTCGGCCAGTCGTCGGCCAGTCGTCTGGCCAGTCGTCGGCCAGTCGTCGGCCAGTCGTCGGCCAGTCGTCGGCCAGTCGTCGCTTGGCCATTGGATCGTCGGCCAGTCGTCGGCCAGTCGTCGGCCAGTCGTCGGCCAGTCGTCGGCCAGTCGTCGGCCAGTCGTCGGCCAGTCGTCGGCCAGTCGTCGGCCAGTCGTCGGCCAGTCGTCGGCCAGTCGTCGGCCAGTCGTCGGCCAGTCGTCGGCCAGTCGTCGGCAGTCGTCGGCCAGTCGTCGGCCAGTCGTCGGCCAGTCGTCGGCCAGTCGTCGGCCAGTCGTCGGCCAGTCGTCGGCCAGTCGTCGGCCAGTCGTCGGCCAGTCGTCGGCCAGTCGTCGGCCAGTCGTCGGCCAGTCGTCGGCCAGTCGTCGGCCAGTCGTCGGCCAGTCGTCGGCCAGTCGTCGGCCAGTCGTCGGCCAGTCGTCGGCAGTCGTCGGCCAGTCGTCGGCCAGTCGTCGGCCAGTCGTCGGCCAGTCGTCGGCCAGTCGTCGGCCAGTCGTCGGCCAGTCGTCGGCCAGTCGTCGGCAGTCGTCGGCAGTCGTCGGCCAGTCGTCGGCCAGTCGTCGGCCAGTCGTCGGCCAGTCGTCGGCCAGTCGTCGGCCAGTCGTCGGCCACTCGTCGGCCAGTCGTCGGCCAGTCGTCGGCCAGTCGTCGGCCAGTCGTCGGCCAGTCGTCCGCCAGTCGTCGGCCATGTAAACGTCGGCTCAGTCGTCGGCCAGTCGTCGGCCAGTCGTCGGCCATGTCGTCGGCCATGTGCACAAGTTCATGTCCACCAGTCGTCGGCAACTCGTCCACCAGTCGTCGGCCAGTCGTCGGCCACAAGTCGTCGGCAAGTCGTCGGCCAGTCGTCGGCCAGTCGTCGACAAGTCGTCGGCCAGCCGTCGCCCAGTCGTCGGCAAGTCGTCGGCAAGTCGTCGGCCAGTCGTCGGCCAGTCGTCGGCCAGCCGTCGGCCAGTCGGCAAGTCGTCGGGCAGTCGGCAAGTCGTCGGGCAGTCGGCAAGTCGTCGCCCAGTCGTCGGCAAGTCGTCGGCAAGTCGTCGGCCAGTCGTCGGCCAGTCGTCGGCCAGCCGTCGGCCAGCCGTCGGCCAGTCGGCAAGTCATCGGTAAGTCGTCGGTAAGTAACATTGTAAAACATTGGACTTACATTGGACTAACAGTGGGCAACATTGGACATACATTGGATACATTGGACGTACATTGGACAACATAGGATTTAAATTGGACGACATTGGACAACATTGGACAAATTGGACAACATTGGATTTACATTGTATGACATTGGACAACATTGGATTTGCATTGGACGACATTGGACAACATTGGACAACATTGGACAACATTGGATTTACATTGGACGCCATTGGACAACATTGGACAAATTGGACTTACATTGGACAACATTGGATTTACATTGGACAACATTGGATTTACATTGGACAACATTGGATTTACATTGGACGACATTGGACAACATTGGACAAATTGGACTTACATTGGACAACATTGGATTTACATTGGACGACATTGGACAACATTGGATTTACATTGGACAAATTGGACTTACATTGGACAACATTGGACTTACATTGGACGACATTGGACAACATTGGACAACATTGGATTTACATTGGATGACATTGGACAACATTGGACAAATTGGACTTACATTGGACAACATTGGATTTACATTGGACAAATTGGACTTACATTGGACAACATTGGATTTACATTGGACAACATTGGATTTACATTGGACGACATTGGACAACATTGGACAACATTGGATTTACATTGGACGACATTGGATTTACATTGGACGACATTGGACAACATAGGACAAATTGGACTTACATTGGACAACATTGGATTTACATTGGACAAATTGGACTTACAATTGACAACATTGGACTTACATTGGACGACATTGGACAACATTGGACAACATTGGATTTACATTGGATGACATTGGACAACATTGGACAAATTGGACTTACATTGGACAACATTGGATTTACATTGGACATCATTGGACAAATTGGACTTACATTGGACAACATTGGACAACATTGGACAACATTGGACAACATTGGACAAATTGGATTTACATTGGACGACATTGGACAACATTGGACAAATTGGACTTACATTGGACAACATTGGATTTACATTGGACAAATTGGACTTACATTGGACAACATTGGATTTACATTGGGCGACATTGGACAACATTGGACAACATTGGATTTACATTGGACACCATTGAACAACATTGGACAACATTGGACACCATTGGACAAATTGGACTTACATTGGACAACATTGGACAAATTGGACTTACATTGGACAACATTGGATTTACATTGGACACCATTGGACAACATTGGACAACATTGGACACCATTGGACAAATTGGACTTACATTGGACAACATTGGACAACATTGGACAAATTGGACTTACATTGGACAACATTGGATTTACATTGGACGACATTGGACAACATTGGACAACATTGGATTTACATTGGACAACATTGGACAACATTGGATTTACATTGGACAAATTGGAGTTACATTGGACAACATTGGATTTACATTGGACAACATTGGACTTACATTGGACAACATTGGATTTACATTGGACAAATTGGACTTAGATTGGACAACATTGGATTTACGTTGGACAAATTGGAGTTACATTGTACAATATTGGACTTACATTGGACAAATTGGAGTTACATTGGACAATATTGGATTTACATTGGACAACATTGGACAACATTGGACACCATTGGACAACATTGGACTTACATTGGACAACATTGGACATATTGGTCTACATTGGACTTACATTGGACAACAGTGGACATATTGGACTTACATTGGACAACATTGGACTTACAATAGGCAACATTGGATATACGTTGGGCAACATTGGGCGCCTCTGTCGCCTCTCCGACGTCCATCCGACGTCCATCCGACGTCCATCCGACGTCCATCCGATTTCCATCCGACGTCCATCCGACGTCCATCCGACGTCCATTCGACGTCCATTCGACGTCCATCCGACGTCCATCCGACGTCCATCCGACGTCCATCCGACGTCCATCCTACGCCGACGACTATCCGACAGCTCTGCGACGACTATCCGACGGCGCTCCGACGACTCTCCGACGCCTCTCCGATGACTATCCGACGACTATCCGACGACTATCCGACGACTATCCGACGACTCTCCGACGCCTCTCCGACGCCTCTCAGACGCCTCTCAGACGCCTCTTAGACGCCTCTCAGACGCCTCTCAGACGCCACTCAGACGCCTCTCAGACGCCTCTCCGACATCTCCCCGAGGCCTCCCCGACTCCTATCCGATGATTCTCCGACGATTCTCCGACGACTCTCCGACGTCTCTCCGACGCCTCTCCGACGCCTCTCCGACGCCTCTCCGGCGCCTCTCCGACGCCTCTCCGACGACTATCCGACGACTATTCGACGACTATCCGACGACTATCCGACGACTATCCGACGACTATCCGACGTCTATCCGACGACTATCCGATGACTATCTGACGACTATCCGACTGTCCGAGGAAACCATCAGCTACTAACTGTAAACCATATGCCGCGACCGTAATCGGTAATTTGCAAGTTGGAGCCCGAACTCCACGAACTCTAAACTGCAATTTATAATTAGCAATTTTTCATGTGATTACTGCAACAGTAATTGTTATCTTGTAAACACGCAAACCGTAATCCGGAACCTCAAAATTGAAAACTGCAAGCTGCTCGCCATAAATTGCAACCGGAAACCGCAAACTGTAAGTCACAAAACATAAATCGCCAACTGTAAACAGCAAATGGTTACTCGCAAACCTTAAACCGCATAACTGTGAACTGCACACTGCACACCGCACAACCGCAAACTTTAAATCGCAAAATTCCACCTACATTCTTTAAACTGCGAACCATAAACCGCAAACCGCAAATCACAAACCGCAATTTGCAAAACGCAAACCGTAACCAACAAACTGTAACCTAAAAACCATAAACTGCAATCTAAAAGTCTTAAACCAATAACGCCTAAACTGCAAAACTGTAAACGATACAACAAAACGTAAACGGTAAACGGCAAACTGCAAACTGTAAACTGCAAATCACAAACAGTAAACAGCAACACGTAATCTCTAAGCTAAATAAACTGCAAACGGCAACGTTAAATCCGCATAATTTAAATAGCGAACTATAAATTTCAAACTGCAACTTGCAAACCGTAAACTGCAACTTGCAAACCGTAAACCGCAACCTGCAAACTATACATCATAAACTGCCCGGTATATACCTCAAAACCTAAATGATAAATCGCAAACTGTAAACAACCAACCGCAAAACCGCAAACTGTAAATTATATATCACAAATAGTAAATGTAACTGTAAGCTGACTACCGTAAACCGCAAATCGTGAACTTCAAATCTCATATTTTAAACTGCGTACCATAAATCGCAAACCGCAAATTGCAACTTGCAAACCGTGAACCGCAACTTGCAAACGGTAAATCGCAAACTGTATACTAAAAACCCCAAACCCCAAACTGCAAATCATAAGCCGCAAACCGTAAACAGCAACCTTAAACCCGCACACTTTATACGGCAAACTATAAACCTCAAAGTGCAAACGACAACTCGTAAATTGTTAACAGTAACCTGTAAACTTTAAACAACAAACCATACACCGCAAAACACAAACTAAAAAACGGTAAACTACAAACTGTAAATGCAATTTGTATGTGTATATTTTGGTTAATGACCTTCAATTTGCAGTTTATGGTTTGTAGATCACAGTTTTAAGGTAGTGGTTAAGGGATTACAGTTTTTTCTTTGCGATTTGCGACTTGCGGTTTACGGTTTGCAGTTGGTGTATTGTGGTTTACAATTTTTAAACGTATACGACAAACCGTTTATAGCAATCCGTCAACTGTAAAATGCAAATCATAAACAGCAAACTGCACGACATATATCGAAAACCGTAAACGACAAACCATAATCTGCAAATTGCAGCCGATAAAACACAAAGTGTACGTAATAAACCGCAATCCGCAAACCGTAAACCACAAACCGCAACATGCAAATTGTAAACTAAAATATATAAATCGCAAACTGCACGTTATATAATGCAAACTGTAACGCGGCAACTAACAAACTGTAAACTTTAAACCATAGGCCGCAAACCGCAAATAGAAACCCGCAAACCGTAAACGACGCACGCACACTGTAAACTGCAATCAGAAAACTGTAAATTGCAAACCATAAACCGCAAACCGTAAACGGCAATTTGCTAACTGTAAACCGCAACCAGCATACTGTAAACTGCAAACCATAAGTCGCAAACAGTAAATGGAAATTTGCAAATTGTAAACTACAACCAATAAACTGTTAACTGTGAACTGCAAATTATAAGCCCAAAATTGCAAAAGATAACCCGCTAACTGTAAATTGCAACTAGCACACAATTAACTGCGAACTCTAAACCGCAAACCGTAAACGTCAACCCGCTAACTGTAAACCGCAAACAGCATGTTGTAAATTGCAAACTATAAGCTACAAACAGTAAACGGCAGTTTGCAAATTGTAAACCGCAACGAGTAAACTGTAAACTGTAAACTGTAAACCGCGACCAACAAACTGTAAATTGAAAATCATAGGACGAAAATTGTAAACCGCAACCCGCATACTGTATATCGTAATCAACAAACTGTAAACTGAAAACCATAAACTAAAAACCATAAACTGCAATTTTTAAACTGTAAACCACAACCAATAAACTGTGAACTGCAAACCATAAACCGCAAACGGCAATCCGCTAACTGTAAATTTGCCAACTAAGAACCTTAACAAATAAACTGTAAATTGCAAATCATAGGTCGCAAACCGTAAACGGCGTATACTGTATTATCGCAACAAAAACTGTAAAATCGCAAACCGCATACTGTGGACGGTAATCTTCAAACTACAAACCGCAAAATGAAAAATGTAAAATGTAAAATCATAAATCATAAGCCGCAAACCGTAAACGCCAATTTGAAAACTGTAAACCGCAGCCAACAAACTGTAAATTGCAAATTATAGGACGCAAACCGTAAACGGCAATCTACAAACTGTAAACTGTATCACTGTAAACTATAAACCATAAACCGCAAACCATAAACGGCAGTCGCACACTGTAAATCGCAACCAGAAAACTGTAAATTGTAAACCATAAACCGCAAACCGTAAAATGCAACTCGCAAACAGCAAACCACAAATAGTAAACTGAGAACTGCAAATCATAAGCCGCAAACCGTAAACGGCATCCGCACACTCTAAATCGCAACCAGCAACCTGTAAACTAAATACAATGCACCGCAAACCGGTAACTGCAAACCACAAAATGTAAACTGTAAATAGCAACCAGCACACTGCAAACTGTAAACGGCAACCCGCAAACTGTAAACTGAAATCTATAAATCGCAAACTGCGCGCTATATAGTGCAAACCGTAATCCGTAAACCATAAACGGTAACCCTCAAGCTGTAAACTGAAAACTATAAATCGCAATCCGCAAACAGTAATCCGTATTCCACAAACGATAAACTGAAAACATGCAAACCTGCAAACCTGCAAACCATAAAATGTCGAAAATCATCTTTGGTGTTCTGTTGCGCGTCTGGACTATCACTCAAGCTTCTGTCATACTGAAAGGGCTTTGGTAACGCACTAAGTTTCTAATATTAGAGCTTCTAAAAAAACAACGGTAGGGGTTCATTCACGGAAACTTTTTATTCTGAGGATCAACATTAAATTCCAACAAAGTAATTTTGAGAAAAAGTGGGATGTAGAATAGTGTGTAAATTGTCTGGCCTAAAATGTCTGAAAGACCTAATTTTTATTTGGTTACCCAGTAAAACTAATAAAAAATTAATATGAAACTGTAAAAACATTTTATTTGTTCTAGAAACCTGTCAATTGTTTTTCTTTATATTCATACAAATTCGTATTACTATTCTACATTCCACAACAATTTTAAAGGGACAAAATAATTATCAACGTAAAAGCAAGTACTACTTTTGTTTAGATTGTGAAAACCATTCACAAACCTATCAGATTTTTACTTAAGCAGTGATGTTGAATTTGACCTTACTGGACTACCTGGGCACTTGGTGAATATTCAGTAAAGATTAAAATATTTACAGTAACTTTTTACATTCGTCAGCTTTTCCCGTTTAGTACGTGGGAAGAGTCGTGAATGGAAGACACGCTCACTTAGGAATAATCTCGTACATTGTGAGTTTTTGCTCGACTCTTAGAGAAAATTAGACTTTGCAATTACACTATGTTCTCACCGCGGGGCACTGCGTTTTCCACCAGTAACAACGCCCGACTGTCATTTCAACTTGAAAGCTGTCTTGATCAAAAGTTATAAGGCGTGACAAAAGTAAAGCTGGTCTCCAGCTTGGAAGCAGGGTCCTCTAATGAAGTATGTGGTGGTACAAGCTTAAGTGACTGTTGCTGTGCGGCCGTGACAAATCGGCTACTGAAACTTTTACTAACGTTTAACCAAAGACGGTACCGCAATTTTATTTCTATTATTGCTGGTTGCAAATTATTGGCGCCTACCTTTTGTGTACTCTTGTACTTAACTGCTCTCTAAAAATATAGATGTTCCCATGCATGTCACTTCTTTATAAATGAATTTCTAATTTATTTCTAGACTATTCTTAATTATATACATATTATCAACTTCGCAGGCGTGGCGGTGGGTCTCTAGGTCCATCCCTTACCCTCCCTCCTCTTTGGCGCCCCCTCATGAATTTTGGTTGGGCTGGATTTGGCGACCCCCATACCATCTTATGAAGAAATTCAGGTGCTCATGACGGGCGCCTCTGTGTGGACACATTTTCGTGACTTTAAACGCTTGAGTGCAACTATTTGATTGCAACTATTTGAGTGCAGCACTGAGGGTATTATTCTGACTATGCAGTGATGTGTTACGTACTTCGGAGCGCCAAAGGTGGTTTTCGACATCTATTTGATTAACTTCAAGACTTTCAGATATTTATCTTTCACTTTCGATACCTCGGTAATAAATTAACTTGAAATATGTTTATTGTAAGTTTGGGTGTAAACTGGAGAGACCATCTATGATTTGCTTTATGCCGGAATCCTAAAGCTGGTTTCCTCTAATATTCATGACGTCACGGACTAGGACATTGATGTGGACAGTGCACACAGGTAGATTTATTTGGTAGCTTAGATCAGTCTCAAGCGGAGTAATTGTGCGTGGTTCGAATAGTCGACCCTTCCATGCTTTGATGGATTTATTAACAAACATGACGTCGATGAGTGATTTTTGTGTCCAGGAGACAGAAGAGATAGGCTGTTGTTGATGCCTGTCGATTGGATATTTATAGCGAGTGTAGACGTTTTGGTAGAGAAATAGAGCAAAAGGACATACCGATGTATTTTCTTATAATTCGGGCAGTGTATCCTTGGGTGGTAGATAATTTTTTACATTTATCTTAAGCGTCGTTGACAGTCTTTTTAAATATGTCCGGCATTTCTGTTGCTTAGAGCAATGCATCGTCATTAGCGCCCGTAAGTTTGGTGGAACTGGAAACTGTTTACCGCAGAGCGTGGAACAATGCATTGCGACCAAATTCCTTGTTGGAAATAACGTCCCGTCCTCTGCAATTCACCATAGACAACACAATATGAGAAAGAGCGTCTCTCACAGACCCACGTGTTTGAGTGATGTAAGTGCTTCAGAGAGGGTAAAGAGCGTGTGGAGAATTAACCGCATGATCGTCTGCCGCGAACATCCATCACCGAGCCAAACATTGATTATGAAAATGTCCTTATTCGTGAGAATAGGCGCAGCATTATCGAAGAACTTAAAGAAATGCTGTCCGTTAGTATTCGTAGTGTAGAGGACATTGTGAAAAATCAACAGGCACTAATGTAATGCACTTTGTCTCCTACAGCAGTTTGAACACGAAGGTGATGGATTTTTAAAGTCTATAGTGACCACCGATAAAACTTGGATGTACTGCTTTATTCCCAAGTCGCAGCAGTCATCACGCGAGTGACGGCGTAACCAGTTTTCCCAAACCGAAGAAAGCGCGGAGGAGCCGTTCGACAGGAAAAGTCCCTTCTGGGACTGTCAGGGGGTTATCTATGTAGACTTTCTAACGAATGCTAGAACAACCAATGCAGTTTATTACTCAGACGTTCTGGCCACAGACGTGAAGGAAAAGATCCTATCCAAGCGGAAGACAGGTGAAAAGTGGATAGTCTTCCTTCAACACTACACGCGCCCATATGCCCAAAACAACAATGGAAACCTTTCGGAAATTGAAATAAAGCCACATACGCAGTACATTTGGCCCCAAATGATTTATACCTATTCGAAAGGCTAAAAAACAGACGGTTTGAGGACACAACAACGCGGTCATCCAAACTGTTCGGAAGTGGATACGCTGCCAACCAAAAGTCTTTTCGGAAAACGGCATCTTGTATAAAAATCTGGTAGAAGCTATCAAATGCAATTAAAGCTCTTCAAGTTAGCAATATTTAAATAGTACTCTGAGTCGAAAAAATACCTTTGTAAATACTTCAATGGTGACATAACAGTACAACGCAAAATTACGATATCAATTAGAAAAAACTGTATACCAATGTGCACCCTTCAACAAAAAACCAATTAAGTGCCAGTCAGCTGGAAAAGCACGTGGGTGAATTACATACAAACCTGGAAGATTATTTAAAGATCTGCGAGGTAAATTTGGAAAACCAATGTGAAACATAAGAAATAACTAAGAGGTAATAGAAACTGAAGAAAAGAAAATTCTACATGCATGGAAGGAGCATTACGAACAAAAATTTAAGAAAAACAACCAAGTTGGAGGAGACTAAAAATAAGAGCGTTAAAAAACTAGAACATGTAATTAAACCTAAAGGAAACAACAATGAGAAGTAAGAGAAGCAATAAACCAGATCAAATTGGGTAAGGTTGCTGGGAGAGACGGCGTAACATTTAAAATGTTTAGATAAGGAGGAGAACAGCTCTGCAAATGGATAAAAGACTTACTGCAACTAGTTTAGAAAGGAAACAGATGATTGGGAAGTGAACATAGTAGTCCCAATACACAAGAAAGAAAACTCAAATTATTGCAACAATTGGCGAGAAATATGCCTATCCCACACAGAAAATATATTTAAGGATTCTAGAAAGAAGACTATGGGAAGAGATTGAAGAATTACTGGTGGAAGAATAAGCCGCCTCAAACCGCTAAGACAGACTTAAGATTATATATTTACACTAAAGGTTGTGATATTGAATTGGCTTTTGATAGAATGTAACACAACTAGTACAGGCTATTAAAAAATTATATGAAGAAACGAAAGGACGAGTAAGAATAAAGGGAGTAGAATCAGAAAGAGGAATTAAACAAGGGGACTCCTCAAGTCCTTTAATGTTTACAGATTTGAAGTAAAAGCGGGAAACTGGACTCTTGCACCAATGCGGATACAATGCTTGGTATATGCAGACATTGTACTTGTAACAGAATCACCAGGAAAGTTACAGCAAGTGGTCAACAAATTGAATATGGTGATAGAACAATGGGACATAGAAATAAACGAAAACAAAAGTAAAGTAATGAACACAAAAAGTCCTGAAGTAGAAGGAAACATCAGAATAACACTTGACGCAAGTCAGCTTGAAGAGGTAGGAAGTTACGAGTATTTGGGAACAATAATAACTAATATAGGAACACAATAGAATAAAGCAAGTAAAATTTACTACGCATTATATAAGACCATAGTAAGAAATAAACACAAAAACAAAATTAGGAATCTACAAAAGTATTTATGTCCCCACTTTAATTTATGGAGTGAAAGCTGGGTCATACAGGATAAAACGAGGAATAAAATAACCGCCAGCGGAATGAAATTCCTAAGGAGTATATGCCCCCCCCCCCAAAAGGGAGGCCTATGCTCAATACTGGCCGCTACAAGGCTGAAAAAAAAATATGCGGCATAACCAGAAGAGACAGAATTCAGAACGGGACAACTAGAGAATAACTACAAGTAGAACAATGGCAATGGTATAGGCACCTGACTAGAATGAGTAACCGAAGATAACCAAAAGAATGTTAGAAGCAAGACCTGAGGGAAGAAGACGTAGGGGCAGACCGAGGGAAGAATGGGAAAAGAACGGAACGCAAGGGAACAAAGAAAGAACTTAAGACAAGTACGGATACTGGCCGCTGATCGAGTCCAGTACCGAAAAAGGTCTGAGGAAAATCCGACGCTATAGTAGCACATGGGGATTGGAAAAGAAGAAGTGATAGATATGCATAAAAATTTCTTCTCATGGAAGATACACGAAAACTTGGAAAAAAGGAAAATTTTGAGTACATGGAAAGATTATTCTTATAAAAGTTGATAGGACATTTTAAAAGGAAGATGAAAAGTTAATCGAAACAATACAAATGCAACACTTAAGAAATATACAGCAATTTAAGGTGTCTACAGAAATTTGTTTGATTACTTCACAGGCTCATTTTTATTTATATGGTAGGCTACGTCACAGTAAGGAGTTTCAACAAGACGAGGAAACTCTCCATACTGTACGTAATCTATTTTCGTTTTACCATATTTTTGGCCACCGAATAATTTCTTAATCTCGTAACATGCCATGGCTTCTAAGAGCTCCTGATTTAACACACTGAGATGTGTTCCTGTAAAATCACTTTAAGAGTAAAACGTACCATATTGACTTGCTATAACTCAAGAATTGAACGAAATATCCGTAATGAAATTGCCTAGATTCATATGAACAAGTTATGTCAAATTGAGGACTTTTATTTTTGAAATGTAATTTGCGCAAAAATTGAGATTTCTCACCTTTACTATACAGGATGTTTATTGCTTTATAATTTCCAGAAGATTGATAAATTTTTGATAAAGAAACTTCTACCTAAGTATTTAATATTAATTTTTAGTTTACTTAGACAGTGTAACAGCTTTGCATCTCACGGAGACGTTCTTTGTTGATATCAGTTAAGAATAGGAGAGTACGATGAATGTGATGTAAAGGTCTGTTACGCTGACTCACGGTAGTCTTGGGTTCGACTGCCGGGTCAAAAGCCACGGAGAACAACAAATACTCCCCGGTCACATTACAAACAAGTCGCTGGATGTGAATTACATTCTCCTTCTTCTAAAAATAACAGGTTAGACTAGCCATCTGCCTGAGGTACGCCCAACATAACTTATACTACCGTACAACTATTTAGATAGAGATAGGCCAGTAGCCCTACACGTAAAGTAGAAGAAAAAGTTAAGAACAGTAGGAAACTTGTAGGACTATTATTTAAATAATATAACATCCGGTATCGTACAAATAACAGTGCAAAGTAAAGGGTCTTCCAATAAAGACTTCCGAACTTTGACAGTGGATAGCGGCCATATTGTTGAAGCTACATCTGTCGAATTGGCTGTCATTTATTCAGTCTGTTTTGCCAAATCACGATGGACGGATACAGCGTTCAACAACACGTGCAAATGACAAAATTGTTTTACCAAAATGGCTGTCTGTTCGGGCTACGTTCTGCGCGCTTCGCCCATTTTACGGTCGCCATAATCGCCCTACCGAGAGGACTATTCGCAGTGTGGTAGATAAATTTGAGTCCACTGGTTCCGTAAACAATCAACCAACACCTGTACGACGACGAAGCGCAAGATCTGCCGAAAACATCGCCGCTGTCCGTGAGAGTGTGCAGGAGAATCCGAGGCAGTCGATTTCACGTCGCTTACAAGAACTCGGCCTCGGCAAATCACAACTTGGCGAATATTGCGTCGTGACTTGGGCCTGCACCCGTACAAAATTTAACTGACCCAGGAGCTGAAGGTAAACGACCATAGACAACGACGTGTGTTCGCTAAATGGGCCCTGGAGCAGTTGGAAACTGACCCTAATTTTCATCGAAACATCATCTTCAGCGATGAGGCCTATTTCTGGGTGAATGGGTACGTCAACAAACAAAATTGTCGAATTTGGGACGATTCCAATCCACCTGAGATCCAAGAGCGTCCAATGCATCCCGAAAAATTCACTGTTTGGTGTGGATTTTTGGCTGGTACCGTCATTGGTCCATATTTCTTTGAGAACGACGTTGGCCAGGCCATCATGGTCAATGGCGTGCGCTGCAGGTCGATGATTACCAACTTCTTTTGGCCTGAATTGGATGATATGGACACCAACGACATGTGGCTTCAACAAGACGGCGCTACGTGCCACACAGCTCATGCCACATTGGACATTCTGCACGAGCGATTTGAGGGCATGGTTATCTCACGTGGAGGTGATGTGAACTGGCCACCGAGATCATGCGATTTGACCCCGTTAGACTTTTTCTTGTGGGGTTTTCTGAAGTCGCAGGTCTATGCGAATGAGCCACAAACCACAGCGGCCCTCAAAGCCAACATAACCCATGCCATCGGCCAAATTCAGCCTGATTTGTGCGCCAGTCTTGGAAAATTGGACATTTCGGATGCGCACCACCCAGCGAAGCCGCGGCGGACATTTGCACGATGTTATATTCCATATATATATATATATATATATATATATATATATATATATATATATATATATATATATATATATATTCAGTTATATCCAGTCTTTCAAACGAATAAAAAATTTCGATGATATCTCCTCACACACACTTTGTTTTATTTAAATTTAAAGATGGGAAGCGCCTAATGAAAGACCCTTTATTTAAATGAACATTGGATGGGCTATTTCATAGCCTTTTATTTTTAAATATTGGCTGGACAAAACTGACAGTTGAATTTTACTACGAAAACGTAACAGATTATTTGACATTCATTCAGAACTAAACAAAACACACAGCCAGTATCTATTAACAAAGCAACAGCCTATACAATTTTTTTCTGTAAATACGTGTATAGTATTTTAAAAATAAGTAATGACAAATTTTTCTGAATTTAGAAATAAAAACAATGGACGAATGTTGAAGCACCTATAATTTGATTTATTGGTCCTGTAAAATAAATTAGGTCAGCGAACAGATAAGATTTTTAAAGAAAAGGAAAGTAATAAATGTAAATCGAGGTAAATTATATTTTGATACATAACGTATGGTTCTGATCAGCATGTATGTACATCGTAAGTCTTTCTACCATATAGTGTAAGGCTTGAAGTCGGTAGGTCGTCATCTTTCATTTCAATTCTACCATGTGATTTTTGTCTCACTAAATTCCATTCTACAACTTCCTGCTAGGATGTTTTTCTAAATTAATAACAGAAGATATTTCGAAGCAACTACCAGATAAACGTATCAATATAATGGCGATATATATTTAACGCTAGTTGTCTTTACACACCGCTGTAAAGCCAATTCAAAGCCAAAGACAATCTTCTAAACAATATAGTTATATTGCCCAACAAGTCCTCTTTTCATAAAGCCAAGGTATTTGGAAACATTTTTTTAAAAGGTCTAATTCCAAACCACCAATTTATATACCTAGATCAACACGTTACAACAGAGCAAATAGATAGAACACTTAGCAAAATCTAAAATGATCAAGAAACCACAAGATACCGCTCTTCGGCTTCCGTAGACATCTCTAAAGCATTCGTCAATGTTTGGCACAGGAACGCTCTAAAATAAAATCTAAACTGTCCCATCCGTTCTACAACGTCTTGCATCTGCCAAATAGTCCCTTTATTGTCAAATATAATCAATATAATGACGTCACTCTTATCCTCCAATTTTGGGGATTCTCAAGGAAGTGTGTTAGGTCCAAGTATTTACTGTACCTAACCTAATAGAAATACAGACTTAAGTGGAGGATACAACTATAATGGCGTCTCACTACAACCCAGAAGTAGCATCGCTATATCCCAAAAATTTACCTTAAAATAGTTATTTAAAAATTTTGTATTCGAGAGAATAAGACGAAATCAATGCACGTAACTTACACCCTATATAATAAAACATGTCTTCCAGTCTTCCTAAATCATTAACAGATTTGGGGATTTATCCTGACCATCGCCTCACACGACTAAAGAAAATAGTTAGACACTAAATTTAGAAGTATTGGTGCATTGATTGCCGCTTTCAGTTATTAGTAGAGAGCAAAGTTCTATTGTATAAAGCAATATTAAAACCGGTTTGGTCGTATGGACTATAATTATGAAGTTCAGCAAGTAAATCGAACTTAGCAATCATGCAACGATTCCCCTCAAGGAACTAGATGCAATTGTTTATGCACGATACATACCAATTTATTTATTCATCCTACTATAATGAATAAAATCAGGAAACTCAGCACCAACTGTTGAGTTAGGCTACCAAATCATTCATTACGCTACCGATAGATTTTCTGGATGACGAGAAAGAAACTTACGGGCCCAAGAGTTTCAAATAAACTCGATTAGATCCAATCTTAACCCCTTTTATTACTGACGTATGCTAATACAATAGACAGTCTTATTGGGTATCACCGTACAAGTATAATAACTGATATGTTATTGTTATTTTGTAAAATTCAATTGCCATAACATTTACTATTAAGATTAATAAACATTGTGAAAAATAACAGGGCCTCGATAGATTGGCAGACGAGAATAGTAGTGGCACCACATCAAAAAGGCTACAGAAGAGATTGTGGTAATTATAGGGGAATAACCTTACAAGAATATGGAAATCAAGATTAACAGAAAAACTGAAAAATACAAGAGAAGTCAGTTAATGGGCAGCGAGCACTGAACCTAATCAGCTGAAAGGTAATACTAAAGAGAAAAAAAGTAATTGCTAGTGATTCGAATCAACGAGAGGTTTAAAGACAGTGATCATATTTAATTCGATATTGTTCAAATTAATCTTGGACGAAGTAGTAAAAGAAAGTAAAAAAAAACAGAAAAACATAACATAAGAAAATAAAAACAATGCACATGTCTTAATTACACCCATGACATTGTAACCTTAATAGAAACAGAGAGGGAACTACAATAAGAGAAGACAAAAATGATGGTTATAGCAGCAGATAACATAAAGCACATCATAATAGTAAGGAAAATAAGTGAGTTCATTTAATATTCGGGGACCCATATCGGAAGCAACGAAAAGATATATGACGAAAAAACGAAGCGTACAGCCGTTGTAGGAAATAATTTCAATGACATAAAGAGCAGCTTTCTAGGAGAAGTAGAAATACTAAAAGAAACGAAAGTGAAAGTTGTAGAAAAGCAGTGTACCCGATGACTTATAGAAGAGCAGCGTAAGCGATCACACAGAGTAAGTTGACTAGTACAGAACTGAGGTTTTGAAGTCAAATGGAATGGACAACAGAGAGCAGTTAGGAACAAAGGCAGTGAAAGAAGTTACAAGAAAAGAAATTAAGATGCTTGGGCATGTATACAGAAACCAAGACGACAAAATTATAAAACAAACATTTGAAAGATCATAGTAAAAAAAATAGATTAGGAAAACTAAGTAAGAGATAGACAGAAAAACCTACCGACTTGAAGCCCTACATTGTCCCTTCATCCCGATCAAAACTATACGCTATGTATTAAAATATAAAGTATTACAGAGTGGAGGTGTCTCAGTCCACATTCTCACTTTTCTTTAAAAGTCTTATCTGTTCGCTGATTTTTTACTTTATTTAATAGAACCAATAAATTAAATTGTAAACTATCCTTTCGATTATAATAACGCCATAAAACTGATAGTCTTTAAAGTAACAAAAATCAATCAAAAAAACATCTCGGGTATTAAGGGCGAATAAAATACCGGGTGCATTTTGAAACTTTACGATAGTTGACCTTTATTATCTACCAAGTACTCGTCTACAACAATAGTCAAAGAAACATACTTAGTTTGGCTTATTCACACAACATTCCACTGATAGGAGCAACGTCACGTCCTAGACATGTATCTACGTGTACCACGACAGCGAGACAAAAATATATTGTGGGGTTAAATTTGAGACAGGGAATCTTCTTGGCGGCCCGGCGGCTCATCCTCTACTTCCGGAAGCAGCTGATGGGGTTGAAGTAGCACTGGCGGTAGCGGCTCTGCCTCTTCACTTCCGGGTTGCGCACGAGCCGTTCCCAGGCGGCGGGCATCTGGGGGATCTGGTTGTTGTACTCGGATAACCTCTGGGCCAGGATCTCCAGCTGCAGGGGGGTCAGCCCCGTGTCGACGAGGCTGCCGGCGCTCTCTTGGTCCTGGGCCACCTGCAACGGGAACACGTCAGGTGTGATGATGGTCCTTATAGATATTTTTAAGTCATATTGTTACAAAAATAAAAAAATACTCCAACTAATATACAGGTCGCATAGAAATATGTTATATAGAAACATCATAGACGGTTGCTTTTACAAACATAAATTGACATTAAGTATTTTGAAACCTGAGTGGTTAATGGTGAAGGTTTAATGAAAACATTTTATGGTTCAAAAGTCGCCTTGGCTGAATATGAATGAAGAAATCAATTTGTTCGGATGTTTGGAAACCTTTTTCTAATTCAAAAAATGAAAAATATGAAAAGAATGGATGTTTTGCGAGTATAAAAATGGTGAAAAATATGTTAATTGAAGATCCAAAACAACTTACCAACAGTGATCAAATCTTGTGCCAACATTTTTGCGCTAGACAAATTTGTTTTTGTATTGTGTCGCCATTCGCTCAGTGCCGACTATAAAACATGGTGCGGAAGAAACTCTTCTTCAAATTTGCAAACGGAAAAGGTCTAAGTGATTTTTGCCACCGACTTTAATCTATCAATATGATACTCAAACTAAGTCAACGGATGCGTTTTGTTGCCCCAATCCTGAAAATTAAAGTAGCCACAAAATGTAGTAATGATAGCAAACGGTACTCTTCCAGTTGCATACCAGATTCCTCTTAGGCGCGATTATGAATTAACCTGTCAATTGTAGTGCCCAGCGGCCGCCACTTGATGGCATTGCAACCCTTCAAAGACAAATTTTTACTTTTCAACCACTCTTAGGCGTTGATATCAATACAGGTGACAATGAGTTAAACAGACTTCATAATACCTAGCCATAAAGGGTTTTTGAAGGAGTTTCATAAAACCTCAGAATAAAAAGTAATAAAGAGCCATAAAACTGAGAGAACCTCCACAGAGAGACAAAGCAAAAAAATTCCAGGACTGATTTGTAATGCTTTACCTGCGACATTTAAATGTAAAAAAATGGGTGTTTTTCAGTCACTTGCTATGTGTTTTGAATAGATATGGCATTGGACGTGTTTCACGTTGTATCAGAAGAGCTAAAATTGAGTAGGAATGTGCATCACCAAATTTTACGCAACGATTTAGGGAAGTAAGAACTTGCAAAAGTAATCTTTCACACACTTATAGAGGAACCGAAAGAAACTAGGCGAAAAATTACTGCAGTAATGCTGAACTGCTGCTAAGAGCAGCAATTGATCCCCAATTTGTGTTAAAGATGAAATTTGGTGCTACCATCATGATCTCCAAACAAAATGCCAAAGTTTCCCCAAAAGCCAAAACACTGTTTGTCACATTTATTAATGTTATAAGTTTTGTGCACCATAAATATCTGTCTGAAGCACAAACAACAAACCAAAGTTTTTACATTGACGTGCTGTAATTCGGCACCGTCTTTCTGATTTATAGGGATCATAAGTCACGTGCATTTCAATGCAAGACTCCAGTCTAGGAATATCTGGCGAAACATTAAATTTCTTTATTCTCTCGGTTTGTCTCTATGTGATTTTTTTTGTTTCTCTGTGTAAAAATAGCGCTAAAGGACAAGGGCAATGAAGATATAGCAGCAATTCAAACCACTACAACAGATGTGCTGGCAAACATTCTGGATGAATTTTTTTACCTGTTTTTACGACTTTCAGAAACGATAGTAGCTGTGACAAAACCTAGTAGCATTAGTCAGTAAGTCGAGTAAAATATTTTCTACGAGTCCAGTCCTGGAACTTTTCTGACAAAAGTTGTATTATAATAATAATAATGGTAAGGCTCTAACGCTTCGCGTGGAACGTGATCTGCGAACTAAGAAGTTGAGATTCATATGTTCACCCATTGTGGCCGGTCATCGAACACCATTTCTGATGCGATGTGGCAAACGCGCGTAGGCGACTGCCATTGTTCGGAATAAACGCAGGTAACTCAATTATTTTTGGTGACTGAGTAGACTACCCATTCGCCAAACATTAGAGAATGAACTCGGGTCTGTTCGCACCGCAGCTGACGATAAAGTTGTATAACATTAGCATATACATTTAAATAATCAATTCCAAGTATTACAAAAAAGACCTTGATATAAACAAACGAAAAAGAACGACTATAATACAAAAAATTAGACTCTCCTCTATTTTCTTATCAGGGATCCTAAAAGTCGAGTTCCTTATTAAAATTTTGAATAATCAAGAAAGAGTAAATTCATAAATGATTAAATGAAGTTGAAGATGCAACATGATGCAAAACAGTATGTCAGGTCGCCAAAGAAGAACACAAACAAAGAAATTTTAAGAATGGTTGCAAAACACCCTAGGTTTCGTGAGGTGGGTTGCCTAAGTGTTTCCGTGTGAATTGAAACTCCGAAAATTAAATATAAATATTAGATCATCTCTAGTAAAGTCAATTCATAAAAATTGACGCAGTGGAAGGTGCATAGAAAGTAGAGAGTAACTTAGGTTAGATAATTTGTAGTCTAATATCAAATATAAATTACGATAACTACATAGATAACACTGGCGATAAAGATAAAAATATTTCATAAATAGATTTTTCAACCGCTCCTAAACAGGCAGCACAAACAGCAGACAGGTAATACGTAAAGAACATATAGGTGCACAGCACCGTAGTGACTAAGATGCCTTGTTGCAATAAATCGCAAAGGTATTTTGGAGAAAACGAAGAGCCATTAAATGAAGATGCCAAAACAAAAACAGTAGAGGAATTAGTACCCTTTAATAAAATAAAAGGACAATCAGAACAACGGACAAATGAGCAAAATTAGAAAAAAGCAAAAAGTATGTTGATGGAAATGATGAAAAAATAAAGGAGCTACAACAAGATCAAAAATAAACTAGCATAATATACGGGAGCAGAATTAATAAAAAAAAATAATTGCATTAAAACAAGAAAATACAGAATTAAAAATAAAATAACAAAATAGAAGGGCTTGACAACATAGAATGTAACTATGGACGTATGGATAGAGAAAAACGGGAAAGAAACTTAGTAACAATTGGTTTAAATGCAAAAATAAAGGAAGAGCTGAACAGCAAGGGAGAATAGTTTTTGAAAAAAAAAAAACTAAATGTAGAATTAGTGACAAACGTAGTAGACACCCAAGATAAAATTAGTGTTAAAGAACAAAAATAAATTATCAAAGTTAGTGCAAGTTTTGCAGTGGTAGCAGGACAGACATCCAACAATTCCCCGACCAATAAACGCCAGACAAACGTCAGTCAAATAATATCTAACTTTCTTATGGAATTAGAACGATGTTCTTGCAGCTCGTCAGCCAAAACAGCATGGTACAAAACATGCCCTTAACGGTAATTAATAAGATGGCAACTTGACTAGATCGCTAACGGCATTTCAAACCACAATCTGTAAAAAATTAAATTTTTGCACTTACAAAGAATTGATGTATTATTAATCTCAGAAACACACGCAACATTGAGAATACATTGCACAGCATATCTCACCAACCACCCAGACGAACTGCCCACGGAGGATCGGGTGTAATCGCCACCAACAAAATTGCTGATTAAAAATAGGAATTATATCAGACCACCAAAATTCAAAGTGCTAGTATAAAAATTCAAGCCTTATCTTTTCCACTGATAATAGCTGCAGTCTACATCTCGCCACGGTATTGTCTCCACTGAAGAATATGCAGATTACATGCAATCCCTTGATACGAAATTTGTTATTGCAGGAGATTAGAACGCAAAAAATAAAACTTGGAGGTGTAGGCTAGATAATCCAAGGACGTAACCTACTGCGAGCAATAAGGAACCTAAATTGTAGCCATCTTAGAACAGGCGAACCTACTCACTAGCCTATTGACACAAATAAACTACCAGATTTGATTGACTTGCTGTTGTTCGCGGTACTACGAACAGGTACTCCCAACTCATACAGAATCTAATCAAGATTTGTTGGGTGACAACTCCCCAGTAATTATTACCAGGAGTACAATTATTATAAGAGAGTCTTCCCCAAGGCTTTGCACTAAATTTATCAAGTGAGACTACTTCCTAAATCTATTGGATAGAGAAGTCAATCTCACCCTTCACATTAAGACACCCGTGATTTAGATGAAGCAATCCAATTCCTTACTACAACAATCAAAAATGCTGCATGGGAAGCAGTTAATATTTCTCGTGACATACGAAACCTAGTGGCTGAGAAACGTAGAATATGTGGAAGAAGTGGCAAATAACCAATAACAGACAAAATAACTCTATTAAATAGACTAACTCATCAGTTGCACAACGTACTACTAAAAGCTTGGAATTAAATTTAAATAGTTCATTACAAAAATTTCAAAAGACCGATCGCAATAACACTTCCAATGTAACTGGGCTAGAGTAGAAAAAGAAAAAGCAGATACATTCGCTAAGTATCCCTCTAAACTATTCACCTCACCACAACTTTAAAACATACACACAGAAGACGAAATCGAATCATTTCTTAAAACCCCACGCCAATTACCATCACCAATCAAAACCTTTTCGCCGGCCGAAGTACGCAAACAAATCTAACTTACCAGTATCCATAAGGCTCCGGGTTACAATTTAATAATAGAAAAAGTTCTATAAAATCTTCCTCGGAAAGCTCTAGCGTTTTTTACTACCATTTCTAAGAATTGGCTACTTTCTTGCCCAGTGGAAGTTTCCCAGATCATTATGATAGCCGAACCCGGTAAACCACCCTCCTAAACCTCTTCCTACAGATGAATCAGTCTTAATGTCCTAAATTTTTATAAAGCAATTGCTCAAAACAATTCATTAAACTGTAGATCTGGACAGCATAATTCTATCACATCGATTCGGTTTTCGGCAACACCACCCAACAATACACCAAAGTCATTGAGTATTAACCATATTATGGAGAGCTTAGTCAAAGCGCGTGTGCCATTGCGGTATTCCTTGACATACTACAAGCTATACTTTCAAGTTATACTTTCCAAGCCAACTGTACTTTGTATTTAAATCTTATCTATCTGAAAGGTTTTTTCAAGTTATAGTGTCTAACTACCGCCAAATTACCTTTGGCGTGCTACAGGGTAGTGGGCTGGGACCGTTTTTATAAGAACTCTACACTTCTGATATGTCAACTTCAGATCATACCAAAATGGCCACATTCCTGACGCCTATTCTTTCAATAAACGAAAAAACTGAACTAGCAGCAGAACACCTACAAACTCATCTCATTACCCTCCAAGATTTGTTCAACAGATGGCGCACCATAGTTAATCCTAACAAATCAGTGCAAGTCACATTTACCAACAGACAATTATGCTTCAATACCCCAGAAAAATGAAATAAAATATCTATAGACACATTAGGGCTAAGAAAAAACAGATTTACATTAAAACTGAACAAATGAATTGGCTAATTGGAGACGACTATGGGAATGTGCATAGGCTTCCCATAACAAAATCCTACAGATGATGTCAATAGAAGGTCATTAGAACAATAACAGATGCTCCGTAGTATATAACAAACAAAACTCTTCATAAGGACCTAGAAATCCCTTACGTAGCCAACGAGATTCAAAGGCTTGCAAGAATATACAACAACTTAACAGGACATGAAAACGAACTAATAGAGCAACTGTCTAACCAACGAAATGTCACTGCAAGATTGAAACATCAATGTCCACACAACTTGTTGTGATAATTCAATCAACATTAAAGTAAATTGAATAATTCACATTCATACATTTACTAACTGTTAAATAAGTAGATTGTAAATATGACAAAGTTGGACAGAAATATGTATTTATAAACAACGACCTCACATTAAAGGAAATAGAAATACAAAATAGGAATCAGGAAAAGCACCTACAACTGGGTATTAAAAATTAATAAAGAATGGGAAACTTAGAACTGAATAGGGAAAAAAGAAGAGCTAATAATGATCAACAGTAAAACAATATTAAAAATTTCTCTAATAGCCTATGCCCTATGACTGACTGCCAATAAAGCGCTTCTCGCCAACCGAAGTTAAAAAGGAAATCACAAAGTGCAAAAACCACAAGGTACCCGAATTTGTTGTAATAGCAGGCGAAATACTCAATTTCTTCCGAGAAAAGAGTTGGTTATATTAGCTACTATATACAACAGTATGCTCAGGCTAATCTATTACTCAGAAATTTGAAAATTTTCCCAAATTATTATGACTCGCAAACCCGAAAAACCAATAAACCTTCATAAAAATTTTTTTTGAAATATTGTTGAAAAGAATTTTGGAGAAAATTGACTTGGATGAGAAAATATACCAGTTCCGCTTTCGTAAAAGTCACTCCACTGGTCAACAAAGCCAAAGGATAGTAAATGAAATAATCAAGTATTGAAGAAAAAAATATGTACAGCTGTCTTCTTAGATATTATAGCGACATTTGACCACGTCTAAAACTTATCCTAACTTTCTTCTTCTAAAATCATATCTTACTGACAAATATTTCCAATCCAAATTTAATACCGAGATGTCAAAGTGCTATCTAATTAAGTTAGACGTCCCTCAAGGAGTAGATCCGTCTTTGCTACTGTTACAGGTGATACTGCTGTAATTTCCGTCAGTATAAAATTCTCTAGAAGCCTTCGAGGACCCTTAATGTCACCTCAATTTCCTTCAAGACTGGTTTGACACCTGGCGAATAAAAGTAAACGAAGAAAAGTCAACTCAAATCAGTTTTACAACCGGATAATTAAACTGTCGTGAAGTCTCAACAACCGGGCATGGCTACTTGTTAAGAATGGAGTAAAATCTTTGGAAATAACGCTAGATAAAAAAGAGAAATCAAATCAATTTCAAGTTCAAGCAAATTAACTGGCTAATTGGACGCAAATCCAAACTTACCACATGTAACAAACTGATGTACAAACGTATAATAAAACCAGTTTACATATAGGGTGTCCAACTTCGGGGTTGTGCTAAGCCATCGAATACAAAAACAAGGTGGGAACGTAGAACAATGTAAATCATTATTAAAGAATGGTAAATCTATTTATATCCATTTTTAAAAAGCTGAAAAAAGCGACGATCACACGGATAGAAGGACAAACCGACCATATAGTAATAGGTTTTTATTTCTATATGTATAAAAGCCTAAAACGATCACAAAGCAAACGTCAATTTGACGTCTTAAGAGTTAGCTTGACAGCACATATGTTATTTTAATTTTAGATATATCGCCAAACATTGCCTTAATATTCACTAAATTAAACTCATATTATTGCTAATATTGAGGTGCAATTACAAAGCATTATATTCCCTGCGTATCCCGCCAGCCGGCTGCTACGCTGCGACTATCGCCCGGCGCAGCAATTCTTTGAGCGCTTTCGGGGACACGTGGAAATACACAAACGATTGCTATATATTTTGTAATGTCAACATGACGTCAGCGCCCATTACGGCAATGCAACAAACTAACCCACAATAAACTTCATCGCAGATACGATCGAAATTCCCTGGCGGTCAGCAAGCGCCAAGGCGCGATCCCACAGGCCGCCATATTTTTTACTTTTAACTCATTAAAATTGACTGTAGAAATAATCTTAGAAATGTGATTTTTTGCCATTATGGAGCATACAATTTTTTTATCACTCCCGATTTCGAGCTGAACAGACAGACCGTACGCTATAAGCTTTTTTATAAGTATAAAACCCTAAATGGTTCTAGGATCCGGTCCAAAATACTATTAAATAAATCTTTAAAGTATTAGTTGTTAATTTGCATATTCTTTTAGACAAATAATTATTACAAACAAAAAATTATTTATTATGTAATAAAACCCATTTAAATTTATTTTTGCACGCTGCCATTTAACTTGATTATCAATCAACTTTGCTAAATTGCGGCGTGTCGCGCCCCGTTTGCCCCACACATTTATTTACTAATTCCGTCCAACGCGAAGAGGAATTGGATTACGCCGTCCGCACGCCGCCCATTTATTCGCCCGAGTGCCCTTCATTGGGCGCGAAGTGCGACAATGCCGCAACTTTGGCAGCGATGTGCGGGCGCGGAACCGGAAACCGAAGCTCATTATCGGCGCCAAAGTTTTAATGGCCGGTTACCTGACTAGCGTCGAAGTGCGCAGACCTGGCGGAAGAGGAGGCGACTGCCACGACGACCAGCACCAGCAGGGAGCGGGCGAAGAGCTGCTGCGAAGCCTGGGACGACATTTCTAGCTGGATTTCTGGAAGAACCGAGAAATGCGGAGTTAATTGGCAAACTTCGGGGCTTTGCTGGGAAAAATTGCAGGCCCTAAGCGGCTTGCGAGCTTTCGCTGGCGCTGCCAGCGCGGAGCTTCGCTGCAGCTTTCCATTTTGCGGGCAAATTAGCGGTTTTTGCTGGATTACTGCAAGCCACTGCGCAAACATTTTTAAGTATGCTGCTGTGAATATATTTGTGTATAAAGTAGCATGAGCAACTTTATGTCTTCATATATAACAATAATAATAAATTTTGTCTAGTTCTTCTTATTTCCTAAGTGTTAATTCTATTTTAATATCTTGAGCCCTTATATTTATTTTCAGTGACTTTTAAAATCAATTAAATTGTAGTAGTAGCTTTCAAGATAGTTTTCTTTTACAGGGTTTAGCAGAATAACTTCTCTTTTTCAAAACTGCAATAACAAAAAACATAATAAGTTCTGTTTAACGTTTTGTTGTACCAACACACAAATCAACACGTGAAATCTAGCCATTAACCAGTTTTGAAGGTGATATCGTTCAAACACTCCTGCAGTTTTACTTTAAAGTTCCACTGGCACTAATGTGACCTTGTCGCCAAAGCATCCTTTAATTTCTCATTAAACCGCGGTCTGAATTGGAAGACTTCAGCTTTTAGGTGTGTCTATAGAAGGAAATCGCAAGAGGATAGGCCTTGTGACCTAATCATCCTTGGGATGTCACCATGTAATGAGACGAGGCGGACTGGAAACATTTGTCTCAGAACTTTTCGTAAAATTTTATGGGATCCAATACCGAAAATTCTGATTATTGATGCATCCTAATAAATAAAAACGAGCTTCGTCACTACCGAGCGCAACACCATCACTTGGAACACCTGCCAATATGTCCTCTCAGTCACATTCTTTAAGTTTCTGGACCATCATCAGTATGTATGAATGTGTAGTATGTTTAGCGGTGTTGTTAGCTGGCCTCACTGCTGCGATATTCTAGGGTGTCCGAGCACTACGAGGTTTACCAGGTGATTTCAGTTTGAAAGCTCAACCACTCTGTCGTAAATTGTCTACCCACAACATTATATCTTCTTAGTCCGTAACGACCAACTCCGAAGCACTTTTTTGAAAATAAGTCTCCAACACAAACGCCCGGCATTGAAAAAAATTGAAAAAGGGAACTCATTCTGCCGGACCCTGTGTACATTCCAGCTTTATAGGGTCGCAATAAATTACAAAAAACTACATAAAATAGGATAATGAGTTTGGAGCGATAGGTTCTGCTAAACGAACTGTAATACTGTGATCCAGCGTGTTATCGCTCAACAACAATTCTAGATTGTAAATTTCTTTAATAAACAGACTAATTCTATATCCAACACTACAAATAAGTGAGACCATAAAATTAAACAAACAAAAAATGTTTGCTGGTGACATTTTGTCGCCAGTAAGAAATGGCTTAGGCTACAAACAGTTTCAAGCGATAATGTACCAAAATAAACAAGCAACATTTTGACGTTGCAAGCTTGTAATCTTTATAGTAATTCAGTGCCACAAATTTATTCTCCCCAATCTATGAGCCAAAAGTTGAACCAACCAATGTAATTGCAATATTCTCTATAACCATGAGTCAACTATGTTAATGTTATTCAGCAAATCAAAAACACTTCTTGAAAATGCATGAAACATTAAAATAAACAAAAATTTTTACAAATAATTTCAGCTAGCGAAGAAGAAGAGATTACCACGTGAACCTCTCAAAGAACTCCATAGCAAGTAATCAAAGATATAAAAATAAAAAAACTTAATCAACAAAATAACGAAAATACAGATGTACCTTTGACAAATCAAACTTGCAGCAAATTGCAAGTAATAAAAACGTAAAGTATTTTAAAAATCTTGTTATATTTGGTATGGATTTGTTCAACATAAAGAGATGAAAAGAATATTAAAAAATTAAGCTGGATTTTTTCTAAGTTTAAAATTAAATTTCTACATCACTTTATAAACAGAGACAATATAAGAATAATCTATTGCAAATTATACACAAGTCAGAAATATTATTAATGTAAAACATGGCGTAAACAAAAACCTTCTTATATGTCTTTGTTGATCTTGAATCCTCTTGGATCTCTTACATCTAGAAAATAACTAGAGTGCAAAACAACAGCACCCAAAACAAGACAACGGCTTAGTGCAGTGTACTAGTTGTTAATCATATGACCACATAAAATCTTACTGTCATAGACAATAAGTATTCAGGCCAATATATTATAGCAAAATAAAAAAAGGAGAACACGCCAGTAATGTATCGTTCTATGTCGAGGTGGCCGTCCTGCCAACTATGAAAGGTGCGACATTATAAAAACTATAAATCAAAAAGTAATATTCCCCGAAACAATAAACTAACGCAGTACATTAAAGGCAGATCTTTAGTTCGACAACAAAATAGACGTTATGTTTAAGCAAGTCAAGGGCGACGAACCAGTGGCAAAACGCTAAATAAATTTTTAGAAGAATTTAAAGCAATGTTGAGTCAGTTAATTCAACAAAATAGCATTGTTAACAGTGTTAACAAGCAAGAGGTAATCGTAGAGCTCCTAAAAATTGCAAAATGTAGCAATAGTTTTTTAGAAAATAAAGCTGATGAACATTGACTCACGGTTGTAGCAATTCTAAAAACACAAAACCATCCGACTTCTAAACCACACTAATTAAAGAATAAATAGCACATTGTAATTTATACAAATCATATTTTTTCTTGCCTCTACAAAAATTAAAAAAGAATACGTATATAGAATGGAACCACAAGTTCATGCGGTATTTAAATTGAAACTGCAGACATTAATAAATAAAAAGTATTTTTTAAAGTATAAACTATTCAAAATTGCGATAGTTTGTTGTAACGTCCTTTAACTGCAGCAGCCGTCCTCACAAAAAATAGCAACCTTTCAAGTTGGGTCTAATGTAGGCTATCGTAGATGGCTCAGTTGCTAAGAGCAATAAATGTTAAGTATAAGGGCAGCAAATCAGCTAGTCGACTAGTAGGTAATTTGTGTACACATAAAAGTGTGTTTGTATAATTATTACTTATGTAACACATATTAATAATATAAGTTAAGAATAATAAGGCAGATATTCGGTGAAATCTTCCTCACAAATCAATTTATTGTCTAATTTAGGCATTAAAAGTAATTATCGAAATAAAAAATTTGAGACAAATGTGTCACTGAAAATATAAATTAAAACTTCATTAAAAGAAATAAAAACAAAGAAAATACCATCTTTATTAGAAAAGTTTGAGGACTGATTTTTATTTCTTGATTATCATATTCAAATACTACAAATGTGTGTTAGTCACTTCATAAGTGTTCTGAATAGATATGGCTTTGGAAGTGTTTTTATGTACACTTACTAGGTGGAAAAGCTGTGTTTAACAACTCACCGTTTGGTAGCAGTGCCTATATAGCCGAGCGGACTACTTTGACCTAATTTGTTTCGCAAACTTTCAACAATCCAGTTTTATAGCCTGTATTATTCGCGTTAGTATTGAGCCAGTTAGCGCCTTTGCATTTTATTTTGCAGGAGGCGGCCGATCGTAGGAGGCTGACAACCAGGCCGGAGCAGCAGCTTCGAGAGGAGCTGGGGTTGCGGCAGGGCGTCATTGAGCGGAGGCAGTCCATGGAGAAGACGGGGCACCCGGCCGAGCGAGACGGCATCCCATTCAGCGTGGCGGAGCCGGAGGAGCGACAACTGTGCTGCTACGCGGACGGATCGCAGGCAGACGACGGGAGAGCAGGGGCCGCGTTTGTGGTCATGCAAGGAAACGAAGAAATACACTACGAACGAGCAAAACTCGCAGACTGGAGCACTATTTTCCAGTGCGAGTTAACAGCCGTCCGAGAGTGCCTAGATCCCAAGATGCGCTGTAATATCTGACACCAAGTCAGCGCTACTTGCTCTCAAGAGTATGAGAGCGCCGACGGATTTGCAAGTTGAGGTGTGGAGCCTTGCAAAGACGCTGTCGGCCGAGATCGATGTTCGGTTCCATTGGACCAAGGCGCACGCCGGGACTCCAGGCATTGAGCGTGCGGACTAGTTGGCCAAAGAGGCAGCGGCAGGAGATGGACCGCTTATATTCGAGACGGTACCAATGGGGCTCGTAAAAAACCGACTACGAGCCAAGACGAGAGCAAGATGGGAGCAGAGATGGCAAGCAGCGGAGACGGGACGACATGCGCGGATTTTCATTCCCACGGTCGACACGGCGCGACAAGCTGCGGAGTGCTTTAACCGGCACACCGTCCAGTTTATTACTGGGCATGGCAACTTTCGGTCATACCTAGTCCGAATCCGGAAGCTGGCGGAAGATCAAAACAGATGCGCGTGTGGGGATGTCGACGACGCCATGCACGTCCTGCTGACCTGCAACGCAGAGGAGGAGACTAGGGCTAGGGCGGAGAGGACCCTGATTACCAGCGGCGGGAGATGGCCACGAACGCAGGAGGAGCTTGAGGGACTTTCGAACGTGCGTGAATGGTGGACGGCTCTTGCGGTTTTTGCGGAACGGTGCGCGAGATTACATGTTGACGCGAACTTGTGATGGGCGCGCGGGGGTTGAGAAAAACAAGTGTTGTGCGAGATGCGAACTCTTTGAACAATCTAACAGACACTAAGTGTGGCTTAAGTTAAGGTAGATTTTAGTCTGTTTCTTTGCGTAGTGATGTAATGGCTAGGAGGACTCGGAGCCATCAGCGGTTTCGAGTTGCCTGCCCTGACTCAGGTTTTTGTGGTTTTCCCGGGTCTTGCACTAAGACGAATGCCGGGGCAGGTAAATTTGCGGCCACAATAATTTTAAGAAAATTGAGCATTGTAAAATACAGAATTGCGTAAAATTGTTGAATACGGTTGCGGTAGTGCTGGTGTAGTGCCGTAAGGCGGAGCGCCAGCCAATTTTAAATTAACATTGCCTGTAACGTTTTTGTATAATAATCTACCAATAAATTGTAAGCCTGTATTATTACATCTGGGACTTTCTACTCCACAACAAACACTTGATCTGCATCGTATATTTAACAATAAACAGCAATTGCAAGGGAATGTTACATTACCTTCATCCAGCACTCCAACAACCTCAATACGTCACTTAAAATTTCCTATACAGCCATAACATTCGGAAACTTGGAAAACTAGTAAATAACAAAAAAAATAATAGAAATAGTCTGGATAAAATATTAACAAAACAAAAGAATAAAGACGCTGACAATTATAAAAATTCTAATGATAACTTAAACATTGGCAAACCATGTCCAATATTCATTAGAGAGATTAAAAATACCTCCCCTCTTAGTAATCTGCTAACTATAACAATAAAGGGTGCATAGTCTATAAAGAACTCCGAAATAAAAACTGTCAAGCATTCAAATCTAAGCAGCCAAAAAATTAATAAATATAACACAAATGGGCATAAAGTATAACCAAATGTTACATAAGCCCAAGCATCAATTAAAACACAAAAAGCTCCACACGAATCCAACCCTTACAAACAAATAAAATATCAGAATTTAAAATGATATGAAAAACGCTCATGTAACAAAGTCACAATTTTAAATCTTTTAACTACCGTGATCTCCACACTGTTAAAAAATTAAATTTTTAAAAATAGTACAAGGGGGGGAAAATGGGCTGACCCAACATATCTAAGAGATTCAATTCTTTATTATAAACCATGACATTGACATACTATTGATCTTGGAGTTTTATTTAACAAATCGAGGTCGCTTCACTGGCGTTATAATCAAATCATCAATAAAACATTATGAACTTAATAAATATAATAAATAGTGCTTACAAGCAACATTCATAGTAATAAAGAAGTGGATTGGCCCACTCATAATTGCTGCTATTTATTGTCTTCCACGGCATGTGATAAAAAGGACCAATCTGAACAGTTCTATAATACTCTTGGCAATAGATTTCTAGCGGTAGGCGATTACAGTGCAAAGCACCCATGCTGAAAGTCTAAACTTATTACCCCAAAAGGTCAAGAACTAACTCTACTTGACTACGAATATCGCCAACTTAAAGCATCTATTGGTTGACAGGAAGGAAACCCCTGATTTGGTAGACTTTGGCATAACCAAAGAAATCCCACCAAATAACGTAGTGCCCAATCTTGCTTCGATCTCTCATCAGACCATTATGAGTACATTATGATCACATTATGCATTGCAATTTTGTAAAAATAGCAACACTCACGACTAGAATAAATGTAAAAGAACACTCCAGGAAAAATTGGACTTGAAAATTTCTCCGAAGTCGAATATTGACATAGATAACGCAACGAATCATCTCAATCGAGCTATTTAAGCTGTCGTTTCGGAAGCTAAGTTTAAAATACAAGAATTGTCCAAATTAATCAAAGACAAAATATTAGTGAAAATAATAATAAGCAAAACTTGGCATAGAAGCAGAGCTGCTAAATAAAAAGGCGTTTCAACCTAGCTGTAAGTCAACTTAAAAGGACAAAACTATCAAGAATTTTTCTACTACGAAAGCTGCAGACTACCCGCTTTGCAAATTTAAACACACCACATTTCTTAACCGTTCCATTCGTACAGACAATGACGATTGGACCAAAAGCAACGGAGACAAGGCCAAGGCATTTGCTCTCCACCTTTCTACGGTTTTTAACCTAATTTTGTAATTAACAATTATAATATGGAATATGAAGTGCATCCCTCCATTATCGTGAATTTTCTTATCCCAAGTTTACTTTAAACTAAGTCAAATATACAATTAATACTAAACTAAACTTAAAAATTGCAGGGGTTTGACCCGATTACGGTAAAAGTTTTCAAGGAAGTTCCAAAGGTAAATCTACATTATGTTACACAGATCCACTCTTGTGGAAAGTAGCCCAGATACTTTTTATTAAAAACCTGGAAAATCATCACACAATATAAGACCTGTCAGCCTAGATGAAACATTTTCCTTTATCCAATCAACGATGGCGTCTTCCAGGTAGCGTGCCCGGACCGGTTTTATATCTTATCTTCACAGCTGATCAGCATTTCTCATAAAATGTTATAATAGCGACATCCGCTTATAGCATCACAATGCTTATAGACGACCAAATTCAAATTAGGCTATTAAAGTGGAGATTGCGAATTAACGAAAAAAATCTATTTAAGTCACATTTACAAATTGCAAAGTCAGTTACCCCTCTGTTATTATAGATAGACGCCAGTCGCAGAAATAAAATTATGTCACATATTTAGGTATGAATCTTAATCGTAAACAGACATATTTACAAAACGTAAACATCTCGGATTAAAGTTAAACAAATTATCACTCTTGATCTATAGGGCAATTCTTAAACTCATAAAGATATGAAACCCAATTATGAGGATCTGCAGTCAAATCTGCCATTAAAACTCTGGAAAGGTTCTCAGATTAATAATAGGCCCCGCCTGGTATGTGCCCGTGATCTTCAGATTTGAAACCTCAAAGAAGAAATAACTAAAGTATGTACAAAAATACAAAATTAGACTAAGAAATCACCCTTACAGGCTGGTGAAGAATTTGAGAGACCAACTTAACATAAGAAGACACTTACGATCTGCTGCGCAGATTTTAAATTTTAATCTTTCCTCTAGAAAAACTCAATGCTATAAACAGTGAAATATTAGGTAAATGTTAATGAGAAATTACCCATTTACTTACTATAACTCATTTTGTAGATTGTAAGTTAATTTGGAAAGTTAAAAAAGACTATTTTTTATAAGCCTCGTCCTGGAAACGTTCTGGCAATGTTGTATAAAAACCACTCGTCACTCAACGCAACAAATTTATTGAATTATAAAATGTATTACATTAAGAACAACAAATATCAAGTTAACGGTAGAAGGGTGCTTTGCACTTAGAGGACGAAAAGCAGCAGAGCAGAAATTTTTGCATTAGAAAATTTTCCGAACGAATTCCGACGCCTACAACAAGGCGTTGACGAATGTAGAGCATACTTCAAAACTCCAGGCGACAAAAAGTCATCTGTAGCTTGTCGGCGCGAACGCCGGCTCTGCGTTGAAGATAACAACGCAGAACGGATTTTGTCGCGGTGCTTAACGCTTTGGGCGAGTGCGAAAGCCGCAAGCGGCACTTAATTCCATAAAGCTGCAATCAAGGTAATGTAGTGAGCGGCAATAGTTACGGCCGACAAGGAGGCACAACGGTGGCGAAACATTTAGCGCCCCATTAAAACAAATGACCGGGATTATTACCTCCCGAGAGTGATATTGGCATGGAAGGATAAAGGACTCTTGTTTGCGGGTTGTTGGGGCGGGATTAAAATGTAGGCTTTTAAAGTGATTTAACGGCTCGCGCAGCTTTTTCCTTGATTTCTGTTCAATATTCTACTCCTCTAAACGATTGTAAATAAATTAATTTTATACATAAAGGTGCCAAGAAAAGAATTCGAGTGCCTCTTTATGAAACGATGTTTTCACTTTTCTCAACTCACTTTCGCTAACAGATTGGGGTTTTATTTCTTTTTGTGTTAAAATTACACTACATATTCAGTCCTAGTTATATTATCGTTGGATTACTGTCCTTTCGACACCTGATTAAGACACCTAAACGAGAAAATTAGACAGAGAGAGAACGTCAGAGGGAGCACGCTGTTGCATTTGGTTTGCATTAAGCAACAAGGAGTCTTGCACCTTGTCGGAGAGGTTGTAGTAATAATCAGCATCATTGATTTCAAAGAAAGGAATAAATCATAACTAGTCACTCAAACTCCGGCGTGTTCAGTGCATCTGGGTCACACATGTAATACAGCAATGCCTTTTTTTCTTACAGATAGTAAATTTTTGAACAATTTTTTGTTGTTTTAGATAATTTTTGACGATAAATGTGACATTTCCGTTACTAATATGAAATTTTTGGTACATCTTAACCACTTTTAAAAGATGATTAGTTTCGATGAAGTTACAAACGGCTGTGATATTTTCTTGAGTGATACTTGTTCTGAATCATCATTGATAGTTTGCATTTTACACGCTGTATCGGTGCTACACTTTAGGCTACATTAAGCTCAATATTTATATAGACATTTAAATTTAATTTAAAAGTTTTTTAGAGTTAGTTCAACTAGCAGAATATTTAAATGGCAATCAACCACAAATTCAATACCAACTACATCAAAAACCAGTATCTACTTAATAAATCGTCTACTTTAAGCTGACACTCCCAACCTTTGCATTCTGTCCACCTTGTTTAAATGTGGTCACTCCAATCCCTGGCTATAATCATACTATACTATCTTATTATATCGCTACATCAACAGAAGAACAGTTAACCAACTAATAAAAAGCTCTGAAAGAAATACCAGATACCAATCACCCATAGCAGATTGTTAAAAAAAGAAAAAGAGCAAATCGATCAGCCAAAAATGCTATAGTAGTTAACCAACTAATTAATATCCAGAAAAAATACGAACTTTTTTTGTCCTTAATAATGATTCGAATCAAATGCAAACAAATTGAAATAACAGTTTTAGAAACATATATGGCATCAAAAATCACAATAGCAAGTGAACAATATTATAACACAACACTAGAACAGATTCGATACACACCAACAAATTATTAGCCATTTAAGAGGTGAAACCACACATACCAGTCCAAAGATAAACGATCTTATCGAGTAACCATTAGACATCTGCACTATTCAGTGGCTACTGAAGAAATTAAAAACGATCTGGAACAGGTAAGTCATCAAATACGTAATGTAATAAACATAAGACTAACTAAAAAACCATTGCTACTGTTCTATACCGATATAACACATAAATATATAAAATAATATTTCTTTGCTGGTCGAGCCACCTAGTGAAAAGACAAGGATTAGTTAATATCAGACTTACGAGCAGTCTAGGGTCAAATGTGGAAACCAGCATGATACAAGAACCTTGATACAATCCAAAACCTCACCAGATAAGTACGTCATGTGTGAGTGTAATCACCCTCCAAACTACAAGAAATTTTTGTTTATCAAGAATTAAACATCAGAAGTAAAGTCCCTTAGTAACTTAGCGCATGCTCCACCAATACTGTAAATCTACAAGCACGCAATCTAAGTTATGCTAAAGCTTTGCAACCTTGAATTCTCACAAAAAATGGCAATGAATAACAAGCCAACAAGCTGAATTTGTTAAAAGTATGCACAACTAATCAATTAGAATGACAATCAATATCAATCTACTGCCTCTTTAAAAAAAAGGTACCATAATGGATAACATATAGCGTAACGCTAATAGTTTTTCAAGCCATAAATAAGATTTATTTTTCTAAATTTACATAACAGAACAAACTGTAGTTTGCATTCCAAGCTATGCTACAAAACCACCCAGACGGCAAAGCGTACGCCGAAACCATAGTCACACTCAAAATTTCCTATCAATTAAATCCTTTTCAAATCTTATCAATTTAAGCTACAACTATTGAAGTTGCGATTCTTTGCCTTTTTGTAGTCTCATGTATTTACTGTTTCTTTTTGACATTCAATTCATTCTCCTCTAGTGCCTTTTATAAATTTTTCTGTAGACTAGCCAACAAGTCCATCGTTGGTAAAGATTTCAATTTCAATCACTCCCATTGAGGCTCCCGAATCATAAGCCAAAAACTTGCTTTGAACACTACTATTAAATAATTACAATAATCACTACTGCAGAGCTCACGCACTTTTTTGCTAACTCTAACAACCTGGAAAAATCACCACTACAATCATGACTAAAGCAGATTAAACCAGAACTACTAAGAAATTACTCAGCACTCGTCTTATAACGAAGTAAACTGTCTAGAATACATTTCAGTAATATCTTGAGACAAAAATAGACCACCATTTGCATATGTCTAAGATCTGACGGTCCAATACCTTGTACCTCTTAATTAAAAAGCAGCTTGAGAAGTTATTGCTTACTAAACTAAGTGTGCATAACAAACCACCATCAAAGAATTGCTCGCTGATATACAACGAGCTGGGGAAAATGTCAAAAAATTCATATAAAACTTGTAAAAACACAATTATAACTATCTTAAAGACAACTAGGTGCAGTCCTTACTAACTTTAATCTTAAGCACGAAGAGCGTAGCCCTGGAGAGCAAGAAAAAACTTTAATACTTCAAATGACCAACCCTCTTCTGGGAAATTTAACGGCCCTTGGGTAAGGTTTAACATAGAAAACGCCGATACCTTTGTAGACTCATGTCAGATGAAGCTATTGAGACGTTGCTACATACTGAATGACAGATGTTTCTTCCCATAAAATCTTTTTTACTTGCTGATTGCGATCTATGCTATTAAAATTGAACGAACTTGAAATCCCGGGTCATGATTTTATAATTGTTAAACTACTAAAGATACTATTAAAAAGGTTATCGCTTTTCGCACCACAATCTATATTATCATAATAATGGTTCCTAACCTGAGAAAGCATCATTGCAGCTAGAGGAACCCAGCGGAAAATTATAAAATTTTGTGTAATTAGTCGTAATGACTAAGGAGCTGCAACGATGGGCGCAAATGAGACCATTATTTTTGTTGGCATTTTTCTGAGGCGCAAGTGAGCCGAAAATGGCGGTGGGCGCAAATGAGCCGGGCGCAAGTAGGCCGACACCAAACTTTAAAAACCCTTTTAGAAAGCTCCTATTACCCCCTCTTTAAATGTCAGCTGATTTACCAGTAAAATACAATAATAAAATCTTAAACAACAGTTTTACATATTCCCGTGTATTACAAGGCACGCAAGGTTCTTAGCCCTCTTTATTTTATCTACACTGTTGATTTACTAGAGATATTGCTTTCCTATCACTCAATGATGATTCTATAGTCATTTCTGCAAAAACTTCAATGCTACTTTAATATTGTAAATAAACGGTTTGGTAAGTGGCGTATTAAAATAAAAAAATGTCAAAAATTGAGTCGGTAGTGAGTGATCACACAATTCAATGTCTCCCGGCATGTTACTATAAATAATGTATTGGTACTCATTAAAACTGAAACCAGACGTCTTGGCTGTGATATATCTAAGTACGTCAAATATTAGCAATTAAAGATCCATATTATCCTTCAAAAATAAACTGCTTTACAAAACAGAGCTAAAATCGATCTAGACCTATGTTGTGTAGCCCTGGGACTATGCTAAATCAATTCAGATCAAAATCATACAACAGTTCTAGTCCAAAACCTTTTGCGTAATGGTGAAAGCACCTATAACCTCATGATACATACAGATATGTGCATCTTATTCGTCGTCAACGGAACCCATAGACCACCATAACAGGCTCCAGTAATGTTACAGTATTCTGTTACAACAGTTATCCAATATTCAGCCGCCTTTTAGATGACTCAACCGTTGCTGGCCTTATAATCTATTAAATTCTTGCCGCGGTGGAATTGCTATGGAAGTGTAATTGTTATTATATACTTCTTTGTAGAAAAGAAGCCCTACCAAGGTGCGTTGAGCAACGGAGCAAGAATCTTTACTTCACTTATTATAAAGGCAACTAATTAAAGAGAACCGAGTCTGGATAGAGTTGCGGTGATGGTACTAGGAGGGTTTCACGATCTATCACTATCGAAAATTCCAACGACTTTGCAGATTTCGCAGAGCGAACAAAAATCGATTTATATTTCATCGATCCTTGTAACAATATATATATAATAAACTCGAATTTAAAAAAAAATTGTTAGGTAAGAGGATAAATAGTATAAATTTGTTTTAATATAGGTATTAGATTTTATTCGTCGAGACAAGAAGATAAAATATAATATGATGCATTATATATGAATAAGAACTCAAATTCCTGAAAGTAAATCATAAAAGTTAGATATTCTTTTATAATTTATAGGTCTCATATCTAAAACAGACTAGATTCTTATATAAACTGCATAAAATAATCAATTACATTAAGTGATGTCAGTGCTGGCGTATAACACAAACTCGAATTCGAATTTATTCATACTGAACATTATTTTCCTTAGTTACAAGTAATAATATTATAACATTTCATTTGTAGTTTTTAAATATATGTATAAACGATGAAAGCAAATGAGCTTATAAAAATGCCACCAGAGATTTTTTGTTTTCCAAAATGTAAATAATTATTGTACTTGTAAATACTTGTAAATATTGTACGTAAAAGTGAATTCAATTTGACTTTACGAGCAGCCTTCGTATAAGAGTCTCCAATCAAAAAATACTAAGTAAATTTTTTTGCAACAGTCCGTAACAAAGGAAAATTAAGAATTTAAGTGAATATTTATATGAAAATTCATTACGTTGATATTAGCAGTGACAGAAATTAGAATTTAAATGTTAGTAAAAAGTGGCTATTTTTGAAATTAAAGGAAAATTGATCGGTATTGAAGCACAATTATGTCTCGCCTTTAACTAATGAGATTAAACGCATAACTATAACTAATTAGCCATTTATCAAGTTTCATTTGCCAGACCAGTAGTTTATAATTTGTTCAACTCTATTATAATTAAAGATCACCTTAATTATCCTTAAACAAAAAAACTAAAATATGAAAATATATATCGATAAACAAATAATATATATTTAAATATTAAAAAAAATTAATAATAATAAACTCGAATTTTAAAAAAATTGTTGGTAAGACTAAATAATAAATTATTTCTAATGTGTATATTATTCGGGAAGAATAAATCCTAGCTAAGTATAATTAATAAGTAATTAAAATCTGAAAGAAAATAAAGTTAATTGATAGTTTTTCAAATTTAATAGTCCCAATCAAAGATTAGACTTATATAAAACGATTGCTAAAAAACAATTACATAACTGTAAGATATTAATTTAGAGACTATCCACAAAGCTAATGATTGACTATCAGAACTGATCAAAGTTCTATGCAAAATTGTATTTTCTTAGTACTGCCCATCCAAGACGAAAGTAGCGTCAACATACCTCCAATGATAAAGCCAATGCTTCGTAGATTATTATTAAGCTAACGATAATTATGACCATCTCCATTATTTTTGGGGTATGTATAGAACAATAGTTTTAAGAACTTCTGAAGTTTGTTCCTCACAAAAAGGTCTAGTTCTCTAATACCACTAAACTGCGTAAGACTCCGGAGCTTGATGATAGCCCTAAAAACCATTATATGCAAAGCAGTTGTCCGCCTCACCGCTGTTGCTAACGCTGTTCCCCGTCTCTACCACTTTTTGAGCTTTTGAAATATAGTAGGTGTTATGTTATTATTTCAAAACTGACAAAGTTTGGTATGTTTCCAAGGCTTACTCTTCGCTTAGACTATTGTCGACCCTGGGGAACAGTGAAGCAGTTGAAGACTTTTACCTAATAACCAAAGATTTAGATCTGTTTCATTAATCATTCAGTTCTCCGAATGCTTTCTCTATGATGTGAACTAATATTTTCAAGAAGGTGTACAATACGGGATTCTATCAAAATAATTTCAACGCACCTTTAGGTATTACTGATTCAGCCCATTTTGTTCTTCTTACTCGGTCAGAGCTGTCCAATCAAGTTCGCTATAAAATTGTCTGAAAGCTTTTCACATTGTTTTTTACTTTACCCTGGGTACATTTATGCTGTAAATATGGCGATGTTATCAAAGCGATGCGTAAAATTCCATGAAAAGATGCAACACTCAGACGATTATAAAGCGCTAAAAAAATTGTTCATTAATGTAATGATCTTAAGTTTTTCAAAATCTTCGAGTGAAAGATACAGTATTTTTTAACTGTTAGTCCGTGCACCGGCACTAAAAAATTCACTGATTCACTGAAGAATGGTTAAACCACTGATGATTATTACTTCTAAAAGGGAAGGTTGTTATTGTTCTTCCAAGCTTACAAAATCTGGTAAGTTTTTCTAGGTTTACTATCCGATTAGCTCTTGATCAAAGTTCTTGACAGCTGTGTCACACTGGACTTATTTTCAAAATGGCTTCGGTGATTATTTTGCTCTAGTTGATCCAACTCATTTAGTTGGGCGATGTTAAGTAATTTGAGAGCTGTCTCTTATCCAGAATTTACTTTGTGCACAATATTATTTAACATCTAAGTTAGAAATATCTCGCTGATGTTTAAAAACTTGCGCCCTTAATAATGTAGGGACCTTATGAATGGAAAAATAGTTTAACAATTAAAGAATGGACCGAAGAATGACCTTCCGAATTTCAAAATCTTGAAGTAGTAAAATCAAGATTACAATTTTTTTTATAATAACTATATGAGGATAGTAAATCAGTAACCAGTCCATTCAAGTACACAATTAGAATTGTGGCTGGCAAAAATGCGGATTTTATCTTTTGTTAAACTGAAACATTTTTTAAATACCCAATTAAACAGTTCAAACATAATAAAATAAAAAATTCGTGTATTTAAAAGTTCTAGAGATTGAATTCCGCGAGATATAATTTCCGAAACAGTTAGTGACTTCAATGCTGGTATACAAAGCAAACTCTTTAGCAGAGGATAATGGCATGCAGTTAGAGCTTATTTTCTCCAAAATCGGCACCTGATGATTAAATATAGTGACTTCAGCACTACTGCCATTCTTTGAATTGTTGCATAAAATACTTGGACGTTTTTGCAGTTCTAAAACAGCAACTCTTTTTAATGAGAAATTTAAATTTGCTAAACGAAATTGCATGGAGTTAATTTAATGGTATATGATAGATACGAATTTATTGTAATATTTTTGTGGTAATAAAAAAAGCAATTGCAATTTTTCAAATTTTTTTAAAACGCTTAAGTACTTAAAGGAGGCTCAAATTCTCATCGTATAAAAATAAGCCTTAGTTTTACTCTTGATTGTAGCGTTATATTAAAAATCCGGTTATTACTTGTTGTAGAAGGTCGGCTAGATATCCCAATAAATCAACAAGCAATTGCTTTTGGTTCATTAGAAAGATTTATAGGGGCCGGTTTCCATAACAATTCGGTGGATTCTGCGATTAGTTATACATTTAAACTTTGTTCTTATCTTTATATGAACCTTTACACGAACCGCATCATTCTTCATTCTTAAGGTTGAAGCGCGCCCTGGGCATAGTTATACTCAGTGTTCTCTTGCGCTACCTGAAGACTTGAGATGAAAACAAACTAATATTCTCATAAGCTGTTTTAGAAAATGCCACACTTTAAAGTAAAATTTTTTATGTTGACACAGTGGTGCTCAAGACTCATTTTAAATTTCCTTTGTAACAAGACAAAAAAACGTATTAACCATTAAAAGGTGCCTATCTTCTATCCGGCTAAACACATACTTCCTTTTTCTTTAGTCATGCTAACTAACTAAATTTCATTGTTATTTTTAGAGAGAAAGTGAGATTTGTAACGGCATGCAACTTCGATGTTACTGTATAGAGGGGATAATTTACCAAAATTAAATTATAAGCTTGGTTTTAGACAGTTTGGAGGTTAACCACCTAGGATTTTGCGGCACAGTCCCACCATAGTGCTACGTGGATAGTTTTGTAGACTGTTAATTTGTTTCTGAAGGATGAAAAATGGAAGTCAGAGTTTGTGGTTCTGCCTTTTTTGCTTTCGGTTTTTCCACGGAAGATTGCCATGTTAACTACTTTTATGGATATTTTGTGGTACCATGCGGCGTCCTTTCAGGATATGCTTCAGTTAAAGATCCTTAGTAGTATTGCTGGTTCTAGTGACGCCGTTTCTTAATTCTGTAGTCACCATTCTACTATGTGTGGTTACTGTCGGTTGGGCAACGTTGCTGTGTGGTTTGCATACTGGGCCATTATCGTGGAAGGCGTCCTCGTCCACGTCAACGATTTTAATTCGGAACTTGCGGTAACGGAATAGACGTTGAAGCCATTTTAAAAATAAGCATGCTGCACCATGCTTTGTAGAAAACCTTGACCACCCTAAGAAAAGTTGCACTGGTGACTTCTTTCTGAATGCTCCGTGATTTTTAAGAAATTGAAAAAAGCTGCTAGAAGTCTTTGAGTACTGCCCTCAGAAGTTTGTGAAATATTTGTTTCACAAGCTTTTCAATAAAGCGAAAGAGACTGATTGGCTTGTAGTTCTTTTGAAACTTGTCAAACATTCCAGGCATGAAGAGCCCACCACTTTTTAAGGGCACGGAAGGTGGTCACGACAGAGTTGGTAATACCGATTACGTAACGACTACTTTGCTAGAAGCCTTGCTCGCCTTGCGCGCCTTTAGGGCTTCAACCAGCTGGTTGACTTTGTCGTAAGGTTTGTAGCTCAAGTGGTCTTAGGGATCTTGTTCTCATAGATGTTTTATGACTTGGTCGACAGTTGATAAGTGGCCACTGTTGTATTGAAGTTCCAGAAAATTAACAAAGGCTTTATTAGTAGTGGTGTGAGCGGCAGCCTCCCATAGATAGGTGGAATTGAAGAGGGACGGAGAACCTGGAGAGACCCCATCTTGTTTTCTCTATGCTTAAGCTTTGGCAGTTTTAGATCCCTCCATCAGCAACGCGTATAAGATTGCTCTTGAACTTGATGAACCTCTGAATGGAGGTCATGCAACTTCTAGGACCTTTTCTGATCGAATAATAAAATGGGTCCTCTTAGGTGAGAGGTAAAGGCAGGTTGTAAAACCAAAATGCGGGAAGAAACGTTCTCTGCGCCGACTTAATTGCTATCCAGTTTACTGTTGTTAATGCTCTATTGAGTACACTTGGCGAAATAATGTTGCATTTATAAACCGAATAAATTTCTCTCATAGATCCCAATACTCGATGCTGATTGATTGGTGCTGTGTGAGGTATAACTCGGCAAGCAAAAAGTAAATTTTTATCGTATCAAGTGTATTAGGAACAGAGTCAGGCTTCATATCAATAATCAGCTTTCTTAGAACTTTATCACTTCTGTTATTTAGTTTTGGCAGCTCCGAATTCATGAAAAAATAATTTGTTCAAAAAATTGGCTTTTCGTGGCCTATAACTCGGGGGCACACCCACTTTGCGTGTCTGATCGGAAGCGCATTTTTAATGTATTCAAAAGATTTGTATAACCAGGATGGCTGTCCCATATTAGTGAAAATTTTAGAGATTAATTTGAAAAGTGTCGTTCTGGACTTCCAAAAAACTCTGATTTACTATTTACCTACTTTGATTACACTAACAGCCAGCATGGTCGCGCGATTAATGCGCGGGTTGTAGTGAGAATGGATCCGGGTTTAATTCTGGACTCAGATTTCCGGCCTACTCAGTAATTAAAAATAATTGAGTAGTTGCGTTTACTCCGAACAAGGGATAAAATAATGCGGCCGTCTAAACCAAGAAGTATATTTTCAAATGTTTTATTGTATTTTACCAGTTTAGTTTAATAAAACAATTAGAAGTAAAACAAAAGGACAGAGACTTGATGGGAAACATTGTCTAAAAGTAATTGCAAATTTGCTACAAGTACATTAAAATACGCAGAATATGTAATACATAAATTATTTCCTTTTGTGTTAAGAATGAAAATGTTATTACAGCCTAAAAGTGCTGTAAATTTCAGTAGCAAGAAAGTACATTGTAAATTTAGAACAGGACGTATTTATTATTTCCTTTGCAATTACGAGCTTTGTAGAGTTTCCGTGACGCAATCAGAAACTTCGGCGCCGCTGCTGAATGCAAATGTCTCAGAAGCCCATATAAAATTCCCGTTCCCGTTCGCGTTCTCAAAGGGCGGCCCCGGAATCCGGCGCCGTTAAATAAGAAACGCCTAATTCCGCATTAATTAGCTGATCTGTGTCTCAGGCCGGCAGTCGGAGCTTTTAAGCGCAAATTCGATCAGCACTCGCGCTCAGAGACGCCTGAACAGGACGCACCTACAATGTAAATAGATTTCGAATCGAATTACCGGCGCTCATGCAGCGGGGAGCGAGTGCACTTCAGGTTTTCGATTTCCGCGCTGTCGGCCAGCGCGATATCGCCGCGGATATGAATTTCGCAAATTGGGTTTCGCCCTGGATGCGTTTTTAATCCCGCCGGCGACCCATCAGCAAAGACAACATTCGATCTGGGGATCTCGATTTCAGACTGTGCGAAAATTGGAAAATAACGCAATTAAAATGGATGAACAAGATTGCGAGAAGCTTCTTAGAGGTGTTGGATGGATCTCGCATAATAAAGACGCACTTTTTGATTTCAAACTTATTCTGGTCTCCTTAATAGTTCCAAAATGTACATCGCTGTTTCATAAATAGCGCTTTAATAAGTAAAACGGATTACTTTTATTAAAAGATAATATGAGAAGGGCTAGAGGTTCAATTATTATCATGGGATACCTCCCAATTTGTTAAATAAATGTTTGATTGCTTTAACTCGGATTGGAAACTTAATTTTGCACCAATCTACATGCAAATATTTTTGTAGCGCTCGTTATGTTATGCAGCGTTAAATACATACCCTAAATATATGCCGTTGTAGTTTTCAAGAAAACATTGTAGATAGGATTAATGAATTTATGAAGATATTTTTGCAACTTATTCTTAAATGTCACTACTATTTCATTTACATAAAATTTGTAATAGCTGTTGCAGTAGGCTGTATGTATTAATTATAATTTTGCAACACTCTGTGTGTTAGTACCCTACATTTAGTGTGGGAATAATATATGGCAATTATTTCTTATTAATTCTCTGCTTGATATTCCAGATATTAAGTAGCTTGGTGCCCATGTGCCAACAGGTCTTTTTTTATTTTGTCTGTATTAGTAATTGGGTAATTGTTTTTAACGATTACTTTAAAAGTACGCCCTTATCTGTATTTTTCTCTGCTAGTACTTTTTTAGTTTTTTAGTTTTCTACTAGCTACTACTTGATATACAGGGTCTTAGGCTGGAGAAGGTGGTGATTGCAACTGCTGGTAGATTAAATCAATTTGACCAGATTAATTTGAAATTGGATTGTTTGGTAGTTGTATTACATTATTTGTAGAGAATTATGTGTACAGAGTATTGTTAACAGGCTGCTGTTGAGGGCACTGATATCTCTGTGGTCGGAAATTTTGGTCGACTTGCATGGGGCAAAATTGCTAGTTTGAATTTATTATTGTGGCGGGTGAATAATAATAAGCTATACTGACCTTTTAGTTGAAATTAGAAATTTGTTACACTTTATCTTATCGCTTGACGCCAGATGCACTCGGACACGTCTTTACGCAGGTATACGGCTAGGAGCGACAACATAACGCGGTCGCCGACATCGCGCCAGAAAAACCCAGAAAACGCTCCGACATCGCACGTCCGCACTGCTTGAGCCACAAAACTCGATTAATTTTTCTTATTGAAACGCTAGATTTGTGCCTCGGCACGTCATCTTGGTGAAATAACACTTTTTTGTATTCGTTGCCGTTTTTGATTCGATTTTCCTTTAAAGCCGATGTTTTTTCTACTCCAAGTAGTTAATCAAAGTGACCTCTCGGAGTTCCTACATAATTCAAGCCATTATCTTTCCAGACAATTAAACGGTTTTGCTTTTTCTACGTGCTGTTACCTCTCGTTATCTAATTTTTTGATTACTACTTTGTCTATAGTATGTAGTATCGTATACATTACAATATTGCAAGAAGTCCTCCGGATTAAAAATTTTCAAACACTACGTCTTTGATTGATAGCCAATAGTCTACGATACCCACTATAAACTTTATGTAGAGATTATCCACGCATTCATTAAGAATGCTTATTATGTTAGCAATCTCCTAGATTTTCTATAATATTGATTTTTTCACCTATACAATTGAACGTTTAGAACGAGATTTCTCATCGGAGCATACCTTTAAATTTATTAGTACAGAACTAAATAGTATTTAACAACAACTATAATACAAACTGAAAACGTATGCTTCCACGACATATTTAATCCTAAAGCTTTACCTCAGTGAGCGATATTATAAGTTTCAGTAAACAATGCATTGTCTATCACTTAAAGAAAGCTGTAGTACCTCAAGGTAGCAACCTTAAGCCATTTTTTACTTAATATCTACTGCGGATATTTCTCTAGAGAAAGTACGCACCTGAAGAAAAATAAATTTTAATAGTGCATTCAAAATGTTGCAAAATTACCCAAATCTGGAAGAACGCAGATCTGCTAAATAATATAATAAAGAATTCACGCAGATCATACTCAAATTGATGGTGCTTGGGCCCCCAGCGATGAAGATAAAACATAGGTATTACGTAACCACCTAGCTGCTGCTTTCCAGCCACACGAAACAACAAGAACTCCTTTTGCAGGAATTCAATCTGCTCTCAAGTATTGTACAAAATAACAAATAAAATTAAATGCATATAAAGTAGCACTATATCAAGCTACAACCTAATCATGGCCGAAGAATGCCTTAGTAGCATCAACAAAATATTTAAAGCTATACTAAGAATTTAGTTTTTCCCTATTCAATGGAAATTTGCGAAAGTCCTTCTTACACAAAAGTCAAACCAGCTGTCACCAGATTGCTATAGCCAGGCTTTTCTAAGGTTTTTCAACGAATAATATTAAGAAAAATCAACGTCGATTCGTTGTCAGATAAAAGTGCTCAACCTTAGAACAAGTGCATAGAGTAGTGGATACTGCAGAAAAAAATGAGGAAAATTTTTGGACATAAAACAATCTTTGGATTAAGTCTAGCTTTTTGGCTTACCATATAAATAAGACCAAGAAAAAACTTCCAAATTTAGTTACTTACAGATATAAAACAGATATATCCAATTAAATAACCGCTCTCCAATCCATCCTGTTGAATTTGGTATACCACAAGGTAGCGTTTTAGGCCTCATATTATTACCAAATATTCACGACGGATCTACCTGTCCCTAACAGCCATATCATATTCCCACAATAATCCAATCTAAGTAGACAATTTTATGTGTCAAAATTAAGGGAAATAAATCAATATTTATAATATTCTGTCTTCGGTAAATTGACTCATGACCGGTAACCTTCAATGGAAATCATATATCTAAAAAAATTTTCTTGACCTATATCTTGACCACAATACTTAGAAGATACATATTTACAAACTAAAAGTAGATAAGTAGACATCAATATGAATGAAGAAAATCTCAACTTAGTGTTACTGTATAAGACCATGGTAGTGCCGATATGGATATACGGGTCTAGTTTTGGGGTAATACTAAATAATCGTATGTAGAAATACGTCAACGCCTTTAAATAACTGCATGTTATACAATAATCCAAAAATCCCGTAGACTAAAAACGCAATCCAAGTCTTTTGCAGTAGATTTAAGGCTAGGATTAGTAATAAACCTAGTGTATTAGTTATAGACTCGATAAACAGAGTAAATCTAACAAGACGCTTAAGGAAGACCATCTTACGGTGTTACTTCCCACATGTAGCCTTATCACTGTCCAAAAACAATTTTAGCAACCTTTAATCAACAATCATACTCGAGAACGCGCCGAACAACGCGAATATCCCTCCCCAGTCATGCTAGTCTTCAAGAACGTTGGTGTCTTTCACTTTCAACTCCTTCTCGATTCCCAAAATGATGTAGTTTACGCAAGCACTTGAATTTTCCTAAGGGCGTTGTTCTTAAACTGTCCTTGACTATTCTCAAAATTTTCGTGATACTGGTAGTGCAAGGCACCCTACGGGAAAATTCCTATCAGGCATTTGTACCCGCAACTCTCAGAACTGCACCCTTCTCTGTTTACATCACGATTTCCATTGATTCGCCCTTGTAGTTACTGAATATTATGTTTATAGCTAAAATTTTAACACTAACTTTTGTCTGGTCCATTCTATGAGAAAAAATATTCAGCTTATTATTATACAACGTTTAAACTCTTGTAGACAATGTTTTTTATGTGTTAAGTTCAATTTTGAAAATTCGACTTCTAATGAAATGTTTCATGACTTTAGTGCGTAAGTTCGTTTATTGTTGCTTAAATTGTTGGAAACAAATTTGAGGTAAAAGTTTTGATTTACTACAGGGCTAACATTTAAAGCAAGCGCTGTAGGGTAATTTTTGTTTTTTAAATGCGTGGGTTAAGCAGAAAGTAAATGTAATTCACATATAACAATTTTATCTCCAGTGACATAGTCCTCCTGCTATCGTTTAAAGAGCTTTTTCACTCTCTTGAAAAATAATTCTACTATCTGATCCACGCAGGGTCTCCTTTAAAGGCGTTAGGTTAGGGCATCTTTTCTTTGGCTGTATTGGTCCGTGCGTAATGTCGATGACCGTTGATATCTGGCATACGGGTACCTGGAACTAAGCCTATAACCGTTCTATGGCAAGTTGCCATATAGGCGCTTCCTAGTTAGAGGAAGTTTAGTGGGCTAGGCACGTTTAGCGTTTTCCAAATATGCCGAGTAGAGTGGTGATGGTGGTTAGGTAGGACGTCAGCCCTGCGACCTATTGTTGTTGAGTTTCCTGTGCGCTCCATGATGGCAGACATAGCCTCCAAAAACGACGACGGATAGACGTTTTCAAAGAGCGTCGCAAGGGGAGCCCAGCATCGATGTTCTGGCTAGGGTTTTTTGTTGGTCGGTATTTGGAGTTCGTTGGGTTGCGGTCTCTGGCTGTTGGAGTTTCTTCCTTGGTCGACACTGCGTAGCTGCGCTTGGGGGTTGTAGAGGTCGGACGGAGAACTGGCTTTAGGAACTTAGGGCATCCCCGAAAGTTGGCTGGGTGGAGGTCTCGACAGTTATTGCAGGTTTGCTCTAGAGTTTCTTATAGTCCCCGTATTGGTGGTCCTGCCCGCACTTTACATACTTTGGGGCAGAGCGGCAATAACGCTGAACGTGGCCGAAATGCTGGCACCTGCGGTGTTGGCTTACTTGGTTTCGCTTTACCGTTACGGCCACATCCAAGCTTCCATGTATGTTAAGTATCTTCCTTCTTTTGTCGTTTCCCGCTAGCTCAATAAACATGAGCCGCATGAAGCGACGGTTAGGCCGTTCCTTATATCGTTGTTTGAGCTCCTCATCGGAAACGTATTCCGGGACGCCACGTATTACGACCCGGAGAGGCTTTTTTAGGAGGTAAAAGTATGCGATGCGTGGTGAAGATGGATATCCCATTCGCCACGTTCTTGGTTTTAACGAATCCAAATTGTTTCTCTTCTGAGACATTTTTGGGGACAGTCGACTGGGTCTTCTTGAGCCATAAGATAATCGATGGTATTTGTTCCATAGGGGGAGCAGTCGCTAGGTGGCTGGCCGTCACCGGGCGGGGATTATGAACGGCAGGCACTTCCAGCATCTTCGCTGGCGCAGGGAAATATGGCAGCAACATCGTCATCCGTACTCGTTGGTGGCGGATTCGGGGGAGCTTGTGAGCAGGTTAAAATTTCTGCTTCTTATTTTGGCCGGGGGTTCTTCCAGTCTAAGTGACTAGAACGGCTTCAGCAGCTGACACGGTCGGAGCAGTTCGGTGGCTGTAGCTTCCCGGGCTGCAGGAGCATTTCGGCTTTGCTGGGACGGTGCGGGTACTTGGGGAGCCCAAGGCGGAGGTAACACTCCATCTACTTCCTTTAATGTATATCTTTAGCAGATCTTCCAGGATAAGGGATATACCAGGGGTCTTCTAGGTAGCTTTCTTTTAGCACGCGTCAAAGGCCGTGCCGATCTGAATTGGAGGCCAAAATAGCTTCCAGCATCTCGTCCGGGTCGACGTCGTCGTTTTCCGTCGTAAACGTCAAGCTGATCGTCAAACATGACGTTATTCGAAGCAGCTCGTAGTACAAGTCTCTATACTGCCGTCACTACGCAACTTTTGCTATTCGTAATGTCGATGGGCAATCAAGTCGGCTTTTATCTATTACACATGTTCCTTCCTCCGTAAAGGGTTCTATCCAGTCGTAGGTCTTACTATGTCAACATCCACGTTGGATTTTCACACATCGTTCTTCGATGGTAAAATCACTGAGTTTCTTGCGCTACTTAATTACCAAATTGTCTTTACTTTCTGAGTCACCTTCATATTTTTCATTGTTGCACTTTGAGTGGTTATTGATCCTCGTTTATTATTCCCAAACCGAGCGTACATTTGCATTCTTAATCAAAAAGGAAGTGCCCGACGTTTTTGATAAATTCCACAAAAAGTTTAATATACAGCGCATGCATAAAATGTTTCAGATTTGATGTTTTTAGAAGCTCAACGTCGAACAGAAATTCCAAGAATAACAAACATATACTTCTGGTATTTGTTTTTCACCCAAGAACAGCACGCATTAAATAATAAAAATGGCTGTTATTATTACTCTTTCAGTATTTCTGAGGGAGCAGAAGAGCACTTTTATCTATGAGTTTTTTAAGATACAAAGAAATGTGAACAATTGCAAGATTGCGGATTCGAATTTCTCAGTTTGCTTGAAATTTTCTTATCTTTATTGAGGATTACATACGCGTTACTCCCAAGTCTTTTTGAACACATGATACGAAATGATATCCAAATCTTCACACAACATCTATAATAAAACAAAGCTACTGTCATCGTGTTGCCGTAATATGTCCATGATGCTGTTTTAGTATCTACGCGGGCCATAAAACCCCCATTATTTAAATGCAAAGCACATTTGGAACGGATACAGATAGAGGAGCCGCCGCGAGGCACCTCGCGCGCGCCGCCTCCTCGAGCAAAACGAAAACATCGCATGATGCGGTAAGCGGCGCGAAAATTGCCGGCAGCCTTTCCAGGCTTTCAGAACATCACTCCCTTGCAAATGCAATTTGAAAGGTAATTAGCGGCAGGCGTGGCCGCTTTTCGCATAAATTTGCAACTTTTCAGGGGCATCGCGTTCTCGCCGGCCCCGGGCCGGCGCTCCCGGAGCGCCCGGAAAACAACATGTGGGCGCTCTCCCACATTAGTGCGCGATAAATTCTTTTTCCACCTGCCAGCTTGTTTGATTTATGTTGTTCGATATGTCGCACGAGCCGCGCCGATTGATTTTTAGGTTGTTTTTTTTTCAGCTGCAGTCCGCGCTGCACCCGCGAGATAAAAGGAATCGGGCGAAATGCAAAATATTTATTTTCCGGGCTAAATATTCCAAATAAACTTTAGCATTAAAAAGGGCATTTTCCGTCGACGGTGACTGCAATCTTTTCATCATTTTAAAGAAAAACAGCCTTATTCCTCACCTGTCCCAAATCACACCACAGTCCTTCTTAGTGAATGGATTTTACGCTCCTGGATTATTAGACGGTTTTTATTTTTCAAAATTCGGCAGTCCTGTTAGTTGGCAAAACCACCAAACCGAAAGTGGGCTTCAAAAATCATTTTGTCTGCAAAATTTTCGTCCGCTGTCGATATTTCTACGAGTCTGAGATCTCTGTGGTTTGGGTTGGTTTTGTTTATTAATAGGGTAAAATAAAAAAAATAAAATTACTATGGCAAAAGATAAAGCTGTTCTAATGAGGCGCATATAAAAAAAAACAAAAAACGCAAAATAAAATGTACCGGGGATAATAATAAAATATATGTCAATTGCAGACAACTATGAGCGACATAAATATACTCTTCTATCAATACCGGGGAATAATACAAGTTATGAACGAGTTTATTTATAGTTGAGTTTTAAAGACGTTACAACGTTTTATATAGTTGACATATAATTATAGAAAATAAGGGCTTGTTCACATAGATAATGTAATATAAAATGAAAAGTAGAATTCAATGAAAAGTAATAATCAATACAATTAAGTGTTTTCTTTGCATTTCTTTACGCCGCTTTCATTATTAACTGCCTATAAGTCACTACAAATTCGCTCGCATGTGTGTTTTGCCTATGCCTTATCTGTGAACAAACCCTAAGAATTCTGTGTTATAAAACAAAAAACGCACGCCATCGAAATAGTAAAAAATGCAAAAGTTATTTAAATTCTTCCTCCCCTTCACTTGAATAATTCACAAAAAATTTAAAGCTTCCCGTGGGTCACCCAGTATTTTAAACTTAGAAATGCATACATAATGCTTGACGTCATCAATCTACAATCCGAAAAAGTGAGGTCATAGCTCGCAATTGCACGTACGAGGTCAGATAATTGAACGGCTGGGCAACTCTCGGGGTGTTGGAGGTGCAACTCGACTTATTTATAGGATGAAAGCGCTACTTTTAAGTCGAAAGCTAACGTGGCGGAAAAGTTTAATTAGCGAAACTTGCGTTCGCGGGGATCAAATTAAGTGAGTTTATCTCCAACACTTCCTGTCCCAAAAGACTGGCGGCTAATTAAAAGATAAATGAGCGAATGAAACGATTGTTGGCGCAATAACGAGGGATTAATTGCGCCGGCTGGCACGTCGTTAAAAGACGGTGTTATCGCTTTCGGAGCTCCCTGGCTTAGATTTTTGTTTAATTAATAAAAAAAATAAAGTTGGTTATTTTGATGTTGCAGCGGATCTTTGAGCGGAAATGCTGCGCCCCTGGCGATTATGTTACCCATTTATCACTTTGCGTTATAGAATAATTTGGCGCAAAGCTCTATTATTACGAGACACTGCAGTTTACTCTGGAAAATGAGGTGACAAAGCGCCGAGCTGCGGTAGCGCTTATTTTTGGCCAAATCGTTCGTTCCTGCCGTTTCGCTAATTCCGCTGATTATAATCTGCAGGAACGTTTCCGTTTCGAACGCGCCAGAAATTGATATCGGCGCGTCCGCTTTGCTGCAAAGCGACACGGAAATGAGCGGGTGCTCAAGAGGGCGACGTTAGTAGGTTAATCCCTCACGCTTTATCCTTGCGCTGCCCCATTTATTGAGGCCGCCGACGGTCTTCCGTTTATGTCGCCGCAATAAAAGGAACACGGGTGGGTACGTAAAGCAACTATTAAGAGCAATTTTTATTAAAAGCTGAAGTAGTAGTACTGCGACGTCTTCGACAATAACATAAACTATAACAGCAAGTGTTCGCCTCAGGCGTTCCGACTTTATTGTTGTGTCGTTATAGGCACTCTTCTAAGCATTTAAGGAAGAAATAAATACAAAACAAATATTTTGTAATCTAATAATATAGCTTTAATAAAAGCTCTTTAGCCGTAAGTTTTACGCGCACATTAGTAAAAAGACCGTTGACGTCTTATACACTTAAATATTCGACTTGATATTAAGTTTTAATGTATTATTACGTGTACTAACGTGACTAGTTACGAGCATGATCTAAAATAATTTGATCATTACATTCGTTATTTGTTTGCACGAAACAAATTACTCAATAAAAGTGTTTTATAGCTATTTTATCGTTGTACATTTGTTCTCAGTATCTAACTGCAATAAGAAGCAGAAAAGTTAAAGAGAAATGGTTTTTGCAAGAATAAAGTTCTAGCAAACATAATGAAGTTAAGTGGGTATTAAATTTTATTAATGTACTAAATTGCGTGCATGCTTATTTATTATTAAATTTCATCTCACAATAAAATATAAAATGTAGAAAACAGATTAATTATAAAGGAATCTAGCTAATGGGAGCAACAAATTAGTAAACAATGAAGAGAACAGGAATACCTCGTCGTCGACAAATACAGTACATCATCAAATCAATAACTTTGAAAGAGGGTTTACATTTGGGGAGGGGTGTTTCTTTACGAGAAATAGACGTAAGAATTGGTCGCTATGGCAGAATGTGGAACCCGTGGGTCAAAGAAGGTACTCATTTGCAAAGAGTGGGCTCTGGAGCAGTACGCAGGACTATCAACCGGGAGAATCCTTATCTACAGACCGTAGCACGATTTTAAATACCCTAGATCAACAATTGTGATTATTACGTGGTAGCAATTATCTAATTCCTCTGTTAGATGTTAATTACTCGTAATAGAACTAACAATCGACGCCCTGTCTTTCAAATGACTCATCTATGCTTTATAATAGCAAACAGATAGGGGTCTGTAGACATAAGGATTATTTCTTTTAATGAATCCAGATTTTGTTTAAACCGAAACTGGAGTAGCAGGAATGTAAATAGCCGTGCTCTCGAGGCGGGATGGGAACCTAATTACGGCCCGTAGCGGGGAAACGCTGGGGCCCAAATCGTCCTTAAACAATCCGTGCGAAAGCAAATGGAAGGCGGCATCCGATACCAAAACCAACGGGTAAATTGCAGATCGCTCATCCGTATTGGCTTCAGACTGCTGTTTCTCCGTGGTTTTCCTGGTGGCCATAAGATTTTTGTGAAAAAGGAATTTAGTAGTACCGTATAATACAGATAATACTGTCGAATGTTATAAAAATGAAAATAAGTCAGACAATTGGTACATAACTTGATGACAAAAATCGGTTTACTGTAACAGTTGCAAAACTTATTTAACTTGAGCTTCGATCGCATGCCGACACCGGACGGGTACGAATTCCACTTTATCTTTTGGTCACAAGTGGATTCATAGATTCAGGTATTTTGGATAAGTTTAGTTGTATGTTAATAGGTTTAATAAGTTTGTTGTGATCACAGCTTCAAGATAAAAAGAACTGTAGGAGTTAACTTTTTTAATTTGGATGGCAGCACTGCGGTCGCAATGGGTAATTTCTTTTATTGTCGGACAGCAGGTATTTGTTTGCCTGGTTGAGTGCTGTACCTAATAATAGATTTTATTGGTCATGATTTAGATACTAACTTTCAATCATTTAAAAATATACTAAACCAATTATTTAATTACAACAACTAGTACCTAAATGAAGAATATGCTGTTCCTCCTAATAAGATATTTTTATCTCTTCAACCGCAACTCTTTAATCAGAAGAAGAAAGTTATTAACGATAAAAACCGAACCGAAGACATAGAGCAATAGAGCAAAAAAATCATAATCCAGCTCAAATTAATAATAAAGTTAAATGAGAACATCAAATATATCCAATACTTTACTAATAAAAGACACTAGCAACAAACAAGAGAACAAATTGCTCAACCCAAACCAAAACCATCAGTGTATTCTAATGGAGTAGAAAACTTCGATGAAATGATAAAAAATATATAACTTCTTTCAACATCTACGTCAGAAACATGCTGACCACGTCCCCTATGACGCTCGCAAAATTTATAGACAACACAGTCCGTTCAAGACCCACCTGGTGGTAAAAAGACTTCAACAGAAGTTTGACAATCTAGGATTGGTTTAAACATTTGAGAGTTTAAACCGATCTCGAGTAAAGTGCAGCAGTGTTATTTACGAAAATAAATCAAAGAGAAAACTTTGGTACATTTACTATTTTCGGGGGCGTCATTTTTTTGGACGAAAAAGGTCAAATATCTCGGCGTTACTACCGATCCTAAACTCACTTGAAGCTTCTACATAGAGGAGTTAGCAAGAAAAGTTAAATCGACTCGCTATTTTATCGTAAAAGCAAACTATTTTCAAACAACAAGATAAAAATTTTCAAGACTAATATAAGGCCAATGATGATGTATGCGGGACTTGTCTGAGGATATTCTGCAAAAATTCACATAAAACAGAGTTAGATACTAAAGTCTATTTTACATCAAGAACACAGTATTCCATATGGATGTAGAACTACTTGCTATTAGAAAGTTCATGAGAGAATAAGCGACGAAACTATACGAAAGCATCAAAGACCACCCTACCTCAACAATCAGGAGTTTTGAAGGTACAACACAGAAGAGCACGGTCACCACAAGTAGAAGGAAACAGAAGCGACCTATACGATTCATACCATCTATGAAATATTCTGCAACAGCGAGCGAGCAGCCTAGAGGTTGAGACCTAGGTACCTCAAATACATTAGAACCTACTACCTGCCTTATCCTTATAAGTCATCTAAAAGGAGAGAACATTATCCACCCTAAGTATTAGTTCAGGAAAGACCTACCCTATAGAATCGTGATACTAAATCTTCATTGTGGCCTTCAATTACCAAAGTTAAATCAAATTAAAAAAGCAAAGTTACATTATTTGAAATATCCATATTATTCGTCACAGAATAAGTAAAGGTTCCCATTATTTTCTATAAATTTAGAACCAAAACCTAAAAACAGAAATGTACTGCCAAAAAATAGTAATTGGGTTGTGAAGAAAAAATAATTACATTGTTTACACTGTTGTCAATCCAACGGTCATATCAAAATTTTTTGTACAGTCTTTCAGCTGCGTTAAATGTAGTGGAGGTTATGACTCAACTATCCGGCCAAATGTTACACGGGCTGCTCCGTGTATAAAAGCTTACAGAATGTTAAACCCAAAAATACATGTAAAATAGTAAGAAACTCTAGTAATCATGGAATGAAAAATCACGAAAATTAGCGTGAAGTGGTGGTTTTTTATAAATCCAGGTAAGAAAAAGTGGCAAAGGATTAAATAGTGGACTGGAATCGCCACTGTATTAACGCGTCGTCTTCTTGTGCTCTGCGTTTCGATTGAGACACCCTGGCACATCTCTATAGTAGTGAGTCGGACAGTCGTCTTCTTAAAAGATGTAGCTATACTGCCTTCATTCAATTGTAGGATCAGCCAGTTTTCCAGTATGTGCAAGTAAATCATTCTATTGGCGGTGAGATCTTTGAAGAAAGATGGCTCGTACACTTTCTTAGATGAGTCTCATACATGTCCTGTGACTATGAATGAGTTTTCGATTCCCAAAATGCCCACCACATTATGCCGATTACCTTTCAAGACTGATAGGAAGTGGCTTACTAAACACCATATTTGCGACTGCTGCTTCCTGGTAGCAAATCACGGCAGATCTTCATGCGAGTTTTCTTTAAAAAATACCTGAAAGCCCTCTTTTTTATTAGCTTAAATATTATCATGATCCTTCCAGTGCTTTATTTGTTGTAATTTTTTTAAATGATTTACAAGCCCTGTATAAAAAATAATAAATATTAAACGAGACAATACTGCAAACTAATTAAATCTAAAAATTAATTTGCTGTTGTCCTCGTATCCAAAGTTCGCTTTACTGAGAGAATTGTGTTTAACATCCTACATTACACAACTATGTTGTTAGTCACCCAGATGGTATTATTCATGGTGAGTCTGTTAAAATAATAAATGTGCTCTTCTTTGTTATAAATTTCTACCTGCTAAAATTTAATTGAATGTCAAATCCTGGCCAATAACAGTAGCATAATAGCATCAAAATTTACCCCCAAAAATAGGTCCTAAAAATGCCGAGAGTTTCTTATTCTTACAACCATTAAAATAGTAATTGATGATGACTTGTATACCAAGGATTCCTTCGAATTAGTTACCATAAGTAAAAGGAAATCTTCTACAAACCCTTTAGTTACACAATTTCAACTAATTCATTGACCTAATAAAATACCTAATTTTTTAGACTTTCCTATGACTTTTAAACTACCATTATAATATAAATCATCTCAAATAAAATTAAAAAATAAGATACTTAAACTATGGACCAATATCAAATGGGCCTTCGACTCTTAATATCTGGAGAAAAATACAAATCGAACATTCCTCTAATGCAATTAGTTGATCTGGACAGAGTTACACAATACTTTACACAACTCCTACAAGATGCAGTAACTCGGACTGTTCTATCTTTTCTACTCACTTTAATCACGACAGACTTTGATGCATACGTGAATAGAGAAATGCAGAGCTAGAAAAAGATCGCAAGAAATCAAGCAAACACTACCTATTTACTAAAGTATATAGGATTATTTTAAAACAAGAAATTAAGAATTCGACGACTACATTTTAGACTTTTAACAAACATTACACAACTGTAAAGCTACTAAAAAATCCAAACATCCAATATCTATTGTTCCACCAATCAGAAAACACGATGATAGTTGGGTTAGATTTATTAAAGAGATAGCCAATGTATTCGCTGAACAATTCCTATCTCTGAACATCCAGTACAATCTCAGCACTAAAACTAATCTTACAGTGTTACAAAACAAAATTATTTCTTTAGGTTTTCAGCAACACAATAAACAACTAGTGGACATGAAAAGTCAAGAAAAAACTAGAAACCTTAAACATTAAACCTACCACTCTATCTCGAAATTGAATAACGGAAAAGCAGAAGTATTAGCAGAACATTTAATAAGAGCTTTTTAAATGTTCTCTCAAACCTGTCCGGGAAAAGAGGTAAGAGCAAAAAAAAAAACTGAAGAGAAAATGAAAATATTTAAAGAGTGAAATTGAAGTAGAAATTAAGAATCTGAACCCATATGAAACTTCTGAATATGCTACTCCTAAGGAGGATTTGAGGAACGACAACTTCTAAAATACCAAAATCAACCACAATCTCTACCTGAAAAGGTATTGTACTGTAACTTTTTTATATTGCATATCTGCGTTTAGTAAAGTGTGCTATCTCGAATTACCGTACAAAATACATCATACTGAACTCGTATGTAAACAACAAACGATTTCAAGTAGTAGGGCTTAATCTAATACAATAAGGCGTTCCACAAGGTAGCGTTTTAGGGCCAACGCTTTATCTGCTTTGCACTTCAGATCTCCCAACTGCAAGATAAATTTTGGTAACCACTTTCTTAGATGATACCACAGTGCTACCATCACACAATAATCTATAGAAACAATCTCAGCTACTACAAGCGAATCTAAAGAAAATAGAAGACTTGGCGCATAAATGCTAATGAGGTCAAACCAGTACACGTGACCTTAATAAGAAATAAACAGTTATCTGAAAACGCACTCAAACAGAAGATTATCCTAGAAGACTCTAGAAAAATTACAATTAGATTTAGGATTTGAAAAACTGTATAGGCTCTTAAGAAGAAACGCCTGTATACCAGTTCCAAATAGCTGCATTTGTATAAGTTATCATGAAACCAATGTGGAATTATAGTTTACAAGTATGAAAAACGTTCGGCAACAGTAATGTAGAAATATTCCGATGGTTTCAAAATAAAGTATTCGTTGTATATTCTTTGAGATACGTTCCAAACGGAGTGTTATAAAACCTTTCTATAATCACAGTAAAAAAATAGATCAAAAATACAAAATCAGATTTAGTGGCACCAGTCAATCAGTCCTTCAAATACTCCTATTAGTAGTTCAAACAAATGATAATTGCAGGTCAATAAGCTCGAATTGTAGGAAGGGTGTTTCAATGTAATTCAGAAAAAAATCCTTAACTTTTTTATTTTACTATACTAAATCAAGTCAGTCTTCCTAAACCACACTTATCTTTTACCGAAACTTCCAAGTCAAAATAAACAACTCATTCTCGAATTATCTGCATATCTCTGCTGGAGTACCGCAAGCGAGCGTGCTGAGTCCCTTATTTTGTACTTAGTGTTCACTTTCGACGCTCCAATTGCTGACAATACATCTATACTATCTGTACATCTCAAAACCTTCAGAATCACCTTGATCTCTCCCAGAATTGGCACAGAAAGTGGAGAATATCTGTAAATAACGACAAATCCACCCAAGTCACCTTTACCAACAAGCAAAGTGCATGTCCACAAGTTACAATTAACAACACGGTTACACCAGTAAAGTCAGAAGTCAAATACTTAGAAATGCACCTTGACCACAGACTCACCTGGACGACTGACATAAAGACAAAAAAAGACATCTTGACCTTAAAGCCAATTGGAAGGCGATCGCAGTATTTCTAAAAAATAAACGTTTCCCGTATAAGGCCGTTTTGAAGCCAATTTGAACTTTAGGCATTCAACTGTGGGATTGCTCAAAACCATCCAGCACTAAACTCCTGCAGCCGAAAATCCAGTCGAAGACGCTTGTCATGTTAGCAAACCTTCCGTGGTGCGTTAATAATCAGACCATAAAGATCTAGCGAAATCCGAAAATTAACAACTGTTCACCACTACCCGAAAACAGCCCCGCACATCAGTTGCACCAAGAAGATTAAATCGACAATGCCCACATGACCTCATATCTTGACCCAACCAGGCTTAAGCCTTTTATATGGGAGTAATATCAATGGACGGACCTCCTTCAAGTCATAAACCATGTCATATGATTTGCTTATTACTCACTAATTTAATATAAGAGTAAATTGTAAATATGCACTCCTGTTTAATAAAAAAATATATTGCTTTGCCGTGAAGCAAGATAACATGTTGGATTGGAGATTCGCGTCTATTTTGACGATATCTAAATTTTGTTTTGCTCAAAAGATAAAAGACAGCTAACAATGCGAATATTCTCCTCAATCAATTTGGTCTTCGCACGACGTTGCTGATCTACATTTTCAATTGCTTCCCATTATCCGAAATGCACTTGAAACTTTTTAAGAATATTATCTCTAAACTGCGCCTCAAGTGTTTTTTAAAGTAGCTATAGAAATATAAGAACGTACGTGTGAAATTCTTGACTCATATAGGAGGCATCGAAGCATGACTTATTTGACACAGAACAGAAATACATGTTTTATTGGGATCGCGTAGCTTCAGTGATCAACAATCTGAACCTCTCTGAAGGCACAGGTTTTGTGTTCGGCGGCTTTGATTTAAATTAAAATAAGACGGAATGTAAGTAAATTTGATATCAGTTTACTTCAAAGCTTACTAATAAGCAAAGCAGACACGAACGAAAGCTCATTTAAATACTAAGCTGAAATATAAAAAAATCGATTTGAAGTTTCAACTAAAAAACGTGTTTTCGTTGGGCAAATCGGTAGTATGGATTTGCTCACATATCACATTTCCAATAACAGAATTTCTTCAATTTTATTCTGTACGAATTTGAAATTTAAATTTTACGGGTGCAGAAACGTGCAAAAATTTTGAAAACGGCAAGCTATTCTAAGGCCCTGTTGAGTTCGAAATGAAAAACTTTACTTTCTTGTGGCTTACGCTTCCATCGTTAAGAATGGATGGGCGCTGAACGAATTACACTTTTTTTAAGGCGACTTATGCGTGGAAGATATTTCTGTCGCTTATTAAAATTTTACAACGCAAGGTTGTAACCGAAATGCTGATTAAGCTGAGCCAAAGCTTCTTATTACAATACCATTGTAGTGTCGTAAACAACTCGGGGCTACATTGGATTACGCCGGGGCGCAGATTGGTGTTGTAAATTCTTGCATAGTCGGGTTGATGTACTGTATTTGATAACTCGTTTAACATTCTATGGGCTAGTTTATTTTAGAATTCGCCTGATGCCTTCAAGATAAACGGACATATTGCCTGCACTGTCGCCTAAAAGCATACGGATGCTTCACTGTTGTGCCGATCTCAAGTATCTGTGTGATAAGTTCGTATTTCTTATAAAAATAACTTCATAGTAAGCAAGTGAATTATGTGCCATTAAATCTGAAAGCATTGTCGAACAAAACCCCAAAAATAAATGCGACTTCTTCATATATATACAGAAAAGCTGATTTGAGATCTGCATGATGAAACACCTTCATTATTCTATTATATATAAAAGTCCATAATGTTAAAAATATCATAAACATTAGATACAGAATTGATAAACAACTATTAATGCTTTTCTATGTAAAACTTAGTGAGTTTGACTTAAGTCAAACAAAAAGACATATACGATTTGGAATTCTTAAATCAGATTAAGGTCAGCGCTAAATTTGCGTGTTTTGTTTTCAAAAATTGTTTAACATACCTTTCTATTTCTTAGAAATTTTCACGGATTATAACGATACATAAACCAAGAAAACCTCCAGATCTACCCAAATTCTATCGATCTATCAATTTACCTTTGTTAACAGAAAATTTGCTAAACTAATATAAATTTACTCGCAATTTTATCCAAATACTAATTCGGCTATCGACAGCCACATTTCATCATAGAACAGTGCCACAGAATCTTTTAAGTAAAAAATTATGATTAATTTTGATAACCACTCTATGGATTTAGTCTAAATCCAAGTTGGTGCTCTAGGAGGTAATTTTAAATTCTTGCATCTTTAAAGTCAGGTAAAATTACCTTTAGTGCTGGGGTTGCTCTGTTGGGATGGGAATTGTTCAGAGAACACATTTCTTTTCTGTTTGTTAGATTTACCTCAACTACCGCTGTGGTCGTTGGTCGTTTGAATTTTCTAGTAGCTTCCCAGATTATTTATTCTGCTTTAGACAAACTGAAAATGTAGTTTTCGAATCTTCATTTTTTTGTTTGTAAAATAGTTCTGTAAAATAAAAAGGCAAGTCTCTTATATTCCGCCTTAGTTGTTTGATTTTTGCGGTTTGCCATCTTTTCTAGCTCAGCATGTTTCTATTATGACTTTATATATGTATCGATGTACGCTGTTGATCTTTGAAGCGTGTGGTGCAAAATTGTGCAGCTGTCAACTAATTGCTCTAGAGGAATGTTAGATTCCTATATTTCTCTATATATTGGGAGTAGACAGCCCAATCAATTTTATTGGTACACAGTTTAGATTACACATTTTTGAATTTTATTTGAGCTAGTGGTAATTATAATGAATGTGCAAACATATGATATATCTAGGGCTGATTCTATAATAGCATGGGTATATAGTAGTCTGAGTCACGGCGAAGCAAGTCAGAACTGTGCAACTATAGGACTTGTAGCAAATTTCTTCTTCTTATGGTGAGTAGTCTAAAGGCGTGTTTAGCCTTCCTGTCATCAGTGATTATACTTTTAAGACTTGTAGCAATTATCTCGGTAGTCTTCAGGTAAAACTGTATGTTTGGAGGTAAATATCATCGACCAGGGTTTGAGATTTGGTTTTAACCGTTTGGAGTTTGTTCGGACCGTAAGGTGAAAGCTCATAATGAGGAGAATTATTTTAATTGTTATAGCAGATGTTAAACACAGCTTTTTCAGTAAATTCCGGTTTGGAGGCGAAGATAACTATTATTTTAACAATTTATTTTTTAACTGTTTTGATTGAAAATTTGATTAAACATTAATTTGATTTTTTCTAGTCAATTGGTTAGTATTATCTTGTTGATCAATGTTTATTATACAGACTCTATGAAGCATTTAAAAACTTTGCAATTAATAAACTATGCCAAGGGTTATAATACCATTTACTCCATTAAAGAGAAAAAGTCTTTAAGTATTTAAAAAAAATGCTACCAGAAAACAGCAGTGACAACCATGACGTTTAGTAAGCTTGAGCAGTGGCCAAGCAACCTTCAATCTGGTCTGGAAAGATAAATTGGTACAATGTGTTTTACCAAAGAAAATCCATCTTTGTTTAGTAAGCGTACTGATGCTACGATAATTTTCTTGGACATGCTAGAAAACTGGCCGATACCACAGTAATGGTTACATCTTTTAAGAAGATGATTGTCCAGCTCACTACCACAAAGATGGGCGAGGGTATCTCAATCGCACTTTGTTACTTAGATGGATAGGATGTAGAGGGCAGGAAAACAGAAAGACGACGCGTTAATTCGGTAGCCATCTCGATCCTTCGATTTAACCATTCGCATTTTTCTTGTGGGGGTTCGTGAAGAAAATTATCTTTGTGCCATAACTCCCTTCTAATCTCCGCGATTTTGTATTCTGCTATTACTGGAGCTTCAGTGTGCTTGAATTTAGCATTCTGCAGGTCTTTTAATATTTGGCCGGATGAGTCCTATCCCACAAAGCACATCTGCTAGTATAGCTCATCTTCAATAGTCTCTTTAACAATGTACATCATACGTGTGGAGATTATGAAAGACTTAAAAAAGCAAAAAATATGTGCTACAACTTTTCTTGGAATTGAAAAAGCATTCGCCCGAATTTAACATGAAGTACTACTACCATGTAAAATAAAACACATCTTTTCCAGAAATTACCATCTCATCTTCAAATCATATCTTTCTGACCGCCATTTTCAAACTAAATTCAACCTCGAAATGTCTTTAAACTATCGCATTAAATCTGGCATACCACAAGGATAATGTACTCGTACCATTTATGTACCTTATTTTCACGGCCGCCGTTCCAATAAAGAAACATATTAATCACCACCTTTTTAAACGACATAAACTAACCGCAGGTTTATCTAAACAATATCAAAGAATGCTGCCAAATCCACACAGATCATCTTTAAAACCAAACATGATGAATGCTCAAATGTTAGAATACGACCAATCTACGTCATCAAACTATGGACATATGGGACACAACTATCGGGCTGTACTATACTGTCAAATACCAAAATTATCCTACGCATGATTGTAGATGCCCCAAGGTACATAAAAAATAAAACTTTACGCGATGATATACGGTAGAAGAGGAAGTTGAAGATTGCCAAGTTACCCAAATGACGTAATGAGCAAACTATTAAACCTTCCTCTGAACAAAGGTAGCTGAAAAGATAGCGATTTACAAAGGTAAGGTTTGTTAATTCTGTAGAACATTAAGCTGACAATGAGCCTTTTTCAAAGTACAATAAATTATTCTGAATTCTAAATAGTTAATATTATCGCTTAATGTCTTGGTTGTCATTTTGCTATATATAGTTATATCGAAATACGAGGTGTGTTCAAAAAAACAATCTGTTATAATAAAAACTTTATTGGTGTATTTATCACCTTATATAATAGGACGGTTCTCTTTAAAGCAGTCTCAATGTTTTTCCCAATTATAATTTTTTATAGAAAGCTTTCTTAGGAATGCTGACTGACTGTTGTATAGTGTCGTTTGAGAATGATATGCGTGGCTTCGCCTCACTTTCTCAGCAATCTTTTGGGCAACTAAGCACGAACCATAACTTAACATGCGTCAGTGTTGTCATAATTTCTTGACATTTAGGTTTGGAATCTTTCTTGGGTGATGTTCTACCCCCTAATTGAATTATTTATACCATACTATACTGCTGGTATAATTTTTTCCAAATTCTTGTAGGTGCATTTTAAATAGCTGCGTAAAAGTTTTAGTAAACAGGTTGTTCTTGAAGCTTTGCATTACAAATCTAGAGAAAGGTTATTATATGTATTTACTTTGAGTATAATAGTAAGAATCGACAAACAGTGATGTGTTTTTATACTCTGTACATCGTTTAGCGTGCTATTAAGAAAGGTCTGTCTTTTTTTTAACACACTTTGCATTCTTAAGATAATGGGTACATATTTTTATATCATCTACGTTATCTGCAGACTAATATGTTAATGTCGGAGAACCTGACTATGAAGTTTTAGACGTTGGGACGAGGCACGTTCGGAATTACGGCGCTGCTTTAAATCCGTTGATATTTAGTCGATGCGTCACTGCTGCCGCCGACAAGTTAATGATGACACAACTATTTAACAGGCCATCAAATTAGCCTCCGGCAGCATTAGTTCCGATATCAATTTCGACCCGGCGTGGAATTTCCGATTAATTATTGTCGCACTCCGTTAATTCTGCACGCCGGCAACCAGAAATTGTGGCGCTTGCCCTTTCATATGCATAATTGCGCCTGTGCAGTCACGCGTAGCAGCTACATCAGGCAGTTTTGGATAAATGGATCAGAAGTGACTTACGAGGAGCTGTCTAATCATAGAAGACGACTTTTGCTAAAACATTCAAGGATGTTGGTTATCATTTTTTGCAGATAAATCCTTAAAATATGTGACTCTCTTTGATTAGTTATCACAGTTTACGGAGCTCTTATGTTATTCTTTAATTAAGTATTTGCACATATGTAGATACATGGTCTGTTCCGAAAGTATCGTTGATAAAACGAATTCATGTTGATACCACCATGTAATCTAGCAGTGGAAACAGTAAACTATATTGCGCATGCGTAAACAAGGACGGTCGCCGCACTTGAGCAGTGAATTTTGTGTTTATTCGGATAATTCAAAAGGCTTTTAAGAACAATGCATTGAGTGCAGCACAAACACAAACCTCGATACAAATTCTACAGAATATTTTGAGTAGGAAAAACTGCACCGGGAACAGTATACAAGATTCCAAAGTGTTTGCTTGATACTCTTCGGACTAACTTTATTAATTTAAACAGTTTTTTGGTTAGAAATATTAATGTTTATCTAATTTGTTTTAATTTTACAATGTGAGACTACTTTCTTCTGATAATATTTACCGAGCTGCTACAATATTAAAAGTAAACTTCTAAGAGCCGACGGTATCAAGAAAAAAACTATTTAAGCTGAATGGCAGCTCTTACAGAAATTCTTGGTAGTATAAATAAAGTGTGTATCGTATTGTCCTATTGGTTATTGGGCGATTCTAAATTATGCGTTATAGTTGTCTTTGGCAGATGTAAGTAAAATCAGTTTATTTTAAATATGTTAAATACTTGTTTGGCACAAATTCTTAACTTTTTACACCACCAAATGCAGAACATTTTTTTAATAAAGGAACTTTGGAAAGGGGGACTAGAATCTTTTACTCGGTATGTTCTTGTACTGCTATTAACTAATTTGGCTTTTTTATAATAAATTTCATTAAATAACTTTGAACATTATTATCTTTGATAGTCATCTTGATTTTATATGTTATTTGTCATTATGAAACAAAAAGAATTTCTCACCGAAATTGGCTTAAGACAGGGTGGTGTGTTAAGTTTTTATATTTGTAGATAAGCTTAGTGAACAAATATCTATTAAGACAAAGAACTTTGAGATGAGCTATAGAAATATAGAAAGAACTAGCGCAGTGGAAGATGAATTTGCGTCACAACTTTTGCAGAATAACTGCAATAAAGAGTGGGTCAAAAAGTCTTGGTGTCAATTTTATGATTTGCTTCACCCTCCATCCCTTTGGCGTTTTTTTCTTTTGTAAGACAAATAATTTTAAAATAGTTTGTTATTTGCAAGAAAAGACACAATAAGACTTTTAACTCATTCTGCACGTGGAAAAGACAAACATCTAACAAACTTAAAGTTAACGCCACCAAAACAAAAATGATAAATACGAAGATAAGAGAGTTGATTTACTATTGGAGATTACGATTATAAAACGAGTTAAAAATTAGACATAAAAACGCACAAAAAGTAACTGAAATATTTACAAAATCGTTGTTAAGAAGAAAAGTGTATTGAGAATAACGAAAATGCTAGTACATGAAACCATCTTTCAACCAACTCTGTTATTTGAAAATGACACGTGAGTTTTATATAACAGTTAGAAGAGTAGGCTGCAAGCAATAAAACAATGTATTTATGAGTAATAAAAAGCATAATAAGTGGACATCGAATAGAAAGTAAAAGACCAATTAAAAGTCAAAGCGATATTGCAAACAACTAAAAAAAAAACGATTCGGACAATGGGATCACACAACAAGAAACAGAAGAATGAAAACACTGAACAGGAGACCATATTAAGCACGATACGACGTAATTAAATAAAGAATAATTTTAATTTATACGTAAACAAATAAATAAATAAGAAGAAAATCCAAAAAAGTTTTGTACTATAGTGAATGTTACTTGACACCTCATAGCATAAGAGATACAGTTTTGGACTTGGCTGTCTGTGAAGAAAGCGACAATAAGAGTATAAAAGCATTCAACCAAAACTATGTGACCTCTTTTTTTAAGGGCAGTATCCGCAAGCTTTAAGTTTTCAATAACATTTCTAGCACCCTAAATTGTTGATTGAATAATAGTCTGTATTGCAAACTTATAAAAATATTAAAGTACAATTTTAGTATTAATTAAAATAGTTAATTGTACTATGGAAAGCTAACAGCATTATATAGTTGAGAAATTTGTAAACGTAAATTTTTGATGACTTTACAGACAGTTACGTAGTCTGATTCTGCCTATAATAGAAATAGGTAAATCAAAATTTTAATTTTTAATAAAAGTACTGCTATTCAAAGCTATAAACTTTTATTTTTGTAAGAACTAAAATCCTTTAGTATTTCTCATTATCCAGTCTTGGTAATGTACGACACAAACTCTAATATCTTCCAATCGCCGATGTAGAAGTGGCGACAAATCTGCTAATAAATATAATTAGGCTACAATGCACCAGTCAAATCTGGGTCGTTTCAAAAATATCGTCGCTGGCTGATTGGGCCTCGCCGTTTTTGTAAAAGGTGAGTTGTTTGATTTCTTCCGTTTTTTGAGACCAGTATCTACCACTGGGCAAATTAAAACGTAAATAACAAAATATTTCAAACCAGTAAATACACATAGCAGTTGGAGATATTGGACTCAATTGATACACAGGCGACAGATTTATTAAAAAGCAGCAGTGTTAGTTTAAGAAAATTTAAAATTTGCGGAAAGCAACGGATTATTAACTGAAGTTTTGGATTTTAAAGGCAGAATACTACTTTGATTGTATTTATATTTTTGTCGCGCTTATCTGCACTCAAGAGCAGCTTGTGCTTGAATTCTCTGCAGTATTAGTCAACGCACGGCAGGGCCACCGTTTGCAAATGCTGCCGTCCTGATTTGAATATTTTGCTAGTTTTCCTTGTAGACGCTTGTATTTCCTAACGTTTATTTTGTAATTTTTCTGTTACCGCTAAATTAGCTAGAAAATTGCCACTCCATTTATGGAGTAAAGTTTCCTTATTGTTTGTTTTCATATTCCTATCTTTCAGATTGGAGAAAAATCCAGTCTGCACAAACATTTTTTAACTATCCCAAACCCAACTGCATCCAAGAAGTACGTGTCTTATTTATTTCTATTGAAAATGAGCATAACATTATTAGTACACAATAATCTTTAAAGAACAAGATCAATCCAAACATGTAAAACACATTGTCATGACTGACTCATTGAGTTACAACGCTCAGCCTAAATCACTTCATGCATTTGTGGGTATTTTGCTTCTACGACGCAGATCTCACCCCCCACTAAAATATATTTTTTAATTTCACCGCTAAGGACGTGAAAAGAGGTGAAATGTTCTCTTCGTTATAATTTGTGGATTGCGATTTAAGGTTTTTGATTTTTAAATTACAATTGGGTAAAATTGGATTTTCAAATGGAAATGGGGGTGCGATATAGGAATTCAAAAACAAGTGTCACATTTTTAGTTTTTTATTTCTGCTTTGGTAATTTTTATGGTGATTGCAACAAGGGTAGAGTAATGAAAGATTCAATAAATTGTAAAATCGGAAAAGTCTAGCGTGCGACATATCATTAGATAACAAATTGGATGTTCATTTTAGATGTTTAAAGTTTTCTGGCCTAATTTAATTGCTAAGGGTGTAAGGCCGTGAGGTATTTCAAGAGAAAGACTCAATAAAAAAATTAAGTATGATTTCTTTTTAGTGAGGTTAAGATGAACAGGGAGAATAAAAACTCTCTTAATTCTGTGGAAACTAAAAACCTCACCATAAAACAGATTAAAAATCAAATTAATTTTTTATTTTTGCTATTCAGTATATTTTCCGAAACTAAATATGCCCCCAAAGAGAAGAAATCAGGGCGAAGCACTGAAATACAGATATATAAAGCATACGACACATAATTTTATAGGGAATTTAACAAGCTGCGAGATGGATTGCTGGATGCCGTTCGTAATGTTTTCTTTTCTTATGATGGAAGAAACAAATTGGACAAGGGAGAGGGATCAACTAGCGTGTAAAAAAGAAAGAAGAACGTAGAATACAGGAGTGGGTAAAAAGGAGAAAAAGAAGAAGAACATAAAGAGGAGGGAAGGAGGAGGAAAAGGGAGAAAGCAATCACTAAAGGTTAAGTGTCTCAAAACAGTAATCGTACTGAATATATAGCAAACTGTTATTATATTAAAGTTGTGCTACACCATATTTTTTACATAAAAACATCAAAATTAGAAGTTGATTTATGTTAGGCGAACAGAAACATTTCAGTACTAAAATCATTTTTATGAAATAATTGCTTCAAAAGCTTCAAGATATTAAATCATTGCAGTTACAAATGGAATAAAAAATGTACGCACCAATCTGATCGTTAGAATAAAAGAATTAGATAATCTTCATGTATCGGTGGAATAGTTCACTATAATAATTGAAAGGTTAACAAGACAGGCTACTTTACCTGTAGCATATAATTGACCAGAAATTGACATATCTCTCCATACATGAATTAGTAGTGGAAACACAAATAGTAAAGAACAATTAAAAAAGAAGTAGAAATAGAATAAATAGTACATTATATAATAGGCTGATCCATTAATTTTATTAAAGACAATATTGAGTAGCCCACCGACCTTTTCAGACTATACGAAACACCTGGCTATAATAGGACACAACGGTACAGCTTTGTAGTCTTCTAGAACAAGCCTAAGCTACAGGATATATTCGCTCCGCTTGAAAACGACAGCATAATTTTTATATTGATCAATGTAATTAGATACATTTATTTATAATGATAAAGTTGATAAAAAATTAATTAATAGATGCACTCACTGCTAAAAGTTTATAAAAATTAAATGTGCCTAGTTAGTGAGAAAAACTGAACACCATTTAAACTGTTAGAATATAGCACTGTTAATTTTCCTTAACGTTGGAGGAGTCTTTGACCACGCCCTTTTCAAGTCAGTGTTAATTGCAGTAAGAAGTCGTGGAATAAAATGTACCAGCTAGAGGTAGATAATTTTATCTCGTAAAATCATAGAAATGGATGCCAAAACTAACCAAACTAAAGCAAAGCTATTATACTTAAGAGTATGCTGACGATTATTTCGTAATACTCATCCCGGAAAAAGTATCCAAAAGTTACGCTTTGGTCACTGAGCACTTGTAAATTCTGGGAAAACAGCAACGATTCCATTTATGCCTAAAGAATATTGAGCAAGTTAAAACTGCCTATTCACTTGAAAAGCAACTACAAGTGAGTTAAGAAGCTTTAAAGAATATAGAATATCCGAGAAGTTAACATTTATGGATAGAAAGCGAACATTAGTGACTTGAGTTACGTATGGTATTCTACTGAGGTGCTGACTCCATCGTAGAAACTTGCCTACCCACCCGTTAAAAGTGCAATAAGAAGCACACCGCAGTTATGCAAGTTCTGCTGAATTCTTCTCCCTTAAACATTTTAATCAAAGCGAGGGCAAGGGTAGCTGTCTATAGGCTAAAGTGTGGAAAGCTAGTCCAACTTCTAGGATGTCAAAATTTTAGCAAATTTTAAAATGCTTATACACGGCGATTGTTGAAGAGGAAAAACTAATCAGGCACACACAGCTATCCAAAAACCAACAGTGGCACTAGAGTTGAAATATATGGAAAATATTAATTTACGTTACAATAATTGCTTACAAACTTAAGGAGAAATAATCAATTCGAAGACATTTTTATCCTAGCTAGTTACGAGATATTCTGCATTTAGTTTTACTGATTTTATTTCCTCGAATTTTCACCTAATTGCAAAACTAATAAAAGTCTGGGCTGGGATAAGATTTCGATTGTATAAAGAAATGATTAGAACTGTAAATCGTTATTTTGATAATCTAGAACTCAAGTCCAGAAAGAAATCGAAAAGCTAAAACAACGTTATGCTTGACCACCACTTCGGAAACTATTCAATCCATCTTTGTATTAGATAGGAATAAAAAATAATTAAAAAAAAAACGATTAATCTGAGTAGTTTTCAGACTCAAAGCTTAAAGCGCACCGTCCTTGTTAATTTATTCCGCATTTTGTGCGCTACAAGACGATAAAATTACTTAAAAGTTTAATCTTTCGGATGGCTGTTTAACTACCTGTAAGCCCCTCGAGACCAATTTTGATAATGAAGTCCCCGCACCCGCTCGAATTTTCGAGAGCAAATCCGCTCTAAAGCAGGCACACCTTTCAGGCGCAACAAGTCGGCAGCCGGCCTTGTAATAGCTAATTAGCCTCTCTCGGCGGAGCTTTCCGCATCGACCTGCTCCTAGTTAAAACAAAAATTCAATTTCGCCCCGCTACTCAAGTCCCGAATGCAAAGGAACCCTCTCGGAGGCCGCATTTAGGGAAATAAATTATTACTGCGCGCGTATGTAACAAATCGCCGCGCCCAAAGCAGCATTTCTGCAAGGACGGGAGAAAGGCCGGCATTTTTTTCAATTTGCTGGGCAAAGGGGCTGGTCGCTAGAGGATCCATCAGCGATGCCTAATGCGCTGTCCTGAAAGTTATGCCTCCTAATTACGCGATACTGCCAAAGATAAAGCTGGGCTGGCCGCGGCCGCTGTATTTCACCGAGATTTATTCCCTGTTCTTCCTAAAAACATTCCCTTTACGGACCATTAAAACAGCGTTGTTCGGCTTGTCGGTGATAGTGTTATTCCGTGCAAGTCTTTTTAGTCTGATAAAAAACAAGACATTAAAATATGGCGATTATTTGAATGTTTAATTTTGTGTTTTCGGTTTGCGACAGCAGATTAATATGTTAATTTAGTTGTAAAATATGACGTCAGGAATTCTGGTAAAGATTTTCTTATCTTGAATTTTTACACTAGTAACACGTTTAGAAATTGCTGCAGTAAACCATTAACAAGTTTCATTATGTAAAAATTGTTGTTACGTGTTTTAGCATTTTGAACAAACACTCCCGTGGGTGGTTAAAGTGTAATTTTCTTTGCACGTTTATATCATCGAATTATTTGCACTCTGTTGTCCTATAATATTTAGTAAATTATGTGCTATGATCGTGTATTACCTAAAAACCGAACTTACCTTTTTTACAGGATATTAGGCGAACAGTGAGGAATATTTAAAAAGTATTTCTTCCCTTAAGGTAATTTGAGGGTTACGGCTATAGCCTAGAGATTATTGGCATTGCTCCTCTACGAGGAGATTTAGCGGGCGGGCGGGCAAGTTCGAAGTACGTAAGTTGCATGTTAGAAGTCACAATAAGCTCTTGAGCTGCAGTGTCAAAAAGGGTAATTTGGACTATCGACAGAAATTTTGAGAACGCCTGAGATATAGTTCGTAAACCGTACCCTTAAAAAATCAGTTTTTGTGGAGACTAGAAGCAGTAAAAATGTAGATCTTAAACACTGCTCAAGTATCACCGTTAGTGAGGAGAATATTGGTATTATTCGCCGCCTTCTCAAGCATGACCGCGAATGAAGGGTTGCTGAAGTTTCTTTCGAGGCCGAAATAAGCTACAACAAAGGTCATACAATTTACGACAACGTCAGATCTCATACAGATGCTTAAACAAAAGCTTTGAGCTTTATTTTGGGATACATTGGAACACCCTCTGTACAGTTCGGACTTATCGCCCTGCGATTTATATTTATTTGGGCTACTATAAGAACCACTTGGAAGACAAATCTAATGGCTGTTGTCACGATCACCTTCATTTTACGACATCTGACCAAAAAACTACTTCTCTGCTGTAAAAAAATGTGTCTATAAATCAGGATTACTTTATATGTACTTTAGAAATAAAAAATATTTCCAGCTTGTAGTTGATTTACCCAAGCAAATAATTCTTTACAGCTCAAAAAATTAACGAACTGATAATAAATTAAACTAAATTTACTTAAGACTATTAACTTCACCTAACACGTCGTGTCTTTTATAAGTCTGTTGATACAGTAGGTTATTGATAAGATATTAAATATGCTGCTGTATTACTTTAAAATTTTTGCTCAATTAACGCTTACAAAATTAGAACAACGTATATAAAAATCAAAAGTACTATTTTAATGAAGACAAATAAGCCACAAAAGAAGAACAACACTAAAAACAAATATTCGCACCAAGAATATACAGGAGCTACAAAATGAGTACAACTATGTAAAAGGTGAAGACACCAAGACTGAAAAACTCGACGGACAATAATCTTAACTTTTGAAGAGCAAGTGAATAAAAAAATGTTTAGCGTTCTTTTGTAGTCTCTTGTCTCTTCTTACCTTCGCATTTTATTTTTAACCAGTAACATTTTATTATTAAACGTTTCTTATTTTATTTATACATATTTGCCTTTTACAAATAATCCTGAGCACATCGTATCTTAATAAAAAATAGTTATAAACGGACCATTCAAGGTTTATTTTAGCATTTGCTTACGTTATTCGCTTTTTACTGCATGGCGGTCTGTTTTTTGCCCCTTAAGAGGGGTGAACCAAGATTTAGGTGGATTGAATCTGTCGTCTCTGTTAAAATTATTTTTATATTTATAAATTCTCTTTGCCTTTTTGTATAAACCTGTGTATTACCTTTGGTAATAGTTCATACCATTATTTAAAATTTGTTTTTGTGCGAAATCCGACTTATGACTAAGATTTTCCAAGGAATGTTCAGCAACAGCTATTTTTTTAGGTTTATTAAGGTGTAAGTCTTGTTTTTTGATGATACAATAATTTTTAAAATAATAAAATTTTTTCTATAACAAAAAACTGCTACAAATATGTTGTAAACTGAAATTCAATAGTGTTATTACTTATACACAACCATTTCGAATGCAATCTCTGTAGATTTAAAGGTGTATGGGTATACACAACGCAAGTCATCTATGGGCGAGGACAAACATAAAAAAAAGAAACTATTCTAAATATAGCATTGTGGAATGTAAGAATGATCCTGAAAGTAAGAAAACAGAAAAATCTAAAATTGAAGATGAAGATATAAGTAAACAGCAAGAGCTATAATCAAGTCCTTGTTGGAACAATTGTTATAGAGTAATATATACAGCAACTAAAAGGAAAGACGAGAGTTGGAGTGCTACTAAATAAAAAAATTGGAAAAAGAATAAAAATACAATCAAAGAATTTCTATGTTTTAATCAACAGAAATAATATTATAATAATATGCACTACTATCTTTGACCATATAAAAAAATAAAATATATGAGAAGATAAATGAAATGATAGAGAAAGTGCTAAAAAGCAAAAATCTGCTTATATTAGGGGAAGCAGTGCAGTAATGGAAGAAAGTAATAAGATATTAGAGAGATATGGATTAGGAAAAAAAAAATTAAACAGAGAATCCTGTGCAAGATACAAATCAACACTTTTCCAGAAGAAAATATGTCTGAATACTACCAGAGCAGAGGGAAGATACCAAGTCGACTATATAACTAAATAAACTTTCAAAATTTAGATAAATGACTGCAGAAGCTATCTATCTAATATTGACAGTGATCGCAATCTGGACTAAATAAAATATAAAAGAAATCTGGAAGAATTCAAATAAAATAAAACAAAATAGAGACGGCTAATAAATAATTAGAAAGAAAACTACAACAAAATCGTAAACCATTGATTACAAAAGAAAATCGAGAAATACTCATAGAACGAATAAGTGGAAAAATACATAAAGAATCTGTATAAAGAACTAAATAATAAAGGTTTTGCACTTGAAAATGAAATTAGAGAACGACGAAAAAAAACACCCAATACGCAGAATTATGCAAAATAGATAAAATATCAGCCGAAATGATCAAATGCACTGCGCAGAAATTATATAAATTAACATGTATGACTTGCCAGACTGTATTACTCTCAGAGCACATTACAACGGACATATTGATATCAATTTTAAAAAAGGCAACTCATAAATATAAAAATCCCTAGACGAAAAAGAAGTTTGTTCAGCAATATTTCTTGACGTAGCCCAAGCTTTTGATAAAGTGTCGCACGAGGGTCTACAATATAAGTTGGAAAAGAATCTACCCAAGCAAATGAGTCCGATTCTCAAATCATACATCTCCGACCGTCACTTCAGGGTAAGATACGGCGAAGAATATTCAGAATTAAAAGACATCGATGCAGGAGTACCGCAAGGAAGTGTCCTTGGACCAATCTTGTACTTGCCCTACACCAGCGACATCCCTATGAGCGATGGAGTGAAGACAGCTACATTTGCTGACAACACTGCATTGTTGGCTAAAAGCAACGAGATAGAAGCAGCGACAAACAAACTGCAAACAGCCGTCAACAACGTCACTAGTTGGACCAAGAAATGGCGGATTAAATTAAATGAGGCGAAGTCTACTCACATAAACTTCACCAACAAAAGAGTTGATTACTTACCCATAGTGATCAATCAGCAGACAATTCCACACGCTAACACAGCGAAATACCTGGGCATGACACTCGACACCAAGCTCAGAACACGTCAAGAAAAAACGCAAAAAACTTTGCATTAGATTTAAAAAGATGTGGTGGTTACTTGGAAGACACTCCGAGCTATTCCTGCATAATAATTTACTGTTGTATAAACATATTCTAAAACCCGTTTGGGTCTACGGCGTGCAACTTTGGAGATGCACGAAAAAATCTAATGTCAAAATTATACAAACCTTCCAAAACAAAGTACTTCGTAACATTGTTAATGCTCCTTGGTACATCAGAAATGATGACATCCACAAGAACCTACAAGTGCCAACGGTCAGTGCGAAAATAAAAAGGTTCGCGAAAAAAACATGAAGCAAGACTCCATGAACACGAAAACGTCGAAGTGCTACAACTACTTGACAACAATCAGCTTACTGACAAAAAAGGCTAAAACCCTTCGAGCTAGTGTAAGTGAAGTGAAGTGAATTAAGGGTAATCTAAAACATGTGAAAAGAGTGTTTTAAACCATATGTGAAGTGTGCCAGTGGGAACACATCCATCAAACGCTAAGACTTGCTTAGATGTAAGGTAACTTAGATTTAAGTAAACAATTGTTAAAATAAAATTGCTAAATAGTTATTAACTAGTTGCAATGTATGGCCAAGTGCGTAATTTAAAAAAAATAAATATAAAAAGCGTTGCTCTATCAGTTTGATATTCCACACTTCAAAAGTTTTCACACAAATTATATACAGGAAAACAAAAAAAGTAAAGATTAATTCAGATTCAGAAAAGGAATAAAAACGAAAGAATGTAAAGAAAGTATTGAAAATAGTAAACATGTACATAAATATATATGAGAAGAATATTGAAGTGTGAGAGCATGCAAATAATGCTTTCTTATTAGCGGAGAGCAAGGAAAAGTTAATAACTGAATATAATGCTGAAAATTATAAATAAGAATAAACATAAAAATATAACAATAATAAATAACAGTCTAGGAAGACTCAGAGGTAGGATTTTTCTGCAAGATAAAGCACCTGCCAATATAAAGTAAAGCCACTCTTAAAATAAGAATACAATTAATGAAAATATACGTGTAGGGTACTGCCCTATATGGTTGCGCGAATTAAGGGTATATAGATACTTTCCAAAAGCAAAGATTGGAATTACTAGAAATCTGATGCTACAAAGAATAAAATCTAATGTCTTGAGAAGGGTGAAACAAAAGAGAAGCTGATCTGGCGGCCTTTTCGCCCTTGAACCGCTTTATATCGCGGCGACATGCCGGGGCGGCTTGAACATCTGCCGCTAGGTTTGCCGTCGCACACACAGAACGGCATATATGGGCTTTGCTCAGCCGACAAGTATACACGCTCCGCAGCGCGGCCAATTCGGTCGTGTCTTAACACCCCGCAAATATATTCACGCTCCGCAGCTCGGCCAATTCGGTCGTGTCTTAATACCCCGCATATATACGTTTCCGCAGCGCGGCCAAGTTGGTCGTGCTTAACAACCCGCTCATATTCACACCGCATCACGTCCAGTACGGCCGCATTTAACATCCCGCAACATACAAGAAGACAGCGCATCAAGGTGGCCACCGTGAACCATCGCCGACGAAGCCGAAGCCGAGGCCGATTCAGGTGAGCGATTTGGCTTTACTTTCGGTGGATATCGGTAGCCGCCCCCATCCGCTTTCGCGCTGGCCGTTTAAGGGACGATTTGAGCCTTATCGGTTTACCTTCCAAAACAGGCCGTACTACGTATCACACACCGCATCACGAGAGCGGCTATTTACACGCCTGCCTCTCCAGAAGCCGTATATCCAAATCAGGAAGATAAAAGTTATGTTAATATAAAAACATACTAAAAACAATTATAGTCACTATAAATAATTGAGTACCCTAGTTAACTTTGACTGAAGAGTAATAATGCTAGCATCTACGGTGGAGTACCTGCCACATAACCCCCCATCAGAAACGCTAGGCAAGTCGGCGAACATATAAAAGCTTTAACCTCTCAGTTTGCAGGCCATGTACCCACACGGGGCGTTGAAGCCTCGCTATAGTTATAGAAAGAAGAAAGACCAAGAATTCAAAATACAACAAATACTTGAAGGTATTCGCTCTAGCCGATCCAGGACGAATCATTTACTCCAGGCACCCCCAGTAGCATCCGTAAGGCCGCGTTTCGTCAAGGTTGCTGAATTATAACTTTATTACGTTTTAACTTTCCAGCGCGTGTCGAATGAACGACGGCTAAAACAAAACGAAAAGTATGCGAATTTAAGGCACAAATGAAAATTTACTTCGCAGCTTATTCTACTCGTTTGGAAATTAACTTCTCTTTAACTTTCGCGATTGCGCGCCGGTTATGGAAAAAGTTTCCAATCGCCCAGCTCAAACGAGAAACGTCCCCAGGGAGCGCCGGAAACAAAGGTAACTTACAGCAGTCTTGTAATGTCTGCGCGTGGCACCTGAATATAAATGTAAATTGAATTTTGCGTGAGAGTGGCCGTGCGGGGTCAATTTATGTGCCTTATTAAGTTTGGATTGGAAAAAGAAAGAAAGGAAGTGTCTAACGAAGTTTAGTTGCTTATTACTAAAGCAAACTAGTAGAATCGGATTAATTCATAAATTGTTTTAGTATAGTTTAGTCAGTTATAAAAGATATATGCATAACTTCAACAATATGTTTAAACAACTTAGTTCACGGGATGAACCGCGTCTATTTTGAGAAAATTCTCGACTTTGATGCCATTATCAAGAGATTAGCTCTTCACTCGGGGTCTCAATCTGCCTACTCCCCAAGGAGAACTATGGGTCTTTGAATAAGACTGAGCTTTCGTGTGACCTGCTTGATCTTTTATAGGGCTGGAAGTGAAAGTTTGTTTTGCGGGAGATGCGTTGGGTTGGGGAAAGTTTGTAGGATTAAGGGTGTTGCGTAATTGGCGGTGCGGAGCAATAAGGGACTTCCACATGACAGGCAAACGCTGGCTGTCATCTCTTGTGTTTAAGCACTGTGGGCGTTTTTCTATTTCAATTGCCTCACGTACTATTCTGCTGGTAAAATGGGGGCAATGGTTTTAGCACCAGAGAAATTAATTTTGTGGCCTGTTTCTTTGCTGTGTTTGGCAAGTGCCGAACTGTGCTTTGTGGTGGTATAAAAAGTTTGTATTACTTTTGATAGCATCCTTATATACTGTCAAATAGCAGTAGAGAAAAATTGACATTATCATAATATTACAATAAATTTAAACATAAATTTTTAACATTTAAAAATGCTGTCTGATTATGAGAACATAGCACTTATATAAGATCTTCTATTAATAAGCGTCATTTTAAATTATGAAAAACGCCGGTTTTTGAGAATTATTGGGATATTTTTATTTAAACGAAGAGTACGAAGTCTTTTTTAAGTTTTTGTGCTCTATTTTGCGAATTACACCTCTGATATTTTCTTTAAGTACTTGAATCAATCATTGCTGGAGTATAAATTCAGGTCTTATCTTTACTGTAGCTTTGAAAAAAATATATAAGAATGTCAGATGGCACGATTTTGGCGGCCAATTGAGTTCCGATTTCAAGAAACTACTTGTTCAGAAAAATTTTTGTGCAACAGTGCAATTGTTTTGCGACTTGCAGTGCTATTTCGTTGAAAATAAAAATTACACTCGTCTGTACCATCCACTTCTAATCAGAAAGTCAGTCAGAATTTTATGATAACACGCACTATGTACTGAGACGATCTCATTAGGCTTCGAAAAAATAAGGATCAATAACACTATCAACCCAAAATACACACCATACTAACTCGTCGGGTACGGATAAGTTTCTCCACTATTTATCTGTAATTTTCAGATCCCAATATATGAGAGTTTTGCAATATTTACGTACCCAATGAGGTAAAAATGGATTTCATGTCAGAATAAAATTCGATGTCAGTTTCTTGAAACCTCAACATCAAATTGAGAAATGTTTGGCGTTTTTTAATTTAATGACATACATTTTTGTATCATTTGCATATTTGTAAGCATTTAGGCTCAGATTATACGATTGAGGCTAGTTTTTGAAATGCCCAATTGTTGTGAACGTCTTGAAATCGATAAATTCGGATCTTCTGCAATATTTCCAGCTTATCGACAATATTTCCCATAAATGTGGCTGGATAAGTGCCTCTTTCGTTTTTTATATTCGGAGCTTAACCTAAAAGCTCGATTTTTTCGATTATTTTTACAATTTCCGCGCGACAAGACGCTTCATTTAGACGGAAAAGCGTATGACATTTAAGAAACGTGAAATCTTTTCTATATTTACAGTAAAAATCAGGATTTTTACGCGTCGTGCAAGCATTTATTGTTCCATTTTTGTTAACCGTAAAGTTTTTACTACTCATTTATTGAAAAATTACAGCTCTAAAATAATACAAAATTTAAAATAATTGAAGACCCCTTTAGCAGGATCTATGTGATATACAGATAATTTGTTTACCAAATTTTATTTGCAACTAAATTTTAGTGTTAAATTCTGCTCAATTGTAAAAGAAGTGAGTTCAGTTGATTTTCGCCTTCATAATTATTTCTTAACTTAAAATACGAGTAGTACAGATTTACGGGTTACAAATTTTTGAGACCTAAGATAATAATTTGTGATTGTAGATTCAAATTGCATTTGAAGATTGGGAGATTGAAAGCTCGTTTATGAAAATTTTCTTAGGCTTTTACAGGCGCAGCTATTTTTAGGGTACTTCAAATTTGGTTGAATGTGTAAAGTAGTTTGGCCCTCGCAACACCTAAACGCGCGTCTTCGTTCCAGTAATGGTAAAATTGCCGTGCACGTTTCAGCAGCGCGAATAATTTAGGGTAGCTTCCTGACGGCGTCGCCATTCTAATAATCAAATTTGACTTTTAGAGCTCCTCTGTTCCGAAGCCTCTCCGAGCACAGCTATTTACTTTAAGTCGGCATTATTTAGCGGCCCTCCTCGCGTAATGGCGCCAACGCGCAGGGGAGGCGTAACGCAAAAGCCCGCATCGCCTGAAAAACCCGCTTCAGCGACAGTAGCCGTTAATTCATCAGCCGCGACTGCAAATCGGTAAATCCCCCTGTTGTGTCGTAAAATGCGTCTATGTAACACTTCAGCGAAGTCGTATTTCAGCGTCATTATTAGTGGGCTTTCGGCTTTCAGCGGCGCCTGTTCCCACACGTAATTAACGCGACGAAAAAATTAAACCCTCATTGGAATTCGCCGCGAATCAGCCCCGGCGGAGTTAATTATTCATAACCGGTCGCACCTAGGCCGTCGCTTTCACGTGATGTCAGAGAAGGGATTAAAGGATTAATTGAAATTCGGCTAAACAAATTTGTTTGTAATTGGGCATTTAAATTGATGTCAACTAAAAATCCAGTTTAGCAGCAACGTTGTCGTCAAATCTTTATCTTTCATGTACATGATGTTTGGCGTTGTCGTGAAGTAAAATGGACTGCTGGGCACTGCAGTAGTTTGTTTCGATCCAAGATGTAATTTTAGTATGTCTTCGAGAAGGTGACTGGGTTTCCGCAACGTTAATAACGTTTATTTTCAACTGCTTCTCGTTTTTCAAAAATTATTTATGTCACGCATACATTTAAGTGATGAATGTTGTCTCCAAATTATATCTTAGTTTTTTCAAAATTTGGTAATAATTTATTACGCAATGGATATTGCCTAATGATGGTTCAGGTATCTATGCCTATAACAACCCCCTTTATTTTTTTAGTTAGTAAACATAAGAAATCCTTGTGATTCCGTTATCTAATATGTGTTTTGAATAGACACGACCTTGTAGTGTTTCAATGTGAACTCACTAAGTGGCCGGACTGTGCTTAGTACGGCGCGTTGGGCTTATTAACACATTAGTTAGAAGCAACGTGATGGATCCGGATTCTGAGCGGAGACTTAACATTAAGTTCTGCGTTAAGCTAGAAAAACCTCTAATGAAACATATAAGTTGATACAGCAATTATATAGTATGATAAAAAAGCTGTCTCTTTGAATGGCAGAAGAAGTTTTGACAGGGCAAATATTATAGTTGGCCGCCCGTCTACATCACAAACCGTTGCAAATATAAAGAACCGTCGCGTTATTGTGCGCATGATATCAAAAGAGTTTAAATTGAATAGGAATATGTGTCACCAAATTTTACTCAACGATTTAGCGAAATGAAAACTTAATGCAGAAATAGTCCTTTACACAGTGACAGAGAGATATAAAGGAACCAAACTAACACTTGCAGCTGAACCGTTAGAAAGAGCCCCATGTGAAAATTCGGATAAAAAAAATACGCCATGAAGATATTGCGGCAATCCAAACAGCTGTGCTGAAAGGCATCTCGGATAAAGCTTTCTCTACTTGTGCCCATGATCTCCAGAAACGGTAGCAGTTTTAACAAGACTTAGTTCCTATTAGATGGTATATTGAATGAATTATCTATTTTGAGTCCAGCGCCGGCATTTTTTAAGAATAGATAAATAATAGACGGAATAAAATGGAAATGAAACAGTGTAAAAAAGAACTGGAAATAAAATGGACAAAAAAACTAAAAGCAAAAATAGATAAATAGAAAATTAACAGTAACTGGACAAAAAGGATATAAAAATTAATACGTGAACCAGGGGTAGTAAAAAATTAACAAACTAACAGTCTAAGAAACTAAATTAAGAAATACTTGAATTTTTAGTGTTGATAACTATACCATTTTTAATAATGGAGGGATGGGGTAAGTGTTATTATAAATAAAGTGTGCAAGAATGTAGTTGTGGATTTTAAAAGATCTACAGATAAAGTACGTATGATAAGAATATAGACAGATAAAACTGAAAGAATCAAAAGATAATAAACATTTTATAATTAAGTCGGACATATGATGGAAGAAATACCTAAATACGACATAAACATTAATAAATAAGTAAAAAAATTATAGATTTCTAAAAAGACCAATGGCGAAAAGGATAAACTCTTGAAGAGTAAAGATAATAAAAAAAGACTATTGTCATTTTTCATAGGAAACAATATGAGAATAACGAGCACTTTCTTCGATTACAAAAATCAGTTAAGGGAATTAAATAGATCGTGTAATTATATAAATAAAACAGGCAAGAGCAACAAGTGACATTTGATTCTATAGAAAATTAGACACTAATAAAACCATGTACTACTAACAGCAAAAATAAAATGGAAACTCTCCAACACAAAAAATTGCATCTAGATGGAAGAGATTCGATATAAAAAAATGTAAGATGAAGAGGTTGAGATGAATTTTAGAAAAGAATTAATAGCAAAAATAGAACTAAGATTATAGAAGCAAAATATACAAGAAGCATAAGTAACATATGTATAGATTATGCAGAAAATGCCTAAGGCGTGGCTAGAAAAATAAGAAAGAAAAGCACATAATGATAGACAAAATTGTAAGATTGCACCGAAGATAGAAATGGGGCAAAAAAAAACTTGTTAAAATACGGTGGTTCTGCAAATGAATCTAATTTGAGCAAAAGAGAAAGATTATATAAATAAAAAAATTGCAGCCATATTAGATAATGGTATGATATTATAAAACTGAAAAAGAATTATTAGGAAGAGTTAGAGAAGAAAAACTGGACCAATAAGCATAGTATTTTAAAAATTGCTGAATGGAGAAGGTTGCAAAAACAGAAGAAGGAAGATGTAGAAAAGAGAACTCGAATACAAACAATATCAGTAGAAGGGAGATCTGAAAGATAAATAACTAAAGCAATCATTACTGATTATTATATATTATGTTACCATAAAGAACAGTAAATTTCTTGGCAAAATAGAATTTCTCTAGAAATCTTGAAGAAAGGGGAAGCAAGTCAAGAAAGCATATGATTATTATATAGAGTCCTAAAGCAATCGAATGGTTCCGAGAAATTAATGAACTCAATCAAAGATGATACAGAGTGTTAGTAGAAGGCACACTACCCAAGGAATTTAAAGTGAAGAATGGATTGAAACAAGAAGATCAACGACCTTTTTCAGTTTAACATTACAAGCAATAGCTAAAAGAATAGATTGATCTTCAATACCAAACAACAATGTGTAACCTGCCGTCAAAGGCAAAAGCAGGAAGGATCTAGAAAGCTCTTCAAAAACCTCGAAGATACAGTACAAATATATAAACTCACGGCAGCTAAAAAAAACAACGTTTATGAACAGGAAAAGAGCACCCGAATTTGAGGTAACCAATAATTATGAAGAAGTGGTAGAACTAAACAATAAAACGGCAAAGGGTAGCAAAGTTGCAGGAGCTCTCACAAGACTATTGAAAGCAAAGCATCCATTTAGGGCAGCATAACTAAGAATATATGGGACAATAATAAAGCCAACAGTAAGTACTGTATGGATATGAAACTTTGACGCTCAATAACAAAACGTGAACAAGGTTAGACATTTGTGAGAAGAAAAATCGGTAAAAAGTACTTGGAAGAATTGAAACAGAGGAATTAGACTAACGCAGAACAAATCGGAAAATGAAAGAAGCATATAAGAATCCAACGCGTGCTATGAACTGCTACCGTAAATAATAAAAAAAATGGAAAAATGATACTACTTGGAATTTTATTGAAGAAAGGAAAAAGATTAAATTAAGGAATGAAAGAATTAGAAAAGCTGTTAGAAAAGCAGTTAGAACTGACAAAAAAAAATATGTTGAAGATATAGTCAACAAAACGCAAGCATCTACAAACAGAAAAAATTCTAGAGAATTATTTAGAAACTTAGGAATCCTAACTGAAAGAAAACACACATCCAATTGTAAAGTTTAAAGATGGTGTTCTGTTGTGCTAGAGTGAACAACAAATGCAGCAATGGCTGGAGCATTTTGAAGAAATCCTAAATACAGACAGGGTGCAGAACGATCTACATCCAGAAACATCAATATGGATCCCCCTTCCTTCTACACAGAGGAAGAAGTTATAAAATCCCTTACGAAATTGAAAAATGAAAAAGCTGTAGATGTGAACCGATTAACAGCAGATATAATAAAAATTAACGCACAAGATACAGCTACTCTAGTGAGAAAACGGATGGAAAAAATCTGGCTAGAGGGATTTCCAAAAGATTAGAGAGTGAAAGTTATTGCAAAAGTACCAAGAAAAAAAAAGATTTATTGGTATGTGATAATTGGAGAGAATTACGTTGCTCAGCGCAGCAAGCAAGGTATTCTATAAAGGTATATTGCATAGAGTTTTGTTAGTACTGAATGAAGAACTACGCAGAGATTAATACGGTTCCAGACTAAATTTATTTGTGTGAACGTAGGGGTACTCACCAACATATATGTAAACTACTATATAATAGAACATGTAGAGTTTATATACTTACTAGAATGGCTGTAAATGCTAGTGCAATAAAAAATGTGTGGCGTGCAAATTACTTTGACTCTTCAGACTAAAGTACGAGTGTTTGATGATATGGTTAAACCTGTCTTACTGTATGGCCATGAGGCATGGATGATCACAGAATTAATAAAACGGGAGCTACGAACATTTGTCAATAAATGTTTAAGAGGGATACTAGAATTTGGTGGTCAGACACTACATCAAACAAAGACCTATTGAGTCTAACTAACCAAATACACATTAATGCCAAAATCAGAAAAATATTGTATGGGAAAAGAATGAGAGCGGTGTCTGCAGAAAGGTGCTAAAATAGAACTCTCAAGGATACCGAAGTACAGGACATCCGCGAAGAACGTGGAGGAGAAGCATCGAACTAGAGATGGGAAAAACCGTTGCGCAACTGAGCCAAATAGCCAAAGAGAAAGAAGAGTGGAAGCAACCTACAAAAACCCTATGTTCCACTGGGGCATAATGGATTCCTTCTTATTATTACATAAGAATCCAAAGATAACTGGGACATGTTGCAAGAGTTCCAGAAAAGAAACTCACAAAGAGGGTACAAATAGCAAAGGAAGCAAAAAAATGACAACAATAAAAGAGGATCCCACATATGAAGAAAACAGAACTTGTTTAATTCAAAAATTACATTTTTTTTCACTTTCACCCGCCTTGGTTTGCTGATCTAGTTCACAGCAATTAGTGTTTTTATAGTTTGTATTAAGTATATTAGGCTTCAACGATAAAATGCTAAAAAATTGTGGGCAAAAATTCCTCCGTAATTTAATCTGCTGTGACGACTTAATCTGGGGCTGCTTTTTCTCTTTAACGTAGCGTCAAATTTCATTTCAGGCATTCAGCGGCCGCGATTAATATTGCTCGCAGCTTCCTTGATAAATTATTTTGACATCGTGCTCAGACCGCAACCCAGTAAACACGCAGATGAAAATAAATGCGTTCCTTTATGATGTGGCCTCGTGTTTTCCCCGGTGTGCAACGCTAATGCCTCTACAATGCAGCACGTCGGACGCGCCCGAGCACCGCAATTACTTGCATGGAACTGCGGTTTCCGGGTCTAATTTTGTTGTTATCCCAATAAGCCAATTAGTGGAAATGCAGCATAATTGGTCGGGGGAAAAGGACGGCGCGGTGGAAACGGGCAGGTGTCGCTTTCCAGCAGCTCGCGACTTGCACGATTGTAGGCTCATGGGGACTGCGATCAAGCGTGCAGGCGCTTGTTACGGAACTTTGTAAATACGTGGCTCCGGAATGATTTAATAAGTTGGAGAACTTTATTTGCTGGAGTCAGAAGAGCTTTAGGATGTTGGGGCTGAATGCCTGTAACTATAAATAATTGCTAACTTTCGGAGATCTGCTCGTACTTCGTGTTCACTAAGGAAACTTTTAAATTGCTACATCATTTTTAAAATTAGATAAAAAAACAATTTTTGTAAAAGTAATGGGTTTGGCAAATAACCATAATTATAAGATCAAGCTTGTTTAGTTTGTTAAGCTATTTTAATATTTCAGTTTTTTAGGTCGGAATATATACAATATATAAATAAAAATGGTAAACTGAAAAATTTGGTATTTTTTACAGAATTACCTGTAGAAGAAGACCTTTCCTGGAAATGTTACGTAGATATTTAGAGAGTTCTACGCATATCGTGAAAAAAGCTTTCAATGATCTGCTTGATGTATCGAGATGGAGCGGTGAGGCTTCTAGAATTAAGCGTGTAAGTATTTAAGTATGTATCTAAATGCACACAAGGGATGGAAATAAATAGTTAATTGCTCAAACCCATAAGTTTCTTAAACTGTTGGAAACATAAGAATTCTTTGGAATTAAAGAAAAAATACGTCGCAGAAGGTTAGAGAGCGGTTTCATTGGATGACTGAAAGTGCGAGATGTGTGCGTCAACAAATAGTCCTTTTAAAAAAGCACCTTGATTCAACACAGAGTAGAAAACTCAGAGAGAAATAGAATAGAGGACATTTGCCGTTCATTCCAAGAGATGGATAACGGCAATAAAGTTATGACATACACGGTTCGTTGCTACTGCTACCATCAGAGAATATGCAGCTTTGAGGTAATATTGCTATTCATTTACAGCCCCTTCTACAAGTGCCAGAGATCATCGTAGTTTTAGGTCACAACGGCCTTAGAAAGAAAGAAATAAAGCTATCGGCTTCTTTGTCAGAGCATAACGTAGGCATCCAGAATGCTGAACAAATCGCGAAGGTAGGCTCCACTGATCTGCTGGCACAGTTTCTAGAATTAAGCGTGTATATATTTAAGCGTTTTCTAAGTACGCTGGAGAACAGTGGTAGCGTGTTAGTTAATTAGCTGCAAACTAAATCTAGAGATAAATGGTGCCTGCATATTGTTAAATAGTTGTTAAGTTAAAATAAATAACCGCACCATTAAATCGAGTTTGTTATAATATGTTATATAAATATTTCAACGAAACTAGGATTTTAGACAAAATCTTATCAAAATGCCTGCTGGTATTTCTAAAATATAACAAAGAGAGGGAATCAGAATATAATAGTCACTGAATGCATCTAAGACCATTATACATTACAGGTACGTTGACAGTGAGCAATGTTCATGAATTTAATTATTGTGATTACCAAAATAATAAAATGCAATAGTAGGTTGTCGTACACAATAATTTAAAAGTTTTATTAAAAAAAATACAAGGTACCTACAGAAAATAATAAGAACAATTTTTTTAGTCTAAACAGAAGGGTTGCAGGCGGACTTTTGGGTCCGACGGTTAGTGAGCGAGCCAGCTCATTTGCCTTTGAGCTTTTACAGAGTGCGAAGTAGATAGCTATTTGAACGTCACACCATAGATTAAAATACAGCAGTGTTAATCGGGGATACACACCAGAATTTTCGTTAAACTCGAAAGGATCCTTTATCGACAGCACATCTGTTTATATGGCGCAGGCATCCCTCAATGTCTTGCATTTCAAATAATGTGGATGTAGAGAAAGACGTTTTTCACTCTGATTGACGCCTGAGTGTTAGATTGATAGCAAGTAAAGTAAAACTTTTAAAATCGTCACGACAAAATTACAAGTGCGAAAGGTTTTTACTAATAATTTGACCGCCAAAAAGAATAAAAGCTATGTGTTGATTTCTCGTGAGTATTTGAACCATGCTATAAGTGAGCCTCATTTTTTTTTGGAAAATGATATCTGACAATAAAACTTGCGTTTTTGAGTACAATCCGGAGAAGAATAGGCAAAGTTCTGAGTGGCGCACTATTTTGACCAATGAAGATTTTAATGAGCAAATCAAAGATTTTTTATTCTACATTTTTATTGTCCGTATGGAATTTGTACTACTCGAACAAGCAGTCAAAATTATTTAAACGGCTGAAGAAAGAGTCTCATGCGTCCGTCCAGAGGTCGGGTTCTTCCTCACGATAATGCAAGCGATGTGTTGCTGCTGGTGAAAGAATTTTGGCGAAACAAATCGTAACAACGCTGCTCCAACCACCCTACGGCTGAAATCTGGTTCTGTTCGACTTATTTTTGTTTCCCTGGTTCAAATTCAGCTTAAAAGAACGGGTTTATGTAAAAAGTGGTCTAAAAGAAATTCCAATTCAAAACTTACAATTGAGTTATAATACGTGACAAAACCATTGACAACGGTGTATTGATGCTCAAGAATTTTTGCTTACGGACGTACTTTGTAGTAAATACAAGACCAGAAAATATATTAGAGTTAAAAAATTCTCACAATAATTAACAATACATATAAGAAGAACATATTAAATCCATTTAATAAATGCATTTCTTAGAAATATTACCACCGAGAAAAATGTGATTGATCAAATAAAAGAATATTGAGACGCTCAACTTAATAGACTAAGCTGCCTTATTGTCCAACAAGTACCATCTCGAAAACTTGAACAAGCGTATAACTGTCACCCCGGATCATGGATTAAACTACAGGGAAATTTACGGAAAAATTTTAATTATAACTAATAGAATTGGATATCAAAAAAACTGAATGACCTCCTGCAATATGACTAAATATAATTATACTATTGATCTTTAAAACACCCGCATCTCCCCTTCAACTTGACTGATTGACTGTCCTAAAAAAAGTCGTTTTAGTGATATCAAAGTCTGTCTATATTAATATTATTGAAATGTCCCAATATAGTTGGCATAATATTTTTAAACCTAAGATAACACAGCTTTTAAAAGATCATTAAATTACACTTATTGATTTTTTTTGAGTGCTATGGAGTGTATAAAAATATATTTAGTTTTCTCTATTTAACAGATTCTACCTCATACAATGATAATATCAGATAGTCTTCAAGAGATCGCTTTATATCGTTTTGATTATGGTACGCTTGTTCAATTGCAAAAACTTGGTTTGTGATATTCACTAGTTATTTAGCAGCCACGTGACACTTTAATAGTCGGGATCTGTCCTCTTTGCAACTTGTATGAGGTCAGTAGAAGATCCATTTTTGTTATCAAGTGAACAGTTCTTGATGAATGCCATTTTTTGCAATCTCTCTCACTCGAGATTGGATTTTGTTGAAATTTCTTTCCAATAGTTCCTCGTCCTAAAGTGGTCTCTATTATGTCTGAGCCCCTAAAACTCACTCACTCACTCTTTCTACTTCTAAAAGTTTGATAATAGCATTGCGTGATGTTGTTGGACAACGCGTACTTCACTTTTTGTTTAATTTTAATATACTGCAAGTGCAATGTTAATTTTTTGATCAGCGTTTTGGGAACTAACTGGAAAACAATGGTATGCGTTTAAATGCTATGCACAATTTAATATAAATTGTCATCTTACAAAAATCACTCCAAAAGTTTTATCCTTTAAAAAAAATTTAATTTTACTACCTAGAACAATAAAACATATATAGACATTGAAAGCTTTGACAAATAAAGACGTTATTCTGTCCTATGCTCATCTGTGGCTAATCAAGGGCCGACTACATTGAGTCTGACCATACGTATTTCTTGTAGACTGATGTCTTTTTACGCTTCCTGTCCCTTTCTAATAGTACTGACGTCTACACAAGCACATATTTATTGATAAACGTCAGTGATTCCACAACCATCAGCTATTAGAAATTCAATGACAGCATGTTACTTTAACCGAATTTTATACGAATGCTCGCGAGAATATTCCAGAAGTAATGTAAAAGAGCACCCCGAGAAAACTTTAGAACAGACGTCAAATGTACAAATAGCATATAACGGAATAGCAAAATCTACTATCGGAAAACGAAGTGTAAGATAAATTATATAGGGCAGTTTTAGATTAGTAAATATATCTCTCTTAATGTAAACAAATATAATTTTTGTAAATAAATTAAATAAAGGGTTTTAAACAAATTTAAGTGGTTTATTCAATACTTTAAGGGCAAAAAAATGTTACAATTGGTGTCAGCTACAGAGGATTTGATTTCGTAATATGGGTGAATAAATTAAATTAAATTAATAAAACTAAATTAAATCAAATCGAATCGATTTAAGAAAGCAAAATTAAAGTAAATAATAGGAAAGAGTAAAATGAAACATGGTAGCCAAAAAAGTAACGCTTTTCGGCTTCAAAGCTGTTCATCTCGTACGTAGGTTGCTTCCATTTTCAAATAGCGGGCGGATTGTCTGATATGAGTGCCAAGATAAACGGGTTAAAAACAAATTTGAGCTCGAACATGTATATATATTAAATAGCAAAACAGATAGGCTGAAAGAAGAATTTTCTAGAACATTGGAGGATAAAATGAATAAAGTCAGAGCAGAAATCAACGAAGAATTTAATAAAACCTGATAGGGAATCAAAGGCGAAATTAATGAAGTAAAGGTAGTGATAGATGTATAGAACGAGAAAAATGATGGCCTTGAAGAGAGAATAAAAAATTGAAGATAGGTTCCAATTAAGATTTATTCTTGTAACATGCCTGGCAAGTTACATGGGGGCAGTTAAAAAAGCCAGAGATTATTTTTAAGTGCCGATATGATGAATCTACAATCAATCCCTCAACGTGTGATGGTAAGTCTTCTTGAGAAAATTATCAAAAACAGTTTGCGGTGTCTGCTAGAGTGAATACCGCAGATGATTTTATGGGAGTATTAGCTGTGCATTGAGGTATTAATTATCGAAAAAACAAATAACAACAAGATTAGCTAGACTAAAAATAATGACTAAAGTGCTCGCACACTGAAATTTGAAGCTCCCCAAACAAGTGTCCAAAAGACATGACAATATAAAAGACCTGACGATAAATACGGAAGAAATGAATAACACAACCAAGAAGGAAATGGTTCTATATGGATAATAGAAAAACAGATTAATAAGATGGTGAAACTCCAGCTACGAAAATAGTGTTTATGTTGATGAAATAAATAAAAACTGCTTTATTATTGCATACAAGACCGACGAAAACTATCGCAACTCCGACTTCCTGTCAAGGAGACCGTGTCTAGAAGACTGCAGCTACTGTAGTTGTGCAGAAAAGAAAATGGCCTTTACGCTGTGAACGATTGTAACTAATGACTTATGGCAACCCAGCCAGTTAAAACGTGACTAGAAAAAAACACAAATTTGAAAAATGTTCGAGAATTGAAGGAAATCATACTGGGCGCAGTGGGATTCTAACACAATAAAAGACGATGTCGTATAATGGGTGCTTAAAGTGAATATGGATCTCAAAGAAAATTTTAGTTACAAGCGAAAGGCTTTCAGAAGTATTGCAACAACTCCGTCATGGCTATATGAAAATTGCAAAAGATCCGCGAATTACCAGATGAATTTTAAAATAGATGGTGAAGATTGATGACGAATATGCGCAACAAGTAACGATTCGCAAAAGAAACCAAAGGTACCAATGAGACAGTATTACTTTGGGAGTCCTTTCAAATTGTTATTGGCATAACTGGACCATTTCCTACAAGTGACAGTAGAAATACATGTATTCTAGTAGAGATGGATTATTTCAGCAAATAAGTTGAAGCCTACGCATTGTCAAATCAAAAAGTATTGGCAAGGGTACTAATCAGCAGATTTTTAGTGCCGCTAGAACTACGTTCAGACCAAGGTGGAAATTTCTAATCGGCGGTGTTAACACAATACGAATACGAAAACAACTCCGTTACATTCACAGTCACACATAATGGTTGGTGTCAGTAAAAAGTTCTCTTCAGCCATTAACGAGACAGAGATCAATATCTCCATTTGTTCTTATTGGCTTACCGTTTTTTTTTGTTTACCAGTTTACTGAACAATACTAGCAAATGTTCTTTTCAATCGTGAACTGATGTTACCAAGTTGTCTGCTTATCAAAAGTAAATATAAGAAAAATTTAATTGGAGAGAGTTACGTCAGTGGCTTGAAGAGAAGGATGATAAAATGTTCCTGCAAAGAATAAACGGTCTTGTGTACCGAATCTACAAACTACCAAGTGACAAACAAAATAATTTATCATAATCAATTGTGTCAGGAGATCTGATGTCCTTAAAGTGTGAGCCAGGCTCCAAAGATTTTCTGGGTTTGGTAAGTACGCTGTAAGGTCTCAACAGAACTACAACAAGACTTATTCAAGGTACCGGCAAAATATGCACTAGCACATGGTGTGTCCAGAGGAATCGGCAGTGTACTTTGAGCGAAACGTGGTTCAGTAAAAAAATTAAAGAAACAGTGCCCGGAAATCGAAAAGGAGCTGCGAATGCATGATGGTGGGAAAAATATCTATTAAATTGTAACCAAAGAATCCTTCGCGGGATAAACGGACTTACCGTGCATTGTAAGAAGCGTTGACGAAGCTATCCGATTGAATGAAAATGTTAAGCACCGGGCAAAACCAAAATTTGCGTTAGGAGTATGATGGAAGAACTGTTTCGACATTCCTTTTATTATCCACAGAAGCCGCCAATTTCGCAAAAGACGGTAGGTTATTATTTTCATCTGAGGTCTCGATGCAAAGAAGGTCAAGACAGCAAATACCTTCATGGTACATCCAAAATAAAAATGATTTGGGACAAATCATACTTAAGCGGGAGCAATATAATATTTTCTAAGTGCCTGGATATAATCTCAAGTACTAGCAACATATACATACAATTAGTGTACAAAATATTATTAAATAATTTAATAGCTACAAATAAATAAAATACCGAATTTTACCCATTTAAGTGTTTTATTTAATATTATACTTTAAGAAAGAAAAATTCTTACAGTACAGTACCATCTCCTGGTATTGTAGAGAAACGCTAGTAGGTAGTTTGATACTCAACGAGTTAGAGAATATTATGATATCCCTTTTATGTGCTTCAAGAAATATTAGATCTATCCTCCAGACAGCAAGAATTTAGAACACCCTCGTAGTAAATGTGGCATACTAGACTCCAAAATATTTATTTGAAAATGTTGTAAAAATAACTTAAAGCCAGTGGTGGGAAACTATGATAATAAATAAAACAGAATATTAACGTAACAAATAAAAAATTTACAACTAGCATAAATTGTTTACTAAATAAAAAATTACTTTATTCAACTAAAAACAGAATATCTAATAATAATAAAATGCGCGATAAAAAATAAAATACATAAAATTATACTTAAATATTTAAATTTTAAAAAGAAGCAACAATGGAAAAATATTTACAGTTACAACAAGAACAGGACTACGAACTGTATAACATAATAAATAGAAAGGTTAAACATTTAAACAATAACGAACTGAATTTGGTAAGAAAATGAGAGAATATTAAACAGAAAAACAGAAAATCAGAAACTAATCTGTTGTACATTAAAGCATTTGAAATAATAAAAAATAAAGAAATATTGTCCTTCTTATCAAGAGCGGATGGAAACAAGACTTTGAAGAATTAACGGATAAAACTAGAAAGGGAAATAAGACAATCGTAAAACAATGACAAAAAATTTATAAAACCCATATCTGAAGAGGAAACTACAGTAGTCATTAGAAAATCAAAGCTAACGGACAATAGGAGATCATATCAGGAATGTTGAAATATATAGGAGAGGAAGCAAAGGAAGAATTTATTAAACAATATCATAGCCCTATACAAGAATAATACAACCAAAGCAAGAACGCACTATGAAAAGCCTAAAGAACCTACATCCAGAATAAGATTGAAACAAGGGTGTGTCCTTAGTCTATTACTATTTTCATTAGTCATGGGTGAAGCTATAAGAAAATATAGTAAAAGATGTAAAAACATGAAAAGATGAAAACAATACAATTTCAAAAATGTTACTTGCGAACAATATGGTGGTAGTGGCAAATTCTGAAGAAAAGTTACAACGTAATTTAAATGAATGTCAAAGAAAATTAAAACTAATAAACATAGAAATAAATAAAAACAAAACAAACGATGATAACGGCTAAGAATTAAAAAAACTATAAAATAGAAATTAATGGACAGACACTGAAACAAGTCAAAAGCTATAATTATCTGGGAACAATGATAGAATACAACGGAAAAGTAGAAAAGTTATACAATGTGCTCAGAAACAAATTTTTCGGAAAAAAGGGAATATCGAAAGAGATGGAAACACAAGTATACCAGAAAGTGATAAGACCATCCTTAACTTTTGTTTTTTGGGGGAGGGGAGCACTTACAGGCACTGCAGCCTCAAGGGCTTATTGTGCCCACCAACATGCACTTATTCTAGGACCACGTCCCCATCCCTAACTTATGGTTGTGAGTCTTGGACTCAGAATTAAGGCCCCAGAAATGAAGTTCTTAAGAAAAATTTATGAGATCACTAGAAGAAACAGAATAAAAAAAGCACGGTGGTAATAGAAAAACTAAAGGTGAAACTCATAAAAATAGTAATAGAAGAAAGGAAGTTGAGTTAGCTGGGCAAATAACAAAAGAAGCTTACGTGCAAGAAAGATATAACGTAAGAAAATCACGAATACAAAGCGAAGAATACGTTAGACAGGTAGAAGAAAAACGTAGAATACACTGACTGTAAACATTGTTACAAGACAGATATACATAAAAAAGTAAAATTTAAAAGACTCAAATAAGGTCCGAAATGTATTATACTATATAAAATTGTAAAATAATATGAAAAATACAGTCCAATACCTAAAGGTACACGGATTTTAGATTAAATAAATAAAAAAATATTTAAAAATTCTATTACAAAAGGAAAGAATAAGAAAAAGCTAATTAAAGCACCCCAAGATAATATTAAATATTAAATCAGAGAACAATGGATTGAGTGCATTATAATTAAAATATTTAAAAGAATGGACACGTGTAAAGTAGTATAAACAAAGAGGGTATCTATAGAAAGAAAAATATTATAAATGAAGGCATCGAATATAATTAAAAGTTCAAAGAACAGAAAAGCAAAATGAATTGGAATTACTGAATTTCCATAAATTATGTGTAATTGCAGTTTTTCACTTTTTAGTGACAGAATGCTTGTTTTACAAAAACACCATCCCTTGTGCGAAATTTAATTTATTCGAAACGTTCGTTGGCGCCAAATGTCACACTCCAAGGCGCGCACGTGAGCTGCCAAGTCTTTGAAATTACATTCTGGCAGGTAGCAAAGCTCGCGAATTTCAGCGGTTTAGCCTTACAAATCCTGAGTGTTGTTCGGGCTGACAATGAAGTTGCTGGCACTAAATCTCATTAACCCTTTCTGTCCCCTTCTGGCGTTTTATCCTTGCTCACCAGCCGATTCAGCGCCCGAGCGCTCCCAAAACGTTAGTTTGACGGCCTAAATTATGCAGCGCACAATATCCCGGTAGTTGGAGGTATTAGCTAAATAGTAAAGGCTGCGTACTGCGTGCATGGCCTAGTTTATGAATTTTTGATCTGGGGTGTCACGTTCCGGATCGCTAGATACAAGGGAATATTGGACAGTTAGTTGAATTAGTAATTTGTCAAAATAAAAATTGACTCTATTATAAAAATTGCAATGCATACAATTAGTAAAAAATGTCGTACATACGCAAGGAAGTCAAAAATTATTCGCGTTTTTGCTATAACATATCTTTAAGTTTGTCACAATGTCTTTTGTGCCTGCATATTTATATTGTTGTCAAAGTTCGACCCTGATAGATTTTTTTTGTCCTTTTGTTTAGTGTAAACATAGATTGAGGAGGAATAAAGAGCAATGATCAGGTGTGCCTGGGCTGAAATTAATTGGCGGCTTACAACAAAATACGGGAGCAGTGCTATGCTACATAGAAGTATGCGTGGATAGATCAAGAAGTTTTAAAGTGGCCTTACAAGCGTGATAAACAAAAAGGGAGAAGAACGCTCGTTAACATCCACCATTAAAGAAAAGATTCAGCAAACTCGAGAAATGGCACTACCAAGTTACCATCGACAATATAGCATGTTGCAGATTACTCATGGTTGATCCCATAAAATCATTTACAACAATTTGGTATCCATAAAGTCTGTGTGAGATTGGTGTCAAAAGAACTTACCGCCAAGAATAAAAACATATCAAGGTCTGAAAATTTTGGGCAGAATAGTCGCAAGAGATGAAATGTAGTTCTATCACAAAGAGGCAAAATCAAAAAAGCAAAATAGATAGTGGAAACATCCAAAATCGCTAACGAAGAAGACATCTAAGATTCAACCGTTCGTAATCGTTTTTGGGGGATTTACAAGAGCCTAAATTAGAAGTCTATCTGAAAAAGGAGCGGTCGATAAACAGTGCCGACTATCTGAAACTAACAATTCACATCAAATATTAAAACTGATTATCAAAAAAAGCGTTGTTGTTTATGACAATGTACGCCTACATACAGTCGGTAAGACTATTGAAACCATTATCAATTTTGCTTTTGCGGTGATGGAGCTTCCCGCTTACAGTACAGATTTTGCCCCTTCTGCTTTTTCTAACTATCATATCTTACGAAGTCGTCAACTTTCTACGACCAAAGAAGTGGGAGAAACGGTACCAGTAGAAGAGCTATGAATAAGTGGTTTTCTGTGGTAACCTGGAATCATTATTGCTAGATGTTTTACTTATCTAAAGTTAATCCAAGTGTACAATTGACATACAAACAATATATAAAATGTGAGAATTGCATGTGCTCCTTAACGATAAAAGTTTCTGTAACTGAAAATAAGTAAAATTAACAGGTAATTGATCGAACATTTTGGAATCAGGTCCTAAGTCTAAAAGAAAAAATTAGCTATGAGACGGATAAATGGGTTCTAAAATCGTTGGGTCGTTCGAATAGTCTAAGTTAGGAAATTTTAGCTATGTACGGATCATGTCAAAAGGGGACATATCTTGACTTGTAGTTAAGATTTTCACTAGGAAAATACATATCTACATTTCAAACTGAAATATTTGCTATACTATAGTGCTCTGGGCACAATGATTTGAGAATCTATAGAAATAGATAAATCAATATATTCACAAACAGTCAGTCATTTTTGAAGTTAAAAAACCTGAAGATAACTCAGGGCTCTGGCAAACCATAACAAGTGAAATCTGTTGTGAGTACTACGGTACTGTAAAATTTTAGGTAAGGAGAGGGCTAATAAAGTATCACAAAAAGGATTACCAACTTCACATATAGGTTCCAAATATGTTCTGAAAGTATCTGAAATAAATGAGTCACAAAACAACATAAGAAATATTAAAAAAATGTACCGGGATAAAGACATAAAAAATCTTAATAAAAGGACTGTTAGTCGAAAGTAGGAATCAGTTACGAACTATAATAGGTCTCCCCACAAGGCATTGTTTTCTTAGAGGATACCACAACGAAATAGGGTTGTACAATGAGTATCTGAGTTGCAAAAAATGTGGCAAGGGAACAGACACCCATCTTGTGGAAGTGTAAGTATTTAGTTCACAAGAGGCAAGCTATTTATAGAAAACTAATAATAGATCTAGAAGAATACAGTGTATGCCCAGTAAAGCACTTACACAGAGTGGTACAAGGAATAAGGAATACTGAAAATAGTGCTGCAATGCTACCAGAGTCATAAATCAAATAGCTTTCAACAAAAACAAAAACAGTTTGCAAGAAAATCTATAATTTTTTTAAAAACTTAAAGGACTAACCAGCCTCTAATTACACCAGAGACGACTTTAAATTAGTAGTTATAAAAGCAATCAAACAATTTTTACAGTTGGATAAACACATCATAATACAAGTGAAATCTCATGAAAATATAAAAAAAACAAATTAAGTTTCAAGATATGCTCTCTTGGTACATGAAACAATTTTAACAGTTTTAGATTTGTTAACATTGAAATTTATAAAAGAGTTTAAGGTCAAAATTATTATTGATTACCTTGATGACCCCTACATTCGTGTGAAACTGCTGGAACACATAGAAGAAAAGATAATAAGTCACTCGTGCAGTGTTGCGAAAGCAGTTGTAGACAAAGAAAGCGATGAACGGGGTAAATTCTTTAAAGAAAGTTAGTGCTGCTTCAGACATCCATACGAGCTTAGTAGCCGTGTGTGAAAACGCAACGCCGATTTATTGAGTTACGTTTCTTTGGACATCGAAATTTAAAGGCGTCAAGGTTTGCACCTAAGCTCTGTAATATCTGCGTGCTTGATTTAATAATGGAAAGCAGATGAATTACTTTCAAGGCATGTATTTATGACTGTGGAAACTTAATGGTGACAAAGGTCTATATATGGATTCCCCATACTCCCATCGCTCATCGAAAGCCAAAGTTTTTCGAGCTACACCAACAGTTGCTGCAGCTGTACAGCGTTGATCCGGAGACATTCCTTAAGTGTTTTGTCACGGTCTACAAACTATAAGAGGAAAAATACTAGTCTATGAAATAGCAGCCCACTAGAAGCCATATCAAAATTGTATACTCAAAAACAAATAGCAATTATCTTTTGGGACCAAGTGAGAAATTTGGCCCCTTGTATTATCAATGAGCGGCACTGACAGAAATATTAAGGAAGGCTTTCAGGAAAATAAAGATGCGATACGTTAATTCAACATAACAACGGACAGATATATTATGCTTCCTATGCCTCAAACTCTGTTTAATGCAATGAAATTAGCAGAACGTGATAAGAACTTCTTCACCAACGACGATTTTCGGTTGAGTGTTTATAAGAGGTATTGTGCTGCACCCAAAAAATGATTTGCAGTAATTTTACGTAAAATGCTAAGGTGGTGTTAAAAGTACATAGAAATTGAAGGGGAACATCTTTAATGAAGTGTATATTCACTTCTTCTTATCATTAAGAATTGCAATTGCAGTGTCGATAATTTTTGAATGCGCCAAGATATGAAAAATAGGAGGTACGCATTTTTATAGTTTTAATCATTTTGACAACTTGTGTAAATTTTATTTTCCAAAATAAATTTTACCCTTTTCCAATTTCAACTTCTACAGATATAAGGTAAAATAAGTTGATTACCAATGGTGAAATTTACTAACCTGTCTGTTTTACTATTTAATTTCCTCGAAAAACAAGTGCAGCTTAGTAGCCAATTGTTAGATTGCTGATCTATAATTTTCTGAAGTCAATATTACGATGTCTAAACAAGAGGTACCTCTGTCCGTTGCGTAACGAATTATCATTAAGTTTCTTAAGGAAGAGAGCGTAAAAGCATCTGGGATTTTGAAAATGTTTAAGGTACCGTTCAGAGACAACATGCTTAACGCGACTCAAGTCTATGTTTGGCATAAACAACTTTTAGTAAGAAAAAGTTAAACATAAAATTCACTATCGTCGCTCGAGGATCAATGTGACTAAGAAGAATATACGCATTGTTCGCTGTCTTCTCAAAGATGACCGCACCTCGACAATTTTTGAACTTGCCTCTGTCAAATTGTGGACCAAGCAAAACTCACGCATTTTCGGAAAAGATGCAAATTTTTAATATGAGTTGTTATTGTCTCATTACAACGACCGGTCTCAATAAAATTATTTAATTGTACCACTAAAAAAGCACTTGGAGGACAGAGACTTGCTACTCTGGAAGTGTTCGTCTGCGACTAACTGGTGTTAGAACCACTTTCATTTTACGACAGTAGGTTCAAAAACTGTTTGTCCGTTGGGAAAATGTGTTTTCAAGTCAAAAAACTACGCAAAAACAACTTTTATATTGATATGTATATGTTTTAATTAATTCGAAAGAATAATTAAAATTTTTTGTTTTCTTTTTTCTGTTGGGTTGTTTCTATTTACAAATTTTAGCTTTATTATTATCTTCCATCTTATAGATGTGTTTAGCTTATTTTGAGTTTAAATTATCTCTTATAAATTAGTTATTAATTCTAAAGTCCCAATTTGCTTGTTCTTAGAACTAACTTTTGTTCAACACCTCAGTTTTTTAGTGTTCTGGAATGCGTTATTTACTTTTAAATTGTTTTCTCTCCCCCACTCCCACTCCCTCTCGCTTTCTTTTTCTTCCTTTATTTTTTACATTTTCACATATATAACTTTTTCTTTCGCTTCTTTGTGTGTGTACGATATATAAATGAAACAAACAAGTGGGAGCAGGAAGAGGAAGGGGGAATAGTTTTCCAAGTGTATTTAAATTTATAAAATAATACGACAACCAGAGGACTCCGTAGAATTCGAGAAGTGGGAGCTGGAGTAAATAGCTTTTACAAAAAACTCAAAAATAAGTCCACAAAAGCAATAAAAACAATTGATGCAAAAAATCAAAAGGAAGATAAAAAATAGAGGCGATTATGGAGAAACTGGATCAAATAAAGAAAGAGATAAAAAGAAATTTAACAAAAAACACTTGGATATGAAAGCAGAATTTATAAAAGTAAAGAAAAAAATTACAAAAAAGAAGGGTTAGAAAGAGGATTAGTAATGCAATAAATAAACTAAAGAAAAGGAGGCTGAAAAGAGAGGAAGAGAGAAGCAGAGAAATAAAATAGTGCTAAAAAGGATGGGCTTGAAAGAGGCTCAGGTTGGGGAAGGTGTGCAACAACTAATAAAGAATGTTATTAAAATTGAAGCGAAATTCAAGAATGAATACCGTGAAAAGAAACCAAAATCAGAAGGTATTTATTGTAAAATTAAATTAATGGGGAACAAAAATAAGGTGACGGTTAGGAAAAATGTGTCAAGGAAAACACAAATTTATATAGACAACGACCAGACAATTGAAAAGAGAAGAGTGCAGGCTTAATTGCGTCGAGTTGTTATTGACGAAGAGTAAATGAAAAGTGGTTGGATACTAAAATATACAATAAAAGGAGAAGAAATCAGATAAGATTCTAGCAAACAAAGGTTACCACAAACAGAGAACAATCAGTAATAGAAGTGAAGACAAAAAGAGCAATGAAAAAAGGACAATTAAAATATTTGGAATGTAAAACAATGGCATAAATGGGAAAAATAGAAGAAATAGGAAAAGAAATGTAACTATATAAAATATTGCTATTTTAAGAAATAATATGGGAAGGTAGAAAGAAGTATAGACAAGAAAAATATTCAATAATGTAAGAAGGAGCGAACAATAAGAAAATAATGGTAACGAGGTTAAAAAGAGAATTATGGAGTCCAAGAACATAAACGGTGTGATATCATACTTGAAGATAAAAACAACGTGGCCAACACCACAATTATAAATGCATGTGTATCGATAGATTTAGCAATGAATAACAAAAAAGTTTGATGAAAGATTGGAAGATGTTTGTACAAAAATACCAAGGAATTACACAATAATATTAGCTGGCGACATTAATAGAACGATGGGAAAGGAAAAAAGCATTAAAAACAAATAAAGAAAATATTCTATTCACGATGCCCTTGCGGATATAGGTAAGAAATGATCTAATCTGGCACCAAAGTGAATGTGATAAAATCAATTACAATATTTCAGTGCAACAGGGAGCACATAGTTATATAAATAATAGCAGAAAATAAAAATAGAAGAAAACCATATTGACCACATTATAACAAACGGTAAAACTATAGATACTGATCAGCAGTTGATAATAACGAATGTAAATTTGAGAATAGTTGAGAAGACAAAAAGGGAGAAGACTAGAAAAGAATATGAGAAACAATTACAAACACGACTAATACAGAAACAACAGGATACACGTAGAGAGACAGAGAATAAAATAATATAAAAAATAGCATAATGGAAACAGCAGAAAAGGTAATAGGAAGGAAACAGGAACACTACAGAAAAAATGGTTTGACAATCACTGACAATGGCTGTAATCTACTAACAAGGATGACTATGAGAATATAAATTAGTCAGAAAACAGTAGCAAAAGAAAAGGCCAAAGAAAAAGCGTTATAAATTTAGATAAGTGCAAGTATATGAAAATTACCAAAAAATGGAAACAAAATAACACCAGAGTCACAGAAATAAACAATTACCAAATGGCAGAAGTGGAAAGTTTTAAATATCTAGTCTTGAAGCAATTGATCAAAAGGTGTAAACTGTATACAAGTCTTACTACAGATATAAAACAATAATGTGTAACAAAAAGGTAAGCAAGAAATCGAAATTAAGATTCTACAAAGCTGTAATAATAATGTAAGAAAATGTGCAGCTGGAATAAAGAAAAACAGTAATAAGAATTAGAGATCAATATAGAAGGGATTGGTCAAATACTAAAAAATGAGAATATAATCAGAGTAATTAGAGAAAAAAGAGTACGATGATACGGCCACAGTGAAAACCACTAATAAGATCACGAAGCTGCTATGAGACCAAAGCTACTATGAGAAGAGCAACTAATTAATGATATAAAGAATATGGGAATTGTAAGAAGGAGGGAGGAGATGAAGGACAGCAAAGCGTGGAGGAAAAGAGTTGACAAAGCAACACATTAAATTGTAAAGCTAGAAAGTATTTATAAAGTGGACTGGAGTAACTAATCACTAATGCTGATTTAGAAAAATACTGCTTTAAGTTTGTTTGCCATTCCTCCAAAGTTATGCAATTTCGACCCCAAACCTAAAACTTACTTTCGTCTAATCTCATAATGTATGACAGAGTGCACAACATGAATTTTTGGATGTTTCCTCTAACCCGCCCCTAATGCACTTAAAGGCCTTTTAATACAAAATTGTGGGCGGAAGCAAAATGCGAATAACTCGGTTTCTGTTGCGTCCAAAATTGCCTACAAGCGCGCCAGTTTTCACGCGTTATAAGCGCAAACGAAAGCAAAACCGTTTACGTTCCCGCGAAGAGCAGCGCGGGCAAACACAATTTCCAGGCCTCGGCGTGTGTGCCCCGGATGTTATTTAGAACGTGTCAGCAGGGCATTAGCTGCACTCGCCTATTTGCGCGCTGCTCTCTAACCTCTGGCTCCGATAAACTGCGGCTTTCCTTTAAATAAAATAAAACGATTTCCGCAATGTCAACACGGCCATTCGGCAGAGGCGGAATTCAATCGCCGAAGTTATTAATCTGCGAGGCGGCTTGCATTATTGAGTTACAAAGAAAATGATATTTTGCCTCGAATTATACATGAGGGGTTGTTTGCAATTTTGGGGATTAATTCGTATCGACAACAGAGCCTTTGTCTGGCTTCGTAATATCATTTTTGCAGCCGGGGGCTTTATAGGGATTCGTAAAAATTTCTTGCCCAACAAGGGAAATAGTAAGACTAGGAGATGGAGGAAAACAGGTCATGCTAACAAGCAGCTGTCATAAATATTTATAAGCAGTCAAAGTGCTTCCACATGGGTAGCATATGCTTCTATAAAGCAAATGGAAACAAATCGATATGTTTTTGCCTTGTAAAAATCGTTGCAACTTTTGATTTGCACGAAAAATTGCTTTTGTTTTTCTTCAAAAATAAATTATTGTAAAGTAACAATCAAACGCTATTTTTAAAGTTGTTAAATTAATACTACAAAAATTTCTCAATTTCCCACTTTCATTATTTTATTATTATTTCAACCATCTCTGCAAATTTAAAGGAGATTTTTGTCCTGCTGCCTCTTGTAGTTGATTTAATATGGGTGATCATTCTTACTCATCAGTATCATTGTAGGATGTGTTATAAAAAGTTTTTAACTAAGGTAATGTTGAAGAAACCTACATTACATCTAGACAAATTAGTAAAAACACGTTATGGAAAAGTCAGGTGTTAAAAGCAGTATAGGAGGTACATTATGCGACGAAGCAAGGTCGCAAATGAAATCAGAAGAATTTAATGAATAGCTAGAAAGATCAATATTGGTAAAATTCTCTAAGATAGCTCTGTAAAGCTCTAAAATAGCTCTCTAAGAGTTATAGAAATCTACATTGATATAAATTTTTTAGGGAAAATCATCCTAAACGAACGAACCACCTTACTTCTACATCTGCAGGTGGAACTAGGTATAACAAAACGATTAGTAATAGTACAAGCTACGGAATAGCAGATATAGACGTGATAATAAAAGAACAGTTAGTAAGCGGTGTCCGGAAACAGCAACTTCGTAAAATAATAGGAACAGCTAGAAACACGAAAGACACAACAATAAAGAAGACGACAAATGGTAACGAGAAGGCCCAACGTAATAACAAAGGAAAAGGCAAGAAAAGGGATACTAGAATAGGAACTTAGAACGTCCGAGGCTTAGAACAAGAAAACTGCAAAATTTAATAAAAAAGGTTGGAATATTATCATTTTAAAAAATTGGACCAAATATTAGCCTTATTATAAATATAGAAGTGTTCACGACTTATTATAGTGGGGGAGAAAAGAAAAACAGGCATAGACTTTAGAGTACGAAAAGTATAGGAAATACATAATTCAGTGTAAAAGGTTAACACTAATGAAAATGAAATCGGTATTCAATAATGTACAGAACTCTATTGAAAATAGTAAATCAGGAACTAAGAAAACTTACGCAAAATTAGAACAGCAAATTAGAAGACTGATATGCGAAGATTGGTAGAAGAGATATACTGACCAGTTATCAGAAGACATAGTCTATATACATATACTAATGATAACGGTATAAGGTAATAGATTTTGCAAGTGGGAACAATATGGCAGTAGCGACTACACAGTACACAAGGAAACATGGTGAGAGACGGAAGAACCATGTCTTAGTGGATTCAAAATATAAAAGCATGATTCTATATAAGAGCTATAGGGAAACAAACCGTAACTCGAATCATTTTTAGTAATAACAAAAATAAGGCAAACAATTACTCAAGAAAAAGAAGAGAAAGGCGTTAGTGATAGCCAATTTAATACTGAGAAACTATTAAAGAATACGGAAATTAGAATTAAGTATAGCAAAAGAATCGAAAAGAAGTTACAAGAACAGGGCCAATAAACAATAAACGTATTTCTGGAAACGACAAAAGAAATAGTAAGCTGCAAAAAAGGTAAAACGAAATAAATGTATTTGATGAGTTGGAATAGACGATTAGGAAATAAAACAAGGATAAAAATGTTAAAAGATGCAACGAAAAAAATTATATGACATTTCAAAGAAAAAGGAAGAATAGGAAATGCAACGTGCAGAAGAAAAAAAGCAGGAGTAGGAAATATTAGAAGAAATTGAAGAAAGTTGAGGCAAAAACAATATTAGAAAGTTCTACAAAGAAGTAAAACAGCAGAGAAGAGGTTTTCAGCTAAGAACTCAGCTGCTAAAAGATGAAGAAGAAAATTAATAGAGAATAAGCAGTAACTCTGGGAAGATGGCAAGAATATTTTAAAAAAATCAAGAAAATATTATAAATAGAGTAAACCTACTCACAAGAAAAGAATTGGAAACTGTACTAAAAAGAGAAGACCAAATATAAATAGAATTAGTGAAATATGGAGGATTAAACTTATCGACAGAAATATATAGATTTATTAAATTTATGCCTAGAGGATAAAGTATAGCAATAATATGTCCAATCCATAAAAGTTATGATAGGATGGTATGTGACAACTATAGGAGAATAACGCTATAAAATATTTAGCAAACTAATAAAAATAAGCTGAAAGTTTAGACGGAAGAAATAGTTTGAGATTACTAGTGTGATTTCAGAAGAAATAAAGCACCTGCGGATTAGATCTTTTAATCAGACAAATTCTGATGAAATTTAGAGGATAGAAGATTGAACTTCACTGCATATCTATAGATTTTCTTAAAACCTACAATTCTGTACTATAATTGACAGAATACCGAAGGTTGATGGTGCGTTTGATTTTTCACGAACATCTAAACTTGGATTCAGGCGGTGCTGTGAGAAATTAAAAAGCAGTAAGGTGCTAGAAGTGAAGTTAATTTCGGAGTTTCTAGCGCTAAACAAAATTTAGGGCGTAAGATACTGAGTAGTATAAGTCTGATATAATTAAAGTGTGCAGCTTATGAAAGTGAGGTTAAAGATAAAGAAAGAAGTAAATAATATTCAGCCAAATTTCAATTTGAAGTGGTATAGGCAACCAGTTATACATTTGAGCATAAGGTGTTGCAGGTGCGTAAAATTATAATAACGACGATGGAGATGACGAGAGTGGAAGAAATGTTTGAAAAAATACAAAAGACTCAGGAAAATATGAATAATAAAATGGATCAAATATTACAAGAGATGGAAAAAATTAAAACCGAAAATACTGCGCTGAAAAAGCAGGTAACAGAGCAAGAAAAAAGATTCGAGCTATTAGAGAGGGAGATAAGAAAGAGGAACCTTGTAATAAAAGGGGTGAAAGAAGTTGAGAATGAAAAAGAGGAGCAAACAATGAAAAAAGTTGAATTAATAATGCAAAAAATTGGAGTTGACATAAATGCTAAGGAAGATGTGGGGGAGGTTATAAGGATCGGAAAGCAGAACGAGATGGGAACGAGACCAATTCTTATTATAGGTATAAAAGAGGGAACCAGAACAAAAATATTTATGAACACGAAATTGCTGAAAGGAACGGACATATGGATCGAGAAGGATCTACCCAAGAAGGTGCAAGAAGAACGGAAAATACCGGTAGGCAAAATAAAAGAGGCTAGGCGAAACGGATTACGGGCGTTTATTAGGTACAACAAACTCATAATAGATAAGAGTGAGCAAAGGGGAGAATCTAACAGTGTGAAGCGTACAGTTCTGGAGAGATCACCTGACGGGGACTCCCTTGAAGAACAGTTATGAAAAATAACCTGAACGAGCTGGAGAAAAAAGTAATTAATAGATGAACAGGAGGTTATAAGGATGATAAACATGGCAATGAAAAAGGTAATGATTTAAGGATAAGGAATGATGTAGAAAAGAAAGTAAAATGGAAGATGGGACTATGGAATGTACAAAGTATAAATGGGAAGGAGGAGGAACTTGTTGATGAGTTTTAAAAGGGCAAATATGGCTGTTTGGATGTAACAGAAACTAAAAAAAAGGGAAGGGACGTAGTACCTTAAAAAAAGGGTATTATTTAATTTATGGAGGAGTCGATGAGACTGAACGAGCTAAAGCGGGGGTGGCAGCTCTAATACATAAAAACTGGTTCCAACATGTTAAAAATTGGAAAATTATATCTGAAAGATTGTTAAGAATTGATGTAGAGAAGGAAGAGAATGAGGTAAGGACAATATTAGTAGCTTATGGACCTTCGGAAAATGAGGCTAAAGATATGAGAGATATATTCTGAGAACAGATAAGGATGAGATGGATAGTACAGCAGATAATATAATAATTGTCGGCGATTTTAATGGAAGAGTTGGAACAAGAAAAGAGAAAGATGATCAAATAGGACCATTTGGGGAAAGTACAAAGAACACAAATGGGAAAAGAATAACTGATTTTTGTATCATGAATGATATGAGAGTATGTAATACGTTCTTTCAGCATAAAGTAATACACCAATATACAAGAGTGAGGGATTCTAGAAACGAACAATCGATTATAGATTTGGTTTTAGTGCATAATAAGTATAGTAATGAAATAATGGATGTGAGGGTGAAGAGAGGTTATGACATTAGATCAGACCACTTTCTTGTAGGAATAAAGATGAAAAATTGGAAACAACATGGAACATGTAAAAGTAAAAAGAATAATGAGGGTAGATACAAACAGGAGAGTATTAAAGTATACAAAGTGCAATTTGCAAATGTCAGGAAAGAATATTGCGAAAAACTAAATGGAAAGATTGCAAAAACTAACTGGAGAGAGGAGTATAGTATAGAAGTATTATGGAAGATTTTTAGATAAATAGTATGGGAAACAGGAAAGGAAATATGTGGTGTAACTAAGGGGAGAAAAATAAAAGCTACGGCATGGTGGAATGAAGACATAAAAATGGAATCGCAAAGAAAAAACATTTATGGAATATGTATTTAAATAACAAAAACAATAGTAACTATGAAGAGTACAAAGTACAAAGAAATCGTGTAAAGGTGAAAATTAAAGAAGCTAAAATACGCCAATGGGAGGAATTTGGTGAAATAATGGAAAGAGATAGTAATAGAAAAGCTAAAGTACTCTATAGAACGTTGAAAAATTTAAGACTAAGACGGAATGAGAAGACCAATGGTATAAGGGATGCAAGTGGGAACTTATTACTAAATAATGCGCGAATTATGGAGAGATGGCAGGAACATTTTATGGAAATTTTAGGAGGGGACACAAGAGAAAGAGAAAAAGAAAATGAAGGGCTGGAGATAAGGGAAGTGATGGACTATGATGATGAGATAACATTGGATGAAATCCGTAAGGCAATACAACAGCTGAAGAATAGAGAAGCTGCAGGTCATGATAATATCAAGGCGGAGCTGATTAAATATATGGAAGGAGAAGGACTCTTACTACTGCTTAAAATAATAAATTTATGTTGGAATAATGGACAAATACCTAGGGATTGGACCGTAGCAACGATACTCCCAATATACAAGAAAGAAGATAGACAAATATGTTCTAATTATAGAGGAATATCACTGTTGCCAGTCGTCAGCAAATTATACGAAATAATATTAGAGAAGAGGCCGAGAGAAAGTATAGAAAAAACGCCGGACGACAACCAGTGTGGTTTCAGGCCAGGTCGGACTACAACGGATCTAATATTTACAATAAGACAGATAATAGAAAAAACCCTGCAATATAATAGCAAATTATTACTATGTTTCGTAGACCTGGAAAAGGCGTTTGACACTACGCAGAGATAAAATATGGGAAGTGCTGGATCGGAGGCATGTAGGAAATAAGCTAATGCAAGCAATTAAAAGTATATATAATATATATATATATATATATATATATATATATATATATATATATATATATAGCTGCACGTGAAATTTTGTAAGAACCCATAATGAATCATCAAATGAGTTCATAACCAGAAATGGTGTGAGACAGGGGGGAGTTTTGAGCCCATTGCTGTTTGTTGTCCTAATGGATGAAATTGCTAGGAAGTGCAAGGAAAGTGTAAAGAAAACCAGAATGGGAGTATATAAAGTACAGCAGGTGATATATGCGGATGATCTTGTGATAGTGGCTAGGTCGGAAAGAGACATGCAACTAAATGTAAATATCGGAAATGAAAATTTTAAAGAATTTGGAATGAAGGTGAACAGTGCGAAAACGGAACTTCTAGTGATAACAAAGGAGCATGTGAATGTTGGCATCAGTTTGAATAATGAAATTATAAAGCAAGTATTAGACTTTAAATATTTGGGGTCGAAAATAAGTGAGAGGGGGGAGCTGGAGCCGGAAATTGAAAGCAGAGTAGCCAGTGCATCGAGATTATTCTATGTCTTGAACAACAGTTTTATTAGGAAAAGAGAAATGAGCCGGTGCTGTTGTATGGTGGATAAACATGGGTATTAAGTGCGCGAAACAGAAGCAAAATACAAGCGTGTGAGATGCGTTACTTACGTGCGGCAGTTGGAGTAACTAGATGTGATCGCATTAGAAATGAGCTAATTCGTGAACAGTGTAACGTCAACCCGACATTAGAAAGACTTGAAGGGATGCGGCTAAGGTGGTTTGGGCATATGGTGAGGATGAAGGATAATAGGAAGGCGAAGAGTGTTTGGAAAATGGGAATTGATGGAAAACAAAATAGAGGAAGACCAACCAAGACCTGGAACGATGAAATTAGGGGAATATTGGCAAAGAAAAATATGAAGTTTAAAGAAGCAGAAAGGATGGCTCAGGATCGTAAGGAGTGGAAACAGCTAGTGATGTCGTTCACCTCGACACCGTAAGGTAGAAGAGAAAAGGATTAAGTATATGTATGTACAATTCTGTACTTAGAAAGGAACTATATCAAGGGCTAGATAAAATTGTTAAAAATGTGCTTAACAAAAAATTCAAGGATAGCTTTCGAAAGATCTTGGGATCTAGTGCGGATTAAGGGAAGGAAATGCACTATTTAATTTTGTCTTGGAAAGAGTGATAAGAAGACTGCCTGGAGATACACTATGCGTACGCAAATAATATAGATACAAAACAGGTTATCACGAGGTCTGAAAAAAGTAAGCCTGTACTTAGAAGCAGTAGCAAAGCAAGGCGTGCAAATCATTAACAAAAAGACAAAATATATAATAATTGCATGAGAAATATCTGGATATGATAATACTACTGATATAACAATAAATTTAAAAAAGGCGCAAGTGAACCAGACACATATCTGGGCTCAATCATTAATAAAAAGAATAAAATAGGAGATGAGGTAAACGCATGAATAGTAGTGTATTACTTCGGGTTAAAAAGTGTCATGAAAATAATTAAACTGCAAAAATTACTTTGAAAGAAACAGCAATAATAGTTAAAGTTGAAGAAGGCAAGACCAACGAAATTAAGAGAAATATATGGGTTTGACAGAAAGATCAGTTACACTTTTTAATATAATAGTAGAAAACATATTAAGAGTAACAGATATGAGTGGAACATTAACAAATAAAAGACATCAGATAGTAGCATATGCCTATGACATAGTCATAATAGCAAGCAGTTAAAGAGAGCTCCAGGATACATTTAGTAAAATCGAAAAATAAGCTTGTAAGAGAGAACTGATTATATGTAAGGCACAGCAGAGACAGTAACGCTAACAATAAAAGAAGAGGAACTACGAATATGGGAGCACAAGATCTTAAGAACAATATATGGACCAATAAAGACAGAAGAAGTTTTAATGCGAGTCAGAAGTAACCACGAGTTTCTGCAGACCATGGAAGGAGAAGACATTGCAAGCAACATTAAAACATATAAAATTAGATGGTTGGGACATATGATGAGAATGGATAAGAAAATATTGTGTACAAGATTGTGAAAATAATAACAAACTAACAGCCAACAGAAACGAGAAGGAAAAGAAGATCAAAAGTTACATAGTGAGATCAAGTCTGAGAGGATTTAAGAAAAACGGAAATTAAAAACTGAAAAAACGGGAAAGCTTGTAAGGATATAGATGAAGGCTAGGACAAATGCAAAAATATAAGAAAGTAAATGCGGAGAATAATCCACCCCAAGAAACCAAAAATCAGCATAGCTCCAGAAAGAAGCAACGAAACATTCCGATAGAGTGATACAAGAAGCAACATGTAGTTCTACCCAAAAGCGCCCTTGCAGATTCTAGAACTAATTGCAGAGAAAAGGCAAGCTAGAGAAAAATGGAATAGATCGCGCAATTCTGATCACAAGCGTGCCTATAATATACTAACAATAAATAAAAATTTACCAAGATTAAACTTACCAAAATTAAAGGTCACAAATCAGCATATCCCCATACTAAAATATGGCGGTACCTGAGCACGATCTGACAAAAACATGGAACTTACAAACCGCCTCTCAACAGGTACCATTTGACGCTGCACCAATTCCAATTAACAGTTAAATAGCTGATTTATTGAGAATTTCATGCCAGTTATCATTACCAACACAAACTTTCACCACTGCTGAAGTAAGATCCGGCATAAAAGTTCTAAAAATTACCCATAATCACTCATAGCAGCACAAGTAATAGAGAAATTATCTAAGAAGGCTACTGTGTTGCTATCACATTTAATTCTGATGCTGAATCTAGCATATTTTCCAATACAATGATTGTAATGGTAAAGCATCGTACTTAGCACAAGACAAATTGTTTAAAAAACTTGTTCTACATAAATTTTAAGAAGAAATAAAATTGTTAAATATAATACCTAAACATCAATTTGGTTTCTGCAAAAGTCACTCTACTATCCACCAAGTTTGCCGAATACTCAACCGTTGCACCGTGGAGTAACTAAGAAAGTAAAGGAGTAATATTTACTATTTTCTGAAGTAAATAAAATACAGTTATTGATTAATACTATTGTAACATCTTAAAGAAGGCGAGAGACATTTATGGCGTTAAAAGACAACGTTCTAATCAAAAGTTTGTTTTTATGTAAAATAACGTCTGCTTTCACATCCCTAGATCAAGAAAGCAAATTTTCTTGCAGCCCCGACTTAAGTCTTTGCTATTATTATCTGTTCGGTTCCCTCAAGTCAAAAAATGCGTGCGTATGTAGTTCCAGAACACACCTATGTGTTCTTATAAAGCTGTACCAATGTACTAACGATAAGATTTCAAACTTGGGTACATAGGCAAGCTAAAAGTAGAGAAAATTAGATATAGCTATAAAAAAGCATAACAATTGTACTAGTAGAGTAGATGAGACATTTACACATCGTTTTTTTTTCATATCATTTTATTTAATTTATACATATAGATTTTTTATTTTAAACTTTGCTTTATATCTAAAATAAAATAGTAAAAGTAAACATATGGAAGCCTTGATCCTCTAGTTCACAGTCCATACTCTCTAGCGGAGTTAATTAAATTTATTTATTATAATATATAATATGTTATATTGTATATTTCACTCTTTTGGCATAGTAAATAGAAGCCTACATAAAAAGGAGAACTAGCAGAAATTTTGGCATAGCTTATAATGCTAGTTCCCAGTTTAACTCTTTACTGTTCTGAAGCTCGAGTAGCAAATGCTAATTAGTATTACAAATTTATTATGCGTTTACGTACATGCAAGGTTTGTTCCGAAAATATCAAGAAAATGTTTATACAACTGGCAACTGATAAAAGTCGTCTGTGAAGCGCACGCGTAAATAAGGATGTCCACGTCAATTAGGAGTTAGACGGCGGTGAGAATGTACATGATTTTTGTGCGAAGCTGAAACATTTTTGCGCAGAAACTATTTGGATGATTTAAAAGGCTTTCGGTGGCGATGCAACGAGTGCAATACGAGTTCGGAAAACTGTTGAATATAATCCGAGTTATGCAAGGCCAAAAAAACTATAACCAACAAAGATCGGCCACTACTAATGTTTTACAACAAACGAATGTTTTTATATTGCATGGCTTAATACTTTTGGAATAGGTCGCGTATCTTTCTTTCTTTCTAAGTCTTCAGTCTTTTGACCGGTTTGGTGCATGTTGTTAATCTTGTCTTCTTCCAGCCATTCTCTTTATTTCTTCATAATTACTCGCGTTCACGTCGTCTATAACTTGTTTGACATATTGGTGGCCTGGATGTTCTCTTGTTTTTTCCTGCTTTTTTCATTCTATAATGGGTATTTCGCGGTTTAGTGTCCAATTAGTTAATCTTCTATTTTTTTTGTATCTATTTACACATCTTCTTTTTTCTTTAGCCTTTCCCATTACATCGTCTGTCCAGTAATTTTCACCATCATTATGTAACACCCTTGTGCAAAAACTTCTATCTTCTTTTTTTCTTGTAGACCAATAATCTACAATTCCCAGCCAAGTGTACAAAAGTCTTTTTCGCGTTTAGCGTGATATTACGGCAGGTTAGGAGACTTCTTTTATTTAGGAAGCTCTTTTGGCTTGTATAATTTATTTATCTCTTGCTTCCCTCATCTTGTGTAACGATGAGCCCTAAATATACATATTCATCTCCTCGCCTAATTTCTCCCCATCAATTCTTACTTCAGTATTGGTGTTGTGTGTTGATCTTTCACATATCATGATTTTGGCCTTCATTCTATTAAATGTTATGTTATATTTCGTTTTCATTAACTTTTTATGATAGTGAATGTCTATTCCATTTTCTATTTTCTATTTAGTGCTGGACAGTAGGGCTATATCGTCGGCAAAACGTAACATTATAATTTTCTCTCAGTGTATGTTGATTCCCGCATTACATTTTCATCAATTGCCTTCTAGGTGTACAAATTAAAAAGTAGAGAGGACACGGCACAGCCCTATCTGACATTTTTTATTTGTTTCTCTATCTTTATCATTAACCGATATGATACTTTTTCGAGTTGTATAGAGATTGTAAATAAAACTTATACCGGATCCTTTTGGAAATTTAAAAAGTTGTTCCATTTCACGTTGTCAAATGCCTTTTTCCTACTATCGTGCGCACGTATTTGCGTGCGCAAAGTACTACTTTCCCGCACGCTTTTATCCCTACAGCTGAGCGTGCGGCAAAGTAGCTGAGCGTGCGGGAAAGTAGATGAGCGTGCGGGAAAGTATAAGAAGGCGCTAGCTTCATCTTACTAAGTAGACCTGTCAAAACCTGCATCCATATTTTGTCTTCTCACTCGCTGTTTTTTTTTTTTTTAGTACAGCAGAGAACGCCAGGTCGCGAAGCAGGTCTCGCTTCATATATTCTTTTAAACGTGTACAGTGAAAAGTATGGCGTCTATAAAAAATATTGAAACAGCTTTTTACATTTTTTTTTAATCGGGAGGGCTTCGCTCCCCCGAACCCCCCATTCCTCCGCCCACGCAGCACCGCAGTATCGAACTTTGCGCACTCAATAGGAAAAATAGTATACGATACTCGTGCAGGAACGACCTACTTTGCGCACTCGTATCGTAATGTACTATTCTGCATCAATGAAGGTCATATAAACTTTTTCGATGCATTTTTCAATAATTAGTTTTAATGTTAAGATTGCTTCCCTCGTCCCTGCGTTTTTACGAAATCCGAATTGACCTTCTGTTAGTATGGCTCAACTCTTCGATAAATTATCTTCGTCGGTATTTTGAAAATGTGTTGGATAAAGCTTACCGATTGATGACCTTCAGATTTGTGACTTCCAGGCCTTTTTATTATAGTAACTATTACATCTCTGTGTCCAGTTTCATAAATTATTTTAATTGGGTCAAATATTAATAGTAAAGTTTTTTCAATTTAGCTATTTGATAGCTTCTAGCAGCTTTATTATTATCAGGTTCTTTTACAGCTTTGTCAAATTTTGCTTTTGGTATTGGTGATCCTATCTTCATCGTTTATTAGTGCTTCGTTCATTGTTAGCTCGTCGGGTGGTTCATCTATGTATAGATCTTTTATATATTCTCTTTCCATCTATCAGTAATGTTTTTATCTTCTGTTAGAAGTACCCCTATTTTGTTTTCTATTCCAAGACATTTTGTCTTCCACATACATCCATGTAAATGTTTTGTTCCGTTTCCTATCAGAAATAATTTTCTCCTTAATTCGTTCCTATAATTAAAATTCTCCCTCTGTAATCAATACATTTATTATAACAAAAGTTATGTAACCTTTTCGCCTCTCTTAAATTTACTTGCGTCATTCAAAACCTTAACGAACGGTAGTGTGTATTTAAACAGCAATGCAAAAGCGCAACGAGTGGTGCGCCCAATTTATTTTAAAAAGCTCCGAACAACTAGAGCAAGTTCAGGCGGCTTTGTGTAACGAAACTCTGAAGCGCAGCTCCTGAAGTTTCAGCTTCTGCGTTGTTTTTGCATTTCGCAGTTTGCTTTGTCGCCGAAGTTCAGCTGCTGCTAGAAGAAATTCTTTTCCAGTCCCGAGTTGCGCTAGAAGCGTAATTAGTTTCTGTTTAAGTTAAGGTATAATTGCGACGGCTGCGGGTCGAGCTTTACCTAACCAATTTTGACACACTACGGAAAGCAAGATGTGCCCCATCCGTCGCGCAGGGATTAATATCAAGTTTTTCACAGTAGAGGGTGTGCACCCTAGATTAGAAAAAAATTGAAGTACAGTTTGGAGGCAGCACCCTTAAGAAGACTCAATAGCACAAAATATATTTGCGAAGATGAGAAACAATTGAAAATGGTCATCGACGTTAATCAAAAACTAGCGCGGCTTAGAAAAAATATCCTGCTTTACCCCTGCAGTCTGAATTGCACTCTCTCTAGAGTTGGAACTACTTACAGATATAATTTCGGTTTCTATTTGATTCATCCGCCTAGAGAGTAAAATAATTACAAATGCAAAACTATTTTTTTATTAATTATGGTTTAATTTGTCCTTAGTATTGTTTTATAGGCAGCTTTTGCTTTATTACTATTGTAGTAAATTCTTGTTTATAACTGAATTCAAATTTCTACCTGAAAATTGAGGCTTTTTATTAAAACGCCCGTTTCTTAGCGGAGTGTAATGTGATATCAAGACCACGTCGAAATATCAAACAACAACGTTGCAACTTATTTTAACTTTAATGGCCTGTTTCAGCAACTTTGGAGCCGTGTTAGTTACGCCTCACAAACTTGACAGCTGTGGGACACTGATGGGTGGTTTTGGCGACAAGTGTTAATAAGTTAAATTACGAGTAAGAAACGTAACTTCTTAGATTTTTTGTTCTTCTATTAATTTCTTTGAAATGAGAAACAAGAATTATAATATAAATTTGGTCCGAAAGATTTTTAGTGCAGGTGTTTTATGCTCTCTAAAAGAACAATAAAATTCTTAGGTGGCACTCTGTACCTATATAGGATTGATCAGTTCGTTTCTATTATTTTTTGGAAAAAACATTTTTATAACACTATAATAAATTTAAAATATTTAAGGAAAATGCCTTATCAAAATTCCATCATCAAAATGTTTTAAAAATCACAAAGTTTTTATTGATTTATTTTTATATCTAAATTTCAATGACCTAAAGCCGTGAATAGCATTTAGGACATTGAAAAATAAGTGATACTCCCCCATGAAAACTTCGATTATGACGCAAATTAAAATGCGCGAATGGCGTAATTGAATATATGCTATAGTACCATTTAGTGCCACTAGATAGCGTTTCTGGAACCCACTAGAGGAAATATAGTGAGTTTTCGTGCAGTTGTGAACCGAACGGAAATTTATAAAGGCAGAAAATTATAACCAGCAATTGACAGGGTGATTCATTTGGAGAAAGGGAAGTGACTGCTTTGGCTCTTTTGCTGGATATTAGAGTTTAAAGGCAACAAGGGCAAAAGTAGACGGAGTTTGAGAAATACCCACAAACCAAACAATATGCAGCGTGCGCCCTGCTTAATAATGATAGACGCGAACTATGTTTAATGTATATGTAAAACGGCTTAGCAAAACCGTGCTGAGATTTGGCAATAATTGCTGCAGGTCTACAGGGTGGATCTAAAAACATCATTTGAGTCTGCTCACAGCAAACTTCTGGTTCTGGTACGAGACAACGGAAAAGTAACGCTAGTCTGTGGAATAGCAGCACATTGGAAGCTGTCGTCTCAAGAAGCCTCGGCTGGGATAGTTTGTTTCATAACAAATGATGAATCGGTTTTGGGGTCAAGAGAAGATTCTACTACCCTCCTGTGAAAGCATTTCGTATTCAGCAACGCCATTACGAAAAAAGTACTCAGTGCGTCGTTTTAACGTGAGAATGCATGTGTTAGTCATTATACTAATGCCACCCTGCAAACTTTAGAGTACACCATGATATTTCATACTCTATACTTACCAGATCTTGCACCGAATAATTACGTTTGTATAAGGAATAGGGACATAGAGTGCTATGCGTTTGCGTTAGTTGCAAATAAATCGCCTAATATAATTAATAAAGTGTGCTAATTATTAAACACCTTGATAATAACGCCAGCATTTAATCTACAATTACATGGTAGCACATCGTGGTTGCCGAAGAAGTCACAGAAGTACAAACAAGAAGTGAAGAGCGACAGCGATTGAGAGGTACGGCAATAGACCCAGAAAAAGTCAAAAATGTCCTTCGTTTTAGTGGCAAAGCCGATAAGTTTCTAGTGTGGAAATTTCTTATGTTGGCCTAGCTTTACGCAGGCGATATTGATGAAGCGATAGAACCTTTTGACAAAAAGGTAGACCAAGAAAAGAACAAAAAGATGTTTGCACTATGCTGTCAGCAATACCTATTGGAGTTGTCGGCGGTTTTATCTTCGAACAGTAGTCGCGTGTAAGTGAACTATGCTATTACAAAAGTTTTATAGCTTAATACACGCCGGGCAAAACAAGATAGAAAAAGTGGAATTAGTAAGCATGTGCCCAAACTCGGTGCTAGTGTGGAACTTGCGTTTGCAGCTCTCGAGATGAAAAAGGGTCTGGCGCGCGAGAAGAATAGCAAATTCAACAATAAATTCAAATGTTTTAATTGTTGAAGTCGGATACGAACCGTGTAACTATTGAAAGCTGAAGATGAAGAAGAAATTTGCTAACATTGAAAGTGTCAAAGGAACCATACTGATAGAGTCTAAGCGTTATAAAACTGACTATAACGAATATCCTCTATATACCAGGAATAAATATAAATCTGTCTTCTGTGGGATCCGCATATGATTATGGTTTTGTCGCGCCACCACAACGAAGAAGAGTATTGATCTGAAACTAAGTGGTCAACTGAAAATGCTTTCGGTGCGGAAACTTATACATAAATAAAAGTGATTAAAATTTCACAAACGTTTGCTTTTGGCCAAAAGACTGGGCCACTCTTCGCCAGCGATCTCAGTGAGTGATGAGATGAAATATAAAAAATGTTCATTGCAAACATACGCGAGAGTAAAATTTGAGTCAAGCAAACACAAGTTAACTAAATTTGGGAAGCTTGTACACTCAGATTTGTGTGGATCAATTAAGGTGTTATTGCCAGCGAAATTGGGATATTTCAACACTTTCAAAAACGACTATATATATATATATATATATATATATATATATATATATATATATATAAAAAGATTATCGCTAGCGTTAAAGATTATATGGTTAAATGGAAATTGAAACACAACAAGAGCTTTGAATGCTCAGAACTGCCAATGGTCTTGAACGTGTGAACAAATAATAAATATGAGCAAAGTTCTCAAAGATTTCACAACAAAACGGATTCGCAGAGCGTAAAAACCCAACAGCGATAAAAATGCCGAGAACCTAGATAAACGTGCGCGGTTTATGAAAAAAGTTTTCGCCGAAACCATCAATTGTGCGACTTATATGTTGAACAAAATTTCGAAATGAAATCGGAAGTTAACGCCAGTAGAGATATGGAACGGTATCAAATCTTCGGTGAGATATATTCGTTTATTTGGGTCACTTGCGTAAGTGATAGTCCCAAATCAAAATAAACTTAAATGGGACAGTAAGTCAGCCAAACATCTGTTTGTAGGCAACTTCGAGGGATGTTACCATTAATGAAAAGGAATTGATTTCGTTGAGCGCACGCGTTGGCAAATCCATGTATTATGAACGAAATAACAATATAACGCGAGCGAAGAATCCTGAAAAATAGAAAATTCAAATACGGATAAAGAATCAACACGAACTTAATCTAGAGTGCGTGAATTTCGCGTGCGCTATGGTAGCCGATGTAGACGTACTTTAAAGTTTGAAACAAGCAATACATTTAATACGATAGACTGTACACATGAACTTTTATGGCAGAATTGTAACAGACACGTCTTTACTATTTAAAGGCGTTAATTAGTACACTTGTGCATAGCTACAACTATGAATACGCCAACCAACTTTAAAAAGATGATGCTATTTTGTAGAATATTGTAAAGATAAGCACGCGGAGAGGGAAGACTATTTACACATTGAAAATACGTTAAAGTAATTAGGGTCAGTTGCTTTGATAAAACTCTAAACAAGGAATATGACAGGGATATGATACGCAACTCTACTTTTGATTTGTATTAGGGTGAGAAGAAAGTTTTGTTACTCTTGTAAAAAATTCAATTTTTGTTATTGTTTTGTATTTGTAATATCCCAGTTAGTTTTTTCTTTGATCCTAGATGAACAAACGTTAGGTCTGCAAGTGAAAACTTCTGTTGAGAGAAGTTGAAAAAGAAATTTGTGATACTGAAGGCCAAGGAACAGTAAATTACGGAACCGTGACAAGACTGTACAGAAAGTTGATTCTGGTGATCTAGGTCTTGAAGATCAACCACGTTCTGCTTGACCGCATGTTATGGATTACGAAGACTTGCAAGCCGCTTTAGATGCAAAACCATCTTCGAGTTTTAGAATCGACCAGAAGGCAGTATGGAGTAACTTTTAACTGCTTGACTTTGACCATAAGAAGCCCCGACAAAATCCACACGAATTGACTGAAGCACAGGGCGCCAGTTGCTCAAGAATCTATTGAACATTGATTGAAAGAACAATAGCTCTATCTGGTCAATTGCAATCGGCAGAAGAAGTAGGTTCAACCAGGCCAAGATTCGCTATCAGTTCCTGGCCATTTTGGCAAGATGATCATGTGCATTTGGTGGAATTTTGAACTTTGAACTTTTGCAGAATGGTTGTACTATCAATTCCAAGCTCTACTGTCAGAAACTGGACTGTGTTTACGACAAGCTGAAGGAGAAAGGACAATACCAAGCCGCATATTGCCAAGAAAATCAAGGAGAAATTTAAAAAGCTAGACGGCGTTGAAGTTCTTGCACACTTAGCCTGTAGTCCAGGCACTGCTCCATATTATTACGGCTTCTTTCGTTAACTAGAATACTTCTTGTTTAGTTGTCGGTTCGATTTTTTTTTTGAAATTGAAGAAGCGCGTCAGGAGTGCTTCGATTCAACGCGTACAGAGTGGTATTTCAACCAGCTCTATTATTATTTTGGAGAATAGTTGTAGTTGTTTTTACATAAATTTGTTTACAAAAATAAAATTTTACGTAATAAAAAAAATATCTTGCCCTACAGCGGATCACAATAAAAGTATTAATTGTGAACTGGATTTGTAATCAGCAAAAAATATTGCTAAAAATAATGGAATTTGAAGCGATTTATGACCGACTATGAAAAGAAACACAACGTAATATAAGGTTTGTACAATATAATATTACTATAAGCCCACGCACTGACGGAAGATAAAGCTGATATTAAGGAAAAGAGAACTAGAAGAAACCTTCTAAAGATGCAGCGCACATGGTTTGCGCATGGTAATCGGAGGGAAGGAGCAGTGCTTTAAACTAGTAATAGGCAACAAATCAAATAATAATGGTATTGTATCACTAGATTTCGCGTTTGCAAATAAGTCCACATGGATTTTGTTGAACACAAGCTTGCTGAATGTTGAAACATCGTGGGGAAAATAAAAATATAATAATTAAATCAGCAAAAAGTATTATAGGAAACAGGACGATGAAGATAGAGGCGTAATAGCACAAAGACAAGCAGCTGGAATAAAAAAAGACGAAAATAAATGTAAATAAAATATTCAAAAAAATTAAAAAGAATTTCACAAGTCAAAAAATTGAATATTATAATTGGACATAAAAAATGGACGACATACTTCAAAACACTGTATAATGATGTAAATAAAAATGAATACAATTTGAATATGAGAGCAGATCTGACTGAATATAGTGAAAGAAAGGAAGTTGAAACTTAAAAAGAAGATGAAAGCACAGCGATAGAACCTACAATAGAATTAACAAAAGTCTCGGAATTGTCAGAATACCAGCAGAGCTGGTCAAAGAAGAAGGAGATGAAATGATAGTAAAAGCAATTCATAAACTTTTTATAACAAAATAGAGAGTTTTAAACAATTCCATGTGATGGAAAGATTGGTATCATCTGTCTCGTCTTCAAGAAAGGCAATAGACTCAAATGATTAGATATACTTTAAAGAAGTATATGGTAACATCAAGCAAAATACAATATATAAAATATTAAAATATTTAAAATTAAACTGAGAAGAATCATCAAAATGACAACAAACGGGACAAAAGCAAATGTAGAATAGGAGAGCAGCTATCTAAAGATTTTAAAATAGAAAAGGAGCAAAACAGGGCAACGTACTATCACCATTGCTATTCAACCTAGTACTAGAAAGAGCAATAAAAAACATTACTCTCAATTCAAATGAATTAGTACACAACCGACAAATAGAATTATTTCTATTTAAAGACATAGATAATAGGAAAAAACAAAACTGAAGAAGTTTTAAGAAAGATATGATGGCAACAAAGAACGAATTTTGAGCTACAAAAAATGGAAAAAGAGCCACATTTACCGCTCATAGATTGAGGTGATTCGGACACGTGTGGCGAATGGAAGAGATCAGATATCCAAAAAAGTGAATGGGACACTGGAAGGAAGAAGACCACTAGAAACACCTCGAGCAAGATGGAATGACAAAGAAAATTAATTAAGCTAGGGAAAAGTAAAAGTAGGTTGTGGAAGAGGCTAAAGCACACTATGGACTTTAATGAAACTATGTATGCGTGTTCATGAGCTGCCGCTACAAGCCGGACATCAAACGACAACTCACTTAGTGGTGTTACACAGATTACTTGCTAAAGACAAACTGTAAATTGTATAGTTATTAAACAGGAAAAAGCATTTTCTGTCAAATATTTTGAAAGTCAAACAAACCGTTTAACCCCCCATATTAGCTGATTAAATTGACGAGTTGGAAGTCAAAGCTAATTGAGATGTTTGGGCTTTCAGCTGTTAGAATCAAAACTTGTTATGCGCAACTTGTTTCGCCGCTTTTAAGAATATAAACACCGAAAGCTCCGTTTTGCACCTTTTGTAGTTTGTGTAAAGTCGTTTTTGCTCAACACCGCCATGTCCATTTATTTATCCGCTCGAGGAGCCCAGACGAGACGTAATTCAGCTAACTGAATCTCCTTTTCAGTTTCTTTTGCGAAACCAGGGCGGGCGCTTCAGGAAGCGCCAGCGATATTTTAATGCGATTTGTCGCACTACGGGCCAACTTACGGCGCTGCGCGGCGCCGCATTATTACTTTGAAACTCAATTTCCTTGCTTCATCAGCTGCGAAGTGCGAGCAAATAGTCCGAGCACTAATCTCCCGGTGAATTCCTAAAAACCGCGCCATCAATAGCAGCCGATAGCGGCTTCGCTGGGCCATCAATCAGATCCCAAACAAAAAGCGCGTAATTGACAACTAAAGGAACAATTTTTTGCTTTGATTAAGAAGCCAGCTTCGCTCTCGTCTTGGACTACACAAATTAAAAAAAGATTAAAATTGCCGTGTGAAATTAAGCTTTGCTTTTGTTTTTATAGGGGTGGCCCAAAATGAACGCTGGATTTAAATGCTTTTTTTGTTTTGCAGTCGCTAACTCTGACATTTTTACTGTTATCTATGATTTACGATTAGTAAATATGGAACGCAAAATATTGTTGTTAAAATGCATTACAAATTCGCTGGAAATTTTGTGGAGGCGGAACGAAAACTTCAAGTATTGATTACAAAATCTGATTCGCAATGGATGCAAACCTTTGTTAGAAAGAGAGAGAATTTAGATTTGTTTAAGGACGCTTCAACCCTTATAGCTATTAGATTAAGTACGGGCCTGCAGATACCCGATACAAATATACAAAAAGGATTTCTGTTTAAATTTCAAGAGATTTTAACAACCCAACCGTTGTGTCTGTAGACTCCACAGTGAATGTGTAATAAATCTCTTCATGCTTACATGGAACTCCGCCTGCAGCACCCCTGGGTGGATTGAGTAGCTTAGAGGCGCTGTTGCCGGTCCCAAGCCCGGATAAAGGAGGAGGGCCATCTGTAAACCAGGCCAGCAACCTACTTGCAGATGGAACACAAACATATGCTCACAGAAACAAGATTATGCCTCGGAACAGGACGGATTCAACGATGACAACGAATGCAAGAAACAGGACTACGAAACCATGGAAAACAAAAAACATACTTAGGATAAGTACATGGAACATCAAATCTCTAAATAAAAGAGAACAGGAAATAACTAAAGAACTCTGGGACAGGAAAATAGATATATGCGCGCGCGGTACAGGAAACAAAGAAGAAAGGTAAAGGCCAAACACTATTAGACAACTACGTACTGATTTATAGTGGTGTACCAAAAGAAGTAAGAGCCAAAGAAGGAGTCGCTTTATTAATACATAGAAAACTTACCAACCAAATAGTAGAATGCAAATACAAATCAGAGAGAATTGTCTGCGTAAGAATAAATATAGGAAGCAAGCACCTAAATGTAGTAGGAATATATGCCCCCGAGAATAATAGGGATGCTAACACCAGAGAAACTTTCTACGAAAACACGAAATGACATCATTCCGGGGATAAAGCAAAGATTCAACGAGGACGTCAGAAACGATAACGGAGACTTGTTAACGGATTTCTGTAGCACAAACGAAATACGTATAAACAACACATTCTTCCATCACAAAGAGCAATACAAATACACCTTTGAGAACACTAGAGGACATAGATCTACGATTGACTATATTTTGACAAATAGGGAACTACACCCTTCACAAATTCTAGACGTAAGGGCATTAACATCGGCAGAAATAGGAAGCGACCATAAGTTAATAATGAGTAAAATCAGAATGAAAACATATATACATAACAAAAAAGAAGAAGCAGAATACGTCACAAAGATAAGAATCGAAAGCCTACAAAATGATTCAACAAAATACTTATACCAACAAAGATTAACACAAAAAAGCGAAAAGAACCAAATATTAGAAAGTGATGGAATAGAAGACAGTTGGATAAAAATAAAAACAAACATTTTAGACGCAGCTAAAGAATCCCTAGTAATCCCAATAGTAATTAACAAAGAACCCATTAGATGCAAATTGGAAATCGACGGTGCAAGCATAGAACAAGTCATGGAAATAAATTACCTGGGTATCAAAATAACTAGCTATGGAGATGTAGAAAAAGAGATTAAAGATCAAATACAAAAAGCTAATAAAATCGCAGGATGTCTCAATAATACAATATGGCGAAATAAACACATTAATATAGAAACAAAGTCTCGTATATATAAAGCAACTATAAGACCAATAATGACACACGCATCAGAAACGAGACCGGACACAACTAAAACGCAGCGACTATTGGAAACAACCGAGATATTGAGAAGAATAACAGGAAACACGCTAAGAGATCGAATAAGAAGTACCGAAATTAGAGGAAGATGCAACGTGCAAGAGATAAATGAATGGACACTGAACAGGAAAAAAGAATGGAACAATCACATAAGTAGAATGGCAGACGATAGAATAGTGAAGATAGCAAGGGACAAATCACCACTAGGAAGAAGAAGCGTTGGCCGACCGCGCAAAAGATGGAGTGACAACATTACGTAGAGAAGGCATAAATCAAAAAAAAGGCAAATTGCCTATATAGAAGGAGAAGAAGAACAAGAAGATGCTTACATAGAAAATAGACATATCGCTCAATCCCATTTAAATTTCTGTATATTTTAGCAACCCAGGCATTGTATTTATAAACACCACTTCAATGTTGCTTACATTTTCATAGAGAAACCCATAATAAGAGACAGATAAGAATAATGCTTAATTTATAAACTCCAATAAATCATAGCAATCTAATCGTCAAGTACTCAGTGAAGAACAGGCAATAATAATGTTTAATTTTGAAATAAATAGATGCGAACAGAAACACATTTTCTACAAATATATAAAATTATAACTGGACGAAGCGAGTGAGGTAGGTTGACCCTATCCAAGAAGTGAAATAGCCTGTCAACCCCTGTCTGAGCTACCATTCAAAATCGATGAGATGTTTTGAGCCAAGTCAACTTTCCGATGTACTTCCCTAAATTCTAAAAGTAAATGTAAAAATGTCAGTAGAGTATCGCAGATGTTGCGAAACGGTTGGTCTTCTCCAAAAAGTAGATATCTATGTGTCAGTCGACAATGACCAATGCTAATTCGGTCCAGAATCACCTCCTGTCTGCGAGATTCACGTCTAAAATATTTTTGCTGCAATATATTCTTTGGTAGCTTTAAGCTTGATTCACCAATAATTCGCCAACTTCTCCAATATTTTGCTTTTGAGGTAACAGCTGACGATATGAAATTCAGATCAATTCTGTTTTGAGCAGCATTCGCTGCATTGTCTGCTTGCTTATTGCCTCTAATTCCTATGTGACTTGGAACCCAGACCAATTGGACTCGTAATTTTTGACGATAAAAATTATATATTAGTTGGTGGATTTTTATAACAAGCGGATGAAAAGAAAACGAATCTTAAATTGCTTTCAGGACACTAACCGATTCCAAAAATATTACGACGTATTTTTGGCGTTTATAAAATGAAATTAAAGCTTTCATAATACCAAGAAGTTTGACGGTAAAAATACTGCTGATACACTTGAAGTGTAGACTGTCATACTTCCGATATATAGTATTCCGACTTGATAATATCTGGTGGAGTTCTATACATGTATGGCTCTGAATAGAAACTGTCTACAGGACTAGTACGAAAGGCCCCTGTGGCTAGTCTGATGGCCGTATAATAATAGATGGTGTCTAAACAGCGTAAGCTAGAAAAAATTGCCGATGCGTATATGATGTTACCATATTCCAACTTTGATAGAACAAAAGCTTGATGGATACAAAGCATTGTTGTTCTATCGGCTCCCCATTTGTTGTTACATAATACTTTTCGAATGTTTAAAATTGCAAAGCAATGCTTTCTCACGTTTTTGAAGTGAGGGCTCCAAGTGAGTTTCCTGTCAAAGATCATGCCCAGAAATCAGCACGTTGGTTGCATGGGAATCTGTTCTTTGTTCAGAAACGAGCGTAGAAAAACCGTTTTTAGCGGTCCACGCAACATGTTATCAATAGCAAGCTGAAGTTGACGCTCAATAACTGTAAGTGACGATCTAGCAAAATAGATAGCTAGATCGTCTACATATAACACGCTGCTTATTGCCGTACTTAGACAACTACCAATTCCGTTGATGGCTACTGCAAAGAGTGTTACGCTAAGTACTGATCCTTGTGGGACACCGTTCTCCTGGCCGTGAACAGCAGATATAAGACCGCAACCCCCACTTCAGTACGACTAGATAAAAAGCTTTTCAGAAAGATACCATACGTCTTCGTAAACCTCATTCGTATAACTGTTTTAAAATTGCATGTCTCCAAATAGTATACGCTTCTTTGATATCAAACAGCTCTGCCACAAGGTGCTGATTTCTTAGAAAGACATCACATACAGCTATTTGTAGTTGACATAGATTATCGATGGTTGAGCGACTCTTACGAAACCTATATTGTTGGTTATATAGTAGATTGTTGATTTCTAGATACCAAACAAGGCGTCAGGTTATCAAACGTTCTAAAAGTCTGCATAAACAGCTTGTAAGCTAAATAGGTTGGTAACTAAATGCTTAAGAGGAGGTAGAATTATAGAGACGCCAGGAATCAGGAATTTGACTTTTGCGCCAAATGAACTCGAAACACAACCTGTGCGTGATGCGGTAGATGCTTCGGGAACTAATAGTAGATGTTATCCGGATCAGGTGATGTGTCTTTCAATGCAGAAATTAATTCTTCAATTGTAAATCTGAATGAAAATTCAGTGGTTGTCGCTCTGCTTGTTCTTTTTGTTCCAAGAACAATTCAGTGTAATGTTCAGAGCTTGATAATTTTGAAAAAGACATTCAACAGCCTGTTCGGGCGTACTTATAAGTTTATCGTCTACTATCAAACCAGATATCGGGGCATACTTTCCTTTTCCGCAATTTTTTGTATTTTTTCCAAAAAATTCTTAGCTGGTGTGTTGTTATACAAGGTAGAAACATAGTCAATCCAAGATTTTTGTTTGCTTTCTCTCGTAAGGCGCTTAGCTTTAATGCGCTTTATGCGAAACGTCTCTTAATTTTCTGGAATCAGATGACTTTTGAGAAGGTGAAAAGTTCTCTTTCGTTCTCAAATAGCAGTTGCTACTTGTTCGTTCCACCAAGAAACAGATGTGTGACTTGCATTGCTAAAAGTTTTAGGGATGAAAGAGTTTGCTGTCTCGATGTTAGGTGCCGATGTTAGGTGTAAAACTGCGAGTTTTAAACTCTGACCAGTTGGCCTCATGGAGGTTCCAACGTGGCATTCTAATGTTAGATAGTTGATGGCAAAAACCAGAAATCACCAATCGAAAGTGACCAGAAACGCTCAAATCATCATGCACACTCACTCTATTGAAGAGTACATAAAGGGGAAGGAGAACACAGAGTCAAATTTATGTAAGAGAACGTTCTACATGCAGCTGAATAATGCGTGGATGATCCTGTATTCTATAAAAATATCTGGCTGTTTTCTAAAAGGTTCTCAATTACTTGACCCCTACGGTCAGTGTTAATAGAACCCCAAAGGATATGACCGCTAAATCTCCGCCAATAATAAAAAGACGTGGAAGAATAGATAGTAATTGTGATATTTTCCGGGTTGAATATAAATAGAACATATCGTTACTTGTCTAGTGCGAATTCTAATCGCTATACATTGCAGATCTGATTGAAGAGGGACATTAGAGTAAAGCACGGTGTTTATAACAAAAATAGCTACACCACCTTTTGAGCGCTCGCCTATGATATCTTTTCGGAGTACAGAATAATTCTGTAAAGATGGTGTGTGAGTGTTCTTAAAATGGGTTTCTTGTAGAGCATTAACAGTTGGTTTTATTTTTGATCAGAAGATGCATTTCAGATACATGGCCAAACTAAGCGTCGTAGTTTTACTAGAGATAATTTTTTATAATTTTCAATTATGGCGAGTTTTGCTAACGTCAAGTCTAAGGAGTTCTTTGGGTTTTGCGTCCAGTACCATGTAGCTAGTACTGGTTTTGGAGCCTCCGGAATTCTGCTGTTCAGAAAATACTCGATTTCGGCGACTCGATAGAGCTTGTCGAGCCCTCTCTTGATATTGGTTTAAATTCTACAGGAAACGAAACAGCGGGTTTATTTAATAAGAGCTTTTTGATTTCTTTTGGTGGGGCCACCGTGAGGTTAGTTGAGAGATTTTAGATTGCGGTGGTGATTTCTTCACCACCTTATTATTTGCGTCTTTATTTAGTATTGTTCTTAGTGAATTACTTTTTTGGATAAAATTCGTTTGGAAACTGGTGTCAATCATGTTGAATTGAATAACAACACATGACATCTATTTAGGAAGCACAACTTTTGTAGCTTAGGTTACACTACCTGCTGATCGGGCAGCTGTTTGATATTTCTTACGAGTTTTGCTATAGGTACGAAAGTTGTTTCGAGATTTTGGATTTTCGTTTCCATCCTGAAAGTGAACAATCTCTAGATCTGAGACTGTATTCTCCTTCACAATTGACACAGTTCGGTGGAAGCTGACAGTCAATGCCCTCTTGAGTTTTTCTACCACAGGAGCCGCAAATTGTGGAATACGACAGATTTGAGACGTATGGCCAAAACGTTGGCAGTTGAAGCACAGTAAATATAAGGCCTTATTTTAAGGGGGTACATTGCTGCTTAAAGAGTACAACGGGAGTATCGAAGGTTAGTACAAGGGAAGGAGTATTTTCAATATTCCCGTTCCTCTTTTTAGTAAACATCAATTATATCCTGTGGAGTTAAATCTTTTTTGATTTCGTTTGTCTCACAGTTTAGCAAATCGAAGCAGGACACGACACCTTTGGGCAAGTTAAGTGTCTTATGTATTACTTCAATTACTACATCCACCAGTTGTATATTCTTTGAAGAATTTGTTTAATTGCTGTTCGCTGGAGGTTTTAATTAACACCATAACATCTTGTAGTTTCTTCGTACTGTTTACGTTACCACCGATCCTTTCGTTTGACCATTATATACTTTTCAGCGCATTTTATTGTATTTTTCATAAAACAAATCTTGATAGTGTCGGCCTCAGACTCCCGTAAAAATGAGGGAAAAATTGTTTATATCCATATATAATTTTAGTATAAACACCTGACAGCTCACTACCCGCCATGGAGCCCCACAAAGAAACGTCAACACCGTAAACCAGTGATACTGTGCAGGATGCTCTTATTCAAGATTCATATCTGGTTTGCCAAAATACGTCATGAAGCCGATTCTATACCCGATGCATACGTATAACACGTGCATCTATGGCAGAAGCAGTAGCCAAAGCCAATGTGTTGGTCCACCTCTGCCGCAGCTAGAGATTTTCCTCAATTGGTAGGATCAACTTTTCTTTCCAAGAGCACACTGTCCACGGGCGGCATCTCGTAGGTTTGGTTTGAAACTGATGGGGACATGTATGAATACAACGAGCAACTGCCTCGCCTGGTCTTAATCTGGTAGAACTAACAAAACAATATAAAAAATAAATAAACAGAATGGTCTCCTATGCCTATGGCAGTCTCGACTATATCTTAGAAAACTAAGCTCTGCAGTCTATCCTAGAGTTTCAGACTGCAAAGTGGTTTTGTAATAGCAAAGATGACATTTCGGGACCCCGGGAGCGCTAATTCCCGTAGATATTGTTAGGAAAATCGAAACAATATCCCCCTGAGGGGCAAAACTTTGTTAGTATTAGCATGGAGTGACGTGAGGTTCCATAATAAATGCAAAAACGCCCACTAAGCGTCATGAACAATTAAATATTTTAAAAGTTAATTTCAGTGCATACTTAATAAAGACTTGCACTTTCAGGAATACAAAATTCAACTAATACAACTGTTTAAACCTGCTGACCATTGCGCCGTCAATAATTCGTCCATTGTTTTTCAAAGCATCATAAAGTGGAGTTTGTTTGGCCGGAAAATCATATTTAGCGATGAGGAATATTTTCAGAAAACAAAAAAAATCGCCGCATCCTTGCGTAAGTTATGAAAAGAAATAAATTTTAGGCAGGTAATGTGATGTGATGCTGAAAATACTGTAACTGTATAATCTACCAACTGGAAACAAACGTATTTCCAGCATGCAAGCGCCTTCTTCCATATAGCTCGAGCAATACTCAATTTACTGCACCAACAATTTGACATCAATTTGTCAGCAAAATTTTGTGAATTACCTAAAATCCAAGGATTACGCCGGCAATCCACAAATAGTTGACAACTTCAAATACGATGAAGTTGTAATAGAAGATTTTGTGAAAAGAACCGAGATTTTTCAATCATAATACCCATCCAAAAGTCGTTTTATTTAAATTTAAACCCGTCTTTGAATTTGGGCCACCCTTTATATACACATAATCTTTTGCAGAAAGACTGTCGTCTCAGTGAAAGTAATTAAACTGGTAGAATGCTGAAGGCAAATTGTATCAATGCAGTTAAGATAGCATCCAAGAAGGCACATAGAATTGGGATTTAATTTGTTGTCCTGTACGCGGCGCTCTAACAAATACAACAACTTTAGCTGTTACCCTAGAGGTAGATCAATTAGTACTTTTAGTATTCTAATATTTTAGTAACTTTTAGTAGGACACAATATTTTTATAAAAAGCTCTACTTACAGAAGTTTCAATTCATTTTTAAACGAATAACGATAATGGCGAGACTCTATGCCAAGCCCAATTATTTTTAGTGACTGAGTAGGCCACCCAACAGCCATCTGATTCTGGGATTTAACGCGGGATCCTCCTCACCGCAACCAAGCCCATCAATCGCGCCGCTACACTGCCGCCAATTAATTTTTTAAAACAATTTTGACTTTTTAAAATGTTTGTAAACTCACTATATTCAATAATTTAACTACGCGCCACGTTATTATTCAAATATTTAGTTTATATGCACATGTGGAAATAGCAGATGTCATAAATGAAGGAAAGGCTAACGTCATTTCATTCAAATAACCCCTGTTAAAATTCCATTATAACGTGACGTTCGATTTCACGGTGCGTGACAACTGCTATTTCCGTTTAAACGCATGTGTGCAGCCAAAGAATTTTAGTTAACATTCAATAATGTTGAAAATAATTAAACGCAAAATTTTTTATATTTTATTATTTTAAAAATTCAATTTAAATTTAAAAAAGTTTACAAAGCAGCAGTAGCTCGTATTGTTAATTCCGGTTTATATTAATCTTATTTTGCATTAATTTGTTTTATAAAAAAGATAAAGATCATTGATGTACTTAATAAAGAATAACAAATCAGATGATTACAAAAGTTTGTGTCTAATTTATATTTATATTTATAAGTGGCGGAAACATTACTGCATGGCGGCGTTGGTGTTTTTTATGGCAAAACTCCTGCTTTTACAGCAGTAAAAAAAGGTTCGGCAAATTCTGAATTGACGATTTTAACCTAGACGATCAACTCGGATAATCCAAGAGTTACAACTAAAAAGATTCATGTATTGACAATATGTGTGCATTTTCGAATTTAAACAAACTTTCAAGCACAATACTTGGGTGTTATGTTCTTCGATGCACAACAATAAGTTGTGAGTCTCTCTGGACGGGATGATCAAATATGCGTTTAGTACAACAACGTGCAACGCAATAGTAGGTGTAAGCAAGCAGGAGAAGTGAAGAATCTTCAGAAAAAGTTAATCTACATCAAGTAAAGGTGCTGTTGCTTAGTTTATTACGTCAAAGAAGTGCTAGAAGCAAGTCGCCGAATTAAATGCGGAAATTCATCCAAAACCTTATGTCATGGTCAATAGATAACCGAATGTTATCTAACTAAAAAAGTTGAGGTGGAAATCCGTCAACATTTTCTGTATTCTCCAGATCTAGATCGTCCACATTTAAATCTATTTCGGTTTCTTTACATAATTTGATGGAAAAAAGTTTGATTCTGTAAAAACTAATGAAAATTGCTTAAGGGTCCTTCTGGAGAAAAATCGTCCACCTTCTACAATTCACCTAAGAGCATAGACTACGAAATCTCTCGTATGTTTGCTTGTCGCGCAGCATTTAATACGTGTGTTTTAGATTTTTTTTTAAATAAACGCGAATAGTCCCTGAGTCATCCGCCAGGAGTCAAATTCGGATTTGTCTACACCATAGCCAAGCGTTTTAACCGTCCGCCCACTAAATTGCAAAATTAAAATAATAAAGCAAGTAGGGAATTTAAAAATTTACCGAAACATTAAAACAATGATTAATTTACGTTTACATTAACATACAATTTATCAAGCTGCTGTACATACAGTTTTTTTTTTTATTATTTGTGAGTATAAATACATTTGTTCTTCAGTGCAACCACCATATTGCTGTTATAAATGTCTGCTGTTTTAAGCTTCAAAGAATGAAATCTGAGGCCTTGAGTAGCTACACCCAGGAAGGGATTCAATAAGTAATTAATGTACAGGTCGGCCAGTTGAAGTGATTTTGGGAAGAAAATGTCCCTTGTTTGCCTTTAAAAGTAAAATAATAATCAGCAAGGTTAGGACTTCCAATAAGTCAGACAACGCAGATAAGCACATAGACTTTGGCCAGAGATTCAAATATCGCAACGTGTGACCTGTTGTAAAAACTTCAAAGTGAAGGTTCTTCAAGCCATTGTTACAGGGAATTAAACTATAGGTCTGCACTATAATCCCTTAGCAAAAAGGGAATCAATGGAATGGCATATTCCGTTCGAAAAATGACAAGGAAAGGCAACTTAGTCGACTTAATCTTCGAAAAATATCATTGCAACGAACTAAGATTTAAGAAAAATGTTATTAATTTATTGTTAAGGAAAGGAAACACACTGGCAGATGGAAGGAAGTGGCATATTGAGCCTAACTGTTTACCTTCTGCACGTCTCTGTCTATTAGGCCATAATTATCCAGGGTGCTGAGAAAGAATGTGGGCCTGAGAAGTTTTCTCGTTCACCCCACAGTCAAAATCTTGCTATTAGTTGCTACAATCCATTTTGAAACTGAAAATAGGCTTTTGAGTAGAAAATTTAACAACGAGCAACTATTTCACCCTTAGAATATAGTCGGGTAGGAACATTTTAACGCTTACCTCGTATAGATATAAGTACACCGCAATTCTTGTTGTTACATTTTTAGTTTGCCATGGTAGTTTTGATGAAATGAAATACCTTTGACCTTAGGTTTTGAAATTTGCGGGTTAGAAGTCATTTAATTTTGTTTTGTAAGTCTTAATAATTTTTGAAGCTATAAGCGTCGCGTAAAACAAGTAACTTAAATTTATTGTTACACATAAAATACAAAAGAAAAACTTTGCTAGTACGCAACCCCTGGGCTAATGTAAGCTTTTAAATTCCATTTCACACGCAGCCTGAACGATGGTGCAGTAGAGCGTAAATCAGATAAGCTAACGACAAAGAAGACCAAAAAATAACATTTAAAATCTCAGTATTAAAGTTGCCAGTAAAATGTTATATAAATCCAATTTGATGTGCATACAGGTACATTATAATATCCTGCTACTTTAAGAACTCTCGTAATATATCGCTTCTCGATGTTTTTAGGAGAGATAAAAGGTTTAGGCTTAATGGATACTCCATAGAAAAGTGGCTTAGATATGTTTAATTTAGACCATAGATATGTTCGTTTTACGATACTCAAAATTTCACTATTTCGCGACATTTGCGAAATGAACTGAGAATGTTAAAAGAAAGACCTATATGGTAACTTAGGTAACCAAGGCGAAAACTTAATTAAATTTCTCACAAGCAAAGCTACTGATCTATCAGCTTTATGTTATGTGTACTTAGGCAGTAATTAAGCTGCTCGATCTAGGTTTAAGCATTAACAAATATGTCCTCGTATCTTACTGAGAAAGTAGAGAGAGAATGTTCTTTTAAGTGCTTCGAACGTACACGGGACCTTTTACAATACTTCCTTCAACTTCAGTGTTAGCTACTAGGAAGCCCATATACTCTGCGCAACACTTGATAGATGGAACCTTAAATACGAATTAAAAACGTTTAAAGTCAATGACCTTCAATTGTGACAGATATATATGAATATAAATAGTCGTCTTAAATATAGTGATAATGATTAAATGGATTGACTGCATGTTAAGAGAAAGAATGACATCTGTAGACTTCTTTATGGATAGGCCGATGAGAATCCTTAGCAATAAAAAGTTTGCACCTCTAGGCTCCTCAAATGACTTAGTCGTCTTTGTAGAAGAAAGGCTATTAACGCTGGAAATGTATGCAGAGGGCTCTGAACATGGTAGCTAGATAGAAGAAGAAGTCCTTACGGTTAGTCCTTAAAAGGACCAGCATAGTATCATTTACGAAAAAGAAGAATATAATATATTTGTAACCCTTCACCTTAGCGGGAAAGACAGAAATTTATCAGGCGAGGAAAAGTAGTTAGAGGTTACTTTAGACTTTATACTTATAAGAAACTAACATAAATATAGAATCGGAAATTGTATGGCAATTCAAGGTTGAGCAGAGGAGCATTAAAATAAAAGTAATCAAGATTTAAAAGTTGTTTGTTTTAGAATAACGGGGGAATGAAGACAATTCCCACAACTGTAATAAAGATAATTTTGATCTTTCTCGTCTCTATGTTGCAATTAGAAAAGAAACCCAAACTAAGACTAGCTATAAAATTCTCTGTACAAAGCTAAATTAGGTATAGAGCATACAAGGTTGATGGGTAGCATAAAGAAACTTATTCTAGAAATGAGGGCAGATCACATGACTCGAAAATATACTGCTAATACTGTTAAGATTCTCTTAGAGGTGATAATACGAGATGGAAAATAATGAGGAAAACCCTGACCAGAGTTGCCCCACGAAAGTTTGATCTGACATATACTACATAGATAACTCAAAATCTGAAATAGGTACCGAACTAGGACTTTATCTCGAGAGATCAAAAATGGTATCCAGATAGGTGTTGCTTAACTAGACTTGCTAGAAGAAAACTGCGGTGATGAAGACAACTTTAGTAAATTTTAGAAGTCAGTTATACGTGAATGAATGATATATAAATAAAAGCTTCTTTTCGCGTGCTGTGAGGTGAAAGAAAATAGACTTGGCTTATGAGTATGTTGATATTGATGTCTGAAAGAGGTTTCTTCTATGCACTACCGATTTTTTAGTTAATATTATGATGTCCATGGCGGAACGCATTATTAAAGGGCGCAAAACCGTTTAAAATCTGAAAAGACTAAAGGCACTTTTTAAGAACAACGCCATTAAAAATATTTAAGTGTAAACGTGAATACTGTATAAACAATTATCGGGAGGACAAAATTAGTGGAAAATAAAGGCTATTGAGGTCGCCAAAGGACTAGCATGACCAAAGAAAATATTTGCATTGTTCGCAGCTTTTTGAATGACGACTGTTGATTAATGGTTGCTGCAATTCTTTTTTTAACACAAACTTTTACTCCAAGATGTTATCCTGTTTTATGGCAACGCCTGACTTGACACAGCAGCTTAAACTTGACAAAAAATTAAATATTTGTTCTGCAAATCATAAAAATATTTTTGTGGTTCAGACTCACCGCCCTGTTATTATTATTTATTTGGATTGCTAAAAAAAGCGTTTGGAGGACAAATATTTGAGGATAAATATTCTTTTTATATTTTGGACACATTCATTTGTTGGTTTCTCAGAGCAGAATTTTTTTTAGATATCCCTACTATAAGTCGTACAAATAATATATAACTGCATCGTGTGGTTGGTTCTAGGGTTATTAGATTGTGGTCGGAGTTCGGAAACTTTGATGTTTCGTCCACAACTGCTACGGACATCTTCAAAAGAAAATCTTCTAAAAATTAAGTGACTGTCTCGTCCGTTTTCGCTTTTATGCTAGTGCGAGTGCAGTAAGGATAGTGTTTGGGGGCCTTTGTTGACGTCATCGGGATGGTAGTCCATTCTCCGATTTCAAAACCTCTCTTTCGATTCCAATTCCATGGTAAACTGTATGCTCGGATGTATAAAATTTAAGTGTGTAACAAATTGTGGTGGAGCTTCCTTTCCGTGACTCAATATCACAAAAGTGTCATCTACGTATCTTAGCCATATCGCGAGTTTTAATGGTACTGTATTGATGGCGATCTTTTTGAATTTCTCCATGTAGTAACATAGTAAATTACAAGACTAAGTGGGCTACCCATTGCTACTCCGTCTTTTTGTTCGTAATATACGCCCTACCAAACAATATAACTGGACGCAGGGCACTGTTAAAGTAGCTGTAAGATATTGTTCAGATGGATGTTGCATCAAAACTGACCATCAGATTTCCTCCTGTAACTTGCTGTCTTAAAGATGGTTAACAAAATGTGTGGAATTCTTGATGTAACTGCTGGTATGTTCAATGTATCGTTGTAATAGACTGGATAAGTATTTGGCCAGCTTGTAGATAAGGCCACTGATTGCCGGCACTAACAATCGGTCACAGCGGTACATTATCCTTGTGTATTTTGGAGAGCCTATATATTCTTGGTGGCAGCGCCTCTGATGTTAGTCTACTTTTGATGGTGTCATCCAAAGAGGAACTATTTATCAGTTTGCTCGTGTCACGTAGTATTTGCGATGTGGGATCGCGATTGAGCAATGTATAAGTGTTCGCATCAAGCAGTTGCTTCATTTTTGTTTGTATAGTCCTCTTGTCCTAGTACAACTGTAACATTACATTTATATGCTGGTAAGACAATTATAGTGTCGTTATTTTTGAGTTTACGTAGAGCAGTTAATTTCGCCTTAGATAAGTTCTTATTAGGTGGTTCAGCGCGTTAGCTATAATGTCTTCAACCGGAATGGATTTAGGTGCTACGGAAAACTTTTTATTTTTGTTGAGAGCACTGATAGCATCCTGGCTAAGCTCGGGTTTGGAAAGGTTTATTACAGCTTGCTTATAATCCAGCTGTGTAGGTGCGCTTTTCTTCTCTAAACGTTGAACCTTAGAAGATTGTCTAATAGTGGCGGCCGCTTCGTGTTTCTTCGCAGAATGAAAAGTGAAGCGGTCCACAGTTTCCCAGTAATCTTTATAGATTTTGCTGGCCAAACTGACATGAACTTGCATCAATTCTAGTGAACACATAGCGAGAATTTTTCTAGCAGCGTGCACTGGTTTTTTGACTAAGGCAACTTTTGTTTTTCCCTAAATTCGTTGGTCTTGATTAAAACCATTAAAATCCGCGATATGGCTAAGATACGTCGATGACGCTTTTGTGATATAGAGACATGGAAAGCAGACCCTACCACAATTTCTCATACACTTGAATTCTGTACACCCAAGCATATAGTTTAGCATGAAACTAGAATCTAACAATAAGATTGCTTTCTTAGACTTACAGGTGTTGAGATCGGAGAATGGACCCACGCATACGGACAGATACTTTTATAAGTAGTTGAATCACCACCCAAGTCAAAAAAGAACAGTTGTGACAAATTGGTAGACCGAGCACGACCTATATATCAACCACAGTTTTTGCATAAGAAATTAAAACTTTTGGAACAAGCCTTACAAAAGAATAGCTACTCAAGGACGGAGATAAATAGAGCAACTAAACGTAATAAATGAGCAAGAAAAACACAACCAAAATCGGCTACGGTAGGCAAAGCTTTTTACCTTATATCAATACGGAAAAATTTTCAGTAAACACAACGTGGAAACCATCTATATTGCTACGGGATTTGCTTAGACCAGCCAAAGATACAAGAAACCCACAGGGTATACCAGGGGTATACTGCATACTTTGTTCATATGAGCAAGTCTATTTTGGGACTACGGGTCGAACGATTACCACTAGGATAAAGGAACACAAACGTCATCTAAGCGTTAATCAACCCAAAAAAATCATTTGCTGAACATACTTTGGAAAATCTTGACCATGAAATTATTACTCGATATTATATAGAGAGGTAGTAGAGATTTATAAATATAAAAATAATTTTAACAGGGATGACGGTTTCAATCTACACAAATCTTGGTTTATCGCTCTTAAGGAGTAAAAAACAGACCGTAATACGATGAAAGAGAGAGTGACGTAAAAAAATGCTAAAATATTATCTGCAACAACCCAATTGACGTCAGCAGCTAACCCGATCACGTTATCTACCATCCCGGTGACATCAACCCCCAACACTATCTCTAGCATACTCGCACGAGTACAAAAGCGAAAACGCACGAGCCAGTCACTTAATTTTTAGAAGATTTTTTTTCTGAATATAGCCGCCGCAGTTGTGGACGAAACGTCACGAATTTCCAAACCCCGATCACAGCCTTATAACCTAGAACCAACCACACGATGCACCATAACACCGGTCTTGAAAGTTTTCGCATCTATATAATATATAACTGTTCTAAAAACTTTTTGGTATATAGAGGACTTTAGATCTGGGTAGCGAGTAGATCTCGGTAGAAGGTAATTCTATTTCAAGAGTAGCAACCGTCCCCATACGAGTTCGTGGTTTTTTCTCACTACCTAATACTGAGAGGGAGGAGGCATGCCCTATCCTTCAATCCTTACCATTCTCATATTTATCTTTCCTCATATTCTTACCTTAGTTCTTGCCTTTCATCTTTTTAAACAGGCAATAACAAATTACTTGGCACCATAGTTATTTAATTAACAAACTTAGAACTTGAAAATCATTGTGATCTTCTTTGACACGCTTTTGCCAGGATGTACGGCTGCAATGAGCACATAATGACATTTAGGTTGCGAAAAATAAAGAGCATTCCCATCCTTAAGAATTAAAAATTTTTAAATTAATTATTTCTTGGGGGAATAGAATGATAAAATTTGACAAAATATACATTAACTCGCAATTGATATATATTTTTTTAATAATTAAAGGAGAACTATACCAAGATAAAATAAAAGCAATGTAATTGAAATAATATCAACGTGAAAATAGTTGGTAATATGTGAAGATATCTAAAGCCTTATAGTTTTACTAAATTAATTTAAGAAAAATTGTGTGATAATAATTCCAAAAAATTAGATTCGAAATTACAGAAAAGGCTGCTCATGAAAGTTCCTTTATGTTTAAACTAATGAGCAAAATTCTGGTGACTTAACATTAATTTTTTGAATCTCAAATTTAAATTAAAATAGATACGGTAAAAGTATCCATGTAGCAATTTTGTTATCATTTAGCAAATTTTTACCCTAAAAGTTTTGTTAGAGCCAAAATGGCGAATTAAAAGAATCTTCTTACAACACATTTTGAAAGTCTAAATATATGCTATTTATCACATCTGAAGATCTTGAAACCAAGCTTAATGATATTATTAGACCACCCTGTATATTGTCGGATATTGCGTTTATGAGTAATTAAGCAACGCTGAATACGGGATGCGATGTTAGCTAATTAGGTCAGCCTATTGATTACACCGCGAATGAATCAAATAATTAAAACGGCCATTAATTATAAATGAAAATCGGTGTAACGGACTCAGATAATTGAAACTAACAGCTACAAAGCAGTGTAATAAAGTCGACAAGACCACCGTTGTACTAGGCAATTCCTGCAGTTATCCGTTGCTAATCTTACAACAAATGTGGGCCTACCCCAGTGCTGAACAATACTGCATTGTTGCTACTATTGATAGTTCGAAATGAGATTATGGCCTAATTGAGCTTTAAGGGGAGCAAAAGGCCACTACAGCCCCGCGTCACATTTACTTTAATGAAGACCAAAAACAACGTAGGTTTCAATTATAGGTTCGTAGTTTCAAGCAATACAAGTTGTAATTAAAATGTCTGTAGCATTTAAGGGAACATTACAGAGTGCCCTGCGCTCACCCGAGAGAAGACAGATCGGTTTACTTTGAGTTTGCAGGAATGCAATGGTTTTCAGTTGTTTATGTTTGCAGGTTGTGTAACAAATTATGACCAAAGTAAATTTGAATTCTGCAAATTTGTTAATGTGTAATGCAGAATAATTAAAATATAAAAAATATATTAGTTGTCAGAAAATGCACAAAAAGATTAGAAATATTAGAAATAATACAAATTCTGCAATGTCTTTTTCTTAATCGTCTACAACGTCACTAATTTTATAAGATAATACCAGGTAGTTTCATAAATGCATCAAATATTTAATTAGTTGTACTTGTGCCAAGAAAAATTGATCAAGTGTTGAATATATGCGAAGAATGAATAATAGAACGTCGGTAGGAACAAAATTTTGAGTTAAAAGTAAAGCCTGAAGACTTATAGCATTAATGAAGGAGATCTACGGACAAAAATTAAATAAACTTGGCATAAGTTATCAAAAGTGGCCTTTTCCTTGTTGTTCAACCATAGCAAGATTTTGGATTCATAAGTGAAGTGGGTAGTGACTGTATTTTAAAGAAGCCCTCAGATAGCATACAAAAGCGAGTCTTCATCTTACGAAGGTGGTAATTGCATGGTAGCCTAACAGAGACATTTTCCACTCTTTTCTCTAACAAACAGCAGAGTCATACTACAGAAATTGGATATCATCCTTAAGGAATTACGTTTTCTTTCATCCACCTTATTCATTTGCCACTTCGTGGACAGACAATGGCGTTGAGAAGTAATGCTTGGCCCAGCTCAAATATTCTTATCGGCCCCTCAAAATAAAATAATCTGATGAATCGTACAATAATATAATTCTACAAAATTAAATCACACATTCAAATGTTCCTTATACTCAATTTTCAAATAATTACAATACATGAATGAAACTGAAATAGTTGTAATTCGTAACGTATTAATGGGAATAGTGAAAATCGAAAAATAACCTGAGAAAATTTTTAATTCTTTAATAATTTGTTATCAACCTCAACCGGCTTGAATGATTTGAATCTTCGAATAAATATTTAATTTAATGCAAAACTCAAATAAGTCCCAGAACTGTTATAAATTATACATAAAAATACACATAATGGTAATCATGTTATAGGTAAATTGGAATTCTGCATAAATTGGGGCTGGGATTCAAATTTGAATTCTTAACCATTGTTTAAATAAAAGCGAAGCTGAAATATCAAGGAAATTCGAAAATTATTTGATTTATTGTCGAACTTTTTTAGAAAACGGCGTTTACATTTCAAGTGTTCCAGTTATCCAAGAGAATATTTGAATAAATTGTCAATTCACTATTCCGCTTGCGAAACTTTCTTGCATTACAAATAGTTCCACATATTTTATAATACGACTATCGGGCTGTTGTACTAACAAACAATTGGATGAAGTTATTGGCATATAAATTTTTGTTTTAATGTTGTTAAACATGTTCTTAGCTCTTGCTAGTATAAGTAAAAAAATTATAGTATTTGAGCAGTGAAAATGTTTGAAAATACGTAGCCCTTTAATTTTATTTAATAAACATCAGGTTGAGACGAAGGCCAATAAATTTTGCACATAATTTTAAGGCTAATTATAATTCATCTGAATATACATACATTTTTTCTTGTATTTTAGGTCTAAGAGTCAAGAAAGTCTAAATGATATTTTCGCTAAATATACGTAGCAGTTCAAAAATTATCTGCACTTTTACCGTAACATACCTTTAGGTTTAACATACTGCTTTCTACGCATACAAACTATCAAAGTTGTTTGCTTCTGTTTTAGTGTAAACATGGCCTCTCCGCAATATGTACCAAGAAGGAACGAAGGGTAGTGATCCTATTTCTTTGACCAGAAGGTGTTACAGGGGCCGAAATTCATTGGAGGCTTGCAATAAAGTACGGGAAGACCACTCTATCACGTAAAAGTATGCACTAGTTGGTCGAAAAGCTTAAAAATGGTAAGACAATTGTAATGCACCACTGACGAGAAGATCCAGCAAGCTCGAGAAATGGCACTGGCAAACCGGTTAGCTACCATTAGTAATGTAGTGTTTTTTGCAAGTTAGTTATGATTTTGGCTATCAAACTATCCACAAAGAGCCCGCCTCCATAAAGTCTGTGCGATATAGGTTTCAAGACAGCTTACCGCAGACCGTAGGCACAAACATGTTGAGATCTGCTAACGCGTATAACAACAATGAAGGCGAAAAATGTTGATCAGAATAGCTGCAAGAGATGAAACGCAGATTTATTACCATAAGTCACAATCCAAACGTTGAAGTGGAAACATCCAAGGTCTACAATGAGAATGACACTTAACATACAACCTTTTGCGCGAATATGGGGCTAACTGTTCTTTAGCACTCAACAGTGCAAAATATAGTGATTTGCTGGCCAATAATCTGAAATCAGAAATGTTTGAAGAAAAATGCCGTTGCATGCCTCCACACTGCTGGAAAATTCATTGAAATCATTATCCATTTGGGTTCTCGTCCCTCCCGACTATCATCTTTTTGGACTGTTCAAAGAAGCTATACGAGGACGTTAATTTTTACGATTCATAAATAGTTGAATAACCAATCAAAAACCTTCTTTTTAGGTGGAACGTGCAAGCTTGTGCGCCACTGGACAACACATCAAAAAATAAGGAGACCAAGCAGAAGAATAACATACTTGTTTAACACATACATTTGTATAAAAAAAATAAAAAATCAAATAGGAATAATTTTTTGTTTTTCTTGTACTGCTAAGAATTACCAAGTTTGGGATGAGAGAAGTGTAAATTAATGTACAGTTTAAGGTTAGTTCTAGGCAGGGAAGTTAGTGAATGTTATATTGGTGTTGACAAAGAGAAATTGTAGGTTATCATTGAAGCTAACCTACACAAAACTACACTGGGAGTTGCAAAGGAACTTGGTGTCGATTGAAGCAAATTTGTACGTTGAAGTAACTTGACAAGTGGGTGCCTGAAGAACTGAACGACAACAAAAAGAAATCGCCGTTACAAAGCCTGTTTTTCGCTTCTTTTGCACAACAAAAACGACCATTTCTAGATCGAATTGTAGCATATGATAGAAATTAAACTATGACTACAGGATACATTTTGCTTAAATGGTAGTTAATGATCTAGCACTAAAGCACTTCTAAAAATCAAAGTTGCACCAAAAAAAGATTATGATGACTGTATGGTGGTCTACTGCTGGCATAAGTCAAAGCAAAACCATCACAATAAAACATTATTATGAAGAAATTCATAAAATACACCGGAAACTGCAACGTATTGGTCTGCCATTGGGTAATAGAAAAAGTACACTCCTCTTACATTATAACACCAGATATCATCTTGCACAAATAACGTTGTAGAAACTCACGAAACTAGGCCACAACTAATTATAACTCCTTCAAACAACCTGGCAACTTCCAGATGTTGCTGTAAATGCCTTAGGAGATTTTAATTATTTCAGAACCCCGAATTTGACAATACCGGAATGAAGAAACTGCTATTTCAGTAGCAAAAAGGCACATATTTGAGGTATAGTGTTTTAAAGTTGGACTTTAAAAGCCTGCAATATTTTTGCGCCAACATATAGATAGGTATCAATTGAGTACACACAGAAGTCTCTATATTAGGCGATTTTGCAATGGATAGACCTGTTTGTAGTATTGCTATAATGTTTTTATTTAGATCAATATCAAAATTGTCTAAGTATTTTTTAATGACACTTTCAATATCTTTATGACCCTTTCATATAGGTGGTGTCGTCATACCCCTGACCACGGCAATTAATAATTAAGATCTTATATTCTTTGAGTATTTAAAATTAAGCCAAGTGTTAGTCTCTTCAACTGCATATAGTCGAATTTTGTTTTGAAATAAACTGATTTTTAAATTGATTTTATCATTTGATTTTTATTGAATATTATATCTAACAAATAGCCACTTAACCTTCGTCAATAAGTCTTGATTCCTTTTGCACATATTTCAATCAGTTTCAGAAATTTCGTAGCTGATGTCGACCACCGCTTGTCATTACTGTATCTCAAGTAACTCCACAACAAAAATCCGCACGATGTTGGATAACTAGATCTTGTTGACTAGTTGCGGTCCACATTTTGTAAAATTACGCAATCAGGAAATTGTTGATGCGGTAAATCGACTGGTGTTCGAGTTGTATGGTCGATGGCGCTGTCTTGCTGAAGCCCCTTTTTTCTAGAACTCCGTCGAGTTGAAAATGTTCCTCATGATGCTCTAAAACTAATTGACGAATTACCGACGGTGAAAATGGTCAGCGCGTTTAAGCTCGTGGGTCAGTTGAATTTTGCGCACCCTAAGGCGCAAGTCTTTAGTGCATATTCGTTGGCAGGAGAACTAAACACTCACTTTTCCAAAATTTCTAACTCACATAATAACTTAACCATCTTATGCTATTCTGTAAGCCAGTACATGAGTCAAGTGTCATTTCAGACGAGTTTTGTCTCTGCGTTAATGCAAGAAAATTATGTCCGCATAGAGCTGTAAGGGTCACCAACATGTATCTTTAATTTATATCCCAATTTGCCCCAATTAACATTGACTCGAGGAACTTTAGCAAATTGCCATGACATGGGTCGTTAGCTGATGTTACTCTTGGAATTTCAAGTAGCCCTGCAAAATATGTTATCAATTTACGTTTCTCGGGTAACCCACATATGCTTAATTGCTCCCTGGGCAGTCGTCGTAGTATCTATACGACTTTGCATAAATCAGGAGTATAGCGTTCTTAATTTTCACAGGGTTCAATCGAGGACACTTAGTGCATTATTGAAAAAAAATAAAAGTTTTTGAGACAAAGAAAATCTAATAGAATCTGCTCTGGCCTCTAGCAACCTTGGACTTGAAAAATTCTTCTTTCCTCCTTTTCGACAAAGTTCTGGTAACCATATTCAAAACCAGCACCATGTAAGTCAAAGAACTCCCAATTTGTCCTTCAAAAGCTTTTATATCGCCAGTGATTATTTGGTAGAATAAATGCTTTCAGGTTGAAAATTATAGATTTTTATTTTTGTTCCACGAAAATTTCTTGATAGCATAGTCTATTACTGCGGATAAAACCATTATGAATAGTGCATGGATAATATCTCATATAACCTCAAAATTTCTTATCTGAGACAATTTCTTTATTTTATACGAGTTGGTGCTTTTCTGTTAAGTGTATGCTTATGTGTGACAGCAGATCCGGGTCAAAGCACAAGTAGTGGGTAGCCACATATGGAAGTCAGTCGTAATCAACAACTTGCGGCTTTAAATTTTGTGCTTTGCTTTATAAATTCGATACGAAAAGCTATACAATGTAGCAGTGCTTTGAACCTAAACAGAACCAGATGTAAAAAGAAGTGCGTAGCAGGAGCAAAATATGGAGAGGTTGCCAGAATTATATAATTACTAATAATAAAAGTTGGCTTGATATTTACGATCCTAGAAGTAAACAGGGAAATATAGTTTTCTAGTTCCAAAAAGCCAAAGTTGCTAGAGAAAGAGAGAAAGAATAATAATTGTGTTCTTTGATTACCATGAAGTGATCTACCAACAGTAAAGAGTATTTTTACATACTACTCGCGTGGGTTAATGCATTCCAGGATACCGTAAATGTGTTCGCGATAAGAAGGGGGCCTCAGGATACCGTCACTACCCCAGAAAACATCGAGAGGGTTCTAGCTGTAATTCAACAATCTCCCAGGCGTTCAAATTCGGAAACAGGCAGGTACCCTTGGCATTTCGAGACGTTGCATTCAACACATCGTTAATAAACGAATTTTCATTTGCACCCCTATGAAATGGTTGTCGTCCAAGAATTGAAGCCACGTAATTTTGAAGCCAGACAACTCGCTAGTGAAAACATGCTTGCTGAGTTGCCCCTAGACGGTATCGTTTTCTTCTCTGAGGAAGCACATTTTAAATAAACAGAATATGCGCTATTGGAGTGATGCAAATCCCAGGGAGCTCCAGCAGAGGTCCCTGCACTCCGATAGGGTGACAGTATGGTGTGCAATTTCAAGAATTGGAATTATCGTCCCTTACTTTTCTGAAGAAAATGATCGAACGGCTACAGTTACTTCTGCACGTTACCTGACCATGATCCAGAATTTTTTCTTGCCTGAATTTGAAGAGATAGAGCTGGAAGACGTCTGGTTTTAGCAGGACGAGGCCACAGCCCACACAGCAAGAGTTTGCATGGACTTTTTGCGAGACAGATTCTCCGGGCGCCTCATCTCCCTAAGAGGCGATTTGAACTGGCCGGCGCGTTCTCCTGATTTGGGCCCTTGTGATTTTTTCCTGTGGGGATACCTAAAATCCCTTGTTTACAACAATCATCCTAGAACCTCGGAAGCCTTCAAAAATAAGATTAAGAGTCCAAATCTCCGAAATTTCTGCGGCAATGCTTTAAAGAGTGCACGAAAACTTGAAAAAAAGTTTACTCATTGTTTGGAGTGTGAGGGGTGCCATTTGGGCGATACCTTATTCAAATCCATGTAAACATAAAATTTTCCATGTTAATGAATCAAGAAAAAATAAAAAATTCAGTCAGTTTGTAACAGTTTCCTTTTATTTCATTTTTAAATCCATGCGTCTGCCGCGCGCCACCCTGGACAAAATCGAACTAATAAACTAACTACACAAGAAGACTGCACAAAATAAGGCTCCAAAACTCCCCACGCTAATGAAATAATATCAGAGATGTTTCCCTTGCAATCTGCTAACTTTTACATTTACTTAATGTCCGGTATAGACATAGATTGTTAATAAAAAAAAATTACCAATAAAAATAAGTCTTTAAAGTAATTTCACACGAGTGATTTGACTCGTTTTTAATTCCTTGCATTGCTCCTCAAAAACAATATAAAAAGAATAAAGTTAATGTATAACAAAAAGGAACTAACAACAATTAAAAAATGATTTAAAGTCAGCACCATTGACCTTAAACGCTTTTAATAAAGCCAAGCCCGCGACTTTAAAGAGAATAAAAGTCGCATCAAAGCTGCGGCGGCGTCAGCTTTCCGCATTAGCCAGGATATGAACGCATTACGCGGCAATTCAGGGCCGAAATCCGCAGTAAATATCCATAACTGCGCGTTTACGCAGTTAATACGCGAAATCTTGCATGGATATTGCACGCATAAACAAAGTCCACCGAAAACTAGGAAAAGCGGCGCCCGGCTCCAAACAGGCAGAAAATGCCGCTTAAAGCGACGTGTAGTACAATGAAGGCCGCTATCTTTCCGAACGCCGCTCAAAGTGAAATATAAGGACCATCGCGGAACAAACACGTAGTCGCCATTCTTGGACCGAACGACATCTTTATGGCGGCAGCAATTTGTTCGGCGAAGGAAATGCGTCACTCTTTGTGGTCTAAAATTGTATCTAACGTTGGGAAAAGCTGTTGAAATAATTTTATTTGGCATGTCGTGCTAGTGGGGTGTCATTTTAAAGAATTAGTTTAGGAAGTCATATTTTTTAAATCTGTGCTTTAATCTTTTTATATATAGATAAGAAGTGCCAAACAAAAGAGAATTTTAGGCCCCAAAATTTAATTACCTGGATTAATGTCCGGAACACATCAATAAAACTGATCTATAAGTAAACAATGACTAACAAATTTAAGAAAGTGGTTTCTCTGTAGGTCAAGTTTTGGAGTTGTAAATCACATGTGCTTTTTGTCAAGTTTATTATCCTAAATTTAAAAGACCACGTTCAGTTCGGACTTTTCAGAAAGTTAAAACCGTAAGTGTCCGAATTAAACGAAATCCTCTTCGTAAGTAGAAGCTCGTGTTTCAGGAGATGCAAATCTCCAAAACATGTGCCGTATTGTTAAGCAAAACCTAGGACTAGCTGCTTGCAAAAGACATACGGGATATATGCTAACAAATGTTTTAAAGAAAAGTAGAAGAAAAAAGCAAGGAGATTATTGAATGAGTACGCGCATGGTGGCCACTGTGTTTATGGATAAAATGTTTACAAGAGAAAGCTTTCAACAAACAAAATGATAGAGTATACGCTACATCGTCCAAAGGAGCATCTCAGCTAGTGCCAAAGGTGCAGAAATGTCATCATCTATCAGGTTTGGTGGGGATTGTGCCATGATGAAGTAATTAACGTTTATTTTTGTAAAAACTTTGGCCTCTGTGTTTATCAAAGTAATGTGCTTGAAGTACAGTAAAACCTTTGAATCACACGCGTTTTTCAGCTGAGCCTTGGATCTTTCAGCAAGACTCCGCACTCACCTCACAAAGCACGATCAACTAAAGGATGGCTTACCAACAATGTGTGGCTCTCTGGTAGCCCAGGTGGCAATCCATTAAATTACAAATTATGGGCTACTTTAGAACGTACAATTTGCTCAAAAAGACACTCTAATATGGATTCTTTTAAGTAGGGTGACAAAAAACCGTAATGATGTAATAGCATTACATAAGTGTGAAACTGAAAAAAGTGAAAACTTTAAGATCCTGCCCTCTCTCGGTACTAGTCGTATGTTTGTATATCTGCCCATAAAACAGTTTAATAAGACTGGAGGTGGTGAGGATCGACCAAGATCAGATTGTTCAGGCAGTCAAAGCTGTAAGTGCCAGAATTAAGGAAAATCCTCTTCGTAAGCAAAAGATTATGTCTCGAGAGATGCGAATTTCCAAAATGTTTATTAAGCGAAACCTAGGACTTGCTGCTTTAAAATACATACGGGACATTTGCTGATATGTGCTTTAAAGAAAGGCAGAAAATAAAAAGCAAAGAGATTGTTGACTGCGTACGAGCATGACGACCACAGAAGAATTTTGTTTACGAATCAAAACATTTTTTAAAGCGGATGAATCCTTCAACAAACAAAATAACAGAGTATACGGTTAAGTCAAACTTGGCTGAACAACAATGTGCCTCATTTTCTAACAGTAGAGGGTTGGCCTTCTGGTAGCCCATATCTATGTCTATTATATTGCATATTATAGGCAGTTTTAGAGGGCACGGTTATTTTTTAAAGACACACTCATGTTAGTTCTTTGAGGCGAGTCTTGACGGCTGTAGTCAATACTTTCCTAATAAATGTTGTGAGTGCTGTCATAGACGAGTGGCTCGGATATCTTAAAGCTTGTGTAGAGGTTAAGGGTGGCCATTTTGAATAAATACCTTGTAATTATACTTATCAATAAATCTTAAAAATATTATGAAAAAAAAGTTAACGTCTTATTTTGTCGTTCTAATCAGTGTGTGACAGTATTTATGGACATATAGGGGGTCAATAGATACTGTAGATCAGATTTTTATTTTAAATCGTTGTTCTTAACTCTCTGATTACGAATCTACTGATAAAAATTTCTTTAGCTAAAACAGTACTTCTTGTCCGTTTCGAATGTCAAAATTGCAAAATTTAAAATGTTAAAATCGCGCTTAGAAGGTGGGTAGATTAGGTAAATCAAAAATTTAGCACAAAAACCGAAGCAGAATGCAGCCAGCGCAAGAGTCTACTGCAGCGATCACATTAGGTACCTTGTAGTAGAAATTGACGATTGACCTTGGGGCAATTTATGGTAAAGGAAAGCACAATCGGGTATGTTGTATGCTACCGAGATATAGGTAGAATGATGCAAGGTCATTCAGGCTAAAGTTTTGCATGAATTACACATAATAGGTACGTGGTTACAGAGCCATAGTCACTGAAATTGCATTAGTACTGAGCATTTGCGTTTTATTCTGCAAAAGGTAGCTGTTAAATGAATCAGTGCGGCAACTTCGAGAGGAGTCCAGGCGAGATTGTAAGTGGTACATACACGATAACTGTGCTGGTACGAAGACAGGTTAGGTGAAAGCGTAAGCCGTATTTGTAGTCATGTTAGAAAAACAAGTGAGCCGATAGGCATACCGATGTGCCTGAGATGCATCGTCAGACGCAGAGAATTATCCCAAAAAGGCGCTATAATACCTGAGATCAGCGCTACTTGCACTCAAAAGTAAGGAAGTGCCGATAGATTTGGCCTTGGAACGACTAAGATTGAGATCAGATTACATTAGACTAAAGCGCACGTCATTACTTTGGAAACGAGCGCGCGAACCAGCTGACCAAGGACGTTGTGGTAAGAGCAGGGCCGTTCATTTTTGAGAATGTTCTAATAGAGCTTGCAAGGATGAGCACAGCGTCCAGCTTACTACGGCATGGAAATTTCCGACCCTGCTGGTGGAAGGCCAAATCAGATGTGTGACGATTCCATTCACGTTTTACTGACCAAAAAGTAGACCAGGGCCATAGCGGACAGAACCCTCATCACGAACGGTGTGAGATACCCAAGAATGTTGGAATAGACCTAGAGACTATCGAGACTAGCAGAATGGTAAGTGGCTCTTGCAAAATTTACAAATTGGTGCAAACGTCTATACGGTAACTCGCGATGGGCGTGCGATAGTTGGGCAAATTACAACTGGTATATTATGCAAACCTAAAGACAAATAGACTAAAGAGACGTAGGTGAATGTAAATTAGTCTTCATTTTTTGAACAAGAATTGTAGCTGTAGGGAGAACCATTAACGATTTTAAGTCACCTGCTCTAGGCAGCGTTTTTGTGTTTTTTTAAAGGACAGTTTAATCTGCTGCCATTATAAATTTTGTATGGAACTGAGCATGACAGGACAAGTTCACTGTAAGAATAATATATAGGTAGCTGCAGTAGAACCGTCGTAGTGACGTAAGTCAATTACAGAAAATTAGGGTATATTGCAAATATATGATAAAATACTTATAATCTCAATGGCACCCGACAAGTAGTTTTAGTTCCAGTTCCCTATGGGCGCAAATCTCTTAACAAATTTTCTTACATCAAAAGTTTTTGACTTCTATGAGTGAAAATACACTAAAAATTGCTATGACAAAACCTAAGTATCCTATACAGATCTCTCATATTTTCTAATTAATAAAATCTATAATTTATTTTGTCGTTAAAAAACCCCACCCATTCGTAAGATAACTCACAAAATGAAAATAATTAGAAGGTCATTTTATGTTAGTTAAAAATGAAAAAAGAGAAGAGCAATAACAACGTCTATAATTTTTTTTAAAGAACAAAAGATTACGTACGTTAGTTTATGTGGAGAAAAACTATCAAGGGGTAGATTCTATATAATTCTTAATGATGATTAGTTGAAAAGAAAAAATTGAGAGAAAATAAAACATATTTTATGACACTGCACTTTATTAATTTTTTTATCTAATTCTAAATTTTTCTGGACAATAAGAAATACTTAACAAGGTAAACCAACAATTTTTGCACTAATCTTTTGATTAATATGTACTTTGGAAAGTATTCAGAATTGGATAAATATCTCAAGGATAATAAAGAATATTTATAGTGTGCACTACTGCGTAAATTCATTCGAAAGATTATTTTGACTACATTTGTAGAAACGCCTTTTGAATAATCCATGTACATGGTAATTTACTAACTACATTTTCTAGAAAATTTATTCTTAGTTTCGATGGTTTGGATAGTAGAACGCGCATGTTTTACAGACGTGGTGGCAATTGATCTTGCAATCGCTTGCTAAAGAGGACTTTGCTTTGTTTCCAAAAGCTCTATGAATAATTTGAAAAAGAGGGTTATTATTTGGAAGGCCAATAAAGACAACTTTATTGTGTTTTCTGTTTTGTTCGTTTTCTGATACCATTGACTAAACTTTTTAAACACACTGTGTATAATGACATTTTGAAAATTTATGCCGATATAATAATTTATAAAAGAATGTTGAAGGTATTCTAAGCTTCTAATTACATGAGTTAGAGCATGTGCAATATTTTTTGATAAAATATTAGTTTTATTTAGGAATAGCAATTTTTTTATTTATATTTACTTCAACTTTTGCAGCCTAAAAATTCGTTATTCATCGCATTGAGTTTATAAAAGTCTAAAAACAGTTTAATATCGTTTAAAATTGTAACCTTTACTTATATCTCTCAATGCACGCCTAAAAATGTATCACGTCAAACCCATTATTTGAATACAACTTCAATTATCCAACAAATCAGTTAGTTATCCAGCTCCTGTATAGTTTTAAAATACATACAACCTGCTCATATAGCACACAATGGAAATTCCACTTACCAGTCAATACTGTTAAGCACAAATTATTAAGCTTTATCACATCTAGAAATATCAGAAACAAAACAAAAAAATAATACCTAGGAAGATATCGAAGAAAGTGACAGAGAATTAGCAAACAATAATAATATATGACAAATAAAAACATCTAAAAATGAAAGAGAAATAACTTTCTCTTTAACCATCACTAAAAACAGATTTGAGACCCTTTCTCATACTGAACATGATAGCAATGCATAAGAGAACAGCATCGGCCAGCAGCAACCTAATATCTACGCCCATTCAATTCAATTATCACAAAACTGATGGCATACCTCATCATATAAGAGAACTCATCTACTGAGAAACGAAAATTATCGGTAAATAGCAAAAACGATGAACATATAAGACAAAACACTATACAATAGGCTTATCCATAAGGCTACACGCTGCATGAAATGAGAAAGTAATCATACAACATAGATAGCTACCAAAAATTAAAAAAAAAGTGTTTTACCAGTTCTAAGAATCAATATAACTTGGACCAGATCTGTCAATAATAAAGTAAATGGCTTTCTTAAGCACTTTGTACAAGTTTTGCAGCTCCACAATCGAGTGTAAACGCTAATGATGAAGAATTAGATTTCCTCAATGCGCCATACCAACTATCCCTCCCGTTAAGCCGTTTTCACTTACTGAAATGAAGCAGGAAGTCAACTGCACAGATCACAATGAATCTCCCGATTTTAACCTTATCGTTGAGCAACTTCCACTTAACTTATCTCGAAAAACTGTAGTTTTGATCACTACCATCTATATCAGTATATCATACTACTACCTATCAATGATACTTTTCTTCAACTATGAACATAGTTAAATTTGGAAAGCAATCTTCTGTAGGTTACTTTCCAACCTCCAACATCATATCGACCGATAAGTCTGTCCCACTGATGTCGAAAATATTAGAAAGATTGCTGTTAAAAAGGACGGAAGGCACTAGCACTTAAATTATATAATCCCAACACACTATTTGACAATACGCCAAAACCAAAGTAATATAATTATTAAAAACAACAAAAATTGCACTTTAGGCTTTCTTGACATCACGCAGGTATTTAATAAGGTTAAGGCACTGTGATATAAAGTTAAGTCACATTTTCCAAGTTAAATATATCTGTTGCTCAAATGTTATTAGCATGCTGTATGTGATTACCATAGATCACTCCAGATGCACCACAAGCTAGTATACTGGGCTCTCTTCTGCCCTAATGTTTATTGCTCATGTTCCAACTACACATGTAACTGCTTTCGCTGACGAAGCACCAGCACTAGCGCCTCAAAATCTACAAAACCATCTTGACTTTCTCTAAAAGCAGTTTGATAAATGGGAAGTAACAATTGTTAATGATAAATCAACCCAACACTGCTATGTCAGAAAAAACAGAAGTCAAGTATTTAAAATTGCATGTTGACCAGAAACTCGCCTGGACATCATATATTAAAATCAAAAGAAGATGTCTGGACTTCAAAGTTAAATCAATCAACGATCCCAGCTTTATTTTCAAAATAAAGTCTTACTGTATAAAGTCAATTTTAATCCAATCTGGAGGCATGGTATACTGCTCTATGGGCATATAAAACCGTCTAAAACGAAAATTCCTTATCTTAAACACTATTTTTGCAATGGTATGTTACCATTTAAATCCTTCATAAAGATTTGAGGATTCATATGTATGCAACAAAATAAAAAGACTACCAGTCGCTTACTATTTTACTATCAACTAATCGACGAACCAACAACTTCAAGAAGACTAAAGTTATAATTCCTCTTAGGAGTAACATCAATGTGTAAGATATGTGTACACATGCCATTTACTTATTAGATTGTCAATAAACAAAATAAAGATAAATAGGCGCTTTCTGGAGCTCCTAACAAAATTATGTAAATAATTTATACAAAATTGTAAGCAATATAGGAGAGTGAGTCAAATGAAAACTTTAAAATTGCAGAAAAATAAGAATACTGTCATATTTCCTTTTAAATTGCAATTATACAGATGAAGCAAATTCCGAATAAATTCACACTTTTAAGATCTGATTTTTTGTAATGTTCTTTATTTCACAAATTTTTTGCACGGTAGATGCTATAGAACTAAAACAGTAAAGAGTCGACACTTCTGAAGAACTTGCTGATCATTACTTGTGACTTGTGAACTTAAAAAGACATTTACAGAAATTTATACCGCTTAAGGTTTCCATTTGAGCCAACCGGGTATAGTACATTTGTCCTATCGATTACCAATGTTCTTTTCTTAGAATTGTCTGTCCCGTTTCAATGTAGACTAACATAAAAGAAGAATGTGACTGCTGACTTCAATCTTGACATCTCCAATATTGACCACGACGTTCCGCAGGAGACAGCTGAAGTTCCGGTAGCGAGCTAACAACAAAATATTTATGGAGCACTTCTAGCGCCGATGTATCACGACTGATAAAGCATCCATTTTTCATCTCTAGGTTTTTGTTTCTGCGGGCATGCTTAATAATTCAGGGTAAAACATTATGATAAATCGCCGACGCACCAAGTGCAGACAAACAAGGGCTGCGTGCCTGTTTCTGTTGTTTTTTGACGCTAAAAGGATCCGCTCTTCAAGGAAATGTTGTATTCTGATTTATGAGTGTGAATTAAAATCGTGGTACTTCCATTTTTAGATACAAAAGGTAAAATCCATATTTCACACTTATTTGTAATAATAAAATAGCCAACAGTTTTCACTGCTGGTTGTTTGTCCGTTTAAATTTAATTCAGTGAACACAATAAAGCTGCTTGTAAACAGAAATGCACAGCAAATGAATTTCGCCGATAAAATTAATTTATCCGCGCGCAACGCAGAATTTATTATCAATGGATGCGCATTCGAATTTACGCCGCAGTGGTTTTGAGCTTCCAATGCACGAATTGAACTTGAAATCGCGGAAAGACCGGCCTAATTTAGCAAGCTGTCGTTGGACGCGACCTATGCGGCTCGAAGGACGCTCCAGGGCACTTGGCCTGACTTCTGTAAGGTTGGCAGCCCGAACCGGCGCGCCGACTAGTGCCAAACGGAATTCTCGAGCAAGGGCTTCCTTCCACCGAGGCCGCAGTGGTCTAATTAAACGGAGCTGGTTGAGCCGAAAGCAGAGGTTTGTCAGATAATTTATGCAGCCCCCTGGTTGAGCGGAGACAATTATGAGCTTGTGTGAATGATTCCGGGAGATGGCGGTTTCGCCGGCTTCTATGTAATGCAAGCAGTTTAGCAAACTTCGTGGAAGGTTTTCGTTGGAAAATAAATGGCACAAAATTTAAAGTTTAAAAATTGAGGAGAGGGACAACATTGAGAAAATTCTAGAGAACTAAGACTTCCAACTGTAGTACATTTGAAGAACGTAGATATTTTTAAATAAGATGAGAACTTTAGAAAAACCTCTATTTGGATTTGTATCTTAGTAACTTCTACATTATGTGACCAATATTTGGGATCCAGAAACTAAAGTAATCAAAAGAAAAATTATATGTTACAAAATTGTTCAAACTGCTTCACACGAACTTGAAAAAGAACAAAAGATGTTCAATTCACGGTTGGAAATGTTATTATAAATGACTTAGCTAAAGAAATCGTAGTAGTGGCAGTGAACACGATAGAGCAGGTCATAATATGGCCATGATGATTTCTAAAGCATATAGAGAGGACGCGGTGGCTCAGATGGTTCAACCAGGTGGCTCTGTCCTCGAGCCGGCGTGGGCGAGTTCGAGTCTCGCTCAATTAATGGGTGTGTGTGAATATCCTAGAATGTTAGTTGGCACAATAAGCCCTTGAGGGTGCAGTGCCTGTAAGTGCGCAGAAAAAGGCACATAGAAAGCATTTAAAGGTTTCTTCTCGTAAAGATGACAAAAAATTAAAAAAGGCTCCGATATTTGCACAAAAAGTCAAAGCCAGGCTAAGATTAAGGAGTTTCAAAGCTCAGGTCGTACCAGAGCGGTATATAAAACAAAATTTAATAACCAAATCCTATTATAAAAGCTTTACAAAAACGAATAGACTCGACCTATAGTTTCAAAAAGATAAGTTCGAGGTCAAAATTTTGAAAAAACTGCCTGGTCAGCAATTTGTACGTGTGGTCTAAAGACCATTGCTTACATCTCTTCTAGAACTGTAGATGCGAGTACACTGGCCTTCAAAAATTCCTGTTCTAGTGTCTGGAGAAACATGACACTAATCCATTATTTGGACCAGACCATGATACTGTCATAAGAACATAAACAATCTTGATGCAAAGGAGATTCCATTTCAAATCGCTATTTCTTGACATAGTGTATAAAGCCCTCCCTTATTTTTCTAAAAAATTTGAGCTTCATAGGTTAACAGAATTAAGCAGAACAATTTCTCTGATATTGTTATTGTAATACTTGACAAAAATATTATTGATAATAAGTGTTGTTGCATTAACATAAAGCAAAAACCAGTGAGTCATTTGTACAATGCTGCAAGTGTAAGTGTTGACAAAACAGAAAACTATGAAGCCAGATAATCGAAGGAGGAAATGACTGCCTCGGACATTTCTACAAGATTAGTAGCTGTGTATAGAGATGCAGCACGGAGTTGTAGAATTGTGCTAAGGAAAGCAGAAGTAGAGGGGTCCGACAAACGCAAACAAGTCACACATTATGTATGACCAACTTGATAATGATGAATAGGCGAATGATAATCAATACACTCACAAATATAAGATGATCTATGAGGACTTGAAAGTCACAAATATATGTATACCATGTGTTTGCGCTTTTCTCTCATCAGAAACAGAAGTTTACAGAAGTATACCAACAATTTCAGCAGCTGTGAATCCAGAGAGATGTTTGTTTTAGATTAAGAAATGATTTCATTGATAAATTGGTTGCCCTCTTATGAAAAGGGGCCAGTACTATTGATGTTCTGCGAGTGTCTGGTCATAGCATAAATTGTTCCTTTGGTACGAAACGCCGTTCGTTGGGAACCTCTATAGTCTTCGTGAAAGCAGTATTAGTAAGCGGTACTGCTATTTATTAAAACGACTGTTTCATGGCAGATTAGATTATCGCACTATGTGGGTTCTTGGTTTGAACATAGTGATTTAAGCCCCATATATTGCACAAGTCTTGGGGCGAGTAACTACTTTCTGTTTGCAGTAATGAGCAAGGCAGTCTGCAGTAAAAGGTTTTCTAACTACAAGCTTAAGTCGCCTGTCTACATGTGATTTTAAAATTATTTGCAGTTACTCCTAAATTGTCAGATTAGTTTAGATTTAACCAAATAAATATGATCTGCTAGTTACACTTACAACTTAGTCAATATATAAAAAGCTCTAAGTAAAACTTGAACCACAGAAGATATAAAAACAGATGATTATTTGAAATGTTATCAAGAAGAAAACGTAAAAACATATAGTCATAGAGACAATCAAATAAAAGATTTAAAGTCTCATTGCAAATAACTAAAAAAATATATAAAGTAAACTTTGCAAAGAGGATGTAGGTGATAGCAAGGCAAAATTCATAAAAAATGCGGAATTTTTCTAAAAAAGTAGAGATAATTGTGTACAACAAATCAACATTAATTGAGTATTTATTGAAGATACCATTTTAAACTCTTTTCTAGAATGCACTTCTAATATTGACGTATCAAACAATTTTTGTCTTCTAAACTGAAAAACCAATAAATAAAAGTTTTCTAAGAACCTTTATCAACAAGGTCAGATGTGCTGACTGGTGCTACTTTTATGTGTCTAGAGTGAGCTTTCTGTCCTCTTTTATAATTCAAAGTTGAAAAATATATTAGAAAAGGGCTCAAACTATTTGTATTCTATAATTGCAGATTATCAAAATAAACGTTTTGACTATTTTTAATGGTTGGTTGCTGCTGGCATGACTATCATTACTAAACAATCCTTTTGAATCTCTTCTTTAAGATGAAAAATATTATGTTAGGGTTGGCTAAAAAATTATGCGAACTAAATAAACATTTAGCATATATCCAAGATGTTATAAAAAGATACATTTTTGTATTGCAGAAATAAAACAGGAACAAGGAATGGTTAAAGCCATGTTTGCAGAATTAAAAAAAGGAACAAAATATACATTTATTATATGAAATAACCGGATGTCATACAAATTAACTTTCAACCCCTAAATTTAGTAACTTATAACTTTAATTTAAATTGAAGCCTCTTTCTACGTTAAAATTTTAAATACCAACTGACTACTTCAGAAAGTGTCTGGCTAAGAAAATATTTATTTAGGCTAAAAGGAAGATTTTGTGTCCTATGGAACTTATGGAAATGATTTCAAACCATGTGAGAAAGAAATTGTAATCTCGCAAATAATGAATAAAGATACTGATTGTTGTAAAGAATCTGCTAATGCAGTTAGAGCTTATTCAAACCCACCTAGTAATATCTAGACGAGAAAAAACTTAAAAGGCTATTAAATTTGTCACGTTTTTTAGCAACAAAAAAGACTACCAAACAGACATTCTACGTATTTTCATACGTAGTGTCTGTCAATGCCCTAAGTCAGAAATATAACTTGGATTGCTAAAGGTTAGGCTTAAGTTTCTTGTTTTAATATTTAAGTTCTCTTCAGAAGGATACTGAACAAAACTCTTTCGCGTGATACATCACTAAGATTATACAATAGAATTACAACATCAAGTGCTCAAAATATTTTTGAAATAGATTGTCTCATCGTAGTGAAGAACAAGATCGCCAAAATACGTAGAGTACATTGAAAATGGCAGACTACTAGGCGCTGTGATGTTAAATGAAGGCTCAAAACTAAATCTATTTAAAATTCCTTACAATATGCCTACAACAAAAAATAAAAAATACTGTCTTTGAAAAGTGACAAAAAGACTAAATCAACCAGACAAATACGAAACACCTCTGCACCTATAAATAACACTTAATCAATAATCGCTGTTGCCAATAATCTAAAAACAGTTTTCACACAAATTTATTCTAGATCAATTCGACAAAAAGGAAAAAATCAGTATTGCCTAAAAATACCATTTTAACCAACAATAATGTTAAAAGTTAATCAAGGCAAAACCACTACCATAACATTTAAATCCATAAAAATTACTCAGCTGTGACTGAATTGCAGACACAATTTAGGAGAATTGTTGGAAATTTGTATTAATTAACTGTCTACTAAACATAATCTTGAGTTCAAAGCGCTTTCCAAAATAATGGTACCTACCTAATTAAACTGCTGCTGTTATTGTACTCAATATGACATTAATTCGAAGCAATTGCAGTACACGTAAACTTACCCATATCTAACAGATGGATCTCCAATATTCAATATAAATTAACCGCATGAAACAGCGCAACTAAATTATAGATCATGTCAGGCGCAGGCATAGATGCAACCAATTCATTTAATTCAAAACACATAAACATAATTTGCCAGCAATATTATACCCGACAAGACAGCCAACAAACGGCAGTTCAACATCAACAAACAATCATAAACACCAATCTTCGATGATGACTAAATACATAACGCGCAAGAAGAAAAGATAAGTGAAACTAAGATTACTTCAGTTATCCTGCACTAGATTCTATCCATTAGTAACTACTAATTAAAGTACAACTACTGTAAGTAACAAAAATGTGACAAAAAAGAAATCTAAAGAACAGCATACATTCCCTCCCCTGCTGCAGAACAAATTAATTTAAGGAATACTTCGTTGAGATTACAATGACACATCACCACTGGAGATTTTAATTTTTCCTAGGGATAGAGATGTATAATAAGTTATGCAAAAAAGCACTTGGTCTATGTTTTTGATCTGAAAAAAATCTCAGATTGCCTAAACTTCTTTATTATTGAAATCTTGTATACCTGACGGTGCAAACAATTACGACCTCTGCTCTGATCGTACTCCTGTGATATTAACCATAAGTACAATAACAACTGTTAAAAATAAGCCTCCGTAATCACGAAATCATTAAATTGATTATGATTATTTTTATTAGATGCTTGAAAAAATTAAAAACAGTGGATAACATCGGAGAGATGGAAGAAAATGTATTGACATCTATAGCAGTTCGCTCACACTAGACTACAAGACCAACCCAAGAAAAGAGGTTTTCAGCGAAAATAATGAACAAAATGCATAAAAAGAGAACGAAAAAACCTATACCCTAATGAAAAGCAATGATACAAAGCCTCAGAAAGAGAATTAAAAATGATGCTACAGAAATAAAGAGATGCTACCTGCAAAATTTTATCGGGAACCAGCAAAGTGAATGAAGTGGTTGTTCAGCAAGAAGGAAGTGTTAGGGAAGGCGATACCCAAGGAAAAACAATAATATAAAACCTCAGAAAGAGAGAGAGCTGAAAAGGAGGATATTATTTTGTGATTCAGCAGACTATTCTATAAGTGAAATATAAAGACGAACTAATCAACCTGATCCCTGTAGGTTCTGAAATATCACAGGGTAGTGTTTTAAAGCCAGTCTTGTACACAACGGGGCTACCACCCAATAAAAAGGTCACAATCTGTTAGAGTTGCTATCAAATTACAAATATAATTTTGTACCCATCACCTTTATGTATTGAAGGGTTACGCATTCACTATTCACAGTATACAGAGACATTTGAAAAACAGTGTATTGTTGTTTATCGTCTAGAACTTGGAATCTATTGTCTAAATTCGTTGTTTCCAACGTGAGATGCTCGCCCCACAGGAGAGATTTTTATTTTTAAGGGGACAATTCGAGAATGAGTTAATAACAGTTACTGGCCTTTTAGGCTTCCTCCTTGTAAATAGGATTCATCTTTTAAATAAATAAAAATTGTATATTATATATCACAGGTGGACAATTAGAATTTTAGATATGCTTAGATGTGGCACGACCAAACAAATATTGGCAATCATCAGTCTAGGTGATAAAGTCATACGTTGTATAGTTATACTTGACGTGACGTTGATGAACATCTAATTCCTTTATCACGCATACATATACAATAGTTTAAGTAATACAGATATTATTCTATGAGTAGACTAAATTGTAACAATCCGAAAAACAAAAAACTAAAAACTTAATATTTATGACAAGAAAGTAGTGGAACATGAAAAGATAATCGCGTCATGAGTTGCTTAAAATGAAACTGGTGCTTATGACCGTTATAAGGGATAATTTAATTGAGTATAGAAAACACTTATCACAAAGCAGAATAAGTAATACCCAACTTTGCAATTTTGTAGATTCAAAATCGATATCCTAGTTAAAATTGGAAGAAGTTAAATTATTTCTGTAAATAAAACTGAAAATTGTTCCATTGTGAATTAAATGGTAACAAAACGTATTTTGTAATGTATTATGAGCAACGTTTTATTTATTAGTTGCTGAAAATTTTGCATAATGCAATTAGAAGAAATATTCTCGATAACTTAAAAAGGAATATAAAATTTTGTGTAGTTCCTAAAGACGAAATGTTTACAAAAGGTCAAAAATTGCATTTAATCGACTTAATTGTCAAGACCACTATGAAAACCTTGAAGGATACTTTGATGACAACAACTCAAGATGCCTTAAAGCGCTGATAGACGAAAGAGATCTGTAAATATCTACATCAAGTAGAAAATTTTGTTAAATTTTAACCTAGAAGAATATTGAGGAATGACTTGAAAGGAAACTGAAATTATGACTGACCCAAAAACTTCGAGAAGTTTGAAGTCTTCGGGGAGACACCTGTAGCCTCTATCGAGCTGGCTTCCAGATAGCGAACGGGGGAATGGCCTCATTCAACGTACCGACGTGAAATAAAATAGCTCCCGCAGACCAACGGGTTTACGCTCGGGTTTCAAATCTAGTGAAGGCGGAATCTAACATTCCAGAGCCACTCGTGCTGTTTTTATTATCTTTTGTATATGTTATCTAGACGTCTGATGCTATTAAATTTTTAAGGCCTAGAAAGCTTTTTTTTATTTATTATCTAAACAGATTTCTTATGAAGTGATAAAGACCTGGCTGCTAGAATTAAAACATGTTCAAAACATATTTGTATTGATTATACTGAATAATCCCTTTCTGCGGTAGTCTACTAGATTCTGAAGAGAGGGAGGGTTCAGCTATCAGTGCATTGCAAATAACAAAATAAGAGTTTATGTGATGGTAGAGAAAATAAGACGTAGGATGAAGTATTTATACATAATAAGAGTTCTATAAGAAGGTTCTTTAATGTCAAAATGAAGGCGTGAAGAATATCGGGTGTGACTTTTAGGAGAAGCTTTTTGGTTTAAAAGAATAGTTGCACTCTTGGAACCAACGCAAAAAGGAATATTAAACAATGCACAAACAACGTTCCTCTGCAGGAAAAGCTTAACAATAGGCCGCACTTAGCCATGATAAAAAATACTGCTTTTTCAGCTGATAGTAATATCAATATTCGGTCTTTGAGAATCTAAACCAAGGTACGGAACAAACTTGAAGCATTTGCTAAAGCCCGGAAAATACAGGAGCAATTAGTTCGTAATGTAAACTGATTAGGAAGCTTGTTGACATGGATTAGTCTAAGCGCCACTAAACTCACCAGACTTGGACAAGAAATATTTTTACCGCGATGTCAGACGGATGGTCTTAGTGGATCTAGCAATAATAAAAGAGAACATCGGACTGATCTTATATAGTATGTACATGGGGCTCTATTAATACCGGTTGGTATCACAACCAAACCTAAAGATCACTTAACAAAAATATTGACAATTGCCATCAAGGGGGAAATAAAGAGGCTAGCAGTATTCTTTCCAAATAGAACAAATCTCAATACAGCCCCGAAGATACTTAAATATTGTAGAGAATGGAAAGTAAAAAGCAAAAGAAACTAGGCATAAGAAAAACATGTGAGGGGGAAAATCGGACTTACTGCCTACGTACTTAAAGAGACCAAAGAGCAGGGGTGGTTATTAAGAAATTTACGAAAAACAAATGATGAACATATTAAAATTACATCACAATAAAGACAAAAAAAGAAAAGCAAATATTTGTGAAGAAAATTGCAACAAAACAGGAGATCGCTAATAGTTCAAGCTCTAAGTAAAACAGCTACCAATAGGGGCATCAAAAAAGCAGTCATAATCGAAGAAGTCACATGGGTGAATGTACCCTGAAAAGACCGAAGCAAAAGCATACGAACTAGTCAGTTTCCAAGAATTGAACTAAGATGAGAAAGATGCCGTGCAATTAAATAAATTCACTCTCTTCATTACTTTAAGTAATGAGTTTTTAACTATAAAATAAAAAATGCAAACTATACAACGTTAAAAAGAAAAGTTGCGAACCTGGGTATTTAACTTGAAACTGTAATAGTGGATTGTTTTTATATTTGCCTTGTGGAAGCATTACGGACTCAACAGCATGTCCAAACTAGGTTAACTAGTGCCAAGGGACATAATAATAAAAAAAAATAGTAATGTGAAACCTAAATAGAAGCGCGGTAGCTCATGACATGGTGCATAATTTGATGTGGAAATCTGGAGATCATTCCAATAATTATCAGCAAAACTTCCTGGCTTGCAGAACTAAAGCTAAATTATAGTATATAGAATTTGAAAATATGGTCTTGTATAGATGCTATATATCTCCAATACCAAATTTACAGAATCTGAGAGTTACATTCTCAAGTTGTAACAAAAAGCAAAAGCACAATAGTAGAAAATGGTTGTTAAAGAGATTTTAACGTCAAATAAATATTCAGAAAAGGAAAAGGAAAATTAGCAATAGTACAGGAAACATTATCCTCAATTTGACGACTTTTGTAAGAGTTATAAACACTTCTTATATTGGTTTAACTTTAACTATGTATAGAATCTCAAAGAAAATGAAAAGCTGAAAGTTGTTGTTTAGAGTAAAATGTTGAGTAACTACCAGTATTATGTGATTTTCAAAACCAATTTTGAAAAAACTTCTTTGGAAAAATTTCTTAATTCTTAAAGAAATCTAAAGTTGGTGGAGCGAAAGAGTGTGTATGGTCAGAAAAAATTGTTTAGCCAATAGGTGTTTAATGATTCAAAAATAAAACAAAACTCACAGACAAAGAAAATGTGCTGAAAGCAAACAGTTATTTAGAACGAACAACACCCAGCTGGAACAAACTATTGGAAGGAGTACAAGAAGATCTACGAGGTTAAGCGTACAAGGTCGTACAGAAAAAACTGTGCAGAATTAATAGTGCAGACTTAAGACCAAAATAAAATTTGCGAATTAGCTATTTCTAAGGTATGAAAACATTATGTGGCTTTAATCTGCAAACCTTTAGACACATCAACGTGCTTGCTATGGAAAAATTAGAGTATTCATGTAAAAAAACTCAACCTTTCCCTTTTGTATATTGTAGATTTCGTTGTCAGCAGTCACCTGTTGGAATGCCTAAAATTAATGAACGTCTATCTAGAATAGGGAAGGTCCTTAGAGGATTAAAATTTAGCAGGACTTGTTTTTTAGAAGAAAATATAAGTGTAGTGTACTTCCTTTTCAGCAGTTTAAAAAAATTGAAGAATATCTGTTTCTGGTCAATAAAATGGATCAGATAGATGCGAAGACTTTCACGATCGGTATTATGGTGCATCGTGTGGTTGTTTCTCGGGTTATAAGGCCGTGATCTAAAAGTTTTTAGAAGATTTTCTTCTGAAAGATGTCCGTCGCAGTTGTGGACGAAACGTCAAGAGCTTCTAAACTCCGACCATGACCCAAGAACCAATCACACGATGCACCAAAACGAATCAGATTTCAATATGGTTTTAGAATTAATAATCTAAAGAAAAGAAATGCTTGCTTATTTTGTTAGAATGGTATAAAACGGCAGAATGCTAATGGTAGGCGACGAGAAGTTAGAAGTGACCTTATAGGGTTCCTCATGGTTTAATGCTGGGACCAGACTTGTAGAATTTATGCCATGATATTTTAAGAGTAGAAATTCTATAATATGTGTATCTAATTGTCCCAATTAACGTCTTGGTGGTGGTTATAGTAGATAAGATTGTAATACTACTAGAATAAGAAGTTCGAACGGCTTTATCTTTTATTGAAAAGGTCGTTTGACTTACTAAAGGAATGCCGTAAGCGATAACAGTTTGAGCCTAAAGAATCGAGAACGAGACAAAAGAGATCATTAAGCATGTAAGCATTTGGGCGAATAAAAATGGAAATACGCAAATTCGCATATAATAAACAATATTTCCAAAGACTGATGTCTAATGTGAGAACTAAAAAGAGAATTTGATCTTGTGGTAATTGGTTACAGAACCATTTTAAATATGACACCTAAAATAGTTTCAAGATAGGAAAAGTGCATATTGAAGTTGAAACAAAATTCTAGCTAAAGATGAAAATGTGAGATGGAAAGAGCACATAGACTAGCTAAATATTATTGCACTTAGTTTCTTAAGAGTCATAGAGTCTATTGTCCCCAAAATGTTTTTGAGGAAACAGATAATTACTGCTACAGGAATTAATTTGATACGACATAGTACACATTTTATTAATGTACTCAACAACATAAATTAAGACTAGAAGCAGGCATTGGTGTAGTTATTGTAATAAAAATAATAGATTTAATGTTGAAATGTGAGGAAAGACAGAAAGCGATTATTGGCTACGGAAAAATAATAACAAATGAAAGAAAGATAATGGACATAAATGAAACCAAAGTGAAGCAATGCTTCCAAGAAAGGAGATCTCACAATTTTTAAAACAACTGACGTCTCTTTTAGAGACTCTTCCTTCCTTTTAACAAATAAAAAAAATTAAATGCAAATAAAAACTATTTACAGAAATATTGATATTGTTAATATTCAATGCAAATTACTTTTCCCTCACCTCATACAAACATTTTTACAAATAAAACTTAAACAACTCTGGTAATGTTATTTGAATCATCTTAAAATCCACTAGATAAGAAATAAAATACAATATGTAAACCAGAATTTCTTCTTACGAACTCCGGGCTGAACAAAGAAGTTATAGCAAGTACTTTGAGCTTTATTTAGTATTATAATCTCACACTAAGAGGTTTCTTACAGTAGCCCAAAGGCTTACGGCATAGTTTGAAAACAACACCTTTAAGAAGACTCAAATGTAAGCTTCCCCAAAATGGTGTATTGGAATCTATGTGCTTCAAAAAATTTAGCTACGTCCAAATTGTGGGTTTTGGTTGACAGGGCTACAATTTTAATGCTTCTATAAATTTTAAATCAATTTTGAAAGTGTCTGCGTACTCAATTAGTATTTAACGCGTATCAAATTTCAGTTTTCAGACGCACACTTTGTCGTTAATAAAGCGATGAAAGTTGAAATGGTTACATTATTATGCGTTAGCAATTGACTTATTAATATTTAGCAATATTTAAAATGGGTCTGATTTTGAATCTCTAGAATGATCTAATGTGGGGCTATACGAATATGCAATTAAAAATCGTGGTATAAAGTTCCGTTTTAAAAGTGTCTTCCAATTGTTATAAAAGAGCCCAGTAAGTTTTAGAGGTCGTCACAACTTTGCAAGAAATATTTGTGTTGTTTATTTCTTTTAAGTTCTTGACTTTTTCGTTATTTCAATGAGCAAATCCTGATTATTATTTAAAACATTTAATTTTGGTGATTCAGGAAATAAAAATGTTTTGGATCAACAACAAGATCTATATAGGATTGCTGTGGTGTCATCCGATGAACTGGTCAAGATGTAGGATACTAATCGATACACAAAATTAACAATTTTACCTTCATGGCCAACTAATTACGCACTATATATTTTTGATTAACTTGTACGGGTGGAAATAATCTTTATATCTTGGGTCTCAGTTAGATATATGTGAATGTATAATTAGTAGGATTCAGAGGTAACGCTCCGCATATGAAAACTAAGCCACAATAAAAATTTTGGCTTTATTGCAACTTATTGCATCTTGCAAATATATCTTTGGTTTTTTATTTAATAGCTATGATAAAGGTAGTCATGGTTGCTTTGTACAAGTAAAAGAAGTCAAGTAAAAAAAATAGCTGCCATAAAAAAATGGTAGTAGAAGCTACTGCCTATGTCCAAGAATCTGTGGGTTACAATAGGTAATTTTTTTATTAACTTATTTTTTATCGAGAAGTATGCTATAATTTTGCTATGGTACTATGGAAAAAAACTAAATAATGTACACCAAAGTTAAATATACAGACAATTGTAAAAGTTTATACCCAATTTCCAAAGATGGCAAAACATTGGTGTTTATGTTATGGCCATGTTGCATATTGACAGACAGATGATATTATCATAAGCCAGTGTAGAGTCAGACGGTAGAGACGAAAAGTTAACATTTGTGTCATTGAATTTTATATGAATGTAGAAAGGAGTGAGTATTTAAACTACAACAGGCAACATTTTGGCGTGCTCTTGCTTTGATACAGTAACCAGTAGTTTGACAGATTACAAAATGCCAAATTTAACCAAAGAACCAACTTTATTCTGGACGGAATCAAAAAGTACAACTGAAAGGTCAATAAGAATCGAAATTTTTTACAGTGCATAATGTTTAGAGACATGGATTTATTTTCAAGTGCCGTCCAACAATAAATTTGACGGCGTTTGTATGTTGATTTATCTGTTTGAGCCTTTATTGGATGGTGTACAACACTATACAATAAAAGATAACTCATAGAAAACATCAGTTTACAACTAACGAAATCATGGCGAAGAAGTACTGCGAGTAAACCAACAAACTCAATATGGAAATTTTCGGTTTTGTATAATGAGCAACTTCAGACCTGGAAAACTTTAGCACACGCCATATTTTCCAGGCGTTGCTTCTTCAAATTTTAATCTGCATAGTATGAGGGTACGACGTTGGACCTTGTGGAAGCTGTTAAAAACTATCGAACAACATTTTGGATCGAGTCGTAACAGGCAATAAAAAGTAGATCCTACAAAAAATTGCTAGCATCCAACAGAAATGTTGCCTGTTTGGTGAAACTACGGTTGTGACTGTCTATTGCCTTTTCAAATTGTCTCTGCCTCTTGAGGAGAAAAGAATTTAGAGAGAGATCAATACTCGGAACTGAGATTTCCACCCCTGCTACCTACGGATACTCACAAGATCCTAAACTTGCTCAATTTCATCATCACCATAACTATATAAGGTTGAAGAAGGATTAGAACTAATGGAAGATCATAACTAAAGAGATGCCATTTTGACTGGGATAGGACTAGATTGGATTTTGAAGATAAAATCCGGGCTTACACCTCTCGAAGAATTAAATTTCGAGGAAGAAATGTTTGTTAACGACATAAATCAGGCAAGCAGTATAGGCCAATACTAGGATGGTCAAACAAAGGACAAGGAGAGTGAACTGGCTGACAAAAGTTAGAGAACTCGTGTCTGAAAACGAAGGACAAGGAAAAGTTGAAATTAAACGAGAGCGCCAAGAGATAAAATCAGCTAAGCCGCAAAGTCATGACGATAAAAACCAGATATTCAAGAAGTATCTAAAAGAGATTTCCTATTAAAAGGACATCGATTAAATTAAACTAAAAAATCAACGATGTATGTCTCACCCGGAGAAGAGCTAAGGGAATGTCGGCTAGGAGGCAACTAAGAAAAGCAAATCTTCTCATTCAAACAAGGTCTATAGCGAGGTTATAGCTACCTTGTTTAATACACGTTTAACCCAAACCCTAGAAAAATTTTAGCATATGATATCATAAATAGAAAAGCCGTGAAGCAATTTGCTTAACACTTTCGGCTTAATTACATGGTCCTTCGCTGAAAGATTCTAGCGGTTATCGTAATCCCGAAAAACCAACGAATTATGTGACGTTGTACAGACCCATCTTTCTGCTGTCAGTTATTTCTAAACTGCATTTTGCTTTTAGAAATATGCACGCAACTTTAAACCAGGTCTATCAAATCATTGTTATCGAAAAGATGTCTGAAGCAAAGATTTTCTCATTTCGTAAGCTGAAACTGTAGATAGATAAATGGCTATTTAAAGATTATAATCTGTTATCAAAATCTTACACTAGCCACAGGTGTTTTCGAATTAAGACCTGCCAGAGCTCATGTGCCACAAGGCAGCGTGCTGGGTCCTATATTGTACTTACTTATACACTTGCAACCCTAGTCGCTACATTTGAGCAATTCGAAGCCAATAACAACTTTTAAGGGGCGGTAGATAAAATTTATGCATGAACTCAATGAGAACAAATCTGTCCATATCATAAGATCGAACGGTTATCGTTGACGATCGCCGGAAATGTAGTTACATAGTTGTAATAGTAAGACGGCTACTCAAGAGACGAGTTAACAGACTGAGTGGGGTGCAAAGCACTCTGGTGTAATTCGATTAGGATGAACTTCGAAACATTAACTGATTAGGTTTAAGATTTATTAAACTATTCGTTAGTTTATATAGTAGACTAATTGTAAAGTAATTAAACTTCATGAGACATTTCATTAAAAAGTATGGACATATTACAAAAAACTAAGTGCTGTAGTATAGACATGGGTCATTGAAGTAAGTGGAATATTAAGTATTTTAATATTGTATGGACTGGAATATTTAAAAGATTTATCACTTGAAATAGTTACATTTGTTAGAAACATTAAATAATTATTGTAGAATGCATCCAATTTATTGCCCGCCAAAGTTCCTCTATCATTAATTGAGCCCCCGTGTTAGTTCTCAAAGTCTACACAATTAATCTGGAACTTCGGCTCCATTACGCCCCAGCTTTGCGGTTAACAGGAGAATTTTCGGTTAGTTAGCTGCCTATCAGTAGCTTCGCGTGCAGGAATTCGCCCTAGAAAGCTGCAGCCGCATTCCTCGTGATCCTAATTCAATTGTGCGCGTCCCGTGCAGCGAGCAGCGCGCTCAATTAGCCAAGCCGAAAGCCTTAGAGCAGATCGAACGCTCCGCGTCCACTTTAAGAAAGCTCGGCAAACAGCGCGGCTCCGCCAAAGCTCGAGCGGCCTAATTTCGCCTTGCCGGCGCTGGGCAGTCGGCGTCGCCGAAGCCGGAAAATGAAATCCAATTGGGGCGGCCGCTCCACTGCACAGGCACGGAGATTGCCGGCGGCAGGCAAGTTTTTGGGGCCCTGTTTGATTTTATTGGAGCCTCGTTATGCTGCGTTTGCCTAGCAATTTAACTTTGCTGAAGGTTAATTACAATGGGGCTCGGAAGAGCAACCTCGGATATTTTTAGCGGGTATTCATCGGTTTGGGGTAATTAATAGAAACCGTAGAGTACCCCAATAATGCGCTTTATAAATTTATTGGCTCTCAAAACAGCAACGTTCAATAGAAAAGCTTGGTTATAATTCAATTTTAATTTAAGTCGAGATGAAATATCATAATAATAACTCGATGTACATTTAGGGGCTGAATGATGGTATAGAGCTAATGAAAAGCAATATGTATGAAGATTCTCGCATAAGACCGAAATCGACAAGAGAATTAAAGTTCAGCGACGATTGACACGGAGGAAAAGGGCGCGAATTTACCGTTCGCGGGCGGGTCGTTACTGGCCCTTGTGCGAGGGTTCGGAAATGCTGAAAAATGCTCCCTCCGCGTATATTCATTGAAGAGAGCTTAATCCTTTTAAAGGAAATTCATTTCTGATTGCATTCTTTTCTCACAATAGTTAATTGTAAAGCTCACTAATTAAAGCTCTGTGAAAGCTAATTTTATTGTCTTCATTATCAGCTTCTTACGTACTTGCATGCAATAGAAATATTAATTTAAAAATTCAAAATAAGGTGCTCATTAACACTAGCAGCTTATTATTGCATACTCTTAATAATTTAAGCATTTTCCAAATATCCTAGAAATGCCTAACTAATAAAAAGTTACAGTTAACTGGATTAATTTTACAGTATTAATATAAGCTAAACAATAATTCTAATTACAACTACAATTAATTAGAAGGTAGTAATTTAATTTTCACAGTTAGTTTGTTGTCTTTTTTAATTTTAATTTTTTTTTAAGGGATTTATTGCGTTTTTTGTTCTTTCACCCTTATTTATATATACGAGCCCCCGTAAAGTAAAAGTAATCTAATTAAATCCTAGTACAGACGCCCGAAAGCTCGTTAACATTTAAATTGAGCAACAAAGTTTGCTTCCAATTTAGAAAATTTAAAAATCCACGACATGCAAGCAACATCGAAATTCCAAAAGTTTTGGCGCCCTAGAGCCAAGAAAGCGGACTCACCTTTCACGTAGAGGCGGAGCACCACTTGCAGCGCTTACAGTTGCAATGAGGCCGGTGCGGCGAGCTTTCGGTCTATATGAACGTCGCGGCGCTCGGCGTCGCGCCAACCGCCGCCGGACAACAATGTGACGTAGGCGCGGCAGCCAATCGGCGCGCGCCAAACTTTCGCTGCTCGCTCGGCTATTGTTGCCCGACGCTGAATAGGCCGAGCAGGGTGCCGTAAATGTCAGGGCGCCGAGTGAAAATTCCGAAATTTTATTTGTCTCCTACTCACAGCGCCCTTCGTCCGTAACTTCTTCTAGTCGGCCGCTGGACCCTGAAAAGGTCGCGAAGTTCAGCAAGTGGCCTGTAAATGTGTCTGAATGAAGTCTCAATTTAGCGGTCAGGGAGTGACGTTTGCTGTCGCAAGTACTTAGCTAGGGTTTAGCAAATCCAATTTAATTTAATTTAGGTAATCCAAGGTATTTTTCATGTTCAAGTTGCTATATACGTAATTCTCAACAAATTTTATTAACTATTTATTAACAATTAGCTTATTTTGTTATTTTTCTTTATTTAACTTTAATGGATTTGTTACAGTTGTTTATATTAAGAACAAAAAATTGCTAAAAAGTGCTTTGAATAGGAAATTTCAGGTAAACAGACGCAATACATTTCATATTTGATAACTTTTTGTATACTCCGCAACACAAAAGGACTAGACGTTCGTATACGAGTGACAGGGTGATATTAGCTTCAATATAATATTAATAATAATTAAAGATAAAGATACGAAGCTAAGGAATTTTGGGTTAAGTTGATGACCACCGCAACCCATTTATGAAAAGAGGCACCAGCAGGCAAGCTCTACCTTGATTACTTATTAAAAATACTAACCTAGAGGGACGAAAAGGTAGCAGTAGCATTAAATTGATTGACATATTAGACTTTAATAATTACCAACAATAATAAGCACTAAATAACTAATTTATGAATAAAAGAAAATATCAAGCAATTTGAAAGCTACTCGTTCCGTTCTATTTCATAATTTTTAAGTTTAATACATGTGCATTACCCCCCCCCCCCTTGCCATGATAGTTTAATACGCAGATAAAAGAGCAATGCTATAAACTTTGTTATAGTCTTTCCCAAAGTGTGGAGCTTTTAAGGAGGATTGGGCATTTTCGAATATTAGTAAAATTGGCAGAAAATAGCAACCAAGCCCCCAAAGAACTTTGCGATCCTTTTATGCCTCAATAAACTTAGCAGCAAAATGCCTAAAAACCCAGAAAAATTAATTAACCCTGCACAACAACAGAGCTGAATATAAATTTGAAAAGTTGTAGTACAAGAAGAATGTAAGAGATTAAACCGTGTCTTACAATCGGTATCTCGGCGAAAATGATAAAGTTGTTGTGCGTTGGACTTTCTATCTGTCCGAAAATGTAAATTGGCACAATTGGCACATCTGAAGGACCAAAAATATTTGCGTAGTCATATCTGCGAGACTCACATGAAGTAAATGTTTCTGCGCTATTTTGAAAGAAAAACTACATGGACCATTTTTCTTCCACCGTCACTGGGATGATTTAATTGGATATACTGGAAAGCTCACTAATGCCATTATTGAATGAAGATTATAATAGGTAAGTCGTAAAAATCAAGGGTTAATAAGGTGGCCTCCCGGTCTCCTGATTTAACCCCTTTTGAGTTTTTCTCGTGGGGGGTTGTGCCACCCCTACTGTGGCCCTGGTCGACGATGTAATATTCTGGCAGACGCGAGATCAAAGGGATTATCGTACAGACAACAGCAAGGATGGTGAAATTTAGCATCTGTGACATATGTAAAAAAACTTGGTGAGATTATCTAATATAAGCTTAGTAAAATTTGGCGTTTATTATGTAATTTATTTTCAATTTTTCACTTTTTCGCATCCAATCGCTTCAAGGGCTTAGATTAACTACTCTAGATGAGCAGCAATTATTTTTTTTATTTTTAAGGCGTAATAGACAGGGGCCTCTATTTTCGAGAATAAATTTGATAGTTAAAACTGTTTGTTTCAGATTAGCTGCTCTACTTGCTCAGTTTCTGCAAACGCGACGATCATACACTAGATGTGCTCACTCGCCGGCGTCCCCGTTCTTGGAGATTTATCTCCATTTTAGAAATTATAAGTCTTACAACAAACAAAAGGCTATGCTTTAATTTACTTTAATTATATCTGTGTCATTTATCTTATGTGTGTTATAAATTATCACGAAGCATAAATTTGAGAGTTATAAAAAAAATTATCAGAATGAGTTTATTACCAAATAAAAGACTCTAATTTGGTACACTCATATATCTTATATTTTACCATACAATGAAATTTATTAAAACTTCGAACAAATAAAAATCCCACTGAATATTTTAGTGAATTAGTAGTACCCCAGATGTTAGCAGATTTCCCATTTGATAATACTCTTAATTTGACATTTTCTTCCTTTGTCTCTAGACATTATTTTTATCTTCTCTCTATCTGCTCTTTTTACCGTCATTCAACGTTACAATGAAAGGAAAGAAGTCGTTTGCTATTTGATATTTGTTGTACTACAGTAAATCTTTGGTAGTCGAAGTGTTTTGTTACAGATTCTCCATATTCTAATACAACGACTAATCCACAATACTGAATTAGTTAAAATCTAGAAAACCAAAAATAGTAATTAGAAGAGTTTAAATTGCCAGCGGTGTTCCTATAGTTGAAGCGCGGGCTGCAGACCCGGGGTCCATTCCCCTGATGTCTGGCGGGTGGCCTACTCAACTGCTAAAAATAATTGCGTATCTGCGTTCACTAGAGCAAAGAATAATAATGGCGGTCGTCTAAGGCGCGGTGCTTGCCACATCGCTCCGCACTAGAGATGGTGCGCGACGACCGTGCAGAGAGAGTAAACATATTAGAGCCTTAATCTCTTAGTTTGTAGGCTGTGCTTCAAGGCAGGGCGTTAAAGCCTTACCGTTATTATAAAACAATACAAAAGAGGTACTGAGAGAATTTTTACATTTATACTTCTATAAAATAGCAGAAGCATAGATTTTATTGCGCCTAATGAATAAGTTATATTTGATTGCATATGTCTTTCGTCGAGGGATTAGTTTATTTTTCTTATTACACTTATCAAAACACTGCGGTTATCGGATAATATACATGCTCTTACACAGGTAAGCTTTAAAAAATCCATAAAAAGTTTGCATTATCCAGGTAAAGGACACTTCCTAGCCCTTGTAGCATTTAGACCGTGCTACGTTTGAAACTTCATTTTTATCATATGTCTGTATCTAAAAATTTTGGTAAATGGTATCAGAGAACAAACAAAACAAAAGATACAAACAAATTCATTTTCTGGGGCTTTAAAATAATTACTTTTTCCTCACAATACGCTTTCGACAACGCGCACAAAGCTTTTATAAACTGCCACCGAAGATCTCTTTAGGAATTAATCGATAGCTTTAGAAAGAATAAGAAAAATTTTCAACGGTTTCTGTCTACTCAAACTTTTGCAAATGATGACTTCTTGCCAATGTATTCTCCATCAATTATAGAACAAGTTTTTGTGACACCCGCTCAATCAGGTTTGGCATTTTTCTTGTCAATAGTGCACCAATCTGTCCTCCCCATCGTAAAAGCGTTTGAAGTAGTCGTAAACACATTTTTTATACATGATCTCCACCTTTTACACTTACATTAACATTGCGCACATCTTCTTACTTGTTTTCCCTAATTTGCGACAAAAGTTAATGTTTATTCGTTGCTCCACTGCACTATGACCCTACCTCTAACATTAACTATTCGAAAAGAGTCTACCCTGAAGGTCACGTGTACTCTACGCTTCTCAATATATTTTTCGATAATTACGTGTATGTTTGTGCCTCTGGCTAATATTATGTTGAGATATCAAGTTATTTACCAAATTACTAGCTAATTTAACTAGCCATGTTGCTATTTACATTTGGTTAAGAAAAATAAAGCTCAACAAAATTAGCTAATACATCCAGAAAATCTAACAGGCAAGGGACAAGTAATAATGTAGTTGAATGAGTTTGAAAACTTGTGTTTTAAAATTAAAACATGTCAATTGAAATTTTGGGCCAATATATAAGAAGAATTGTGGGAGATCTAAATTCAGATAAAAAAGCTCTCTTTATCAATGAGTGATGAATGGCCTGAGACAGGTCATGCGTAGGCTTTTCAAGTTTAAAAATGCAAGAGTGGTATGGTTCCAACGATAGAAAGATGTGTAAGTTCGCCTCTAGTGTTACTAAACTGTAGGAAATTGGCCAATATTTGTGAAAACGAATTTGGAAAGTGTTTAACAAATTTTTTCTTTTCCAAAAAGTATTCTAGGCAGTCAGACAGTCAAAAAAGATCTGAACTGGACTCGACTCCTAAAAATGGCCGCAAAAAACTAATGGTTCTGGGTTTTGTCAAAGTAGTCACCTCGACTAGTTAGACACAGCTGCTACAATTTGTGGAGGTCATTAAAGCACGGTACAGTTAAACATTATTCTTGTATTATCAACTAAATGCAAAGACAAGCCGAACCGTGTGTTGCTAAGCGCAGTTCTACTACCTAATAAGTTTATATGGAAACACTACAAAGCCCAGAACATATCAGGTCATATATATAGTCATAGGTAAAGAATTTAAAAATCAGTCCTGGAACTTTTCTGACAAGTATTGCCTTTAAGCTACTTTTAGCAACATCTAAACTAACCTTTTTTAGGTTTTAATAAGAAAAAAATAATCATTATTTAGAGTGTTTCCTAAAAAGCTTAGATTCTTAAATACATTTGTTGTTATCTGGCCTTTATTCTGAAATATATTTTATCGATGCATATCCCACTGGTGTATTCATCTACAAATAAGTCTATCGTATTATTTTTAACTTTGATAATTTCTGTTAGTTAAAGTCTAGTATAATAATAGTAACTTTCTAACCAAGTACCGTTTTTGGTTGCCACTTTCCGGTAAGTCTATAAATTTTTCTCAGACCGATGTAAGTAAAACGTATATTCAAAGAGTGATTACAAATTCATAGCAAAACTTCCTTTTACCAAAACATAGTTTTTGTTCTAATTTTGTTAGTAACATAAATAGTCAAAAACAACTTGGTCAATGCAGATCATACGAGATCAGCAACTAGTGTTAATGGTATTTGAGTTTCGAATTATTTAATTGTACTAATTCTTAAATAAAATAGTTACTATCGATAAATTGTTTTTTCTAGAACTTGAATGAATGGAACAAATTTTAATTCAGGCCTCTAAACTTAATATTTAATGAAAGCGAAACAAATTTTAATTAAATCCTTGCGAAATGTCTAGATATAAATATTTATCGGTGGGGCCATTTCTAATCTCACCACAACAAACTAATTAACACTAACAATTTAGTTTTACAAAACAAAGGAGTAGGTTCAATTTCTGTAGTTATTGGAAGAACGAGTAGTCAAATCCTGGGATAAAAACATTTGAAAGGTGCGTGTTTTCCAATATTTATTATCACTAGTTTTTACAGCAACTTTTTAAAACAATTTAAATTTTATCCATATCGGTGTCGTCGTCTTTTTTATTTTTGAAGAGGTCATTAAGCTTACGGATCGGTTTAACACTGCCTTCATTATTCTTAGTAAAGTCCAAATGCCGACCAAACAGTGAGCACAAAACGAGACGGTTCCTCAGCTAAATGGTTGGGCTACACATCACAAATTAAAGATACTTCTTATTGGTACGATTTAAAATCGAATTACTGCGCTTACTGGACTGAATATTTGCATATCAAATAGATCAATCGGTCGGTTGACTTCAGAGTGTCTTGTAAATAATATTCAGACAGAGAAAATGTGTACATTATAAATTCGAACAACAACAAACGTATTTTGAGAGTTAGAAAGCCATTTACCTTAACAAATACAAACGTGATGATTTACGGATGAGATTCTGCTCAGTTACTGAATTACCCAAGTCGTTGAGTAAAGATTATGGACGGTTTCAAAATTGTTTATATCTACCTTATTTTGGACTTGTTGCGAGGGCCTTTTAAATACATTTTTAAAATGACTATAGAAAGCTCTAATGTCATATTTTGGTTTTGTCACAACTGGTCGTGATGTAAGAAACATCACCACAATGAGTTGTTGGGCCTCCGGCGTCACAAAATCCTCTATCTGCATTGAAGACATGGCTGTCAAGAGATTCAAGATTTCAAGAACCCTGTGCATTGAGTCACATAGATTGTTCATCATTTCCGTGGATTTAGTTCAGCATTGTCTGATCAACTTCAATTTCTGTCTGCATTTTTTAAGTGGATAGCTACTGAGCACTTCGAGAGCCTAAAACGATATGCTAGATTTTAGTTAGTTGCCTCATATTAGTGGTTCTTGAAATCTCTCTGATCTACCTGCTAGTCAACGTTGTCTTGTAGATTAGCTCGTCTGACATATTTTTCAAAATAAACTTTTTATTTTCTTTCTTTAGCCGATCAATAGTTTTTCGTTGCTGTTGTACTTGATTGAAACATGTCTTTGTTTGGTCATAGCACATTGCTCACTTGTTATTGCCAAAGCAACATCTTTAAGCTTCTTCAATCATCACATATTTTCGTTTCAAACGCTACATAAATTCCATAAGCTAAACTTGAATGTCATCTGAAATATCAGCAACACAGTTCCTTGTTTTTGCTAGCTTAGTCTTCAAGTTTTAGCAGTTTAGAAGGTGTGATCTTAGGTGATCTTGATTGATTTCTTGAATATTGTTTACAACCCCGGCCGGTTGACAAATAACACAATTACAATAACAGCACTTTTCTCCCTCTACTGCTGGACGGAACGGTTGAAGATGATGAGTTCGTAATTTTATTGAACTCAATAGAGAAATTATTAATAATAAGTTGTTGTAAAACATTAGTTAGGCCTATTATAATACTTATTTTTCGGCCACTTTGCCTTCTTTCAGGTCTTGCTGACCCCATTCAGAATTCTGTTAATAGACGAATAATGGCAATAAAACTCGTCAGCCGGCATCTGTCATGTCATTGACGGCTGTTCTTCAATTCGATCAAGGATGACTTGACGATCAATTTCCCGTGGTCGTCCAGCACCCCCTTCTCGGCCAGGATTCCTTCTCCCTCTTTAAAATTTGTAAATTGACGTCTACCAGTGCGCTCATCACCATAATTTTAGCAAATGTTTCGGGCAGCTATTGAAACACTCATGTTCGGGTTTAATTTGTATTGAAATTAGAGTAGCAGCCGATTATCTTCTTTTGAGAGCTTCAACCTATAAGATATATATTTTTGGATTTTCCGACTGTTACAAGTAGGGCCGTCAACGTTACTCGAGAACCAATGTGACTAAAGAGAATATTCGGATTGTTAACCGCCTTTTTAAGCATAACCGCCGATTAACGGTTATTGAAATTGTTTTTGAGCTCTAAATAAGCTATGACAACCCCCAAACTCATATAGAAGTCCAAATTCGACAAAGAATGAGGATTTATTCTAAATTACACTAAACTGTCTTTTTTGTAGTCCAGATTGGCCTAAACTGTTCAACGATTTATTGAAGAAAAAATAAAAATTTTAATATAATAGATGAACCAAAATTTTATCGATTCCAAGAGAAAGTCAAAAAGCACTACGCGTATTTCAGCAGCAGATCTCGATAGTGAACTCACTTATTTTGCAAAGTTAATGACAGTCACTTGGTCCCTATCATATGAGAATAGCACTTTGAAGAAGGGGGTGATGGTAACCAAATTTAACCTGTGTTATAAGTGTGATATAGCGCAATGTTCTGTAAAAACCTGTTAAAGTTTCAGTTTCTAATTTAAAAGTAAGTTAACCAATCTTCTTCCGCTTGGCATAGAGAATGTAGTTTATCTCGAAATAATAACAATGTTTCTGTATTAATTTTTGCGAGGCTATACGAGAGTCATATATGCCTTTTTAATACAAATCCAACTCTCTTTAACTGTAGTGAACACTAATACCCTTAAAGATGTCTTAGAACCATTATTTCAAAGCTTGATGTTTTTTCACTATGCAAAAATCTTTCATCGTCTTTCTTAAAGTTAGTAAGAATTTATAACAACTGATATTAGGAGTTAGACGTTTTTGAAATGCTAAGGGGTGGCGTAAACGGCTGGACCTCCAAGAATAAGCGCGCCAATCTTTTTAAAAAACTACGGTCGTCGAAGTTTCGAAAGTAATGTAGAATGCGGTTAACGCGGCTATTTAAGCAAAAATGACATAGTGATAGTATCAGCGCGCTAATTATTTTATGGTTATCTAAGTGTAGAAATAAATAATTTGGTATCCTTATTTAGTTTTAAATAAACACTAGAATTCTGATGCCAAATTCGTTCCAGATCAATAGACTAGATATGGTTAAGTTACGAACCTCTAAAGAGCTTGTAGTCTACTTAGCTTAACTAGCATCATTTTATATGAATCCACGTTTTGCAGTGGTATTTTCTCTATCTAGGATCACTACTTTACTCGTAGATTTACTAAAATAAGCTTACCGAGCCACTTTTTTTATGCTTCCTTTATTTTTAATCATTTTAAAGTTAGTTTTAAGTATTTTTATAACACATTTGTTCCAAGTTACGCTAATCTGCCTTAATTAACTCATAAAAGGAAGTCGGAGTTGACTAAACCGTAAAGGGCTTTAAAACTTTTTAATTATAGTAGAGTTTTAATTATATAGAGTTTATATGGACTTTAATATTAAAAACTTATTTAAAAGCTACACGTAGTTCAAGCAAAATGTTTATATGGCGGAAAATATTTTTCTAAATGGCAGCACTTTCAGATACAAATATGCTATTTCAAGAAGTGGTTGCTTAGCAGAAAATGACACAAATAATAATACTAATAATTGTTAATTGCCCAAAAAGATTATTTGATACAAAGAATTTTTAACCAAAAAATTGATTTTGTTTTCTAAGCTAATTAGAATGAATGGGGAAGGCTAAAATGCAAGCTAACCCAATTCTTCTTCTTTGCGTGCCACTCCTATCGGAGATTGGATATCATCAGGGCGACTTTAATCTTTTTTACAGCTGTTCGGAATAGTTCGTTGGTGGTGCATCCAAACCATTCCCTCAAGTTTCCCATCCAGGACATTCTTCTATGGCCTTGGTTTCTTCGTCCTTTAATTTTCCCTTGCATTATATTCTGCAGTAATATGTATTTTTGTCCTCTCATTAGGTGACCTAAGTACTCCAACTTTCTCTTTTTTATTGTCCGGATAATTTCTGGTCCTTGGTTTATGCGTCGTATTACCTCTATGTTTGTTATTTTGTCTCTCCATCTTATTTTCAATATCGTCGATAGCACCACGTTTCAAAGCTTTCCAATTAATAATGCACAAAAAAACAATTCCTTATTAAAAGCTACCCCAACACAATACACTTAACTTTTGTCTACTTAAGAAACACTCGCAGTATACGGAAGTAACTTATTATTTATGCTACAATAACTTTCTTAGTGGTGGACTATGATTTCAGTTGTTTGCGTGGATCCATGAGTTTCAAAGATGAGTGCAACACTTGTAGACTCACCATTTATTGCGTATGACTACCAGGGCTGCGGCTAGGCGGACGGTTTTGTGTGTTAGAAACCCATTGTGTCAGATTTTATACAATTGCCATTTTATACAAAATGCCATTTATATTTTAAAATTATTTGCAACAAAAGTATATGACGCTTTCATATGCGGTAGCATAAAATTAAAATTTGGAGAAGAGACATGCCGACTGCACTAAAAAAATTCTTCGTTTACTTAGTTCCTAGTTAAAAAAGCTGATGTATGTGTTTGTTAATTGGGGATGAGAATTTTATGATTATGAGGGTTTGGAAACATATTAAGCATTCGTGTCAAATCATTCTCACTATGATGCTGGGAAAAAGAATATGTCAATTTTCCCAAGAGACTAACAGCGTGATTGAAACGTTTTCTCAGTCCTTAGTCATTAAACAAATAACAAACATTTAAAGCAAAGTGAACCCGTTTTGTAATTTAAAAAAGTTTGTCTGCCAAGACTATTATTAAACTCATGGAGTTATGTAAATTGTTAGTAGTTTTCATAGATAAGGTCAATTGGTAATTTTCTTTTTAGTCTAGTGTGAATTGATCTACGTCCTAAGTTGTAATAATGTATTCTGTCACACTGACTAAACTGATCGTAGCATTATTTTGTGATTTTGGCAATGACCTAATGGACTGTACATATGTGAAATGTTGCATAAAATTCGGCTGATATGTAAATTCTATTTAATTGTTTGTCCAAGTATATGCTTAGGTCCGCATCGTTTTATCTTATGAATATCATTAGATCAAGGTGTTGTTAATATTTAGAGTCTCTAACCTCAGTTCTTACGATTAGACTTGGTGTAATTGGTAAAGCGCTTCTGTGCCACATTATAGAGGAATCAAGATCTTCGAACACTTAACGAACGCCTCTATGTAAGGTATAATTTCTGTATCTTGCAAATTTTTAAACATTAAAGGAGATAGTTGAAATATTAGCGTCACAATGATCACGGTGCCTCATGGTGCGTCAGAGATTGACTTAAAAGCTCGATTCTGGACGATTTACAACTTGCTTATGTGCATTTTTGCAGCTCAACATCACACTAGAGCTATGTATATTATGATAGAGCGGCTTGCAATCGACTCCCATGATACAAGAGGGAGTCGAGTCTGATTTTACTGTCTTTTCTGGTGCCTGCCCTATCTATGTGAGATCTCCAGGTCAGCTTACCTCCAGAATCACGCCGAGGTAGATCACCTCCATTTAAAAAAAATTGAGATTTGCCAGGTCATCTCACCAGTAAAGTGGTCATCTAGTAGGTACGCATTTGGTTCATTCGAAAGTTTTTTCAACAAATCTGACCCCAGAGTTTACTTGGATTTGAGTATTTTGATATGTAATACGATTTATTTCTGAGATAGTGGTCCATTTCATACGTGTTGTAATAATCATTTCTGTTGATAGAACATAGTTTGTATTAGGATTTTTCTTTGGTTAAAATACGTATTACCTTGTTATATCCTACGTTTAACTTTAAGTAAGTGTATTTTATTTATGATTGGATATAACATGTTCAGTAGGGCGTAAGACTTAATAGCATTTTCTTATATGTTAATCTTATTTCAGTTGTTTACTGAAGCATATGCTTAGCTACCCTTAATTTTCTTAGTTTAATTGGCTTGAGCTGTTAATAGTTAAATGTTAGAGATGTGGAAGCCAACGGAGCATAAAGGTTGTAAATTCACAATTATTTGCATTTCTAGTGGTCCATCATTTATAAAACTAGTGGTTAAGCATGGGTAATTATGACCAACTAGGTAACTTAGAAAACTCAGACATTGAGGCATTGAACAAGACATGACCCAAAATTGATCTTTAGGAAAATCAGAAATATATGTGTTTATTTTCACTTTCAAAATCCTATCTGATAGAAATAATTTTATTACGTGTGTTAAATTGTGTTAAGGATGTGTTTATTAATATCATTTTGTGGATTAGTCCATTTATCTAGATGCGATGAAATGCTTGTGTTATGCTTAAAAATATTATAAGCACATGCAATTTGTTCTCTTTTACTATTTCTGTAATTTTCAGAAAGTATATCTCCCTAAACCCAAATTGTAATTGAAGGGTGATGTTAGCAGTCCTTAAATATTTTTTATCCTTGTGTATATTGTTAGCTACAATAATTTTGTACAGTGGATAGGATAGTGAGCTACAGTTTATCAGGTTTAGAAAATACTAATATTATTGTTTCCAAACAGTGCCATATCCTAACCTTTGGCATATATTGAACATAAAAGGTTTTTTAAAAGCAAATTTGGCAACAGTGCTTTCTTGGATTTGAGTTTCTTGACTCGTAGTTTGACAAAAGATGTTCTTATATTAAAAATCATAAATACAACCACCTACACTCTCCTTAAATAACAGACCTTAAGCTAAGCAACCAAAAATCAAAGAGCTCTAATTCTACACTTTCTAATTTCCTCCAAGTCGTTACAGACATGATTACAGCTTATACGGAACAAATTAAAGACGTCATTGTGTCATAGATTCCTATGCCATTCTAAAATGAGGGCAAATGGTTATAGCTAAAATAACTCTACCAAATCGGAACGCCCGTTAAATCAAAAACCAATTATCAATATTAATACAGTTTGTACCAGAAACATCTTATCTGGGATATAAAATTTATAATACTAAGATATTACATCTATTGCAAAAACAGACCCACAGACCAAACTAGAGGATGCCTGTTACCTAGAATCTGTTACATTTAATTTAATCTTAAATATCTACTCCATGTTTAGATTACTAATGATCTTGACTTTTAGTCAGAGATCTGAACTATAAACACAAGAATTGGGGAAGGAGGAAGCGGAGTGAGTAATATTAATTAGATAAAACTTAATGACTTTACTTTTCGGTTGAGTTTTCTAGTCGCTGATTTCCCTAAATATATTCTATTTATATGTAGATATAATCAACCACTGAATATACTGGTCATCAATAATTTAGACAGTACTGATAAAAATTGATTCTAATTATTTCTTTTAAAATTATTCAGCGGACTAGTTGATCGGTAAAATTTTAGAATTGTTATGAATAAACTACCAACTTATCCAACAAAATTAAACTGTCGAAAGGCAAAGCACCCAAATCCCGCACTCAAGGAACATTGGAATGGGTTTATAAAATTGGTAAGCTATAAAATACACCAATATCAAATCTCGTATTACAGAAATTTTGTGAGAAAGATTTTAATATAGAAAAAGTTATCAAATAAATCTTAAAGCAACCAAAGTTTATCAAAATATTTCGACATGGAGGTCAAATACATTCAGATGTTTGCTTTATTATTCATCAACATCATGGTACAAACTGTGGTCAACTAGCAGAGATAATTACCACAATATCTAGAAACACAACAATAAAAATCCAGCGTTTCTGAAAGAAATCTCACTACATATCAAGAAACTTAAATCCAAGAAAGTGGCGAAACCAAATTTTGAAAAACCTTTCGGGCAAATCTATTGCGTGCCTACAGATTATTGGTGAGATGACCTGGAAAATCTAAGGGAAATACCATAAAAGGAGAAAACTAATTAACTTTGGGTGGAGTTGACCTGTAGAAACACGATACCAGGGCAAAGGTGGCAAGATCAGCATTTGGCTCTTTTCTATAACATAGGAGATTGTACATAAAACCATCATCCAATTTGAGATATAAACAAGTTCCACTTCCTCCAAAATCGGTCTTTTAAATCTATCTTTGACGCCCCGTGGTTGTGAGGAACCATGATCTCCAAATATTTCCCCGTAGTGCTCAAGAAATGTAAAACAGCATACAAGTCCACTGCAACTCCACCGTCTGTGGTTTCCACAGTTATGAGGCTGACAGGGGCGCCCGTCATAAGCACCCAAAGATCTCAATTCCTCCATTAACCAGCATGAAGGCGGCCTATACTATCCAAGCCAGATTTAACCATGAGTATAAAGTTAGAGAATTGGGTCCAAAAACTTCAAATCTCTCTAGTCATTGATAACACCTCCATTTAATAAAATCCAAATTATGCAACACCTAACATATACTTAAACAGACTATTAAAAGGAATTCATATATCAACCAAATTATCTTAATCTTACACAAGACCATACTATCCAATTATAAATAAAAAGTCACTTCTTAAAAACAACTCTGGGACATTGACAATAAAACCGATATTTATATATGATAGTAGTGCCGTACCTAAAACAAATGTATATAGACCTTAGGTATTGCAAATTAAAATAATAACCAAAGCGAAATGGTTTATACAAAATTGTACAGACAGCAATCGATTGTCCAAAATAGCAAAACAATTCTACGATCATATTGATCAGTGCGACAAAGCACAGTGTTGGAACTTACAACATAGATCAATCCACACATGACTAAAAAGAAAATCACTAATTGACCTTCTAAATCTGTAAAAAAGATTAAAGCTCTCTACGCAACTTCTCCGTGAGTTAACTAATAATTGTCTTGCTACGAAAAACTTTTCGAAATCAAGAACGAGCTTAGCTATTTTGGAAGAGTCTATATAATCCTATTTTATGAATCGCAGTCAAAATGAGACGGAAAGACTGTCTTGTTACGAACTTTAAATGACTTTATGGTATGTTTTCAAAGTCACAGACATAAAAATCACCAACTCGTAGAGATAAATATTATTTATTGAACTAAAAAAGCTGGAAATCCAATTTCATAGTGAGACACTCACTTCCACGTATAAAAGCTTTATGTAATTTTATTGTAGATAGACCACGAGTTATTAAAAATAAAATTTTAGGGCTACTAAAGATACTTGGACCTTAAATGACGGTGCTACTCAAAAACTCTTTATTATCAGTCCATTACCATACCTAATGCGCTCGACTTTTTCAAATATATTTTTTCTTTAACTTCCACTCCGTTTAGCTAGTAGATTTTGCCTTCCAGTCCTACACAATAGATTCCTAACACATAACCACACACAAAGAATATTTAGAAGGCAGCCATTCTTCTTTGGCAATCGTACGCAATAAACGATGAGGCTATAAGTATTACATTTATTTTTAAAACTCGTCCATCCACACTAAAATAGTAATTTGCTGCTAAAATAGGTTACAAACTGTTATAATACAAAATATCACTATAGTGTTTCACGAGTGTTTCTTCTTTTGATAGTTTTCAATAAAGAAAGGATTTTTGTGATGTTATTTAATTAAGTTACCTTAGAATTTTTTATTCTTTTCGATCATTTTAGGTTAATAATTAACTACCTTTTCTAGTTTTCTTAAGCACGGTTTTAATGCTCGATTAATAAATAATATTTTTAGTGTTTTTAATACCTCACCTCACCTCACCTTTTACTGCTGGCGAGTGTATTATATAAAATATTTTTAGCTGAAAGTGCTACAGAGTGGTAAAATATTTTGCGTCATATTAACTTCTTGCTTGTTTGTAACTTTTAAATAAGCTTTTCAATATTACAGTTGAACGAACTATTTGCTACAATTAAAAGTTGGCGATTTTTAGAGCTATTTACGGATTAGTTAACTCTAACTTTCTTTTCTGAGTTAATTAAGGCTGATTAGAGCAACATAGTGCAAAAACGTTTAATGAAAGCTTTTAGGGCCGACTTTAAAACAAATTTAAACAAAAGAAGTTTAAAGAAGGAGCGCAGGCAACTTAATTAATGTTGCTTTAGTGAAACTATGCTTCTGCAACTTACAGGCTTGGTAAAACCGTGCGGTTTCAGCAGCTCATATTTTCTGACCACAAAATTCTGTTGCATATTTACTACTTTGATGCAGCATTTTATTAAAAGAGCCGATACCAATACCGTATAGTTTTCTTAATCAAATTAATTAATAAAATGTACAATTTAAAAGGATAACTAATTTTCTCGATAAAGTTGCGATGCTTTTATAATAAACCGCGAGCTTAGAGATCCGTAACTTAACCATACCTACCCTATTCATTCATGACAAAGGCTTTATTATTTATTTAAAAAGTATGTAACAATTGACAAACATTATAGAAAATAAGTAAAAAATACAAGAGTAAAGCGAGGTCAAAAAAAATGTATAAAGAATAGCAACAAAGAAAAATGAAGATAGTTTATAAGAGAAAGAAACAATAAAAACACATAAGTTATAAGAGGAACAATTGGTGAAGATAGAGATTATCAAAATAAATTGTGTCAAATGGCACAACCTTAGACAATCTCTGGAAACAAATTAATGATACACTAAGAAGTCCAGCAAAAGAAATATACAAAAGTCGAAGACTAAATAAGAACGAAAAACAGATCAAGTGTAGGAATGTAGAAATAATAATGGAAAAAATATAAAAGAAATGGAAGACTTGTGAAGAGAAAAAGTTAGAGTCCTAAAATCCTCGTTCGACGTGTCAAAGGTAAGGGTATATAGCATCTGGCTCCGCTATACCACACCGATGCCCCCGACACGCGCTCAGGGTCCAATTTCTGGGACAGTTTTCAAGAAAATTAAAATACCTAAAAATTGAGGGCTGGAAATACCGTTACCCATACACAATAAAGGTAGTAACAGAGAATGTAAAGAAATCACCATATTTAGTGTAATATAAAAAGTATATGAAAGAGATAAAAAGACAGAACAGACATAAAACGGATTTAAGAAAGGCTAAATAGTACAAGACCTCACATTTATAATAATAGAACAATTAATTGAGAACAACAAAAACAACAATATATTGGTAGCTTTCATAGACATACAGAAAGCATTTGACAATAAATATGCTAAGAATAGTTTGGATTGCTTTGGAAAAGAGGTAAACTCTAAAAATTATATTAAATAATATAATAAATGAAACAAAACAAAGAGCGTACCAAAATGTGGCAATAACAAAGAACGTATTCGCTGAAAACATATTTATTTAAGAGTAGCAGTAAAATTTAGAAATATAGATAAAGCTTGACCTGAGAGAAATTTTAAAATAAATAGAAAACAAAATAAAAATAACAATGAAATAAATGAACAGAAAATCTATTCAAAATAGATAAGAATTAGAACAAAATCAAGTACTTAAGAGTAAAGATACATAAAAATGGAAAGAACAACACTAACATAAACGACAGACTAAGAAGTGCAGCTAAACTATGGCATGTTCTGAATTTCACCTTTATATAAAAAAGGACAACTGTAGGAAAGAAAAATAAAACAAAACCGAAAGTTGGGTTCTATCAAAATAAGTGATATAAAAATATAAGCTATGGAAACAAAATAGCTTAGAGACGTCAAAAGCATTATAAGATTATAAGGGTAAGAGAAAAACTAAAAATTAAACCAATCCTAAAAGCAATCGAAGGACAACAATGAAAATGTTAGGCACAGATAGTAAGAATGACAGATAATACAACTAAAAAGATATGACCAGCACGAGCAAATCAAAAAAGGACAAGAGATAGTTGTGTGACGAAAAGAAATCGGCGAAAAACAAAAAGGAATGGACCAGATATACACATAAACTGGCAATCATTTGAATGATCACTTAACAGTTAGGTTATACTCTTTATTTCTGTAGCCATAAATTAACTAAGGCATTAAAAATAGGCGCTCGTTCTTTCTATAAAGACAAATCGTACCTGAAACGGTCATGAAACCGCAGAAAATTTGCCACGCCTGGTTCGAAGTTTTTGCCTTTAGTGATCTAGTTGTCAATGCCACCTATGAACATTCTACAGAAGTCCAATTTTTGTTGTCGATCGTTATAAACCCTTACGAAGTTCAAGGCTATTACATTATCCAAACGCGTGTTAAAGTTCTATTCTAATAACAAACCACAACAGTTTTCCCATTCTCAGCTATAAACTTGGCAAATTTTTATATCGCTCATTAGTTAAAATTGGACTCCAGGGTTAAAGATTTTGTGCCAAGACCACTTAAAGTAGCTTTACTTTGACAAATAATGCACAATTTAAATGACTATTTTGCTATTCGTAAATTCATTGTTCTTTGTATTCAAAAGAGTGGCCCAATGTGTACGCTAGGTAAGATTTTTATTTTAAATCGTTGCCCCTAACCCCCTGACTACAATAAAAAAAATTTTCTCGTGCAGCCCAGTATTTTTCCCCCATTTCCGTGATTTTAACCGGCCCAACGGGTACGCTAAATGACATGCAAAAAAAAACTTTATTTAGTAAATTAAATTTTCAAAGTGCGTGCCTTTGGAAACCATGGGTTGCGTTAAACGGTATTAAAAATTTCCTGATACTCTTTCTAGTGTTATTATTTTGTGACCCGCTGCTGACCGAATTTGTTTTCCGTACACGTTATTATTTAGTTATTTCCACAAGAAGTAGTCACAGCGATTTAGATCTCATGAATAGGATGCCTATTCAAAATCATGTGCCTTTTACAAAAGTACTGCAGAAAATCAAAGATTTCTGCATTAAACAGTTAGCGTTAATCCTTCCCATGTTCATTAAGTATGGAAGAACTTCTTCCTTGAGCAATTACCATGTATGTGCACACCGTACGGTTAGTCGCTTCGAATGTAAGGGCTTTGTTGTTGAGAAGCGTAATTTTCGCTTTTTCATATTCTTCAAGTGATTGCTCACATAATCTTCAAGGTAAAAGTGGGCTTCGTCTGTAAACCAAATTTTTTTCGGATTAATTAATCCTCTTTCTTCTCTAAACTGCGTCTTCGCTAATTAGCTGGTTTATCTGTATCTTATATGGCTTCGGTCGTAAATCTTCTTTGATAATCGCTTAGAACAATTATTTACTAATGCCCAAATATTGGCAGCCCTTTCGAGTCGCTACCATTCCTTTTTTCACTTTTACGAACTCTTTAACTCTTTGGATGTTTTCACTGGTTCTAACTGAGTTTTCTTTTGTCTTAATTCCCTCAATATCGTTCAGAACACTTCCAGTCCTCAAAAAAATTTTAAACGTCCTGTTAGAAATAATCACATTGTTCAAAGAATGGTGGTTAGCAAAATTCTTAAACTCGCAAACCGTTTCAGCCGGAAACTGGTTAACGTGGTGCGCTAGAACAATAAAGGTTCTGTTTTTGTGTTTTTAAGTTTAACTAAACTGTACTAACGGTAAAAAATTAACTTTTAAGGGAGCATAGTTAATTACAAACTTCTTCTGTCTTATTTTTCAAGAATTTTTATCGGTGGATTCGTCGTCAAGGGACTGACAACGGTTTAAAATAAAAATCTTGTGCCTTGCGCCAGTCGAAATCACAAAATCTTAAGTTTCGCAATGTTCACCTTTCAAGCGGGAAAAAAGTACCGCGCTAAATAAGAACAAAAATTATATGCAGATGTAAAATAAAAATCTCACTCATTAGACCACCATGTATATAAATAGTAAAAGAAGACCTTTCAAGAAAGCTAAATGGATTATATTATAAAAAAGGCACTAGGAGAATTCCTGACTCATGGAAAATAACAGCAAAGTAAAGTTCTCTGCTTATCTCACGTAACTCTTCAAAAACATTTAAAACAAAGACTTAAAAGCAACTGGGAAATTTTGATGTTCGTTACAGTTAAGGAAGAGTTGGTTGTGCATTGAAAAGGAATAGAAGACTTTCTTATAATTTCACAAAAATTAATTTAGGAACATTGTTTATTATTATTTTATAGAAAATTTATTTTATACTCCACAAATATATTCAGGAACACATGACGTGATTACAATATTTTGAATGTCTTTCAAACTTATAATTATTGTACCCCTCAATACTTTTTAACGTCTTCCGTTATTCACTCGACCACAAAGTTAAAGTATTTTGAAACCAAACTAGTTTAAAGTTTATTCTTTCATTTAATAGCCAAATTGTCGCAATTTTTTATAGCCAAACGGAACTTACTTTTCGAACACGATAAGCATCTTTAAAGTTCACAAAAATAGATCATCACAATTTTAGACCATTATTATCAAACAGGACAACTTCAACAATATTAGAATAATATTCTTTGATGATATTAGCTGTAGAACAGACATTTTTCTTTTCTACGTTTAACAGTAACAGCCCTCATTTAAAATTAGTGCAAAGGAAACACAAGAACCTGTTTTCAGCTTTACCAAGATCTTTGAGAACTGCTCCAGGATTATTTTCTATGATAGTGCCGATTGTGTTAATCCCCATAATCTTCATTTGTTTTGCCAAATTCAACGGCGTGGAAAAATTGTTAAAGAATATTTGGTAAGCACTAAGATTGTCAAAAACTTTTAAAAAAATTAGTGTAACATTTGCTTCTGATCTTACATTGACATTTTCTCAGAGGTGGTATTTTTGCTCTTTTCTGTTTAAATCTCAGTATATAACACAAGATTTTTCCAAAATCTTGAGGTCGTATCTTTGATGAACCACTTGGTAGTGTTTTTTATAGTAACGGTTCAATTGCTCATCTGGGTGTCTAAACATTCCAAATTGTTTGAACATTATATCCAACAATTTCAGATACTTTTCATTTTTTGTCTGTGTTGGCGGTTAAGTAGAGGTTTATTTTTGTGATTTCTTGTTGACCTTCTATACTATAAGGACTGATAAACTGTTATCTAAAGACCAGTGCATTTCTTTCTGTGAAAATAAATGGCGTCCAATAAGAAGCAAAATCTCAATAAATCACTTAATGTCCTCTTTTGTAGCCGTAAATTCATGTTTGTTGTTTTGGGTGGTATAAGGATGTTCTATTTTACCAACAATTCACAGAGATTATCATCATAAATAAATCTAACAGTTTTAGACAATTCTTGCAAATTATCTGAGATGAGTCTAATATTAACCATCAACCATTTGAAAACTCGTGCTGGTCCAGCATTTCACCAAGTACTTCATCAATTATCAGGAAGGTAGAGACAAATTTATAAGCCACCGAAAAGAAAGGAGTAACGGGCTGATGAACACCGACAGGAAAGTAGGACGAAACATGTAAAAGTTTTAATAAAGTTGCACCACACAAATAAAAAAAGAGAATGAAGAGCCAGCTGCGTCCAGGCTTTCACGTGCGCTAACCAGTAAACGTTGCGTAGTTCTCAAATCAGTAAGCAATCATGCGCTCTTTTGTGGATCTGAAATAGCGGGTATATAGAAGCTTGGAAATATACTATGGAATTGAAAAACGCAAAAACTACACACCAAAGTTCAAAAATATGTGTTTTAACTTGCAATTGGAAATACTAGTTTATTGTTATAGCAGTTTCTGCATAAAAACAAAAGCAAAGTGGTGAGAAAGTGCAATATCAACGAGAAATTTATTAAATTGTGGTCCTTGACAAACATTAAGTGAGAAAGCCGAAAAGCGTCAGCGTCTACAGAGCATGTCAGAAGGTTGGTACATTTGCTTACATCTGCCAAAAGTAGCAGTTGTACGTAGTGTTGTTGGTCTTGTGTCGACAATCTACTGATATGGTCGCTAAGTAAAAGGTAGAAGGTATCCAGTCATCATTCCTTTATTTTTGTCATTGGCTACGCAGTCAATCATTGTGCTGTGTTTCCTAACTAGAATTAAAATACAGTTATCACTTAAGATTTTGCTGACGACAGTTTGGGAATCACACATCCCAAATTAAAATTTGAGGGCACGTTCTTGTCGCTGTACTTTTTATATCCCTTTTTTGCATATTTAGACCAAGTTTTTTTCGTTGGGGCACAGCCCCAAGGGTTTCTTGGCCTACTAACATGCAACTTTACATACTAGGACATCACATAGATCCATGAGCTTGCAGCGGCGGCTCTGAACCAGTTAAAAAGCCAGCATTGCTATACAATTTTTTCAGATGATTTTGGTCACTATAGATATTTCTTATTCTTCTCCAATTAGTTATCAGTCTATATATTTTTCAACTTCCCGTATTGCACTTTGTAATTTTTAAAAATCTTTTTTCACTTTATGCCTTTTAACTCAGTGCCATTGATTACTAAATGAATAGTTATATGAATTCAGTTGTTGTTAAAAGTGTACATTACTTTCCTTATATTATATTTGTATATATAAATTTTGTTATTTAATGATATTTAGTAAATTACAAAACAATTTATATGCTTATTATTAAGGTAAAAGTTTACTAAAAAGTTTTTATTTTAATGTAGTTAGATTTGTCCAAAGTTACATACAACACTTTTACAACCATTCAAATCTTTTAGGAAGATACAATGTCTTAAATTTCTTAAGCTGAAGCTTCTCTTTTCACTGTACACCCAACTTTCGACTGGAAGAATAGTTTGAGCTTTAATGCGACTGTGATGACTCATTTTATATTGTTGTATTTCTTAATTAACTAACAGTATACCAAGATTATGGCGAATGGCCTCGTTGGGCGTATGCTATAGATCTAAGTGTCTTAGCTACAAAGTTTCTTAAAATTTCAGTGTTAAAATAGATTCCTGTGTCTAATAGCTGTACACAGTAGACCCAAATCGGTCTAAGAATGATCTTATAGAGCATATTTGCAACGAAAGCTCTAATTTTTCTGATATACTTCACCCAGCTGTTTTCCATGTAGTTGCCTATCCAGATAAATTTTCAAATATTTGGCGCTCTTTGCTTGTGAAATTTGTACTGATTTTGTTGACTCCAATGCGTTACTTTTTAAACTAAAGTTGAACATACTTAGATTGACTCGGAGATTGTTGGATGCCATAACTGAACGATACGATGCTTATGTAACCAAGTCGCCAGTGAACGTCGCAGTCATTGTTTTCTTTTTGGTTGTTGGCAAGTCAGCTGTATGCAAATGGTGCAACATTGACCCCAATACTCTTCCTTGTAAAATTCCAGAGTTACTAGTTGCCCAAGAATCTCCAAACCAAACAAGGAAGTGTCTGTAGGCAAAATATGGTTTGAAAAATTCGTAATAATCCAAAGCAAGTTTACTCTTATTTTTAAAAAGCGATCTATCATGCCATACCATGGTAACATCTATAAATGTAGCTCGGCAATACCTTTTGGCCTAAAAATTTTTGAGAATCTTATTTATGACTAAATTAATCTGTTCAATGGTAATAGGTTGTCTAAATCCAAGAATTAAGTTATTGTCCAATAATATAGGTGTAAGTCGCTTAAGTAGCAGTTTCTCAAATACCTTTATACCAAATTAGGTCTGTATGACTCAAACTTTCTGTAAGCTTTTTAGATTTCAAGATTACTGTAATTATAGCAACTTTTTATTGCAGAGTGATGAAGCATAGTTTTGGTATCATGTTAAGTATATAAGTACTAAATATGTAACCTTTATTTAGAAGTTTGTCCAACACTTTTCTCGTGATCAGATTATACTCAAATGTCAGATAGGAATGGTTAAAATACCTTAGTTAGCTAGTTCGTAAAGGGTAAGGCTTTTCTTGATCTCTTCGGGTCCATTATCCATTCCCGATACGAAAAAATGCTTTATGTTGTTATAATATTTTTAAATTCTTAGTTGCTTTCAAAAGAGAGTATTCTGTACATTCTAGTGACGATAAAGATTTTATTTGGATTGGTTTTGAAGAAATGGTATTATTCTATATCCATGTTGTAACAGCCTATTGTTGTTCTGTTTGACCAATATAATGCGATATGACGTTATTCATGTTTAAGACGATAGTTGTTAGTAGACTTTAAAAAGTTCTAATTTTCTGAATTAGTCCTGCAATCATTTTCTTCAGTTCAATTACATCCTCCGGTGGGCCATTTGATGGAATTTGTTGTGGTTGGATATGTAATCTTGAACTTATCAGGGGTTATAGTAAAGTGTGAAACATTAGAGTTGGGTATTCTAAAGCTACTATTTGACAAGGAAATTCTCGTTAATGTTTGCTTAATTACTTTGCAGGAATCCAACTGTCTACGCATCGAGGAGTTGTTTGATAACGAAGAAATTTATCGTCAACAAGAAGCACCTATCCATCATCATTGTGACGTAAGGGCCTGCTTCGATGCGGCTTCTTCGAACAAGTAGATTAAACGAAAAGGTGGTTTTGAATTTTATGCATGTTCTTCAAATTGTATATCAATGAATCACAAGATTCTAAAGATAAAGATAAGCCGAATAAGAAACTGCCTTATAGTACCAAACAAAATGCTTCGTAGTACTGCCTAATCTATTGATCTACATTATAGACTGTGTTTGGAAAGAGGTGATTTTGTTGATTTTATTTAATATTTCTACTTTATATCAGCCAACTATTGCGGTTAAATCAATAAGCACTGCCTTTATGATTATTTTAAAAAATACTACACATTTTCAAATACTTTCTGTCTGAAATCTGAATTGACTCTTGCGATGGCTGGCAAGGTGCAAATGGTCTCCCTAAGACATTATTGCATGTGTTAATTATCTTTCTCTTTAAGAAACCTATTTATTACTGTTCTGAGAACGAATCCGCTCCTAAAAGCAAGTGATGTTAAAATCTTGCCTTCGTACCTTCAAATACTAAAAATATTGAACCAAAAGTTTATGAGTTCGCCTGAGCCTTTAGTTGACAGAGCCTTAAAAGCCTAGAGTTGACTCTAAATATCTACCCTCCTAAGGTTTGTATTTGTAATCTCAAATTTTTTAAATTGCTGTCAAACTTTACAGATAAAACTTTCTGATTCTACACGACGTGAAAGTCTTTGTGTATGTCCATCCTGCGAGGAATTGGGCATCAAAAAGTGCCAAAATATAAACTTTTAATACTATGATGGTTATAAGAATGCTTCAATAGAACTTTCATTGATTAATTTTCTTTGTAGGTACAAAATTATATGAATTTGCAGTTTTTATTCAAACTGAGGTTAAATTAAAAAGTTTAAATTGGCGATATTAGCTTGAAAGCTCAGTAGTAGCTAATTATTTTAAAAGAGGGAAAGAGAGTGGTCGATTATAAATAATTTGAGGATTAATCAATCGACGACGATTTTCTTAGAATCCACCTTATTTATAAATGCAAGAATTGAGGGTAACAACACGTTTGTGCCGCTAAAATACGCTATCGACAAAGATAGCGTTTATCTATTGTATACGTAGCCTTTTGTATACGGAATAAAACAGCAAGCAGTATTTCGATATCATTATTTATTCTGTTTTGCTTGTTGTCGTAATTGCTCGATATTCCTTGGCTATTGAGTAGTATGCTATGTATATGGTGACATTGCCTGATGATTCTTGATCAGTGTAATTCTCAAGACCTCTGCAGTGTAGGCTCATGCAAGGTGTCGACGTTGCTTAGAGCGGGCATCGACCGGTTTACATTTAATCATTTATTCTTAGTAATGTTTGAAGTAAAATGTTAGCAACTGGCATCAAGTTTAATTTCACATCCGCGGAACGACATCAAACCATGAGAGGCACTCAAATTTCGATAACTTATTTTCTACGCTTCAGTCCGTTTTTAATTTAGCATACAAAGTGGTCGTTATCAACTGCAATTCAGAATAAATTTGGAAATGAATTTTGATTACTGGTAGATACTTCCAACTTTGTTCATTATAATGCAAATGGTGGGAACGTTTTTTGTAAATTTTTCAAAACTTGTTAAAGTTTAATTATGTACATTCAACGCTCCCCAGTGCTTACAAAATTAATAGAAAGAAGCTAAAAGGTTATAATACAAAAACAGTTAAAGGATAAGTAAGACTTCACACACAATAATAAGATGCATGCAAACGTTCTAAAATGTCTCTCAACCTTGGAATAACTAACAGCAACACAAGAATTTTATTTGTTTTGTTTGTTCTGCTGCAGATGCTGGAGCCGGCAAAGCATGCTGTATAGACTACGGAAGCCCTAGATTTCCTACGACAGTACAATTTTATAACAGAGCGGGCTCCGTCTCCTTAAATATGCAGGTCACAGCGGATCTTGATTTACTGTTTAGGCATTATAATCCGTTTGCGCGCAATTTCACCCTGCTGGCAATGTCGCTGTCAGAATTAAGCTTGCAGGATAAATTAATAAGGAGTTTATTAGGATACAGCGCCGGATTGATTTATTTGCGTACATTTGGAATATTTATCGGGGAGGAGAATGTTGCAATAACATATCTGACATGAAGAAGAGACGGCAAAATGAAATGATGATTTTTTATTTGGTTTCGCAAGAAACGGATTTCCAGTATTTCTGCCGTCTTTTTAAATACATCTGGAGCATTTCTTTCAGGATGCACGCAGTTCGCCAACGAATTTCCCTGTAGCGAGTCAATCGATTCGGAGCGTCTGCTTTCAATGTTGTTTTTGACGTGATGAGCAAAAACATTTGCCGATGCTGGATTATAAAACAATTATTGTCTTAGAAAATTAAAGGACCGTAATGCTTAATGCACCGTTGCGTCATTGCGATCTATCAGTGTTCCTTCTAAGTTATCCTATTCAGTAGAAAGTTTGAAGTTCAAGTTCATACCATTTAAATTTGTATATCGGTTTAACTTTTACTGGGGTAGCGGCTGTCGTATATGATAAAGTGCGAGCTGAAGTTTATTCATATACACTTTTATTCATTGTGAATGCAAAAAATATTGTTAAATTAAACGGAAAAATATAATTGCAGCTATTCGAGTCGCTTACATACAGCCATCAATGATGCAGTATTAGGTAAAGAAACTCAATCTCCAAATAATATAATATAATCGGCGTTCTAAACAACGCACCCTTAATCAGTGTAGGTTAAAATATAGTCATGCCCTGTTATGCAGTAGTAACAACTTTATTTATTATTATCTACCATCATGTAAAATCAAGAAACCGCAGAATAAATTACAAGACCACTTTAAGGAAAAACAAATACAACCAGCAAGAAGAAGTAAATCGTGTAGTAAAGCAAAAAGCTTAATAAAAATCAATCATCGCAACTTAATTTATCATATTGTTTTCAGGCTCTCCTAGATAACTGGACAGATAATGATAATGTAATGGAAGCTGACAATTTTATCGCAATGAAATAAATAAAACTGTCGCCATTATTTATTACAGGTACATCAAATATCAACTCGCTGATAGAATTCAATAATTTAACTGCAAAAAGTACACTTTAAAAATTATTGGCGGAAATTAAGCGACAGTCATGACAAAAATATAATTTTATACGTATTCAATGAAGGAGGAATGTAACTTTTCACTAGTAATCATAAATCTTTACCACTTTAGTACTGTTAATAGATTAAAAACTAAAATAGGAAGCCAAGAACACAAAGTTAAGAACATTATACAAATTACGGATTTCTATGTTGTTTCTTGATCTAACAAAAAATATACGAAATCAAACAGTCAGTATACACAAAAATAACAACAGAACCGCCTCAGCAGCAAAAGGAAACACCAACAAAGTGCAGCCTGTCAAGAATATAATCACACATATTCTGCACACAACAATCAGGGTAACAGTTAAGTAAAACCTATATTAAAGTCTACAGGATGTCTACCAGGAGCTAAAGTAGAGAATAGTTTTACCATTAAGTCGTAAAGTGTCAATATCAGTCAGCATTTTCTTCCACAATTTTTCCCTAGACCGCAAACGTCAAATAAAAAAGCTAAAAAAATTATGACAAAACTGCCAGAGAATGCAAAAATAATCCTGACACCTATCGTATCCAATTTGAACTAATGGATTAAACAATCAAAATTGCGTAATGGAATGCTAAGGGTTTTTATCACTAATGACTATTTATGACTATGTATAATTTTAATACCCAAAACACAATTCACAAACAAAAGTTCAGAATACCCAACTATATTATTTATATCATGCAACATCTTAGCAAAGATGCACACAAAAGATCAACAGTAATTATAAGTTTCATAGAGTACCATCAAACAAACATGTATAAACATGAGCACATCCATGTGATAAACGTGGTAGTAGAAAACTAAACAGGACCTTCAGAACACAATATAGAAGCACAAAACTCCACCAAAAAAACACGTTTTATCGTTAATAAAAACTACAATGCAAAATACTAGCAATGGGGCTTTAGAACAACCACCACCAAAAACAGAGAAACTGCTAAAACCCCTCAATATCAACAGCTGTTTCGCTGCCAGGCGACTTATAAATTGACCTACAAACCTTTGCACAAAAAATGCAACACAAAGTGACTTAAAAATTAAGTCATGTTTCGATATAACATCAGATGATTCTACAGCCATTGTAGGTAATTAACAAAACCACATAAATTAAAATCAGTAACAAGAAAACTGACTGGGCCTCATTTAGAGAACTAGCTAATGAGAAAATAAACTTAGAAAAATCTCTCAAGACTTCTGATGAAGTGGATAAGGCTGTAAAGCACTTACATCGCCACATAAAAATTGCTGCATGCAACTCAACTGCCTAACTGAAAACAAACGACGCGTACAGCACTCTTCTTGTAGCACTAAAAACAAGCAGTAGCTGAGGAAAGAAAGCTTTACAGAATTTGGCACGGCACTAAATGGTAAAAATAGGCTAAACAATGTAACACGAAATTTGGCAACGATTCTTCAAGACCAAGAAAACTTAACTATACAATACTATTCTTTAATCTTCTTTGCTACTGAAGCAAAGATTGAACCACAAATAAACAAGAAATAGTTCATACGTTTGCAAAACATCTAATAAACGCCATCGTTCATCCGAACTAACTCTAGAAAAAGAACTGAAATACAGTATTATTTGGAAACGCCAGTCCAGTTAAATGTTCAATAAAAGGCATTACACTAGTAGAACTTAAATCCCTATTAAAGACCAAACTAAACTAAAAGAAATTATTAGGCTACGACTGATTGCCAGTGAAATCGTAGAATTACTAGAACTTCCTTTAAAAAACCTAGAAAAGTCAAACCAATTCTAAAAGAACTTAATCTCATACCAAGACATCAATTCGGATTTAGAGTGAAGCATGACACCATAGAACACGCTCACAATATAGTAAGTGAAATCAACTAGACCGATAGAGAGAAGAAGTACTGCTCTGCCTCCGATAAGGTCTGTCATACTAAGCTATTGTTCAAGGAAACAACATTCCGCCACGTTCGCAGACAATACTGCAGTCCTTGAAACATACGAAAACTTTGCCTCGCAAGATTTGCAGATTTCTCTTAACAAAATATATTTTTTAAATTTGGCCCGTAAAATCAAGTCTACACAAGTCACATCCACACTTGGAAAACCTGGTGTTTCTTTAAATTATTACTACGTGTTGATGGATGTTTTGATAGCCGTAAAAGGTTATTGTTTATATCTCTGCTGCTATTGTATAGAGTACTGGGGTGGTTACACGTTTTGACAAGTTCAAGTGTGTTTAAATAAGTCAAAACTTGCACCGTAGCCGGAAAAGGTAATAATTGCTCTTAAACAGTGGCAAGTAAAAGAGTTTGCAATGTTATCTTGCTGAAAAATAGAATATCGGGTAATTCTGCTCTACAACTATGAAGAAACGATTATCCTTATTATATAATGTCATTAACTGGTATGAATAACGACACCCAGTCAAATAAAAGTTGAGGAAAGCTGCGTATTTTAGCGTTTGGGGTGTTTAACTTTAACAAATTTTCTTGAAAGATTGAACTAATTTTGTCATTAGGTAAACAGCAGTAAGTATATACATGTTATAATTGAAAAAGTTGCACTGTTAGATTGAAGTAGTGGAAGAAGAGGGCGATGTGTTGAACACCTCATTTACAAGTCTAGTTTTGGAATTAGAGAGAGGTAAACAAAGGTCTGTTATCATTAACGAGTTTTAGGAGGATTTTAAAATCGATAGTCTATTTCTATTGGTTTTACCCCGAGAAACGGTCTGTGAGAGTTAACTTGTATGAGGGAAAATATCTACTGTTGTAGAGTCGGTTTGTACTGGTTAATTTTACTGTGAGGGTATGTCTGAACCACATTACGAACGCCGGTAGTAAGCTTAAACCAATAGTCAGCTTGTAGATCGCGTCTTAAGGTACGCTCCTAACTTCAGTGTGAGCTATAAGGAGTTGGGTTATGATTGGATTGAGACTTGATTGGATCATGATACAGTTTTCGAGGAATATGAGATTGTCCGTTATAATAAAGCTTCCACCTATCTTCTAACAAAGGCAGAGTTTTCCATAAAGCTTTTATTGTAGATAGAAGTCTTGGTGAATGTAATGGCAAAGAAGTTAAAAAGAGGGGGTCGATAATAATTGGGATGCCATTGGTTTTGTTGTGGGGTGTAGCACCTTAAAATTATTAAGGTCAGTATCGCATCTAAAATGAAGGTCATAGGTAAAGTATTTGAGAAAAACGTCTACTATTGTGTGCTTGGTTCTTACTTCTCCTTAAAACGCTCTAGACGGCTTAATGATGATTGAGATCCCTATTCAACTATGAATTTAAAAGGATTTTCTAAAAAAAAACTGCTCTTTTTGTGCCCGTTATAATGGCTAGCATTTCTACTTTGCACTGTAGCAATTTTGGTGAGAAAAACCGTGAAATGACCTGAAGTAGCTTCCATATTTAGTTAAAATCTTGTTGCTACAGTGCATATTCTAAGCTTTTAAATTGAACTGAATTGGTCTTCATGCGATTGCCTTGATTGGAAATGACCGCTCAAAAACTAGTGAGTTCTTAGATTGCCTATTTTAATAATTTTGATTTGTGTATTCTTATATAAAGAAGATTTTCACTGTAGTGGATACAAACAGGGTGTGCAAGCTACATGATGCGATAACTGTTGGGCTAGATCAGTCTTAGGCAAAGGCACCAATACCTTTTTGAAAGCCAAAATAATTTACCATGGTACCTAGTTTTGACTTTATCATGCTACCCCGATGTTAGGTTGTAACAGTTCTTACAAGTTACAAAGTCGTTTATATTTATAAACCTAATGGTTTCCATAAAGTATAGATATGAAGAAGGGGGTTAGTTAACAGCTGTTTTTGTATACACACTGGATATATTTACATACTGAACTAAACTAAAAAAGTACTTCTCATAGGTGTATCTTTTCTTTCATCATATTTTACACACAAACTTCGGGGGACGTGGATGGGGATCTCTAAATGTTTCACTTTTCTGATAAACATTCTTATAGGTTGACTTGGATGCCGCTTCTATATTAGGTAAAGTTGAGGGACAACAAAAACAAACTTTAGTTTAAAATACTATTCTGAGAGTATTTGTTGCTCCTTCAATCCATATATGGGAGAGTTAGGAATGCGTATCTTTCAATCTTCTGGATTGACTAAAGCTCCTTATTTTTTATTTTTACGTGCTGGGCCCATTTGGAACAGGCACAATAAGAAGAATCAATAAATTTCAAAATTAACTTTAAAAATAATATAGTCCAATTAAAAATTAAATCAGACAGGGACATATGACGCGATTAACTGTGCTACGACGATGTATTGGGGGTATGAAGACGTCCGGCTTCATCTCTCACGGACAAGGGCATTTTTGCTATCAGGAAGATGCTCGAGTCTAACAAGCAAGTTTAATTAAAAGAAATTTGTTTTCTTTGGGTACCTTATTGAATAAAGTGAGTAGCTTTTTATAGGAATAGATGTATAGAATAGCTCGTATTTTGTAACATTTGTCAAACAAAGTTGTTATTAATTATAAGCCAATAAATGATCTTTCGCGTTGTAAATGAAAAATATATAAAAATAAAAATGCCACTTTCCTTATTTAGATGAGATCCATATTATTTTGACGCTAATGTTTTGCCAGATTTTGGAATCTTGTATTTAGTAAATGAATACGTTAATCTTTCCTCAAATATGGAAATGCTTTTTCTAAAATAAATATAAGGTTTGCTACAAATGTAAAATACTGTCAGACTCTATTGAATATTTATATTAGACAAAACAAATCTAACAATTTAAATCGCACATAAAAATTTTAACAAAAGAATTATGGTTTTTAGAAGTATAATTTTGTTGCGTTTATTTTTTTTAAGTTTTTGTTTTGCAGTTGTTGCGGAGTCTTGTTTCAAAAATGCTTAACTAGTGTCGTTTAAAACGTTTTAGAGTCACTGATCGATATCGGCTTTTGTCATAAAAATAACGGATCTTCAAAAGTCGTCAGGCCGAAAACACATTTCGGTTATTCCATTCCGTCTACGCTTTTCGCATAAGGGTATCGGCAAATACTCTACATTATGCAAATAGCATTGAAGGGTTTTCCAGTGTTAACTGTTTATATCTTTGTTTAAATTAAACAATAACTCGGCTTGTTGTTGACGAGAGCTTTTGTAAATACGCACTTATTTCTCATCGCGAGACACTATAATACATTCGAGGCCTAAATCTAAATCTTGGCATGCAGGTAAGTGTGACATAGTTAAAACAACACTAACCTATGCGCAAATGTTTAAATAAGTTATTTATCCAAAGTTAGTTCATTTTTTTTTGCATAATTTACTTTACCACATTAAATTATTAATTTTCACTTGTGTCTATCTACTTGGACACCTAGTGTATTATTAATCGTCAGGAAATTTTTCTTATAAAAAAACTTACCACTAAACTTGTTAATCAATTTCCATTCTGTCATTACACGTGATAAAAGAATGTTTTAAAAAATCAGCAACAATAATTACTTCCACTCGTTGGTAAAATGAGATAATGGTATGTTAGAAACAATTCAATGCACCTTTGGAACATCACGCAATTACAAGTTATAAGATAAAGATTAAAATCTATTAATAAAATATCGAAGTGATCAAGGCAATAAAACAAGCAAAAAATAGAAAAGCTGCTGGCCCCGACAAAATACAAAATGAATTTTTAAAATTAATTGATGACGACCACACTGACGCATTATTAGATCTCATTAATACCGCGTACATAACTGGCGTTATACCTAAAGAATGCGCAAGAGTGCGAGGATCACAGGACGATTAGCCTTATGAGCCACACGCTAAAAATGTTATTACGAATAATCCATAACAGAATTTACAATAAATTAGAACAAGAAGTCAGCGAAACTCAATTTGGATTAAAAACGGTTTTGGTACACGAGAGGCACTTTTTGGATTTAATGTATTGATGCAACGCAGTATCGATGTTAATAAAGATGTCTATGTTTGCTTCATAGACAGAATCCGACACCAACAACTAATGAAGATCTTAAGAGAAAAAGGAATCGATAAAAACAACTTATAAATAATACAAAATCTATATTACAACCAAAAAGCAGCTGTGAAAGTAGAAAGCGAAGTATCTGATGAGATCGAAATAAGAAGGGGTGTCCGACAAGGATGTATATTGTCTCCCATTCTATTCAATATATATTCCGAAGCAATCATAAAAATAGCACTTCATGAAGAAACAGCAGGTGTTAAAGTAAATGGGAAGCTAGTAAATAATATAAGATATGCCGACGACACAGTCTTACTTGCTGAAAACATAGAAGACCTACAGAGAATAGCGGAAAGAGTGCGAGAAGTAAGCAAAAGATACGGTCTAAACATAAATTTAAAGAAGACCAAATTCATGATTGTTACAAAAACACCAAACGCAGATGCCCAATTAAGAATTCATAACAGTTAATAGAAAGAGTAGACCAATACAAATATTTAGGAATCTGGGTAAATAGTTCCATTGACTCAACAGAAAAAATTAGAAGTGGAATCGAAATAGCCAGAGGTGCATTCATGCAAATGAAAAAATTCTTCTGCAGTAAAGATATAAACAATTCATTAAAAATAAGATTACTTAGATGTGATGTATTCTCAATACTTTTATGTGGAACAGAAGCAAGCACGCTACACAAAGCAGATCTAATGAAAATACAATCGTTTGAGTTATGGTTATAACGACGAATTTTAGAAGCTCCCTGGACAGAGAGAGAGACAAATGAAAATATTCTGCCAGAGTTAATATTCACTATCAAGAAAAAAAACTGGAATACCTGGGTCATATAATAAGAGATCAGAAATACAAGGTAAACGAAGCGTAGGTAGAAAAAGGGCCTCATGGCTGCGTAACTTAAGAGACTGGTATAATTGCAATTCTAATCAACTGTCCAGAGCAGCTGTAAATAAAATTCAAATAGCCGACCTTCGTACGAAGATGGCACTCTGAGAAGAAGAAGAATAAAAAACATTTCGTACGATAAATAAGAGATACTGTTTATAGGTAAGATATGACCAAGATCCTATTTTATAAAATGCTAAGATTAAGGATTGCTTATTGTGCTTATTGCTTATTCTGAAGAGAATTTACATTTATTTAGTGAGCCTTCAACCCTTAAAGCTATTAGCGTCAAGAAGACAAAAATGACCAATTAAGTAAATAAATAAATACAGGCAAAAACACATTTTCAACAAATATATAAAATTATGGCTAGATGAAGCGAGCGAGGTTGACCCTATCCAAAAAGCAAAATAAATTGTCCACACCTCAAGATCGATGTGATAAGAACCAGAAATCACCAATGGAAAGTAATCAGAATCACACAAATCATCATGCAGAGTCCATTAAAGAGTGGGCAAAAGAGAAAGAAAACACAGAGGCAAATACGAGGCGCATTCATAAAGTAAGGGCCGTTTGGTCACAGAAAAAAATCACAGAAAACAAATTTTATTGTCATATTTAGTTAGGTACAATCTTACTTTACTTCTCTACATAATCGCCGTTCACTTCTAAGCATTTTTCGTACCGCTGCACCAGCTTCTTTAACCCCTCTGCATAGAAGCTTGCCGCCTGAGAGTTGAACCAGTTGACAACGGCGTTTTTGAGTCCGTCTTCGGTTTCAAAACGTTGTCCACCCAGCCACCGTTTAAAATGCAAGAAGAGGAAGTAGTCGCTAGGTGCAAGGTCGGGACTGTACAGTGGGTGGTCAAAAAGTTCCCAACGAAAATCTTGAATTTTCTCAATGGTTTTGGCAGCAGTGTGAGGACGCGCGTTATCGTGGAGGAGGATTATGCCAGATGACAGTTTCCGCGGCGTTTGTTTTGATCGCACGTCTCAAGTGTTTGAGCGTTTCGCAGTACACGTCAGCTGTAATTGTTGTCCCACGTTCCATGAAATCAACCAAAAGAACACCGTCTTTGTCCCAAAAACTGTAGCCATCAATTTTCGACTTGTGTACTGAGTTTGTTTAAACTTTTCGGTTTTGGTGAGGATGAGTGTCGCCACTGCATCGATTGCAGTTTTGTTTCTGAGTTGGCGTAGGATACCCACGTCTCGTCCCCAGTAACAATGTGAGAAAACAAATCATCTCCATTTTGTTGATAACGGGCCAAAAACTTTCGTCCACTAGACATTCTTTGCTCTTTGTGGTGGTCGGTGAGCATTTTGGTACCCACCTTGCACACAATTTGCTGTATGCGAGGTTTTCTGTGACAATATTGTAAACAGTAGTGCGTCCAAGTTGAGGAAATTTGTCAGCCAGGCCACTAATCGTCAATCGACGATCAGATCGCAGTGCTTGGTCCACTTGTGAAACGATTTCATCAGTCTGGATACTGGGCCTGCCACTCCGCTCTTCGTCATGGACATTTGTTCGGCCATTTGTAAAATAACGGCACCATTGTCTAACCTTTCCTTCACTCATAACTGTAGGTCCGTAAACCAGGCATAACTCCCGATGAATTTCAGCAGCCGACGATCCTTTTGCACATAAGAAACGAATTACAGAACGCACTTCACACTTGGCGGGATCAACGATTTTCGCGGCCATTGTTCTTTGCATTCACTGACAACAATACAATTTCAGAATCAAAACAAATGACGCTGTAGCTTCGCAATGAGTAAGTAGATGGCGCTGCAGTGGTAAAACTGTGTTTCGAAGCGCCACTATTTATATACATGCAAACGGCCCTTACTTTATGAATACGCCTCGTATATGCAAGAGAATGTTTCGTATGAGCTTATATTCACTAAAGATATATCACTGCTTTTTAAAAAGTTTTTAATTATAACCCCTACAGTCAGTGGGCTTTGAAATCTCCGCCAATAATAAAAGTAAAATTGAGATATTCTCCAAATGGAACATAAACCCAATATACCGTTAGTGGTTGGCTAGTGTGAATTATAACTGCTCTACATTGCAGATCTAATTAAACAGGGGCATTAGAGTAAAGGATGGTGTTCTTAACAAAAATGGCTGTGATGTCTTTTCGGAGTATAAATTAAATTAGTAAAAATTGTGTGTGGGTATTCTTAAAATGGGTTTCTTGTAGAGCCATAACAGTCGGTTCACATTTTTTAATGAGAGGGCGCATTTCAGATATATAGGCAAAGTAACTGTTGCAATTCCATTGACGAAAATTATTCATAATTATCGATGAGGGCAAGTTTTGCTAACGCCAAGCCTAAGAAGTTTATCGGATTCTGCGTCGACCATTTCGTCCAACACCATGTCAGTTGGTATAGCTTCGTGACTTATTGGTTTTGGAGCCTTCGAAATTCTGCTCTTCCAAAAAAGCTTGATTTCGACGACTCGATAAAGCTCGTCGATCCCTCTCTTCATATTGGTTTGGATTCTCCAGAGGGGGAGAAATAGCGGGTCTCTTTAACGGAGCCTTTTTGGTCTCTCTTTATGGTCGGGCTACCGTGAGGTTATTTGAGATTTTTGGTTGCGGTGGTGATTTCTTCACCACCCTATTATTTACGTCTTTATTTAGTATTATTGTATCCCTTGTACCACTTTTTTGGATAAAATCCATTTAGCAAGTGGTGTCAATCAAGTTGCATTGAATAGTAACAGATGACAACTGCTTGGAAGGGTCAACTTTTGTAGCGTAGGTTATACTAAATGCTGATCAAGCAGTTGTTTGATATTTCTCACTAACTTTGCTATACGAAAGTTGTTCCGAAATTTTGTATTTCGGTTTCCATCTTGAAAATGGGTCAATCTCTGGATCGGAGACTGTGTTCTCCTTGACGATTGAAACATTTTAGTGAAAGCTAAAAGTCAATTCCCTGGTGTGTTTAGTGACCACAGAAGGCGCAAATTTGTGGATTACTACAGTTATAAGACGCATGGCCGAAAAGTTGACAGTTGAAACATGGTAATGGACTCTGAACGTAAGGTTTTACTTTAGGGGGTACATTGCTGTTTGTATACTAGAAGGTACAACGGGAGTATCGAATGTTAGTATAAGAGAAACAGTATTTTTAATATTCCTTTTTCTCTTTCTAGTGATCCTATGTACATCGATTATACCTTGTAGAGTTAATTCTTTTCTATTTGTGTCTATTTCGCAAGTTAGCAAATCGAAACAAGACACGACACCTTTAGACTAGTGCATTATAAAGCTCTACTTTGATTGCTACATCCACCAGTTGTGTAGCTTTGAGGAATTTGTTTAATTGCTGTTCGTTGGAGGCTTTAATCAACAGTGTAGCATATCGTAGTTTCTTCGTACTGTTTACGTTACCACCTACCATTTCTATGTCCTTGCTGATAAAGAACAGTGATACTTGCCTGAATATCATTCCGTCCTTTTGTTTGACTATTATACAGTTTTCAGGGCGTTTTATTGTATTTTGCGTTACCCCCGGGTGAAAATAGGGGAAAAATTATTTATATTTATACATAATTTCAGAATAAACACCTGACAGCTCACTACACGCCGCGGTGCCTCATAAAGAGACGTCAATCATAAACCGGTGCGATAGCCAGCGCTAGTGTGCAAGAGGCCCTTATTTATTATTCATACCCGGTTTTCCAAAATATGTCATAAAGCCGATTCTATACCCGGTGCATACATATAATACGTGCATCTATGGCCGAAGCAGTAGCCAAACCCAATATGTTGGTCCACCTCTGCCGCGGCTAGAGGTTTCCCTCAATTGGTAAGACAATTTTTTTTCCAAGTGCGGAATTTCGTAGGTTTGCTTTGAAACTGATGGGGACATGTAAGAAGACAATGAGCAACTGCCTCGTCTGGTCTCAATCTAGTAGAACTAATAAAATAATATAAAAAATAAATAAACAGAATTAAATTTAATTAAAGTTTCAGACTGCAGAGTGGTTTTTTAATAGCGAAGATGACATTTCAAAACCCTGTGAGCGCTAATTCCCGTAGATATTGTTACGAAAATCGAAACAATATCCCCCTGGGGGGGGGGGGGCAAAACTTTGTTAGTATCAGCGTGGAGTGAAATGAGGTTTTATAAGTATATTTCCATAGTTCATGTATTGCGGCAAATGTAAAAACATCCGCTCGACATTATGAACAATTGAATATTTCAGCGCATACTTAATAAATACTTGCACTTTCATGAATACAAAATTCAACTAACGCAAGGGTTTAAACTTAATGACCATTTTCACCTTCAATAATCCGTTCATTGTTTATCAAAGCATCCCGAATTGGAGTCTCAGTTTTAGATTTGCGTCTTTATTTGATATTGATGTTGGTGTACTGCTTTCTTGAAAAAAAGCCGTTTGGTAACTGGCAATAATAATAACAATAGATGACATCGGTTTGGTAGGGACAACTTTTGATGCTGATCAAGCAAATGATTGTTATATCTTACGAGCTTTGCTATACGAAAGTTGTTTAGAGAGTTTGAGTTTTTGGATTTCAGGTTCCACGTTGAAAGTGAGATAATTTTTGGATCTGGAACTGCGTTCTCCTTGACAGTAGACACATTTTAGTGGAAGTTGAAAGTCGATGCCCTCGTAAGTTTGGCGATCACAGAAGGTTCAAATTTGTGACGTATGGCCGAAACGTTGTTAGTTAAAGTATCGCAATGGACTCGGAATGTAAGGTCTTACTTTAAGAGAGTACATTGCTGCCTGTATACTAAAGGGTACAACGCGAATATTAAAAGTTTGTGTAAAGAAAAGAGTATTTTCAATATTTCCGTTCTCCTTTCTGGTAATCGATTACACCCTGTAGAGCAAATTTTTTTCTGATTTCTTCTATTTCACAGTTTCTCAAATCGAAACAAGACACGTCACCTTTTAACAAATTAAGTGTCTTATGAAGCTCTAGTTCGATTGCTACATCTATTTTTGTAACTTTGAAAAATTTATTCAACTGATTTTAATCAACAATGTACCGTCTCGTAGTTTCTTGGTACTGTTTAGGTTACCATCAGTCATTTCTATACATCAAAAGCATGCCGTCCTTTCGTCTGATTATTATATGCTTTTTAGTGTATTTTATTGTATTTTGCGTAAAACAAATCTTGGGAGTGTCGGCCCGAAACCATGTAACTTCCTTGAAAATGGGAAAGACGAATTGTTTATATTCATATATATTTTTAGTATTAACAACAAACAGCTCACCACCCAGCACAGAGCCTCATAAGGGGACGTCAATACCCCAAACTGTTGCGATTGTCAGTGATAATGTGCAGGAGGCGCATAATTCATACTCGGGTACGTCATGAAACCGATTCTATACCCGGTGCATAAGTATAGCACGTGCATCTATAGCCGAAGCAGTAGCTAAACCCAATGTGTTGGTCTGCCTCTGCCGCAGCTAGAAATTTCTCTCAATTGGTAGGATCATTTTTCCTTCCAAGTGCACACTGACCACAAGCAGCATCTCGTAGGTTTACTTTGAGACTAATAGGGACATATAAAAAAACAACAAGTAATTGGCTCGCCTGGTTTCAATCTAGTAGAGCTAACAAAACAATGTAGAAAATAAACGAGACGGAAGTAAAACCTGGAATGGCAACTTTCGAAAGCGAAGTAAATCATGCATGGGACCATATGATTTCTGTGTCTCGGATCAAATGAGAGTTATAGCTCTGAAATTCAGTCTTGACCCTATATTAGCAAACTAAGGTCTGCAGTCAATCATAGTGTTCCAGATTGCAAAGTAGCACTGTAACGGCGAAGATGACATTTCGGGACCCCGGGAGCGCCAATTCCCGTAGACATTGTTACGAAAATCGAAACAATATCCCCCTGGGGAGCACAAACAAATGTGGTGAAGTCTAGAAGAACTATGGAACATTGTCAATACAGTTATGAGGGCTGCCGCTTTAAGCGAGTGGTTAAGTCTCGATGCTTCTCTATCCGGAGACCTAGCGTGTGAGCGAGTTCTAGTCTCGCTGAAACTCATGGATGTATATGACATTGTAGTATTTAAGGTTACATGTTACTAGATACAATAATCCTTTGAGGCTACAGTGCCAATAAATGTGCCCCAACAGGAAAAAACAAGTCATAAAGTGGCTAAAACGATTTTACTTATTAGAACTTGTTACAGTTGTGTTTTTGACTAATTTTTTTATAAAAAACTCCTCTAAAACTTGCGAAATAATTACTAAAAAAGTGTGTAGATCATTGTAGCTCAGTCATAAATTTGAAAAATATGGCAGATGCACAGTTAGTATACTTTGGTGTTACCCCGTACATGGTATGTATCAAAACCCTCAATCCAAGGTAAGAGAAACATTGCATATAGTATAAATTTTCTTCAAACTATTTACATTTGGATCCTATATACTTCTTTTAGCGTTATTTCCACTTTCTAAGGCATTCTGTCTTCTGTTGGAATTCCGAAAAACTGTTTTGTTGTATTGGCCTAAAAAACTATTGATGGGTTAAAATCCATTACTTTTTAATTGTGACTTTAGTTGTAAAAGCAGCCAGAAGTCATAATATAATATACCTAGATTATAGAATTTAGTTTATTTTCTAGTTGTCAGGATATTCGCTGACGATTGTCATCCGTACACAAATTAATGATTTTCGTTGCTAAATTTCCAGAACGTAGATCAATTTTAACAATTTTGACGATTCCTAAATTATTTATATCATGCACTTCTTGCACGATTTTTTGAAATCCTAGTGAATCATTCAAATAGTTTCTGTAGATGAATGTTCGAGCTTTACACATAATTTAAAATTAATTACTGCCCAATTATTATACATGCAATGTGCGTACTGATCGGTGTCTAACTCTTATTGGACACCGTTCTCGTTTACGCATGCCTACTACAATCCACTCTCAGTAGCTACTAGGTTACATTGTGGTCATCCCAATTGTTTTTATAATATTTATTTAATAACAAAGCGTATACGTGCTTGAAAACCCCAAATTTGAACAAGAAAAAGAGCTACGCGGCTATGTTCCTTTTAAAGATTATGGCAGCAAATTTAAGTGACAAATGTGCACTCATTTTGCTAACAAATAAAGGAAATTTGAAAAAGAACTATCTATAACTTTAAAAAATGACTGCATTACATTAGTACGATTACAAGTCTTTAAAAAAATGTCGATTTTTTATAATAAATCATAATGAGCAACCAAGCCCATTTCTGCTCTAATGGAATAGGCAATAAATATGGTACAACCTAAATTGTTAGTCCTCACGTATGGCTTAAATAAATGGCAACATTTGTTGTTTCTTAGAATAGCTCTACACATTTGCACTACTCTCTGGTGTTCGATATTCGAATAAAGAATTATTCTATGCAAATCCAAACCTTCATATTTTGATCGAACACTTTAATACCTTTACTCTTGCTTTTTACAAAGATATTAAGAACTAATCATCTGGCGCTAATCTACACTGAACAAATCTAAAGATTAAGTTGTCAGTAGATCTTTTTCTCATTCTAAGTCCGCGACTTGAAGGTAAGGGTTTGTGCAGCTACAATTTTTTAAAAAGTACTTGCTACAACACAACTACCAGAAAAGGTTATTTGTCCAAATACACCGTAACAAACTTTTATTTTTTAAATAATTATTTACAATAATTAGAAAAACTCTTATTTTTATAAATAAAATACACTGCCAGTTTCGTCTTCGGTCTGTCTAATCTGTCTGATCTGTCATTATGATTTTTAAAATTTTATGATTCTATAATTTTACGCTGAATTTCAAAATCAGAAACAAATGTTTCTATGCTCAAATAGTTTTCGAGATATTCGACTTCGAATTTCCGAAAATTTTCGACATTACGATTTTAAAGTGTGATTGCTTACGAAATTTTACGCCAATTCGAAAATGACAGACTATTCTAGCAATTTCATGATATTCGATTGTAATTTCCCGCGAAATTCAAATCGAAACTTTTTTCCGTACTATTAGCAATTACAGCCCTTTCCATGGATTTATAAATAAAATACATTGAGTTTGTTGCAGCTCAATTAGGCTATGTCAATTACCATTTCACTCTTATCAAGCATCGGGAAAATTAACGTTACGAGTTCGCAGCAATTGCTTTTACCCAAAATTAATAATTCGTAGGACCGCAATCTCCTGTTGCATTGAAACGGGTGTGCTGCTCGATCTCGCCCACTTTACGGCACTCATCAGGCCACATTTCTGTACCGGGTGTAACCCGGCGTAATTCAATGACTTTTCCCTACTTTACCGCTACATTCAGCCCTTTCGCTGGATTTAACCTTTTGAGTTTGCCGCAGCTCAACAGGCGTCAATTATTTCACTGCTGTTCTGCGTGCGGGCCCAAAGCGCACGAGCGCCAGCCAATTAAGTCTCTAACCGCTGTTTTACTTTTTATGGCCCTAGTCGCCTGGCTGAACTGGTACAAATTAAGCAGAATACTTTGCCTGTTTAATTGCGTTTGCGTTGTGCTAATAAACTTAAAGTGGCTTAATTAATCACTTGAACCACCATAATTACAGCCGAGGAAAATTATCTCCACAAAGTTGCTTATGGACTATAGAGATGTGATTGAAAGGATAAACTGGGAGAAACTGGTATTTTGTTTGCTATTGGTGACATCCTGTCTACATACAGTGTAGTATAAATGAAAAATGAAATAATAAGGGTGCTACGGCAATTCATTGTAGTTTTTAGTGACAGTTAAAGCGATTATAGCCACATAATTAGCTTATTTTTCAAATCAATTGAAACTAATGATCAAATGCAGTCTTAAATTGGTCAGTTAGTATGCAACTTTTCTTGTATGTCAAAAATAATGAACGGCTTTAACTTTACTGTACTCTCTAAAATTTAAAAAGATTGAATTTATATTTAGATAAGTTTGTACACGAGCTCCTACAAGGTTGTGTCTTTTATGCAAACAGTGTAAGTAACAATGTATGAGGGCAAATCAAACATAAAACGGAACAGAAAGCATCGCGGCTTCTGAGTGTTATAGGCAATGTTGCCTGAAGAAGATTTATTCCTTAGGGCAACTTAGACTATCTTTGCTCGTTGGATAAGAAATTATTATCAAGTTTATCAGGACATAGGGCGTATACTCGTCTGAAATTTTAAAACAACTTAAGGCCTTTAAAATGATTTAAGTATACGTGTCCGAGTATTAAAGTGAGGTCTTGAAGATGAACGCCGATTAACGGTTGCTAAAATTGCTTCCGAGTTCAAAATAAGCTGCGGCAGTTCTCGGGAAATCCAAGACGTTATTTTGCTTAATGGTAACGCTTAGTCCCATACAAAAATTGACGCCTTGCTATGGACTACACTAAAACACTCTCCAAATAATGCGGAAGTGCCGTCCTGTAATTTTATTTCTTTGGACAAATAAAAGAAGCACTCAAAGGACATAGATTTAAGGATGATATAAAAATATTACCATACGGTGATGCTGCTGTAGTGAAAGGCAGACACCGTTCGCTAAGTTGATCACTGCGTGAGAGTAGTTTATCCTATTGCAAGTTACATGACCTTCAGAAAGGAAAAAACGTTACAGACCTTCATCTGGACCATGTTCCTAATCCCATAATAATGAAAAATAATTTGGTTTATTTTAAAATATTTTCTTTATCTTGACGATTGCGCTTGCTGTAAATAATCTATCAGCATTGAGGACGTTACGCAAACTTTAGTAAAAAATAACCTAAAAATTGCAATGAAGAGATTTTGACATTTATTTCTTTCAAGCTTTATACATGGGTATCGCATTCTTCTTGGCACAGCAGTGACTTGGGCCTCTGAAAAAAATTTAGTTGGTTGTTATAAAAAAAGAGTAATTTTGGGTTTAATCGTGGTAAAAGTGGCTCTTGCACAATAACCTACAAAGAAAAAGAAGTTGAACACAAGCAAATAAAGATGCAGAATCTACGGGAAAAGTTAGCTTACATCAAATCAAGCTGTGCTATATTAGGTTTCTGACAAATTATTTATTTTAGGCTTTTCCTTTTGACGAAAAAGTATAACTTACCAAATTTAAGAAGAATTTTATTCAATATAGAAGATGTTATATTCCATTACGGTAACATCAGACAGCAAGATTAGCTCCGCGGAAGCTATTGAAATCTACCTAATGGCTTTTAGGAAAAGCAGGTAGTTTCTACGAAGAAAGAACCCATAAGGTTGTTAAACGTTGGAATGTCATTGCAGCAAATGATGATGATTATATAAATACCTAATAAAAGTTGTCGTTAAGATGATTTGTTGCAATCATCTAGTATCTGGAATGACACATTAAGATGAAGAAGATAAAAACTCATGAGTATTATATTATTAAAGTATTATAATTTCATAGTCTTGGTATTGGTTTAGATATAATGCAGACAAATCTTGGTTAGACCCAGTTATTGTATCAAGCAAGTACAGTTATTCCCTTAGAATGTCAAATAATTTGGTGGCATATGTAATTATGCAGATAAAAACTCTTATTACTAATATTCCAGTTGTGGAACTGCCTGATTTAGTATAATTTTAACCTTTTCAATTTATCATCTTCAAACATGAAAAGAAAGAAGTTTAGATAAACTCGTATATGATTGCTGATAGCCAATGGTTTGTCGACTTTACATTTTCCAGCTCCAATTAAAGAGTTTTTTGCGAAGCGTGTAATTAAGAAACGAATATTGTGCTCTGTTTAATATACATGGCACTTTTAGATTGGCTTTTGGTGGTTTGTGATAGCATTTTTCTGGACATTACATGTGCATATATCGTCCAGTTCTTATTATTGCCAACCAGTCTTTAACAAGGATTGAATCCAAGAAAATTAAGTATATGCATGGAATAAACAATTTTTTGAAGAACGAGTTGAACATGAAGGTCATCGATGTCGTTCGAGGATCAGTGCGGCTGAGAAGAATACATTTTATCCTACTTTACAACAACGCTCGGCACCATACACTTGCTTAAGCTCGATAAAAGATTGAGGATTTTTTAAGGACTAAATCTAAACATCCTTTTTATAATTCGGACTTATTGATCTGTGATTATAACTTGTTTGGGCCAGTAAAAGAAGTACTTGGTGGGCAGAAATTTCACAACATTGGGCGATGTTGCTGCCGGATCGTTCACAAGCACTTTTATCTTATTATAGCGGGATCAATTTGTTGAAAAATATATGTTTCTAAGCTAAAAAAATGTTGACCAAACATTTTATAAATAAAATTTAGAGATCAGAGATGCAAAAATCTATATCAAACATTAACGAAGCCTTCTTTTTCCTAGACGGACACGTGAATAAGCATAACTTTTGCATTTGGGGTAGCAAAACCTCCCATCTGTCTGTTGTACATCCACTCTCCCTTAGAGTCAATATATGGTACGCAATCTCTGATATTTTTAACAAAAATTGTTCGTGAATAAGTCTGTAGAAAAGAAATTTTAGAAAAATTAATTTCTCTTGCAAAACAAAGAGGAGGCGTGAGGTGTTCTTAGTTCTAGCAAGACGGAGTTACCGCACGTCGAACCCAAAGGAGCAGGAATCTCATTTCTGGTAGGTCTGAGTTGATTGGCCAGACCGTTTAGCTTATAAATATTTTCCACAATTATTGCAAGCATTTTGTTCAAACCCTATATTGCTACTAATAATTTAAGTACAGTAATATACAAATGCCAAAATAGAAAAACAATTTTAGTCACGTTCATTATACACTAGACAACCGCAATTAACTGAATACAGTTAACGTAGTCTTCTCTTTCAACTAATGCTAACTTCTGTTTAATATTGTAGCGTGTTCGGCATTCTCTTGCTACTAGAAATAAAAAGTTTGTTGCTTATGTCGGCCTCTTTCTCAAACAATTTTATTCCATGCGGAGATGCTGCCAAAAAGCGAACAACCATTACAGTGCGACACATTCCCCTTTGAGGCTAGCGCTTTTATTTTGTATATTTACATGTTTCACAAAAAGGACATTTAATTGACAGCTCCCTGACAACAAAACGCAGTTCTGCCTTTAGTCGGGCGCTTAAAAGAGTGGGCACGTTTTTTTGACAGCCGATTTTAATTTCACAATTAAAGAAGGCAGTTTTGTTAGCAAGAAGATTCATTATTGGAAAAAGCACAAGCTCTCAATCATGAATAGATAAATAATGAGCACAATTAATCAATTGCCTTAAAGCGTAATATTAATTCCAATTCCAAATTATAAGTAAACTTTTAATTTGGCTTATTTAGACCCGAGTTTACAAATTAATTTGTAAATTAAATTTACGTTCTATTTTTTATTTGTTTGTCGAGTTCATTTATCTTAACATCTGCATTTACGTTTTATTTTATTTAAAAGCCTATAAAACTAGCCATAATTATTACTATTAATAATATTTCTATTATATTATTACACAAACTTTTTTACATTTTTATTATTTACATTATAATTAGATCGGATTTATTCAAAATTGCCACTCTTAGCCTCTACACAAGCTTTAAAATGTTCAGGCCACTCTTCTATAGCATTCATTGGAAAATTATTGACTGCAGCTGTTAAGGCTTGTTTCAAAAAACCTTTTTCAGCAAATTGTGCTTTCCAAAACTGCCCATAATTTGTAATCTAATGGACCGAGATCTGGACTATTAGAAAATAGGGCACATTATTGCTCAGCCAAGTTTGACTTGACCGTATACCCTGTAATTTTGTTTGTTGAAAGATTCCTCGGCTGTAAAATTTTTTTATCCGTAAACAATTTTTTTGTGGCCATGATGCACGTACGCAGTCAACAGTCTCTTTGCTTTTTTCCTAACTTTATTAAAAAGCATATGCCAGTAAATATCCCTTATGTTTCTTATAAGCAGCAAGTTCTAGGTCTTGCTTAATAATACGAGACACCGACGTTTTGGAAATTTGCATCTTCCGACAAATAATTTTCTGCTTAAGAGAGGATTTCTGTGATTCGGAGAACTTACGGCTTTGGCTGCCTGAATAGTCCGAACTAAACGTAGTCTTCCAGATTTTAGACTATCCTCCACACCTCCAATCTTATTAAACTGTTTGATAGCTCGATACAACAATATCGGGTTTTGTCACCTCACTACATTGGCAAGAAACACAATGTAACTTACAACTTTAATTGCAACCATGTGTTAAAGTCATACTCGTCTCGTTGGCAAAGCAAGAGTAAGTTTGATTTATGAGAATTAGGAAGTATCTATATTGATAAATTGCTCAACAATTTAAAAATACTTTAAGAAATACCACTAAAATGCTTTATAAATTAGTTGTTAGGTAAATAAAACGTTTTGGCCGCAACAAGTGCTCTTATGGTATTTTCCGCCTAGGGTTTTGCAAACAGTCAGCAAAGAATAGAATATATCAACTTTAGCTCGTTAACAGTTATTGCTGAGCCTCCTTTAGCGCGAGGGAGAATTTTTTTTTCATAGTTCCTAGAATGATTGCTGTAATAAAATATATGAAACTAAGACGCTAGCACAGCTCTTAGAGCTTTTAAGTATTTTATTAATATAAGCAAAGCGTTTAATAATGTGTTCTCCCCCTTTTCTAACATTTTTATTTAGGTGCGGTCAAACAAAAGAAAATTAGAGGTTTCTAAAAGTGGACTAGTTAACCACCTAAGGGTCTTGGATCAAATATTAATGTGCTCAGAGAAATTAAGAACTCAATTAAAGGCAACACTCAGGTGCTGAACTGATAATACACTATTTACTAAATAGTTACGTTTTCATAAGGAAGTGACATACTGGGTAAGTAGCAAAAAAAACTTCATTCAAATATAACAGAAAAAGCAGAGCTCCAAGATGACACAATTGAGGAACACCTGATAGAGGGTCAAAGGGATGTGATTAGGTGAAATTAATTTTGACTGTTTGTGGTCAAGAAGATAATCTCTAAACCGTAAAAGAAGATGATCTTCTAATTCAAGAAAAAAATTTTTTCAGCAAAATTGGGAGCTTTTGATAAATCATCATGAACTGAGTTTACCTGGAAGGCATCAGCATATTAAACTAATATGTAGCTCTCAAAGATTAGCAAATTAGATAAAGTGGGGCATTTATTTAAGAAGTTATGCTGCTCTCGACCAATTAAGTATCTAAAGATTGCGACAAACAATATAGTTGAAGAGCTTAAGAATGAATGACAGCCCATAGTTTTCGATATCACATTTATTGCCCTTTTTAAAAATGTGCATAATAAAGCTGGCCTTCTGTGGGCTAGGAAAAAGAAGGATGGAGATACCCTCAGTGCAGCATTTCAGCATAGAACTATGGATAGTATCCGAACCGATGGTTTAAAGTCTGAGGAATAGAGTCCAGGGTTTTGATTATATCCCACTATATGGAAGAAAAAATTACTAAGCTTTCATCAGGATAGTTTAAGAATTTCAAGAGATATGAAAGACACTGTGTTTTAGCAAATATATTAAAAATTTATTCTCAATCCGAAGCAGTTTCATCTCCTCAAGACATTTAAATAGAAAAGTTATTTCATTTTCTTAAATTATTGAGGTAATTACAAAAATTTTTGCCATTATGAAAGATGTGGTTCTCAATATTCAAGGAACTTAAAAAGTTCGTTACTGAATTCTATATGTCTGTCTGCCGGTCGGTCTGTCACAAAATTTGAGATTTTTTAAAATTAGAAAATGGATTCTTATAGGAAATTTCACGCTGATTTCGAATTCGAAATTAAAAAATTTCTATGTCGAATAATTTTCGAGATATTCAATTTCGAATTTCGGGAAAAATCAGGAAATCGAAAGGTCTATTTAAGTTCGTTCTGGGATTGCTTACAGAGCAATCTCTTCGCCGGCCCCATGTTTTCAATATAATATCTAAAACAAATTCTCAAAAGCTTCTTGGATTTATTTTGAAGCTCAGAAAATTTTGAGAAATCTTCGGGTAAACTGTTTTTTTATATTTTAAATGTGTCAGTTTGTTTTATTAATTATAGTCATTAACTGTCTGTTAAAATGTTTAGGAAAATTATTAGAAGAAATGGGTTGTTCTAAACATTTTCTTTTTCTTCGCCATTTGTGCAGCTATGCGGGGTCTGTTATTTTAGATTTGAGTGGAGACTGTCTGTTTTTAGCTCTTGGTGCAATCCATCGTTGTTTAAGCCGGTCGTTAGGTCTTTTCTTAGGTACGTAAAATCGATACCCGAGCTAGGCAATTCTTGATTGATTGGCGCGTAGAACATGCGTTCTTTTATTTTTGCCCTAGCATTTCGGTTTCCATAACAGTTAGTGTCACGTATCGCGACTGGATAAACAATGCAGCGGTAGATTTTGGACTTAATGTGTAAAGAATTAATTTGTCGTGCCGGACATTGGTGGCGCTCGGCCATTTAAGCGATACGGCGTTGACTCTAGTTGCGAGTTCTGACGTTATGTAACCATTCTTTGAAATTGTAGAACCAAGGTATCTGAACGGACTTGTCGACTTCATTGTCGTCAGATATTCAGCCTTTTTTACGTTGAGTTGCAATCCAAATTTGGAGAATGAGTTGTTCTAAGCTCTAGGTCATTCTTGCTTGTGTTCACCAGTAAGACATCGTCCGCGTACAAAAGTATCTAGAGTGTAGGCTGCTGAAGAGTAGACAAATTAAACTGTAATTTTCTTTTTCCATATGCCTTGTTGTGCTATTTGCCCATGCAATCCTGTAACTCACGAGCTAGGATTTTGATCACAGTGTTGAGCCTTAGTATAGTTTCTTTAAATGCTTGTATTTTGCTTAGGCCACTATTGTTTACGCCGTGTTAAGGGACTATTTGTAGCCTGCTAGTTTGCTGACGTTTTGATTGTCAGAAAAGCATAACATATTTGCTTTTTTAAAATAACTGTTTTCCTAGACACTGTCTATTTATAGCCAAATAATTTTGTCGTTTTGATGGCGTCCAGACTTTGTAATATCAAGATTGGCTATGACTGCGGTATGTATGGATTGAACTGCCATAGACCATATCTTGTTTACGCGATGATTACAGATAGATTGATGCATAAGATCTTTCTGGCTTCTGATTCCTTTTAAGTGAAGCAGTTCTTAGCTTGTCTATGAGGGACGATACCGTGACGCCACTTGGGATGATTTGCCATCACTATAGAAAGTTTTTGATGTTAGTCATGCTTCTTGAAGAAAATGAGGATGCGTTGACCGACTGCAATCGCCATAACAGAGACGTTCATGGCACGTCCGTCATGGCTATTTTAAGGTTAAGGAAGTACTAGAAGGAGCTCTTAACTGGTATACATAGGCGCAATCAAGTTATATCGCAAAAACGTGAATGCGATGCGTTTTTACGATAAAAGAATTTTTACCATTATCTCGTATAATGCTGGACATCGGCGATAAAGGTGTAAAAACAGTTACCAACGCCGATTCGAAGACCGTCTTACATTTTCGCAGATCCCTTATAAATCACTTTTTGATTGTCTTCAATCTTTTTAGATTGATCAACAAACCAATATTTAGAAACCCATAAATCCATGCATTTCCGTAAAAAGTTATACAAGGCGTTAAGAGCCAAAGGCTAGTATTTAAATCTGACCAATCTTTATTAACTAGTAAGCTGTTAAAAAGATCATAATTACAATTCAAAAAATCATATTCAGCATCAAAAGTGAGAAAAGATTGGAATAAAATAGCACGTTTAATTTTTAACAGGAAAGGGTAATGAGAATTAACCTCTAAAAATCAATTTTAGATTTTTTAAACACAATACCACCTTTATCGCTATTAATATTGTCAAAAACCAAGTCAAAGTTTAAAGGTCGAGACAGCCCACAACTACAGGGGGTAAAGATAAAAAGAAATTTTGCGGTAGGAAACTTTTTTATCAAAATTTTCACAGTATCACTTCCGTATCTAATGATTGAGCGATGTATATTTCCCCAAAGATCAAAGAGAACGAGCCAAGTTCGATGCGCGCTCGATATACACTCACAAAGGTTAAGAGTTTCTTCTTAACAACAACCAAAACACCAGCAGCTGATATTTCAATGATACTGTTGGCAGAGCTACCCAAATTAAAGATGTCAAACCCTAAGATTCACAGGACTATTCCGAATATTTTATAAATACAATAAATAACTGCGATGTACGGGACGGGACATGCAGGCCAAAAAGGAACCAAAACGTGTGTACTAATAATACGCGCAATAGACGTACGTAAAGCACACTGGGTCGACGTCTCAAACATCGCTGTTAATTAATCTGACTGTAATAGCATATCGGAGGGACGGGTTGTAACTCAAGCGCACCGCTTAATAATTACTCCAACAATTAGCTATATGTAACGGCATTAAGCATTTATTTCACAATAAATGTGCCGGACTCTGATGATTGTGTTTGTTTTTTATATCCAAAGCTTCTCTTAAAACATTTCTTTTTCTAATTAGACTTCTTACTTTTGCACGGATTTTTTTAATCTTTCATTATGTTAAATATAATGCGATTTGTGTCTTTAACGTAGTCATAACCAGAACGGCAAATTTAGAACATTGTCATGCAATGCTAAGGAGAAAATAAGGCAAGGCTCTAATTTAATTTAAACTTTCAATTTGTTGCCTGTAAGGTGTATTTCACCCAGAAATATCTGGTTAAAGTGGGAAGAGGTGACTTTTAAGTCTTGTTAGTGAATCTCAATTTAAAAATATATTTGTACAATCAAGGGAGGGGCAAGATTGGTCTTTGTAAAAATTTTTTTAATTAATTCCAGGATAAATCTCTATTACAAACACAAACTATGTTATTGATTGCCTCCCACGTGACCACGGTTGTTAAGCAACCAAACTTGCTTTATTAAATTTTGTTTCCCTAGGATGCTGCTCATCATTAAAAATTAACTTCATACATTTCCATAGTTATATTTAGTTTACAAAAATATTTCTTGCGCGTAACGTATCTTAGAAAAGCGAAATTCAAGGGGAGCTACCTTGGTTGCCTAAATTCGGTAGTTTCTAATAACAAATAAATAGTGGGTAAAACGCACAGAAAGCTCAACAAAAAAAAAAATAACAAAACTTATGAGCTTTCTCAATATTAATCTTTAAATTAGCTTATAGTAGTTTATTAATTGTTTTTAAATCTTCTATTTACCCTTAAAACTTTAATTTTGTTTTTACCTCTTGACGTAACGTTTTGTAAATATGAATAGTGTCTTATAATTAAGGCTTAATTGTTTTTAACGACTAAAGTGACTTGCTCTAGTTTCTTTTTGTAGGCTACACGTGATGTTAATTAGGATAGGTTATGAAACTTGAATTAAAAGAATTTTTATATTTAATTTAAAAGCATAATTTTTAGTTTTGTATTAATATTAAGTTTACAATTTTTTTCAAATTATAACTAGTTTTATTAAATAAGCGACACGCTCTACGTACACACCAAATTTCATCTAAGTTTGTTTAGAACTAAAGAACTGACAAACAAACAGTACACGATATAAAAATTTTCTTAACCAAGACTTTGTTGTGTCGAATTGATTATGATTAGATTTAATTTAATCTTTCAAATCCTTGGTGTTTCGTCTACGATTGTGGTAGATATCTTTAGAACAGTCTATAACTCTGAAACGCCGATAACAATGTAATAATCCAAAAAAAGACGCATCTAATGTTACCAATCCGACAACACGACCACTTAAAATAGTTATTTATTTAGCAACATTGAAAAAGAAAAGCGCTTTGAAATTGATAAAGTTCACCAGTTTTCTTCAAAAAAAGTAAAGCGGGTATCAACCCCATGGTGTTGCAGTAATCTATAGAGGAAAAATCTGACAAATACGCTTGGTGAGATAAAATTTGTTAACCAAACCCAAAATCGGTTTGACAGCGACTTTTCTTTTCCTCTTGGTTGTGTAAGAAATTTTTGGGTCCAACGCGTCACTAACACAAATCAGCTGCTACTAGTAATGATTTGAGATTATAGTTTTACCAACTGGAAGCGACTCTTGGTGTAAGATGTCTCGCTGATATATATATATATATATATATATATATATATATATATATATATATATATATAGATTTTACTCTTGTTCTCAATAGTGAGTTTGTGGTGAACCGACTGGTAGTCTGCGTAAATCCTTCACATCTTGTGTAAACGTTTAAAAATGGCTTAAAGTGCTACTCCGAGTTCTTGTTCAAAAATTGTTCAAAAATTGTTCGCCATTGTGCAGTTCCAAATGTCCATTCATAAACTTGTAACCACTTTTTTCATGTATTGTAAAAAATCAGCGTCCTCTTTTAAAGCTGTACAAATCATTTTCCGGGCTTTATCGATACTTGTCTTCGGTTAAAACGTGCAACATGGACAGTGTTTCAAATACTGTTTGTTAGCAGAACAACAGCTGTCCTTTAGCGCGTTATAAATCTGACAAAATGGGGGTTTACCAAGTCAATACATCGAATGCGATATGTAAATTTAAATATTTTTAAGTCCAATTAATAGTTTATATTTTTATTTGTTATAGCCTTAAAGATATACTTTTCAATTTCCTTATTCTCTTCTTTTGCATTGGCAATTTCTATTTTTTGGCTAAAACTCTATTAATCAACATTTTTCTTTGTACAATTAGCTTCTAGTCTTCTAATATTTTTTTCTTTAGACTACCATTAAAATGTAAATTTTTTACAAACAATGCGGATTTGTCAAACCAAAGTCGCGCGCACTCATCAGTCAAGCCAGTCAATCCTTTAGATGAACTTGAGGATGTCTGTCAGAGAGGTAGCACTGATGCTAGCCATGGTAGGCCAGAATTCCCAAAAAAGATTGGATCCTTTAATTGGAGTAAGGACAGGACATTCGCAGAAAACGTTCTCCACCATCTCGTCCTCTAAACTGCAGCCTCGTCAGGATGGCTCGGCTACGAGGCCCATTCTGTACGCATGCTTTTTCAGTCTGTAGCGTCCTGATAATATTCCTACTACAAGTCGTAGTTTGCTTCTAGACAATTATTTGCAAAAGTTATGCATTTCATTATTGGATTTTGAATAGCCAATCTTGCATCTTCATCTACTACATTGTCAATTGTGGGTTTCTTGATTTATTAGTGTGCAGAGCGCGGCTGATGATAGTGGGAGTGGCAGGACTACAGAATGGTCGTTCCAAGTTTTGACTTGCCATATTATCTGCGCGCTCGATACCATATAAGCTAGAATGCCCTTTAACCCGAAAGAGTTTTCGAAAATTATTTATCGCGACTTGATCAAGAGTAGTCTGGAGGATTATTATAGATACAACTTTGCAGCTATTTAATGCCAGTAAAGCAGCTCTGCTATCGCTAGCAATTCTGATTGTTTTGTTCTTAATGCTCCTTTCAATGATTACATTTGCACCTTGCATTATAACCAATGCTTCCGCTTGAAAGATTGTAGTTAATTTTTTTACCCAGTGCTACGCTTACTTGAATGTTCAGATAATCTGAAAAGATACCTGATCCCGTAATTTCGATCGTTTTAGACCCTTCTGTAAAGATGGTTATATTTGGTTTGGTTGCTTCTTCAGATGATAGATGGAGTGAAAGAAAATCTATCTTTGCTTCCAAAAAGGAAATCCGTTGTACGACCCCCTTTAGAATACCTACTCCTTTGTTCTTCCAAAGTCTCTTTGCTGCAGTCTTAGATCTGACCTTAGTGACTCAGGCATGCTTTCATAGCTACCGTTGGGATGAAACTCATACACGCCAGTCTTTGAACGTGTGAGATCTTGGTTGCTACGGTCTGGTTCTAGGCCACCCAATTGGTGCACCATTACATTGGTCTAGTTATAACAATGTACAGCCTTTGGTAAAGGGCCCCAAAGTTTGGCCATTGCACGGCGAAATTGCTAAAGAACTATGCACGCTTTTTCGGTTTTAACCTCTATATGCCTTGCCCAATTTAATTTTTTGTCAAACATAACTCTTGGATACTTGACTTCGTCTGAGAAGGTAATGGATGTTTGGAATAATCTAGGCGCTCTTTGGACTTTGACCTTTCTTTTTTTGCAAGTAGTATAATTTTCGTCTTGGAGGGGTTGATCGATAATTAGCGTTTTTTCACACCACTTTTAGTCATTCTAAGCGCTGTTTACATCAAGTTGCAAAACACTTGTTTGTACTTAGCGGTAAGCAAGGTAGTTATGTCGTCAGTATAATCTATTATGTAAAATCCTTGACCACTGAATCGCTCAAAACAGTTGACTACTACTGGATTCCATAATAGGGATGACAGTACACCTTCCTGGGGACAGCTTTTAAGTACTGTTCCTTTAATGGTCTTACCTCCCACGGTAATTTGTCCTGTTCTGTGATACAGAAGCTGTAAAATCCACTCTCGTAGTGTGTCAGTTACCCTTTGTTGGTAAAGGGCTGTATCAATATTTTTCAAAAGGTCGCATTGTCAAAATATGTTAATAAATACGGTCAGGGTGAACATTTTGTTGTCCAGCAATCTTTTTATCCGCCCCACCACTAAATGTAGTGCAGATTCCGTAGACCTCCCTGGGACGTTTGCATGCTGATTAGAGTGTATTGAATTAGTTACTAGTGCTATCTCTTATTTCTCTCTCACAAAGTATTTCTAGTATCTTTAGAAGAAAAGACATAAACCTGATTGGACGATAAGATACAGCCTAAAAAATGTCCTTACGGGCTGGTTTTAGAATAAAAACTACTTTTACTTCCTTCCAATTCTTTGGGATGTACCTTAAGACGATACAAGCTCTAAAGATTCGCAAAAGATATAGCAATAATATATACAGGCTTCATTGCAAAAGTGTATACCATTCAACTCTGGCGAATCAAAGGGTTGAAAAGACTTAATTTCCCGGATTACTTTATTTTCATCTACCACATGGTTGCTACTTTCCAATTCTCATCGGTGGGAGTGTAATTAGGAGTTTCACCCCTCAGGGGCATATTTCCGACTAGATTTGATGTTAACAACATTGAATTTAAAATGGCCACTTAATTTTTTTGTGTAGAAGTAATAGTGTAATGAAGGTTAAGTGCAGGTTAGATGGTGCTCCTAGTTTTTGGTTGGTGTACGTAGATAAAAAACAATTCGGAATATTTGAAAGAAGAATTTCTAAAATCTGAAACCCTTTTATAAGATATTTAAACAGTGCTGATGCCAGCAATTGGATTATGAGGCGGTACAGTTGTTTGGGACAGTACCAGTTTTAATATAAAATTAGTGAAGACCAGTACATCTTTGTTTAGCCAACAACCGTTCTTTTTCAGTACAAATTATTCGGATTGGTTTTGAGTTTTCAAGTGCGACATCAATTCTTAAGTTTATCCATCACATCCTGCAAAAGTGTAATCTTTATTGTATAACGTAATTTTTGGCTCCCAATACTCAGTTTAAACAAGTTATTCAAAAAGATGTTAAAAATAATTATCGATAGTTTTTCCTCGGATAAAACTTTTGCTTTATGCAAATATTCCTTGCTTTAACGAAGAATACAAATCGCTATATTAGCTTAAACGAGGTACTGCTCAGATTTATGTATCTATATATTTTGTGGACGACCACTCAGAAGCTCATTATTTTCTACTGCTTATCGGCAAATAATGTAAACTATTTGTCCTGGAGGCTTTATGAAGACTGATAATTTTTTTGAATACCAAAGCTGAGCAGACGATAATTCTATAACATACTCGTATATGTCAGTAATACAAAGGAGATTTCTGATAAGTATAGTTAGACGTTAGACTTTACCATTTGTGCAAGCAACTTTCATCATTGGAGTTGTTACAAAACTACGTGCGCCACTTGTGATAAAAAAGATGACCATGTCCATTGAGTTTAATCAGAATCTTGGTAGTAATATGTTTACAAATCATAGCGACGAACTAGCTGCATTGTGTAACAGATGGCACTTAGAAGACGCTCTAGATAGAAAATATCGTTCCTTGGAAAATCCAAACTTTGAGAACAACAATGGCAATAGCAAAAAAGGAAATGTTAGCGACTCTAATTCAGAAGTAAACTTTACCTTCAGTGAAGACCAATAAAGAGCACCAATGATCTTAATACCGTACGAAAAATCATTTAGTACTTTTTAAAAAAGATGACCTCTGCTTTTTAATCTCTATTCAAGACAGAATACGCTCCTGTTTCAAACCACATTTAATATCTTCTAAAAACTTTACTAAATTTTCTATGATGTGTAATATATAATAATAATGTGTTGTAATATCTTTTTCAGAGTCTATAATGTACAAATATTCGTTTCTATTAACATCCCTATAGCATTTTACAAGAGTCCGAATACTAAAAGGAGCCCCTAGCGTTCCTAAGTTGTAGCGGCAGCGAAATTGAGATATGCCAACTTTTTCATACATTTTAGAATGAATTGTACGAAAAAATCTTTAAAAATGGCCCATTAAGCTGTTTGTTCGATATTTATTTCATTGTTCAGCGTGAGGCGTGTAAAAGTCAAATTTAGCCAATCTGCTAGTATGTTTCCTGTCACGAATTTCGTTGTCTATTTTCACTAGGGCATTCTTTCATAAAACCTTTTACCGATTTTTTTACTTTTTCAATATTATGGATGGCCCAGTTGTAAGAGCATCTAATTTAACTTAAAGTCTTAAATTCTCAAACATCTCCTTTATATGTTCATTCCATATATTTAACTTCTCGTCTTTGTTAATCATCCGCTGACCATCTTTTGCTAGGAGCATATCAGTTTTATTATTGGTCGTACCTACCGGTTGTTTAATATTTTAATACATGTTAAAACTGTCACGTAACATTGTTTCGATATCTTTGCTTTTCTAACTTATAACAACTTTATTTGATATACGAATCTAATGCACTTTTTTGTTACAATTTCAAAATTCCTACTTTGCTTCAGTGATAGTTACTATCTTTGCCTGAGTACTACTTAGTATCATCATTTGCATTTTCCTGAAATTGATCTCATTTCACTTACTCCTAGTATAGCTATATTTGTGTTGTTATTTGTTGAATTTGAGACCACTAACCAATTAGTTGATGTCCTGGACATTTTTTAACCAAAGCGGTTTTACGTTGTCTTCTTTTGAAGATTGATAAAGTAGGAAACATTCATTTGGTAATGTTGGGAGTTAGGTATAGACATAATAGGAGATGGGAAAGAATCAAGGCTCGCGTAGGCAGGATCGCAATCCTGAAGTAGGTATACCCCCAACGGAAAGGATATCTACCCGCTACCTTCTACCCTAGCGACGCAATTGAAAATGCAAAAAGTTTATGCTAAATTGGTTACCAAAATATTGACTGACGGACAGAAGAAAAACTTGTGGTTTTGAGTGCAGTTCGAAGTTCTGAGTAGCACACTACTAAGCCTCTTCAATAAAAAAAATTCAACTTAAAATAACATCATTTTGAGAACGTTAACAACGTGCAGACTATTGTGACGAGTGCTCTGAAAAGATTGCAGCTTAAAACAGCCGTATTAGAACCTCTGGCAACAATGTATTGATATTCTAAGTTGCTTTTACCAAGAATATTAAGTATATGTCAACTTATTTTTAATTAAACGATTTTTTGGAATCAGTCTTATTACTTCCCGGGTGTATCTTGTAATATTATTACCAAATTACTCTATTCGTCTAATCTATCCGAACTACATTTCCAGTAATGACAATACCTCTACGTGGCATGCGATGACAAATTAAAATGATATAAAATCAGATAATGGGTAGTAAATAAGAGATTTTTCAAAATTCCCCAACTTTTTTTTAAATCAAAATAGTTTTACAATGGACAAGTTTTTTCGATTAAACTTGGAGTGATATTGACGAAAATTAATAATAATAAACTTATATCATCTTAGAACATTGAAAGCAAGTACACAGTTTTATTATTTAAACATTTTTATACTTATTTATTAGTTTTCCCTTCAGCAACAGTGCAGTTTAATTATTTAAAGTGAACCAACTGGCCCTTAACGAGTTTTGTTCAATAGACGAAACAGAAAGTGCCATTCAGCTCGTAAATACACTACGAAACGAGAAATTTAATTAAAGCTAATTTAATTAGAGCTGCTTCACGGCAAATCCAATTTTCGTAAAAATTTGACTTCTGTTTACTATGAAAGCATTTAGACAATTTTAACTGTATCAGATTCCGTGTAATTACATTTTCGTAGTATTCAAGACTTTTTAATTGATTAGCTATAAATTACCTGGGACTAAGTAACAAAGAAACAATAAAAATTATAAGATCATAAGCTAAAAACTTCTTTTATGGGCGATCCTAACGTTTTAAACAGCACTCGCAATTTATTTCTTAATTTATCACAGATAATCTACCTAGTCTTGTCATAGCTATTGCTACAAATTTTAATGCAAATTGTATCTAATTAGGAAGCCAACATTATAAGTTACGTTACACAAAGGGGATGTGCTCTTAGGGAGTGGGATAATCCTAAAAAAATTGTCACAGTTATGCTCTATACAAAGTAGAAAAAATATTTTTATTAACAGCTAATTATCTGAAATCTTTACATTGTCATATATGATTAGATTGTAATTACATATATGTCTTATTTAAATTAATTGACTTGAAGGTGCATAATCCTTCGACGCTAGATTTACACTTACACCAGAGTTACCAATTCACACATTACGGAGGTTATATTTTTGGGACTCGCCCTAATCTGATGTAATTTTCTTCTTAGAAGGAAATGTATGCTCTTTTGGTCTAGTTCTTGAAAGTTGGCATTGCTATTTGGGTTTATTGTGCAAAATGGGCTCCATAGATCCTACAGAAATGCCAAGTTTAGAGGCAACATGACGGTCTTCTATAACAACTTGGTTAACTCGCACAATCATGGTTTCGGTCCGGCTGGTTTGTGGCCGAGGCTGCTTCGGTTTATTGCCACACAGCTCTCGACCTTTTTCTAAACTGCAGCACCCACAAAGGCACACTGCATGCTTCAGTCAAACGACGATGAATTTCGATAGGCGTTTTATCATGTACGAGGAGAAAACGTATAATTACATGTTGTTCTTGAACACCAATTTGAAATATACAAAACAACACTATAACTTTTGTACTATGAAGGGGGTTTTGATGTAATTATCAGGAATTTTCTGCTGTCCAAAATCCATAGTTTTTCTTAAAAAAACAATTTGTGTTAGACAAAATCACCTTAAAACAGTTTTTGGACAATCATAATTTTGTATGGATAAAACTTCAAATTGCAGCACGGCGTCTAGTGGATTGCAGAGGACAGTAAAGAACCGACCGTGTCAGTCTCAATATTTTCTGGATTTGAGTCGTAGCGGGACTGCCATTTGGTTTCATCTTTATAACTGATCCAGTTGGGTAAAACGATTCAACCTATCGAAATGTTATGTTCAATCAGGGATCGCCCTATTACGCGCAATATTAAACTGTTGACAAAAACGACGTTGTATAAGACAACGAAATTTAATTTCTAAAAGACTGCTCGACGGTAAATAGGCGATACGCTATGTCCCACTGCTCCATAGCTAGTAAAAGTGAACTTGCTAAAATACTCATAGACTTTTCCCTTCCCTTCTACTACTAGCTTTGACTTTTACAATCGACGTGAAATAATGTGGTTCCAACAAGATGGACTTACATCTCACATGGCAGATGCTACTTGATAAATGTTTTCCAACACGATTTCGACAATATTCCTTGCCCCCCAAGCTCACCAGATTTGTCTGTCTGCAACTTATTTCTTTGTAATTATCTTAAATCTAAAGTCTCTGTTTGACATTCTCCAGTCAACAAGCTAAAAGTTGCCTATTATAAAAATTTTGTGTGTATTGTAAGAAGGGCATGATCTTATTCTGTAATCATCCGTAATTAAATAATCAATGTATACCTATCAAAAGTGTATTTATTTTATATTGCTTTAGTGTTAATAATTTTTTTTATTAAAAACGAGGGTAATCCCCTTTAGATATCACTACCTACAATGCTTAGAAGCCGCAATCTTCTCGGTTTACCACATGGTGCGTAATCAACAAATTTCGGATTATATATGATGTGTCTTTGTAGCCAGAATAATTTTTTTTAGTATTAATGACTAATTTGTTTATTTTATTAACCCTTCCCTCAAATCACTATATCATTGACAGCAATAGTATAGTTAGAGTTGCACTTTGACCTGTGTGACAGCAGGAGCAGCAGCACTCATAATTTTTTTTATATATATAATTAACAAAGTTACACTTATTTAAAAAGGCATACCCTATACGTCTTGTGACTCTTTAGTCATCTCTATAAATATTGGTGTCCTCTCATAGAATATTATTGTTTGTTGTAGTTCTCAGATGAGAGAATGTAGTTATCTTTTAAACAAATGTTTCTAACTGGACCAAGCTAGATTTGTATCATCTGAGGCTTCTTATTAAAGAAAATATTCATGGTGTATTACAGTTAGTGCTCTATGACATTGTCTAGCATTCTCCCTTCCATGCTCACCATAGTGGATTTGTAAAGGAAATAAAAATTATGAATAAGGGTAATGGTACGGGTTAAAATCGCAAAAGTTTGTGCATGTTGTTATTTTTAAACTAGGAGATAAAAGCAAACCAAGGCAGCATTGCATATGTTAGGTTTTTCTTTCAATCTTAGTCATCTGGCCTCATTCGGATATTTTAATACTCCCTATTCTTTTCCTGGTCTAACCATCATAGGTATTGGGGGTTTTTGGAGTGCTGAAAGTCCTTTTCCTGTTTTATTATTTATGGATGGGGGGTGGTAAAGCAAATAAGGAAGACAAATAAGATTAATTAGGTATGAGTTAAAACCAAAAATTAGGGCATCATATTTTTCTTAAAGTAGAAAGCCAAAGCAAAGTAAGGCAGCATTGCGTTGACAGTTTCGCAAACCTCTGCCAGGAATACAGAAAATAATTTACTTACTAGATAGTTAGAAAGCTAACGCTTTAGAGATTGTCACTGTTGCAGATTAGGAGGGTATTAAAATCAATACGTTTTCTTGAACGTTAGACAGACAATACGCTGCTTTTGCAGATAAAAATCGATATGAATTATTATGAGAAAATTCACATTATCTTCATTAATTGCAGTGCTTTCGTCATGATATGACGATACTATTAAGCTTTCTTTCTTTGAACAACGGAAATTTATTTGTCAAAGTGCACAAACGTAAAATTAATTTAGGAATATATTGAACTTTGTTTCCTTTTATGAGTAGTTTTAGTTTAAAATCAAATTTAAATCGATTAAATTACGACTTACATCAAATAATTGACGACTCGATCTCCAAAAGAAAACACTCCAACAATAGAAAGTAATCATTTTTAATTAAGACTTTGCTTTGTGGAATGGATGTGTAGTCACAGTTAATTACAGCACTGTTTAATGACCATTGATATAAAATACATAAATAATTATTATGGTATTAAAAAGTATCATTCATTACACCTAAAAACACTGAATAATAATTGTTATTTAGTGTTTCAATTACTTTTATTTGACTCATGAATAAAAGCGCCATCATTTCCTAGATGATTGGTTTGAAACAGGGTTTCTTCACTTAAATTAGCATATTTTTTAAAGAAACATTGATATCTTGCATTAAAAGGTATGACCTATAAGTGCACATAACAAAATGAAAAGATAGATCAGTCAAATTAGAAATGAAAAACTGAAATCAATGACCAAACGGTACTCTACACAGCATTCACTCTAATAGACTTAGTTACCAATAAAAAGGCTCTAAAATCAACGGCTTGATTTTGACCAAGAGAATTGGGAAACGGAGTACCCTTAATTTGACTAAAAAAAGAGAAAAATAAAAATTCCTTGATATAAATATTGCAATGGGTTTTAAAGCAAATATTAGTCTCAGAGAAAACTTAGGTGGAACTTTATTTACCACCTAATGATGACCAACAGAGAACTTGGTTAGAAGCTGAAGAGCAAACACCCAATATAGCAGAACTTGAGTTGAGGACGAGAAAGGTGATGCTTATTTTTTACGATGAATCACTACTTTCTGACAAGGCAGACTATATTTAGTCAAGTTTTATGACTACTTACTAAAGACTTACATTACGAGTTGGATGGCTTTGAAAAAGTCACCACAGCTACACTTCTTTATGATAATGCTAAACCTTACAAAACTATTTTGGAGTATTGATACTTTGATGCACCACTCATACTCTCTTGATGTGCACCTTAATGCGTTTGATGCTTTCTATTCACTTAAATGTTAACTCAAGCCCAAAAGATACTACAACTTTGATTACCCAAAAAACACCAATTTTGCTGGCCTTTCAGGACATTTGCGCTGTAAAGGAGTTTCCAAGTTACTTAAGATATGGTAAACTATTGTTGTCATGGAATATTAGTATATCTAATTGTCAACATTTTAACTTGTTCAATATTATTTGTACTCCATTCACCTAAATCAGTTATGCTATTTATCCTATTTACGCATTCACACATGACAGAATTGTAAAACTAATTTTCTCCAGTATTGGAGTTTTGTGTAAATACATTACTTTGAGCAAAGCCAAACACAAAAGATTGTCCGCCGCCGCCTCCAAACCTTCTTCGAATGGTTCTACCTCGGCATTTGCATTTCCATGGAATCTGGCGGGCGCTTGCATACATCTTATAAGCTCGTAAAGTTCGCTGCCGATACGTCGCGTCCTTTTTATTTCCGGGGTTTAAGGCCTGCGGCGCGAGAGACTGCATTCGCCGCCGAGTTTATATACAAACGGATAAACAGATACGGAGACGCCGCAATGTTTACGGCTGGTTGATCTATTTGGGGGCAATCAATAGCTCGTACAGTTGCAATTTTTATGATTCACGGGAGCCGTAAAGATAACCGGTATTTATGGGGCGCGCGTCGGACGAAGTATCAAAATCCTCCGCCGGCTTGTTACGCGCCTGATTTGTATTAATGCTCCGGCAGAAAGGCTGCCATTTTGCTTTCATCGCCGCTTAAAGTTGCAAAAATGGCATTTAGCAGGCTAACAAATCTAATTAGAGCGAGGCGTAAGTAAGGCAATCAGTTAATTCGGCGCTGCGTCGACCTCAAATAATTTCAGAAAGTTGTTAGCGACGTTAATTTGAAAATAAAAAATAATTTGACAAGTTTTTTCTTGGGACGAGAAGCAAAACATGACCATATAAGACGTTACAGAAGTGATCGACGTCAACTGTTAGAAGCATCATGGATAGTTTATAGGACTCAACTATTATTTCTGCACGTATTTTGATTAGTAAAACAGATATATTGAGTGATTGGTTCTCAAGTTGCTAGGCCTTGGTCGGAGCTTGAAAACTCTTGAAGTATAGCTGTGCTATCACAGGAGGACTACATACAAAAGATGACCGAACTGCTCGATACGAACACTTACAGAACGTATATACTATGTGATACGAGCAATCTGATAACGAATTTCTCTCTGGATGACGCCATCAAAAAAATGCTAATAACTTCAGAGGCTCCCCAAAATACACAATAATAATGTACCACTGCGACCCATTGTCAGAGCCATCAGTGGTCCTAGCTACAAATTGGCCAAATACTTATCCAGTCTGTTATAACCATACATTTAACTTACCAGCAGTTACATCAAGAACGCTCCACACGTTTTCAACCACCTTTAAAACATCCAGCTACAGGAGGAAGATCTAATAGCCAGTTTTGATGTAACATCCTTGTTTACCAAAGTGCCGATTCAAAATACTCTGAACCAAATTTTCCTTAACAATATATTACAGTTATTTAGACAGTACCTTACGTCCAATTATTTTGTTTGACAGCGAGTATATTATGAACAAATAGACAGAGTGGCAATTGGTAGTTCACTTAGCCCTGTAATCGCCATTTACTACATTGAGAAATATAAAGCGATTGCCATCATTACAGCGCTATTAAAACCCAAGATATGGCTAACATACGTCGATGACACGTTTGTGATACGGAGATGTGGAAAGGAGACACTTCCGCGATTTCTTATGCACTTGAATTTTATATAACTGAGCATACAGTTTATCATGGTCAAATCACTATTCAAGTAAAAAACAGTTGTAAAAATATTGGTAGATAAATCACAACGAATATGTTAATTACAGTTCTTGGAATAGGAATTATAACATTTGAAACAAGTGTTACATGGGAATGGTTACTCACGGAAGGAGATAAATAGAACAACAAAACCCAACAAATGCGCATGCAAAGTACAGCCTTAATTGGTCACAGTAGGAAAAATTCTCAATAAACACAAGGTAAAAACTATATCGCCAGTTTACTACCACCAAGATATGGGATTTACGTCGACCAGCCAAGAACATAGGAAACCCATAGTATACAACAGGGGTATACTGCATACCTTGTTCATGTGATCAAGTTTAGATCGGGATTACGAGCTGTACGATTACCACCAGAGTAAAAGAATACAAAGGTCCTATACGCCTTAATCAATCCAAAAAAGTAGCGGTTGTCGAACATGTCTTGAAAAATCCTGCCTATGAAATAGATTGAGGGCAAACACAAGTTTGATCCAATTGTAGGAACCGTCATCTGAGATTATATAGAAAGTCAATAGAAATTTATAAATATAAAGAAAATTTTCACAGGGACGACCGATTCAATCTCCCTAAATCTTGGTTTATCGCTCTTAAGGGGCAAAAACAGATCGCAACACAGCGAAAGAGCGAGTGACGTCAGCAAATGCCGATATATTATCTGCAACGACCCCATTGACGTCAGCAGTCAGCTCGATTATGTTAGTAATCAACAAGGTGACGTCAAGAAAGCCCCCCCAACACCATCCCTACCATACTCGCACGAGTATAAAAACGAAAACGCACGAGACAGTCACTTCATTTTTAGAAGATTTTGTTCTGTAAATGTCCGCCGTAGATGTAGACGAAACGTCAACAGTTTCCGAATTCCGACCACGGCCTTATAACCTGAGAACAAACCACACCAAGCACCAAAACACCGACTACAAAAGTCTTTACATATATTTAGTAAAAGAGGTACATTATGATAAGTGTGTAGTGAAAGATCGCAGATTTTAAAGTATTCTTTTATAAGGGAAGTTTAGTATTTGTGATAGAAAAGAAAGTTAAATACCATTTTTTTGGATAAAATTTAACTTTTAAACCTTCGAATGCGGTGGTGAATAGGTGAATAGGTGGTGAATAAAACAACCCCAATATATAAAATATATAACATATAAAAAATAGTTTTTCATTATTTGATATTTTATAACAATATTCCTCGTAAAATAAAATCTAAAATACCCCTAAAAACAATTTTTGGATGAGGACATTACTGACCCCACGTGGTCAATAACGGCACAATTTTTTAAATGCTGTTTTGATACAACATTTTTAAAACTAAGCTACCAAAAAAACTGAAGGGTTCATCATCATCATTGAGCCGTACAATTCTGCGAATTATGGCTACGCCTTTCTAAGGCGTTTTCAATCCATTTATTGGGGAGGATCAGTCCCCTTGTTCTTGCATTCATTCACAGTTTGTTGTTAGTTCTGGCGGTCTCTATTAACTTCTTTCATTTCTTTCCATCTCTGCATTTCGATCTCCAATCTTCTATTCCCATTATCTTTATGTCCCCTTCCAGAGCATTTCTCCATCTCTTTCTTGGTCTTCCTCGTTTCCTGGGTCCAAAGGGTGTCCATTGCGTCACCTTCCGTATCGTTTCCTCTGGTTTTCTTCTCCAGATATGCCCCGCCCATCTTAAGCGTTGTGTTTTTATGTGTCTGACTATGTTTTCTCCTCCTAGTTCTTCTATTTTTTTATTCTTTTTCAACCTTCTTTCTCCATCCCTTGTTATGCCAGGTCCTAATATTGTCCTCATAATTTTTCGTTCCATGATCTTTAGGTCTTCTTCTTCTTTTTTAGTTACTGTTGTTGTTTCTATCGTGTAAGCTATGGTGGGTCGAATCAGGGTCTTATAAATTTTTATTTTGGTTGTTTTACTTAATGTTTTGTTTTTTAACAGTGTTTTGTTTCTACCATATGCCTGGTTTCCTTTCAGCAGTCTTTCTTTCACTTTGTTCCCCCCGTTTTGTCCTATCGCAACTCCCAGATAGTTAAAGCAGTTAACTCTCTCAAACATGTGCTCTTGTGTTTTTAAACAGTCTTGTGCGTGCTCATGTTCTTTTTCCATCTTCATGTATTTTGTTTTTCTTTCGTTTATTTCTTATTTCTTATTTCTTTCCTATTTCCTATGATTGCTATGTCATTCGCATACGCTATTATTTGTATTTGATTGGTCATTACGTTTTTCCTATGCAGATTAGTTCTTCGTACAATGCTTTCTAGAGTTAGATTAAATATAATTGGGGATAGGGAGTCCCCCTGTTTCACTCCTTTGTTTGTTTCAAAAGATTCTGTTACTGTTCCTTGGAATCGTACTTGTGTATTTGTATTTGTAAGGGTCATTTCTAACAGTGCTAGTAGTTTCCCAGGTATTCTTAGGTGTTCTAGTTCTCTTATTAGTTCTTTCCTGCTCACTGAATCGAAGGACATTTTGAAGTCTATAAAAATAATGTGTGTTACTTTATTATGTTCCCATTGTTTTTGAGTTATTTGTTCTAGGGTATGTATGGCGTTTATGGTCGATCGGCCCGGTCTAAATCCATTCTGGTAATCCCCAAGTATATTTTCGGCGTGCGTCTTTAGTTTTTTGTTCACTAGGTTTGCTAGAATTTTATAGGTGGTGTTTAAGAGCGCTATTGGTCTGTAATTTTTACAGTTATCTGTTCCCCCTTTTTTATATATTGGGATTATTATTTTGTTGTTCCAGTCCTTTGGCATCTTGTTTTATCTCCATATTTGTTTCATTAGGTGGCATATTTGCATTTGTATTTGTTGTCCCCCATATTTTAGTAGTTCTGCTTCGATCTTGTCTTTCCCTGGTGCTTTACCATTTTTTTAGTTTTTTTAATTCTTCCTGGATTTTTTTCATAATCGGGGCAGTCTTCTTCTTCTTGGTCTAGCTGTCTGTTTTCCTTTTCCATATCCCCTCCTTGCGTATATAGCATTTCTTGATAGTGTTGTTTCAATATGTCACTCATCCTTTGTGGGTCGTTCTCTATTTTGCCGGTTTTGTCTTTTATTCCTCTGGTTTTTGTTGACTTTCTGTTATGTTGGAGCCTTAGTTTCTTGTAGAATTATTTTAAGTTGGAGCTTTTGCCTTCTTGTTCTGTGTCGTCTAATTTCTTATGTATCCAGTCGTTCTTCTTCTTTTTGTATAGTGCGTTTGCTGCGTTTCTTTTAGCTTCGCATTCAATTCTGCTTTGGTCATCTTTCCTTTCAAATGATTTAATTCTTGCTAAATTTTTTTGTTTTCTGGCTTCCTAGCATTCTTGATCAAACCAATCCTTGCTTGGTCGGGAATTTGTGGGGATTTTCAGTGTTTCCTCTGCTGCTTTCGCAATTTCATAATTCTATCATTATTGGTCTTTTCCTTCCTTTTTCTTCCCAATCTTCTTATCTGTATTATCTCCTCTTCAATATTTATAGATACGCCTATGTCTCTTAGGATTGCCCTTACTTTTTCTTTTATTACTATGTCCTTCTCTTTTTCTTGCTGCTTGTATAATTATATTGTCCTTTTCTAATTTCCCTCTCAAGATTTTCGATTCTTCTTTCTTGCATATTTAATCCTTGTTTCAGTGATTTATTCTCATTATATAATTGCGCGTTGTCATTTTTCAGTTTTTTAATATCCTCCTAGTATTTATCAATCCTCTTCTCCAATCTATTATTTCTGTCTTCTAGTTTATCTAATTTTCCGTTTATATCTTGTAGTAATTTCATCATAGTTTGAGGGTCTGCTGTATCTTCTCCCATTTTTATGAGTTGTCTTCAGATTCTGGCTGTGGAGTTGGCGTGAAAAATAATTTGGATGTACCTGTATTTCAAAACCCAAAGTGTGTATTGACGGCACGATAAGGGCCCGATCCGGATCGACTCCGCGGAGATCGTCGCCCGCTTCTACTACAAGCTGAGAAACTGTCTTCCCCCTACTTTACAGGGATATTTCTTCTATTTTTATATCGTACTTTACCTTTTAAATGGTACCGGTTATAGATCTAAATCAACGCTTAGGAATTTAATTTGTTTTAGGAGTAATCTGAAGATAACTGCGAGGCAGATAGTGCTGTGTGTTTGGTTATGTTTATTAGTCCCTCTATTAAATTATGTGAAAGCAAACTTTGGTTTTGTCTTTTCTGAAATTGAAATTGATAGGCAAATTTATATCTATTTATATTTGTGTTATCGTGCAGACTTTCTGCTTGGCGTTAATACGGTGGACCTTGACTTTTATCGGTAATGTTATTTCCGAGAATACCTATTTAGATTATTTCATGGAACTTATTACTTAATTTTAGCTTACTTTTACTGATGTGATGTTATTAAAAACCTTACTTCCGGACCCTTCTACTTCACTTTTCACTCTTGCACCTCTTTTATTAATTAAATTACTCGTTTCTCTACTTAAATTAACAATTTATTACACAGTGCGAAATCAACCTGCTGTTCTCACTTCATAGCCGGAACTATTAACTGAAGGGTTACCATAAATTATTTTAGAAACCGAAGTTATGGAAGACCCCATTGGGTTTGTTGTAGAACTAAGCAAGAGCTACACATAGCCCCTGTGTTGAGTTCCTCAAAATTTTTAAGAAAAGGACTATTAAAAATTGCTCTACTTATAAAAATAATTTACTCAAGGTCTTGCTCTGTTTCAAATTACTTACTATTGTTAAATACTTTACTAATTGATTAATAAATGAATTTGGAGGTACTTTTGAAGTTTTAGTTCGTATAGTAAGTTGATTAAAAATTTTACAAGTGGGGTCAGTAGAGACCCCGTATGGTTTCTGTGTTACAAAACGTTATCTTGTTATTAAAAAGTTAATCTAGTCTTTATAAATACTACAAGGCTTGAATCGATGAGTTTCAACTTTTTCAAAACCCCAAAATAATTACTTTTGTCAAATGCGGTGGTAGTAGCTATAGCATCTTTAGTAACCAAAAACTTTTTCCCACTAAAACAAGTTTTTAAATCTGGAAACAAAATAAAATCATGCGCAGCTAAATTTGAAAAATAGAAGGGATGATAAATTAGTTCGAATTATAACTCGTTTCATTTTGCCTTCGCGACCGTAGACTTAAGGAATATCGCGCAGTAATCTTTGCCATTTTTGCCCAGTTCTTTTTTTAAGGGGTTTTAATACACATATCATATCTTGAAATCGGAAAAAAACTTTAATTTACGTATATACAATTAGCAACGCCAGTCCTGTAGCGCTGTTCACAGTAATTCTATAGGCAGTGCGGAATCGAAGAAGAAAATTCTCAGCAGCTTACTTATCTCTTAAGTCAATTGAAAATGAACGCTTCCGTAGAAAACCTTGCCAAATGTGAAGTAGGTGCAGTAATACAATTTTTGTGTGCAAAAAGCCTCCGGCAACTGCAATTCATTGCGAACTATATAATGTTTATGGATCAACTGTGATGATCATACGTCTAACTAACGTACACAATAAGGCAAGAAATGCCTACTTATTTGTAGTCTGCGATGAGCTTGTGAGACTATCACCTCTTTAGACGATGACACTACGCTTCAATGTGTTGTTACAGAATGGCTTAATTTCCAATTTCTTAATGACACGTCCCTCAATTTGCATCGCGGTTATGTCAAAAAGTAATGTACTGTTGTAGGTTTCTAATGTGTATAATAAAAGTTCTATATCTACATAGGCCTGTTATTGATAACCAATCAATATTATTACAATACAGATAATCTACGGGAAGGCTGCTTTCTAGAAAGCACTAATTGTTAGGTGGCACAAAGTGTTCAGAGAAGAAAGATATCAACATGGCGAAGGTGAAAGCGGTTTTGGACTTGACTTTGACTTCCAAAATCCATTGGGCATGAAATTGTCACAAGAAACATTCAAGTGCAAAAGATGAAAAGTGAGTCTGATATTTTTGGAGAAGGTGGTAGCTGGCAATGTAGGCTGCTTTTCGACCTAAGAAGACTTAAATGAGCAAATTAAAGACGAAAGCAAGGCTTATTTTTTATTTGTACTCTAAAGGAGTTACTCACCACGGGTTCGTAACACCCGTACAAACGGTCAACGTTTTATTTTACATGGAAGTGCTAAAATAGGCGAAGAAGAGTGTATCGAGCGTCCAACATTTGGGTTTTTTCCTACAATAGTGCGCTTAGCCTTGCGTTGCTGCTAGTGAGAGTTTCTGGCGAAATAAACGGTGGAAATGCTGCTCCAACATCCTGATATAAATACTTAACTCATTTTTGTTTTCCTGGCTCAAATCGTGTTTTAAAAAACACCGTTTGAGGTGTTAACAATGTGCAGACTGCTGTAACGAGTGCGCTGAACGATACTGTACTTCAAGACTTTCAGGCGAGTTAAGGCATATCTTCAGTTAGACACATTTTCTAAAATTAGCCTCATTACTTTGTGGACGTACCTTGTAGATTGCTTAACTTTCTTTTTGGGTAATTCTGGACAATTCTATGCTATGCTGTCTATTATAGAGTTCTTTTAGCAAATATCCAAATTTAATTCAACTTTTTACTTATAATTCTATATTTTAGTCTTGTTTGATTGTTTTTTTCCCACAACTTTTTTTATGTTACCAAGTTTACCTAGGAAATGTTTGTTATCTTTTGTAGGTAACACAGAATTATTACAGTTTGTTGTTTGTAGTGATAGATGTTTTCCAATTTTCACACCCACATAGAAGATCATCTGTAGTTTATTATTTAATGTTAATTTACTGTTAACTCATATACTCTTCCAAAGTTTCAAAAAACTCTTTCTCTCTTATTTATCTGCTGTTATATATCTTCTTCTGAAGCGCCGTTTATGATTATTATGACGCCCAGGTAAAAGAAATCTTGTATATCTTCAATTAAAGTATTGCTTATTAGCAATTTATGTTTACTGTTTGGACTAATCCTCATTAACTTGGTTATTGCTATATTAATTTTAGCTTGGCTGACTAATGCACCGATTTTGGTTTGCTCGTCATTATACGTGTAAGTAGTCTAAGTTACGTTTGATATCCGTCGTATGATTTTTTTTTTGTTGTAGTACTATCTTTTTGTGATCGAGTAAACTTTTTTGTCTTTTTCTGCTTATGTGCTCTAGTGTGTTGTGTTTTGCCAATCTATCTTTTCTTGTCTCTTGTCTCTTGTCACTGCTCGATTGGCTATCTTGTTAATTTCATATAATTAACATGGATGCATTTATTTTGCTTTTTATTTCACTTGTTGTTTCTTGCTTCTAATAGTTTCTAATATTAGTTTGCTAGTTGCATTTGGGGTTACCTGAAGCAATTTTTATATTTGTCTTCTACAATTGCAACGATATTCCCCTTTTTAGACGTTCACTACATGTTCTAGATTGATGAATTGTAACGATAAAGAAACCGGGCAGTTTACATTAGTATTTTCTTGAGTTAAACTCCCTCCTGAGTTGACTAATGTAGTTCTTTCGGGAGCTTTAGTAGCTGATTAACTAAATGGCTGAATAACCGCTACATTATTTCTCAATACATAAGTGAACCCAATATAAATCAAAAAGTTTTTTTAACGGGTGAGAGAGATTTTGAGTATTGTAGGTGGGAATATCCCCCGTAGAATACTTCACAATACCGCTTCTTTAGTCAGTCTCACGTTACAACTGCAAGAAGTACCTTGGTCCGTAATGCAACAGCTTATTAGCAAGTTTTTTTTATAACAGAAACCGTCCGGAATGTTTAGAAGACTTGAAGTGAAGTTCGGCGACAATACCCTTAAGAAGGGTTAAGTGTACCGGTGAAAATTAGAGGATGACGAGCAGTTGAAAATAAAACTCACCGACATAGCGTGACTGAAGTGAATATTTGCATTGTTTGGTGGCTTCTCGGTGATGATCGTCGATTAATGGTTACTGACATAGCTTTTGTACTGCAACGCTCAGTGCCCACTAAATAAAAAACTGAGGACTATATAAGAATACTCTTCTTCTACTCAGAACTTAGTTTAAAAAGAAAAAAAAGGTATTTTAGCTCTTGGATGGTTATTAAGCCACAAATCAGTCGATGCAAAAAGGAATTGACTTGATATGTTTATTTATTGAGTAATACTTATTGATAGACAACCATCATACAAAGTGCTCTCTTTTTGGGCTTAAGAAGACTGACTTGTTTTTTGTAATCGGAAGACTTCCTACCGGAATATGAACCAAAAAAATCTCTTTAGGTGTCTTCAGAAGCTCTCCAACGACCGAGCACGCAAAAGCTTCTTTTTCTGTACAAATTGAGGATATAAAAAATGCCCGAGTGGAAATTCTTCAGCTGATATATCATTACATGGTTCTCCACTACTTGAGAAAAGACAGCGTTGTTCTTTAAAACACCACTAAAAAGAGGTTACACATTTTGTACAAAAACCACCATCTATTGTGAAAATATCGTTGTCAATTGCAGAAAAGATAGCTGTAAGCTTTGATATTATGCCAACATATCAAATAGACATCCCCAAAAGAAGAAGTTTTAAGTTTCCATTATCCCCAAATTTAAATCTTCTTGCGAACAAGTATAAAGTGCATCCTCAACTCTTCGCTTCAAAAAGAAGCTTACTTCTGCACTAAACTTTTTTTTGCCAAAATCTAAAGAAATATGGTACCAATTTTCCATGTGTCAAATTATGTGCTAACAAAAAAATTAAATTTTGACTTCTAAATGGCGTAAAAATGTGACTACTTTTTTCTGAAAATTGTTTTTTGCCAAACAGAGGGTCATTTTTTAAAATTATTTTACAGATTATCTGGCCGTGAAAACCGTACAGCATATTTTTAAATGAAGAGTTGAGAATTTCAACACCCACATTAGACAATAAAAACATTTTTATACCCTTTCTTCAATTTTTTTCTTTATAAAATATATATTGCCCGTGGTTCTACTATTGTAAACTTATTTTGAAATAATTTTTTTATTAATGCAGCTTTAGTTATCAAACGGTTCTGGTATGTGATAATTAATATAATGAACTCTAGTATAAATAATTTAAATTGCTTTCAAGTTTAATTTTCAAAGAAGCACAAATATAATTTTATCTTACACAATTACTTGTTCTAAATCATTAAATAATTCAACGTTTAATCATATATGTCTCTCATTATGCTTGTTAGGCCATTCTTCATTTTCTGTAAATCGATAATGTAATAGAATTAAAATTTCAGCTGAAAGCTCTCACATAACTAAATAAAGAGGAGATCGTCTACCACTCCATTACAAATGAAACAAAAACAGTCCCAAAGGGAACATTACGTTTAGTTTGTTTTAACAGATGCAGGAACCAACATTGATTTTATATAATTTATGCTTCTAGGTTACAGTTTATTTGGAACGCACTGCTATTTGAAAATAAGAAGTGCTGTTTTAATGTTTACTTATATTTTTTAGTAGCTAATTTTAGGGTACGTTTGTTGCTATTTATAGTTAATTCCAACTTATTGAGACAAGCTAGTAATAAACTTGTCAGCAACAACGTACACAAGCTATTATATGATAAGACTAAATAATATATTGCATAATAAAAATAAAGAAGAATAACAAAAAAAAATAAATAATGAGAAAATAAATACAGTAAAGGTATCGTTTTTCCATCGATTTAATATCCCGATGAAAGTGCTCGCCATGTTCTTCTGTAAAATCACCAACATTTTCAGGAAAGTAATTTAGATGAACATGAAGAAAGTGAATCTTTGACCCTCATGTTGCAACTAAGCAGTTTATAGGATTCCAACATTTTCTCGACTAAAAGGGTGTAATTTGCAGCCTTCGTGTTCCTAAAAAAGTTTTGTACCACATTTGTGAATGCAGTCCACGTTCGCAAGTCGCACGCACTCATGGTTTTCTCATATAAGTTGTCTGCTTCTAATTTTCGTATTTGCGCATCTATAAATATATATATCAGCTTTAATTTTCTTAGACGCGATTGATGGAAACTTACCACCAAGATACTGAAAGCATTTACTGTCCCTGCTTAAGGCTGTCACGAATTGCTTCATCAAGCCAAGTTTGAAGTATAAAAGTGGCAACAGGATTTTCAAAGGATCAATCGGTAAAAGTAAAATAATGTTTCTTTTGCCAGTGGTAAATGTACTTCTGACTGGCCACTACTTTTGAACCCAATATCCCGTTTCATAAAAAGCTAGGAAATTTGGCGTTGTCAGGTTGTTGGCCGAGCAATATTCGAATCACCTTGAAATTCCCGCACACAAACCGTCCATAAAGCTTGTACTGCACACTTTTCAGCAGAAATTTAAGGTTTTCGTATGTGTCTTTCAAAGTTATGTTTTTCTATTCTTTACACATTCATTTCATCCATCTAGAGAACACTGTCAAACGTTACAAACGTTGCCATATATCAATAAAATTAAAAATTACGTTTTTTTAAATCTTCACATTTTTGAGATTCGTGGAAAAACCTGACGTGATACGAAGTTTTGTAGGTCATTTTTGGAATTTGCGGAAAAATCCATTTTGATACACCTCTTCATTTGAAAACAACAGAAAAAGTTGAAAAATTGCAAATTAGCGTAATTGACAACAGGCTGGTAGGTGTTGTAATAGTAAAACCTTAAAAGGGTCTTGCCCTCTTGGCTTGAGTTAGAAATGATATTTTAAAGCCAGCGAAAATAGATTTATGCATACTTAAGTGCAGATACACGCGATTGCTCCAAGTAGATATCCCAATGTATGACTCCAAAATACTACTAGGTGAATAGTTTCCGGCTTAACTTTTGGACAGATGCGTTATCGTGCAAAAGGCGAACAGTTCGACTTAGCTTGTCACTCCTCTTTTCCTTGATCATGCCCATGTCGTGTACTTGCGCAGTACTCTCCATATACTATTTTGTTTCTTTCCTTAAAATCAATTAGCAGAGTCTCTTTTAACCTTGAAAGATCGTTTCCATAAACTTTTTCGTCGATTGAGCCGCTTTTGCCTTCGTTAGCTTTTTTTGTTCGATCTGCGCCATTTCATTTATTCTCTTTTTACTAGGACATTATATTACAGGATCATGATTTTAATCCCTGCAACAATAGATTGAAGAACTTCTTCTTTGTTGTTGGGACAGATATTAAAAATTGTACACAATAAGTCACACGTCATTGTTTTTGAATTGTTTACAAAAGTCGATGTACCCATCTGGCATTAACCTTATTCATATGAAGACTCCCGAGGAGAATGCATCGTATGAGTGTATCAAAAAGCCCTAACGGGAATTTCTTTAACAACACAACACGAGTCTTTATAAAAGAAATACACAGCTGTTATCTGGGAAACCTTAAAAAGAGTTAAATGTAGAAGAATGAGGAATTGTATAGTCTGTTCTGATTATTTTAGCAAGGCAATAAGTATCAACCTAATAATGGGATGTCATACAAATTTCCATAAACAATAGGTATACATGAACATTTTGGTGTTGATCTAGGAACAGCCAGCAGAAGGTCAAAAACCCACCTTTATTATCAATTTTAGGACATATTATCTTTATATTGACGTAATGAGTACGTTAATGATTAGTACGTGTCAGAGATTTTAAAAATCAATTTTTTTGCACTATTTTAAGTAATTATTTCAACTAATAGGTGTCTATAGAAGACTAACTGCAAACAAATTATAAAATATTAGAAATTTTTATTTAACAACAATAAAACAAAAATAATAGACAAAAACGGCCTAGAGAAAGAAACACTTAAAAAATGAAAAAAGCTAATCTAAACCCAAACAATTCACTAAAAAAATTAGCCAACCTAAAGAAGTTCTACAAAGGCTTCTGCTTGCTCTAGAATCCGGGGGGTGTCTAACGAAACTAACGAAATGGATCAGTTTCTAAGATTTACATAGTCAATAACTAAAACAAATTAGAGATAATATGATTAGAAGAGATCAAATAAATGTTAAAAAAATGCTTGAAAAGCATGTACGTCATTAAATAGAACACAATCCCTTGTAGGTCAAATAACCTCTTTTTTATGTACAAAACTATGAAGAAGCTGATAAGTTACTATTTCAAAAAAACATCACACAAGTTATATCTCTTTGGTGAACGACAATGTACTTACCAGACTAGAAACTCAACTAACTATATTTCTACACAAAAAAAATTAATTTTTTTTTAAAACGCATCCATAACAAAACCATGAGCTGATAGATTATATATAATAATAGAAAGGGACCATTTGTATAGGAACGGACGTATCGTGTAGCTATTTAATAAAAATACTCGAGAGGAAAAAGAGAAAAGGACTACCAGCAGGTGTATATGGTATACAAACAGTTCCAAGACACCATGGGTTAAATGCTAAACATGTGAGGCAAGATTTGGAGTACGGATCCCGACAAGCTTAAGTAAAAAAAATATATACAGGCACTTAAGTATTCAATTTAAAGATAGTATAGAACTACTTAGAGATTTTGAGAGATATAGTAACAACCAGTAAGCTGTCGTTAGTTTAGATATTAAGGTACGCTCGATAAGAGACAAGAAAGAGGCTAACTGCTTGACTTGGAGGAAATCTAGAACGGCATTGGTTTGCTTAGACTTATTGTTTGTGTTTCCAATTATAGATACGTAATGATGTATGTGTATGGCTGTGTCTGTGTAGTTTGTTTCCGCAATGGATAGTAATAGTGACGACGGCAACATAGACGCCTTCCTCGCGGAGCACCCGAGTTATGGGGAACAGTTCCAGAAGTTTATTAGAATGCTGGCCATGACTGCGCAGCTCACCAGCGTCTACAGAGTAAGTCGAAAATGCCTTTCCCCGACGACTCTGCTGCCATGTTAGCAATCGCCAAGTCTACCCTTACTGTCTAGATGTCGCCTCCAGCCCGCCCACAGCGAGAGACAGGGATTTACACCCGCTCGCAAGCATCGCCGAGTTAGCCGTCAAGCCAAGCCGAGGATAACTCTACCATTTCTTCTGGCAAAGATCAAGTTGCACTTTCATCTGGTGTGAGTGGACAGGTCTCTTTAAGCGGCCATGAGAGGCGTCCTCGAATACGTCACCGAGGAAGAGATGAAGCAGGAGGTGTCTTCCATATGGCTGTAACGATAGACCAGCTGTATAAGAAGAACCTTATAAGCCTCAGTCTGCTTTCGGAAATACCTAACATTTTCCAAGCTAATACTTGCTTCATGATAACCGCTTCTACGAAGAGTTATGCCGCAGCGACTAAGAGGGACGGTTCTGCAGTGCCACTATCACAGCCGGCCTAATAGCGCTCTCAGCAGAACCGCCAGCCTCAGCCATAACACCAAGGCTGAACCCTCCACCTTCTTGAATTCGTTCAACAATATTGTGGCAACCACGCAAAATTCCACGAACTTTTTTGCAAGGACGACATTACCGCCATTTTAAGCATGTTTAGGACTCCCCGAACGCACGGGTCGCCATTTAAGTGTTTACACTTGTTAGTTATTTACCTTGTTAGTTAAGGATGTCGAATTTCGTGTTCAAGCATTTGCATTTGTCACACATTTTTGCTGTAAATCATTACCGATTGCTTGAAGAATGATATCTATCGGAATTTTTTTTAGTGCCAACAGTAAAATATGGAAGTGGTATTGCAATGTAGGAGTATTTTACTGAAACAAAGTAGCTTTCTCAAAAATTAAAATCTTAATTTGCAAAAATACAAAGACATTTCGACCAGATTTGTTCCATGTACGAGTAATTTACTGTTAGCAGATCGGCACGGCAATGCTCCGTCTTATAGAAAAGGACCAGTTGATTAACTAAAACATTTGACTTGTACTTCACTGAACAGCTTTAAGATGCATTTCAATACGGGCCTTTTCTCAAGAGACATTCTAACAATTGGCTGAAAATTTTCCTTAAAATACACTTGCTATAAAATTAGTCTGATGATCGTTTTAAGTAGTCGCCCGAATACTTTTAGTTAGATTGGGGGTGGAACACCTTAAGTTTTGAAATTCTAATAGCCATTTAAGTATTCATTCAAATAATTCAAATAGTCGATATCGATATATGCTGAAACCTATTTCGGTTCCAATTTATAACCATCAATAGTTTTAATATTTAAATTATTTCAATTAGGTATGTCTGAAATTTTATTTATTTTGAGATTTGAATATCTACATGATGCGAATCTTAGTTCTAGATCAGATAGTGTGGAACATTTGAATAATAAAAATTATATTAAAATAAAAAAAATGCTGATATAATACGAATCATTGGAACAGTCGTAATGTAACCTGGTAGTCGATAATATTAGACTGTACTGCGCATGCGTGAATGAGGATGTCAGTGAATAAGTATATGTAGTGCGTTATTGTTGCATTTATAATGACTTGGCAAGCAGAACAGTGAATTTTGTGCAAAGATAGAACTATTCGAATTATTATAGCCAAATAGAGATATCATACAAACTATTCATAGATCAATGAAGCGAACACAAGAAAATTTTAAACATGTATAGCTTACAAGGTACAAAAATAGACGATTGACGGTCTAAGAACAAGGTGAGCTGTGGGTTCCAAAAACTAAAGTATGTGTAATGTTTAGAAAAGATTAGTTTCGCGACTACTGTTACCAGAGCAGAAAAAACAGTTCCTAAAACTTAAATCATCTTTAAAAGGGAAGAAATTGCCGAACTCAAACAAGATTCAGACCGAAGCATACAGTTGTTAGCATTTCCAAAACAGAACTTGTAGAATGTTTCGAATAATGGAAACGATAATGGGGGGAGTGTATTGAATCTTAAGATTTATATTACTCACTACTTTCTGGATAGATCACGTATATTTATACCTAGCAGTACCTTTCCGTTTTCTTGATGCAAATTAAAATAAGGCAACATTACAGAGTAACCTTCCAAGTAAGCTCATTATTTGCTTGTTACTCTTTCCAATAAATCTAACAAATTCAGACGCATCTACTTTCAGTGTTGTTAATCCGAGAGTATTCAGCAGCGTCTCTGAAATGCAAATAAAAGTTTTTCCGTTAGTGCTGAACTTCTGTTGGAATACGAACATCTAATTGGATTCATTCCTAGAATTATTACATTTGAAGCAAGCGAGTTGCACATTCTACCCAATTCGTTGTTCATATGGGTGAACGTCGCAAGGGCTACTTCATTTGGCTGCCTGTGGGCGCTGGAAAAAGTTGCGCCGTCGACGCAAAAACTTTTATTTCAAATTTTACAGCAGATATTGCATTATGCCCTCTTCTCTCTTTATGCTCGTCGTGATCTAATGCTCCGACCCAAAAACCTCCGGTTCCGAAGTTCCTCAATTTAATCACGCATCGCACAGCCATCTCAATAATCTCGACGTTGCTTTCGCAGGGATGACTTTGTATTTGCGTTCGGTCCCTCGGGTAATTTCAGCCGGTAGTTTGAAAATTGGCGGGCCGATGCCGTAGCGCCCAAATAAAATTTTGACTTTTACTTAATTTGCTGAATGTCGCTCTATAAATAATATTTCTTTATAACTAACGAGTTAAATTATACGTCATAGCGGGTGAAGTCAAAGGTTGTGCCAATTAAACTTACAACTTTGTTGCGTATGCTGAAGTATCAGTCATTTATTTCACTTTTATTTGTATATACCGGGAATGCACAAAACTCTTATTGCCATTAGAGAGTCATCGAGATAAATCCAAATTTTTTTAGGTTATACATATATGAAGCGGGAAGTTAGTTTCATATAATTAAAATAAGCTGAGAATGTAATCCCACAACTGTTGCGCTTGAATTCCTTTGCGCCGAAAAATAGCTGACAGAAATTCTTGTGCGGTCTGCGTACAAAAGACCCAAGTTTACGACGGAGCCAAGAAGTACAGGAAATCTGACCATCAGAGGGAGGTAATTGCTGACAGAGCAACACACAGCAGACGATCTGATCGCAAGAGAAACGATGAATTCGTCCGCCAATTGGAGAAGGTCGGTCAGCATTCTGGGTGGAGCATAACTGACATAGAAAAAGGAATGAGCGTGGCGAGGTCGACAGTTAGTCTAGCAGTGCATCAGGATCTGCACTATAAATATTTCGTTTTTAAGAACTGCTAACTGAGAAGTTAAAAATCCAAATATTGTTGAATATTATCAAGCATCATTTCATCCAGAACAGAAAGGTAAATCCCCAAAATGACCAGTGCATCTGTCAAGATGTCTCGGAAGTGTTTACCGTTATGCATACAAAGTTTTCCGCTTGTGAGCTTTGAGAAAGGCATGAAGGTGATCGCTGACAGCTGTATCGACGTGCTGAAGACTGTTTTTAAGTCTTGGATAGAGAGAGTGGCCTTTAGGTGAGACTCTACCCCACAAAGCAAGAAGGACCCAGGCATGACCATACAACAATTTGTATTACCACTGATCTTCTGATTTATAGCCACTCTTTTGTCCCGATTACAATATTTTTGAATACTATATGCTGAGCGTGGTTGAGACGAAGATCAATGAAAGATGATATAACATCAAGGGCACCTTAGAGCTAATGATTCATATGGATAAGGAGAAAGTTGCGTTGAGCTGCAGAAGGCTTAGTTTCCGACTCAAAAGAATTGTTAATTTTTCTCATGTTGCAATGTTATTTTTATTGTTTACTCATTTTATGGATTTACTTCAATAACTCTGTATAATCTACGCAGTTAGTTATCCACAAAATAACCTTACACATTCGATAATTATTCCAACTGTGTTTGAGCACAGGAAAAGAATTCTTACCCATATAATTACAGAAGAATTTTTGTACTGGCTTTATAATCACATTGTTATTAGCAAATTTTGTTCCCACTAATTTTGCTGTAGCTTTGCGAGTACATAACAATTTACTGGAAGTTAGACCAGGAGAGTTTGATAGATGATCTATCACTTTAAATTTGTGTACGGAAAGGTTATCTTACTGAAATAGACCTCTCCCCATCAATTTTCTACTTTCTTGCGTGCAATCCAGAAATGTATAGAATAATATTGCTAATACACGACATCGAGATATTTATTGCTTGAATATGTGATCCAGATAGTTAATATTGAAAGTTACATTCTGTTTTTGTCAATTTTTTTAATTTAATAGATAGGCCTTTTATATTTTCTTGGTACATTTGGAAATAATAGATAAAGTTTAGAATAGATGTATAACACAGATAAATATGATATCATGACATAGTTTAGTTACGAATTTAAAGCACTTCAAATTTCTACTTCCATGTATACAATTTGATAATATAATGACTTGAGAAGACCGAAAAAAATTTAACTTCCGCTATTTATTCTACAGTTAGACAAAAAGTTGGTGTTTAAGATTGAAAATGATATTTTCGTCTAGTTCTTCAATATTATTCCATGATAAAAATTGCAACCAATACATTTCAACCAATTATTAATATTACTGACACTCATTGCGAGATTATAAATAGTGAACCTTGGTTTTTACTACGACACCATTAGAGGAGAAGTTTGATTATAAAAAATGCTGCTAAGGCAATTGCAAAGTGGAAAACGATTGAACAAATGGTTCAAGCACTCTGACAAAGAAAATTTTGATTTTAAAGATTTTGATTGATTTGATTTTAAATTTTTGTTCGACAAAGACTTGTTAACAACTACAGGCAATCGTGATCTGGTATTGGTTCTTAGAGTTTAGTTTCATCAAAGTGTGCCCAACCAGGTGCATGAATATGACTTTTTTTACAAGCAACTCCTACAGGATTCACACGAATTCACTGAAACATACCAACGACAGAGTCGAGGTCTGTTGTCAACCACTTAACTAAGGAGAAGTTTGAGAAGCTGAACGTTCTTCCACGTCCAGCCTACAGTCCAGACGCTGTTCTATCCGACCATGGTCTCTTCCGATCTTGCGTGGTTGCCGGATTTAAGCATTTTCATGAAGTTGAATAAGTGTGTCAAGAATTATTTAATACGAAGGAACGGTGGTAAAAGATCGTGGAGAATGATAGCCTTTATTTTAAAAACTAGTTGCTATGATCTTTAAATAAATGTCATTTTTGATATTGAGCACTAATCTTTTGGCCAACCCTATCATGTGTTTACTCTTTTTGTTTTAGGTAAAAAAAATATTATCTTAAAACAAGCGTAACCATCGACGAGATACTAGAATGTTAAAAGTCTTATGTATATTTTGACAATACATACCTTCAAAAACTGAAAAATATAGCTTGAGAATATTTGCTTTGATGGATGTAGTGTACATGTAATTTGAAATGTACACAGGGATATAACCTGAACAACTTTATAATACAAGCAACAAACCAAAAAACGTTGTAAAGCGACTAGCTGGATTTTCTTATCAAACAAGCCAAAGATAATTGATTTAGGGACGTATAGCTTGTGAATTTTCTACACAACAAGAGGGCATATGTACTATAAAGAAGAATAAACGATAATTCGTTTTAATCTTTTCGTTGAACTTGGGCTTCAAAAACATTCTACTGTACAAAAGGCAAAACTGATAAAAGCACTGAAAAACAGAAAGTTACTTATTATAATAAAACAAAAATCAGGAGTTCTCTATGCTGTATATTGCTTAATATGCAGGTGTTTAAAAGCACTTGTCAACAGGAAAAAAGCTTTGAACAAAGTAAAAATACTTGTTGAGGTTATTAGATATAGTAATAAAAAAGTTATAAAGATATATGGATTAAAAAGCGATAACAAACTTGAAAAACGCACCCGAAGCAACTAAAATTAATGGGCACAAGAAAGACGCATCAACTAAATTCAGAGAGAGAAGGAGTGATATAGATGAAGTAAGTGAAATAGATAACGTAGGAGTTAAAATAGGCATGATAATAAATGCAAATAATATTAGAAAAAAGTGCACAGGACCTTGAATTAGCACTTAATAAAATGGACAATATACTAGTAAGAGGCTATGGAATGAGGATAAATCAATCTAAAAAAACATAGTAGTATATGGTAGAACCAAACAGAAGCACAGACAAGTGAATCTGAAGGAACATATAATAAAGGAATTGAAAGAGTTCCACTGTAATACAAAACAAAAGAAATTATAAGAAAGCTCCATCAACCTAAAGTCATGTGTCTCAAGAAGAAAATATTACTAATGTATAGAGTCAAACAATTAAAGAGATTTATAAATGAAGAAGTTAAATATTGCCAGTATAAATCCACAAATAATTCACAGAAAAAATACATGTAAAGTCCAAAAAGTCGTTTATTTTTAAAGCAGTTTGTTTACTTTTGCTTACTTCTTAAAAATCAAGTCAAAAAAACTACAATCTCAATGAATTTCTACATTTCTTAAAAAAAGTAAAGTACAAACTACTTATGGAGCTAGAGGATATAAAAACTCTTACTACATCCCGCATAAAAAAGGCTGCTCTAGATGTGACAGTAAGAAAAAAATGTACTTTAAAAAATGTTGTAATTTTTTACATATAACAGAATAATATTTCAGGATTATTTTTATAATTTAGCCATAATATTCAAACACAAAAAGTGGGTATTAGTTAGTCACCTGACATGTATTCTAAATAGGTATGGCCTTGAAAATGTTTGCATGTAAACTCACTGGGTGGCGGGGATTCCAAGCAGAGAGAGTTCTGTGCTAAGCTGGAGAAAATCTCTAGTGAAATATAAAATACTATATAGCAATCGTGTCTTTAATGGCATATTTTTTTACTTTGAACTAAAACGTTTGCATCACGCAATTAGGCGGCACGATTTTGATTTGGTTCTTGTAGCACCATAATACATAGTCCCATACTGCCTTGTTAGTCTTACTCCATTATACCTCCTCCATTTACCCGATCTATCGTCGTATGACATTTTTGTTTTTTCGTGTGGAAATTCCGCTGAAACGAAAACGTCATGAACATACTGCTGTAGCAAATGTATTAAAGAGTATCTCGGATTAAGCTTTTTCTAGTTGCTTCCATGGCATTTAGAAAAAGTGTACCGGGGCACTACACTGACAAGACCTAGGACCATTACTTGGTGGGTTGAAATACATTATGTTTTACGAGCTCACATCTACTTGGCAATGATTGTATGTTACGAAAAAACAACTAATATTTATTTTTTAAATAAGGGATGAAATTTCGGCCACCACGCGCCATCAGTATGTTTTAGATTCATACAATTACAGCGTAGTGTTTTGGTAGATCAGGTCTAAATAATTTATATTCCGAATTATGGGCAGTTTTAGAAAGCGTGGTTTACTGAAGAAGGTATCCTTGTGTTAGTTTTTTCAAGCGAGCCCTAACGGATGTAATCAACAACTTTCCGATAGATGTTGCTACAGCTAATTGGTCTGTATGTCTCAGAACTTATCTAAAAGCTAGACTTTGCAATTTTAAAGAAATCTTTTATACTTATAATTACCATTAATCGATATATTCTAGTTGTTGATCTTTGGCCTTCTAATTCGTTTTTGACAGTATTTATAGGAATACTGCGACCAAAATGTGTACAATTGTATGACTCCTCAATAAAGCAGAAAATAGCTAAACTGTTACAAAATAATATTGTTAAGTAGTTAAATGGTTTTAATGAAATTAAGAAAAAAATAATAAATGCAAATAAAAACAAGCAAAAATTACAAAAATAGAAAATGTGGACAGAAACTTTTTTTGAGCGCTCTCAGCAGCACTGCAGCTTTCAAGCGCTTACTATGTCTATTAAAATACAGCCTTAAGTACTACGACGTCAAATACATACATCTATGACTTTTCAACGAGGCCGAAACTCGCCTGCGCGTTGGATTCTGAACAAATGAGCATTCACTAACAACCCTTCAGCTACAACGGAGGCACAATAGAAATGGTAACATAGGTGTAACCTAAAATTTAGTAAAAAGGGAGAATCCAACAAACAATTTTAAAAAACCTTAGAACAAGAGTGTATTACAATTTAATTAAAATTGAATAAAATAGAGGAGTAAATAAAAACACAGATAATGTCAAAAACGGGAAACAGCAAACGCAGACAACAAATGCTATTATCAACGGAGCAAAAAATATATAGCTTTAATCTATTGCATTGAAGGTCTGTTAAATTGATTGCTTTGTATTGAAAAATAATACAAAGGCGCCAATAGAGACAAACACCAATTCTGAAGAATTACAAAAAACATTAAATTTACCTGTTGGTAGGTCCAAATATTTCAAATAAATGTGATGTAGAACAAACTCTAATTTGCTTTGCAAATTACAATTCAGTTGGTCTGCGACAGGTAAAGCAATTGATATTGTTTTTGAAAAGAGATTTGAATCGGATCCCTATGTCACCTGCTCCAAGATTTTCAGATAATCATTGCAGCGGTGGCGCATTACCTACATAAGTCTCCTAATTTTGTGCTAAAGCAGATAAAGATATACCAGGAAAAAAATTGCGGATGAATTACTTAGTTGAGGAAGGAGACAGGAAACCTAAAAGCAATGGTATGATTTTAACTTATCAAACGACGCTTAGAAGCCCACTACATTACATGGTAAAGCATCTATTATTGCTTCATATACAAAACTGACATTTACGGCATAAGTTTTTGTGTCTAGCTGACTACATCGCTACGTATAATTTATTGTGGAGCTTATAATGTGCAATGCTTTGAGCTGTGGATTAAACGTGAATCAAATATACAAATAACTACACTAGTGAAACTGATTCTCGTTAGTACTAAGAGACTACCTCAACTAATTACAGAGTGGAGCAAAAATAAAATAAGTTAAAGAATTTATAATTTTTTAATTTCAATTTTTTTTCCTTCTGTGTCAGACTTTGTAGAAAAGCTCTGGGAAATTAATTACGAAAATGTACACAACTACGCAGACAACAAAAACCATAGAATTATATTTTGAAAACCAACGCTCAACGAGCTTATCTTCGCCATTTCGCCTCTAGCTTAGTGGGACGTTTTTGATATAAGGCTTTAGTAAAGAATTTGTTAAAACTTGGAAAACTTTGTTTAGCCAGAATTTGGAGATTATTGCGGCGGATATTACACAAAGATTTAAGACTATTACCCATACAAAACTCAACTCGTTGAATACTTGCAGCCGAAAGACCTCGAGCAAAGCTTAAATTACTTGACAACCTCAGGCTATTTTATTTTTAACTAGTTAAAGGACAATGTTTCTTATATCCCCACCGTTCAGCAGAAACATATGGAAGTATTTCAATATTTTCTGCATTTGTGCAGCAAAATCAGAAATGTTTTTTGATTGTCTAACAACCGCGGATAAACTATGGTTCTGGCACAAGACATTAAAAAAACGCCAATTTATGGAATGGCGTCACACTGCAGTCCCCGATCCAAAAAACCACGAGCAAGTTTATTTATTCCAAAACAAATGATGATTGTCTTTCGGATTTAAAAGAGGATTGACTATTTTTTGTGAAATAATTACAAGTGAAGACTTGGGATATTAATACAATCTACTCTCCATTTGAAGAGAAAATAAACAAAGACAGCTAATATAAAATGTGGCGTGGCTGAACTCTGGGCGTACGTTTGGTGGCCTATTTTAGAATGTTATTTTTGAAAAGACTTATCCCACTTATCATTTGTAAATAAATTGTTCTGCGTTTCCACCTTGCACAAATTCGAGAAAAGCGGGTGAAAAATTGCCAGGCTAGAACGCCAAAAACATTGTTTTCGAGCAACCTTTCGTATGATAATATATGACTCTCTTTCTGGTATATTGTGCTGCACCATCTTCCATCTAGCGACTACGCTCTGTTTAACTCAATGAAAGAGGCGGTGCGTTATCAGTTCTTGTCCAACGGAGCAAAGCTGCACTCAAATAATAGTTTGCAGTAGCTTTACAGAACTGCTGAAGCGATAGCAAAATTGCATACACTTATAATGAAATGCGTATTAACATTCTGGTAAAGAATTAGTGAGGAGAAAACAACTGTAGTATCAATAATTTGTGAATGTCCCAACCAAAACCGGAGGCGTTACTTTAACGTTTTAAGTTTAATTAAAAATTTACTTTTAACAACTTACAAATCATTACTTTCTAAATAGCCCTTCCAATTGTTAAATAACTTTCTTATTTTTATCTTGTTTCCTTTATTTCTCACAAATTTGAAAACTGGATAGTTTCGAGAAATTTTAATGTTGTAATAGATTTTATATTTGATGCAGAACATCTCTACGGAATTCAATTTAATGTGCACTATCGGCCCACACATTGCCTTCTTTATGACGCCGTTCACCTTTATACAGCTTTAATTCACTAATGTTTTTCTTATTGAGGCTACAATTATTTATTGCTGCTGAAAGTGCAAGCAGTAAGTTTTAGAAAGCCGTTTTGGGCCTTTCTTGTTGATTTATAGCTTTAAGGCTACTAAAAAGCAGCATTTTATCACTTAGAGATTTATTAATTAACTAGGAGTTGCCCGCCAAACGATATTTTTGGCGTCCTAGCCTGACAATTTTTCACCCGCCTTCCCTCAAATTTTTGCAAGGTGCGAGCGTATAAATTTTTAATTAGACTGGCTTTTTCTCTGGATCAGAAACATGGAACAATTTAACGCCCATTCATGGTGGACGTAAGCATAAGCCGCCCATAGGAAATACGTAATACGTAAAGTTGAATTAATGCAAAGCTTATGCGCTCGTTCATAATGCATTCCCGTAATTTTTATGTTTTACGTTCATTTGCAGTAATTCTTAATTTTTCTCTAGATTAATGTTTTTTTTTATATCCCCTTTTATTTGCACAATCAGTCTCGGTGGAGACTATAAATACAATTGATGTTTGCTTAATCTAAGACTATTCTAGGAATAACATGTCATGTAGAGTAATGTCCCAGTGGACATCCTCTGTTGTATTTTAGAGATATGGCAATTTAATTCTAGGCAAGTGACTAAAATCTGGTGGGAAGATCAGAAAGTTTGAATCGTTTAAGTCGTCTTGGCTCGGCTTCTTCTTGCAACAGGTTGTTTGCTAGCTCATTGGGGTGAAAGGTCAGCTTCTTTCTATAATTAGTGCTGAATCGAGTGATTTCTCCACGAACTGTAGGCAGTTTTAAGTCAGCATGGAGTAAGGCATTTGGCACGTACCATGGGGCGTTGATAATAGATCTAAGGACTTTATTTTGGAAGCGCTGAAGAATCTCTATATTTGAGGTGCAGGCGGAGCCCCAAATAGGGATCCCGTATGTCCAAATGGGTTTTAGGATAATTTTATACAATAAGAGTTTATTTTCGATGGATAAGTTCAATTTACTTCCAAGCATCCAGTATATTTGATTAAATTTAGAACCCAGTTCTTCGATCTAAATGTAGTCCGAGGTATTTGACTACATCATTTTGGGATATGGGAGTTCCATTAAGTGTAACTGCGGGGCAGGTTTCTTTGCGAAGGGTGAAGGTATATGAGTAGATTTAGTTGCATTAGCTTCCATTCTCAATTTTTTTAACCAGTTTTCAAATAGATTCAGATGGCTTTAGATTAATGTTGGCAACAGTAACAGGATGTTTGTTTTTATTCTAAAATAGCTGTACCCGGCCACGCGTTGTTGTGGCTTTACTTTTACGTCCAACAAATGGCGCTGTTTTTCAAAAAAAAAAAGTTTTTATCTGTCACAGGTGTGACATCTATACAATACAATAATCAAAATATTTAAATAATTCAAAAACGGTTAAAGTTAGAAGGCTAATTTGCACCGAATTAGCAAATATAGTTGTGAATGTGGTGTGCAAGTTTGAAGGAAATCGGTTGAAGCGTCTAGGAGGAGATAGAATTATAAGTTTAGAAAGAAAGAAAGAAAGAAAGTTAGGGAGATAAGACAATTATAATATTTTCTAACTATTTAAAAAAATGATATTTTTATTTTCGTGGGCACTAAGTAGTAATTTTTATGATATTTTAGTCATTGCATAACTAATGCAATCCTTTTCTAAGATAAGAAAATATTGTATATCAATATTTTCAAGCCTTTCTTTAGTTTTCTACAAGATCTGGAATGTCAAAGGCTAAGTAATCAAAAATAGAAAACTAATTTAAGTGAAAAAGTCTTATCGTTCTTGCAAGTAATCTGAAACTTATATACTTCAAACAGTTAGCCTTTCGATTGCTGGAGGCACCGCAAATAATATTGTCCTTCTTGCTACATATGACACACAAAAATATTAAATGCTAAGGGTAGAATCATTTCAGGTTTTATACAAATACGACAATCGCTTTCAATGTATGATAACGAGATCAGAAATCTCCAATCCCATTTAATATGCATTCAATAAAGTAGACACATTTAAATTTAATTCAATTTATGTAGTTAAACTAAGCCAGATAATGGAACATTGTATTTTCAATTCAAACGCGAAATTTAGATACTCAACAAATCTTCCAACTCCAGCTTACACCCCCCAACCCTTACACTCTCTCAACCCTTTTTAAATGCTGTCACTCCAATCTCCAGTTATAATCACATGATAATATTTTACTATACCTCCACATCAACAATGAAACAGCTAAGCGACGAACAAAATGCTCTGAAACAAACAACAGGCACTAATCACCCATAGCAGATTCTTAAAAAGAGAAAAGTGTAAACCAAAAATGTAATATTTGATCAAGTAGTAATTCATAGAATAGATACGAACCTCTAGTTAATATTCCTAACGGTGACTGAATTCAAATGCAACAAATAGAATAACAATTCTAGAAAAAAATGGTGGAAAATCTTGCAAGAAAGAACATAATTAAACTCAAAACATAAACATCGGACACACACCGTCAAATTATTGTCTGTTTAAGAGATAAAAAGGTCATGTACCACACCTATGAGCACAAAGACAAACGATCTTATCAAGTAACCATCAGGTATTTGCACCACTTAGTGCCTAGCAATAAAGTTAAAGATAAACTAAAAAAAGCAGTAACTATTCTATATAGATCTAGCACGTAGTAAAAATAACACACAAATATATGAAGTAGAACTTTACAAAACAGTAAAATAAAGGTTAAACCACCGCATAAAAAGGTAACCAGAGCTTACTGGATCAGGCAATACATATATTACATGTATAAACCAGCATGACAGTCCAAAACTTTATCAACTATGTGCCTCCTATATGAAGGATAGTTAAATACCACAAGTAATCTCAAAAGAAATAGTAGCTTAATCCAATCGTTAGCTATTATTGATTCTCCAACAAATCATCTCAAGAATACTATAATTTTACCAATCTAAGATATGTCAAATATGTGAAGTCTCACATTCTTACAAATAACACTAATGAACAACAGGCCAACATAGACAATCTAATACTTTTCTCACTAAATTTAAAAATATATTAGCACAACTAACAAATCAGCTTAACATTATGCCACAAACCATCCAGATGACACAAAGTACGCAGAAACCACATTAAAACTTCAGTTATTAATTAAATCTGTTTCAAACTGCAATAATTTAAGCTACCAAATATTGAAGTTCCTTTATCTCTTTATAGTATCATCTATCTATTGCCTTCCTTGACATTCAATATCCTCTGACGGCTATGATGAATTTTTCCACAGGTTGATCGCTGGTGACGATTGGAATTCCAAACATTCTTATTGGGGCTTTCAAATCATAAACACTTAAGGAAAAACTTACTTTGGACACTCCTATCAAATAATTGTAATTACCACTCTACTAAAGAGTTTACGTACTTTCCTATTGACACTAATAAAATACCCTACTTATCACTTGGAATACCTACAATACAATTATGATTGAAGCGATCAACGACATATTCTTAGATCACGTGTCAGTTACACTAAACTTAAGCATCATAACTTTTAAATCGTAGTTATATTTTGACTTCCAATTGCACATAAAAAATCTGTAGACCTGAATTGGATGGTTCCACAGTAAAATAAATACACCCAAATAGTACGAAAAAATTATATAACTGTGTTTCTCAACATCGTTCAGGCGTTTAATGTTTGACACACAAGACTACTATATAAGCTTAAAACTCTCTTAATAAGCCTTTGCCCACCTCCCTCCCGCCCATTCACAGAGAGAACGGCGTTGACTATAAAGTATGCCTACAAAGTCGAAGGGTTTGCTGACAATCTAGAGCGTTAGTGTATCCTCGACTGCACTGACGCCGACCTTGACCATATAAACACCGTCGACCATGTCGATCCGGACCTAGCGGCTTTCCTAACCAAGCGCTGCAGGCTGTCCTCCGACTCCCTCACCTTTCGCGTCCTTGGAAGATCACGGATGTCTTGATACTTCTCAAGTCTGGGAAGACCAGCACGTTTTTCCAGGATTATCTTTCGATTAGCCTACTGTCGACCTCGAGAAAGTTATTTACAGACAATAGGCGAGGACCTCAGCTAATTCTGAAGAATCAATTTGGATTTCACTTCGACCGTTTTACCAACTCCTCCGAGTGCTGAAAAGTATTTTGGAAAGCTTCTACAAAAAACTAACAACCAAAGTAGTTTCCTGGACCAAGGCCTTTGACAAAGTTTGGCACAATGGCTTCGTCTACAAGATGTCTTCAGTTTACATTTCACTGCCAATAATCTAACTGATCTGGTCCTTTTTTCCAATCGAAAGTTCCGGGTTAAGCTAAGCGACGTAAAGTGTCTCCAAATCAACATCTTCTAAGGCTCAATGTACTGTCCCCAACGTTATTCAACATTTAAAACCGGGACGACACAGCGGTGCTGCCAAGCTCACGGCAACCCTTATTGGCGGTCGAGTGAGTCCGGGAGTCTACTTAAAAGACTACTTATTTAGTACTTAGAGAATAGAAGTAAATGCAAAGAAGAGTTCCACGATACTATTCTCTGGTATATCAGTAACACCATCTTATATCGACGTGCCAACCATCTAGGTGTATATCTTCCGGTGTGCTCAAAACCTGCTCTTCAGCGATGAAGGCCCTGGTAACTCCACCATACGTACTTTACGAGTACGAGCTGGACGAGGACTCTCACCGCGTCCGAAGGTTTTGATTCACCCGTATGCCTGTATGGGGAGCGGTCTAATACAGGCCCACCAACATCCACCCTAGGAAGAAAAATGGGGTTAGAGGTAGAATTTGGGGATACTAAAGGTCTTTAATAAAGTCAACGTATAGAAGCCTATATTATTTGTGTTTTAAGTTCTAATTGATAGATATCTTTTTAGTGGAATACAATAACGAAATATTAATCTGCAATACTTTTTTTTTCAGACCTTCCACAAAGCAGCGTCTTTAGCCCTCTTCTATACTTTATCTAAGCCACTGATTTACGTTGCCACCATATTATTGTAGCATCTGCAAATCTTCAATGGTATCTCATAAGGCTCATAAGTGATTGCCTTGGTAAGTGGCACATTAAAATCAACCAAACCAAGAATAACTGCACTTTAGATTTTGTAGCTTGATGTTCACTTGTTGTTTCGTTACACTGTGACCTTATAGCTCACATTAATTACGTTAGATTGTCTGTAGTGCGTTAAACCTGATAATCACTTGTACTATACGCTTCTAGAAGTCTCTGGTTAGCCATATGTGCGCATGTAAGCCTGACTGATCTTGCTATTGTTAATATCAGACTATTTGCCAATTTTTTTACACAAGCTTTGGATTTCTCATAGTTAAAAAGAAACTAAAAGTTTGATAACCAGTTGAAGAGCAGAATTACAGTTTCGTTAAACAAAATGAAGGCAATACTCATAAACGTACCTTCTATTTCAATTAGAGGGGTAATTTTGTTGGTAAGCCTACCATATAGGCGGAAGCTATAAGAATTCTAAGATAATAAGAAGCAGTAGTCGAAAAGCTTAGTTGCTCTACTCTAGAAGTGACTATTTGTTTAATAGAGCCATCTAGATGATTAGTAGCCACGCAGATGATAAACCATCCTAGAGAAAAATATGGATATTGAATTCAACAAAAATAGCGAAGAGTATCTTAGATGTTGCGAGTATTTTGGTAAAAAGTAACAAATGTGTGACACAAAGACGATCCAAACCAACACAATATTAATTTTAGTTGTTTATGTTAAGTACAAGAAAAAGTAGAATACACTTGATTTTGAGCTTTACCAAACTTATTTTGTATAATTTTGTCTAGATGAAATTTGGTACAACTACTGTATTTATCACAACATATGTTTCAGGCTTTAAACAGAGTGAAGGTCGACATTTAAAAGTTTTTCTAGTTAAGAAAGATATTGTTCCTAAGGTTGCAATATTAACATTTTCTTTTGTTGCCAAAAAGTGGTATTGATTAAAGCTTCTCTGTAAGTTGAGGTGAGAATAGACCCTAGTATTCTCTGCTTGTTACAAGAGGCTACTAAAAGGGATTGGACAATACACTAACTATCCCTTGGGAGGTGGGGGGTAAAATGATACCCGTCATAAAGAAAACCCAATCACGAAATCTCAAACGAAGCCTCGGAATGGACGGAATGCAGAAAAACGTTCTAGACGAGACATGGACATAAGAACAGCCAATGCAAGGGTATTCCTACTATTTCCATGGTCTTCCAAAGCTCCTTGCTTTCTTCGTAGTATCCATTCCATTCCTTTTTTTTATTTGATCTTTCTTCGTGTTAGTGATAACTATTTTATATAAAGTTCCTTCTTTTTTATTGTGATTTCTCTGGTCTCTATAAATGCATTTTTGTTTTGTTGTTTGTTCTACTTCTTCGAAAGTTTCAAAAGCTACTTCCTTTGTGCTATCTTTTATATATGAGTATGTTTTCTCAGTAATGTCGTATCTAAATTCAGATAATTTTTAGTTTAATCTGTTTTGATATAAATGCCTCACTTTCTTGTCCCAAAAGAGATACAACTTAAATAGTTCTAGTTTTTCTATCATATTTATTTTTCGTTTGCTGTTTTTTCTCTTATTATCTATTTAAATGTTATTTTTGCAATTAATAGCGATGACCATTGCTATATTCCGCACCTCTTTTAACTCTCCTATTTTTGATTATTATTATAGCTTTTCTTTAACTATGACGTAGTTGTTAGTTGGTTTAAGTTGTCTGGTGTTTTCAACCAAAGTACATTTATATATGTATAAGTTAATGTTGATAAAAGTTATTTTTAAGTTGTACAACTGACAAATTTCTAATAATCTTTTTCCGTTATCGTTGATAGTATCTTCTTAAAACTGTCCCATCGTATTATTATTCTTTTTTTATTTTTTTATTTAAAGTCCCTATAATTATAAGTTCTTATGTTGCCTTAATTTTTTCTATTTCTTGTGTTAAAGTGTCTATAAAGTTTCTTTCCATGACTGTTATCCGTGAACCCATAGAGTTATACTATGTTTAAAATTTATTTTTATAGATTCCCAAACTACCCCGCTAAGGCTCTTTGATTTTTGGTAACACCACGCTAACATTGCATGCCTTCATTTCATCTGTTTCATTTCATTTCTTCTTTGTTCTGCGATTATTAGCATATTCAAGCTTATTCTTCTGAATTCTTCTATTATTTTTTTTGTCTTTAGTTCTCCTCTATGTTCCACGTTGCTATAGTGATGTTTCTGTCTTTCTTTGATTTTTGGTTGAAGCTTTAGTAACCGAATCAGAATTGTCTGACGAGGCTCCTCCTTGTAAGGTATAGATTTCCACCTGGAGATGTAATACGGTTGTCTGATTTTTTATCCAGCTACTTTTCTCTCTCTTCTTTCCTTGTTCTATATGTGCTTAACGTTAAGACTTTCAATTTGGAAAATCTTGTATATCAGAGTTAGGCTCTGTTGCTATGTTTTTCCCAATACTCTTCAGACCTGGTAAGCCTTTCTCTATACGCCACTCGGAGAGACGCCCGATAAAAATCTAGCAGCCTCATACGGGGCTCCTTAATGTATTGGTACTAAATGCGCATACTGAAACCAAAAAAATAGATGAAAACAAGAAGGATGCGTTATACCAAATTCGGATCAAATCTATTGCAAAATTTCTTCAAACACAAAGATCATTAATAAAAACCTAAAGGTGAAGTTAAGAAAGGAATATTTTGTTGGGAATCAACTCTTCAAAAAACATGGTTTGCCACAAACTCTCTCTATTATATACTACTAAAATAAAAAATTGTTAAAACTCCAAAGCTGCGCAAAAGATGTAAAGTTACAAAACTTCCAGCTGACAAGCGAATCTTTAATCAAGCTACAGCTAAGCTTAAAGTTCCTTCTTTTAACGTTAGAAAACGATCTCTACAAAACCTAAAGAAAATATTGTATCTTACAGAACCATCAATTAATTGGCAGGTATATTTAAAGTATTTAAAAAATGTTTCCTGGCTATAAGGCTTACTTTCCAAATTCAAGAGCACAAGAGTGCTATTTATCAAATCATATTTCCCTGACACACATTTCCTAATCACACTCTGTTTCTTATCAGCTTTAGTGTCCCTCGAGGTAGTGTTTTGAAACCTATATTATACATTCTGTACTTAGGAGATCTTTCTACTTCCAAAATTGTACCTATTGCAATCTATACTGATAATACAGCAACTTTAGTATCCTATCCTGATCTGCAAACAGTACCACATTATAAATATAAAGGAAGTTTCAAAAAGTGGACATAAAAGTTAATGGTACTAAATAAGTTTACGTAACTTTTACTATCTACAAAGATGTTTGTTTATTATAATCGAATAATTAAAGTCACACAGGCTTGGACTTCACCTTAATAAAAGATTAATAATAAACACGTCTGGTGTAAACGTAAGCCACTAAGTGAAGGATGTTGTAAATTATAGTGGCTGTTGGGACTAAAATCTTTGTTTTTTGAACAAAAGACTTTACTGTATAAAACCATTTTCAAATGAGACAACTATCAATGTAGTAACTCTAACATCAACATTCTAAGACACTGAAAGTCAAAGTCAACACTCTATAGTATATATTGAATGAAGTGATGTACTTAATGAGAGTGTGCGTTACTATAATCGGCTTTTTGGTCACTCTAACTTTTTAGCAAGCGATGGAGATAAGTTTAGACTCAATAGATTCTAGCCATCGGATCTTCCAAACCGTTTTAGATGATTGTATGAGAGTGAATTCAAGTTCTCTCCAGACAAAATTAATTATTTATTGTAGTATTGAGAATTTGTTACTGAAATACTTCTTTCAAGTTGCGCAAGTTCAGTTTTATACGATTTACTAAGTGTCACTGTACGACAGATTTTAGTTTCTTAAAGAAAAAAACTTAACGAAGATAATAGAAAGCGGCGCACGTAGTTCAAGCGAACAAAAACTTCGTCCTTTCAAGAACCACGTCAGCTTTATTGGCTTAAGTGGAAAGCGGGTGTCTTTACCGAAAGTTTCCTGTCCGCAAACGAAACCTTAATTCAAGTTACTGCTCGCGCGGCTCTTGTGACCCGTTTTCAATTGTAGTATCCACTTGTTGCCTTAAACGGATTAGGCCCGGGCTCCCGCAGAGAGAGCCATTTCCCTGCAAAGAGGAACTGAAAACGCAGCCGCGATATTATTCCCCTTTCGTTCGTTCGGAAATTTATTCATGGGGCGAATGGAACGGCTACGATGGCTTATTTTGCTAAAGACGCCGACAGGGTCGGCTTCGTTGAAAACCAACTGAACCCTTTGTTCTACTGAGCGACGTCACTTATATTAAAGTTTTGCAAGAGATGATGAGTATCTAAAGCCCGTAGTTTAAGCGAAAGGTAATTTGTTCTTTAGATAACAGTATTTTTGATAGGAAAGCCTAGCTTTTCAATTACAAAATTTGGTAATGACACACAAAAGTTCGAGTATAAAAAAATATTAGTAATATCTTAGCGAGATCTGTTCTGAAAATGGTGATCCAATGTTAATACAATAAAAACAGGCTGTACAGCCGCGATGTAACATGGCAGCCGATAAGAGTGAACTATATAGCGCATTAGTGAATAAGGACGGCTTTACTGGCCGGGTCAGTTGGGTGTTACAGCATTTAGTTTATTCAGCAATAGAAAAATGTTGAATGTGTACTGTTAGCAGAGCGAAAGAACGTTACAGCTGTCAATAACTTTCTTCAGACTGATACCAATAAACCAAAATGTAGATCTACGGCCGTTATGGGGATAGTTTAGACGTCCCAATGAAAGGCTAATAGGCGGTTTCCTATACCCGGACATGTGACTTCTCGAGATTGTAAGATAAGGGTTGATCTTCACTAATTAGGACACGCTGAACACAATGGCACCAAGCATTTTGACCTACGAGGTCGGAAACAGGTCGAAAGTGACCTCGTGACATTTGGTTTTCTTTATCTCTGTATGCAGTTTTTCTCATAGCAATCACTGCCACTTTTATTATAAATATTCTTTCAGTGATCCCTACCATGTCATTAGAAATTAGATTTTACTATAATTAAGACAATGCGTAGTGCTTTGAGCACTTGTATTGTTTTCTGAAGGGTAGGTTGTTGGTCGGAGCCGTCAATTCTCCTTCTTATTTAACCCAGCGAATGACCCCAGGGGAAGTTGCAAGTCATAAAAGCGGTACGAGTATCAAAGTATCAAAAAAACGTTATTTAAAAAAATAAAGCAAAAGTTTACAAAACCATGGTAAGAACAATGATGACCTACGCTACAGAGACACACAGACGAAGCAACTGCTTAAAACTGCAGAGACTAATGCATTAAAAATTATACTGGAAAAATTAACACTCAAGAATCAAAATAGCAAGAGACGCAAGACCGAAAGGAAAAAGGAATTTGGCCCGAACACAGAAGACGTGGCTAGAAAGTTGGGTTTTGCATTGGCAGAAACTAAAGCGTTATACAATAAAGTATGCAGAACAAGTGTAAAGTTAAAAGTAAGAGGAAGAAGAAAGTAATTGAGTCTAATAAGACTTTATCATAATTCATGCTTAATGCGGTCGGCTATACCATTTAACATTCCTTTTACTTCAACTCCACTCCATTAAAGCAGTAGCTCTTCGTACTCCTTTCAATCCTATAAAACTTGATAGAACAAATTCCTAAACACATCCACACAAAGAGAAGTCTCCAAGATTAGCATTTCGCTTTGGTGATCATACCACAATAAACGGTAGGACAAGTATTCTGCTCATTTTTGGGACACCTTCTTAACAAACCGTTAAATTGTATTTTGACGTTGCAAGTAACATTTTTCCATTTTTCTCTGTTTTTAGTACGTAGATCTATGTAGTATTATTTTCAATGATTCATGTCGATAAGGTCATAAGTAATTTGTTGTTTGATTTTTGTATTAATTGCTTAATTCTACTTTTATGTCTTTATACTTACATTTATTTTCCTATTTATAATTTGTTGTTTTACTGTTGAGCTTTTTATCTTTTAAAATGTTTTTTTCTACTTGCTAGTTCCTCTATCACTTTTTTTACTTTTTATTTGTATACGTTTCTCTTATAACCCCCCCCCCCTCTCCCTCTGCTAAAGCCAAATTAAGCTTTCCATAATATTCTATTTCCATACAGAAACATTGTTGATTAATTATTAAATTTTTTGTGTTCTAATTGAATTTTGCTTATATTGGTCTATTGCTTCCAAAGACATTAACTTTGACTCTATCCAAAAAAAAATAAGTTCTTCTCTGAACGCAAATTTATTACTTTAATTATTTTTGAAGTCTATTATAGATTGTTCAGTGATATGTACAGAATTATTTCTTTTACTTTTACTTTTCTACTAATTTTCTTTAATAATGGCGCCAGATCTTCCAAATAATATTTTAAGATGGTTGGTTGCATCCTTATTTAGCATGTATACTCCTTTATTTATTTTTATGTTAAAGTTTCTTCCTATTTATTTTATGCTTTTATTTTTTTTGTTTTGTTTGAGAAGATGTAGAAAACCCGTTTCAAGTCCCTTATCTTAATCAACAGTGCTACAAAGATGTAACCAATATTCCTACATTTAGTCTATTTATTTCATTGAATACTTCTTTCTCTTTAGTATGAAACCCACTTTAGTTTTCTAGCATCTAGAATGCAAAGACCCTTTTCTATAGTTGTTTATTTTTTTTTTCTTCCGAGACTTTTATATAGGCTTCTTGCATATTTTTAGAATAAGCAGTAGTAAGTCCAATTAAATCCTTAGCGGAAAAGTTACAGCTCTCGAATATTAAAAACCCGTTCTCAACCTTTCCTTTCTGGGGTTGGATTTGTTGAATAAGGTAATTCAATATCGTATTACTAATTTTACTTCAATACAATTTTTTAAAGAAAAAAATTATACTACCTCTTCCTATTCCTTCCTTTCTCAAGCAGATTACGGCAGATCTATGGACTGCTTTAATTTAAGTATTTCACTCATGCGAAACTCTGATTAAAAATAGTTTTGAAAAATATTGACATAAGTGTTATAAGGGAGGCTGAGTAGAAGAAAATCAGTATGTAAAAATCAAATATTATACTGATAAAGATAATAGGATTAGCATTGCAATATTTAGATGTGTCCAGGAAAAGAACTTTTAAAGCATTATAGTGTAAACCAATTGTAAACGGTTTCAAAACCAACATTTAGTGGTTGTTTAAAGAAATGAAAGTTATTATTGTAATACTTGATCCTCTTATTTAGAAGTAAACACCAAGATCTTATGGTTTGAGTAAAAAAAAAAACAAAAACAAGACGAAACAAAATGGATCGTTTAAGTTTAACATGTTTTACTAAATGCAAGAGAATATTATTTTTGCATTTCTTTACATTTTCATAAGGGTGAATCAATTGTATATTAAAATTCCTTCTATATGCGGCATAAGTTAAACGAAGAGAAGCTCAACTTGCCTAAAGAAAATACTTCTACAGATTCTTTAGTCAATAGTTTGTCGCTCAACTGATTACTATCAAATTTGCCATAAGAAAGAGTGCAAAACTGAAACTTTGACTAGGTTTAAAACACAATTTAGAGGCAATACCTTTAAAATGACTCAAGTGTACTCGTGGCATAAACAAGTTTTGGGAGAACTACAAGTAGTTGAAAAAGAAGGCCACTGACGTCGCTCGAGGATCAATGTGACTGACAATAATATTCACGTTGTTCACCACCTTTTCATGGTTACTGAAATTGCTTTTGAGGTTTAAATTATTTACGGCAATGCTAAGGTAATCCGAGACATTATTCTACATCTAAACTATATGTTTGTGGTAATTTTGTATATCTCATTTAAATCGCACAGTCAGTTAGATATCTAGGTACCTTTCTTAGAAGTCTTTTTGTTTATCTAGTCTTGAGTGTTATCACAAACTTTAGAAAAATTCATGCAACCTATAATTCCTAAATAGAATATGATACATTAAAACCAACTGTTATTACCTGTATGTCTGCAGAACAGTAATATTAAGTCTTATTAAAAAACGGTTTAAGGGCAGTCAACCTATGTTAATAGTAGAAAAGGTCCAAAGAATTCCTTTGTCAGACACTTGCAAAAGTTTCGATGTATCAGAGCAATACCGCTCTCTGTGATTATTTTTACTTTCCTTATCCTATAATAAGGAAAGTTATGTAATCGGCGGAAATTTGACCTACCCAGTTTTCACATTTATGAACGAATTATAGCCTCAGGAGACCAAAAAAGTTGGTTTGGGCCATTGGTTCGTGTGTGTTTGTGTATCTGTCAATAAACAGGATATCTCGAGAACCGTAAGAGCTAGAGACTTGAAATTTGGTATGCAAGTTACTTATAGATAGGGGACGCAGAGCGAAACTTTTGGTAAAAATCGGCCGAGCCGTTTGGTCGCAAGGTTGCAAAATCGGTCGCAAAGCGGTCGCGAATCTAAACGGTTGAAGATACAAAAAATTCATAAGAATAAAAATGATTTGTTATCACGAGATAAACATGTATTTAAAGTAAAAGTTGGTAAAATAGGAACTTAAAAAAAATTGAAGCCCAAGATTTTTGCCAGAATTACCCAAATAATAGAATAAGGAAAGTCATCTGATGTTCACACCCGATTCTTTTAGATTTTGTAGCTTTTTACCTTTCTATGTGAAGTGGCTCAAATGTCTTGGTGCAAAATTGCTTCCTTACACCGCTTTCGGTGATTCTTATTTAATTTTTGACAATGTAAGCTTTACTGCACCTTAAATAAATAACATTGTCCTGCCTTTTTTTATATGAAATGGAATGAGAAGATCAAAGAAATTTTAGAGACATGCATAGAAATACAAAAGTTGTACAATTATAGATTTGAAGAAACAAGCAATAAATGGGATTAGAACAGATCAGAACAGCTGAAAGTAGCAAATAATAAAACTGATTGGCAGATAATGGCCAATACGATTATTCTATTCCACCGACAAACTTTAACTTGACTTGGAAGGTGGTAACAAAACTCACGAAGTGAAGAAGAATTTTCGAAGGGAACAATCATCAAGTTATGGGGTTAGATCATGTTTTCAAAAGACGAAAATCGATTTGTTTCCTATCAACAATATCCACAACAAGTGATAGTATGAACTGCTACTTGATACGATGTCAAACTTCCATTCTTTTTGTAGATCCAGAATATTGCTTCGACCAAGTCTATTATCGTCAAGGTGAGCGCAACTTAGATCTTATACTAAAATTAAGAACTTACAGTCGCCAAGATTGCCTCATGTAAGCTTCTTGAATTAAAGTGTTTGCTCGAATTTGTGACAGCGTACCTGCAGAGAGACGCATAGAATAGGATAATCGGGACTTGGACACTATTAACCAAATTATGAACGCCTTCCCAAGACGATTTATTGCATTCGCTAAAATTAGAGGACATATTTTGAATAATTTAGCGCAATTTTTTGTTAATTAGTCAGTAAACAATTTATCTTTTAACAGATGAGTTGGAAAGTTAGATTTATCTAAAGAGAAAGAAGAAATGCCACGGGGAAAGTAGAGGAAAAAATGCACCACGGCTTTTGCCCCAACACTTAAATTTATAAATATCACCCTCGTAGAAACCACATAAAAATAAAACCATTAAATATCTTTTAAAAAATCTCTTAACAAAGAAAGAAATATTGAAAATAGTTCAGACATACTTCAGGGACACTTTTATCAGAATTTTAAAGTCTCTTTAATCTTACATGCGCATCTGTATTTTACTTTGATCATACGTCCTGCAAATTTCAAACTTTTTCAGCAATTTTGAAAGTAGCCAAAAGACTAGGCCAAGTCAAGAAATGCAAGTTCTCATTGTATTTTACTGCACAAGTTTACTTAAAGTTTTTATTTTCCTCCTTTTTCCAAAAGCAGCAGAAACTTGTTTTTCCATTTTCAAAATCTTATTATTTTTAAATTCTTAATGTTTTTTGTAGAACAACGACGTTTTGTTTTTACAAATAACACTGTACTTCAACAACTAGAAAAGATATTATCCTGAAATAAGCAAATTATGTGCAAGCTAATTTTTTTTAATACCTTGCGCATAGATCGGACGTCGAGTTCTTAGGCCAGAATTTAATTAAACATTAGTTTTCAAACCTGAAGCAAATACATCAACCTTCTGAAAATTATCCTGTAGACCATTTTTTATGACAAAAAATATTTTGATATAATGGAAATATTCAGTGCACCTGCGTGAATAAAGACGACTCTATTGGTCGAATAAGTTGGGAGTTAAGCAATGATGAGTAAGCATGTAAAATTTGTGTTCGTCGCATTTGCAATAGCTAAGCGAGTAGAGCAGCAAATATTTATTTAATTTTGTACAAACGAGAAAGATGCAACGAATATAGCATGGTATAAACAATTCACAAATGGTTAAAAATGATTCATGTTTTAGAAGACCAGCAACGAGCAGAAAAGCAGAAAATGTTGAGCGTGTACGGGCTAAAATCAACAAGATTCAGTAATTAGCAGACCAAAAGTAAAAGATAAGCTAAGAATTTCCAAAAACAGAGTGTGTAAAATTTTGATGGAAAATTTTGTCATATAACATGTTACGGCAAAATTTGCTCTGTGGTTATTGCTACCATAGCAGAATGGTAATCGTTCTATAATAGCTAACTATTTGCTTTAGATTACTACCAAAAGTCAGTTCTAATGAAAAAGATGCTTGAAAGTCACAGTAAGGCCAAAACCATGTTTTTTTTTTTGATTGCGAAAGCATTATTTATCATGAATACGTTACTCCAAGACCAACATTGCTAAAATGGTTTGATATACATACATACATTATTTGATACCTATCTGTGAAATAATGCACCTATCTGGAAAAACTTTACCAGTTTGTGACATCAAGCTGGCGAGATTTGACTTTTCAGAGACCTCATAGTGAGTGCACAGGCATAAGGACTATCTACGGGTTGGCAGTACTGAAGCACGTTTGGGAAAAGTACACTACAGTCAAGAAAAATTATAGATAAAGTCCTAAAGTACCCTTTTACAGATAAAATCAATACTTTTCAAACATCCGTTATCAATGAAATAAATTGAAATAACGATATTTAAGAGCACGCAGTTTTCTAAAAAATTAAATTGTAGTTAAGCTTTCTTGTCGATTTAATAGTAGTATGCACGTAATTATTTACTATCTCAAACAACATGTTAGAGAACTTATTTTTTATTGAGTGTTTTAGATTGAACATGTGAACAGAGCGTAACTTTGCCTTTTATTCTTTTTTGCTGCTTATTCGAGCTTTTTGGACGACTATAGTTGTTGCGCTTTTGTTTGCCATCTTTTCTACAAACTGAGCTTAAATACCCAATTTTCGTTACTGTAGATGGTCCATGTATTTTATAAACATATTTGCTGTGTCTTCTAAAAGCTTTACTAGTTCAACGGGATCAACTCCAAAACTACGTTTTTTAAAAGTCGTAGTGGTCTAGTGGCTAGGTTGCTAGACTACGAAATCTAGAGATATGGGCTCTCACCAATTCGATCACTGGCATTTTATGGCCCACCTAGTCTCAGACTGCAATAAATAAGCACCTGGAGGTGAAACTTTGGAATTATAATAAGCGGTCTATTCTTGTGTACCATAGGCTTCAAATTGTAGCTGGCCTATCCTGTTACGGCCCAAAGGGCCTTCGTAACCTATTACGGAAAACTATTATTATTATACTACGTAATTTTGTATGTCCTCTTCTGTAATAATTGCTACGTAACCCTATGTGGTTTTGTTGTTTTTTGTGAGATGGATGAGAATATGTTGAAAGTGATCGAAGTCTTGGAATACCGGTAATAGACAAAACATAGAAAAATATTAAATGTGTACTGGCTGCAATAAAGAATGATCGGCGACTGACAGTCTAAAAACTGACATATGAAGGAAGGATTCTAAAAATTAAATGTATGACATTTTCTCAAAAGATTGTGAAATAGAACATATCCACACAAAATCCATTCTGCAGTTACTGTTATCAGAGAAGAAGGAGTAACATTGGAGAATGCTTTGCTACCATTGTACTAAATCTTGAAAGGAAGAAATTCCAGACCAAATGTGATTAACTAGGACTTTACAGAATGTCTCGAATGGTAAAAACGGAACTAGAAGTGGCATTGTTATTAAATATGCGTATTTTTGTTATTGCAATTGTAACTCTTTTGTGTTTTGTGGCTCAATTCCTTCAAAGAAGAACTGTTAAGCTAACAGATAATCTGAATCTTTCACAAAAATTTGTAGATAAAGGAGCGTGTAAGGTATTACTGTCCTTACTATAGATTATAGATGATGATAACGATGAATAAGAAAAAGTTCCTAGTCCAACTAATAAAAATATTTCTTACAGTTTTTATTAATACTATTGTCCATCCACCTTCATCTCAAATTTCTAAAAAAAATTACTTTTTAATGACTCTAAAGTTGCAGAGCATTAAAAAGTGGTTTAAAGATTTAGAACTAATAACTAATATTGTGCACATATACGTACAACATCTACTGATTGATCCATTGACTACTGTATACAAGATTTCAACGTTCAAGTTTAAGAATCTCAATTTTATTGGATGGCTATCGGTTGACTGTTTTTGTCATTTAACTTTTAAGTACCAAAATAGTAAATGTCACTTTCTGGCTCAAAAGTTTTATTTTAGAGTTAGTAACTATGCAAAAATTATAACAAAACGTAATAACTCAGCATCGATAATTCCGATGTGTTCGGAATAAATTTCTTCTTTACAACCCAAGAACAGCCTTGAAAGAGCCGTTAAGCCTCCCTCAAGTTTCAATCTGTCAGTATTTGATAAATTATGTAACAAGTTTAGCTTTAGTTTCTTTCCATCATCGTCTGAGGAGCAACACATGTAACACCTTTAAAATTATTTGTCAGTATAATATTCTGATCCTTACAGCAAAGTACGATTTTGGCGAGAAAGTAATTGATTTGCTTGATTGCTACCTTTTTAGCAAAACTGCATTTTATCTAATTACTATTTTTGAGCTTTGACAAATACTCAGCCATCCAACAAATACATTAATTTTGGACTGACAAGCTTCATTATATAGAGCTTTATCAAAAATTTTAAGACAAATGCTGTAAACAAAGCTCCAACTTTCTTAAAACAGCTAGAGATGGCTCAAATCGTCTCACTATATTTTTTATAACATCTTTTGCTGGACAAAGTTCAGTACAGTAAGTAGAACAAGAAATTTTTAGCCAGTTATCGCTCGACCAAGCAATTTTCCCATTACTGGAAAGCCTTGCTTTTATCATACTGCCCAACGATAAATTTTTACAATTTGCTTTTAACCTTCGTTAACTATGCTGTCCATTATCAGATTTTTTCTTTTAATTTTGCGCATTCTCACTATATTTTACTAGACCAAGTTTATACCACAGGAAAAAAATTAGAAATGAAGTACTACAACTCTTTTTTAAGCTAGAGTTTTAACTTCTACATTACAAAAATTAATAGCTGCCCTTTCTCCTTCTGGCTGACTTAATAGTTAGATTCACATATCCAAACTTCTGTATTTTACCTGGTATATAAACTCATCCTCTAATAAAACACAAAATTACCAATTGTTCTTATTCTACAATCTGAAGTATGACTCTAGATCATTTAATCACTTTTCTCGTTGTTATTGAGGACGCTAATTGTAATTTCTTTTAGAAGCTAAACTTTATGCTCGGTTTCAAGTATTTCTTGTTCCATTCTAAAAACTATCTTTCTTGTATTCTATGTTGTTCTCTCTAGCCAATGTTGCTAGAATCTATGGGCAAATCTACACTGTCTGGTTAACTTTTTACTACTGCTGAAAAGCTTCTGCTGGAAGCAGACTTTATCCAAAAGTTGCACCTGCAAACCAAAACTACGACTCACTTTTTTACTATAGCCTACTAAGAAGAGCAACAGCAAGGTCGGGAGATTTTACTTTATCCTAAAACCGTCTTGTCTATAGACTAGGTCTCGGCAGTTTTGCTAGAATTTTACAATGCTGCTGGAAGCACAGTTACACATAACGTATATTGATTTATAGTCCAGATCTATGCCTGGTTGGTTAACCTTTCCAAGTTAGAAATAGTTCAAGAGCTGCGTATCTTATTTGCCATCTACAAACTGTTTAGACTATTCTCCTTTAAAACGATAACATCTATAACTTCCTTACTTGAATCTATACGTAAATGGTAAACACTGGCAAAGATAAAGCAACTTTTTAAACTAAGTTTACTTAAAAACATAATTTAATATTTACACCAAACATCAGCTCATTGCAATATTTTTCCCATCTGCGACAGCAGTCAACTTCGAAAGCAACAACAAGTAGTTAGCAAGTTTACTGCTCATACAATTTGAATATTGCATTGGGAGTGATTTTGGAGCATATGGTCACTGAGTGATTATTGTGTGCAGTAATCAAAGTTTTAGCGTTTGAGAACTCCTATGGATTGGCAAATAGTTGATAAGAGTCACCGTCTGGTACAAAAGTTTTATTTGTTAGTGAGTAACCATCCAAAAGTTGCAATAAACAGTACATTGTAGTAGCTAAATTAAACTAACCTACCCTTATTTTCTTGACAAATCTGTATTATGATATTTACCCTGCAAAAACTCCAATTTTTACACTTACAGCCCGTGTAGGTCGCAGTAGCTGCCAGATTAGCTATGATAGCGCTGTAATCCTGGATTATGGCGGCTGATAGCATGCTAATTACACACGCGGCTTTTCAGATCCGTGTTTACGATGGGAGCGGGCCGTTTTGACATCAAATGCCGCAGTAATCCTTTAATGCCGCTGTTTTTGCTTTGCAGTTCATTATGTAGCGGAACACGCGCTTAGCGCCGTATCTCGTTATTGCTATTTGGCGAGGCTTGTAACGAGCTTACGCGGCCCTATTGTGTCACATTTTTGAATTCTAGTTTTATTACGCTATTTTGCTTACCATCCACGTACGTTTCGTTTTTTGAAAACAATTTAGTAGATACCACATACTTCGTTTACATAGACAAACGTCAACAGCATTTTTGTAATGTTTGATATTCTAATTGAAATAAAAAATCCTTCATTAATTAATTCTAGTCTGCATGATTTAATTACTAAACTGTTACAGGTGCTACAAAAATGGACTAAAAGATAAAAGAAAATAGAAACAGAGTTAAGTGTCCATCTGAGGGTGAGCTAAGTTATATGTATGGATATTTTTAATTTTCAAAATTTAAAGCAAAATAATTTGGGGAGCAAAAGTTAGCTGATATATTTGTAATTAGTGTGCCTCATTACCCCTATTCACTAGATTTCATTACATACCCTAAATCAAACTATGGATGTTTTGAAAATGATAAATTGGTTGAAGAATTGTTTGCAGCTGTTGTTGGGACAAAGGAAGAGGGCATAACTTTTGTGGCGTTATTCTTATATAGACCTTTAGTCCGTTAACAAATATTACATGCTTAAAGAAGATAATTCTAAAAGAATAACTTAAGGGGAAGAGAGGTAACTCAGATAGGTTCATACCATCTTGTTCCCTTGTCAACGTGTTGGGTGTTGGTTTCTTTCCTTTAGAGTTATATAAAATTCTGGGTAATGAGAGTAATGAGCATCCAATTTTGGCAAAATTAAGTTTTGGGTCGACAAGTTTATGTGCTGGATTAAATAATCGAGCCAATCTGTAAATAATTAAGACGGACGCTTTCTTAATGCATCCGAAGGTTGCATTTGTTAGTCTCAAGATGCAATTTGAGCAGAAATACATAATTAAGAACTCATACAGGTAATAACAGTAATGAGTTTTCTTTTTTCCAGAGCAGCAAGAAAACCTGTTCTTTCTTTTTAACTCGATTTTTGTTTTAAGATTTTGGTTTTCTAACTAATACCAAATTTACATGGTGGCGATTAAATGATAAAATCGTGCTCAACCAGTGATACTTTGTCTAACGTATACAAACATTTTTTTTACTGCTAACTGATACACAATACGTAAATTTCCTTTTCCATAATTAAAAAAAAAACGTTGGGTGAGTGTATTTGCAAACAAACAACACTAACGAGTATTAACGTACTTAACAGTCTAATGAAGTGAAGTTAAATAACTAAATAAATATAAAGTGGAATTGATATAAGGCAAAATAGCAGAAGTGATTCAAAACAAATATTGGACCAATCCGCTAAAAGGAGAGCGGGGCAATTCTAGTGCAAATTACAACCAAAGGTGAAATCGGAAGTTGGAATTACAGCACGAACACAACAAAATACACGTCGTTGATAACTTTAAGTCCAATAAAGACATAGCGCGATTACAGTAAGATATACAAGGCAAAGTTTTAGACGCAAATGAGTGAAGCACCCAGAAGAAGAATAAGAAGTACCAACTGAATAAAGGATCTTTTAGAACAAAAAAGAGAAAGTGAATGACCAGAGGAAAATATCATTTCAGAAAAGTAAAAACAATTATGTTATATCGCCAGATACAATAAAACACAAGGATCTAGAAGAAAAGTAAAGGAATACTAACAATATTAACCTTAATATTATTAAATAATAATTAAAACAACTACTAGGTAAATGCAAAGATGAGATAAAAAAATAATAAGAAAAACAAAAAAACTAAAAAAAGAACTAAAGAAATAATTTATAACAAATTTAAAAGAAATTTCGAAAAATAAAGTATTGCACAAAATTTTGATAAAAGAAAACAAATGACTAAAGCAAGACAACGTAAAAATAAAAAATAACTGGAAAATATACAGAGAAATGGGTAAAAAAAGAAAAAAGAAAAAAGAAAATGGGAGAACTGAAGTGTCCCCTAGATTTACAAAACGAACATAAAAAAGTAAAAGTTATGGAAAACATAGCAAAACTAAGAAAAATTCATATGGGAATATCTTCATTAATCGTTATTTAACAAAAATAGAGAAAGAACAACAGAAGCATATGAGAAAAGTGACCAAGAAAAAAGAAAAGAGACAAGATAGTAAAAATTAGATACACTAAAATTACAGTAGAAGGAAAAATATCAACCAATAAACAAATCCTACCAAAAAATTAGTATTAAAAGATGGGTAAAGAAGAAAGTCCTACCAGCTTTCTCCAATAGACCTCACAGAAACTATGGCAAGCAAAGCTTATGAATGAATGAAATAAAAAACAAATGATTAAGTTGGCTACATGAAACCTACAGGAATTAAATAAAAAAAGAAGTATGAAACAATTAGCACAAAAATGTAAAAACTGTGATTTAGATATATTGGCTATATAACAATTAAATATATAAAAAAACACAACGATAATAAATCTTGAAAATGTTATCTGGTGTATAGGTGGGGGAGAAATAACTGAGATTAAAAGAAACATTCTAAAAAATGTAAATTCTAAACATACCTGCACCAAAACAAGGCAAGGAAGAAGAGGTAAGACAAGAATTCTAAGGCACAATAGAAGGTGCTTTAAACAAAATTCCAAATTTTGGCATTAAAATTTTAATTGAATAAAGAAAGCGTAATACTGAAATAGCGAAAAAGAAAGCTTACATAATATAACTAACATAAATAGACAAAATTTAATCGACTTTCTAACAAGTCACAAAATTATTATCAAAAGTATCTAACAAAAACGAAAGATATTTATAAAGTATCTTGGACAAGTCCAAATAAAAAGATTTTTAATCAAATCGACTATCTAATAGAAAAAGTACATGAGAAACTTATTTCAAATAGATAAGCAGGCGTTGGTTCAGACCATATTCTAGTAGTAGCAAAATTTACAGAGAAAAAACCCATCCCAGCACATAATATAAACAAACAACAATCTATTTGCCACAAAAATATAAAGAAAATTTGAAAGAAACATTAACCTCAAAAGAGAAGGAGTAAACGACGGTGCATTATCAAAGATGCAATAACATTAAGCACAAAACTATCCCTAGATCCTCTGACTCACTAAAAAAAAATGGTTCGATAGTGACTGCAAGCGAGCAATAAAAAAAAAGAAATGAAGCATGAAGCATGAATGTAAATACTAGAAGAATGACATACAAAATCTTATTATAAATAAGAAAAGACAATTAATAATTGAAAAACTAAAGGCAATTAAAAAATCCTGTAAAAATAAGAACATAAAATTATTTTATAAACGCTTAAATAACAAAAAAAGCTTTTAAATATAATATAAACCAATAAAGAAAAATTTGCATAGAAACCAAAAAAAAATACTATATATTTCTTCACAAAATGATAATAAGAACCAAACCATTAGATCATATAAAAAGAAAAGAACAAATAAGAAAAAGAAAACCCAACAGAAAAGGAATTAATAGAAGCGACAAAGGAAACCAAAAACAACAAAAGTCTAGACTCTGATGGCATCGTAATTAAACAAATAAAAAATGGCAATAAAGATCTATTAAAGCATTACATAAATTTCTCAAACAAATTTGGAGAGAACAACTGTGCCTTCAGAATGGAACCATACAAAAGAAAGGGAACAAACAAAACCCACGAAACCATCGTCCATAATACAGAATGATATCAAAAACAAAATAGATCAGTATTAAGCGGGATTTAGAAATGGAAAATCAACAATAAATTATATATCTATGCTACGATAAGGACAAGAACATTGCCAATAAATTCATAACAGTCCATGCAATACTACTGAGTTTTGAACATGCGTCTGACATGTAAAAGAGGAGAAGTGTCTTCGAACTAGTACAAAATCTAGAAAAACCTACAAAGCTAACCGAAATGACATTACAAGAAACAACAAACAGAGAAATATATCAAGAATAACTTTCTATGAGTTTTAGAAGCAAGACGGAAGTCAAACCATGTAATACAAAAAAGTAAAATAAATACAAACATTTTTTTAAAGAACTCGTCAGTTTTTAGCGTTTACCAATAATTTTTCTACATGATCTTAAGAAATAAAAATCAACCTAGAAATATGAAGGTAAATATAAAAAGTGACAACAAGTATAGATTTAACTCAGCAAATAGCACAGAGTATCTTCGCACAGAAATAACAAGTAAATGAGAATGCCACAGTGAAATTAAAAGACTAATTATAATAGGATTAAGATGAGTGGGAACACTAAACAAAGTGTGAAGTGATAAAAATATAACTAAAAAATTAAAATTCATATGAACAAGACAATAATAAAATCCACAATGACATGCAAGTGAAACCTGGACCTTATAGAAGAAACCAAAAAGAATAGGAATTTATAAAAGAAGAATTCGAATAGCATATATAGTAGAAGAAATAAAATGAAAACTGAAGAAGAAAAACTAGTAAAGAGGTCAAGCAATTATTTCAGGATACGAATGATTACAGTTATAATCTAAAATAGACAGATGGCTAGGTCATATAACATGCTTAGCTGAAAATGACATATAAAAACCATAATAAACATAGAAATTTTAGGAAAAAACTAAAGAGGAAGACCTAGAAAGACATGATTATCATATAAAAGAAGATATTAACCAGTATAAGCATCAAACACAAAGATATGACAATAGTGATCGGAGACTTCAATGCCAAAGTTGGCAACATTAAAGTCAAGGGATGTACGGGTAGCTTTGGCCTGGGACAACGAAATGATAGAGGAGATCGCTTAATACAGTTTTGCCAAGATAAAGGGTTGGTGATTGCAAACACGCTTTTTAAACTTCCAGAAAGACGACTATACACATGGAAGTCTCCAGCAGACAAACCGAAAAAAATAGTACGCAACCAGATAGACTACTTACTAGTTAACAACAGATATAAAAACGCCATTAAATCAACAAAAACATACCCTGGTGCTGATATATATTCTGATCATGTCCCAGTAGTAGCTAGAATAAATGTAAGATTGAAAAAGATTGTAAAACGACAAGACAATAACACAGACATAAAACTCTTAAAAGATTCGAAAATACAAGATAAAACACAACAAATAATAAATCAACAAATTAAAAATACAGATATTCAAGCAGAAAGCAGTGCAGATGGAACATGGAAACAAATTCAAGAAGTACTGTTAAAAACAGCTGAAACGCAACAAAAGAAAAGCGGACAAAGAAAAAACCTTGGATGACTGAAGAGATATTAGATCTTATGGACGAAAGACGAATAAACAAGAAAAATACCAACAAATATAAAGAACTGCATAAAGTAATACAAAGAAAAATAAAGATAGCAAAAGAAGCACATCTTGAAGAACAATGTGAAGAAATAGAACAGCTAAGTAAGAAACATGACAATTTTCACATGCACAAGAAAATAAGAGAAGTAACAGGTCACAAAATGAACAAACAGGGCAACAATGTCTTAAAAGATCAAAATGGACAGGTACTGGTAGAATTAAAAGATAAACTGCATAGATGGACGACCTACATTGAGGAACTATTCAATGATGAAAGAGCAGATAAAACTGAACTGACAGTAAATGAGGAAAACATAAAATATTGAAATCGGAATGAATACATGCTCTTAATAACATGAAATCTGGAAAAACTACCGGTCCAGATCAAATACCTATTGAACTCTTCAAACTTTTCAATAACGACGTAATTGATATCATACTCAATCTCTTTAACAAAATCTATGAAACAGGTATAATTCCTGAGCAATGGCTAACATCCATATTCGTATTAATACCGAAGAAAACTAGTGCAAAAGAGTGTACTGATTATAGAACCATTGCACTTATGAACCATGTTCTGAAATTATTCTTAAAGATAATCCACCAAAGAATATATGCAAAATTAGAGGACGATATAAGTGATGCACAATTTGGTTTCAGAGCAGGCCTCGGAACACGAGAAGCCCTTTTCGCAGTTAATGTCCTCAGTCAACGATGCCTAGACATAAACCAAGACATGTATGTCTGTTTCATTGATTTTGAAAAGGCATTTGACAAGGTTAGACACGATAAACTCCTGGAAATACTCTTAAAGAAAAAATGGACATGAGGGACATAAGAATTATTAACAACTTATACTGGGGACAGAGAGCCAATATAAGGGTAGAAAATGCGCTAACTGAAGACATTATGATACGTCGAGGAGTGAGACAGGGCTGTATCCTGTCCCCACTGCTCTTTAACATATATAGTGAAGCTATATTTAACGAAGCCCTTGAATATGAGGTATGATAGTAAATGGCGAGGTAATCAATAATATTAGATATGCAGACGACACGATACTACTGGCAAGTAATTTAAATGATCTACAATATCTGTTAGAAAAGGTAAATAACAGCTGTAATGAATATGGATTAAGAATAAATCTTAACAAAACTAAATGGATGCAAATCACAAAATCCCCACCAAACCGCATGAATTTAAACATTACAAATACGGCAATATAAAGAGTATAGGCATATAGATATCTGGGAGCCTGGATAGATCAAACAGGGGATCAGACACCAGAAATCAGAACAAGAATTGAAATTGCCAGAGCATCTTTTGTATCACTAAAGAAATTACTATGCAACCGAAATATAAGCATAGAGCTCAGGATGCGGATGCTCCGCTGTTATGTGTTCCCTGTATTGTTGTACGGAGTAGAGGCGTGGACAGTAAAAAAGAAACACTTAGACAAACTACAAGCTTTCGAAATGTGGTGCTACCAAAGAATGTGGCGCATATCTTGGACGGATAGGATCACCAACAGAGAAGTCCTTGGAAAAATGAATAAAGAGTGTGAAGTAATAAATTCAATAAAAAGGAGAAAACTTGAATATCTAGGCCACATAACAAGAGGAACTAAATACGCCATGCTGCAAATAATAATGCAGGGGAAAATTAAAGGAAACCGGAGTGTCGGACGTAGACGAATATCTTGGTTGAAAAACTTGAGGGATTGGTTTGGCTGCAGCAGTATCGAACTGTTCCGAGAAGCTGCAAATAAGGTTCGCATATCAATGATGACTTCCAGCCTCCGATAGGAGAAGGACTTTAAGAAGAAGAAGAAGATTTATTTTATAGGCATTTGTTGGGTCAAAAACTCGAGTAATAAAAAATATAACCCTTGAACTGTCACTCAACATTTTGTTAGTTTGTTCCTTGTTTTAGATGTTTGTTTACATTAAAAATAACTGTGCGACGTCAGGAGGTCCGACAACCGAGCTCGCCCGTTTATTATCAAAAATTGTGCCACTTTCTCGTTTTGAATTTTTGCATTCAGTGGTCCGTGGTAAGCTTTTCTCCATGGATACTCCTTCAGCCATTCTCACTTTACATGGAGAACGGCTATCAGTCCGTAACATCGCAAAAATATTGTGGGTGTGTGGTTCGGTGACGAATATTACATTACAACGCTACAGAGACAGGAAGTCTTAATGATTGCGATTGCCTTGGATCATTACGAGAACATCCGACGAAGAAAATTAATCCGCCAGGCTAATGAGTAAGCGAAATAGAAGATTAACTGCCTCAAAATGTTGCTGTAGAGTTTGATCGGGGACGTGATAGAACAATATCAGTCAGCACAATAAAGCGGTGTCTTCATGGAGGTAATCTTCACGGTCGTAATTGCAACCAAAATACTGTTACGAAGGGTTAATAAAACTAAACGACTTTAGTGGGCGTAAAAACATCGTTCCTAAACAAGCGAACAGTGGCAAAGCGTATCTAAGTCGACGAATCTAAATTTGAAATTTTTAGTTAGAAACGGAGATTCTTCATGCGGGGGTCTAAAACTGAAAAGCTGATCCAGCACTGTATTGCTTCAACTGTCAAGCACGAAGGTGGGTGTGTTTTAGTGTGGTGGTGCTTTTCTTTGGACATTAAAAATCGATGGCATTATAAGGAAAGAAAATTATAAAAAAAATTAACAGAAAACACCCTACCATCTGGATTACAATTAATCGGGAAGGGATTTGTGTTGATGTAAGGCAACGATCTTAAACTTACTTCAAAGTTTTGTAAAGACTATCTACTTAATAAACTAAGAAAAACAGAAAATGCTCAAAATAATGACATGGCACAGAGTGCAGACCTTAAGCCTGTAGAGTTGTTATAGGATGAGTTGGGTAGAACAGTACAAAAAGAGCGTCCTACGTCTAAAAATTATCTTGGGAATCTTTTCCAAAGTGTCTAGAGAGATGTACCACTTGAGAAATTAAACAAATTAATCGAAAAAATGCCTAGAATTATAAAAGCAGTATTAAATGCAAAGGTCGGGTTTTTGATAAAACATATATTCAAGATAATTCTTCCAGTGTTTACAATTATTTTTGTTTGTTTTTTATGTGTCGTATAATAATATATTTTATAATGTATTGTTTTCTTTTATTAAAGTGTATAAATTTATTTTTTATTTAATGTCTATACTTCTATGCAGGGTAGCGGGAGGTACTTCTTCACGATCCCGGTGAAGAAAATACTTCCTTAAGGAGTAGCGACCTTACCCGAGTAAGCTCTTACTTTTATCTAGTGCTCTTTTCCAGAGAAATTATGTCCACACCTTCAATTACTACCCTTTTCCAATATATTTTCCATATCCCAACCTTGGAGAAAAGCCAGGGGACTACTATCTCTGGTATCTTCCCAAAAAATATCATAGGTTGTTTCCGTAGTTTAAACATTTTTCCGTTTGAATCTTTTAGGAGGGAGGAGGGGTGGTAACGCTATGACTATATTTAATAAGTATACAAACTTCGTTAACAAAACTATCTATATGTAAGAGTATATCAATTGTCACTTGGAATGCCCAAGGAATTGTCCTACAACCTGGTAAATTGGACCATTATCAAACATTACAATAGTTGGTCTATACGAAACGCATTGGACAACCCAATGCTATTTTAACACTAAAAATTACAACACCATATACTTCTCTGGACACCAGGCAGACTGAAAACAAGGAGTGGTAAATACATTTAAAATGTTTTTGTTTTATGGGGTTATGAGGTAAAGAATGGGTTATAGAATGTTAAAGAGCGACTTATGGTAGATTAGCATATCAAATCATTAACTATAGGGTCCAAGAAATCTAAATTTATTTGTTTTTTCTAAGTAAGCGATGAAACCTGAAGTATCAAAAAAGACACATCCAAAATAATATTTTATTACTTAAAAAACGCGGTGTTGTGTGATTTTTCAGTTAAATGGTTTTAGTCTTTCCGATGATGAGATATGACGGCCGCGCTCCTGCTCTTCCCCCGGCCGGTCGAACAATAAAAATATCATTTTTCCGCTCATTAGCGTAAGTGGATTTCCTGCCTTCGGTTATGGTCCATAAAGGTTGTTGTTTCAATTTACTAGCCGCCACTCATCTCTATTAATTGCCGTTCGTTGCGCGCGTCGGATGCTCGCGCCCGCAAACCCCAGCGAGCAAGTGCACTGCTGATGGCGACCCAAACGTAACGAGCGGCTGGGAGAAGGTCGGATCCGGACGGATGAATATTACGGTCCGGAATAAGTTGGGCAGCTTTGACTTTGAGCAGCCCCACGTACTTTTGATCTTGGCGCAGTGGGACGCGCGCCGACGCGTCCTCGCATTAATGCGTCGCTAATTGGCAATTACTGCGTTTATTACCTCCCGACAGCCGAGCTTTGTGCATCTAAATTGCAGAAATTTGTTCGGTTTGGTGCAGAAGTAATCTAGCAGCTCGTGCATGTCTTATGACTCTGTAGGCAACGAGCGGGCGCCTATTATGCATACAATTAAGCGATTGCAACGTGATGTTAAATTTAAATGTAAATCCGAATGGGACGAATTGAAAAGTGCTAAAACAATAATTCCATTGAAGGACAAATGTTAACTTTAACAGCGTTAACATTAGTTCACACTTTAAATAAAGAAGAGATTCCAAGTCAAATACGCATTTCGTCTCCTCGAATTCTGTTCTTGTCTTTATCAAGAGCCTAAGTGCAAAAGTCTCGTACTTGGTTTATTTTTAATAAAAGATAAAAAGTTATAAAATCATTAATTGATTTAATCCGCATTGCGACAGTGATAAAAGGATTCAGTAACAATTAAACCCAATAATTTAGTTTAAAAATGATCCCAACAAGTTAAAGAGCTGTTAGGTCTTATAGTCATTAATTAAAGTGCATATATTCATTTCAACCATTGAGTTAACATCAATTATTATATACCTCCACACACACAAGTGGACCCAAATATAAACACTCGTAACCTAATAAGAATTAGATTTTATATAGAATATCATCTAACAGTAACGAATAGGTATTTATATGAACAAGAAAATGAACATGCGTGGGAAAAAGTAAATTAGACAAATTAATAAAAATAAAAATAAATACTGAGAATCAAAATCCAACCATACAGTTAAACAGCGCACTTACTAATAATACCAATAATACAGGCAATCTAACTATTTTTGTTCCAAAACCTACCTGCCTTTGTACGAGGTGCGTTCAAGTTGTAAGGTCTCTAAATTTTTTTCTCAGCAGTAAAAGTAAGTAGAATGTTCGGTTAATTAAAAAAAAACGCGGGAAGTATTTCTAAATTTGTTATATAGATGACAGCGCAATTGCAGTGAGTGTTGTTTTGTGTACTTTAAATGGCGACGTTTATTATTCACGAGCATGTAATTATCCGTTGTCTCCTCTTGCGTGATAAAACGCTTAACGAAATTCATCGCCAATTGAGTAACACATGCGGTGAAGGCGTTATAGATGTTAAAACGTGCGTTGATGGATCGAAGAAGTATCGGCCACGAACCAGCTGGACCGAAACTATAATTGCGCGAGTGCAGCAAGTTGTTATAAAAGACCGTCGATTAGGTGTGCGTGATATTGCCTCTAAACCTGACATTTCTGAAGGATCTGTAGAATCAATTTTGCGTTGCGATTATCTGAAAATGGGGAAAGTTTCTTCAAGGTGTATTCAACGAACACAAGGCTGCACAGGAATTTCCGTTCATAAAGGACACTTTCCGTGGCCGCTCATTTTTTAATCGAGCCGCTTTTATGGACAAAACACACCCCTTCAGCAGCCATGGAATCATGACAACTACATTTTGAAAAATATGTACGTGTAAACGGCAATTACGGTGAGAAGTAACAGAAGTTTTAACTTTCTTGGGTAAGTACTTATGTAGATAAAAATTTGAAGACCTTAGAACTTGAAGGTAAATCACAGTAAATTTTACTAAAATTATAAAAGCAATCCAAGACATCGTATGAATTGATCAATACACCACAGAGGACAAGGGAGACAATACAAAAAAACTTAACCCTAGACACTTAAAAAATGCTTAAGTATACAAGGAACAAGAGTATTATCCACCATACCTACCAACCAATTAATAAACAGGCCTACAGATTCATTATCAACACAGTTTATATTAACGACCTCGAAGAAAAACTAATATGGCACACAAAATACGAAATACTCTTTATGTTAAACAACCAAACAAGCAAATGCATAATACAATGCATGAGATGCTAACAGTATGAATATACAAAAGCATATTATACCAGCTCATTTATTTGCGTAAAGTGTGGAGAGTTATAGTATTGCTAGGTGCTAAAAAAGAAAGAAACTAAAAAAAAATACAAATTTTATCACAGACCCTTAAAATCGTAAAATACCAAATACCAATAACAAATTAGACATCTTAAATAGCACACAATCTGGTTACAATCATATATTTAGTTCCTAATATTAAAAGAACAGGAAATGTACCGAAAAGCCTAAGACAATCAATTCAAAGAGATATACAACAGAATATACAAACTAGAGCCAATTTCTTTTCCCACTCGTTCATAATATTAATTTTAAAAATAATTTAATTTTAAGCAAGCTATCAACTTTGCAAAATAATCTACATAATAACTAAGTTTATAAGGATTGAAATATGGAATATCAATGCTAAACAATAACATAAATATAGTTACACTTTTTATTGGTTTAATTGACACCATTCAAATCAGTAAAACGTCTTTTACCAATCGATCATATTTTAACATACCATAGCATAAAACGTATTACTCTAATCTTCCAGATAATGCAGCTTATATGGGAAGTACAACTCTTATTAAAACTACTATTAGCTATTACAGACATTCAAAATTTAATAAAGAACATTATAAGAAACATTTATTAAAATTAAAGTTTTTAAAAAAATTTTTTAATGAACTCTATCAGGTCTCCAGTATACTAATAAACATACTTTTTGTAGACTTCAAATAATTATACAAAAACGTAACCTGTTTTATAAAGTAATAGAAAAACAACATAATTCTTGTTTATCAGAAGAGGCACTGACCTAGCATTCCAAATCTTTGGACTTTTTTCACAAATGGAATATCCACATAAAATTTGCATGCAATTCCAACTTTTAATCTTTCATCGATTCACTGACTGATAATAACTACTCTTAGAAAGTGCGTCATAAATAACTCTTCTAAACTTAAGCTAGAAAACAGTAAAATAAATTACAAGAACTAAAATTACAACGTAGCTCAAGCATAAAGCTGTTATAGATCTCACTGATACGCTTAAATGAGCAACTCAATAGAGATTTAATAATATACCTCTAAGTAAAAAAATTAAGTTAGGGAAAAATAGCAACGGGCCTATACCCCAGCAGACAAAACAATATTCATTTAAGCCAGCAATAAACCTATAACAAAACTTAAAGACTTAAAAGATCATTTATTCCAAGAACACCTCATCAATCAATCCAAACAGGTTTGGAACCCAATAAAATCGACAAAGAAACTCAGCTATAAGAAAGTATAGCTATTTGCAAAATATCTTAACACTAGAATCACACCACAAAATAATCAGCTTCATTAAGAAATTGAACAAGACGTTATTATTATACCCGAGAGCATTTCGCAGATTTGACTATAACCTCTAAAAGAATCTGCTACTTAAAAGCTAAAAAATATTAGGGATAGATCACCTTAATTAATTAAAGAAGTCCGAGGAAAGTTGTAATCATATTGATACCGGCAGGACGGAAAGATCAAAAATATTCCTTTATATTGACCAATTATATCTTACCTATGATATTGAAAGTTTTAGAGGGGCTTTTAAAAATAATGCTATAGCTCTAACTCCCCGTGAGAGTACAGCCTGCGAACTGAGAGGTTAAGGCTCTCATATGTTCGCTCTTTCTGCCCGGTCGTCGCGCACCATCTCTGATGCGGAGCGATCTGGCAAGCACCGCGCCTTAGACGACCACCATTATTACCACTTGTTCGAGTGAACGCAAGTACTCACTTATTTTTAGTGACCGAGTAGACAACCCGTCAGACATCAGAAAGCACCGGGAAATAAAACCTAGGTCCGTCAAAGATTAAACCAAGATCTAGCGTCAGAAGATCTTAATAAGTGATTGTGCATTTCCAATACGAGTGTTAGAACGGTTTCGTTAAAAGGAGCAATGTATTAGAACCACTTCTGTATATTATATAGATCTCAGTTACTGCCTGCTTGCTAATACTACAACTAAAACGTACGTAAACGACATAATGATATTTACCAAAGATAAGTTATACGTTCGGTTAGAGAAGTGGAAAATCCTAATTAATGAAAACAAGGCCATACAAGTCTATTTTATTTTGAGGGAAGGCCGATTCCTACCAGTTTACCCTAATAGCAGAGAAATACCACAAACTAGTCTATTTAATACCTATATTCTTACTTAAATAGTAAAATAATAAAAAACGGAAACAGTTGGATTTAAAGGTGAAATAAATGTATTGTCTAATGAAGAGAAAGTCCCACCTATCACTAAAGAAAAAATTATTATATGAGTAAACCTATATGGGTTTATGGAACTGAGATTTAGGGATCTTGAAAAACACGGTCCCTATGCAGTTTTCGTCATGTTGATTTTTTAATGTTTAACTTTAGATATGTAATCAATATTGTAAATAATATTGCATTTTCTATAAATGTGTATCTATATAAATAACTAGTCCCCAGGCTACCACGCATTATTCTTTCCACAATAAACTTTTGCCTCTCGCTGAATTTAAAAAATTCAAATTTTCAGCTGTTCCATCAAGTCAGTGCACAACATGATATGTGCCTAAAAAGTTTTATAGATAGTATCGAATATGAAGAAGGAAACACCAACAAAAAACGAAAAAAAGTTCTGATTTGATTAATGAATCCTGATCTCAAAATATTTTTATCCGTTTTTCTTTCTGCTCGTTTGTTGACTCAAATCAAGAACGGATTTCCGCCTACCCAGTTCGTTCCAGTATTATTGGTTCTGCTTGTCGACAGTCGACTGGAATCTTCGTCGTTTTTTTCTTATTTCGAGGGTGGTTGAACTAGTAGTAAACGCACGTAGTGGTAGCAGCAGCTGAGATACATTATTCAAATTAATATTCACCATTAGTTACACAAGAAAATGAAAACAAGTTCATAATAAATCAGTCCAAGGTAAAAAATAAAATTGAAGAAAGTGAAAGCCAAAAACGAAATATTTATTGTGTTAAAAGATAGTCTGGGATGTTTAAATACGGTATGCAAGAAGATCAATTTAATTTAAGTAATTGCTTCTGCTTCTGATTCTTACCACAGTTTAAAAAAGTGCTTGCAAACAAAAAATAGCACATTACACTTACCAAATGAAGAAAAATTGGGACTGTAGAAGAATTAACAAAAAAAGCTGTAACACTTGAAAGATCTATAACATAGAGAGCAGAATTAATAAGGACCCGTTGTTCTTATTGTAATTTTTTTTTGTAGATTTAGAATTCACCATAATTTGCAGACAGTCAAGCATACCTAAAAGCATTAAGTAATCCGAGTAACACTCAGACTAGTATGGGAATGGCGCGAACAGCTCAGTGCTTTAACGTGCCACAAGTTAACCGTATTGTGAATACTAGGGCACTGTAAAATTTTAGACAACGAAAAAACTGACGAGTCAACATAAAAAGGATCATCCACTTCATATATAGGCCTCGAATTGGCTGTAGCCGCACCTAAACGTACAATAAGTACGAAGCCCGGTGAAAGAATGGGTCAGAAAACAACATAAAAAATACTGGAAGACATGGAAAAATCTCTATAAAAGGACTCGTAAACAAACCGAAGAATTGTTAATACAAAGCAGGAATCGGCTGCTATTACAGGTCTCCTCATAGGATATTGTTTTCTTATCCAGTAAGGGACTTGTACAAACTTGGACAAGGAATAAAGGCGTTGGAAAAAGAGTTGTAAAGAAAATGAGAGAAGCACATTAAGTTTGTGAGACCATAGTGCTACCGGAGATATAAATCAAGCGTCCTTCAACAAAAAACGACATATAACGCGACAACAAGTAGAGAAAAATTATGGAAAATATTGAAGAATATAATGCAACAATCGGTCAAACAAGAACTACAAAAGTGGGTGAAAATAACTCTGGACCTTGCATAACCATAGAAAGAAGGCTATTTTAAAATGTCATAACAATAAGGACAATAAAAGTACAGAATAATACGCAACAAAGTAACCGGAGAATGTATGAGAGTCAAAAAAATTACATAGGAAGGAGATTTGGAATATAATATTATCAAAGGAAAATACGATACTAGTTTCAACAATTTAAAAGCATTTTACAGAGAACCTACAAAAAGAAAATTGATAAAAAATAAGGAGAAGATTTAGACAAACTAAAGTACTGGGGAAGTAATACTACCACTACACTTACCAAGAGAAATAAAAGCAAGGAAAAAGTACTATTTATAAATGCAAGAATGTTCTTTGATAGTCCAAATAATTTTTATTAATAGTGCTGTCAACAGAGGACAATAATATCCGATAGACCATTATAGAAGCTAAAGGAATGAGGAAAGGTGGTCCGTTATCACTAATGTTTAATGCTTAAGTAATGCGTAAGAACAGAAGTAGAAGGACGAAAAATAAATATGTTGAGATATATAGACGATGTAGCAGTACTAGCCAAAAACCTGGAAAATTAAAAATGCACATGTGGAAATAAACAAGGACCTGAAAGACTACAACATGAAAACGGACAAATCAAAAACTAAGCTGACTGTATAAGACAAAATAGGACAATAGCACACAATAGTCTTCCTAGAGGGACAAATACTCCAAAATATTGAAAGTTTTTCATATTCAAAAATCATAACAACAAAAGACGATAGAAGCAGCATAGAGATCATAGACAGAATTAGACCGCTTTTATTAACAAGGTAAATGTAAATATGGTAAAACTAATAATTGTACTTTTCCCTTTACCATTTTGGCATCAAATTTATTAAGAGGGAGTGGAAAAATATCTATATGATAAATATATCCTTTTTAATATTTAAATATAGTATAGGAAAACTTTCAATGAGTTTTTGGTAAAGTGTCTGCCTTTGAAAGATGTGGTAAAGTAAATTTGAAAAAATGGTAATCATATACAGTCTTAGAACTACCGTTAAGGCAGACTTCTTTGATAAATTGTTGAAAGAGAGCTTTTATTATTCCAGCTGCGCTGGCAACTATTCATTGTAAAAAAACACCTTGCGTAATCCATCATTAAATGAGGCGTTTTTGACACCCCAAAACAAAAATTTTGTAAAAGAAATTAAGAGTTGAAACTATTAACTATTAGTTGATTAGTTGATCTTCGCATTATATTCGCCCCGTCTATTTTGTTTTGCAATTAAATATGTTATTGATTTTTGTAGTATATATTTGTCATTTTTTAGAATGTGTCCTAGATATGATGTTTTATGGTTTCTCTTAGTATTGCCTAATGAGTGTGCGGAACTCCTCATAAGGTGCACATTTCAGAGGCTTCAATGCGATTCAGAGTTCTCAATTTTGAAGACTACGTTTCTACACCATGTAACAAGATAAGCCACACATAATATTTTATCACACGCAGACTTAAATTGTTAGTAAGTCACCTTGATAAAAAAATAGCTTTAGTTTTGTAAAAGATGATTTTGAGATTCGGATCCAAACTTGTCCTTCCTTTTCGCAATCCAATTTATGATTAAGTATTCATTCGAGTTATCTAAAACAAAACATTGTTTCTTGATCTATCTATTAAGTGTAAAATAGGCGCTGGTAATTTGGGGGTGACTTATTAGCATAGTTTTAATTTTGAATAGATTGATATTTAGCCCGTATCTTTTTTATATTTCATTAAGACAATTTATCATATACTGAAGATCATTTAAGTTTTCAGTTAGAATAGCTGTATCATAGGCATCGTACATGTTGTTAATAGAGAATCCATTTACTTTGACTCCCCGTTGCCCACGTTCAAGTGCTGTTCGAAAATGTTTCCGACATAAATATAATAAAAAACAGCGTGCATTTATGATGCGCTTTTAGCTATTTTGAATATTTAGGTAAAAGGGACATTTGTAGGTCAGATATTTGCCATTTGACACCAATAAAGTTCTTCTATTATTCTTTTTTGTCAAGTCCTATTTCTTTTAGTTTAAAAAGTAAGCGTTGGTAATAGACGTTATCGAAAGCTCTTCGATAGACAATAAAGCATGACTGGCTTCTGTTGATTGATACATTTCGGAACCAAAAACTTCTCTTGTTCGAAAGCCCCCGACTCCCATATTGATTATATATTCTGGAATAAATAATTTGCAGGAACATCAAACTGGCAAGCCTGAGCCTTACAAATTTTTCCATTCTATGGTTTGGTATTGTCACAAAATTTGTTCTTAACCAATCGTAATGAATTTTCCGTAACTATAAAGCTTGATATTAGATTTGTAAGCTGTCCTATCTCCAGAAATTTAAGAACTGCAAAATATAACCACGTCTCTTGTTATTTTTTGCAGAATTAATAGCTTTTTAACTTTGGCTTTTAGTATCCTTTACGTGGACAGTTCTGCACTCATAAATAGTTTTGAATTCATATTGGTCACCAAATAGTGTTCCTGCATAATTTTTCCATATTTTTTGCATATTCCGTCAAGGTCTGTAAATATTTGTTCTCCTTTACTCTTCAGTACTGCTATCGACTTTATTTTCTTCATTTTTTTTGTGAAAGTTGACACTATTATGAAGGTTATGTAACCTTTGCTGTTTTCGCTCTATTTTGATAAGTTTGAATTGTAACGGATAGTTTATAATAATTGGGTTACGATCAGAGGCCATATCTGCCCGAGAATACGTAGCTACCCATATAATGCTAATTTAGAATATATTATTTATAAACAAAAAGTCTGTTTGGTTACATACTATGTTAAGTTTACCTTCTTATCGGCATCTCAAATAAGATATTATAAACAATTTCTCTTCTTTAAAGAATTGTACTACTGTTTCAGCCCGTTGGTCGCTTTCTCCAAGTTTATATTCACCTACAAGATTTTCTATTTTGTCTTGGTCTACATTTGTATTAAAATCCTCTATCATTATATTTATATGGCCTAATAAATAAGACCGGAACTTGATATATATTAACAAACAAGTTTAAAACAAGATATGGAGACGCAAGTATTTTCGTTGACATTCGAAGCAAACGAATAAGCTGTCTTGGACACGTCGTTTAAGTGAAGCTCTCCAGATGAGTTTAAAAAAACTCTAAACCGAAACTCAGAAGGTAAAAAAGCAGAGAACGACCAAGACTTAGATGAAAGTAGGAAGTGCAGTACGATTTAAAAAGGCTGAGTGCCACAAAATGGTTGAAAAGCAAAGAATCGCAAGGCGTGGGAAAAAATTATAAGGGAAGCCAAGTTCCAGAGGAGGACAGGTCTTTGGAGGGTGATTATTGCGAACCACAAAACGGGAAGTCAAGAAAATAAAAAAGGAGAGGTTCGAGGTCCTTGCGGCCTATTGCATGTAAGTATTATTACATTTATGTCGTGATATACTTTAGATGTGCTTATATATGCTCAGTTTTTTTATTTAATTTTTTTTAATTTGAATTATATTTATTAGCATTTGTTTGCAGAACAACTAATAGTGGAATATGGTACTACATTTTGCAATGAGATCTTTAGTTGGTCTCTAGCTATAATACTCGCATAATTTTTGTGTTCAGGTGTTCTTTTTCTGGCACATTTCACTTATAGACCATTTTATGTCAGCTATACCTGGCATACCAATATCTAGTTTTTTTGATATCTTCTATAGCAAAATGAGATTTAATATTCCAGCGGTCTATGCGTTTAACTGTTTTGATCACTATAAACCCAGCAATTCTTAGCAGACTTACTCAGAATGAAAAATTTCATGAAAAATTTAGAAACAGTATTTCTTGCAAATATTGTCGCAAGTATAACATCGTAATTTCCCATTGCTTTGGATGTTTATTTAGAGAAAGTAACATTTACTAATTTTCGGTGGAAGGTTAAAGTTATTCCGCTTATCGTCAGAGCCTCGTCAGTAATAACAGGGTATACCATCGTGAAGGTGAGGTTGACATTTGAGTAGGAGAGGCTATAAATTGCGCTTCACTACCCCATCAATACCCCTGTGTAGCAATAGAAGGTTTAATTGTCTGTTACTCCCACCTACAAAATTTATTTACCATAGTACTAACCATATGTTATCGTACTCTTTACAAATTCACCATGCATTCATAGAGTTAGGTTCAACCCCAAATTTATTCTATACAAAATATTTTTTGACATATACGTATATGTATTTGGAACAACAATTTTTTTCATCAACAGTAAGACCCCCTCTTTGGCGCTATCTTTTTGCTGTATTTGTAACAAACTGGACTAGTATTCCTTACACTAATCATGTCAGGTGGCTGACAGAATAACAACAGTCTTTCAACAATTTGTGTAGAAAATATGCCTTAAGGGTAGTTATAATTGAACTACATAATTACTCTTTCTAAAGCTTAGTCATTTAATCTTTTAGATACGCATGTCAAAAACAACTGGCTTGCCAAAACTCCACTGGAAGAGTTTCCTTTAGATTATATTTATTATTGTTATGAGTTAGTTTACAAATCTATTGCTATATCAATAAGAATATTAAAAAAGCACTTTTATCATATAGGTGTTTCCCTGTGCTTTTTTAATAAATTCGATATCGGACTGGTAAATAAAAAATTGTGGCTACTAGCCTTTGTATGGTAGACTTTTTGAAGTTTTTTGTGCATATTATGTAGTAGAATAGATATAACTTCTAACGTATTGCGTTTTTAGTTGAATTTTGTCTTAAGGTGGTCTTTAAAAAATAGTTAAAAGTGACGAGTCCAAAAAAATCATAAAGTAATATACTTTGGCTGCGTATTTATCCCTTCGTAAAGATTTGCTTAAGGGAAAGAACAACTGTAAGATAGTATTTATCAAAAGAATGCAGCTACTAGGTGAAATAATATGCGAGCCAAGTTGGAAGTATCAGAATAAATGATATTTGGTTTGTTAGTTCCATTCATGGAGGGACTGGAACGCTTAGGACGATGAAATACTTGGATGTTAAAATTGACAAGGAAATGTTGTTGGTGGGATACTTTTCATATTAATTGTAGTTATTAATAAATTTATAAATTGCTTCTTTAACCTGCTTAATAATTTTTTTGTTTGCAAATTATTATGTTACAATAATCTAGAATCATGAGTTTCATTTTGGCTTTCAAAGAGTAAACATACGCTCGACGTGCTCTACTATCGTTGAAAGTGCAGTGTTACACGCTTGATAAGTGAACGACGTGCGGTGAATTGCTTTACGCGATAACCACAATCGCGCGCCTAGCTGTTGATCTTAAGTCAAGCGCACCGATTAAATACTTGAATTATCAGACTAAAGTTTTCGATTTTCAACTAATAGAGTAATATGTATCCAATTAATAGTGGCAATCTTAACGCCACTTACGGGTATGTAACTAATGTAAGTTATAACCAGCCCCAACTGCAACAAACCTACCAACAGACACCTTGTGGCGGTCAGCAGAATTTTCAGACACAATTTAACTCTACCCATCATTCGCATAACCAATAATTTCCTCCCCTTCAACTTCCAACCCCAGATTTTTATTTAAGAACAGCAGTTCTCTCGGATGACCCATCGACAATGCAAACTAACGATAGCGATGACATCGAAGTAGATGGAGAAACCAATGCCCACTCTTGGCAAGTGACGAAAAAAAGAAAACGGTCGAACAAACCTGCCGAACATATTCCTACGATGCAACGGCAAACCATAACTCAAAATCGATTCCAACCACTATCTGGCCATAATATAGAACCAACCACCCCTCAGAGTTCTGGAAGAAATGAAAATACAACCAAAGCTATTAAGCCTCCTCCTATATTTATATATGGGGTCACAAACTACAACGGAATGATTGAGAATATTGCTAAAGTTGCTGAGAATGAGCAATATTACAGCAAAACACTTGCTAACAATACAGTTAAACTCAACCGAAACATACAGAAATATTATCAGGAAGGAGAAGAAAACATTATCCATCACACCTATCAGCACAAAGAAGAGCGGGCATACAGAGTAGTGATCCGATATCTCCATCACACCATCCCGACTGACACGATTAAAGAAGAACTCCAACAACTTAACTATAAAGTCCGAAATATAACAAACATAAGGCACAGGGTTAGCAAAGATCCGCTTCCACTTTTCTATGTCGACTTGGAACCTAACCCAAACAATAAAAGTATTTATGATGTAAAATTCCTCTGCAACTGTAGAATAACTGTTGAAGCCCACATAAAAGACGAAATATCATACAATGCACAAGGTGCCAAAATTACGGCCATTCGAAGGCTTACTGCCTGAGACAGTACAAATGTGTCAAATGCGGTGATGACCAAATGCGCTCTATGTGAGGGCACCCATCCTGCAAACTATAAAGGATGTTTAACATACAAAAACTTAATAAATATGCGTTACAAAGCAAATAATCAAACAACACCTAATAGAAGAGTGATACCTTCACAACCATCTAACCCTGTCCCAGCCACTCCGCTGCAACCCATCATGATGCCACATATAAACCATATGCAATCTTACAGTCAAGTCGTCAAAGGAAGTCCCAACGAGCAAGTCAACCTAGGAGAACAACCACCTTTCTAGACGAATTTAAAAATATGTTTAATCAATTAATGCATCAAAATAATACAATACTCAACTTGTTAACAACTGTCATAAACAAAATAACTCCTTAATGGCCAATACACGAAGAATTGGGACGTGGAACGCAAACGGGTTAATAAACCATAAACAAGAATTACTAGCTTTCTTACAAATGAATAAAATTGACATTATGTTAGTGAGTGAAACTCATTTTAGTGTAAGAAACATGTTTCGAATACCCAATTATTCTATCTACCATACAACACATCCAGACGGCATTGCCCATGCAGGATCTGCGGTTATCGTTAAAAATACCATATCACATTTTGAAGTGGAAAACTATCAAACAGAATTCATACAGGCTACAAATGTTATAATCAACTCCTTTTGTTAGTCTTTCGTTGTCTCAGCTATCTACAGTCCCCCCAGACATCTCTACTCACCAATATAATAGCTTCTTCTCTGCTCTGGGCAGTAAATTTATTGCGGGTGACGATTGGAATGCTAAACACACCTACTGGGGTTCTAGAATTATACTAACAAAAGGTTGTAATCTCTTACAATCAATCACACAAAACCACTTCACTTGCCACTCCTCCGGAGTGCCCACTTTACTGGCCGTCAGACTACAATAAACTTCCCGACTTATTGGATTTCTATATCTCCCATGGTATAGCTACCAATTACGTAATGGTAAAAGCAAGTAATGACCTCTCGTCAGATCACTCGCCAGGCATATTAAACTTATGTACCTCTACTATCAAAAAATCACTCAACCACAAACTAGTGTCTACACAAACAAACTGGAAACTTTTTCAACAATACTTAGAAGACAACATAAATCTTAAACTACGAATAAATACCCCCAACGAACTAGACGAAGCGACTAATCATCTCACTAATGTAATCCAAAAGGCTGCCTGGGAGTCAACCCCTATCGGAACTGATCGTGAAAAACCTACTGCTTTTATACCTCTAAAGGTTAAAGAATTGATCGCAGAAAAGAGGAACGTGGCAGAGGACACATAATCCTGCTGATAAAACTATCTACAATCGTTTAAAGCGTAAACTTCATAAACTATTAAGAGAGATACAAAATGATAACTTCACTGAGTATTTAACGAACTTGAAACAAGAGGACCACTCAATCTGGAGAGCCACGAAGAACCTTAAGAGGCCTTAAGTACCCAAAAGACCTATCAGGAGAGCAGATGGAACATGGGCAAGATCTCCTATAGATAAAGCAACCACTTTTGCAGAGCATTTATCCGACGCCTTCACTCCCTTTGAAGCAACGGCAGTCCCTGGAGACAACGCAATCGAAGCATCTCTAGACATCCCGTGTCAAATGTCACTCCCAATAAGCCCGTTTATTCCCGCTGAAGTTATATATGAAATTCAAAAACTGAACCAATTTAAGGCGCCAGGTCATGATTTAATAACTGGAAAAATTCTAAAAATGCTGCCCAAGAAAACTGTCGTACTCCTAACTATGATTTTCAACCGGATGTTACGACTGTCATATTACCCAATCACCTGGAAGTACGCACATATATCAATGATACCCAAACCCGGCAAGGAACCAGAAAGTGTGACTTCGTATCGGCCAATAAGCCTTTTGCCTATAATGAGTAAACTATTTGAAAAACTGTTTTTTAAACGACTTCGCCAAGATACAGACATATTTCAACACCTACCACAACACCAGTTCACACTTCCAACGCACAGAATAGTAAATGAAATCTCATCCTCTCTAGAAGAAAAGAAGTATTGCGCCGCTGTGTTCCTGGACGTATCCCAGGCCTTCGACAAGGCCTTGGCACACAGGGCTGCTATATGAACTAAAAGAGTCATTACCGAGCTACTATTACTTGCTCCTTAAGTCATACCTAACAGACCGCTATTACTCTGTCAATTGCGATAACGAACTATCCCCATATAACCCCATCAAATCCGGTGTCCCGAGGGGAAGCGTCCTGGGCCCCCTCCTTTACCTTGTCTATACTGCTGACCTGCCAGAAACTGACAGCACTGTGACTGCTATCTTCGCTGACGACACGGCAATACTTTCCACCCATGAAAATATAATCAGCACATGGTTAGATAAGTGGCGCATAAAAGTTAATCAATCAAAAGTCAGCCCAAATAACATTTACTATGAAAACCAATATTTGCCCGCCTGTCAGCATTAACAATGCTTGGGAAATTAAAAATACTTGGGACTACATCTTGATCAACGGCTCACGTGGAACAAACACATACAAACTAAGCGCAAACAATTAAACCTCAAATACCGTGAAATGTACTGGCTGCTTGGTAGACATTCAAATCTATCGATCCGAAATAAGCTACTACTCTACAAAACGATGCTGAAACCAATTTGGACATTTGGTATACAACGTTGGGGATGTGCTAAACCGGCCAGAGTAAAAACACTGCAACAATTTCAGTCAAAAATCCTCCGCGCAATTGTTGATGCGCCCTGGTTTGTAACCAACCAAACAATCCACCAAAACCTAGACGTCCCATTCGTTGTCGATGAAATCAAAAGATATGCGATGAATTACCACCAGAAGTTAGATGGACACAGCAATCCACTAATTCACCAGCTTTCCACTTATCATCCACCAATACGAAGACTGAAGAAAACATGGCCTGAAGACCTCACCAACCTCCCGTAAATGGTGCTCCTAGGGAGTGTCATCAATAGATGACTTCTCCTTTCACTGCCTCCTCTAGCATCACATTTACTGAATACTTTTGTTAAGTAGATTGTAAATTAACATTATTATCAATAAAAAAATATCTAGATTATAAGGAAATCACTGAATAATCTATGTAATCGTTAGTTGAAGATGTGTTTTCAGCAAAAAAATATAAATCTTTAATAAAAATAAATCTTTAAAAGAGGATCTCTTTAAAAATATGGTTATAAACAATTTGTTACTGCTTTGTAAAACATCAAATTTTCCTGTCTTATTTTGAAAATTAACCTCCTTTTTTGGGTATAAAAGTACGCACTTAACAGCTGTTGTCGTTTTAGTTGAAATACTCAAGGTAGTCTACACACATTACTCCTGGGAATCATGAACTTTATCGCTAACTTATTACTTCAAAGAAAGTTGGAAGCCGACAACTAATTTCCAGCCAGACTTTGGGCACCATTCTTGCGGTGCAGCGTAATGGCTGAGAAGTTTGGGTTTGGTTAATTTAAATTAATTCTTTTTAAAAATCCTTTTGGCGAATTAAACTAAAATCGCGAAATTAATTGTATTTCCGCAAAAAGTATCCGAACTTCGAATAACATTGTAACGCGATTAAGTTGTGCGCATCCAGCACACTTATAATTCCCTTAAATTCTTCATTCCAAGTTCCACCAACTTCGTCAGACTTACCCGTTAAATACTAAAGTAGTAACTTAGATCTCAAATCTAAAGGACTGAAAGCAACGAGTGCAATAGAGCAAGAAGTTGTATGTCATTTATTTTACAGTGACAGAGGTACAAGGCAATGCTTTAAATCGTCTATATTGCCTCGCATTACCCAATCGCATAATATATCACGACCTGCAGATAGCGCTAGAATCCAACATCAATTTTCCTTATTCTAAAATTGACGACTGATCTGTATAAATTGCTCGAATGTTCATGTTCAGGATTTTAATATTATTTTTAATAAAGTCAGTGTATGTTTGCGGAGGGTAATTTTAATTTATAAATTTAAATATTTGTGTTAAGATTACACGTATCTAGGCGGATTTGAAATGATGCACATTTTTCTAGTGATCAATTATCTCAATAATAACCGCGCCTAACATAGTTAGGCTGCCGTCTCTTTTAGAACGTGTCTAGATGACTTTACGAAACAAAGTTCGTCCTCCTAATTTAGCTCCCTCGAACTTCTACCTGTTCCTGAACGAAAAATGAGTCCAGTCAAATGAACAAACAAATGTTTGTTTTAACAACCTTGAAATCACCTCTCCGAATTAATTAAGAAGCTAGAGCAGCGTTGAACCAAATTTAGCTTTAATTACATTTATTTTGAATTTTATTGTTATCCCTAACTAGTTAGAATGCTTGTTTGCACTATGTAATCTGTGGTGGTACTAAATATAGCTAAAAATGGTAGTTTCAGTATATGACGTAATATGCAATCGATTAAAGAGTTCCCGTAGATGTTAGATGTTTTTTTGCCCTCCTGCCCTTATTTTTGTGCGATTTCCATAAATGTCTGTGTTGATTTAAAATGCTACATTCGCTCGCGGTTCAAATAAATGGCGCAGAAGGGATAGCAGAAAAAGGCTATCATATCGCTTGTGATGTGAAAGGGAGTCTGGAAAAACATATCTTTAAAATTGAATCAAGCTTTTGAATTGCAAAGGAGCTCTAGCATAACAGAGATCTCCGATTGGCCATTAAAAGTGCGCGCAGCTGAAAATGGAAAAAAAGCTAATTACGCCACCTACATCGAACTATAACTTTGACTTTAAAGCTGCTTGAATGTTTGAAACAAGAATCAGCTTGCAGGCTTGCTTCGGCATGTGTCATTAGTAAGCAACTTGGAAATCGCAGTTTTTAGTTTCCTGAAGGCGAAGTAAAGAAGGAGCGTAACAAGGGCCGGCTCCTGTTTCAGTGAATGATGAGGCCGTAAGCTAAGGCGCGGTGTCAGCTTCTGATATACATTATGAAGCTTAATCCGATACGCCGAGGGCTTATCGCGGCTGCACCGCGAAGGTTAACGGTCCCAACTTCAGCTGGTAATTAGTTGTTCACTTCCACTGTATCTGAAATAATGAGTTAACATGTTCTCAGAGAGAATTTTTGCAAGAAACTAAAATTGCATTATGCTCAATCAAATCGAATAATCTAGCGTTTAATAAATCTACAATCGTTATATTTTATTCATTAGTGGTAACTGAAATCTTGACCTCAATCGATGATAGTAAATATTTACGGTTATACATCGCACCTACTGCAGAGTTATAGACAGCTTTGAAAAGAAGCGCTAGAGATGCCCGTTCTTCCAACATAACCTACAAATCAACACTAGAAATAATCTGTCGAACCAAGCAACATTTAAGACACTGCCCTGTTTTCGCATTTCAAGTGAAGAAAGTGTCGACGAAGTCCGAGAAATAATTTGCGTACCTTTATGGGAGGATTTTCTTCTAAAATAAATGCAGAAAGTGCCTCTAACTGTGCGCGAGAGTGAAAATGTTAAATTGCGTTAAATAAAGCTAAGATAAGAAATTGGGATAACTTTTTGAAGAAAACTGCTACTGCAGTTACGAGAAGCGTTCAAGTTATAACACCTCCAAATTTTTTTCTCAAGAGTGAGAACTGTTTTTGATGCTTTGTTTTCTCTATTTTTGTGGTGTGACATCGATTGAAATTGATCGCTAGTTGTATGAGACTTGTGTTGATGGTGTTGTGGATGTGTCTAATGTGCGTTTGTGGGTGCGACAGTTCAAAGAAGGCAGAACGTTGTGTGACAACAAATCAAGACAATCTCGGCCTCGTACCAGCCAGTCTGACGACATGATCAAGCGAGTGGAAAAACTTGTTTTATAAGTGTGGAACATATCACCCTCAAAGTTGGCATTTTCATGGGATCTGTGCATGAAGCGCTGAAAATGCAAAAAGTATCCTCCAGGTGGGTGCCGCGAATGCTGAAAACTTTGAAATGATTTTTCATGTTTCCTACTCACCTGACCTGGCTCCTAACGATTTTTGGCTGTTTTCGACGATAAAAGACTCTGTCCATGGTAGCAAATTCAATAGTAGTATCGCTATTGCATCAGAAATTTTGCAATGGTCAAAAAAGACTCCTAAAGAAGTGTTTGCAGCAGCCCTAGAATCATGGCATCGACGTTGTGAAAAAATGTGTACGGCTGCAGGAAGATTACATCGAGAAGTGATACAAGTTTCACAGTTTTTGTGTGATTAGTTTGTGAAAAAAATCGGAATGCACCTCGTACAACTCGTAAAGCAACTAGAAGTAACACATTAAGTCTTTACTAAACGTTTACATACGCTGGTGAGGTTTTACAAAAAAGACCATTGGCTTTCCCATGATCGGAGCTGGGAAGAAGAATAGGTATTATGATAGTATTATATCGTTTTTCTATTTAAAAAAAACGATTTCTTTTAACAAATTGTAATTTGCAATAAACAACTGTAGGTTTATCTAAGTAAACCGCAAACAATTAGTTGCGACGCGGGTATAGGGCTCCGTCATGCAATTTGTTATAAATAAGACGAACGTGAAAATAAGAAAATGTTTGCATTATAATCGAAACTAAAGATAGATTGAGGTGACGAAGAAACAAAACGTATCAGAACAGTTGAAGACAATAATTTAAAAGTAAATACTGAAGTAAAATTGTAAAAACCAAAATTAATGAATTATAAGGAAGACAGTCAAAAAGACAAAAAAAAAATAAAAGAAAAGTGGTGAAAGAGAATACGTAAGAAAATAATCAAATCGACGCATTTTAAGAGTAAGGACAGGAAATAGAAAGAAACAAAAAAAATTGAAGCAAACAATGCAAGACATGAGAAATAGTCTAGCTAAGGAAATACGAAATTCAATGGAAATATTTAAAGAGAGGGCTCAAAAATGGGAAAAAATCTTATATATAGAAACTAAATTAAAAAAACTAGAGAGGGATAAACGCAGACACAATAAAGACCAAATTAGCCAAACGATTAGAAAAATTTATCAGGGGAAATTATAACTGGGAGTTCTCTTTTTTATTTAAATTAATTGTTATATATGCAATTCTGTTGGATATGCCTTTTTTAGGCTACAAAGTAATCGGGGAATATAAGATTGTTGCGGACTAAGGGTAGTTGCTTTCTGACTTATTTTATTTTGAAAAGTTTTTACCCGTAAGGCACCACACCGGCCATGTATCTTAGTGAATGGGTTTAGGGAATAAAAAAGAATAGGGTGGATGGGACTATTTTGGTTAGGATACGGCTCTTTCTAAGTATGGGCGAGAAAGAGCCATAGCTCGCGTAGGCAGGGTCGCTTCCCTGAAGTAGATCTATCCTCTATCGGGATCACAAGAGAGTGTCTACCCGCTACCATCATGATAATATGCGATTACACATAGGCAGGAAAATACAAAACAAGGTGGGTAAAACAACAAATCAACTATGTTACATCATAAATAACGCATTAGAAGAAAAAAGAAAAGTAAGCAAATAATCAAAGTGAGAATACAGAAAACGGTGTATATCCCAATTCTAATTCACGCGCAGAGAACGGGACAATGATTGACAAGCACAAATCGATAAGAACGTCAACAAAAATAAACTGCTAACACACGAAGAGATAGAGTGCAAAATAGAGATTAAACAAGAACGAGTAGTAACAAAGATAGAAAAGCAGCATTTAAAATGAAAAGAGGATATTAACAGAAAAATGAGTCAAAGGACGGATATCAAGTGACGACGGCTACTGTATCCTAGCAAATTCCTTTTTATTTATTATAATCAATTATTCTTTGTAAAAATTCTTTGCAATCTTTATCGATGTTGCATCTTAAATGTGATATGCATGTTTATTATGCTGGATAATGAAATGCTTGAACGTATTTATAGAATGTCTACTATCTCATCACAATTCGATATCTAGTGAAACATAGTTCTGGTCGGTACTGCGTTCCCACTTACAGAAGCTAACTTTATGTGGATGTCCAAAGCACCCACTCTTTCTTCTGGCCGTTCCAGCAACGCCATCTGGTGAAGTCACTTGACCCTAAATTTCCTTTCGCATACGTACTGGACGCCCATTCAAATCTGCAACCCAACCGTTGTTTCGAAAATGGGTACCAGTCATTTTTAAACGCCATTGATACTTATACAATAACATGTTTTAATACAATTTTTATTTAATATTAACCTCTCATCTACGGATTACATTTCTATTTATTTCCGCATCTGAAGATTTTTCTGAACTGACACTTTTTAAGAAGAAGATTCCAAATAATCTAGGAGTCCTATGCGCAAAGAATTATTATAATGTTTTTTGCGACAAAGAACCTAAGATTGTCCAAAATTTTAAGAAGACTTATGGTATAGTTCTAAGACGAAAACCCTTAAGAAGACTCGAGTGGCATACATAATTGCTAATATTGCGTTGGAGTTATTGTTTAGGCAATGCCAGACGTTACTCTACTGCGCGACGATGTTGTCTAAACTCGACAAAAAAATGAGGATTTGTTCTAGATTACACTAAAACACCCTACAAAGAGGACTTATAGTTCTATAATTATTCGTTTGAATCACTAAAAGACGCATTTAGAGGTCAGATTTAATAACGATTGGTGTCACAATCACTTATCCGTTGGAAAAAATGTGTGCCTAGGTCAAGAGAATATGTAGAAAAGTAACTGTGTATGTTTACATTATTATGATGATACTTTTTTATGTCTGAATAAACCATGTATCAACAAGTTAATTACGAAGTCAGCTGAAATGTTCTAGAACTTTGGATCCACAGATATTTAATATTGTTATTTAGCCTAATGTCTAATACTATAACTGTCTATTGTACATCTGCGAGCTAAACAATGATTAACAGAAGAAAACTTTTGTTTGTTCAAATGTTTACGTAAATTTATGTTTCTTTATAGTCTCTAAAATATTACCGAGCAATTGTAAAATTGGCAGGGTGCAAAGAAAGTGATAGATATAGGCAAAGTAAAATAGATAATTAACTCATTCTACCCTTATAAATCGACATCTATCCTATTCTATTGCATAAGGAAAGTGTCCTTTTATACCATATAATGTGCGATGTACCCAAAAAGTCTTGCTTTGGAGTATATACCGAAATCCTAGAGACTAGTTAGAATTACTTTTATATCAAAACCTAAGAAAATAGGACAGGATTAATCTAAGGCTGTACGACTAATTTGTTTTAATATTTTTTGTACCAAAAACCGTTTAACAGACATATTAGGAATGGTGTAGTAGTCACTTGACGTCTACATCAAGATCTAATATGCATATAAAGCAGGCATATCCACAGAAATAACATTGCAGAGACATGTGACCAAAGTGGGGAATGCTGTAGAAAACAAAGAGAAACTTTCAGCTGTTTTTTTTTATTAAGCGAGTGCATAGTAATACATCCCTAAATTCAATCATTATGGCGTTGAGAAATAAAAGACTTGACGAAACAAGTTGCAGGATGTTGGGTAAAACAATGATGGCTCGTGTTGAAAAGGATATCCGCAGGAAAAAGGTTGTAAAACTTTGTTATGAGTTGTTAAAGACAGGTATATAGTATTGGGGTATGCAGATGACTTAATCGTATTATCCCAGGGAAGATTTAAAGAATCTATGCATAAACCTGGTTCCAAATTGGACGGATGCAAAGAGAGTAAACACAAGTCCATTAAAATCTACCATAGTAGCATTCACCAGAAGGGAAAACTTAGTGGGACTGGGATCTCTTAGACTCCAAAATATAGAAATAAAATTATCAGGTGAAGCAAAGGATCTTCGAGTTATTTTATACTTAAAATACCCTTGGGCCAAACACAAAATCAAAGAGAAGGTAAAGCAAATATTAGTGTTCGCCAGACGACCTCATAAAAAACATTGGGTTTAAACCAACAGTGATACATTGGATATACACCACGATAGTCAAACTTATGATATTATATGCAGCTTTAATATGATGGAAAAAATAACATCATAACAAAAAGAATTGCTATAACCGTTAGATACAAAAACTTGCTTGCCTGGAAATGACGAGCGCCACAAGAACAACACCAAAAACGACAATGGAGACACTACCATTTTTATTTTTAAATTATAATAGAGACGGGAGTAGCTCTTTATAGGCTGCTCAACGCACTTATTCGTAAAGACAGTATGGAAGTAAAACATCTAAAAATTGGACATGTGGATAGAGGCAACAAGTTAACTTTGTTGTGGGTACCAGGGCACTGTGACATTGCAGGCAACAAAAAAGCTGATTCTCAAGCACAAAAGGGATCATCGACTCCATATATAAGACCCGAACTGGTTCTCAAAATACCTAAAGGTACAATGCAAAGCCGGCTGGGAGAATGGCTCAGAAAACATCATAAAAAGATACTGGGAAAGGTACCGAGACAAAGACACAAAAAAATATTTATGAAACAGGAATCAGCTACGGACTGTTATAGGTCTTCTCACAGGACATTGTTTTGTCAGAGGACATCTTAACAAAATAGGGCTGTACAACGGAGTGACCTTTAGTTCACAAAAGGTAAGGGACTCCAGTCGGTGACTCGCTTTATCCATCTATCGTCTGGACACTTCAATTTGCTGACTCTAACTATCTCTAAGTTTTCTTCTACTTCCAAATTATTCATTTGGTCTTCCGTTGTTAGGTATTCCGATTTGCTAAAATTTATTTCCAATCCCACCTTTGTATATTCTTTTTTTGACCTTCAGACCATATAGCTTAAAGTCTTCTTCATCCTATGCTAATGTCACCTAGTCATCAGCAAAACTGAGTATACAAATATGTTCTTTCTTAATCTGGATTCTCATTTCTTAGCATTTTTCTTCCAATTCTTTAGTGCGTACTCTAGGAATATCTTAAATAGGGAGGATGTTGTAGATCATCCTTGTAGTAGATCTTTGGATATTTCAAAGCTATCGGTAAGTTTTTTTTGGGGCTCTTATGGATGCCATACTGCCCTTGTAGAGATTTATCGCTGTCGCTATCACTTTCTGATGAACTCCTATTTCCTACATTGTTTTCCATAACTGACTCATTGGGACCATGTCGTATGCCTTTTTCAAATCTCTAAAAGCCAAGTGGACTGTTTTGTTCTTTGCTTTATTCCTTTTGATGAGTTGTTGTATTGTGTATACATGGTCTATCGTGGATCTTTTGGCCGTAAATCCGGATTGGTTTTCTATCTTTTCTAGTGTTTAATCTTCTATTTTGTTCTTTACTGCCCTTCTATAAATTCTTCCCATTATGGCTTTTACACTTATACCTCTGTAATTTTCACAGACATATCGATCACCCTTGAAGATTGAAGTTATGCATGCCGTTTTTCATTCTGCAAATATACCCACTCCGTATATTATGGCTTGAAACATTTTTTGGATTATGCGCTGCAGTTTTTCTGATCCATATTTATTTAGTTCTGGTACTATTCCCCCAGGTCCTGCTGCCTTCCTGTCCTTAGTGGCGTTAGGTGCATTCTGTACACCTATCAGAGTAATTGTAGTTTAATCGTCTTCCAGGTTTTGCTTATATTCGTCTATTTCTTGAAAATTTTCTCTGCTCTCTGTCAACAGCTCTTGATAGTATTTAAGCCATTTTCTTTCTTATATGTATAGTACGCAACTTTATTTTTTTTTATTTGCTTTATTGATTTAACGATTGACCCCCACTTAATTTACAGCCAATCCCCCAACGTGACTACACCGAGCATGGAGAAAATGCATGAAGAAGGTAAGGTATTAATTGAAAACCAATAACAGATCTAGAAAAATAGAGCAACTATACAGGAAAAGACTTATACAGACTAGCACAGGAAACTAGAACACTGGAAAGTGCTATAAAATAAAAAAAAGCACAATAACTTCTTGAGACTGTAGTGCTACCGAAGACATAAATAGAACGGCTCTCTTTTAGTGTCCGCTGCCAACTTATCACGCACTTTTTTAATGCAGTTGACGTCTTTAACTAACCCCTTTTAAAATCACCCTTAACTGACTTCCAACCGACCTTAAATCAACTAATCCAATCGCAAATCTGCATACAAGACAAGCAATTGTCCCCATGCACTTGTTTTACCAAATTATACGTTTTGATAAACTTAGTAGTAGTATTACCACAATGCGCAATGGGTTTTTTATAATAATTTCTACTAAAAAATTATCTGTAGATCGTGTTAAGTTGAACCCATCAAAAACGACTAGTTGCCACTCGGTTGTGTTGGTGGTATTATGTTTAGCACAAAAGTACAGTTTCGTTTCTAACACATAAATTGTAACAATTTCATACAATTCGTAGAAAGCTACACGACCGCTGTGTATTTAATTCCTCTACTAGCTAAATAAAGTTACACTTAAAATGGTGAAGTTTAGAGTTTGTAGGAGATATCTTTATAAAATCTCAACCCACTTTTAAAGATGATTCCAATCATGATAAGTTGAAGATGACATTAAAAATTAAAATACTTTTTAAGGGAGAGCATATAACCTTTTAATCATTCGTCCCTCATCTAGTACCTATACTTTCAGTTTGTTTAATCACACAGTAATTAGTTTTGTTTCCAAATCACGGATTGACCTCGAAAATTATCATTGCGGGACATCCTGCTTCCGCAGCACCTCAGCGAGGACACCAGCCATTATGCTACAGATCCATCTGCTGATTGCCGTCACAAACACCTGTATAAAAGCAGAAGCGGTAAACAACGTTCAGATGTAGTTCCAAAAGTTGAAACCATGCACAAAATGTTTAAAAAGCTGATTTTATTTGCATTCTTCTTAATTTTTGCCTTTTCGGCCATCGAAAACTCTAATGCGTTGTCTAGACACCTCAGGCTGCGAGATAAGGTAAACTGCAACAGCATTTGTTTAGTTTATTGGATATTGTATATTTACATCAAATTGCTCTAGCTTAAATTAATATTATGTATCCATAATTATTAGGTTACCCACCAACAACCAGTAGGAACCGCTTCCATGTTCGGAGGTCCTAGTAAGCTGCACCATAAGTCAATGAACGGAGCAGCCCAAAGTCAGTCTTCCGTATCTACAAGGCGTTGAGTTGTTTTTCTGGCTAAGCTGTATTGATGTATTTTGGGCAATAAACTTGCTGTAACATAAAAGTTGTTTAACTGTTTATAATTAAAGAGCTTCATTAATTGCATATTTTAATGCCAATAAGAGGCGTCACTATTCATTCAAATCTGTGCTGATAGAATAATTTTAATTTTTGTTCTTATACAGCAACTGTAGAAATGTATGGACTAAATATAGTGATAATATAACAAATCATAATTTACGATTACCGAACTTATAATTTGTTAAAAATATATATAGCGGAGAATTATAAATTTAAAGATATCGCCTTGTATCCAAGTGCCAGACTTACATTAAAGGAAGCACATAGTGGTAAAGTAAGTGCTTTAAAACCATGTTACAACAGCGCAGAAAAATGCCGTTTATCTAAAATCTTCTCTCTTCTCCTGTCTAAATCATAGCTATTACCAATGTATTTTAATTGTTTCCTGTCGTGCTTAGGAAATGTGTTATCCCTAGTAAAAGCTCAAGAGCTTCTTTTTCAATTTCCGTGTAATGTCCATTGGGATTTCTAAGTTAGTTTAATTTTCCTTCAATAGAACTTTCCGTAATTCAGCATGTGTGTGTACTTTCAATGCCCTTAAAGTATTTCTTTCGCCTCACTTTTAGTCGATTGATTTTGTATTCTGTCTAATTGTCACTTCTTTTCGTTCTGTTGAACAGTTTTCCCAAGGGGTTACCATAAACAAGAAAACTAAGAATATTAAAACAACAGAAAAAAAACCTATAGACATTAAATAAAAGATGGAATACATTCTAGGAGACAATACTGCAAGTAGCAACAGAAGTATGCGGGATAAAAAGGAGGCAAGAAAACCCAAAGTAAAAAGAACCAAATGGTGGAATGAAACCTTAAAGATAAAGGTCAATGAGAAAGGAGGCATGGAAGGCGCATTTAAGAGAACAAACAGATTAAAGGAAAAAGAACATATAAAATTAAATTTAACAAAGCGACATAGAAAGACTTTAGTAAGAAAATTGAAGAAAACTACATTGAAAATCAAAAACAATTCTGGAATGTAGTCAAAGTACTTAGGGGAAACTGTTCATCAAAAATTCGTAACATCAGAAACGCCGAAAGACAAATATAGAAAAAATACTACAAACCCGGAAAAAATACTACACAAAGAAGTTTAGATGAAAATATATAGAGAACCAAATAGAAGAAGAAACACACAAGGGTTTCCATTTTTCTTTCTTTTGTATGCTGTTACAGTAGCAAACATAATAGGCTTGTTTATCATTCCGATTGTGTCTGGTGTTCCAGATATTGGTACACGTTCTTCTAATCCTAGTGCTTGATTCTATTTAAATAGTCCCCAAATGGCTGCAATTAGGTTAGGGTTTGTTTCATACCAGAACCAAAACACCTTGATTAAGACTTTCAGGCGCATCTCCCTAACGTTTTTCTTAACCTTACACGTGCTAACTATAAGAGAACAAGAGCCAATTAATAGCAAAAGATTGCTTTTAGGCCATTTCTAAACGCAGCAGGTGCCTATGGCATTATCTATTTTCCTTTAATTGTAACAGTGCTGAATAATCGTAGCCTACACCAGTCTCTAACGAGATGCGTTAAACCAGCGTTAAAAGATAGAGATACCACCAAGGATGTTATTGTCACCAAGGTATGCCTTTAAGAAAGTATATTTTTACCCCTCATTTGGAGTCCAGTAACTCATAGCTATCTCGCTAAGCTGAATGCGATGGGATTTATGTGCTGGCATAACCATATCCATAAACGGGACGTTTAGAGAAATTATATCAGACTTGATGCAGTAAACTTCAATCACCTTAGAAACGTGGTATTTAAAAGTAGCTCTTTCGGTTAATCGAAACAAGACTTCGAGCATATCATTCAAACTTAGAGAAAACCTTCAGAATTTGGAGGATTTACGAATCAACGAACAGAACTCAAATGGCTGGTCATTATCCTGGATACCAAACTGACTTTCAAGTCTTATTTGAATAAAAATAGTGATAAAGCTACAAGGGACTTATGAGCTTGCAGAAAAGCAATAGGCAAAACTTGAGGTCTGAAACCAAAAATGATTGTGTGGGTATACACCTAGCCTAGCGCAAGGGCGTTTACTTAAAATGGATCATAGGACAACAAGTTATAAAGCTAATGAAAGAACTGGGAAAATTGCAAGATCAGTTTCTGAACGAAAAACCTACATGTCTTATCTAACTGCAAGCAATATTATCGGAGGCCTATTGAAAAAAAACAACTAAAAACTACTATAGGGACAGAAATATTCTAAATGCATGTTCCATGCAGTAAGAGAATTAAAAAAATGCTAAAATTAACTTTAAAAATCTTTAATAATCCCACTGATAGAATATGTGAAGAAGAAGAAGAACCAAATGTTTTATGTAAGTGTTCATCCCTCGAGGCTGAAAATATAGGAAAATATGTAGAACCAAATGAAATGGCAGTTGTTGTAACCAACTGTATTCTAAGCTTCTTTAACAATGCAGATCTGATGAAGCAAATTACTTCATGTCTAGAGCTTTAGTACTGTGGGTGAAAGCCACGTCTAGAATGAGGAGAAAAACGTGACACCCTATAGAAAGTTACTGCAAGACTGAAGTTATTCAGACGATTTGTTTGCTTTGGTTTATTAAATGTGATTCTTAATTTTTCTAGATTTTGTCATCGACAATGTTCTACAGTGAGCTTAGAGTTTTATTAGAACTTTTCTTCGGTTTCAAATTACGCACTTATTAAGTGGTGTTGCACCAGTCTAAGTAGAGGTTATTTAAAAGAACTATGTGTCACTTATATATACATATGACATACAAATGCCACTGAAATTATAATACCTGTTACTTTTTAAAATTAAAATAATAAATGCGTATTTTAGCGTATTCAGATGCTAGAGAAAACTTTGTTTATTGTACTATTGCAACAAGTAAGGCATTCAATGCCACAAAAATTACAGGGAAAGAAACCAGAAGCGTTGGACACCACTTCATGTATCGAGGCGATCAAATTTTTCGATTACATTTTTGACTATTTTATTTTTATACAACTTTTCTCACAAGATCTAAGTTATCCAGTTCAAGATTTGCATTTTTCCTTGCTAAACAGCTCTTTGATCAAGTGTAGTTAATATTTTGGATTGTTATCATGTTCTGGAAGATGTCAAGTTACTAGTTCTTAATCTTTGTCCTTTAAACTCAGTGAAATAATTCGATGCTAGTAATATGTTTCTAAAGCATTATCGACTCCTCTCCATGTTCCGTAGTTGACAATTGATCTGTTGCTCACTAGACATCTAACGTACGTTATTTCATCTCTTTTAAAGAGCATGAACATTGAGTTATTTTACTAGATACTTTTTATACTCATATGGACGAGAGTAAACGTCAATCGCGTTAGTCGGTTCATCTTAGAAATAGACGTCTGCGTACAACACGTAGATCGGCAGTACGTAAACGAGTCTTGTGGTTAGACAAAAATGTCTCTCATCCTTTCAACTACATGAAAGATTCTAAATTTATTTTTGCTAGAACAGTCTCGCAATATCATCGATCCTTTTCTATGCACTTGATATTTAACGTCACAAAACATTTGATATGCATTATTTTAACTGTTTCAAAGAGTATTTATAACACTTACATATCAATCAATTAAATCGGTTCATCTCAAAAACAGACTCTTACTTTATGAAGCGTCTAACAGGGAGACTAGTAACGCGCAGACAACGTCCAACTAAGAGACAGGATGTGGTGTTTGTGGTTAATTCGACAGAACTTTGCGTATTCGTCCAAATCCAATGCAACTAAAACTTTTTTGCAGCATTATCGACCACTCTTTATGTTTAATAGTTGGAAATTAACAATTTATATCTTTTGTCCACAAGATACACGGTGACTAACAGCACGTAGATAATGTCTAGAAATATAAAATGAAGGCAAAACGTGGTATTTAGGGTGAGTTTGACACTTATCTTTTTAATTTGATAAGAAAATCTAAAGACACTTCTTCTAAAACGATCCCACAACATCACCAACTCTTCTTCCTGCTTCATCGTTGAGAATAGGTACTTAACATCAAATCTTATGCTCACGAGACACTACTCATTAGCTTCAAATAGCATAAACTTTGAATAACCTAACCAGAGAACTTTCTACACTTTAGTGCTTATTGACAAGTGCAAACATCAATCAGAATCATCCACCTTTTTCATGAACAGAAATGTTGACAATAATGGGACAAGACGAAAGAGGCTTTTGTCAAATGGGTGAGAGGTCTATGTGAATTGCATTTCTTAACAATTTTGCTATTGATAGTTACACGACATAGAATTTTAGAAATACGAACTCTAAACTACCCACAATATACATTTTTTTGATATCGGTGGATAATTTAGGACTTCTATGAATCTGTACCAAGATGGACATGCTGGTTATTGTATATAAAATAGCGTAATGCTATCAAAAAAATCAAAATCTTATATTTTTTTGAAATACATCTTCTAGTCTACAATATTTTTACTTTTACAAAAGACCTTTTAAAAAAGTGTTAGCTTTTATCACATTATCTTTATTACACTGCATGCAAATTATTTTAAAAATGTATGCGTGAGGCTTACCCTACAAAATGTTATGTAACATGTACAGGGTATTGCGTGAGTTGATATAAACCTAATTAAAAACATTTTGAATGAAAGCACTGCCGCAGAACATTACATTTCCTGTTAAATGCCTACATAAACGAATTTTTCCAATATTACAGTGCATTTTACAACATCTGCAATGGCTAGCAAACTGGTGCTACTCGTTGCTGCTCTGTTTTTGTGTGTCACTGTACACCAAAGTGCGTCTGAAACTGTCAAGTTTCTTAGGGTAAGATGATCAACTGTTTGATTTTTAGATACTTATTTTTTTTAGTACTTGTTTATCTAGTACGTGGGAGATTTTTCATTTTCTGCATGGGCAATAAATCGTCCCTGGTTTTTGCTGTGTCCTGTTTAGTCTAACTTTAACCACATTAAACTTATTTGTCTCTTAAAGATAAATCTAAATTAAATGTTCCATATGTTCCATAGAATGTTGTGCAACGAGTAGTTTTTTTATAGATCTCTTCTTTAACGCTGTAGTATAATTTTTTAACTGAGTTTTCTAATTTCACTTTCTAATTCACAAGTTTGACATTTCGCTCCCTATTTGTTTTTCATGCCTCAAATAAAGGTCCATGGAATAATATAAGAGAAACATATGTCTAATATTAAACAACCGGGTCTACTCGATGATAATTATGATGATGATTTAAAACAAGTTAATATAAGTTAATATTTTTATTTAGGTACTCCGTAATGCCCCGCCGATGCCACCAATAGATGACATGCAGGACCAAGCGATGGAACAGGGAATGAATATAGCAAGCCGGCTGGAAGAAGCCAAAGGGCAAATTCCAATAGGAGGACGTTGAAATTTTTTGTATTACTTTGTCACTGTAATAGAGCACCGAATATTCTATTAGCTAAACTATAGCACCAATAAATACTTTAAATGGATCACAATTTATTTAGCTTTAAACTCTTTATAAAGGGGTATAAGGGTAGTACAACACCTCATTACTACCAAATGTCAACCTCACTTGCTAGAACAGTCATTGCGATAACCCGGTGCATTCTGCTAGAGAACTAACGACCGAATATCAGCTAAATAACTGAGAGAACTGGAATTAAAAAATGTAATTTTATAAATAAAAAAAAAGTTTAAAGTAACGGAATGCTACGACTTGCACTCTATTTATTTCCTCAGAAAATTCCAACTTCTTATGTCTCATTATCTTTTACTATTATTCCAGGAAAATAGAAACGGATATCTCTCAGTCCCGGCAGGTATTAAATTACTCGAGAGTGCGAAAAATCTTTCGACTTGACATACTAAAAATAAATAACAGAATTGCTACATAAGATGTCCGCACAATATACGTAACAGGAAATTTAGATAGCGTGACAAAGAATAATCCGCTAAGAATATTTCTTTTCCTTAATCTTTTGTATAAGTAGAAACTGCTCGTCATTTTTCCTTCTACTCTGATTATGTTTTCTGCATTTTCATACATACTTCTTAGAGCATCAATCATTTTCATACTTATATTTTTGTTTCTCAAGTTTATCGAAGGCTTATTTTACTTTATACTATCGAATCCTTTTTTTAAGTCAATAGCTCCTAAGAATATTTTCCTTTCATTTTTCTATTATTTTTCGGTAATTTGTTTTATTACAAATATCCAGTCAGTTATCAATGTTTCATTATAAATGCTGCTTGGTTGTCGCTTAGAGTACTTTTTAGTTTTTTCTAAGTCTTGCTTCAATTATTCTTTCGTATATTTTAAAAGTAGTACGCAGCAGAGATGTTCCTCTTGTATAATTTCCTTCTTTATGGATTGGGACGACTATCGCATTTCTTCATTTTAAGAGATCCTGCTTGTTAACCAGACTTGTGTGATATCATTATGCCTTTCCCTCCCATATATTTCAGCATTCTTGGTCTTATATCGTTTCTTCCTGGGGCTTTTCTAATTTTCAGTTTCTCTATTACATCCTTCGCTTTCTTTATTTCTATTTCTTCTTCTTCTTCTTCCATTATTATCCGCGGTTTCTACTGGCGCTTGTTGTTCCCCTTCTTTAATTTCTAACAGTTCTTTATAGTACTCCTTCCATCTTTCCATTATCTCAACATTTTTTGACTTTTTTTGTCTTTTAGATTTCTTAGGGCACAGTATAGTAGTTTTGCGGTTTTTTCCAGCTGCGTTTAATAAAATCTTTCCACACTTTTCTATTTGCCTTCTTAACCATGACTTTTACTTTTTCCCTCTGAGTCTGGTATTCTTCGTAGTCTTCTTATTTTTATTGCTTCCTAAATATTTTCCCCACAATTTCTTCTTTATTTTACTACGCCACTATGGAATCTGGTCTTTTCTATTAGTATTTTTACTTTATCCACCTATTTCCGTTGCTGCAGTTTTAATTATATTTTTAAATATTTCCCATAATTTCTAGATATCTGTCTCTTTAATTGATTTTCTTGAAATCCAATTTTTTTGCTCTATTCTCTTAATATTTAACCTTAATTTTCTTATTTTGTAATGTAAATGATTTTACGCTTAAATATTCCGTTTTTTATTTTTGTTTTATAAGATTTTTCTTCTTATAGTTACAATTGCTAAAGTAGTCACTGGCTACATTTTATTCTCTGTTTGCATTAACATCTTATATATAATCTTAAATATAATTTACTGTGTAAGGTAACAACACAAATCAAAGGAATGTAGCTGTTTTACCAATTTAAGAAAATGATTGTGGTTCAGAAGCACAAAACAAAAGCCACATGTGTACGCTACGGCCTTGTAGAAATATTTAAACTTTTCTCCTCTAAATTATTAGACAAAGAAGAAAAATGAATAAATCAATATCTGGAAGAATCGTACCAAATGAGTTTTTCAAAAAATAAAAATTTATTGTACATAAATCAAAAATAAATTAAACTAGAGACCGTCCTAAAAGAACAAATTCAACAATATTCCAAAAGCTAACAAAGAAATAAAGTTACTACACACTTTATTAGAAAATGATTCCTGAACCTGGAAGAAAGGCACGTCGACCGATAAGTATGTTACCCATATTTTTGGAAGCCTTTGAGAAAATCATTCTAAAACTAATTGAACCGATATTAGAAGAACATTTTGGTTTTAAGAGTAATAATGGAATGCTGGGATCAATATTATAATTAGCAACAGCATAGAAGTGTATAGATACTGCACTGCCACTTTTCTCGATATAAGTTAAATCTTTGACAAGTTTTTAAGAAAAAGCCTATTATGTAAATTCAAAAGAATTTACCAAAAAACAAAGACACAACAGAGAACAACTACGTTTCACAAAACAAAAACAAAGTGTTAGACTAGTGGCTAGATGCACCAGAAACTTTAAACAAGCATCAAGGACTTGCTGAAGAAGAAAACAACAAAGGAAATGATAAATTACTGAAAGAGGTAAAGTTACCCCCTGTATTTATACTTTGAGTAAACAATCTAAAACCTCTCACAGATAAGTTATTATTAAATTAGTGGGAACCAACCCAAGGTTCAACTAATTGAGAACTACAGTTAAAATGTAAAAAAAGCAGAATCGACCCCCTCCAATTAAAGCAAAACAAAACATTTGAGTAGTCTTGTTTAACATGCATCCTACAGTTGATACACACCATAGAAATTACCGCGCAAGGCACAGTAATTAGTATCCACATTAGACATAGAATTCGATAAATTTCGCTACCTATGTTTCTCGTTTGGCTACAACAAAACAAAAACAACAAAAAATCCGTGTCAAAATTTCTTATAAACTTGAAAATAAAACTTGGATCTTCTCGTGTCAAACGAAAAGTGTCTCAGTGTCTTAACTGCTAGAGGTGTAGTTACAAGAAGAATTACTGTAATAGAAAAGATGTATAATATGCACCAAAAAACACTTAACAAAGGCTTGTGAATGAAAACACAAAAGCAATGACGTTACATGGGTTAACTATCACAGAAATCGCCCAGTAACAAGCAAGAACTAATGTTTCCACTTTAAAGAAACACACACATGGCTTGTAATTTCAAGAAGCTGCAAATCAAAATCAGCAACTTCAACAAGTCAACAATTACTAACCTACCAAAAACATTGGCAATATAAAAAAAAACGGCAACACTGAAGCAGTGATGAAAAAACCAATAGAACGGATGGATACACTATTAAAGTTACTCACGACCACTATACCAAAAATTTTAGCAATCTAAAATCCCAATGGCTTGGCTCAGCACTGCCAATAAATCGCAATATTTCTAACAAACCACAACATTCACATTATGTCAATTTCTAAATCATACTTTACTAATTTAAACTAAAAAAAATCTAAATGTGTATACTATTTATAGAACTAGTTATCTAGATTAACCAAATCAGCTATAAAGTCTACGAAATACAAAAAAGACATTTTCAGGCCATCATTTCCCCTATAAACTGCCCTCTCGCACAAGTTATTAAAAGAAGAACAATTTTTTCTTTGCCACCAGCAGACCTAAACTTATAGTACAAGATAATTACAATTCAAAAAAATCAGGAGTGGAGAAGGTCACTTTTACGTGTGATAGAGAATTACTCAAAGCAGTGAGGAACAATATCCTACAGTATCTGCTTATTAAAGACTTCCGACCTGTTAGATTTCTGTGCTGTAAACGGCATAGCAACAAATTATTTAAACTTTGATTGTTCACAGACATTCGTCACATATCCAAACGATAAAACCCGAAAGCTTTCAAGACTCCACAGTAAGAAAACTAATTAAAACTATTTTGTAGTGTAGTTGGATGAGAGAATGCCCATAACACAGAACCAAATATATACAAAGCTGTAGAGCACTTTCACTTGTAATAAAACAATTATCATGGGACTCTATACAAATGGGCTCAAGAATTGAAGATTCAATAATCTATTAATCTATTACTATACTTGTTAAGCACAAAACAGCAGAGAAGAAAAGACTTAGGCAAAATGAAATGAATGTAAACTAAAAACTCTATTGGACGATTTAAAGAAACAGGATATTCAAGATCATCTGCCAAAGTTATCACCTACTGAAGACATTAACTACTCCTTATGGAAGGCTACAAATACTTTAGCTGATCATTCCGCCTCTTAGGATACCTGGGCAAAAACTTTTGTTGAAAAGGCAAATGCCTTCGCCACCCACTTGCCAAACGTTTTTAGTCTTAACTTCATTAAAAAATTTAAACAAATTATAATGGTTGGAATAAAACCAGTAATTAACAATACAAAAGTATGTTCCTTGTTATGACCTTCTATCAGCCAAAACCCTGAAAGCACTACCAGAATATGGTTTTAAAGCTTTACTATTTTTATTTAATGCTCTCTCACGACTAAAAACCTTTCCGAAACAAAAGAAATCTGCTCAATCATAAGTATAGAGAAGGTATTCAAAAAGCTTATTCTACATAGATTAAAATCAATTCTTGACAAAGAAAATCTTTTGCCAAAGCATCATGGTACCATAGAACAAAATTATAGAGTGGTGACTACAATTAATCATGATTTACACTTCAAAAATATAGTTCTGCGGCGCTTTTCGATATTATCAACACTTTTGTAAAGTCAAGGTACTTCTAGAACCTTACCATATGCAGATAACAATTATATTTAAGTAAAATTCCAAGAGCTTAGAAGTTCAACAAACAAATATTCTAGACCCCATAATTTATCTAATCTACATATCACCCCAACTACTAAATCTTTGACATGTACAATATTGCTTCAGAAGAAATTCTTTTAGACTTGAAATTTTTAGTAGATCTTTTTTTATATTTTGAGGACAAAAGACAGTTGATTAAATTCACTTTAGTAAAATAAGTATACAAGTTCTAAGAATTATTATAAAAAAATTAAAGTGGAAGCTTTAGAGCTATAGTCATGACTTAAAGGAAAACAAACATTTCTTAAGATGGCAGACGCGTGAAGATTTGTCCTAATCAAATTCTATAAACTTTAATCACGCTGTTATCATGGTTCCGCTTTACTTCCCGATAACCTGACACAGTCATTTATAACAGAGCGTTTGCAAGCTTCTTATAAAAATTGTTTACCAATGTATTTCAGATTACACCATATCATACATTTTTGCAATGAATTAGATAAAAATAAATTGATAAACTTTTAGCTTCTCTCAAGCCACACAATATTTTTATTTTAGACTATCGCTATTACGTAATAGGAAATGTTGCTTTTAAGGCTGGCTTACTTATGTACATACAAGTCGTTGTAATATCTAAATAAGGTCAATAAACATTTACGGTAACGGACACTCCAATTGCCCAGTTGCCCAATTGCCAGTATCAAATTCAAAATTCTTTATCTCCGTGTTGAAATGCCATAAATAAGGCGAATGTTCCAAAATCCTTTGTGTGCTTTTGTCGTGTTTATTTTATAACCAACTAAAAAGTTCAAATGGACAAGATATAATATACAAATTACTATTAATTACAATTAGAACAATTGCATCTAACACCTAAGAAGCGTAAATACTTTTAAATGATTCCCAGAGCCCAATATCTACTCTGATAAAAGAGACAGTAGAAAACACCACCAGAGAATTATGGTATTCAGTGTACACTTTCCAGGTTAGGAGGTCGGTAATATATCACCGAGTGACTGGAAAAATTCAGAACACAAATTCTCAATGTAAGCATCCAAGAAGAATTTTCAATCACCACCATAATCTGACGGAATGTGCTCTATTTTATCGCATAAAGAAAGTTATCTTATACCACAAAATGTGCTACATGCTTAATCTGGGGAATATATTAAGATCCTAAAGACTAATTAAACTTTTATACTAAAATCTACAAAAATGGCTAGTATGAGATTAAGTACTAATTAGTTAATGTTTTTCATTATATATATATATATATATATATATATATATATATATATATATATATATACATATCCACATAAATAGCATTACATCGACTTGTTATCAAAGAGGAGAATGCTGTAGAAAATATAGAGGTACCTTAGCTGCCTTTTTGGATATTTAGGGAGATGATACATCTCTAGAATAGAAAACTGGACGAATGGGCAAAACAATGATGGCTATAATTGGTAGAGAATGTCGGCAAGAAAAAGTTTTGTCTCCTCTACTGTGGAACCTTCTAATAGACAAGCAGTTAAAAACACTCGAAAGGAACGGATACAGAGCACTGGGATATTCAAATAACTTGGTCGCGCTATCCTAAAGAAGATTAAACAATACAGTTAAGGAGTGCACGCAAAAGCTCTAAATTTTGTTATAAATTAGACAGAAGCAAACGGACAAAATATAAGTCCCTTAAATTTACCACAGTAACATTTAAAAGAAGGAGGAACTTAAAGGGGCTGAGACTTCTTAGGCTCTGTGATGTAGAAGTTATCAGATGAGTTATCAGATGAGATCAAACCTAAAATCAACACATTCAAAAAATTAAAAAGAAAGTAGAAATGACACTAGCATTAACCATGGAAAAACATGAGATCTAAAATCAAAATTGATGTATGAGTTGTACACCATGGTAGTCAAATCCACGATCACATATGCAGCTTTGGTTTTCTAGACAAATCTGACCGTTATAACCGTACTAAGTAAAACACAAAAACTTGCTTGTCTAGGAATAACGAGTATTATAAAAGCAACACCAACAGAAGCAATGAAGACACTACTAGACATTCCTCCTCTTCATTTGAAAATCATGGGAAAGCAATAGTGGCTTTTTATAAACTGTAAATGTCTATTTGACTTCATATAGTTACCACATCAAGACTTAGATGTCGCCAGCTAAAAGATGGACATTTCATAACATTTAAGTCAGGAAAATTATTGTGTCTATTTTTATTTTGGTAAGCTCTTTACAGTCATTTGCCATTGATACACGCTAGAAATCCTCATAGTGTCTGTTCCATGATAATTTCCGAATCTTTCTCAATATTTAGATGCTAAGCTTTTGCCTTATTAAACAAGTTTTTTATGTTTCTCCGAATTCTTGTGTGTTCTCTACTCCAGTAGGAAACCTTCTTGTTGGATGCCCTAACAGTTATATCAACTATCCCAACTTTAATCCTTGTTAAGCTGCGTTCTACGTTTCTTTTGTGAGATTAGCAATTTTGCTTCAGGTGAAGTTTCATATGCAATAAGTTGGGTTATATGCAAATCTAACCATGGCTTTGCTTTTGTAATAGCATATTACAATTATAAAAAATTACTAATGAAATGGTTAGTCTATAAAAAAATAATCGTAGACTTTTTCGGAGCTTTCAATCATCCCGAACAAGTTATTTGAAATTTAGTGAACAAATTTGAAAAACCCGGGTCTGTTCACGACAACAAATGTATCATGACCCCTGAACATCAATTTCACTGCGATTTTAGGAATTACGCATTGTTCAAATCAGTTTATGGGGAATTTTACACACGGACTTGCACTTACAGGCATACCAAGTTCAACTAATTCAAGAATTGAATGAGACGGACTATCGGCAATACGGAAAGTTTGATACCTGGATATTAGAACAAAGAGCAGCAGGTCTACACTTTGCGCTTAAAATTCTTTTTAGTAATGAGGTTCATTTTATGTTAAACGGCAAAATTAATAAACAAAACTGCCCCATTTAAGGAAAAACCCTTGAATAATTCACTAACGACCACTTTATGCGCAAAAATGTACAGGATGGTGCGATTTATGGTCCGGAGGAATCATCGGCCTATTTGCTTTAAAGACAATGCTGTTACGGTAAATTCTAACAGATTTTATATGACCTCAACTAAATGGACACTAAAGATATTTACTTCTAATAAAATGGTGCGATATGCCCCACAATACAAGAAAACATCGCCTTATTGCGCGCGAGATTCTCTGGACATGTTATCTTAGTGATGTAAATTAGTTGCCAAGATCTTGCGACTTGACATTTTTAAACTTTTGTTTATGAAGTTATTTAAAAATTAAAGTTTGTTTTGATAAACCAGTAAACATTGCAGCCCTAAAAAATAACATCCAAGCCGCCATAAGGGAGTCTGAAAATATGCTTGAAAATATACGAAATTTAAATGCCCACATCGATGTATCCGCTGTGGACATTTAAACGATATAATCTTTCTTGTTTAATTTTAATTAATAATACTTTAAAATAAAGAAACCTGTAATATTCCGTACATTTTGGTTTTTATAGAAACACAACATTCTAAAGTCATTTTTGGAAAATCAATTAGTGATTATCTCAAAAGTTCTGCAACATTTACAAAAATTTAATTCTTGTGGATTTTTGTGTTTGTATTGTAGTAACAAGTTATATCTTCACATTTCAGATGGTTTTGGACGATATCGAACTCCAGGTTTTGATGCATTATTGCTAGAAGAGGGGATTTTTATAAAGAGATTTTGCAAAGGAAATCTGCGATGCTGAAGGCAAACGAAGTGTCCATTGCTCTACTATGTCGAGATGGTACAAAAACTTTGATTCGATTGAAAAATAAAGACTTACTTAAAACGTTGGAAGATGAGCGGTTGTTGAGAACTCGAGATTTAGAATCATTTCTTGGAGCTGGCAAATCAACGGTTTATCGGCATCTCCAACACCTTGACATTGTGCACAAGAAACCCCCACAGGATCCATATAAACTCCCTAAAGCGCAAGCTGCCAAAAGAGTCGCTGAACAATTCTTTAATTTGCAGATTTTGGAAGCGATTTACAACGTAGGACGAAAAGTGGGTCTTCTTCGACAAGAGTGTGGTTTTTATTTGATGAAACTTTCAAGGAGTTTTGCAAATTTAAACTTGTATCAAATGGTTACGCCATCAATGCCAAACTTTATTACCAGCAGTTGGACCGTGTTTACGAGTATAAGGAGAAGTGCTCGATCTTGGTCAAGGTAAGCGTGTTTTATTTCAGCAATACAACGTGAAGCCACACACTGCTAAGAAAACTAAGGAGAAATTTGAAGATTTGTACGGTGTTAAAGTTTAGGTACAGTCCAAATGCTGTCCCGTCCTTTTATGGCCTCTTTCGCTCAATGGAACACTTCTTGCGCCGGTTTGAATCATTTGATGAAGTCGAAGATGCGTGCCAAGAGTTTTTCGGTGCAACTTACTTTTTATATACATTACTGTTTATATTTGTTCTTGCGACTACACCTAGCATGGAAGCATGGTTTACAAACTAAAAGGTTGAGGTTCTCATATGTTTGCCCTCGCCACCCGGCTATCGCACATTATTCCTGATACAGGATAATGTAGCGCAAATTTTAAACGATCGCATTATTATTGTTCAAAATAAACTCAATTATTTTTAGTAACTGAGTAGGTCACCTACCAGGCATCTGAGCCCGGGATTAAACTTGGGTCCATCACCACCGCAACCAAACGTCTCAACAGTTTAGCCACACCGGCGCCAACTACAAATTTTTAATTCTTTCCCCTGTATTTTTACATAGTTAAAACCTGCATAAACTTTTAAACTAAATATAAATTAATAAGATACTATGTCCAATTAGAATATTGTTTTTATACACTTGTTAACAAACTTTAATAAAAGTTATCTTTTATATTGTAAAAAAATGTTGAAGACATTTTTAACGAAGCCTACCTTTTTAATTAATAAATCATAGAACCCGTTGTGACAATGTAAAACTAAAGCCAAAATATAATACTCGATATAAATACACAATTACTGAACTGAAAATATTAAAAATAAAAAAATAATAATTTGAAACTACATTCTTGCTTTTATGTTTTTAATATTAACGTCAAGAACGCTGTGAAAGTCTTACGTTTACAGTCTATTTCTAAATACAATCTCGTGCCTAACATCCAATTAGCTTCAGATTATTGCTGAATATTATTTTTTATTTGCTTAATTACATTAGTAGCGCCAGCGTGGTCTTGTGGTTGAGGCACAAGCGCAGTTCCATTCACGGGATTCTCTAATGCCTGACCTACTCAGTCAGTAAAAATAATTGACTACTTGCGTTCACTTTGAACAAGGGGTAATAATTGCATACATCGCCCCGCATCAGTTTGCAGGTCGAGCTCTCACGAGGAGTGTTGAGCCACACCAAACCAATTCAATTAATGACTAAAAAAATTATTCACTCATGCAATTATTCTCTCTCTTAAGTGTACATAAACTTCTTTATGGCTCTTTATGTTAGTGTTATTTTCTTCAATGATTATTTTATTTGTTGTATATAGGTCACATTTTACACTAAATCTCCTTCTATCATTTAAAATTGTTTCTATATGTCTAAGAACATTTTCTATTTTGCCTCACCGGCATGAAAAATAACTCATATTGAATTCTCCACAGTCTCAATTGCGCTGAAAGATAAGATATAGAATTTTAACAGACAACTAAATCCCCTCTACCTCATTGTTTTCTATTTAGGTCAGCAAATCATCTGGTGCAATTGTAAGTTTTGTAACTTTTGTGTTCTTTAATTCATCCCATATTGCCAACAAATCTTAAGGTTATCACGAGGATTGCCTATTAAATTACTCAAGACGATAAGGACGGCATGTGAATAAACACATAGCGCAATGCTCTAATAATTTCGATACAAATTCATTGGCCATCTTAGGCAACATGATGATATCCTTTAATTTGCGCTGCTGTCACAATCGTACTACGCGATAAAAAATTACGTGTTCGCAGAAGATGGTACAAATCTAGAAAAAACGAACAAACATTTACAGTAAACAGTGTAAATTATTTTCTTTTTTTTTATTTAACACGCACTAAGCGTATACATTGCAACTAGTAAATACTATCTAGCAATTTGTTAATAAATTCTCACTTAAATTCAAGTTTAAAGTCTTAAATCTAGGTAAGTCTTAGCAGTTGGTGGATATACTCCCATTGGCGCACTCCACATATGTTAAAAACACTTCGTTCACATGTTTTAATTGCTCATAATTCACTTAACTTAACTTACACTAGTTCAAAAGGTTTTTGCCTTTTTAGCCTACGTATAAGTCCACTGTTGTCGAGTAATTGTAGCACTTCGACATTCATATGTTCATGTAGTCTTGTTTCGTGTTTTTTCGCAAACCGTTTAATTTCCTCACTGACCATAGGCACTTTTAGGTCCCTGTGGATGTCTTCATTTCTAATGTACCATGGAGCGTTGACGATGCTGCGCAGTACTTTGTTTTGAAAGGTTTGAATAATTTTTACATTAGATTTCTTTGTGCATCCCCACAGCTGCACACCGTAAGTCCAAATTGGTTTTAGAATTTGTTTATACAACAATAGTTTGTTATGCAGAGACAGCTCGGAATGTCGTCCAGCCAACCACCACATTTTTCTAAATCTAATGCAATGTTCTTCGCGTTTATTCTTTATATGTGCTTTCCACCTGAGCTTAGCATCTAGTGTCATACCCAGGTATTTAGCTGTGTTAGCGTAAGGAATTGTTTGCTGATTGATCACTACAGGCAAGTAATCAATTCTTTTATTGGTGAAGTTTATATGGGTAGACTTCGCCTCGTTTAGTTTAATTCGCCACTTCTTGGTCCACCTGGTGACGTTGTTGACGGCTAATTGTAGTTTATTAGTAGCTACTTCTATTTCGTTGCTTGTGGGCAGTAATGCAGTGTCGTCAGTAAATGTGGCTGTCGTCACTCCATCACTCATGGGGATGTCACTAGTATAAAGCAAGTATAGAACTGGCCCAAGGACGCTTCCTTGCGGTACACCTGCGGCAATAGCTTTTAGTTCGGAGTATTCTTCGTCATATCTCACTCTGAACTGTCGGCCAGAGATGTATGATATCAGAATGTGGCTCATTTTCCTAGGCAGATTTTTAGTTATTTTGTATTCGAGGCCCTCGTGCCATACTTTATCAAAAGCTTGGGCCACGTCAAGAAATATCGCTGCGCATATTTCTTTTTCTTCTAGGGTTCTTTCAATTACATCAGTGATTCGGTGCACTTGATCAATGGTCGAATGTTTGTTCCGAAATCCAAACTGGTGAGTTGGAATGAGATGCTTTTCTTCAATAATTGGCTTGAGGCGTTTCAGAAGCAGTTTTTGGAACAGTTTGGATATGTTTGGTAGTAGTGAAATCGGGCGGTAAGATGCTTTCTCATTGGGTGGCTTCCCTGGTTTGGGGATCATAATAACTTCCGCAACTTTCCACTGCACCGGTACGTACTGTAGTCGTAGCGCAGCATTGAATAGACGCGTAAGCTTCATTATACCCTTTTCTGGTAGTTCCTTCAGCAGTTGTCCACTTATTAAGTCATAGCCGGGGGCTTTTTTGGCACTGAGATTCTTTTGTATCTCATTGTAAATTTCTTTTGGAGTTACTGGCAATATGGCCCTGTCCTCCCTGTTGTTTATCTCTGGTAGGTTCTCATTGTCATCAGCTGGATGTGGTTGGAATGTATTCGCTAAGTGTTCAGCAAATATTTCTGCTTTTTCCTCGTCTTTTCTAGCCCATCGGCCATCATTTTTACAAATGGGTGGAGTATTCGGTATCTTTATCGTCTGTTAGTCCCTTTAGGAATACAGTGAACGTTTCATTGTTAACAGAACGGATCTCTTCTTTGAGTTGTTGGCTTAGCCGGTTTAGCAGTTGTTTGTCTGCCGGAGCTCTGGTTTGTTGCCATTTCTTCCGTGCTTTTCGTTTCGCTGAGACAAGTTCTCTGATCTCCCTAGGGTAGTTCACGCCAATTGTTTTTCTTTTTGGCTCAGGGGTATTGCTCCATGCGGCTTGCTGCAGGTCGATTACAAACCGCTCTGCTTGTTCATCTAGCTGCTCAATTGATCTTAGTGGAACATTTAGTTTGATACGCTGTTCTACTTCTGCTCTAAATCCATCCCAGTCAGTCCATTTGTTTGTTAGTGATGGTGAAGATGATTTATTGATTATTGTTTCGCTTAATGTCAGGATAATGGGGGAGTGGTCTGATGACATGTTGTAGTTATCTTCAATACCAATGTAATTGGAAGATACGCTTTTCAGTATGAAGAAGTCTATCAGATCTGGTATTTTGTTGCTATCTGACGGCCAGTATGTTGGTTTGCCAGTTGAATGACATACGCATTTAGCTTGCTTGATCGCTTCATATAGCTGTTTTCCTTTAGTAGTGACAAGTCTGGATCCCCAGTGGGCATGTTTGGCTTTGAAGTCACCTCCTAATAGGAAGTGATCTCCTAGCTCTTGGAAAAGCCTTATAAAGTCATCTTTTTCTAGTGCGTACCTTGGTGGACAGTATATTGCAGCAACTGTATAATCCTTGGACTTTGTGAGGATTTTTACCCTCAATCCTGCAATCATACTAATTTTGTGAATATCTTTAATATCTTCTGATTTGTCAAAATCTAACATGTATAGAGGCAGTGGCTTAGTGATGATGCCATTCTCTGTTTTCGTTTTTTTCATAATGTTAGTAACATTTACGATTTTAAATCCTCTTTCTTTTAAGTCTTCTGTGATCATTTTTATTGAACACGTCGGGTGTATACCTCTGGCCATAACTTTTATGGGTAGGTTTTGTTTGTCTTCATATGTGTAATATTCGACATCGTAATTGCGTAGAGTTGAGATCAGACTACGGTATTGCGTTTCATCTGAGACGTTGATCTTAAATACATCATTATTCATAGCGGTTACTCTATAACTAACCTTTGCTGCTTGCAATATGTCATGTACAGTTTCGTATTCTTTTATATTCACCAGATTTATTGGTGGAGGTAGGGTGTTTTCTTCTCTTTCGACTTATTGTCTGATTGTTTAGCGGTTGTTGATTGCTGCTGTGGAGAGATCTCCGGGGACGCAATTGCTTTCCGTTTTTTATGTCTTGATTTCTGAACTATCCAGTTTGTTTCTCTAGCTAATACTTCTTCGTCGGTGTGATATTCGACTTTTTCATCAGTTACTTGCTCTGCTTTGGGTGCCGCCACTGGGTTCTCGAGGCTTTTTACCCTTTGCATTAGCTGGTTGATATTATCCTGTAGAGTTTCGATGGTTGCGAGGGATTGTTGCCAAGCATTCCATAAATTAAGCTCATTTTGATTTTTAATTGATTCTCTTGTACAAGAATCTGGTTTTGCTGAGATAATAAAGCCTCAGCTGGTGTTGGAGGTCGTTGTATTAGCGGGAGATTATTCATTCTGTTGCTGTGTGCATATTTGCACTGCTGCAAAATGATTAGCTTGTTATCTTACCGAGCAGAGTACAATCACATTTTCAGGCAGTTGCACTTTCTCGGCAGGATTCTTATCACACTTCACTTCGCGTTTTACACGTACTCGCAATCTCGTATTAGATATCACTGCTAGAGCGGCATCCAACACGTCTTCACTCTTCAAAAGTAAAACGAGTACTAAATTATTATCAATATTAAATTTAGTTGCTACAAACTAACCAAAAATAAGGTAAATGTTTTGCATAATATTTTTATTATGTTAAGGTAATAAATACATAAATAACAAAATTTCTCACTAAAATTAACGAAGATGTAACATATAAATTATTATCGACTACAATTAAAGCATGCGAAGATAAATTTAAAAAATATGCCAATAAGTAAACGTTGCAGAACTATGGAAATATTCTTTCAGTTACTCTGGTTTTTAGATGGCTTGGCAACCTTTATTTTAACTCCTTTTTATCCTCTTAAAAATTCCTAATGCCACGCATACACAGCACACAGGAACTTAAGATTATTGTAAAGAATCTTGACAAAACTCTAACGCAAAAGTACTTTTTGCGCTGAAAATCCGTTTCCCTCTCCATTTGGTCAAATCAATGAATTCAAATTTATATTTGGTTCATCAAGGTACACAGTTTTGGCAACTTATCGACTTCTACAACTATATTTGAAACGGTAAATTTTCTTATTACCCCGATGACTAGATATATAACGTTATATAACACAAAACTCAATTATTTATTAACATATTTTCAAATCAAATATTAGAAGATAGACAGAATCATTGGCGATCGACAATGAAAGTACTATGTTTCATATCCAAGTTTCAATTGGTTTCAAGTTATTGATGCAAGACATTGATATATATGTTCTCCTCACTTGTTATTGTACATAGAATAAAAGAAAAGTTACGAGGTACCATAAACTCGGGCTACTTGTGTCCTAAGGGTTGACTTGAGTCCAAAATGATAAACAGTTGTTTTGTTCTCAACGTCAGTAAAACTACAGAGTGCTTGGCTGGTAGGTATCAGCATTAGGCAGATATTGTCTGAGTCAAGGAAGCTCGAGAAGCTACTGTTAGTGGCAAGAGAGATTGTGCTGACTAGATTACAATTCGTTGTTTATTTGACTCTGCAAACTTTCGTCTGGACAGATAATTGCAATAGCCTAAAAACTAAGGTAAGTGCATAAGTTTACTTAGGAAGGCAAGGACATAACGTTACTTCATTCAGAAATAATCTACCTGGTAAAGATTTGGTTAAGTCATTTCTAAATAAGCATCCCAACCTTTCAGTTCGATTTGCAGCTAATATAAAGCGTACAATAGCGGCTAGTGATGAGAAAATCGTCACTGAGTATATTGAAAATGTGAGAAAACTGCTCCAAGGTATACGTTTTGAAAACGTCTACAATTATGACGAAAACGGTATGAGTGATGGTCCGGGAAGGAAGAAAATCAATTGTCGAAGGGGTTTTAAATACCCAGAGTGGATTATAAATTCTACGACATCCAGAAATGTAATGTTTTGTAGTAATGCAGTTGGACAGTCCATTCCACATAGGGCCAAAAACCTTTGAACAACGTGGACCGAGGGTGGTCCACCTGGGACTAGGTGTAACAGGAGTAGACATGTGTGAATTGATCTAGCAATTTTTGAGGACTGGTTTTCTAGTCATCTGCTTCTAGTTCTTAGGAGATAAGGGAGAAAGAAAGTGGTAATTGAAGACATTCTAACTTCACATCTTAGCATCAATGTTATTAAACTCTGTGAAGAAAACGATATTCATTTCGTTTCTCTTCCACCTAATTTGTCTCATCTTACTTAACCACTGAATGTGGCAACTAAAAATGAAGTGGAAAGACGTCTTCGATAGATGGAAGCAATGAGATGGAGGCAAAAGAATTGGTACGCTTTCTGAAAACCCGTTTCCAATGCTGTTACTAATTGTTTTAGAAGAAATTGGAACAAAAGTGAAAAGCACCTTAAAGGCACGGTTCAAGAAAGCTGGATTAGTGTCTATAAACAAAAATCAGATCATGTGCCGTTTACCAAATCAAAACAGGCATGTAAACTTGACCATGATCGGGGCTACATTTCATGAACGACTTCAAGATAAGAGAAACAAGTTTGTTTCATCTCGTTCTACCAAAAAAAGAAGATACTCTAAGTGCCACCTGTACAGAGTGTTTGTGTCACTTATTTGTGTCCTACCGTTAGTATCAGTGCCTCTATGCAACACAGCAAACACTTTAAAAAAAACCGGAAAAAAAGCGAGTTGTTAAAAACCCCAAAGACCGTCAAACCAAAAAGAAAAAACACATGTGAAGACTTCATTTTGGAAGATGAGGATGCAATCAGCTTCAGATCAGAAGATGATAGCAACATCAGCATCTATAATAGTGATGAAGAATATATAGGACATTTACCTATGAACTTTAACAATTTTAAAAATCTGGGCTCAATTTTCACAATCTTATGCTTCCTTCGAAATCAGTCGAACTAACTTTTTCATCTTTTTTTGAAGAATCTGGACATATTCGCTATTTCACGCCATCAGAAAGTATTAGTTACTGAAAAACATGATTTCATATTATAAAAATGAAGTCATATGTCATCACCTATTCTATTTTCAAATTTATTGAGCAACTCGCGTTCTGACATCTATTCGTCTGTTAAAGCATGGGGTACTCAAAGGAAACGCATCTTTATTACTTAAAGGTAGTCGTGTAAAATAACATAAATTGTCATATAAGATACAGACATTTTCCTGGCTCTCCTTCTAGACTAAAATTTCCCTTTTTGTAACTTTTGGTGTCATCTAAAGATGACTTTACTATAATGAAAACGATGTCTTCCAAATTACTTATTCCAAAAACTCACGCAGCATACAAAATTGTAGCACAAAGTTGTTCCATATTTCGTTTATAACCAAAATTATATTATAAGTTCTTTTCACTGCCACAATTTAAAAGCAACTGTCGTAATAAAAAAATTCATTAACTTCATTTAAGATTGAAATGTCAAGTTTTTAACTAATGTACGAACATAAAGACCGGCAGAAGCTAGCTCTGACCACTTCGTGGTACCAATTAAGACAGAAGTAAAAATAAACAAGAAAAAATAAAACAGAAGTATAACAAGAAAAAATAGGAAATTAATGGTCTGAAGAAAAGCTTCCAGTTAAATTTTAAAGAAACTTCGACAAAGAATGTATGGGTCTTAAAGAGACAGGGAGCTTGAAGAAATATGAAAGTAACTAAAGGGCGCAATAACAATACCAGTGAAAAAGACGAAAACAGAACAAAAATAAAAAAGGATGAAGTGAACGGTTCTTCAACAAGTGCCAAATATTAAAGACCTGAAAACCATTTATAAATAAGGTGATAAGGCAAAATGCGACAACTACAGAAAAATCGCACTACTGGACACAGTATATACAAAATAACAGACACGCCATTAAAGAAGCAGTGGGAAAATAAGCGGATGACATCCTAAAGAAATATGAAAGTGGGTACTGTCGGAGTCAATTGGACACAGACCACATTTTCACTATCAAGCAAATAATTACCAACAGCTACAGCTATAACCATACACAGCAAGAAGACGATATGATTAACAGAGTAACTATTTGAAGATTTATAAAGCTTAAAAATACCGTCAAAGTAGCTGAGATTAATAGAAATGACTTTGGAATATGGTATACTAAAAGTAAAGTCAGATAAAATGAGTAGAGTTTTTAGGTGAAAAGGAAAATAATACTGGGAGAGATAGCGGCTTTTTAAAGAAAGGGACGATAACCAAGAAAAATCAATAGTGTATTACACCTGCTAACAATCTAACTCTAATAGCAAAATATACCGGAAAAGAGAATTAAGACTACATACAGTTATTTAAACACGTAAAACGTGAATATACAACAAATGTAAGTAAAATATTTAGAGACTGGTGCAAAAGAAGGACACACGAGAAGATGATGGGTCCATATAATTAACCCAATTCAATCTAAATCATGAAAGTGTAAAGAATAAGGCGAATATACAAAGACTAGTACAAGAAATAACACCGAAAAAGCCAATAAAGAGGTAACTGGAGGACATTCTATAAAATAGACATGCCTAGATTAGTCCTGGAAATTAACCAAAACAGAAGGTAAAATACTATCAAGCGAAATAGAATTTTAAGAGCAACAAAAAAGATGCACAAGACTAGAGATGCAAAAAAATAAAGGCATTAGCGCCGAACCGAACATCTTTAACTTGAAAGAAAAAATTACTGAGCAAAGTGAAATAGTGAAAACATTTATTCAGAATGCCAGAAGAACAATTACCGTTGGCAGCATGAAAATATCAATCGAGAGAAAGAACTTTTAAAAGGAGGCCGAGGCAAAAATAGATGCCAGAATGGTTAATCGCTAATCTTTAAACTGTAGAAGAAAAAGCAGAATTTTTACAGATAAAATACTAATCAACTCTCTAACTGATATCTGCGATAAAAGCAATTTGGAGCTATTGGAGTCCCGCTATTAAAAAATATGTTTCACGTATGTTTTGCTTGTAGTAAAAAGTAAATGGAATGTCTCGAACGATGTAGCTACCTGAATTTGCACCATACAGACTAACCAGTCTACAAGGTATATTCTAATCTGAAGGATGCATGACTAAGAATAAGCTTAGTCGTTACAAACAAAAAAAAATTTACTGCATAATTGTTGAGGGCGACTTTTTTCTATTATTCCCCCATTCTTTTTTCAAACTCTTTTCTTAAAACAAAATCACTATTATTACAGGTATCTAGGATCAAGTGTGAGGCGAAAAATGATAAAGTGAAGCCTTCTTCTAATATACAAAACCTTATCAAATGTTACTGATAATATGCCAAATGTAAAAGAAGTCTAGAGCGGTTTACATGTGGAAACCTGCAATGCATTAGAAAGGCGTCTACAGAAAAAACTTTAGAAAACCTTTATGACCACGATGTGGTACATAGTAGAGCTGAAAACAAACATCTTGTAAATTTGCCTTCTCATGTTTCAATTTTTAACATATCGCATGTATTAATCAAAGTGACATATTCTATTATAGAAATAGGTTTCCACATTCCTCTTCTTCTCCGCTGTTATACTATGAATTGTTGGAATATATAGCATTGCAGTACAACAGAACATTTGACGTGAGGATACTTTGCGAGATGCTCTTTAAATGTACTTATTTTGAGGGTTTCTACGACTATATTTTGTAAAAGTCCGACCTATAATCTTGAAAAGAAACGACAAAAAAATCATACCTTAGGCGACTACTCTCACATTAAACATAAATCTCAAAACCTGTTGGAGACAACTTACGCATAGGTTATTAAATATGAGAACAATATGTCTTCATATGCAATAGAATTGATGGAGGTCGCGATTGCTTTGACAACACTTTTAACGGATATACCTCATATCTAATTTTTTTCAGTCTGCTTCTAAAAGGCCGTTATTATATAAAACGAAAAACTTATGAAAATTGCAAATAGCCTAGCTATTTTAGGTGCTAATGGTAAAATAACTATCCACGCTCTTTACTATTTATCCCAAAGGAAACGAGTCAGGATAAGATGATTAAGAGTTAAGTACTCAAAATTGTAAGAAATGTAATAGCAAGTGGCCGAAGGTAAACCGTAGAAGATATAAAAACTCTCACAACATTTCTACTCATTCAACAATTCAAACCACTCACTCCTCTAATGATCCGTTTTATGATTAGCCTGCAAGAAGCAAACCTCTCACCAGGCAAATAATTATGCTTGACATGCTTTGCTGATAGTGGAGGCTGAGCTACGATAATAGTATGCTTATGTTACGTAAGAATGCTTCTTAAGGACTGTCAGTAGTTGCAGTACGATTTAGAAATGTTTTTACTGATATTTTATGGATCTAAAAACATTCCACATCTACAGGATTTGATGAACCAGCTAGTACCACCACCAAGTTTTTTGTTTTATATATCGTAATACACTTTGGGGTTTGTCAACCATGTAGTTTTAAAGAATTTATTGATCAGAACAATTCGATCATCCTTCAGTGCGAAAGCCCTAAGTCTATGTCACCCCTACTTATGGAATCAGCTTAATCGATAAGTGCTTTAAAACCTTTACTACAGAGATCACATACCATTTATGATTACCTCACAAGATGTTACCTTGCAAATCAAGATCTGCTTATTCTACCACCGTTAACTTATTTACCAGCTCAATTATGAATACTGCTATGACCCCTACTCCACAAAGTCTAAATTTTCATAGGAATCGAATGTGTTCTCTGATAATCTAAAAATTGTTCAAAAGTTACCCATTTCCTCGCATATAAAGTTAGCAAAATATTAAGCAAAAATATTTTTGCGCTCATCAAAGAGCTGCAGCAAGAAAATGTAGGTTCTCGTTGACAATAAAAATTTGTTCAAAATAAGTTTGGTTAGGAATAAGGAAAGTTTTAGGCAAATTTTCGTATACGTTCCGGCACTACGAGATCGTAAACAAAGAGCGGCAATGACTACGCTTAGTAGTCAACACAGCTACAAAATTACGATCATATAAAAGCTTCAAGAAACAATGAAAGGCACATTCTTTTCTTTTCCTGGCGACAATAACGAGAACTACAGCAAATTTTATCAATTATCAATCTTAGGCGAAAAACACTCTTAAACAAAGATAAAGAGCCGATCAAAATTGAAAGCTTCGGGCCTATTCTCTTTTCAAAAATTGCACTAAGAAAACTTTTTGAAGCTATGATAAATAAGCGTTTAATCTGTATTTTAAAAAATCGATGACTAGCGTAGGCAGAGCGTGACTCTCACGCAGGACAAATTCTGGTCTGGTGGGAGGAGCAGAAACACCACCACGAGAACTTTAAACTGACCAATGGGAGCATGTTTTATGGTTTGGGTATCGTTATAGGTCAGCACTAGAAGTACTCACATCTATGAATCTAGGAAATTGCAACAAAGACAATGCTGTAGACAATACTTAGGTGCATTTCAACAGAGTATCTTAAAGCTTTAGAAAAACCAAAATCTGCAAAGGTACAAGAATCAGGTAGGAAGAGAGATGGCTATTGGTTACAACAGGGCGATACGTAAAAGTAGTTCTTATCCATCCTAGAAGCAGCGTAAAGGGTAGCGACGCATCTCAACTACCACACAATGCATGTAATCTCGAAACATGAAAACTTGAGACGGTTCGGAAAGCTGAAAAAAGGGAAAAATTTATGTGCATGTGGGAAAAAACACAGCAATGCATATTTTTGTAACAGAAAGTCCAAACTCGAGCGGAAATTTCTGTGACTGGAGAAGGAATACGATGGTTACGGATGTGGGAAGACATCACACTAAAGATTTTTGTATCCCTGGTTGTAAAATTAGCATAGGAGAGGATTCAAACGCTTGTGCAGAAATGGGGTAGAAGAGCCGGGACTCATAATGACGCCTAATCAGCATAACAACCCGGACTCACAATTGCGAACAAAGAAGCATAACAGCTGGAATACACAATTTCTTTAACATGCTTCCAAAGAATAAATCACAAGTTGTTAGGTCCGGAGACCTGGCTGGTCATATACAGAGCGCTAAATCTTAGAAGAGGAACCGCTCTAGAGGCGCGAGAGCTTTCTTTTCAGGTAACAACGCATTTCGGAATACCAATAAGATAAAGCTCCAATTTTGCTGGAACATAAAGATATCAGATTTTTTTAGTTACGGAAACCACCATCATTGCAACACATCAAGGTATGATAATAGCTGTAACAATGTTCTCGAAAGCATAGGAATTTTCCGTGCTTCATATACTGATGTTATACTTTTAGACTGTTTCGAAGCAAGCAGACGTTAGCCCGTGCTGGGAAATACCAGTGGCCGGAGCGCCCAGAGTTTTGCCTGTTGCTCAAGGTCACACCTGCACTTTGTTATTATCATTTAATTTGAACCGAGTTGACTTTCGTCGGGTAAAAACTTATAGCAGTATGATTCTCCGAAACATTAAATAATCGAAACGCGCGTTGACCTGAGGTCAAGCGCATACATACATTATATCAGTGTATATCAACACTTGTCGATAAATCGTACTTAAAAATAAAGTTAAATTCAACACACAAATGGAACGTTATGTTCTCCATAAACTAAATCCCACCTATGGGTATGTAACGAATATACACGGCAATTAGCCGCTAATTTCGCATTGGCAGTACCAATTAACACATGGTAGTCAGCAAACAGTTCAATCTAATTTATTATTTCGAAACCCTATGCTTAATTAATCTTATATAAATATCAGCACTCTTTTTTCTAATCAAGACCATAATGTATTAACCCTTTATCCATCTATGCCAGTAAATAAACCAATCTAATGAACAAAATGAGATCAACGAAACATAAGCTAATAAACACACCTGAAAAGTTGTTAAAAAAAGAAGAAGACTAAATAGATAAAAATGAAGTATTGTATTAGACCAACCGACTACCACTACAAAGCCAATCTAACGAAAAATCAAATTAAATGTAAAGAGACTGTAATTTCAACATTAGCAGGGCAGCCACACATCCACCATTTAATACCGACTGAACAAATTTAAGCTGAGTTAGAAAAATTAGGTCATAAAGTACCCAATATAATGTACATAAGATATAAGACAACCAAAGGTCTATTCCCAACATTCTTAGTTGATCGCATAGAACGCAAATGGTCGGTTAAGCATAAACAAGAAATAATAACTTTTCTAATTTTAAATAAAATAGATGCTAGTATCCAAAACATATTTTACAGCCGGAACAATGCTTTGTACACCTAATTATTCCATTTATAATACCAACCAACCGGATAAAACTGAGCATGCAGGAGCTGCAGTGATCATTAAAAACTTATATCAAAATGCTAAAATCAGGTGCAAATATCAAATATCAGAGTAAACACATTCCCCTGGTCATTCACGGCGTCAGCTATTTACTTCTCTCCCAGCATACAATGGCTGCAGATGATTATAGTAGATTCATTACTAGAGAAGACTGGAACTCCAAACATACCAATTGGGGATTTAGAATAATTACAACAAAAGGTAAAAACCTATTTAGAGCAATTATAACAAATAATTACAAATGTTACAGCATTGGGGAACTGACACACTGACCAACTGATATAAACAAGCTACAAACTTAGTTCTGAACAATATCAGCAAGGCATGCTCCAATAATACTTGATGTAAGTACTAAGACTATTAACAAAAAAATTATATCAAGACACACTGATTGGTATAAATTTCAACAAGACATTGAAGACAAAATTCAACTCAAACTACAAATAAAACAACATCAAAACTTAGACCGAGTAATCCAATACCTAGTTACTTTTATCCAAGAAGCTGCATAGAAAGGCACATCTTACCAAACTAAACCCGCCCATCATGCCAATAACACACCTATAGACATAAAAGAATTAATAGTTGAAAAAAGACGAGCTTGATCAAGATAACAAAGGGCACGTAATGCAGCTGGCAAACTACTACAGACTAACTCGACAAGTCATGCCGCCCTACCTAATTGTCAAAATGCGAACTTGAATTATTACATCACAAACCTCAAGCAAGATCACGCTATATGGAGAGCTACAAAGATATTTAAAAGTCCATAAGCAAAAATTAATGGCACATGGGTTAGATCTATGTCTTATTATTCGATATTGAAATAATAATGGTTTCCAAATCAAGAAAAGCACCAAAAATAGAATCTTTTACAGGCCGATCAGTCTATACTAGGAAAACTTTTCAAGAAACTTTTTTTTGAAGGACTACTAAATAACACCGATGTTTTGATTTTGAGAAAACATTCCACTACACAGTAAGTAGATAGGATAGTTAATGAAATGCGACCTATATACATTCATAGTGTCACGGTTTATATAAAAAGGATAAAGTACCTCTCTCAAGTTTTTGAAAGAGATCAATACTATAGATCAACTACATCTAACCATACCATCAAAATCGATCCCCTAGCTACATATTTCTATAGAAAATTAACGCAATATCTTGAATATAAAAACATTTATTATATGTTAAAGGAGAAAAAGCATAGAGGGCAATAATCTGAAATTTACATCATTCTATTTCAGTTGATGCCATCAAGGACAAACTAACCGAACAGGTCACATCTGTCACAGAATAATTAAACAGCCTAAACATATTTGATGCACCAGCAACATATTTTACCTGTATCAAATGCGGCTGTGGCTACAAAATCTTAATACGCCAAATCACTAAACTTCAACTAAGTGTGCTTTATATGGTGAAAACTACCCGAACAATTAGAAAAGCTGCACAGTTTATCAGAATCATCGAAGATCCAGAAAAGCATATTTAAAAAAATATTAAATAAAATTAAAGACTTTTCCCATCTCCAAAATCAAGTCGATATCCCAATCGCGAACATCGAGATTCCCACAATGCACCTAATTACACTCGAGCATAGGGTGAGAAATGACACGACACACTATAAAACTTTCAATGTTTTTGCAACATCTAAGCCAGAATACATGCTTTCCACCATTATAAACAAAATAACTGCAAAATAACAACTTTACCAAACATTGAACTATGAAGTGCCAACGGAATTACTAATCACGTTTCTAACATAAATTTTCTATAGCTGCTACAAATAGATATGTTACTCATTTAAGAGAGCCATGCAACAAATAGGACATCACTAAAAATACCACATTATAAAATTTACTATACAACAACATTGTCATACAAAAAAAAATAAAAATGGAACACCATATCAACCAAAAATTTCTCAAGTCTCTAGGTATTCATAGCAGTGAATGGAGCTCAAGACTACTTAATTCTGAAAAACGCAGCCTACTAAGAGCAATATAAAGGAACAATTTTGCCTATCCTTCGATCGGAGAATCTAGTTATTAGTCTAGTGATCAAAACAAAACAGCCCGGACCTACTGGATTAAGCACTCACCAACAGTTTAGCAAATTCCTACACTAAAGCAAAATAGAAACAAGATTTACCCACTGATCATTCTTCGGTCATTATCACTATTAGCTTAATCATAATCACTAAAGAACTGCCCCTCAGACTTTATACTAAACAAAAGGATTGGAATCCGTTCAGAACTTTAGCCTAACCATTAGAATTAAAGGTAATCAAGATTGATAGTAATGATATGCTGCTACCACCGTACTCGAGGAAGCTGATCAGCAAGCAAAACTTACACTTACATACACTCCTGAAGTTACTAACATTTCTCACCTTATTGTCGAGAAAAGTAGAATTTGAAAAAAGTGGTAAAGAACAAAAAACAGACAAGACAAAACCGCCAGAGCCTATATATCAAAACACTTTTCTAATGATTACATTATATGAATGACAGTTAAGAAATATTCCGCGTTTTACTTTCATGCAGTAAGGAAGTGTTCCGAGCTTGTAGAGATAAGTGAGTGCAACGCGCGGAAACCGTTGACCCTCGGGTCACCTATATCAGTATATCTCAACTGATATAAAATATTTTTACGTTATATATTACCAGCGAACTAATCGCAAGTCATCAACATGAATTAAAATAGCAGCAATTATTATTATCAACAGCCAAAAACCTCTCAACAGGGATTCCAGCCTCCCATTAATTTCAATCAGACAACAAGCCAGGTAATACCACTACCTCCTGTTATAAATGCTTCTTATATACCTATTAACCAGCAATACATACCCCACACACAAATTTCAAACACATTTTCCCAAACACCGTTACAGATACATAACCCTATCACATCAACACAATCAAATAACATGATTAATAACGATGCAATAAGTAACACGAATACTTCAGATTCTAAAAACGATATTGAATTATCTAATACACCAAGTAAAGATTGGCAATGTGTCAGAAATAATAAACGTAAACGAATATCTAAACAACCAGCATCAGCGAACACTATGATACCTACTATAGATAATAACAGATACTCGGTCCTCACAAATCTTACTGATGCGGCTGAAATAGAAAATACATCAAACACACAACAAAATAAAACACTCAAACCACCACCAATATTTGTACAATGGGTTACGGATTTTAATAAAATGGTCGCAGCACTAACAGATGCTGCAGAATCAGAACAATACAAAACTAAAGCACTGGCTGATAACATAATTAAGATATCTGCCAACACGGCTGATATATATCGCAAGCTAATCACACTCATGAAAGAATCTAACGTCATATATCACACCTATCAGATGAAAAAAAATAAAGCATACCGTGTCGTCATCCGTAACTTACACCACTCTGTTCCCACAAAAGAAATAGCCGATTTATTGGAGGAGAACGGTCACAAACTGAGATCCGTAACCAACACCGAATAACAAAAATGCCCTTGCCAATGTTCTTTGCAGACTTGGAACCTGCGCCAAATAACAAAGACACCTCAGGTTTTTACAAAACCAAATTATAAAGGTCGAACCACCACACAGATATACAACAATCGTACAGTGTATGAGGTGCCAATAGTATAACCATACTCAGGCCTACTATAACTGCCCATTTGTATGTGTAAAATGCGGCGGCTCACATGATACCCGATGTTGTAAGAAGACAAAAGACTTAACCGCCAAATGTGCTCTCTGTGGCGGAGAGCACCCGGCTAATTATCGAGGCTGTACTATACATAACGAACTTCAAAATAAGTTAAGATCAAACACGTCCTTACAAACTCTATCTACAACATCAAACATGATCCAACAACGACTTCATCAAACTCACCCATCTTCCCTAATCATCACAACCCACAAACATATAGTCAGGCCGTGCAAGGAAATACCGCACTACACATGCTATAACACAGAATATCCTGACGGTACAGCGCACGGAGGCACAGCTATATTAATACGAAGCTCAATAGCTCACAATGAATTGGAAAAGTACGAAGAACCGTTTCTCCAAGCAACTACTATTCAAGTCTACAAATTATCACATCCACTAGTAATCTCTATTGCGTATTGCCCACCCAGGCATAGACTTTCCAAAGACGTCCTCAAGCCATTCTTTCAATCTCTTGGCAACAACTTTATATGTGGAGGTGACTATAACTGCAAACATACCTACTGGGGCTCTCGTCTAATAACTACCAGAGGCACAGCGAAGAGAACTATGGCTACCTATCCACCGGAGAGCCCACCTACTGGCCCACGGATCTAAATAAGGTACCTGACTTTTTTATCCCCCAAGGTATATCCTCTACCTATACAGATATAATTAGCAGCACTGACCTATCATCCGATCATACACCAGTCATTGCTACAATTAGCACTACAATTATTAAAAGATAAGCTAGACCATCCCTATACAACCAAAAAACCGACTAATGATATAGAGGAAGCCACAGAACACTTCATCACTACTGTTCAATCTGCAGCTTGGAGGGCTACGCCCAAACTTCTAAATACGGTACGACAGGATGGAAATATCCCCAATGAAATCCTTGCACTCATCAAGCAAAAGAGGAGGGCAAGATCTAAATGGCATAGAACTCGAAACGCAGCTGATAAAACGATATTTAATAGACTAACCAATGCCCTCAAGAATAAACTCAAACTACACAAGCAAGAAACTTTTCAACACTATCTAACTTCCTTGTCCCGAGCCGACCACAGTATCTGGAAAGTTTGTAAAGCTAATAAAAGACCACAGGCTGTTAATCCACCTTTAAGAAAACCAAATAATGACTGGGCTAAGACAGATCAACAAAAAGCAGATCTCTTCGCCCAGCACTTTGCCCAAGTATTCACCCCCTATTCTACTGCACCCGATGTTGAGATTCAAGACCTCCTTCAAACGCCACTTCAAATGTCGCTGCCCATTAAAAGTTTCACCTCTACTGAGGTGCTTGATGAAACTCGCCATCTAAACAATAACAAAGCCCCTGGGTATGACCGAATTACCGCTAAGGTGCTTACTGAACTGTCCAAAAACAGTACAACGTTTTTACGAAACCTGTTCAACTCCATACTGAGATGCCAATATTGGCCATCATCGTTAAAATTTGCGCAAATTATTTTAATACCAAAACCTGGTAAACCTACTGAAGATGTTGCCTCTTACCGTCCAATAAGTCTGCTGCCACTAATCTCTAAACTGTTAGAAAAACTTATAATCAAAAGACTGTATGATAGTGACATATTGGAAAACTGCATACCAGACCATCAGTTTGGATTTAGGCGGTACCATTCCACGATTCAGCAATGCCATCGACTTTTAAATATCATCAATGCGGCCCTCGACGCCAAATCTTACTGCCCTGCAGTTTTTATAGACATTAAACAGGCATTTGACTAGGTGTGGCATGATGGCCTATTATATAAAATTAAAGAACTACTGTCAAATGAATACTACCTTTTGCTAAAATCGCACTTGAATGATCGCTACTTCCAAATCAAATATGGCCAACATTATTCTGACCTCCGACCAATCACTTCAGGTGTGCCTCAAGGCAGTGTCCTTGGACCGCTGCTATATTTACTATATACTTCAGATGTTCCCACAACAAATAATACACACTTAGGCACATACGCAGATGACACTGTCCTCCTTTCCAGTCATACCAATCTTTATATAGCATCCTCTAACCTACAAACCCATCTAACTCATCTTCAGACCTGGCTTGCTAAATGAAGGACAATATTATAGTCAAAAAAGTATACGAAGCAAGGAAGAGGTAAAATAAGAGGACTACGAATACAATGAGAAGAACAAAAACAACAGAAAAAAAAGTGGGATACATTGAAGTAAATAAAGTAAATCTATTGCCATAAGACAAGTAGGTATGCGTTTTAAAAGAACATCAATAAAAAGATAAGATCCTAAATGTATTGTACTATCTAAAATTATAAAATAATATGTAAAATATAATGAAATACCTAACGGTACACTGATTTTACATATATTCAAATAAAATAAATAAATTATCAGCAAAGCTAAACATAATTATTATAATTGCAAATTGTAAGAAGAACAACAGGCATTATATAATGACCTTATGTAGCGCTTATTTTCAGCCTACGATTTTAAAACCTAATTTCTGGCTGTTTCATAGAGTACTGCAGTATCGTTAAATAAAATGTTACTAACAACATATCACGCTTCTTTTAACCTAAAGACATACTTAATAGTTGTAATACTCCGGGTGGGTCTTAGGGTGTGTTCACAAAAACACCTTTGTTGCATTTAGCATTCGTTAGTATGCACACGCAACCCGTAAAAATATGCAGAAGCACGGACGAACCCAGCGTAATGTTAAAAATGGCCCCATTTTCATACAGCTGTAATAGATAATTTATTTTGTTGAGCTAAACCTTGCACTTCTAGGTAATTCAAAACTGTTCTTGATGTAGGTGAACCAATATCATTAATGTAACTTGTTGGATTATTAAATTTGATCACCCCCGGTAGAATGCAACCATATAAAATATCATTCTGGTTCGTGTTAACTAAATATGCAATCTAGTGATGACCTTGCGTGTGGGTTTGCGTGATACGGAAGCGTAATTGCATATGTCACATAATAATAATCAGGGATTTTCATGCTCTGAATTTATTGTTATCATACTTTTGTACGTGCCGTGGGCACATAAAAAGACGTATGAACTAACTACAGCGAACAAAGCTCTTGCTATTTTCTGTACATTTTAATATGAAGATTGCATACCAAAAACAAGTTGGCGGCCCAATGCCCTCTGCGACTCAATAATAAATAAGAAGAATATAAGCATTGTTTAAGTACGCTAGGGGCCCGATTTATATCAGGAGGTGACTTCAAACCTAAAAATGTACGATAGGGACTCGGGTAGAAAGCCATTACTAGTACTGGTTTACACCACCTACCTTCGAGTCTACATGTTGGGTTAAGAGTCCGAAAAAATTAGTAAAAAGTGTTACTCTAAATTATAACACCGAGTCCTACATAGATTTGTCAGCAAACAATTCATTCATTCATTTATTATAATAACCAAATAAATGTTAATCAATACAAAATAATTTACCGTAGCGACACGTTTATTCAGCCTTCGAGATGGTAATGGGCCCAAGAGTTGTTGAGTAAGATTGTTTTTAAGGTTGGTTAGTCTTACAAAGTGGAATATCGCTGATTTTTCTATTACATCCCCCACTAAAGGTATGTTAAGGTCATCCGATAAACCAAGATGTATTTACGAGGCCCCGGCAAATTTTGGATTGAGCTCGTTTGTATGATGTTTATCCTAATTTTTTTGGAGCACCTTAGATCGTTAAGATAGGCGTTAGGATTTCTTTTCCGTTGATAGTTTAGGCTTGAGTCCAAGGAGCCAGTACATTTGCTTGTATTCGTGATCCCTCTGTGTCCTTTTTGATTTGAGGTCAAGATTTCAGGTTCACTGTGTATCAAGATGTAATTCTAGATATTTGGTGTCTGTTCTAATCAGCAGTGAAGTGTCATTAATGTTACAAGGAAACACGTAGTTCTTCTTATCATAAATGTGACTTGTACAATTTGCCTTTGCTTATTTTGATTTGCCATAGAGCGACCTATTTTCCTAAATTGTTTAAGTGCAGTTATAGGTGTCATAAAGCTTATGTTTCGTTGTTGTGTATGGAAAGTGTTAAGACATTATAAACAAATGTAATGATTGTGATATTTCCCGTTTTAGGAATATCAGATGTGTAAAGAAGATACAGGAATGGACCCAGGACACTACTATGTGGAACACGTGGTTTTGTTTGGTGATATACAGAAAGTTGATAATTATATTTTACAGTGAAGCAACAATTGCTGAGATATGATAGTATTGGTGGTTCAGAATTACGGTAGTCATTTGTAGGTCTTCTACAGGTTTTCGTAAGAAAAGCTTTTCGGACAGTTTTCCTAGTAAGAGCAACAGCCTAATAGGTTTATGAGAATTAGGTAAATGTAATGGCTTACCTGATTTGAGAATCATAAACTAAATAAAGGTCATTCAATATGAAGAGCCACAAAAAAAATCAAACGCCCAAATGACACTTGGGCATAATCGGGTAAAGGAAAAGCCAATGAATTTTTGTTTTCTTGTTCTTTAAAGTAAACACCAGACAAATATTTAAGTTCCTGGATATCACATTTTAATTGTTACCACCGATTAGGGCTTTACTCCTACTAAAGTATGTAATTATTAAAGCATTATATAATTACAAAGGGCCAGGGTACGATTTAATCACAGCACAAATACTAAAAAAGCTGTCATATTCTTAACCACCACCTTTAATTGGATAATCTGTTATATATGCTCTTGTCTTCAGTATTACGTAACCAATTCCACCTGCTCCTGCATATTATTAATACTGTCATTTTTTTGTAGAGAACACATCCCGGGGCTTCCTAGATATGAGTTATTAAACGCCAGGCGCTCACTAAATACTTCAACCGCAGCCTGTGCTTCAGCAACCTCTAGAAGGCATACAGAGGTGTGTCGTAGGGGGAGTTGAGACCGGAAGGCCTTATATGGTCGGCCTGCGAGGACGACAGCTCTATAAAACAAGAAGGAGAAGCAGTAAAAGATCCTAAACAGAAAAATAACCCATCTTAATAAATAAATTACCAAATACGACAAAGAAATAAAAGAAAAGCAGCAGGGATCCGATAAGCTTTGTAGAAAGTACAGGAGTAGCCTCGATCAGGCCACGGCCTATCCAATCGTTAGAGTAGATCAAGCGGCTTAAACGGTGACCCTCCAGGAGCTAAATGAAGAAGAAGTGACGTAATTGAGGGTCGCAGTAGATGGGATGCGGACATCCGAAGGAACAAAAGCTTATAAATATAGAATGGCCACAACGGACTTATAGATTAACTTAAATCGCCTACAGGACCATAATTTCGGACTCTACCAATGCTGCACGTGCAATATTGGTAGACAGGGACAGCATCAAATCTGACGTCCGTCTAAGGAGCCTAACGACACACTATACCTCCTTAAACTCTCTCATAGGGAAAAGAAAGTTCGAAAAGTGAGACCTGGCAGCTATAGAGCACGGCGAAAATTTTATGGTAATGGACAAGAAAGAACGACGCTTAGAGGCTCGCCTTCTCCTAGTGAGCCGCGTCGCACCCACAGCCAGTTCTGATAATCTCATTGAAATACTTAGTGGCGTGAAAAAGCACCTAGTCAACCGCAGAACAGAAACGATATCGATAGCTCCGGTCGAGGGAGTTGAAAGGAAGCACTTTAGAAAGGCACTAGAATGTGCCCTAAGGGGTAGTAGTGTTAAGGATGATATATGCTGATACAAACAAGAAAAATCAAATAAAATGACTAACAAACCCCAAAACGGAGCTGGAATAAAATCAACCACAGTTCTGATTAAAGCCCCAAAAGAAAAAAATCTATGCCGAGATGCTTAAGGCCCTGAAAACAACTGTAAACCCGCACGAACTCGGGGTAGCTGTAGAAAGACCTATAATGATCAAGAATGAGGACATCCGGGTAATAGTAATAGAAAAGAATGTCGGCGGAAAAAAAATCGAGGACATTAAAGTCAAGGTCAAAACCAACGAGACTCCAATAGGTCTAGATAATACAGTGGCAAGCAAATAAGTCATGTTGGCCCTAACAGACGTAACTGTCGAGGACGTCAGATAGGGACACTTCGGGTACTACTCGGCAGTAGCACAGCTACCATCAAAAGCAACCTCGAACCTACTGAAGTTGGGCAGGGTACAAATTGGTTGGTTGAACAACAGCAAAATCAAGTAAAAGGTCTCCCTCGCCTGTTGTTTTAAATGTCAAGGATTTGGTCACATTGCCAAGGACTGTAAAACAGTATAAAGAGCTTGCAGATGCCTGAAATGTGGCATCGAGCAACATATAGCAAGCAAGTGGTCAAACGAGCCGTATTGCTACGTATACAAAGCAGACGGGCACAGCGCCGACTCCATGGCTCGCTCGGAGTTTTAAAAAACAGGTGGTAAGAAAATGTCCAAATCCTAAAAATTGCGTGAAAAATTGTATCAAGAGTGGAGCAGCTCTGGACCAAGTCAAAAAAACCGACACTGCGATAATTGTCGTCTTCGAACCAAATAGGGCAGCCCTCAAGAACCCAAAGCGGCTTGCAGATCCGAAACAAGACGCAGCAATAATGGTGCTTCCAAACGGCCCGCCAACGGTTCGCAACAGGTCAGGCAATGGCTTTGTATGGATAGATACTCAAGATTATATGATATACAGCTGCTACATTTCACCGAATATAGATCTGGAAGCTTTTAGAGCGTTCCTCCAGTACCTACTCTAGCACTTATATGTCCTATTATTAGAACTTTTTGTTTCTTTAAAACTTTATTAATTTTCATTTGTAATCTTTCGTATAAGAATTATATTTCGTCTACTGTTTTATTTATGTCGGGAGTATAAACACTACACATATTAAGATTATCTTTGTGAAGTTGTATTGTTATCTTAATGTTTCTTTTATTAATATAGCATACGCCTTTTTTATTGCGTTCATATTTGTTATTAACTAACAGTCCCACTCCTGCTGCTGCTCTGTCATGCTTTTTCGGCCATTGTATAATGACGTATAGTCTTGACATCATGTTGTACCTTTGTCTTTCCTTTTAGTTTATAATATTGCACAAAAGTTGATGTATTCTTTTAACTCCAGTAGTATCCCTTGGCCTTTGCCATTCCATGTCATATGATTCCAGTAACCACATTTTATGATGTTCTTCCGACATTGCTGTTTCTTACTTTTCTTTTTGTCCTTTCGCTGGGCCCGTCGTCTTCTTATCAGTCAAGTTTCGAGGCCCAGGTTTGGTTCTACGAGCAAATCTGTGTATCATATCGAATAGGCTGCTAATTTTATCGGAGTAGAATTTTTTATCAGCCTCCTCTGGTCTAGATGTGTTCTAATGTATAATAGTTCTTCACCACGCACGGACAGTCTTGATTTAAGGAAAGGCTAATAGTTCCTATTGAGGAACCATTTTGTGTATCCTCGTCCCTGGGGTGGTAAGAATCAATGTTAGGCCAGCTCCTTCAAATGTGCTACCTCTCCGAATTTTTTAATCTTGCCTTTAGTTTAAAAATGCAATTATATAAAACTTCAACCGGCCAAGTTATACGAAATTTAGCCACGACAAACAAGCAGCAATTCTGGGACACCTTTATGTTAAACCTTTGAGATCCGTAGTGGATGCTTTATAGAACGTCTCTAATGAACGCTGTGATCTTAGCATCTTTACAACTCACTAATTGAATGCTTACTGGAAAGTGACAACAAAGATCTTCAGCTTAAGAGATTTAAAACACCGAAACTTAACGGATTCATATGATAGTAGGTGTGCTGTATTCATATAACTATGGACAAATTTACGTAGATGTAAATAAAAATTTGTTAACCTCATTTGCTCAAGCACTTAAATGGAGCCAATATAATTACTAAACGTTTGCAAAGAACAGATTTCAAAGTTTATAAATAAATTTAAAAAGTGTTATTACTATAAAAATGACAACAGTAAAAGGGCTTTGTGGGGTATTACCACGCGAATATCTAAATGATGTGTAAACTTAAAAAAGCTTGAAGCTCTGCTATTAGCTCTGTTGTAAAATGAGTGTATTACAAGCCCTAAATCCTCTGCTACTTGTACAGTATTAGTATGTAAGTATGTTAAGTTGAAGTAAGGCGTAAAAATATTGTGTCGCGTCATTCTTGAACTTTTTACTTCATTAAAATGTTTTTGAATATTTATACGACCAAAATAACGTTAAGCATTTGCAAACACGTAAATGCCGATATTCCCTTAATAAAAAAAATCAAGTTAAGATTTACCTTTTGATTAACTAATATTTGCCTTAAGATTTGAAATGCAAACGCACTTCTTGTTTTTACTAACCAAAAATTTTGATATTAAAAACCGTAACAATAAAACGATAAGATCTGTACAACATTTGAATTTTGTTGGAAATTTTGCTAGAATAAAAGGTTAATTGCAGCCGCAAAGCAACCGAAACAAAAAAGAAATTTGATATTATAAATTACAAAATATGGCCACCTGTGAATATTGTAACATTTTTGTTCTCCACAGTGGGGAATAACACGCGTAAATTTATTAAAACTACCTATTTATTCACAGGCAATCAAAATTACTTAATAATATTTACGTATACAACACATAGAATTACTAACCTAAAATTACACTACAAGTTCTAAGGTCTCCAAATTATTTTCTCAGCAGTGACAGTAAGTAAAAAGATGCGGTTAATTCTAAAAGACGAGGAAAATATTTCTTAATTTTTACTATACACTGTCCATAGGTCAAATTACTGTAATTACACTAAGAGTTGTTTTGTATACTTCAAATGCTTCAAGAACAAATTGTAATCATCCATCTTCTCCTCTTGCATAGTGAAAAGCTTATCGATGTTAAAAATGTGCGTTTGTGAGTGCGAAAGTTTAAAGAGGGTCGAGAGTTGTGTGACAAAGGGCCGAAGCAGCCTCGGCCACAAACCAGCTGGACCGAAACGATGATTGCGCGAGTGGAGCAAGTTGTTATGGAAGATCGTCGATTAGGTGTGCGTGATATCGCCTCTAAACTTGGCATTTTTGTAGAATCTGTGGAATTATGGCGACGACGTAGTGAAAAATGTATACATTTAGACAATCTCTGTCTAAATGTATACGTTGAGAAGTAACAGAAGGTTCAATTTTCTTGAGTAAGTGCTTTCTCGGAAACAATTTTTGAAACCTTAAAACTTGAAGGCACCTTGTATTTATCCGTAACACTATAATGCACTCGCACAGAACGTTTTGCTTTCGCCACTTGACTTCTTTCTGGTTGCCTCGTTGCGCAATGTTTAAGCCTATTTAGAGCCCACAACGCCTGGTACGTTGCAAGCGGCGCTGCTAGAAGACATTATGTCCGCCGCTCGACAGTGACGGAACGCAACAAAAAAACTGTAGCCGTCGATGTCTAGGCGACAGCGTGTCAAATTAATATACAAAATTTTGATTGATCAAATAAGTTTTAAAATTTGGTATGAGTAATTGTCTTATTAGATATTTAAAATTACTCTAACAAGGTTACATAACTTCATAATTTTCAAAGCTCTTCGACCAGACGCAAATAATCCTGCACCTATGTAATTTTTTTAACATTCTTTTACGACAGTGTACTAAGTGTATCTATTTTATGCAAATTTTGCTTACTCATAGTAATGCAACCAGTCAATAAGGTCCTCATTAATCTTCCGACATCCAAAACACCATCGTTAAAGCTTGATAAGGGAGAGTGGAACACAGTTTTTCAGTCACCCATTCAGAGTTTCATATCGTAAAACTACCGTGATAAAGTTATTACTAAATACAGTCCTAGTAGTCCTTGAACATTTTACATTTCTGGGGAAAAGCAAATTTAATAACTGAAAAAAGTCCTTTGTTACCTTCTTCGAGTTGAAAGAATAACAAATAAGAATAAATACCTTAATATCTTTTAAAACACCACACTTCAAAATGGAAAGGAGATTCGAAGAAGCCTGACACACCAACATGGCAGAGATCCAAAGCATTTGTCAAAATTGATCGCGTAATCGCTCAGCAGAGAATAAATTCAAAAGTAAGGAAGTTTGTGGGGATCAAAAAGATATTGAATGCTGTGTCCTCTGTTACTACGATTCCCAAAGAAAAAATACTAATAAATACTAAACTCGAATTACACAGGAGAAAAGGTAAGTGTTGTAGTATTGCTGTATAAGGGGACCAAGAAAATAATGAGCGTTGGTAGGTTAGATGCAATATAAAGTTACAGTACGCGCTAGAATGCCTAAATACTATAGATGCTAGGAAAGATTATATGGTTACAAGGACTTTAAGGGGAAGGTACGAGTTGAATGATGAATCTCCTGAGAAGAAGGACACAAAAAGGAATGTACTCAGATTGTCGTAAACCCAAATTATAGACGTATAACTAAGAAAATAGGCCATGTATCTTAAGTTAGCAAAAACAAAAACAAGATTAAAACCTAGGATGGGGAATGCTACGTTAAATAAGTGGATTTTTAAGATAAATATGTTATATTTTAATGTGATCAGATCTAATCATGCTCAATGCTGTATATAATAGCGACTAAGGCTAACATAATAGCAGTTAGTAAACTTAACATAACAGTAGTATCTAACAGATACTAGCCTATAGACAACAGATAAGATTTATTAATTTTGATTTAGGGATTAATAGATGCTATTTTTCAGATAACTGTTCTATATAAATGTTTGAAGAATTTTTAGGCTGTTTGGAGGCGTTATACCAGGACTTAAACTGATTTGTGCTTTAACGCATTTAAAACAGTTGTTTTATAGAAATGGCTATACTTATCACTCATAGAACGTATTCCATCTTCCTAGCTTGTCTACAACCCTTGCCTTTCTTGTTAAATCTTTTAAGGTTTCGCGTTTTTGAATACCCTTAGCAAGCACGCGAATTGTCTTTTAGGAATTATTTTAATTATAAGTCAGTGAGGAAGCAATGTACAAATTAACATCAGAATCATTGCTATAAAATAACTTGCAAGTGTACAAAAACATCCAACATGGTTGTAATAAGGGGTTTAGAGGTTGCAGGCGAATTAAGATGCGTCTCCTAAATGATAATCATTTCCGTACTACAATCTGTTGCAGGTGCGTAAAGGTACTAAACCATTATTATTTAACTTGCAATTGTAATAGCAGATTTTAATTCAAAAGTCAAAGAGGTAGCAGAATGGTTGGATGGGTTTTAATACTCTACTTAACTATGATTAACAAAAGGCAGTAAACCGAGTTTCGATTGTGGTAGTAGTTTTTATATTAGACTTAACTTTGAAAAATGTGGTACTATTTTTTTTTCGCGCACTTACAGGCAATGCAGCCTCAAAGGATTATTGTGCCCACTAACATTCACTGAATGCTAGGACATTCACACACACCCATGGGTTGAGGGAGACTCGAACTCGCGCGCGTCGGCTAGAGGACAGAGCCAACTGGTTGAGCCATCTGAGCCACCGCGTCCCCTGTGGTACTATATAAAGGATCGTGTCCTTAAAGGATCATAAACATATTATATATAAAAGTGAGAGTATAAGAGAAATAAGACACCATCAAAATATAAATATTTGATCAAAGAACTGGTGCTTGCCATAGTAGATAACATGGAGAACATGAGGACAGCTACGAGGAAAATAAACTATTCTCAGACATGCGTTTATCAAAGTAGCTAAGTATGCCAAGCATTTACTCATTAGATATTAAAGAACTAAGTTAGGTTGTAGCCGGTAGTTTTCCACATCTATAAGTTGCCACAACAGATCTCATCATTGCATTTGTTGTATAATTGGATTTTGTAGTCGTCCAGTTTAATTGATTCGTAATTCAATAATCTTTTAGTTTCATAATCTTTTTCGTAATCTCTTAATTTCCCGTTCGTTGCCAGAGTCTTCTAATTTGACTCTGATGCTTGATTATGGAGCAAGAAAGGTTATAGTCGGGGTTGTGGTTTATTTAAAAGCGCTTTTGTAGCATCAACTATTGATGTCTTCTTGATTTCTGGGGACTTTTATCTCTGTAAGGTTGCGGTTCAGAATTTCTTGGAAAATATCCCAATTAATTGGCCCATTGATTAGTCGGACAGGCGGTGATTTGGGAAAACTAGAAAAACAAATAACTACAGGGAGATGGTCAGAGTTTAATTCGGAGATAGATTACTCTTCGTCTGATTAGCTTGATAAGGTTTTTTTGAAGAGCAATATCCATTACGTCCGGTAGGTGCGTGGCTCCATATACAAAATTGTTGCGAGCTTGCTGTTTAGGTTTGCTATCACCACTATTGATTCAGATATGTTGAGTAATGGTTTGAGCTCATATTTGTTTGATTTTTTATTAGACTGCTTGTGAGAATTACTCTTGTTATTTAATTTAACTTCCACTTTTGTAATTTCTAAGTTGGCGTTTGGAAGGTCTGGAATTGGATTATGGTCAAACTTTTGTTTTGATAGCCAAAAACTATTTGGACGTTTCTATCTTTAAGGTATACTCGTCATCATGGAATTGTAAAAGTATTACTTTCACTTTCCGTGGTGCAGGCTATATTAACTCTGCACTTGTTTTCAGTTAAGGGTTGTTGAGTTTTCGATTGTTTCAAGTTAAGGACCATTTAGGAATAGCCTTCACTAGAAACACTTTAATTTAAAAAAATTAGGGTTATCAGGTCGATTAGGATTTTGATGGGGTTATTAGGAAGAGCATCATAATCGCGTGGTTGAGGCGCTGACTGCGGTGCGAACAGACCCGGATTCATTCTCGGAGCATGGCGGGCGGTCTACTTAGTCACTAAAAATAATCGAGTACCTGCGATCACCCGAGCAAGGGGTGGTAATATAGCGGTCGTCTAAGACGCGAAAATGATGCGCGGCGCCGTGCGAACATATGAGAGCCTCAACCTTCTCAGTTCGCAAGCTGTGCTCCCACGCGGGGCGTTAGAGCATTGCCATTATTATTACTAGGAAGAGCGTTGGTTGGTGGTGTTTGAAGAATTGTTTGAGAGGTTTTGCAAATGTTTGGTTTTTGTTGGCATATGTATTGTTGGAGTTGATTCTGTTGTTCGATCGTTTTTCTTAAATTTTCTTGTGATGCCTACATCTTGAATTGCTAGCTTTGTGGTTGATAAAAGGTGGGTTTTTTAAGGCTATACTAATTTCTTTTTTAGTTAGCGACGGCGGAAGATTTTTTATAACCACTGACAAGGGTTTGTTATTTGGGTTACAGAAGATTTAATAAGCAATTTTATTCTTTATGTAGAATTCTGTAAACGTGTCTTGAGTTAGACTGATTCGTAATGTATTTAAATTACATATTGTTGTCAACACAGCGTAATTTATTTGATCTTGTTGTTGATTGCTCTAATATACCATTTTGGTTTTTTAATTTTACTCTTCTGTTTCGCGCTATAGATTAAATTCAAGAATTGGTTTTGTTTTAGTAATTCGTCAGTTGACCAAAGATACTTTTTGTACATCGTTGAAGGGTGGTGTTAATTCATCTGATTTCGCTTGATTTTGCAAGTCGGTTTCATTATTAAATAAATTTTGGATGAGGCTCGTAATATTTGCGTTTAAAGAAATAAATAAATTGATAAATTGTATTCACAGAAATATGTGGCTATTCGTTATCTAAATAGGTCGAACGTTGCACTGTGATGTCAAACACGCGCGTGGCGTCGGAAGTTTACAATTTGCGTTAAAACTACTAATTACATCTGAAGCCTGAAAGGAAGCCAAACTTGTGCTAGTTAGAACGTTGGTAAGCCGAAAGATGATTCAAAGCTTAAACAGTTAAAATCAAGATTTAAGCGGCTTATCACCGCAGTAATTTAAATTCTAGGAAGGGAAATAATAATTAATGCCTTAAAACTACTTAAGGGAGCAAGTGAGGAGGTAAGAAAGAACACTAAGCACCAGACAGTTGCATGCGACAATTATCATAGATTAAAATGACTTTAACACGTTACGTTGGGAAGAGTTGTTACAAAAGAACTAAAGGGTGATCTCAATTGAACGTCAGGAAGTTTTTCTTGAATAAACACAAAATATTTGAATAGTCCGAATGCTATCACTATCAACGTGAAGTGCAGATTTAGCAGTTATTTATAAAATATGATGTCGATCAAATGCCTTTCCTACATAACTCCGCTGGCACGCGACCATTCTTTTAGCGAAGTTTTCTACAATGATTTCCTATAAATACGACCTTCTTTCAGCAATTACACGTCTCTTGTTCTCTTTTAGTTCGGCAATTGCAACAGGTTTGTTGGCATAAGCTTTTTCATTCAAATAGCCTCAAAGGAAAAAGGCTAATGGTGTTAGATCGGAAGATCAGGATGGTTAGTCGATGTCGCCCCTCTGCGAGGTAACATGGCCAGGAAATTTGGTTTGAAGTAAAGCGAATGTTTCACGTGCTGTGTGAGATGTGGCTCCATTTTGTTGAAAACATATGGTATTAAAGTTTAAATCGTTGGTTTTACTAAAAACAAAAAGTTTACAAACTATTAACAGTAACAGCATTGCCAGCTTCTTCCTCAAAAGAATATGGGCCAATAATTGCTCCAGTCCATAATGCACACGAAATAATACATTTTTATGTATGCATTAGTGTATTTTCATTATTTTGAAAATTGTTTTATTGTGTAGAAAAAGACCAGGAACATAAGGCTTGTTGGCACTTACATAGTTCCCCAACATTACGTAAAATATTTGGAGTTACATTAATAGTAACTTGAGTTTCAATAAGAGCGGTAGGCTCAAATTAACCATAAAACTCATGTTAAGGTAGGAGGATTTTGTAATGAATTTAATTATACAATGCATTCATTTAGAAAAAGATGGATGTAAAAAATATACAGGGAGTACTGGAAGTCCACAGAAACGTAACACTGGCGCCTACTTCGTCGTCTTTCCTAAAGTGATTCTAGTATTAGCTGATATAGAACCGATGTTCATATGAGCCCACAAATACTCTCACATACTGCTTATGTGTGACGATAAGTGAATAGCGTTTGACGAGGAGAATGGTCCAACACGCCATATCAGACGCCAAGAGAAAATATGGCGTTAAATATTTTAATTATTTAAACATATTTATTGCTGTGAAACAAATACTACAATCAAGATGAAACACACTAGATTCTGGATTTTAGAACTACACTAAATAGCGAAGACGGTTTTAGCAAGTAGACTTAGTGATAAATGGAGAGCCTTACACTACCGTAAGAATACTTTAAAAGAATTTTTACTATCACTACATTAATTTAAAAAAATAAATTTACATAATCTGCTGATTTAGAAACACATTTTCCCCAAAGGATAGGTAGGTTTTTAGTCCTATCGTAAAATAAACACCAGCCAATGACACGCAAACGCTTCAACAAAAACATCGTCGTTAAATTTCGGTCTTCTTTCAGTGATCCAAACAAATTATATTTACAGAGCAATAGTCCAAAATGTAAAAAGAACGTTCCAGTGTACTTCATAACATATCCTCAATTTTTTGTCGAGCTTGGGAAGCTGTTTGCCAACCAGACATTATGTTGAGATAGACTAACGTCGAGAATACTTAAGCACGGCTCTAACTAATTTTGACCTCAAAGCAATTTAGCAATTGTTAATTGACGGTTATTCTCGCTAAGGGAGCAAGCAATATAATATTCTATTCAGCCTGAGTTAAGCAATTGGACACCAAAAGTGCAGTGTCTACAATGGTGTCAACAAACAACGCCATCAAATGCATCCTCCTCAATATCAAAAACCACAAATCCTACTGATGATGCCTCAGATGCCAATTAATTTTTTACAGCTGTCTCACTAATTCCAAACTATCAGTAAGTGCCGTATACTAAATTTAGTCATAATTTAAAAGCACTTCATCATATAGAAAGAAAAACGAAAAATAATCCTGTAAAAATAACAACTTAATGGAAAATCCCTTCTCATTCCAAACAGTAAAGAAGAATAAAAGACATCACGATACATTAAATATTATTAGGCTTGTGGTATCCACGTGCAACCATTGCCAATCATTATCTAAATTTACCCCAAAATAACCATAAAAGTAATACAACTTTTCCAGACCCTAAAAAGGACCTAGAAATACGTTTTGAGAATTCCAAAAAAAAAGAAAGTCAAAACCACACATTCATTGATCAGTTAAACAATTTTCTCACTGAATAATAAAATATGTCTAAGCCGTTAATATGTCAAAATAGCACAATTATGAATATTTTGGTCTTACGTATTAGTCTGCACAGACTGTACAACAATACAAATACATTTTTCTGCGGTGGAGCAGCTGTGGTAATTCGCAATTATTCGTATTATTGTATTATGAACTACTCCTACGCCAAACAAATTAATTCCAAACATCAATATTTAACCTCGATACTAAACCAAGTCGATTTACAATAATTAGAATTTACAGTTTTTCTAGATGTATGATTACAACTGAAGAATGCGGAGATTTGTTTAATTCAATAGTAAATCAATTCATAGTTGTAGGAGATTGGAATACACAAAAAAACACACAAAACGGGGTTTCCGGTGTATAAATCCTAAATGGGAATAATTGCATCAGTCTGTTACAAATAACAATTATTTCTATTTATCGGCTGTAAAAGATACTTGCCAGTCAGATTCAAACAAACTACTCGACCTACATATCTTTTTTATAATCACTTGCTTAATATCTAACAATTTTCAAATGGAATCCAACTAGAATTTGTCATCAGACCACATACCACATTTAGTAGTCATATTGTTGTTAAAACAAATACACCAAGACTTACCTCGTTTGAAACTGACTGGTTGAGTTTTACAACGTTATCTAGAAGACTAAACATTAAAATAAGTTCATCTGATGAATACTACCATAGTACAAGAAGCAACTTAGAAAAGCACATATACCCATGTCGCAAGCATATCTAAAAATAGCATACCATTTAGTATTCGTAAATCAACAAGGCAACTGATAAAAATGTGTATAAAAAGCTCACTCGGCATTTTAAGGAACAACCAATTAGTTTAGAAAGCGGCTAAGAAATTTAAGAGGCCAACAAATTATATACCATTATTAAGAATAAAGCGTAAGGGCTACGCTAGATCACAACAAGAGAAAGCCACCGTTTCCGCTGAACACATCGCAAAAATATCCAGTCCTCCAAATCCTAATCTAAATAATATTGATAACACAATTCAAAATTACCTAGATCCTCCTTACCACATGAGCTTCTTTATTTTCTCTAAGAAATAAATATAGAGCCTGAATATTTCATCTCCTTACACCCAAAATTATTAAACAGTGACCGAAAAGAACAGAATACTAAGATTCTAAGATTAATTCTTATCACTCACCGAATTCGTATCGACCTAATAGTTTATTACTCTTGTTATTAAAAATACTTGGCATCTTGCTGCCTAGAAGGCTAGAAACTAAAATAAGCCTTCACAAAATTTTTCCTCTAACATTAATTCGACTTTCTACAGCAACCTTTTAATATATAACAGCACCACATAATACTCAATGAGATAATAAAAAGCCTGGAAATGGAAAAAGTTATGTACTGCAGTTTTTCTAACATCAAAAGAGTATTCGACTGGGTTTGACATCAAGAACTATTATTCAAGATAGAACACACTCTTCGTACCTCATCCATAGATCAAACCTTTCTGAGCGCCACTTTCAAGCTAAATTTGATTTCAAAACATTCTGGAGAACCACAGGGTTAGTACACTCGGCTCATTTTCTCGGCCTATATTTCAACAGTGAACAATATTGCCACTTTTGCAGATAACACCTTTTTATTGTAGGCCACAAGAAGCCACAAACCACCTGCACGCTCACCTTGACAGTCTCAAAAGTGGCTCAATACTTAGCGAATGAATGTCAGTGCTATCACACAGATCGCTTTCAAAACCTGACGTGGCAAATTTACAAATGTAAGACAACAGTAACCTACTCAAACCAAAAGTCCAAACACTAGAAAACAAGAACCGTTTTTGTAAATGCACTATTAAACTTATATGGACATGCGGGTTATAGCAATGGGGCTGTACTAGACCATAAAATACCAAAATTATCTAACGCATTTACGATGTAACTACCCCATGATATATAAATGCAGTATGATCTACACATTCCTATGGATGGAGAGAAAATCCAGAACAACTAAATAAATCAGCCAGAGGAGCTTCTTCTACAGGGTTCGACAAGGAAGTGTTACGTTTTTGAGACGGGTATAACATTGGTGGTAGAAAAACTAGCGCATGCGCAATGGTCGATATACACTCCTTAGTAGGCAGTTCAGTAGTCATAGAGCAGTGAACGATTAAACGACACGTTTTTATTTACGACACCTTTGTTGCAACCAGTAATGTGGTGGTGTAGACGCAGCAAATATTTCAAACTCACTTCAGTGTTGGCCGAAGGGGTCCCCAGCAATACTGAATCGAATTAAAAATTTTAAAATGAAAGGAAGGAACAGCTCGAGAAGTTGATCGGACAGTTAAAACCCCGGAAAATATTGAAAGAGTTTGACAGGCGGTAGAAGTCTGAATTGGATTGTCCTTTATAGGGTTTGGTTTTTGTCTTAGAGATGACAGCAGTTTTAGCATGGATAAGAGTAGGTCAAAACAGAGACATGGAAAAATAAAGAAGAGATCTAGGTCCAACAATGACAGTAGGTTAATGAAGAAGAAGAAGGGTTTAGTTTTAGCAGCATGGGGCTACTTGCTATACCTTAAGAAAATGCATGGCTTTTTTAAGGGAACATTTTTCAGGACGCCTCGTTTTATTGCACGAGGATGTGAAGTAGCTCCTTGATCACCAGATCTTTCACCGTGTAATTATTCTTTATAGGGCTGCCTAAAAGCTCAGGTTTATGTTAAAAAACCACTGATTCTTGAAACTCCTTCGGAAACCTTAACTTGAGAAATTCGAGCAATTCCACGCGCTATGCTTGATAGGTGTATGGGCGGTTTTTCCACTAGCCTGCTATAACGTCTGGACAAGAACGGTCGCCACTTGAGTGGTGTCACTGTTTACACATAAAATTGCATTATATATGTAAACTTTGGAAAAAATAAAAATAAAAATTTAGTCAAAAACATCTCTGTTAGAGTGTTTTGAAAAACGTAATACCTCCCTGCCGGGTCCTATACTACAAATTCGCTTGAAAAGGCAACGACTCATAGACAAAATAATGGAGTAATTTCATGTACGGAGGAACGTCAATAGCCATCTTTTCCCACCAAATTCATTTTCAATCACAAATTTGCGTAATTTGTTTATTTTAATTTTTTACCCCACATCGTACTTGTAAGCACAATAAAGCAACTACAATCAATTTAACTGAATCTAAAGGAGACATTGAGATGGCCTAAAGCTATTTTTCATATATTAGAGAGTAATTACATTTTCCTGTGACATAAATTTAGTATTTTTTCATTGCAATAACGCTTGTCTTTTTTTCGATCTCATCCTAGCTGATGGTGATTAATTTCGTATTAGACCTTTACAAGAAGAATGGCGCTTTTGCTTCTTGCCTTCTCTGGTTACACTTCACACCTGACGTCGTTCTAACAAGTGATAAATTATAAAGGGGGCTCGTTAGCCGTAAGACGGAACGCAGACACAGCGGTAACTCGATAACTGTCTTAGATTACGATGAATCAACCTCCTTTAATGCCAACACAGCCGGCGATTCCGATTGCAAGAAATCTCATTAACGCAAAAATAATGCAGCTGCAGAATGCAAATCGAACAAGTCCTTGCCGACCTGAAATGTACAGTTAAATGGAAAGAGTAAGGGTTATCTGGTATGTTTTATATACAAGGTGCAAAAAGTTCTTTCAATTTTTTTCTGAAAAAGTACTCAAGGAATTTGAAACTACTGTTACTTCTGAACCTAATCTACGTCTAGACGTACACATTTTTTGCGTCGTCGTTATGGTTCCATGGCTATTGAGAATACTGCTTTAGAGGTGTGTTTTGTTGATATAGAAAATGAGCGACTACGGAAAGTGTTCTTCATGGTCGGAAATGCAGGGCTGCACCACGTGTCAACATGTCCTGAGACATTGTCACTCGCGCAGCCTTGTGTTCCTCGGTCAGCATTCATGCGATTCATCTCGAAGAAACTTACAGCATTTATAGATCATCATGCACAGATCCTACGGATACGCTAAGTTTAGAGGCTATATCACGCACACCTAATCGACGGTCTTCCATAACAACGTGCTCCACTCGAGCAATCATGGTTTCGGTCCGGCTAATTGGTGGTGGAGGCTGCTTCGGTTTATTGTTACAACTCTCAACCTTTAAAATTTTGTTACCCACGAACGCACATTTTTAAAATAACGCGTTTACCGTATGCTTCACTCAATTGGAAATGAATTTCGATAGACGTTTCACCAACTAAGAGGAGAAAACAGATAATTACACATCATTCTTGAACACTAAACGTTGCCATTTTAAGTAAATACAAAACAACGCTCACTGCAATGGCGGTAATTCGACCTGTGTACATCTATATTACAAATTCATAAATATCTTCCGTGCCTTTTAAAATCAACCGGATCTTTCTACTTAGTCCCACTGCCGAGAAAAAAATTTGGAGACCTTAGAGCTTGAACCCACCTCGAATCACACAATTTCGTAAACAATAGTGTTATTGGTGATTCAAAAATAAAAAAGGAAAAACAACTCTCACCATTTTTTGTAACGCTTCTTAGTATAGGGGGGCTTCAAATTGAACATTTTGGAGTGCTGTATTTACGCACGCATCTATAGTTTATCCGATTAAATAATTTTGCAGGTTCTGAAACAAATATTAATGAGACGGTGCGATGTCTGGAGAATAGAAAGAATGTTACATAATTTTCCATCCACAGAATTTTAATTTTTGCAACACTTCAGTTCTATTGATCATAGGTGGACTTTTTCCCAGATTCAGTTTAAGTTGGCCTAACTGTTAACAACACGCATTCTAAGTTTAAAAATAAATATGACTTTACGTGAATGAATAAATTGCTTTAGAATATGTTGAGGCACTTAAATGCTGATAATTTAATATTCTTATAATAAGGTCTTTAAAAAAATGGTTTTTAATTTTAGCGAATAAGTTAAGACGTATCGATATGCCTTGTTGTCGAATCACATCGCTTAATCCGTGTAGAACCCATGTGACAACATTTGAATGTTCTGCAGATATCTATAATAAACGTAGAATAAGATTGTTCTGTCAATTCTTATACCACCCCACAAGAATTTTGCTCCATGGTTACACCATTACACGACTTTATCAGATTCCTTTGGTTATCCAACTCATGCGTCGACTTAAAAAATAAAGTTTTCAGATCTAAAGTGATCAAATCATTGTTGCTATTGACCTTGACTTCCTGTCCTTTTTGCCACAATAACACTTCATGTGTCTGTTTTTTACTCGCTTCTCATTTAACGCCTTTCCCATGGTTAGATCCGATAAGCAAAAAATTCCCGCATCGTTGCCATAACTCGACCACCATAATTAAACCTTGTTCCTATAAACATCTTCTTTAGCTAGAGAAACAAGTAGAAGTCACTGGGACTTAGATTGGACGATTTCACGCTTCACATAAAAATTGATAGATTGAGTTTTGAAAAATCGGATTCTTGTGGACAGAGTGTTGTTCTATTGGAACAAAATTCGGCACAATTTTACTTCTTTAATACAACATTGAATTTATAGATAATTTTCCCAGTAACTGTAATACCATGTTTCAATCAGTCGCTCTTCAATTTTTTGAGGGCGTTAAGAAATAGTGGCTATTTATATATTATTGCGTGCTAGGTATTTTAGGCTTCGGATCGAAGTGGTGAATCCACACAAATCGATAAATCTTTTATAAATTGGCTTAAATAGGACTAGTAGACACTAAGTAGTAAGAAATAAAAGTAAATTTCCTTCTTGGTATTAAGGGCATCATTCTTCTTCTTTTATAGGATGCACATTCCTATCGGAATTGAAGCCACTTATAGGCTCTATAAACTATGTAACTATTAGTGGTGTGCCAGTTCACTCCACTCCATACTTTCATGCTTTACAAATTGACGTGTTTTCTTGCCTTTTTTTCTCCCCGCTCTTCTATCCTTTACCTTTTGTCCCCTTTTTATAATTTTCATGTTTCTTATATCTTTAATTACTTGCTGTTTTCATTGTAGCTTTCTTTGTTTAAATTATGGTTTCCATTTTGTTATCCTCCATACTGCTGAATCTCCATTCTAACTACGTAGCCGTACCATTTTATCACTTTTACTTTAATAACTGGTTTAATATCTGGTTTTCCATAAAACTTTTCTTTTTTGTTATCCCTTGCTACATCTGTTAGCAAGTAGTTATGATTGTAGTATCGACTACGCTGTTTTTTATCCTTAAGTGTATTGTTCTGTCGTTTATTTTTCTTAAATATATAATTCTCTTTCTAATCTCATCTACTATAACTAGCGTACCATTCTTGGCTTTCTTTTTTGCTTCATACACAACTAAACATTTTTCTCATTTTACTTCTTACAATTCCAATATGATTACTTTTTCGTTTAATTGTGTCTCTGCTTCTTCTATTTTTTTTAACTTCAACGTTGTCTTCATATTTCAAGTAACAAATCTCATTTTCAATTATATTGTTTTTTATTTTGCCACTTTCCTTTTCATTGTCTTTTTTTGTCCATAGTTACTTGTTTTATTACATACTATATTTTATCATTAGAGTTTCTTCTGAATTCTTCTTCTCCTGTTGTCTTTATTTTGGTATCCAACCTTGACCGCTTTTCCATTACCCCTTTCCAAATTAACAACATAATGCAAGTAGGCCTGCATATTCCCCTCTTAAAACTACTTGGCTTTTCCAAGAACAACATAATCAAATATTGTAATCTTCTAATTGTCCAAAACGTTAATGTAAATTTAAAAAAAAAATATTAAATTCTATAACGCCAAACTTATCAAAAAATTACAACAACGTGAAAGTTTATTATATTAGTGACGCCCATAGCGCAAGCAAAGTATATGAAGTGTTTTTCGAACGAATAAATCAGTAGCTCTTCTAAACCTGATAGCGGACTTCTTGACTTATCTGACTTATCACTTGTGGCGAGCAAATACAACTCTTGCTGACTAACTAATCATAATTGGAATTCTGCTCCTGACAAAAAATTATGACAAGTCTGTAAATAAACTAAACAAAAACTAAAAAGTGGTATAAGCCAATTAAGAAAACTATTATAAATAACCTAAAGAAAGGAATATATTAATTTTGATCTCAATATTATACCCTGCTACTATGAAATTATCTTCATATCTCGTTTTAACTTTTTGTATTGCTTAATCTTGTCTCTTCTAATTGATTTAGTTTATCATCTGGTTCAATTGCTTTAATTCCCACTCAACGATTTTCTTTAGAGTATTTTTTTTTTTGAAAACCACATCCATAGCCTCCGGCTTCTTTCTTTGATGTAAGTCAGTCTATTTTTGCATCAATTGAGATAAATATATTCATAATTGAATCGTTACCTCTACCAAATTCTATATCTTTCTATTCCCCAACTATAAATCCTAGTCTCACATTTAGTTGTGTTCCTGTAGCCTAGCAATTAGAAGATCTCTCAAAAACACGACTAATGTTAACGGTATAAGATCTAGATTCTCAGCCAAACAAGTGAATTCGTTAAATTTAAATTTTGCAGAACCCAAAATCTTTTATAAGATTTCTTTAACTCTTATTAGCCCCCCCCCCAACAATTCATCCCATTACAGAAAGACATAATAACAGTACAATTGATTTTCTTCGCTTATAGTAGTGATTCTAACTTCTTGCAATTTAGACACTGAATCAGATTTTGAGTCCCTACAATATTAGTTTCAAAGTCCCTGTAAATGAATCAACTCAATCTAAATATTCTATGCTTTATGGTCATCCTTTAAAATTAGTGATCCTAGTAAATTTACTCTACTAGTTTGAAGCATGATAATGGAGCTGAATAACAAATAATTCAAATATTACCTACTGCCTTTAGTCCCTCATTCTTCTCTAAAGTTATTTAGGATGATTTGGGTCCCAGCGTGCCAGTAGGCTTACAAACACATTGAACTAATTGATGAATATAGAAATGCTTACTTTTGAGGAGATAAGAATATTTAAGGTTTAACACAAACATTAGCTTCAGAGTTAATGAATTTTAAATGAAATATATTTTATGTTCGTTTAATAGTCATAGATAACTTTGAAATTTCGTCTTGTTTAAGCCATGTAGCTTCTTTACACCATATCAACTTCAGCAATTTCTTCGATAAACAGGCACAGAATGGATTATCTGCTGGATTTAGCAAACACGCAACATGATGTTATTACTTAACAGTAATTAGGATCTTCAATAATCGTCAACATTTTCATTTTTGGTAGTTTACGAACCAGTTAGTCTGGTACCGATTAACTCGCATTAAATTGCAAAAAAAAAATGCCCTACAAAAAAAAAACTAGAGAAAAGACAAACGAAGTCACACTCACCACTTTTTCGCTTCCGGGCACATCTTTTCATTAATAGTATCCCTCAATTCCCCACATACGAAACCGCCAATAGAGAAAAGGTAGGATACACACCTGTTGCCTGCATTCTTTACCGGTTAATGAAAAGACTCGTGAAAAGCGTAAGTTCTTTCGACCGCTGCGTCTATTTTAAGCTCAGAAACAGCAGATAGAAGGATGTCTTTATCAAAGGCAACCCAGGGCGTAAGCCGGGTTAGAAGAAAATGTGACTTTACAGTGGGATGGTAGATCCAGTCAGAGCGGGTGAACAAATCGAGGCGGAACGGAACACTGGCTGGATTTGTAAATGGCAACATACCCAATAATAAACAGAGAACGGGTAAAGCTCCAATTTAAACTAAAATTGAATATCTTTGACTAATTAAAGAAAAGCCACGATTCGGCTGCAACACTAGTTTTATGGATTGCCGCAAGCTACCAAATAACATGTCTAATAAATCTGATAATTAAATGTTTTGAGCTCCTGTAGTTTTCATTATCAATTTTTTTTAATTCCAAATATAGACTTTTCTTAACTTTTTTGCTTCTCCAAATCGGCCGTTTAGGGTCTCAATAACTAGTGGGCAATTTTCATCTGATTGCTAGTATCGTATAATGTTTCTGCATTTGTGTCCAATTGTTTGAAGTAAATAAACTTATTTCTGGTGTTGAGACCATCATCTTTGTAAACCTACTGTGATCTAGTCTGTGATCTTCTCATTGAATTTTATAAGTTTAATTTCTGGCTGCTTGTAAGACTTTGCCTTCAACTCTAGTTTTTGACTAGGTTGCACTGGACATTTACTTCTTAGCTCAGTTATTGAAATCTTTAATTCAATTTAATTCTGCTGCTATATCTTCATATTTTATATTCAATTGAGAATGAATATTAATAATATTTCTTTATCTACTGGTTCTAAATGATTTAGAATGTATTTGACATTTTTATGGATTACTTATAATGGTGTTTGGTTAGAGTTTGATTATAATATTCTTCTTTTGCTTTATGAACGTTTCTTTTGCTGATCCTTGCAGATAATCCCAACGGATGCTAAAATTTCCAACAAAAGCCTTGCATTAGAGGTTAATTATAATTACAAAATGGCCCTGAATGTTTAGCTTAGAGACTTCAAAGCACCAATTTTAATTGATGATAATAATTTCACGATTCAGATAAACGTTCTTTTGCAACTGATTGATGGTTCAATTAGGATTTCGACGGGATCTTCAGAGAACATAGTGGGCAAACCCAATTTCTAGTCGAAACTGTCTGTCATTAATCTTGTCACCAATTCTAGTTGAAATTCTATGTAATAATGAAAAACAAGTGACAAGTCCCCATAAATAAATTAAATAAACTAAAAATCTGGTGTGAACATCACACGACTTTCCTCATCCTATTATTATATATTATATCGGGTCCATCGTCTCGGCCCTGCGCTGCTCTCGTCCCGGAAATTGTTATTTTAAAAAAGGACGAGGCGCGAGTCCAACACTCGACAGCTGATTAAATTAAACAGTAGAAGACAATAATTGACTCGTACTTAAATTTTTGCTACGTCACTGAAGGTAACCGTGCGAGCTCGGCCGCACGGCCTTCCCCATTATCGCCTGCGTGCGCCCTCCTAGCGGCCAAGCGCTCCTCCCCGTCCTCCCGCAGTCGGCCATGAAGCTCTTCGAGCGCGCTGTGATTGGCCCGTTTAATTAATTTTTAATCGGCTATAACTTATTTATTTGACCTCGGATCAAAAAATTTCATTGTAATTTTTTGTTCGTCTCGGTCTGATCTACCCGGTAATATAAATTTCCCGAAACGTTTTATGAACACTCGGTATATTAAAAATCCTGGGCTTCAATTTTTTTTCGAGTTCCTATTTTACCAACTTTTATTTTAAATTCATGTTTATCTCGTGATAATAAATCATTTTTATTCTCATGTATTTTTTGTATCTTCAACCGTTTAGATTCGTGATAGCTTTGCGACCGCTTTTGCGACGTTGTGGCCAAACGACTCGGATCATCATGAAATAGTTGATAATTTACTAAAAACACGATACGTGTTATCTTTTAAATAAAACTAATTGGTTAGTGGTCTTGCTTTATTATATGGTAAAGTGCCATTAGCGTGGATAAGGAGCTGCAGCTCATAATTATCTCTCAAAAATATTTTTGATTTGTGTGCTGCCATTGACCGAGGTTGCTACGAATGGGGCAGCTCGAAAGCAACTGCGATGACAATTTTAAATCGAGTTTGGGATTTAAGAACTTTCCTACGAGGGAGAAAGTGTTCAAGAATCCTTATCAGTGGTTGAGGGATAAAAGCGTTCTAGATGGCGCGGAGGGATTGTGGAGGGTGCACGATGACATCTACGACTTAAGCAACTTCATCCAACTGCATCCAGGAGGGAAGTTTTACCTCGAAGTCACGAAGGTAACTGCGTAATTATTATGTAAATTTTTAGTTCCCTTGCGTGAGCGTCCTTCAAGTTTTCTTTAGTAACTTCATGGCAAATTTCAAAATATATTTATTAACATATATAAGCGTGCTCCCTTTAACTAAAACAACGTCACTCTATAGAAAACAAAAATTACAAAATATGGAATTTTTAATGTGGGGTTTTCCCATTACATTATTAACACTGTAGTTACAAAAAGCCATTGACCCCATTAACTTACACTAGCCTTAATCCTGAGATTAAGTTTATGACACTATAGACCCTGATAAATTTTAACGGAACCAAGTTTTAACTTGAAATTAGTCTACAATTAAGGGTTCAGACCAAGTTTATGGCCAAAACTAATACGTAATTTTTTGTTTTTCTTAATTCACTTAGGATTACAATTTTACAAAAGAAAAACTTAAACATCCTTTTACTATACATAACAAATTTTGAATTGCAATATCCTATTTTTAATTTTACTCATTTAGAAAGCTTTTATGTTATGATACCTACAAAATCCTTTCAGGCGATAAGATTAAATTATAAATAACCTGTAAATAACAAATGCTTGCTTCGCTTACGCTTTTGAAAGGCAATGCTGGATTCAAAAGTAAATTTATTAAAATTACATATTAAATTAAATTAGGTTAGACGTCAGCACAAATCCTGGAGTAAGCTGCAGTACGGGTAGGCAACAAATTATCTTTTCATTGAATCAAAGTTCAATTTAAATAATTTGCATTAATTATAGGACACGTGATAAAGGAAACAAACCGATATTAGCAGACCTAGTGGTCCAAAAGGGTTAAGAAGACAAAAAAACAAAACAAAATGAAACTATTTTTCATGGAACTCAATTACTGGAAAAATAAAGTGAAGGTTATAAGGACGGTGAGGAAACTAAAATGTTTGAGGGTATATATTATAGATCATCTCCTGAAAGACATGGAGTATAAAAAACTTGTAATAGAGTTATTGGATGGTGCAAAGTATTCTGATTATTTCATTTGTTGTACTACAAAACAAACATGAGAAAAATTGCATTCTTGTAGTTTTTTCTTGAACCTAAGCAGGTGCTTCTCTAATAACATTTTCCAAAATACTTGTCGGTGTTTCTGGAAGTTCTCTTTCAATTTGTGGGAAATTTTAACGTATCCTACTTTAAGATAGTCCTGAAAAACAATTTGCAGCTGCCAAATACGTTAAACGCAACGGCCATCTCACATCACTATCTTTTAGGATGAGGCGATTAAGAAGGTTCTGCCTTAGAATATTTATTGCGGCTCTAGCGATGTGAACTGTGGCACCGTCTTGCTAAAACCATAAGTTGTAGTCATCAGGTAACCGTGGTAAGAAGTTTCCCACTGACCGTCTCAGCAATGTACTTGTTCATTCTTGAAAAAATATGGTCCAATAATGCGGTCGCACCTTATTGCATATCAAACCCTTACACGGGTTATCTGCAGTGACCTTTCCTGTGTCAGTCTAGAGTTCGTCCTATTTCAAAAGCGGAAATTTTGTTTATTAACAAATCCACTTAAGTAAAAATGTGCTTTGTCACTCACTGTTAAATTATGAAATTTAAAAACTCCTGAGTACATTGGAAACGTGTTTGTCGGTCTTCAGGCTGAAGATTGGACCAGCTAAATTTTGTACAGTTTTGCTTCAAAATTCGTTGTAAGAAACACTGAGAGGTCCTCATTTGAGAGAACCATCTTCTAGTGGATGTTTGAGATTGATCGCCATCGCTAGGCCGTATGCACTTAATATTATCTGCTGATCTACTACTTCATGGCCTTCCCAAATGTGTGGTATCATTAAAATTTCCTCTTTCAACAATTTTTTATACTATTCCAAATGTTTCGTGTACCTTATAAATTTGTCAGTTATCTCGTTGTGTTGGTTTTCAAGATAAAAAATTTCCATTTGAGTCTGCTGCGCAACAGTGTACCTGTCCAAGCTAAATACCCCAAGTATTAACTGCAAAACAAAAAAATTGAAAATTAGAGATAAATAGAAAGCTCAAAATGTTCAGGAAATTTTGCACTACTTTTTATAAAATTATTATTAATCAGGCGGTCGAGCGCGCATTGTGTACAATAAATTAGTTGTAAAAAATAAAATATTTGCTGGATGACAGAAAATAGGCAAAGCTAAAATAGGAGATGGAAGACGATGAGTCAATAAAGATGAAAAAGAAAAATAACAGTCAATAAAAAGTTGCCTGCAAAGAAATATAAGCCAAAGAGAAGGAATATTGGAGAAGAACATAACTAATACAGGCTGGAAACCAAAAAACTAATATGTATATTGCCGAACTAAGATAAAAAACCAATGAGATGGAAGGTAAACAAAGTAAGAAAAAGTATAAAAGAGCAACATAAGACATACTTTCCTACTACGAATATTAAAGGTAGTTAAGGTACGTAGATAATGGATTAACTTAGAAGATATATTCGATGGAGACGAAAAATTGCTCCCTTATTTATAGTATTGGTGTCAAGCAGAGTGTATTTTATAATATCTAGAAGAACGAACCTAACGCACCGAAAGATAAAGTTTAGCAATGTAACTTTATCTATATGTATGCTCATATAGAGGTGGCAATAATAGTGAAAACAATAAATTTTATGTAGAATTGCAAATTAGAGATGTAGTAAACACGCTCCCAAACATGACATAAAGATTATATTGACACAAATTGGTACTGAGGGTAGGTTCAAATAGCATAGCAGCAAAGAGTATTAAATTTAGCCACAAAAACACTATAAAGTAACAGGGATGGCTTCTGGAGCTTCTTGTGGCAGCCAAATAGACCATGTTTAAAAGTAAGAGTTAACTGTCATCTACAATAGATATAATATTCTATAAGCGGAGGGAAGCAAATTGTAAATCTAAACATTCTTTAGTAGGCGGGAGACTTCGACAGAAGATAAGAACATACCAAGAAGAAGAGATGTATTACTACAAAATAAGGAATTTTTATTAAATAGAAAGCTGGTGTTGAATTATAAAAAAGCTATAAATAGAAACTTCTATATGGGAGTTCCCACAAGACGTGCTTTTTAAAAAAACAGGAAAAGTAAAAGAATGGTTTGATAACGCATGCAGGACAGCGGTAGAAGAAAGGAATAGGATAGGGTGGGATCGTGCAAAGGGTAATCAGGAAAAAAATATTATGAGAGCAAAAGAAGACCACTTAGGTGGTTGAACAAAAAAATAAGTCCAATAGATTACAGATTTATAAACAATAAGAAGTTCTACAGAAAAATACTTAGAGCAAGAATAACGAAAATAATGGCGACAAATAAAAAGCCTCTTAAATGATAAATCCGAAAGCAAATGCGAAAACATACAGGTAGAAGTAATTTTAAAAAAACTACAAGACAAACAGGCAGAAATTAGACTATACAAAACGGTAATTAAAGCGCTAGCGAGAAAATGATAAGATCATTTTAAAAAATATATTAGATCTGACACAAGAAGAGAAAGGATGGAAACCGAAGCTGAATTATAAGCTCCTGGAGTAAATTAGATAATAAATATATTGCTATATTTAATAAAACAGCGGCGGCCTATTTAGCTAGTCAAAATTGTCACCAAATGGGACCCCCAAGTCCAATCAGCCTGTGGCAGACCTTGTTTAACGTGAAAAGAGGAGGTAAAATACGATATTAAAACAGTTGGTGTTATAAACTGAGGCATTATGATAAATGACAGGATCAAATGGCACGAGATGGTGAGGGCAGTTTCTACACATCCCGCACTACAGAAATGGAGCTACAGATACATAGCAAATGAGGTTCAATTAACCTATTAAAGATAAATAGACTACAAGATTAAAAAAGCTTGATAACGGCTCTAAATAAATAAACGAGCTATAAGTAATCTTTAGAACTAATAATCGATTCGATATCTCATTAAGTCTAATAGTTATTAAAGAATTCGTACCTTGTTTACCCAATCTTTAAAAAAATATTGTCAATTAAAGCTTACTTTATAAAAGAAATGTATTCTACGTGTTCTTATCGTTTTAGTGTTTCTAGGTCCGGAGGTTTGGGTTAGGATTTAATGATTTACTCGCCCAATACAATTACTTTACAGATTTTTAGGTTCCTATTTCAATTAAATTTAGCGAGTTTCTGCATGTAGAGCAATTCTTCGCTCAAGGCGTGGTTCTTGGCACATCGCCCCGTTTCAGATGTAGTGTGTGGCGACCGGAGAATAAGGGCATATATATGAGAGCTTTAACCTCTCAGTTCGCAAGCCGTGCTCAACTGCGTCGTATTCAAGCCCCACCATTATTGTTAACTAATTATAAATCGAATTTTTGAACTGTGATTCCTTCGGTATTTTTAAACGAATAGTGTAAATGTGCAGTTTTCAGTTTGTTATCTAATATCCTAATTGTAAACTATTTTTGTCAAGATCAATGGTAGAATTCTTAACGCTTACCAACGTTTACAAAAAAAAAAACGCTTACGATAACAGTTGTATAAGCCTGAAGAATATTTCAAAGGTTTTAAGCGTAAAATTGTGTCGCTGAATTACAGAAAAACGGACCCTACAGCCAGTAACAAATATTGTAAAAGCAATCTGTCAAGAAGTTTAAACCAATATCGTTATAGATAAAACGATTAGGTTTAGAAAAAAAATAATATATAGGTTTGAGTCGATCCCCCACCTGGCAATAAAAAGGCGAAATTTGTGTATGTGGCGTAGCTTTCATTAGATTTGAATGGCAAGGATATGTTTTACGTAAAATTGGCCTAAACCTTAATTGTTAATTTGAGAGCGCAGATACAATCGAATCGAGCAAATCAAATCAAAATATATGATTTTACTTTTGCACTCTAAGCTAATTTTTGACATAAGTAAGTTTGCAGAACATCCACTACAATCTGTTTCTTATCACACTTTGCCTAATAGAGTACGCTGCTATGCCACTGTAAACGAAGTTAAATGTATACTACGTAATGCCATTGATAGATAAGACAAAAAGGAACTTAGCGGAATTTAATGGGGTTAATGTGTATAATAATGCTAGAACTTGACTTTTGTACACAGCGTTCTTAAAAATAATGTTAAATGTCGCTTTGTAAAAAACACTTTCTATTACAAACAACGCTAAAAAATTATCGACTAGTAAACTAAGAAAAAATATACAAAAATTTACCATAATTAAGTCAGTTGTTGAGTTTGAATGCTTCAACCAACTTATTAGGCCAATTAACGGCAAATAAAATAGTAAATATTAAATAACATCTGAATTCTACTGGATTTAACTTCAAATGAATATGATTTTAAATTTTGGTAGATAATGCGAAGTATAATTATTTGTAACTCATACACTTCACGTTTCTTGTGAAATATTGAGAAATTCTGATAACAAATCATTGTACAATTCAGAGGTTTCGAACTTCGTGAAATTCTCATCCGGAAATCTTATTAACAACTCTGTGCGTTGGATTGTTGTGAACAAACAAAGAAAAACTCTCAATTTTTTAATGTATATAAAGTGTTTGTTGGTATCAAATTGATCCTGCATTACGACATTCTTGTTGCTGTTTATTAATGGGTCATAAATGGCAAACGCAATATAAAGCTTATCTGTCTTTAATTGGAATGCAACGGAATTAACAATCAACGCTCCTTATTTATTACCTTTTTAGAAAGACACTACGTACCGCATCAGTATTACCCAGACTCATCTGGATGACAAAATCAAATTCAAAAACTCTACAACTGCATCAGTAGTGACGACCTTAATCAAAACGAGCTTGAACACTCACGACTTCGAAAAATTTTTAATTTGAATATTAAAACAATATGAATCAAGGTAAAATTTAATTTTGTAGGACTACAATTCCAAATTAAAACTATAAACAAATGTGCTGTTAATTACACTTGCTTTTACTTACATTCAAGTTTATAAATGTTTAATGTATCCACCTCTTCTCCCACAGATAAGGTCTAGACGGTAACAGAATTCATTTCATATACCATAAAGGATGTCTTGTACCACTGAGTTTATCGCGGCTGTGATAGGGTTTTTTAGGCTCTCTAAAAGTGTTGGTTGCTTCTTTAACAAACTTACAAAAGAAAAAGTCGCAAGATATAAAATCAGAAGATCTTGGGGGGTCTAGAATCGATCGTTGAAGTACAGATTCATTCAGAAAACGTGAAACATCTCAGTGCCAATGGGATAAAGCTTCGTCCTGTTAAAAAATAAAAGTTTTCTGAATCGTCAATTATTTGAAGAAACCAGCTTTGCAACATCGCGATATAGGTTACCCTAGTAACTGTGTTGCCATAAAAAGGTCCATAAACTCTTGTTTCCGATACGGCACCCCACACATTAACTTTCGAAAAATCCTCCGTTCTAGTGCCCTTATATTCAAACATTATGTTGGTTTACTTTCCCACTTAGACGGAATGTTGCTCATCACTAAAAATGGAACGCGACAGAAAAATGTAATTTTCCATGTTTAAGAGCTTACCATTAGAAAATTCTACACGCCTTAGATTCTGGTTTGCGCGAAAATCTTAAATCAGCTATAGATGATGTGGTTTAAACGCTCCCAATGTTTTGAACACTCCGAACCTCAATACACTCCAGGCAGTTGTTTGTGACAATTCAAATTTTCTCCTCACTCTACGGGTTGACTTTATTAAGTTACGCTTTAAACTTTCTCGAATTCATCCCACACTCTCCTCTGATACAACAGGGTTGGTCAGATCTTTCATCTTTACACAAACAGCTGTGCTGCACTGTAGCCATTTCGCTCACAAATGACACTCTTGCATAACTGTGTGCTAGGCGGAAGCACTTTAGCGGTAGCATTCCAAAATTTAGGATATATTTTGTGAAATGTTATGTGAATCATTTATAGCCGTATAAAATTGAGTCCATTATTTTTAATTATTTTGGAGGATAACATTACAAAGCGCCTACAGGCAGTTAAATAAAAAAATAGTTGCAGAAGACGATATCAAAATAGTCGACACTACTGAACCAGTACTAGTTATAGTTGACTTAAATCCAAACACACCTTATGGGGCTGTAGAAAAAAAGTTGCAGCGGAGCCGTGTGCGCCGCAAAGTTGCCCGCTAACCGCCGCCAGATTTCGATTATTTGGGAATAGATAACAGCGATGTTGAAGTGCCGGAGTTATTGCAAACCCGGACCAGAAAACGATGTGGAACCACTACATCGGCAATCCAGGAGGAATGACGAAGTTTCTCGAAGGAGCACTCAAAAAGCGAGAAGGTAGGCAACCCAGCCGTTTAACCGAACCAGCCGCTCCAACCGCATCAACCAGTGGTGCCGCTCTACGACCACCTCCGCCTGTCCTGATGGAAAGTCGCTATATAGAATAAACCCGATTAGGATCAGGTAGGTTTCAAACCTGCTCGAAAACACCGCCATCGAGCTCGAGTAAAGATACTCCCGCTTTCGCCCGAACCTCCAACCCCCACCGCCAACGCCTTCGAGGTCCTAAGCGAAAGCGAAGAAGAAGACGCCTCCAATACCAGTCCCCATCCGGGCATCCCAACTCGCCCGGAGAACGCTTCCTAGGGAGAAAAGACCCCGGCCATCATCCTGCTGGAAAAGGGCGTCCACGAAAAACGCATTAGCCTCGTAAAGGTCAAAAACATCAGGGATGGAATCAGCATCGTCACCGCCACCTCCCAAGATTACAGGTGTGTGACTCGCTTCTCGGAAGAAGCCAAGATTTAACACCACTTCCATCTGCTGAAGGTGGACAAGCCTCTCTGCGCAGTAATGCTTGGAGTTCCAGAGAACGTTACCTAGGAGGAGCTAAGGAAGGAGCTCCTCGATTGAGACATCCCCATTCGCACGGTCAGGAGGATAAGAAAGAGACCGAAGAGACGCCCCATGCCTCTCATGTTCCTAGAACTTGAGCGGTTTGAAAAGGGCAAAAACATATTTCAGATTCGCGGCGTCCTTGACTTGGCTGTAACGGTGGAGCACCCATACAAGAGGAAGGTCGCAACTCAGTGCCACCGCTGTCCACGCTTTGGGCACGCACAGCATTGTTGCCGCGCGGCTTTAAAGTGCGGGAAACGCGAAGACTCCGAGGACTGTAAGAAGCTCCGAGAAAAACCAGGCACGTGCAGCAATTGCTAGGGTGCACACCCAGCCAGTTTCCGGACAGTTCTGCCTTCCCCAAACCAGGGCTCCAAGCAACGGCAGACAACCTAGGCCGCAGCTACGCACCAGCAACCCGAAATGCTTCCGCTCACCGAGAACCTCAACAGACACTGCGACTGACGCAGAACCCTCCACCACTCCGACCACCACGCTGGGCTACTATAGCCGTGTGGCTCCTGAACGCGGACCCCACCACGTTTCTCGCATCTATACAAGACATCGTAGCGGCAACCGAAAACGCTACCAACTTCATAAAGGTGGTTGCAGGACTCATGACCTACAGCAAGCAAATCAAAGCTATCATTGGCATGTTTAGGACCGCATAAGCTACCTGGACACTTTCTAAGCTTCCACCAATCTAGAAGAACTTAAGAGGCCACCAATATTATACGCCAAGGCTTCCTAGAAGTAAAAGTTTAGGGGCTTAGACTCAGGTACCTGAAATGCCAATGAAAAAAAGAGAAAGGGGGGCTGTAAAACTTTAAACCCCGAAAGGACTAAACATCAGAATTTTGCGATAACAAATTTATTTCAGGACCTGGCTCCTGACGAATATACTTATTATTCCTATAGAATAGATTACCAACTTGACATAAACGTTTTGCATAAGCATTTTAATAAGTCAGTTTCTAAAAGTGTTAGTGTTCTTACTAGCACATTATCAGTTAAACAACTAATACCAAACAGCAAACGGAATTGTACTACAAATCTGTAGACTATGCCAAACATATTAGGCAAACATAATCAAAACATAGTTTAACCAAAACAACACACAAACTTTAGTCTAACATACAAAAATCCATGGAAAACCACTAAAAAGATTTTAAAGAAATGACTTTTACATATATCCTGATAGTAGACTTACTTTTATTAAGTGCGTGGTGATAGTATTAAACCCACTTTTCTCAAAAAACTTAAGAACGCTACAGACACTTCCATCAAAAAAAGCCTCCTGGCCACAACCTCATCACAAATATAATCCTTCAGCACCTAACTAAAGAAGCCCTAGCTTATCTAAGCACAACATATAACTTCTTAAATACTATAGTTCGCAAAACCAGCCAAGAATAAAACGACAATAAATAACTTCAAACCAATAAATCTGTTGACCTCTTTATCAAAACTGTGAGAAAATATTGAAAACCTCAATATAGTGCTCATTTTCCAGTTTGGATCCAGCAAAGACTCTTCAACGCACCACCAACCACAAAACATTGGCGAGCTAATCGAGCATAGTTTTGAAAACAAACAATATACTGCTGCAATCTTTACAGATGTACAGAGTTTTGACAGAGTGCGGCTTGAAGGTTTAAAAAAGAAAACCTTAAATATAAATATACCACTTTATCTCAAATAAATGTTATTGTCACACTTTCAAAACCCAAAGCTGGCCTTTCACAGGGCCGCATTTTAGTTTCAATCTTTTCCTGCGTACATAAAAGAATTTTCAACACGTTGAAAACAGAAATTCTATTATTTGTAGTATTAAAAATGTCTAAAAACGAGCATTGTATGTAACAAAGTACTAATTAGTTATTTTTAAGTTTTTTAAAGTTACATACGCTTTAAAACATTTGCTAAAATAATTTAGAAATTTACCTATTAGTGCCACTCGTAAAGTAAGATTTGAGTTCTCCCTTAGCTTTTCTAATGCAATCTTTACTGTCATTAAATAAAAATTAACTAATGTTATTAACCAGGGCTTAGACATAACGGAAGCATTCGAGTGCCACCACATATCGACCGTGCCAGAGGAGACATTAAAGAGGTATTGTGTTGGAAGAGCAAAGACTCCCCGTAATTCACCGTACATATTCGAAGACGACGGTTTCTACAGAACGTTAAAGAGAAATGTGCGGGAAGCTATCAAAACCATCCCCACGGACGACGTCGTGTTCTTCAAAGTTTTCACCGATACTCTTCTGATCGCGTTATTTGTTACTTCAGTTGTTGGTACTGCAATTTGGAGTTATACGCTTGCCATAGTTGCCGGAGTGCTGTTATCCTTTACAGTTATTGCATCTCACAATTACTACCATCAAAGGGACAATATCAGAATGTACTACACCAACCTCGGAATGATGCAATTAAAGTACTGTGCCAAAAATAGTGATTTAGATATATTTAAGCTAACTTTGTTTTAGCGAGTGGAGAATTATTCACAATTTAAGCCACCATCTATACACTAACAGTATCACAGATCTACAAGTCTGCATAGCGGAGCCATTACTACAATTTTTTCCTCATAAGAAGGCGATATGGATCAAGTTTGCGTCATGGATATATGCACCTTTCCTGTTATGGCCTTTGAGCCCGCTTGTTACCATCATGAACAAGTAAATATATCTGATCTGTACTGGTATGTAGGCTAATAGGTAATAATACGTAATTTTTAGAGTGTATCAGGGGATGGTTAGTCCTAGCGAAGCGGTGACCACTGACAATCTTGTGTCAGCTTCGCTACCTGCAGCAATGTACATGTTCGGAAGCCAGCCATTTTGGACGACTATAGGGATGTGGGTCTTTATACTAGCGATCAACAATGTGTGGTTTAACGCCATCTCCCTTTTTTCGTCCCACTTCCATCCCGAAATATTTATCGACGGAGACCAGCCGAGGTATACACAGTACTGTTTCCATGACTTTCATCTTAGTTTGTTTTTGTAGGCCAGAAACGAAAGTAGATTGGGGAATCTGCCAAATGGACTCTGTTTTCGACAGGCACGACTACGGCTTATACAAGATGTTCGCTTTCCTGACTTTTGGGGACCATGCCATACACCACCTTTTCCCCGCCCTCGATTACGCCATAGTGCAGCAGCTCCACCCCGTTGTGGAAGAAACATTGAAAAAGTTCGGCCTCAACCCAAGAAAAATACAATGGAGCGACCTGGCGAGTGGTTATTTCAAACAGCTGGCCAAAGACAAGCCTAACCCAACGCCTCCGAATTACCAGTGCAAGAAAATCTTAGACTGCAGCAATTAATTTTGTTTTATGCATTTTGCATGTTTCGGTTTTCGACCATTATTTGTTGTAAATACTGGAAATAGAGTTTCAAGTTATAATGTAATCGTCATGTATTTCATTTGTGCTAAGATTATACCAATTGTAGAAAATAACTGTTTCGTAATTCATCCATCTATAACTTAAGTCTGATCAAGGCGGTGAAATTCGTAGTTTATATTTAATTTATGTAATAGTTTTTTTATAACTTCGCTAGAACATCTGTTACTGAAAATTTTAATGAGAAACATGATTAATTTTATTAAGATTTTAAACTCCAATTACAACTTTTATTGCACTTTTGCTGACGTTTCTATTAATTTTATTAATTTTATCGATGTAAGTGGATTGCTAAAACACGAGCAACGATGTTGTTACTCCTTTTCGAACGTCAGTATGATTTGGGTGCCTTTTGCATACAAATATGTCACTAAATAACGACGAACCCAAACGTCTTCTTTTTTGTACTATACTTCCGACATACCTTGTAAACGGTAATACTCTTCGGCTTTCTTCACCAACGTATGTTAAACGACGGCACAAACATAGCTCTTTATAAATGAATCAAGTTGGAATCTCTCTTTTATCAGTAATATAAAACCTGGCTAACCTGGCTACCCTGTAACACTCTGTTGGCGTATCTCTTTGATGCTTTAGCTCTTCTGTTATTTATAGACAAAAGTGCGAAAAGAGTACACTAATTGTTGTATATAAAATTACTGCTATTGTTTTGGCTTATGACAGAATTCAATAAAACATCAAGCAACGGCCACCAGGAATTTCTTGTGGAATATTATGTAATCGAAGGCGCTGAATACGATCATATCGGTTTCAAGGCATTTTATGCCTAATTATTTCAGTTAGTACCTTTGCTATGTTTGTCTAGCAAAACTACCAAATATTCACACCCTTGGTGTTCACATTACCGTTTCTTTGTTGTTCTTGCTGATCTAGAATACGCTCATCAATTTTCAATGTCATCGACTCATAATCTGTTAGCTTCTCAATTTGTGTGATTTATTACGACGCTGTTGCACTACGGAAACTTGAAGAATTGATCGAAATAGTGAAACTAGCGCCTATCACGACGTAGCATAGTGTTGATCTATTAAATATAAATGCATAAAATATTATCAATCTCTCATTTTATGAGACACAAAAAAGTGCCAAGTAAAGAATTGAAAGTTTTTGGGGAGTGCTTGTCGCATTCTTTACACTTGCTCTTGCTTCATCGTAGGCACTTCTTGTACTTGCAATCAATGTTATGTCCTAATGAGTAGTGACTTATTCTTACAATTGTCAAACTAGAAACACATCCTAATTTTTTTCCCTTAACATTATAGATACAGTAGTAGCTAAATAGGTAAAAAAACATTTAAATTCAGTTCGATGGTTAAACAAAGACGTCATTAAGTACGAACAACTTAAACATTCTCCCTCTTACTACTTTTATTGACCATTATGACCAGTGGCACACGTCAGACCAATTCAGCAGTAAACACTGATAATTTCAGGCTTCTTAAAATAGTTGCTAATGCCTCTCTTAATCGGGAATTCAGAAAAAACTCTCCCTAAAGAAAAAAATCCGATTGAAAAAGACCTGGTCTTTCTAATGCAAGGTATGTGTCTCTTGCAAAAAGGTTATTGTATGACAGACCACAAATTTATTGCAATCAAACAGATAAAGATCCATGAAACATAAAAGAAACAGGAATCGAACTTTCTAGTTGCAACTTTGACTGTTAAAGCTGTACGGAAACGAAGGAAATAAACAAAGTAATTACAAAACTAGAACAATTTAAAGTGAATCTTTGCTTTCTATTACAATTTAAAGGGCACGCATTTTTCCATAAATCAGTATAATAAAAAAAATTTCAAAATTATCATTTTCATTGATCCAAATAAATTATTAATACAAAAATAATGATGAAACCAAATTCCAATTCCACTATCTAATTGAAATAATTTTAAGGTATAGGAGCCTTTTAAAAAGATAAAGTTCTGATTTCCAGATTTTTTTAAGGGAGTACAAATAAGTCCCTCGCTTTTTTATCTAAAATTGAGCATATATTAAGAAAGAACGAAACCTTGTTTTATTCAAAGTATTGTCCATTGCTAGCCACTACTTTTTTTCATCTTTCTGGCAGCTTACGAATACCACGTTCTAAGAACGCTTGATCTTTTGATGCTATACATAAAATGGCCCAATTTTTGGTATCTTCATATGATGTGAAGTGCTGCTCAGACAGGCCATGTGCCATCGATCGGAACAAGTGATAATTAAAAGGAGCAATGCGGGTAGAGTAGAACTTCCTCAATCTCATCAATTGTGTTTGGTAGAGAGCCTCAGTAATAGATAGTTTCGTTCGTTGACCAACTTATAATACACGATACCAAGCTTACCCCACCAAATACACAACATGAGCTTTTTCATGAATATTCGGCTTGGCTGTCGATGTTGAAGCATAGCCACGTGATCCCCATCATTTCCTCTTCTTTGAGTTAACGAAGTGGATCAATTTTTCATCACCAGTGACTATACGATGCAAAAAACCCTTTCGTTTATGCTTGGAAAGCAGAATTTCATGTGCAAAATCGGCGTTCAACGTTTTTCGGCTTCAGTTCATATGGAACCCGATTTCTTTGCTTTTGAATCATTCTCAACGATTTTAAATAATATGAAACTGCTTTTTGAGTCACTCCTAATGTAAGTGCGAGTTGTTCTTGTGTTTGGCAGAAATCTTCCTCTAATAATGCTTCCAATTCCGCGCCTTCGTACACTTTCGGCCGCTACGTTCTTTGTCTTCGACGTCAAACTCACCGTTCTTAAACTTATGAAACCACTCACGACAACTTCTCTCACTCAAAGCGGCCTCACCATATGCTTCTACAAGCAATCAATGCACCTCAGCTGCAGATCTATTCAAATTAAAGCAGTAAATCAGAAGTTTCCGCCAAAGACGTTGATTCGGCTCAAAAAAATTATGTAATGCTGATACAAAATCGCTAGTATTTTAAGGTTATGGTTTTGTCAGATGTTCAACCTTACCATATGCGTTTTACATCTGACAATTTCAACCATAACTTACTGGTGCGGCAATCTTTTGTTAAACGGCGGTAACCACAAAAGGAAAAAGGTAATGTCAAATAAACTTAAGTTAAAAGAGTCTAAAATTTACATTGATAACGATGTAACCTCCAAAGAAAAAGAGATGGAGACATAAATAAAAAAAATCTAAGAAGGCGTTAAGACAAACAAGTAAAACATAAATGAGCTATAAAAATAGTAGAATATACACGTAGCAAGGTAAAAACAAAGTTACAGAACAGTTATTAAATTGGAAACCCCTAGAAATCTAGTGACCATGAAATATCATTAACAACCGAATAATATAAAGAGGAAATTTAAAAATCAATAACAAAATAGAATTGAAAAAAGCTCCAAGATGCGATCAGATAACGGCTGATATGCTAAAAGCTGAAAATGAAAAAGTGGTAGAGATAATAATAATAAGCATCTAAGAAGCTCCGAAAGATTGCCAAGTCGGAATAATTATACCGATTTCTAAAAAAAAATGAAAAAAAGTATGTAAAGTATACACTGAAGTATTAAAAAAAAGTTTAAGGGGAGTTTTGGAAGAATATGGTTTTAGACCTTAAAAGAGCGCTAGACAAAATTTTTGTTATCCGCCAAATAAGTGAACCAACAATTACTGAGAACGGAGAAATACATCTAAGCTTCATTGACCTACAAAAGTCATTCAATAATGTAAATTGAAGGGATATAAGAAAAAAATGGTGTAAAATCCATATACGGACAAACAAAGAACTGGGTCAAAGTGAAAAAAGAATGTATAAATTTGAAATTAAGAATGAAGTTAGACAAGACTGCATTTCGCGCCCGTTGTATATAAATAAACAAAATAAATTTAACAAAAACTTGGAGTAAATCAGTAAGTTGTAAATACTTGGGAACAATAGTAACACAAGAAAATATAAACAGTAGAAGAACCTTTCTACGCAAGCAAGAACACGTTTTTAGAAAAAGGAATATAAAAAAATAAAAACGAAAATAATTCACTCCAATCATATGGGCCTGAAACTGAGGCCTTAACACAAAATCATAAAAGAATTAAAAGCATGAAAATCAGATTCTTACTTAAACCTGATGAATCTAAACATGATAGAAAAAAGCATATGGCTAGGATACGTAATAAGGATGATAAGGGTGATAAGAATAAAAGAAGAACCTGTCAAGCTTGAAGATATAAGAAAAACAAAAGGAAAACCGAGAAAAATATAAAGAGTAGAAATTAGAAAATCCAGTCATTAAAAGAGAGTGGAGTTGGAGTGAAGTGAGGTGAAAAGTGAGGAGGAAAAGACATGAAAAAGGACAACAAGGACATAACTCGACCCGTTTTCTCAACTTTACACCTGCAAGGTAAAAAGGGTTAAGTATATTCAATAAATTTGTAGGAGCACTGTATTTTTACTTTGCACCAAGTGTCAGAGTGTTGTATTTGAAGACATAATGATAATTAAATTAGGTGCGTTAAAAAGGAGGAACAGGAAGTCTGGAGGTACGAAATTTTGGATATGTTTTTGAAACTGAAGAATGTTGGGCGACACGCAATTTGCTATTGGATCTACTTATATAAGCGGTTTAGATATTGGTAATAATTAAAAGTAACCAACTAAAGTAAACTAAAATAAGGAATAATACTAATGAGAAAACAACTCAATTAAAAAGATCATAAAGATATAAATGTGGTTAAATAAGGTAAGCTACTGAATCAAATGATAAATATTTATAAGAACTTTTATTACAGAACAGGACATTTAGATTTATATAAACATTACTTTACGTTTTCCCCCTGTCCGACTTGATAGTTCTTGCCAAACGGACGTTGGTGATAGGTGACCGCAGTGACTTTAAGCGTGTTATCCCTCATCAGAAAAAGATGAAACAATCCATGCAGCTTTAATATTTTCTTTCAGCCATAAGTCAAATGAGACAATGTTATTTTTCTGCCAAATTAAGGACATTTTTTAATGCAACAAAAGTCAATGTAAATGCAAGTGACGGACAAAATAGTCAACACCTTCATATCTTGTACAACTCCATGAAAAGTAGTTAAGGGCATAAGTAGAAGGACATAACGTGGATAGAGGTGTAATATTCGAAAATCTTTACAACATACTCTTGGCTCTCAGCATAAAACAAAAATAACGTATATATAATATATATATATATATATATATATATATATATATATATATATATATATATATATATATATATATATACATATATAAAAGAATAATTAAAAGATTTGGCTGAAGTAATGTGTCTTTGTTAATCTTGGTCTTTCTTAAAACAATAGACATCTACAAAATGGCCAGATTACAAAATCACTTACTAAAAGTGGTGCATCGTATGGTTGGTTCTCGGGCTATAAGGCCGTGGCCGGAGTTCAGAAACTCTTGACGATTCGTCTACAACAGCGGTGGACGTCTTCAGAAGAGAATCTTCTAAATATGTTTAGAACAAGTGCTTACGAAAAACACAACCGAAATCGGCTACGATAGGCAAAGTTTTTTCTAACATCACCAGGGTTACGGACCGGATATGAAAAATTCTCAATAAACACAAGGTGAAAACCATCTGTACTACCACCACCAAGATACGGGATTTGCTTAAATCAGCCAAAGATACAAGAAACTTACAGGATACATCAGGGGCACATTGCATATCTTATTCAAAGCGAAAACGCACGGGACAATCACTTAATTTTCAGCAGATTTTCTTCTGAAAATGTCCGCCGCAGTTGTAAACGAAACGCTAAGAGTTTCTGAACTCCGACCACGGCCTTATAACCCGAGAACCAACCACAGGATGCGCCATAACGTCAGCCGTGAAAGCCTTAGCAACTATTTGATACGCCTCTATGAGGAGGAGGTTTACAAGTCTGAAAGACAACTCGAAAACTTACGCAAGGAGAAATTCCAGCTGCTGTCCAGCCTTGCTTTCTTACTGCGTTGTCGAGATCAAAAGGTAGTTCCAAAGTATTTACAGGTCAAACACCACCTGCGCACTCCTCAAGCCCAACGAATTTATCGAAAAACGGAAGCTGCCTTAGTTATAAAACAAGTACATGCTACTAGGAAAACTTAGCTAGCCAGCAAAATCTATAAAGATAACTAGAATACTAGACCATATCACTTTTTATTCTGCAGAAAAAACACGAAGCGACCGCCACCGTTAGACAATACTCTAAGTTTCAAAGTTTACAGAAGAAAAGTGCTCCTACAAAGCTAAATTATAAGCAATCTGTAATAAACCTTTCCAAAAACAAGCTTAGTCAGAAAAGGTAAAAAGTTTGCCGTACCACCGAAATCCATTTCGCGTGAAGACATTATAGCTAACGAAGACGCAGCCATACGGAACCTTTCAACAGACGAAGCAGAGGAAGTATGAGTCTAGATTTCACGCATCCTGCGTCGTGCCAAGCCACCTAATAAGAACTTATCCAAGGCGAAATTAAATGCTCTATGTGAACTCAAGTATGATGACGCCATCATTGTCTTACCAGCAGATAAAGATAATGCTACAATTGTACTAGCACAGGAGAACTACACGAAGAAGATGACCAAACTGCTCGATACGAACACTTACACCGTGCTCAAATGCGATCCCACATCTCGGATAGTATGCGACACGAGCAAACTGATAAAGAGTTTCTCTCTGGATGACACCACAAAACAGAGACTAATAACATCAGAGGCGCTGCCCCCAAGAATATACAGGCTTCCAGAAATACACAAAGACGATATACTACTGCGACCCATTGCCAATGTTATCGGTGATCCTACCTACAAGTTGGTCAAATACTTATCCAGTCTGTTATAACCGTACATTGGACATACCAGCAGTTACATCAAGAACTCTGCACATTTTGTCAACCATCTTCAAGACATTGAGCTACAGGAGGGCGATCTAATGGTTAGCTTCGACGTAACTTCCCTGTTTATCAAAGTATCGAATCAAGATGCCCTGGATCGCCCAATCCTAACGATATCTTACAGTTATTTCAGCAGTGCCTTACATCCAGTTACTTTGTTTGGCAGGGCGGAGTAGCAATGGGTAGCCCACTTAGCTCTGTAATTACTACATTAAGAAATTTGAAGAGACAGCCATCAATACAGCATCTTTAAAACCCGCGATATGGCTAAGATGCGTCGATAACACCTTTGTAATATAGAGACACGGAAAGAAGACCCTACCACAATTTCTTATACACTTGAATTCTTTACACCCAAGCATACAATTTACCATGAAACTGGAATCGAAAGACAATATTGCTTTCTTAGACATACAGGTATTGAGATCAGAGAATAGACATTTATAACACACAGTGTACAGAGAAGCCACGCATACGGACAGCTACCTTCATAAGCAGCCGAATCACCATCCAAGTCAAAAAAGAACGGTTAGATCGAGCACAACCTATATGTCAACCACAGTTTTTTATACGGAATTAAATAATTTGGAACAAGCCTTACAAGGAAATGGCTACTCGAGGACGAAAATAAATAGATCTGTCAAACCTAACAAATGCGCACGAAAAGACAACCGAAATCGGCTACAATAGGCAAAGCTTTTTTACCTTACATCAACAAGGTTACGGACCGGACATGAAAAATTCTCAATAAACACAAGGTAAAAACCATCTATACTACCACCACCAAGATACGAGATTTGCTTAGACCATCCAAAGGTACAGGAAACCCACAGGATACACCAGGGGTATACTGCATACCTTGTTCATGTGAGCATATCCACATTGGAATTACGGGCCGAACTATTACCACTAGTATAGAGGAACACAAACGTCATTTATGCCTTAATCAACCCGATAAATCAGAAGTTGTTGAACATGCTTTGGAAAATTCTGACCACGAGGTAGCAATCGGGCAAACACAAGTTTTACCCAATTGTAGGAATTATTACCCGAGATTATATAGAGAGGCGGTGCAGATTTATAAATATAATAATAATTTTGACAGGGACGACGGATTTCATCTACCTAAATCTTGGTTTATCGCAATACGGTGAAAGATCAAGTGACGTCAGAAAATGCCAAAATATTACCTGCAACGACCCGATTGACGTCAGCAGCTAGCCCAATTACGTTATCTACCATCCTGATGATGTCAACAACAACGCCCCCCCCCCTCCCATCATCCCTTCCATACTTGGACGAGTATAAAAGCGAAAACGCACGGGACAGTCACTTAATTTTTAGAAGATTTTCTTCTGAAGATGTCCGCCGCAGTTGTGGACAAACGCTAAACTTAAACAAGATAAAACTTTAATATAGTGTGCTACTTGACCAATACTACTAAAATAGTCTAGTATCTTTGTATGAATAATGCAATGCAACGTGGTACATCAAGCTGCAAAAAAGTAAGAACACACCAGCTGTATATGCTCTATGTGCGGCCATTCTGCAAACTGCAAAGGTGCAGTCATTATCAAAAAAAAAAAAAACTACAAAACAAGGTATTCTACAAAATTATTTCAATACATTAAAACCAAACATAACTATTCAGGAAACTTTTTGCAGGCCACCTCCATTCCAGTATGTTATTGCTATATGAAATAACAATTACTGCAGTATAAATATGAAATAAAGTCATTTTGAATCTTTCTTCAACACAATAAACCCACGATTTCTACCTGAAGGTGACTACAACAGTAAGCACTCAATCTGGAGAGCACGCATCAGCACGACTAAAAATATTAAAGCTCAATTAAGAAAAGTGTTACTCATTATTATCTACAGGGACGCCAACATACTGACCGACAAATACAGATAAAATAATCAGATCTCTCAGATTTTCTCGCCACCAACGTACTCAGATATTATCTACGATTTATCTTCTGACCGTTCACTGATAATAGCAATCATCACGTCCTATCTACGTCTAATCTGCACTTGTAACTCAAAGTAACTATAGAAATACAACTAACCATGAATCTCAAAAGTTCAAATTATATCAAGGAAGAAACAAACAAAAGGCAGTCTCTAAAATAATTCACAAAAAATATGTCGCCAGCAATCTCTTGGAACTTAAGACTCGTCGCTAGCATAAGGAAATAGTGAGCAAAATGACAAAAAAGTCGTGCATTTGACAAAATTAGTTCAATAGATTTACCCTTGCCCTTATATCTTCTTTTGTGTATTAAAGTACTAGTCAAACACAATAGGCTAAAATCAGCAAGAAGAAAACAGAAGCACTTCCAAAATATTTTGAATATTTGAAGTTCTTTAATTTTCGTTACAAATAAACGTCCTAATCTTAAAACGTGGAAAAGATACAACTGGTTTCAAATCGTATAGGACTACTACGAGTTTACTCTCTATTGTTTAAAAATACGAGTACTTCCAAGAATTGCTCCTGATTTTACACCTCACAATTAGATAGCTCTCTACCAACCTATCAGTGTCAACGTACATTGTGCAAGTGATCCACAATGCCCTAAATAATAAAAAATATAGTACGTTAACATTTATTGTCGTAAGTCAATCCTTCGATAAAGTTTAACATATAAAACCATTACAGAAAACCAAAAAAGACTTGCGAGGATTCTACCAATCATTTGAATCATATTTAATTATTTGTCGATTCAGAACGCGAACGAATAGAAAAATTTTAGATCTGCTACCTATCAATTTTGGAGCACCAAAGGTTATAGTCTTAAGGTCATTATTTTACCTGATATTTACATCAGATCTCCTCAGATTACCAAACATCACATTAAACATGTTTGTTGACTACATTGTTGTATTTGCTCATCACATTCTATCCTTCAAAAGTGTCTACATGCTCTAGATAAGTGGAAAAACATAGCAGCCTAAGAAGCCCTGATAGTGATTATGTAAAAAACTTCGCTAAACGACAGGGTCGGAAATGATGAGAAAAAGAAGTTCAGCAACTTTTAAAGTGATCTATCTATCAGTTGAACAGATACATTTCAGTCTTTCTCAATACCTTAGTTGTTAATAACGTAATCATAAAATAAAAATAAACGTACGATCACTTAGCCTACAAAATTCGCAAAATCACTGCAGTTCCCTTAATTGTTCAGTCAGCATTATTGTAGGTAAATAATTGAGGCAAGGGGTCAAAAAACCACCTACGAGCCAAACAAACATGGTAAAATTCTTTCACTGCAGACCTTTAAAAAAATGAGCTGTCACTTCTTCGAAGATGTTCTGATATTTGAAAATCTTTTTCGAAGTATTCGGGCACTCATTGAAACAAAGGGTGGATCCATTCCATATTAATGTCAATTACTAGAACATGTGACATCAGGTGACCTTGACAACACTTCCTACTAAGCGCCTGTAAAGGTTTTGAATATGCCTCTAGCAAGTCTAGTAGTCAACTAGCCTTCATTTCGTCCTGGTTTACCATAAAATATTTATAGAATTAAATCTAAATGAAATAAACCAAGTTATTTTGTCTCTTGCATTCTATAAGCAATTCTATAACCCTTCAATACCGTTAACTCTTTGACACAGTTAGTGATGAAGAAAAATACATTGAAATGGTAGTAACCGTCTAGTAATTACACCTCTATAAAAGAAAAGAATCTCTTCAGTGAATCTCACGAAAACGAAGACTGGTCAGCAATTTTAATGGCATTCTGGAAAACTATATTATCTTTACAATGACCAATAATGTAAAGAATAATTTTTTTATTCGCTCCCCTGCGGCTCAGGGAAAAAGTTCAGATTCAGCATCATTTTTATATACTGCAAGCCACTTGGCCCAATCATACAGGGCGTGCTGGATACGAAATTGATAGAACAATACTGTCCTGTCATTACTGTAGAACGGATGAGAAAGAGCTCCAGGTCTATCAATTTGTTTGGTTCTCATGTGCACACGAAGATTATTCAGAAATGATAACGCTTCATGTTTCCAAGAAATGGCGGTTCTATATATCTTCATGAAATCAACGAGAGTCCGTTGGGAGGTTTCAAAAATTCTAGAACTTTCAGGAGACCTAAGACTGGTAGCTCTGTAAAGAAATGAACTAACAGAAGTTGTATGTAGTACATAATGGTGTATGACTTTTTATCTGGTATGGCATCCAGAACCCTCCTCCTTTATCCGGGCTTGGGACCGGCAGCAGCAGCTGCTTCAGCTACTACAGGCGGAGTTACTCAATAATTTAAAGTGCATTCTGTGACACAGTCGTGTATTTTTCTCTTCTGGGTTGTCTGCAATAAACCAGACTTTACAAATAAGTTTTTGGTTGATTCCATATTGAGTAGCATTTTTTATATTTTATGCTTTACTTTTGTAAGTAATGCCCTAAAAAACTATATTTCTACACAATTCACTAGAACACTTCTAAATGCACTGGAAGTTTGCCGGAAAATTTACTTAAACACTAAGGAAAAAACAACATAAAGCTTCTGCTTCTTCTTCTCCTTTCTTTATTACCCAGATATGCTTCACGGCATTGGGGAACGCAACGACACACGGTATTCTCAAGCGGCTACCCATCCCTCGCCCGACGATGTTTCACTTCGGTGATCGGACGAGAACCAATGTTTTCAACGTGGTGTGGTCGTTACATCTATTATGCTTTGTATCATCTTACCTCGTGTGGTCCAACGACAAAGACCTTGTTACCTCGGGACAACTGGTATTGAGTTATGCTCATCGATGCTAGGGGGCCTCGTTTGTTATCTACAAGAGGGTACCACATGCAGGTGAAGTTGATATTTGGATGACTAGATGTCGACGCCACCTCTTACCGTCCAAACAACATAAAGCAAATCATAAAAATAAATAGAATATGACACAGTTCAATGTACTCATTTTTAGTAAATCGTGCAATTTGCAATTTTTTTCTTTGATGATACATTAAAGATATTACTGCTAAATTTTGTGGTTGTTTAGATTTTGATTTTTATGGGCGAAACAGTTGTAGAGGGGTTTCAAGGTGCTCATCAATATTATTATCTATCTGTTCCTTGTGCAATTTGTAAACTTTAGCAGTACGTTGTACAAATGTTTTAGTTTTTTCTAATTTTGATCCTCCCCAAGCAGCAACTCAAGTTCGTATTTTTAGTATAGATTTTTAGTGTCAATAAATCTTCTATAGGCTTGTCCAATAGATTGTTTTTTTTCCTAAAATATTTATCATATAGTTAAAAAATTAATTTTGTTTGTCTATTTTATTACGACTGCATTACCAATTGGGTTTCACTACGTTTTTTAGCTTTTATCAGTTTTATTTGCAATAAAATGTTGTTTTGGTCATTGTGGTGTAGATAGTAAAGGTGTACTTTTCCATCCTAATCGTTAGATAATAATTAGGCGGCTAGGGGATTGTTGAAGTTCTATAGGTGTTTCTAAGCTAGCAATAAAATTCAAGTGATCATTTATGTATTCTCTAAAGTGGTTCTAATCAGTACTTTTGTTGATCAGTATTGTAAGATCTTCTTTAACTATTACAGTTACATAACTGTTAAGATAACTGAAAAATAATCTAACGAGTGGGTATAAGTATCATCAATTTTGACATAATTGTTAGATATTTTATTAGTAAATAAGTCTACTAAGTACGGTACTGTTTTAATTTAACGGCCCTTATATAGGTTTTCTGATAAATATACCAATGTAATTATTTTTAAATTTCCTGTCTCTGGGAATAATAAGTTTTGATTCTCGGTTTGTGTGTTTTAAATTTAAAGTCACCTATTGTTTCAAAGTAGATGTTTCGACGGCCAATTACACAAATGATGGTTATCTTAGAGGAATGGTCACTCAACATAAAGGCGTTTGACTTTAACAGACAAACTAATCCTTATTTCGTTCGTTTTCTTCTGTTAACTACATAGACCGGTACGAAGTAATCAAGTCTCACGTTTTGGTTTCATAACTTTCGGTAAATCAGCCATTTTTGAAGTAATTTGCTTGGGAGTCAGCGACTGGAGGACCTACTCACTTCTTCAGCGTTGAACAATGTTCGCAAATTTTTTGGGAAATAGTCTTCTTGACAGTGCAGTATCTAAAACCTTACGCTTTTTCAAAATCTTCTCCACTGACAGAGACCCCTTCTTCTTTGATTATCCTTTTTTGAAAGGCGAATTTTCTAATATCTGTAGTGACACGAATCAGATTTTCTAACAACTGTATCTAGCGATGTATAGAGACGACAAATTCTTCTTCTCGACGACTCCAAAAGCCATTTTGACTTCTAGCAATTCTTGATTAACTGCAAAACCTACGGCTTCTCTCGTGGATGCTCGTCTTCCGTTCTAATCAACGTGAACTTGTAACAATGTCAACTGTAACGGTATTCCGCGTTGTGGACTTTTCTTTGTGGATGTCCATCTCCATATTCCCACATCTATAAACTTAAAAAATTTTCAGATGCGGTATCTCACGTACTATTTGACGCGATAGCACAGTGTATTTATTAAATCTATTTACAGATTTGTACTCTGTATTGGTGTATAGATAGATAGATAGATAGATAGCCTTCTTGATAGAATCAGTCAATCTTATTCCAACTAACGCAGGCTTCAGTTCTATACGAGCAATCGGCACCATCTTAATGATGGAGACTCCAGCTTTTCTAGTGATGATATTTACATTGACCTTGTTCCCGACTATTATTCTCAAAAAACGCCACGGTGGAATGTCTATTGACTTGCAGACATGCAGTTGGTTTTTTTAGCTTTCTGTCACTTATGGGAAAAGGCCTCTCCAATTGTCATTTCCAAAATTTTTATGACCTGTTCTAAAAACCTCTTTCATTTTTCTTCCAAAATTCCTTCAAGCTTGTCGTGCCATTTAACAGAAAATCTCCGCGTTTTCTGAAACAGTACTTTTCTTCGGATTATTAAGTGACTTAAAAATTCCAGGGTGCCAAATAAGCTTATAATAAGCCAAAGCAGCTCGTCCCTCGTTAGAGTAAGGCCCTGCCACAATCCACTTTTGAAAAACTTGTTTTGTATCCACCTTATCTTCACTCATATTTAAAGTAGCGTTGGCTTCCGTTATTGCAACTTTTAACACATCCTCGTTATTACAGAGCCATCCTCGGATTTTAAATCCACCACGGGGATAAATTTTGAGTATTTCCATTATCTTCTTGATAGCTTCTTTGGGTGTTCTGCAGCTTTCTAGGTAACTATCAACCTAGTAGTGACGATTGACTATGGTTTTGGCTGTTTCCAAATGCCCTTCTTAAAACTCCATGACACCCATTGGGCCTAAAACGATGAACTTACAGCGCCAAACACCATGATGTCTATGATGTAGACATCCAGTGGGCGGTTTCTATCTTTCCACTCCATAAAAAACGTAATGCAGGTAAGTCTTCTTTGTCGCACCCTATAAAACATGTCCTGGATGTCTCCGCTGAAAACAATCATGAAATTGGGCCTTGGAGTAGTACATTATTTAGGGTCATGACTTTGCCTTTCAGTCAAATACGAGGCGTATATTTCCAGGCTTGTTGGGGTTTAACGTTTCAAACAAACAGCATGTACCATACCCGTTCATTTTCAAATTTTACTTTCTTCGAACTTATGACAGAAGTCTTTCACATAATAGCGGCACAAACTGAGTCTTTGTTCATCTATTTTTTCAAAACCCAAAGTTTTTCTTTTGCTGCGCTTCTACTGTATGAAAGGAAAACATTATCATTCCTCCACAATGTTACTGTTTCCCAGTAGTTATCAACATGCCGAGAAGTTTTCTCCATCATCTTCAAAGCGCTTTTTTTGACTGCGGCAACGTTTTACAATTAACAATGTCTAACAATTCCACGTAAAATTAATCCTTAACCAAGTCATGCAGTACTTGGCCAGGGTAAACTTCAGTATTAATCGTCGCTAAACTTACTCTTTCGCTCCAACTGTAGATAATTATGAGGTAATTCAGTAACGATTTCTGGTTGGTCTTTCAACTGCCTTGAAAATTATAGCTAAATATCGTATGAATAGCCGAATTTAGGTTCTTCTTAGTTCAAACAAAATCGAACTCTTTGGATTTAGCTCATAGCTGTGTAGTTTTTATCGCTATCTTCATTACCTCCTTACCAACTAAAGTAAAGTAAGATCTTATTTTATTTTAATTCAAGTTTATTAACTACATTCTTTTCAATCAAAAAATCGAAAAATCCCAATTGAAAAACGCATTTACTTCGATGGATCCATTCTTTCCATTTTGTTAGATAGCAAAGAAGTTAATGATGTTTTTGTTGACATGTGTCCTTTCCACAAACCTTTGACTGACATTTTAAGCCACCGTGGCCTTTAGCGAGGCAGCATGAACAAAGTTTGTTCTTCAAAAAGTCTTAGCGTTCGCCTTTTCTTATTCTCTTGGATCTTAGACAAGATGACGATGGATGGGCTTTAAAACATTCATCTGCGACGTGTTACTATTAAAGATCCAATAACAGTTGGGTCGTATTTTTTTATTAGGAGGCGCATTTCAGATATATGGACAAAGTAACCGTTTAAGTGGAGAAAATTATTTATAATTATCGATTAGGTAGAGTTTTGCTAACTCCGAGTCTAAGGAGATCTTCGGGTTCTGCGTCGACCATTTCATCCATCACCATGTCGACCAGTATAGCTTCGTAACTTATTGGTTTTGGAGCCTTGGGGATTCTGCTCTTCTGAGAAAAATTTGATTTCGACGACCCGATAGAGCTCGTCGATCCCTCTCTTGATATTGGTTTGGATTCTACAGGAGAAGAAACAGAGGGTCTCTTTAATGGAGCCTTTTTGGTTTCCTTTGGTGATCGGGCCACTTTTTTTTTGTTTTTAGGTGGTGATTTCTTCACCTTATTATTTGCGTCTTTATTTGGCATTGTTCTTGGTGTACTACTTTTTGGGGTAAAATCAGTTTGGCAACTGGTATCAATCATGTTGCATAGAATAGCAACAGATGACATTTGTTTGGGCAACTTTTGCAGCGTAGGTTATACTAAATGCTGATCGAGCAGCTCTCTGATATTTCTTACGAGCTTCGCTATACGAAAGTTGTTCGGAGATTTTAAGCTTTTGGATTTCGGTTTCCATCTTGAAAGTGGGACAATCTCTAGATCTGGGGCTGTGTTCTCCTTGACAATTGACGCAATTTGGTAGAAATTGATAGTTGATGCCCTCGTGAGTTTGTCTACCGCAGGAGGCGCAAATTTGCGAATTACCACAGTTCTCAGAAGTATGGCCGAAACGTTGGCAATTGAAGCACCGTAATGGACTTGGGATGTAAGGTCTTACTTTAAGGGGGTACATTGCTGCCTGTATACTAGTAGGTACAATGGGAGTATCAAAGGTTAGTATAAACAAAGGAGTGTTTTCAATATTCCCGTTCCTCTTTCTGGTAATCCTACGTACATCAATTACACCCTGTGGAGCTAATTCTTTTCTGATTTCGTTTATTTCGCAGTTTAGCAAATCGAAGCAGGACACGACACCTCTGGACAAGTTAAGTGCCTTATGTATTACTTCAATTACTACATTTACCAGTTGTGAATCTTTGAGAAATTTTTTTAATTGCTGTTCGCTAGAGGTTTTAATCAACAGCATAACATCTCGTAGTTTTTTTCGTACTGTTTACGTTACCACCGATGACTTCTATACCTTTGCTGATGAAGAACGGTGATACTTGTCTGAAAGTAGTTCCGTCCTTTCGTTTGACTATTATATACTTTTCAGCCCGTTTTATGGTATTTTGTATCCATATACAATTTTTATTATAAATACCTGACAGCTCACGATCCGCCACGGAGTCCCATAAGGAGACATCAACACCGCAAACCGGTGCGATCGCCAGTGATACTGAACAGGAGGCCCTTATTCATGATTCATACCCGGTTTCCCAAAGTATGTCATGAAGCCGATTCTATACCCGGTGCATAAGTATAGCACGTGCATCCATGGCCGAAGCAGTAGCCAAACCAAATGTGTTAGTCCGCCTCTGCCGCAGCTAGAGGCTCAATTGGTAAGATCAACTTTTCCTTCCAAGAGCACACAAATTTCATGGTAATTTTTTGCTCATCTCGGTCTGATCTATCCGGTAATATAAATTTCCCGAAACATTTTATTAAAAATCCTGAGCTTCAATTTTTTTTCGAGTTCCTATTTTACCAACTTTTATTTTAAATTCATTTTTATCTCATGATAACAAATCATTTTTATTCTTATGAATTTTTTGTATCTTCAACCGTTTAAATTCGCGACCGCTTTGCGACCGATTTTGCGACCTCGCGACCAAACTGCTTGGCCGATTTTTACCAAAAGTTTCTCACTATGTCCCCTACCTACAAGTAACTCGGATGCCAAATTTCAAGTCTCTAGCTCTTACGGTTCTCGAAATATCCTGTTTACTGACAGACACACACACACACATACACAAACACACACGAACCAATGGCCCAAACCAACTTTTTCGGTGTCCTGAGACTATATTTCGTCCAGAAATGTGAAAAACTGAGTAGGTCAAATTTCCGATTACGTTACTTTTCTTATTATATGATAAGGACAATAAAAAGTGATTAGGAGAAAAATTGAAGCGACTAAGAAAATAAGAATGAACACGAAACAAATCATAGCAAAATAAATTATTCTCTAAGTAAGTGGGGACAAAATTGCAAACATACGAGTGAACTTGATAAACATTGCTTGCGGTCACGTCCTACGGGTACGGCGTCTAGAAATATACGAAAAATAATTAGTGGTTTTATTAACAAAACGTAAGTTCGCTTTGATTTCTTAATGCAGATTTAGTGATTAAGCGAGAGTTTGAAAAAGCGGCGAATTAATAAATTTGACAAATTTATTTTTAGGTTCAATTATACGGCAAGGCGTGTTGGAGCGATCATTCGGTCCAGGGCGTGCAAGGTCGAGAGCTGGATAACCAAACATGTGCGTACTCAAGGCAGACATATATATATATAACTCTAACTGAAAAATACGGAGATAAAAGCTGTTAGTAGCGACAAAGGTCAACTGGAGGTCTTTCACAAAAGTACAAAAGCAATAAATATAAACGAACTAAAACAAATTAAAAGGGCTAAAATAGAATAGTGGAATAAATAATAAAAGATAATAAAAAATAGAAACTTAAAAAGAACAAAAATGGGTAACTAAGAAACAACTGTTGTGTTATTTAATGCCGGTAGGAGTAAACTTCCCTATACTTTTAGCCTCACAGTGCTTCAGCCAGCTTTATGAACTTAATAGCTATCTTTCCAATATGCAACTCAACGATGTCCCAAATGAATCACAATTACACAAAAGTCAGAAATTAAGATAACTAACGAAGTTTATTACGGCACCATTTATTACAGAAACTTGTCAAAACCCCTTTTTTCCTTTTTGATGCTGACTAGATCCCTCAGCTCACTTGCTTTGTTCTATTTTCACCAAACCGAGCTGACTATGTAAAATCGCCTAAACCAAAATGCCCCTTGTCTTCACATTTCCGGACGCAAAATTAGGGCAAAGATCCTAATTTTCCACACGTGGACCTAAAAGCACAACTTATCGACTCCTCTGGTGAAAGTAGCTCTTCCCTTGGTCTCCGGGTTTACAGTGGTCACTTCAGCAACTCGAACTCGTCCATCTGCTCTTGGAGAAACTCCACCGATGACGGCTCGTGTCCACGTATTCCTCGAAGCTTGGTCCTCCACCATCAGCACCACGTCTCCAACTTGTAATAAGTCCGCCATTCTGGTTTTCGTTTTCTTTAACAATGTCAGCAAATTTTGGTCTCTCGAGTATTTCTCATGGATGGTCTCTCCAATATCCTTAGGTTCTAGACAAGAATAAACATTTTCCCAGATGAATTTGGAAGCTTCTTGGTTCTTTTTCCACGTTTCAGCAGAAGAACACCTAGCGCCTCTCATTTACCAGAAATGCCGTGTAGAAATGCGTCAAACTTTTCCCAACCAGAAGTATACTCCTTTCACCACAGTAACTTGCACTCTGAAAAGTCGGGTGAATGATAAAAAATTTTCATTTAGACAACAGCGGAATGCCGGTCGGTAGAATCAAATTAAGCAACAAACAAAATCGACTTTCGAACCTCGTTTTATTTTTCAGCAACGGGCTCGTTTTTCCATTCTACTGACCAAATATCGGGACCATCTAACAGGAACGTCGATTCTGTCAGCCATGATAACTCGGGATTCAGCAGAATTTCAGACTTCGGTCGTGCCCCTTGATGATCCGTAGGAATTCACCTTTATTCTGACATGTTGAAAAGCATGTGGATTTTGTTGATACGGTTGGCTTGTAGCGTAGTGTCTTCGCCCAAATCCACATTAGGACTGTTCTGGAGTTTGACCAGTATGTCGTTCCATTAATTCCCAAGCATAACTCATACAATACTCCTAACACTATTGCTAAGAGTTCTAATCTCGTAATGGTGAGCTCCTTGGTCGGTGCAACTTTCGTTTTTGCTGCCACAAAGGAAACTGCAACGGTTTCGATATGCTATATACGCAAGAAAAAATGGCATAACAAACTTCTTCGCTCGCATCCACCAGTGTGTGTATTGCACTGACGAAGCCAAATGAATGTCGTAGCAATAACATCGAAGCACTTTTATTTCCTTTAAGTTCTGAACCCATTCTTTCCACTCGTACCACTACGCCACTCTCGCTGCAGAAGGATGATTCCTTTAATTTTAAAATTGAAGAACAATCCTAAAGAGTCAAATAGTGACATGATCACTCTACTCATGTCGTGCTTTGTACAGCGTCTTCTTTCCGGCAAACTAAGATTTAATTTCTTAAAGTTAGCAGTAAAAGTAAAATAGTCGACCTCCGGATTGCACCATAAACGACCTATCAATATCCAGCCAAGAACAATACGCTTGGCCAATGGCTGCTGTTCTTCTCTTTCGAGAATTTTTTTATAACCAGTCAGGTATGGATAATCCCTCTTTTATAATCATTTGTGGTACAATTTTGTTAAAACTACTTAGCTGGGCTCTTCGCAGATGTGACCACTTCCGCTTGGCTTCAGCTGCTTCTTGAGTCTATGGGTTCAATACAAGTCCGCCCATTGTCACTGCGTCAACAACCTTGTGTCGCTGTGCAGTCTTCCTGTCTTCAAAAATTTTGTATTTGACTTCTCGAGCGTCCTCGCGTTTTGTTTCTCCCAATGACCGTACAGTTATGCTTGATGCCACGTCCCGTAATTCCAAGCTCCTCGGCGAGCTTTTCGCTTTCATTTTCCAGTAACACGTACACTCATTGCATTTCCTGTGGGCCGAAAACATTCACTCAAACAATTTAAAGTAGCTTAGAAGGTAAACTCTGCGTTACGGTTATTGAACTGAAAGGCTCATTTTGAGTTCCACTGAATCTTTGCCACTTTTTTCGTGCTTTCCGTTTCTGGACAACAAGGTCTTGAATGTGGCGAGTAATGTTGGGTATTTGTTGATTAACCATTGGGTTGCTAAGTAGCGTCTTGTACCATTGTCGTCAGGTATTCTGTTGCTTCTTCAAGGTCTTCAGCGCTTTTAATTCGCAGAGCAAGATTGAGGTTTTCTTCTAACAAATTCCTAAAGTGGGCCAAGTTGGTGAGTTTTGTACATAGCTTTGGAGTAGAGTGTTTGTAGATAATTGTAGTGCTTAGGGTAATTATGACCGGGAAATGGTCAGATGAGAGATCGAAATTTGCTTCTTTTTGTGTGAACGTATTCGTTGTACCACGTGTTACTGCAAAATCAAGTAGGTAGCCTGTTTGTATCGGTAGGCCAGTATGTAGGCTGGCCAGTGGAAAGATAACTGAGGTTCTCAATGGCTCGCAGTAGATTGCGGCCTTTTGGGTTATTTAATCTGGAACCCCACGCTGTGTTTTTAGCATTCCAGTTGCCTCCTATGATGAATGTTGTATCGAATGTTTGCAGAAACTCCTCGTACTCTTCGGTAGAGATAGAGCGTCTTGTAGGACTGTAAACTGCTGCTATTATCAGTGGAGAAGGGAGAGCATGTACCTTTATGCTTGTACTTTGAATTTTATTGGTCTGATAAGACACCCATTCGTGATGATTGATTGTATTTTTGATTACAACTGCTGTCCTACCGTGCGCCGCATCATCAGGGTGGTTTGTAAGGTATGTGGTATAGAACGGGATTTTTATTACTGTTCTTGTTATTGCGTAGGTTTCTGAAGTTAATAATATATCAATATTTTGTAATTGCAAGAATGAGATTAATTCTGGGATGTGGTTAGAAATGCCATTAGCATTCCAGACAGCGATGCGCAACGAAGTCGCCATTTTCATGTTAGTTTATTAATAACTGTTGAGAGCATGTTTAAGACCATGCTGTTCTGACTAACTAGTTGGAGAACATTGATTTAAATTCATTAAGAAAGTTAGCCAGGATTTGGTTTATAGAAGATGCTTGACCGTTATTTTGAAGGTTATCAGTTCTTCCTGCTGTTATTTGTGAGTAGGATGCTCGATTATCACTTGATATATGATATGTTATTATTCGTCGAATATGGTTTTGTGACTATTGTGAGTTTCTTACATGAAAGTTTCGTGGTGCCACCACATATACACATGAAAGGTTTGTTGCAATAACTTCATGCCGTAATCTGAAGGCACTGCGTAATGTTCTTCTTTAATGCTCATTATCACTTGATATTATCGATATGTTTTACTGAATATGGTTTTATTGTTATCTTATGTCTTCAAGTCTACCATAAATAATGGTAGGTGTGGTGTAGTTATGACGAATTTAATGGTATTGCAAACTTCATGTCCTAATTCACCTAGTTCTTTTTTAATGACCTCCGTTGAAATCGTATGATGAAGATTTCGTATAACCACTCTACATGATCTTTCCTCCTTAAGTTGATAGGTGTGGTGTATTATGGTTTCGGTCTTAAGATGCGTTTTGAGTTTTCTGTAGGAATCTGATGTGTTGGTGTTGATTTTGATTGTGTTATTCAATAACGCTGTTGTGTAATATTGTTCTTTTTCTAGTACTGCATTTATATTTGTGATCATTTCGTTGTAGTTATTTACCCCATAAATATAAAAAGGTGGTGGTTTTGAGATTTTAGGTTGCTGAGTACTGGATGTTTGGTCCAGGTTTGCACTGCTGCTTGGAATTTGTGAGAGTACCTCGAATCCATTGGAAGTAGTTATAGGAGTAGTTTGTTGATTTATTGAATGTGGTTGCGAGTTGTTTATTTTTCGTTTTTTGACTGTTTGCCACGCGGGTTTGGGTTGTTATGAGGTTGATTCTATGTTTCATCGTCCATGATTACAGAATTAGATTCATCATGGGAACTAGATCACGTATTTAGTGACTCAAAGTGAAAATATGCTCACATCCTTAACCGTCTCTACAATGTATATGGCTATAGTGAGTCCTACATTAAATCTGTAAGCTCTCAAGTTTAAAGATTTTTTATTTTATTTGACTTGGTTTTATTAACAGAAACTACCCACTAATTAGATCGTGTTAATTAACATGTTCGTTGAATCTTGTTTATCCTTCATTGCTTTGACACTACATCTACTTAATCAACATTTTTAGTTATTTACAAGTTATTCTCTAATCTAAATTCCTAAAATAATAATTACGAAAGTATTACCGTATCCATATTATTAATATTTTCTTTATTTTTAGTAGTTTTTAATGATTTAAATTTATTCACTGTTCCTCTTCTTGAAAACAACACATCGCAACACTATACTGAGGAGTTCCAAAAATAACTAATTAGTAAGCAAAAGAATTTAACTCATTGAAACCGTTCTGCTAGATATTAATATGCAAAAATTCTAGCCTGCAATTCTTTGAGATGAGAGTTTTAATCTTTAAAATGATACTTAGTTTATCAACTTTGATAATAAACTATAAATTGTGTGTTATCTAATCAGCATTCACGTTAATAGCAGGCAATATCTTATTAAAGGTATTGTGAGTTAAGTATTCCTATATAGTCCTTAGATAGCGTTAAGAGTAGCGTTAGATGGGAGTTTCTCCATATAATCAAAAGTAAAACAATTTCCTTAATAACAACCTTTTTGCGTTTGTTAAGTGACAATTTATTCTATAGCACGTTCTACCTGGTACGTAACAATGAAAGAGCCAACGGGCAACAACCAGGATAAATATAAATCAAGCTTAGGCTTTCACCATCAACCCACCAGGGAAGACGCGTTTAAAAGCCCCGAAGATTGGCTACAAGACGTAAAAGCTGTGAGTCAAGCTGAAGGGTTGTGGAGAGTGCACGATGGCATCTACGATCTAAAAGATTTTGTAAAGCGACATCCCGGAGGAAGCTTTTGGCTTGAGGCTACCAAGGTGATCTTATAGATTTGTGTTTTATCTTAGAGATATTATTTTTTTAATTCACTAGGGCATAGATATAACAGAGGCCTTCGAAAGCCACCATATATCAACGCTACCAGAAGAAATACTAAAAAAGTACTTCGTTCGTAAAGCGTCTAAACCGCGTATGTCCCCTTACACTTTCGAGGACAACGGATTTTACAGGACACTAAAAAGAAATGTCCGAGAAGCTTTAAAGACCATCCCCAAAAGAGACGTAGTCATCAACAAAATCATTACCGACTCCTTACTAACAATGGCATTTGTCACTGCTGTGCTAGCGACACGCTTCTGGAGTTACACGTTTGCTGTTATTTCTGGAATACTTTTAGCATCCATGACTATAGCTTCTCACAATTATTACCACCAAAAAGACAACTTCCGAATGTATTATTGTAACATCGGATGGATGCAATTAAGGTAACCTCAATCTCCAAGTAAACCTGTTTACAACAATTTATTTTAGAGAGTGGAGGATCATTCATATCCTCAGCCACCATTTGTTCACAAACAGCATTATGGATATACAAGCTTACTTTGCCGAGCCGCTCTTCCAACTCTACCCGCACAGTAAATCTGTTTGGGCCAAATATGCGTCTTGGGTTTACGGCCCGTTACTTTTCTGGCCCATAATATTTTATATTGCATTTTTGGCGAGGTAAGAGCCGTGAAATGTGCTCGTTATATATTTTGCACAATGGAATATTTTAGGTTGACTCAATGGATGTTCCTGAATCGACAGAACGCTTTTGATAAATACGACCTTTTAACGCTAAGCTTGCCAGCAACAATGGTATTACTTAGCAATCAATCCTTCTTGGCTACCATTGGCATGTGGTGCGTCATAATTGCAATAAACAATTTCTGGTTCAGCTTTATTGGAAATGCAACCACGCATTATCACCCCGACATATTCATGGATGGAGATAAACCAAGGTAACGAATGAGCAAGTTTGGCAGTTTTCTGCTAAATTAATCTCCATAGGTCTAAGGCGGATATGGATTGGGGTAAAAATCAGCTGGACACCGTCTGCGATAAGTACGAAGTCACAGGAAATCTCCTTCTAGTACTAACTAACTTCGGAGATCACGCGCTGCATCATCTTTTTCCCTCTCTCGACCACGGAATTTTGCACCACCTCTACCCGGTGGTACAGAAAACAATGGAGCAATTTAATTTGGACATTAGGATAATGAATTACTCTGATATAATATTTGGCTACTTTAGGCAACTTTCTAGAGAGGTACCAAACCCACTTCCGCCAGAAAGAACAGGAAGTCACCCAAACTCTTGCTGAACATCATAACAAACTCTAAAGTTTTTATCGCAGTTAAAAAGACAAACTCTTTCATTATTATTTATGATCTCTAAATTGTTATACATGTATTTATAGTTACACCCAAGAAATGTTGATAAGACAAACTCAGTAAAAATTCCATTGATTAAGAACAGATTTTCTTTAGCGTATTACAACTTATGCAACACATCTTATGTTATGTGCAGATATATAAAGAAAGTGCTGATTAATATTTTTGTATTTCAGTTAAAATTATATAAACTAAATAATCGACTCTAAGTATTTCTATTAATTAATAACATGAATATGGAAGGCATTCACGTAAGAATTAAGAATTAAGAATATTAATAAATTTGATAAAGCATATTATTTATGCAACCTCACTAGTCAGTCATTAAAAATGCGTTGCACTTAGATTACTGCTGAGTTATGTGTACATTGGTTTAAGTAAAAACCAACACAAACCAGTTAAATATTTTTCTGTCTACATATAAACAAAACGCAAAATTGCGTCGTTAAACAGTGACTATGTAACAATGGCAGAGTCGGCAGACATTCCAGATAAGTACAAGTCAAGCTTGGGGTTTAAGCATCGGCCTAATAGAGAAAGAAAGTTTAAGAGTGCTGAGGATTGGCTAGAAGAAGCAAAAGTTCCAGATCAAGCCGAAGAGCTGTGGCGGGTACACGATGGTATTTACGATTTAAACAATTTTGTAAAGAGACATCCTGGAGGAACCTTTTGGCTCCAAGCCACTACAGTGATCTTGCTAATTTTTATTATAAACTAATATGACTTTTTTTCTAAATTAAGCAGGGCATGGATATAACGGAAGCCTTTGAGAGCCACCATATATCAGCTTTACCGGAAGAAGTGCTAAAAAAGCTTTTTTTTTCGAAAAGCAATAAAACCACGTGCATCTCCATACACTTTTGAAGATGACGGATTTTATAGAACATTGAAAAGAAATGTACATGAGGTTTTAAAAACCATCCCCAAAAGAGATGTAATTATCGTGAAAATTATTTCTGGTGCTTTTTAATTATGTCATTCATTACGGCCGTGCTGGCTGCTTTAATTTGGAGTTACACCCTTACATTAATTTCTGGATTGATTCTATCTTGTCTCACCATAGTTTCCCACAATTATCATCATCAAAGAGATAATTTTAAATGTACTTCACCAATATTGGAATGTCGCAGTTGAGATAATCTTTAGTTTTTAATAAAATAATAGCAATACAGACATGCAAGCTTACTTGACAGAGCCCATCTTGCAACTTTACCCCCACAGTAAATCCACTTGGTCCAAATATGCGTCCTGGATTTATGGTCCCCTACTTTTCTGGCCCACGGCATTTCATTTTGTGTTTTTCATAAGGTAAACCAAGGTCAGGTAACTGAGTAATTTATTCGCAGCGCTCTGTCAGGTTGTTCCAGTGGATGTTTTTGCATCGCCAAAAAGCGTTCGACAAATACGATCTTCTAACATTAAGCATACCGGCGACAATGCTTTTTTTCGGAAAGCAATTCTTTTTGCCGACCATCGCGATGTGGTACGCAATAAATATGGTAAACAGTTTTTGGTTTCTCTTTGTCGGATTCGTGGCCACGCATTTCCACCCCGATATATTTATGGATGGAGATAAACCACGGTAACGATTAAAGGAACTTGCCAACTTTTGTGCTAAATAACTGTTTAGGTCTAAAGACCAGTTGGATACGGTTAGCGACAGATATGTGGTCACAGGAAATTTCTTGTTAGCACTACGTACGTTTGGGGATTACGCGCTGCATCATATATTTCTCGCCTTTGACCACGGAGTTTTGCACCATCTCTATCCGGTGAACCAAAAGACGATGTAACAGTTCAATCTCGACTTCGGGATGAAGAGTCACTTTAACATGGTGTTAGGATACTTCAGACAGCTCTCGAGGGACGTACCAAACCGATATTCACAACAATTAACGGGAAATAAAATAAAATATTACTAAACCTTGTGTCATCACGAATATAAATTTAAAAAATTGTATAACTTTCCTTACGTCTTCTAATATACTAATTATAAAAAAAAAATTCAATGGCTTTAATCAGATTTGTTAGTGATTGTTCGTTTCAAATTAAGGAAATTGGTCAAAGCGTAATCAGTCAGCTAGGCTTGAAATCAAAATCTTGACGCCATTTTTTCCACTTATATAAATTACGTTATTTTTGCTGTATGTTATACAAATTCATATAATGAGTCTCGAATACAAGATACAATACCAGAACGCTTAAAGCATTCTAAAATTTTAAGTATTTAAATATATAATTTACCTAATTTTCCCCAGATAGCTGGTTATAGAGTTATATAGAGAAAATATAATCATTGAACTAGTTTAGATTAAATAGGAGAACCCGCAGAGTTAGAAAGAATGAAAATAAATCGTAAATATAAGATAAGGTTCAATAAGTTTAAGATTAGAATATATTGGTTCATATAATGGATGCGTTACCTTGCTCGAGATAATATTTTTTTTCGTTTTCATAAATAGCAATTTAATGTTCTTGAATTTATTTAAAACATACTAATTCTCGACTTGCATGAGGCGCCCTAATCGTTAAGGTAGATTTATTCCAAGGAAACAGAACAAATAAATTAAAATTTGTGATTTTGCTTGATTTCACTTGTCTGGCCGAACGAGCGCAACAAATATTTATCGTGTGTAGATAAATCGTGTTTACTCGAAAGATACCGATAACGTGCTGAGAGGCAAATAATACGTTGCATTTAAAATACTTTTTCATCGTGCACATTTATTGAAATTTGAGGTTAAAAATAAACGTAATAAAGTCGCCTACAGATCCGTGACAAAATTATAAATAAACATTTACTATTTATACGACAGCTTTAAATTAATATAAAGCTACCGAAGAAATTTAAATACCATTAATGTATACGTTCTTGAGCTTCTGCTGATTCCTAATTTTAAATTCTCACCATAGCAAGCTACGGAGCTTTGACAAAACAATAAAAACTTCGGTGAAAAATAGAGTAATAATTGACTTAATTCTTGACGATGCCACAAGGTCGCTATATTAAAATATTTTTAGAAATATTTCGCTTAAATTTACTACAAATTATTTAATAAAAAAGTTTATAATCATTGGGCTGCTTGGAGAGTCCAATCCGAGATTAACGTTAATAATGAGTAAACGTGAACCTAACAAAAAATATCTGTTTAATCCAACTACTTGCATCTAAATGAGATGCGTTCAAGTTCTAAGGTTTTCAATTTTTTTCTCAGTGGTGAGAGTAAGTATAATGATGCGGTTAATTTTAAGAGACGCTGAAAATATTTCTGAATTTCTGATGTAGATGGAAGCACCATACAATGTGCGTACTAAAACACTTATCAAAATTCCTAGCCAACTGAGTGAGACATGCGATTAAGGCGTTACAGATGTTAAAAATGTGCATTTGTAAATGCCGAAGTTTAAAGAAGGTCGAGAGTTGTGTGACGATGAATCGAAGCAGCCTCGGCCACGAACCAGCCGGACCGAAACCATGATTGCGCGAGTGAAGCAAGTTGTTATGGAAGACCGTCGATTAAGTGTGCATGATATCGCCTCTAAACTTGACATTTCCGGACGATCTATGGAATCCATTTCACATAATGACCTGAAAATTCGGAAAGTTTCTTCAAGGTGGGTCCCACGAATGCTGATCATCGAACAACAGGCTGCGCGGGTGGCAATGCCGCCCTAAATTTTTGACTATAAAAGACACTCGCCGTGGTTGCCCTTTTCCAATCGTGCCGCTGCTGCATCAGTGATTTTCCAGTGGTCAAAATAGACCCCTAAAAGTGTTCTTAGCAGCCATGGAACCATGGCGGCGACGTTGTAAAAATGTGCGCGTCTAGACGGAGATTACGTTAAGAAGTAACAGAAGTTTCAAATTTCTTGGATAAGCGATTTTCAGAAAAAAATTTGGTGACTTTAGAACTTGAACGCACCTCTTAATATTACACACCAGCCAGTATAACTAAAAATTCAAATTTAATCGCAAATGATAAAAGACCAAAAGAAAATAACACAAATTAAATGACAAAAATATCACTTAACTACGTATGAAGCCACAAGTTATTAGGAAGTGGTAAGAGACTTGTAGAAAACGTTTCAAAAAGAAAATAGACTCAATATATACATAGATCCAACAATCAATGACCTTTTATATTTTATTTTTTTTATATAATTTTTAATTATAAGCAACATACCAATATCATTACCTGAAGAAAAAGTAAAAGATAAATTAGATTTACAAGGCTTTATAATGAACAACCAGTGCCAAACTTGATTTGTACTGTTGACTTAGTAAATGATAATGAAGCAAATAATCTTACATTGTGTTGTAACGGTATAACCAAGGAAGAAAACAACTGACATTTCTCGGTGTAGATATCAAAAGTACGATCACACCAAGAATTATTGTCAGCTCGAACTACAATGCGTGAAATGCAGGTATCCGAAGAACGTACGAGATCGTCAACCAGACATAATTTTACATAAAAACCGATTTACCAAAACATTCTAGTGGAGATAGTCGGTTTTAATGTCATTTTCAAGTCAACCACAATTTATTCCTCCGACACCAAGAGTCAGCAGTGCACTTATTGACTGGGAATTGTTTGAAAATATAAAAATATAACACCAAAAGCCCGATAAAGTAGCAGAGATTCACAGTTGCTAATATTACTCGATAAACTTAGTCAGGGGTGCAAGGTTATTACAACACCTCATTACTATGAAATTTCGACCTCGTCTTCTAGAATGGTGATTGCGATAACCCTATGCACCCTACTAGAGAAGAAACGAAGCTTTGACGACCGAATATCAACGGGATAACTGAAAGAACTAGAATTAAGAAAACATAATTCTATAAATAAAAAAAGTTGAAAGTAACGGGAAACTACGACTAACACTCTATTTATCTCCCCAAGAAATCCAAACTACCTAAACTTCTTACCTCTCATTATCTTTTACTGTTATGTCACAAAAACAGAAACAGATGGCACTCACTCCCCGGGTAAGTGTTGAATCACACCCGACTTGACATAATAAAGCTAAATAATGCAGCAGGAAAGCTAACCAATGCAATAAAAGATATGAGAAGAATTAAAATAGACATTCTAGGACTAAGTAAAGCGAGATGACCCGGAAACGAATTATGCCAAAAAGAAAATACAACATTATATCATTTAGGAGCAACAAATGATGACCTACAACATAGACACAAAATAAGTATCTTATTAAATGTACGCACTAAAACATCAGTGATAAACGTAATAGCTTAGTAAGAACGAATAATCACATCACAGCTGGAAGGAAAACCACTAATTATCAATATTGTCCACACTTTAACAGAAGATAAAAAAGATCAAGAAATTGAAGAATTAAAGTATGCCATTTGTTTAAATTACAAGAAATATCAATGCAAAAGTAGGAACAGACCAAACAGTGGCAAACATAATGGGACATTTTGGCTTGAGTGTACGAAACGAACGTGGAAAGAAATTGGTACAATTTTACAGAGAAGAAAATTTACTAATCAAAATTACATATTACTATCTACATTCAAGACGTTTATATAATTGAAAATTGCCAAAAGACAACTCCAAACACTTCTTCATTAAAAAATGCTTTCAAAATAATATTACAATAATCGCTGCGTACCCAGGAGCAAACATAGACTTTGATCATAATCCACTAATAGGATATATTAGATTATAAGAGAAATTAAAGCACAATTCAGAACAAATGAATTAAATAAAAAGCAAAATGAAGAAGCGTACCGGAAAACAATAGAAAAAAATTTTAAACAAGCAACCGAGTAATTGATTGGGTACAAAAAGCCATAGATGACAAGAGAAATTTTTGCTACAATGAAAGAAAAGCGAATAGCAAAGATAAGACAAGGCAAAGATTAATACAACAAATTATACAAAAACATACGAAACAAAATAAGACAAATAAAGAAAGAATGACTAGCAGAACAATATTAAAAATACTACAGGAAATACAGGACACTTTCAACTTCCACAAAAAGTCTAAACAGGAAGTTGTTAAAAAAACATAAGTACTATAAAACAAAATAATAAAATAATAACAGACAGCGTAAAACAGCGACAGACTTAGGAAAACTACATAAGAAACTTGTACTAAAAAGATTTAGAACAATGTCGAAGCTCACGAAGTATAGGCTCACCAATACTCACATCAGAAGTGAAATTTAAAGCAAGGAAAAGCACTAGCAGATGACAACATACCTACAGAAATACTGAAATTATTAAATTCAACATATTTATTTATTCTATTTAATAAAATCTATAAAAGTAGGCACAAACAAAATGAATGGCTAAGATCCACATTTATAATATTACCAAAAAAGAGAAATGATTGTAACTGTGACGACTCTAGACTAATAAGCCATGCTTTAAAAGCCTTCCTAAAAATTCTACATGCAAGAATGTATACGAAATGCAACGAATATAGTGGCAATACCTAATTTGGCCTTAGAATGCAATTGGTACAAGAGAAGCATTATACTGTATGCGAATGCTAACGCAAAAATGCTAAGACCAACTAAAGGATGTCTTTATAGCTTTTATAGTATACCAAAAAGCTTTTGACAGCATAAGACATCAACCGATGCTTGGTATACCACAAAAAAATAGACTAGGAACAAAAGATTTTAGAATCATACGAAACCTGTATTGGAACCAATCAAAACTACGCATAAATGACTTATTATCAACTGAAGAATTACAAATCACGAAAGGCATACGTCAGAGTTGTGCATTATCCCCATTTAACGTATATATAGATAGAATCTTCGAAATAGCACTGCATAACCAAACAAAAGAAATTAAGGTTGATAGAACACCAATAAGCAATATAGGATACGCAGAATACCTAGCCATCTTAGCAGACGATCTAGAAAATCTACGGGAATTATTAAATAGCATAAACAAAATAGAAAAACAATTTGTACATTCAAAACACCGGCAAGACGCAATTCACGATAATTAGCAGATAATAAGATAACCAGGCCTAAAAAACAAAAAACTCTTAGAAAGAGTCGATAAGTTATAATAAAGTTGACAGTGACATGGAACAGCGATGGCAAGAACAGTTTTTGTCAGTTTTAATAAATACCTGTGCTGAAGAAAAACACCATTAAACTTTACAATGCGTAAATGTTATATGGTGCCGAAACCCAGTCACTAAAGATAAAATCAATGAACCGAACTGAGGCTTTTGAAAAGTGAACCAAAGCTGTTAATAATCCCGTGGGTGGAGCGAATCACAAATAAGGAAATATTATGCAGAGCTAACGCTAAACGCGAACTACTGCAAATAATAAAACAATAAAAAGTTTTATACCTGGGACATATATTACTAGGCAAAAAGTATAAAACGCTAAGACTTATTTTAATGAAAAAAAAAAGACAGAAAAAGAAGAGAGTTAGGAAGAAAGCAACACTTATGGTTGAGGAACATAAAAAATTCGTGTAGAGTTGCAAATCTGGGAGATATCTACACGCTGCGTAGAGTGAGACACTAGAAGAAGAAGACTTAATTATCAAGTTAAATGAGAATTAGATAACTATAGATTAAATAATTATCAAAGATATATCCAACAGTTAAAACCAAAAAGCAATACTCTCTGGCAAGCCACTAAAAGGCATTTTAACAAATATAACATTATAGAAGATTAAATGGAAACAATCTTAAACCAAACATGTCAACAAACAGAAACTTAGTAGAAGAAGTAGTAAGACATGTCTTATAAAACCTATTTTCTGAACATCACGTAATGAACTGAAAAGATAATTAAACAGCTTCAGATACGAAACTCACCGGGACCCGACTTAATTCCAAACGTCATTTTGAAAGAGCTTCTAAGAAAGCAGTTCGCAATAATAACGTTCGTTTAAGAATGAGATAGTTTCCAAACAGGTAAAAACATGCTTACGTGCTGCCTTTTTCAAACTTGAAAAGAATAAAATCAACCCTAAAATTATAGTCTACTTTCTACAGGTGTGGACAAAAGAACTAATGCATAAACTTTTTCAAGTAAACATTCCATCCTACCTTATTACGACCATTTTCTCTTTTTTGCAAAACAGAACTTTTGCAACAAAAATATGAAAGCCGGAGTTTCTCAAAGGAGCATTTTGCATCCAACGCTATTCACTATATATGTGCACAATATTCTTCTAATACCTAATTTAGAACTAATAATATTTGCAGATAATTCTGCACAATTACTACACAGCACAAAGATTTGACTACAGCAATATTAGAATTGATAACTTGGCTCAGTTTGGTGCTATTATATCCCATACTAAATAAATAATCTCCATTAAAGATAGAATGTTCTCTTTTACTTTACAAATCTATTTGAAGACCTATATTTACCTGCTGCCGTCCAATATAGAGCAATACTTCTACAACAAATAAAATACAGTCCAGACATTCCAAAATAAAGTTCTAAACATAATTATAAACGCTTCCAGATTTGTAAGAAATGAGGAAACATGAGGAATTTCAAATTCCTAAAATTAGCGAAAAAAATTATTTCCACCCCATACTAATGCCCAGGAGCTGCATTCTACAAATTAAATAATATTAAGGCTCTAAGGCCCCTTGTGGAGCGCAGCCTGCGAACAGAGAGGTTAAGGCTCTCATACGTTCGCTCTCTCTGCCCGGTCGTCGAGCACCATCTCTGATACGGGGCGATGTGGCAAGCACCGCGCCTTTGACTACCGCCATTATTACCCCTTGGTCGAGTGAAAGCAGGTACTCAATTATTTTTAGTGACTGAATAGGACATCCGCCAGGTATCAGAGAGCTTTGGGAATGGAACCCGAGTCTGACAGCACCGCAGTCCACCTCTCAACTATGAAACCATGCTGGCGTTGCATTCTACAAATTAGGACAAATAAATATCCACAGCAGACAATAATTAGTAAATTTTTGTGTTAATGGTAAAATAATCTAAATAATAATGAAAGAAGACGCACACACCATGACTACGTAGCTATGTTTAGTGTCATAGTTTATTTTAAGCAAACCATTAATGGCTGAATGCTAAATTAAAAAAAAAAGTCGCTACGACCTGTCCAACATATATTAGAGAATTATGAAGCTACACGCCATTAGGGGCTAAGTGGAAGGAGTAGAATGAAGGAATTCCGTAGCTAAGAGACATTTTAGTCCTTCTCAGCATGCTTACGTCAACTGTTAATAAAATGACTGTATAATAGAAAGGTAAGGGACAGAACCGACAAGGTTTAGATAAATTACGCAGTACTACTCTTACATTACCCAAATAACAGGGGAGGATAAATGTGAAACAGACAAAGTAAATCAAATAATCGATTTTATTTAAAAATGCGATAAAACTATGGTAACAGTACATACAAACATTAGCATAAGATACGAAAAAATGTATATTCAGATAGAGGAACAAATACTGGAAAGATTAGAAGTTGTTTTATAAAAACTAAAAGAAGCCTAACTAGAAAAAACAATACATTATGGGAGCAAAAGCAGACAAATTACATACGAAATAAACAAAAAATGAACAATAATAAAGATAATTCATATGCAAAGCCTTCAAGATTATATAGGGCAACTATGGAAAACGGAAAATATATTTTCAAATAAACATGGAAATGCGTTGAACATACTACAGATAGATTTCACAGAAAAGATAATTAAATAACTAGTTGAGAAACTTAAAGCTAAGATGATAGTCTTAGACGGTGTCTACAAACGAATTAATATATCTTATATAGTAGAACTATATAAATCCAATATAATAAAAACATTTGGAAGAAAAACTTTCATAAATTAATGGAAAAACCTACTTTACTTACCTACCTTTCCTTATTTGTGGTTTTCGTTTTGTTATCCTATTGACTGCTAAATTTTCATTTGTTCTAACTACGCGGCCTTACCATCTTATTCTTTTAGATCTTCTTTACTTTGACTAATTCTCGTTTTTTTAGTGTTTGTTCAATCTCGTGATTTGTCAATCTTCTACATTGATCTTAATTTGATTTCTTCCGTACAAAACCCCACTTTTTATTTTATAAGTTTTTACTTTTTCTTTATCCTTTCTTATTATTTATTTCTCCATTTCTATTATTTTTTGTATATTACTGTCTCAAGATATTTAGAACTTTCTAGTTCTTCCATTTTGTAGTTATTTATTTCTATGACCTTGGTGTTATATCTTTTCTCTTTCCTGATGGCTTTTGTATACTTGGACTTGTCTTGATTTATTTCTGTCCCTCTTTTCTTGCTTCTGTTTATACTATCTATTGCCTCTGAACTTTTCTGTTCTTTGTTATCAGAGCAATGTCGTCTGCGCATACTACCATTGAAGAGACTTTTCTATTATTGTTTCTTTTATGACACAACCCTTCTATTGCTTTGTTAAATAGTGTCGTCGATATTCCGTTGCCTTGCTATACTACCTCACTTACATAAATTTCTTTTGTTAATCCTTCATGTGAAACTTTTGCCGCTATCTATTTTAATAATTTGTTCTTCACTGCAACACCATAGCTGATTTTACGTACATGAATTCATTCAGGTTACTTTCCTATGGCCTTTTCTGTGATTTTTTAAAATATTAATAATGTCGATAGGAGATAAGGGGTGAGAATGCAAACGTATAGCTTAGATTATTCTAATGTCAACCTCGCCTTTTTGCGGAGCCCACTATTTTCATAAACGAGGCTCTGGCGACCGAATATTGAATAACCAAAACATACACACTTCTATTCTGTAGAAATGCTCTATACTAGATACAAAAGAAAAAAGTAAAAACATCAAAAGAAGGGGGGAGAAGGGGAGAAGGGGAGACAAGGGAGAAGAGGTGAGAGGAGAGAGAGAGAGAGAGTGTGAGAGAGAGAGTGTGAGAGATACTCGGAAATTCTTTGTTTAATTTGATTTCCTCTGTTTCTTATCTATGCACTATATATATTATCTGGTCATGACATTTTCGTTTGTTTTAGATTTTAAATGATTTAGTTGACCTTCTTTTCTGATAGCTTCTCTATTTCTTCTTTTCTTTCCCTATTTTTATTTTTGTAAACATTTTCTAGGTCTTTCTCTACTTTGTCGTTTCATTTGTATAATTTTCCGATTTTTTCTCATTTATTTTAGCACAGGTAGTTTGTTTCCTTTTTGTATACTAATTTTCTAATATGACTTAGTTTGTTGATGCCCCATCTGAATTCTTCTCCTCCTATTTCTAATTTTCTTTTCAAATGTCTGTTCGTTGTTTATATAAATTTTCGTTTCCTCCTAAATACTTCTCTTTTTGTTTTTTTTTGTTCGTTCAAGAATTTAATTTTGCAATAAATACTTTCTGACATTTCCCCATATCTAACTTCCGTTTTAATACTAATATTATCCTTTATCAGTTGTTTTTTAATTTCATCCCTTTTATTAGATTATTTCTCCACTTCTGTCACTCTCGCTACCATATTAGAGACCTTCTATTATAGCTCTACTTTTTCTTTTTGTGGTTCTTTTGCTTCCTTCTCATTTAAAACTTACTCTAATTCTTCTTTCACTTTAGCAAGTTTTACTTTTACATCCAAATGTTGTTTGTTAAATTTGTTTTTCATCTGTTACCTTACTTCATCCAATTCTTCCATAATCTCGTCTGTTTCTTCTTCTTAGGCTTCAGACATAATTCGTGTCATTTATGATCCATTGCGAAATTTTGGATGACAAGCTCGGAAACTTAAAGAAAAATTACTTAAGAAAGGTTGTATACTGTCAAACTTTCAGTTTAATGCGGTAACTCCTTCCCAGCTAGACTTGCTATTTCTCAAGATCCCTTGCACGTAAGAGTTTTTATCTGCTGGCGTCGATGCAGAACCCTCCTCCTTTATCCGGGCTTGGGACCGGCAACAGCAGCTGCTTCAGCTGCTGCAGGCGGAGTTACTAGATATTTCTTCAATCAAGGCAAAAAGAGTGTTTTATTTTTAGTCTATCTATAGATAGTTAGCGGTGAGTCTGTAAAATTCTTCTTTTTCTAGAACATTGAATATCTTTCTGAAGATCTCAGATTAGACTTTAGCAGTATTTATGTGTTTGAAAACTTTATGTATCAAAATTGCTTTTAATATGGACTTCTACATTAGCATTTCCGTTGTAAGCTTCGACTTGTGTTCAAAAAGCTATGCATTTGTTTAAATTTAATTTTAATTTTTTTTATTTGGTGTTATGTATAGTCTACAGGTTAGCTTCATATCCATTGTCAATCCTAAGTATTGTACTTGGTTTGTAATTGGTAGTTTAGTTCTGCCTATTGGGCAATGGGCTTGTTTATTTATAAAGTTGATTTAGATTGTTGAATTTATACTCACCATGTATGAAGCCAATCTTAGAGTTGATTTATGGTAATTTGCAAATCTTTACGGAAACTTAGTAATTGTGGTCTTACTTATATAAAGAGGTGGGGTAAAAGAGAGAAATTCAAAACATTTCCTTGAAGGCGTGATGAAAGAATGTTTCAAGGTTATACTTGACCCGAGAGAAGCAGCCACTGAGGTAGGATTTAAAAGAAATGTGGTGAAGGGCAGGAAAGTTGATTTTCATTTTATGTAGGAGCCAAATTCGATCAAGAAGGACAGTTGTACATATTTTTTTACAAAAATTATTTTTATTATTTTATAGCTTTGTTGAATTATCGTACGATGCTTGCGGTATTCGAATTAGAAGAAAAGGATTGTTTTGTCCAGGTTGATGTCTTCGATAAGTGCTTTTAACAAAAGTTTTTGAAACATTTTTAATATGGTTGGTAGCAGGATTCTTTGGAAATTCTCCCAGTAATCAATTAGAACTTGAGCACTATTATAGCTATTGCATCTTAGTTATGATGGGGAGTAGAAGTCAATCGGAAGTACTATTAGTCATGGGTTATTCAAAAATGATCACTTATAGAAGGAAAGTAGGTAATTAGTCTCTTAAACTTCTTGGCAACTGGAATGGCTTTTCTTTGGTAGGTTGGCGATATATGTCTCAAATGTAATGTTACATATATTTTGTAGTTATTATACTATAATTCTTCTTTGTCATCTGCATCTGATTCTTTTTTTTTCGGTGATCAATTTTCTGATAAATAGCCGATTTACTTACTCTATGCCTTTCTCTTCTAGTTTCAGTTATATGTATGTAATTAAAATTGAGTATTGTAGGTTACGTGTTACAACTCTAGTCTATATTTTCAATCGACAAATATGATGTATGATTTTTCCGTTGTTAAGATGATTGACTACTTTTACAATTTTCTTCTGGATTTTGCAGTGCTTTGCATTGAAAAGTTTTGTTTTCCATGATGTGGAGCATTTTTTTTTGATTTGCGAGTTACTTGCTCCTTATCGTTATTTATATCTTGTTGGTTACCTATGTTTATTAAGGGTGCCAATTTATTTGTGGTGCTTACTTTAAATGCTCCTATAATATTCTTAATGTTTTGAATTAACAATTTTCTTAAATAACCAAAATACAATTGCGTTAAATTCTAGATAACTAATTTTCATCAAGAAAGGCATCCTAGAAAAGTAAATGCACAGCGTCAACATCATACCAATAGCAGAATGGAAACTGCTCTAAATAATTGCTTCTTTAGCACTTTTACAAGATCGCTACCGCCTTTTAACACTGTCCGTAAAATTGGGAGTGGAATTTTTTGGCATCAAAAATCTTAAATATACCAAGTCTGAAAAGAAACATAATGGACACAAAAACTATACAAGGCGTAACATTTCTCAATCCCAAAAATATCGTGCAAGTATATGCTAAAAAATATTTAGCAAAACTATCCTAACAGAGTTCAGATTATATTAAAGTTAAGTGATTGTTGTTTAGTTACCGAGATGATTATGGTTAACTTTAGCTTATCTTTGTTCTGCTTTTCAATTTCAGATAAGTTCTTGATAAGATTTAACAAACTAAGGAGTTGTAGATGTTAAATTTTAAAGTCAACTGACTAGTTACATTATATAAGCTCAACTTTTAAAGTCATTAAAAACAAGTGGCTTAAAGAATAAAGTCCGATAAAGTACGATTAATAAAATAATTCTGATTTTGTCTTTATATGGAAGCTCAAGGGTACGTAAGACTAAATAAATATCTCTTAAAAATGTTTTGAACATTACTGATTGCATACGAACCTATTGAACGAATAGTGGATCCACAAATCAGGACTCAAGAGTGGTTACCCGACCAAATCGTTCTGAGCGTATTGACTGATCTTGCCTATTACTATTTGAGATTCAACATCTGTTATATAAGCACAAAAAAAACTGAGTTGAAGTTATCTGCAAGCACTGCTTCAAAACTCAAAAGCTAAATAAGGAAGTTATAAAAACGCTCTATAAAATATTATGCATACGAGTACTTACCATGGTTATTACACCAGGGACTCAATACTTGGCACTTGAGTAGTTGGTAATCGAAAATTAAAGATTTAATGGGCATTTTTTTTCTCTGGAAATCAGCAGTTGCTATTATCTAAAAGCATTGTGGTAAATTGTATATCCCATTATAGAAACGATGCCACCATTATAGCAGACTCAGATATAGGATTAGAAACATTAGTTGACAGAATCAACAATGAGCGTAATAAAGGAGGAATAAAAATAAACACAACTAAAACATTAATAATGGTCATAGAAAAATTATAAAGCCCGTTTAAAATTAGGGGTAATTGGGGGTAATAAATAGATATAAATAGTAATTTTGATTAACAAACGTATGGACCCAACAATGAAAATTAAAAGTCCAATTGAAATAGTCAGAAGTACATTCCCCAGAGGAAACAAATATTTTATAATGCCCTATAAGATAAAGAGATCAGGAAGACATAGTTTTTAACACAAATTAGGACAAAAAACAAATTATTTTGGTCATATAAGAGAAATACTATATGACATGACTAATAAAAAAGAGAAAATATAAGTAAAACGAGGTTTAAGCAAAAAGATCCCATGATTAAACAAAATTTGCCAGTAGATTGGTCTTGATACGTTTAGTCCCTTCACAACAGCAAAAGATCACGATGAATTTGCCACAGTGCCCGTTAACTTTTGTTGGGAGATGCACCGGAAGAAGAAGAGTAAAGAAGAGGACCAAACAAAAAAATAATATTTTAAACATTATTATCTTCATTGTGTAGAAACTAGATACTCAAATTCTTTTTAATACTTGAATTGAAATCTCTTCTATTTCAAGGACGTGATAGATTTAAAATAAAAAATTATAAATAGATATTTTAATGTTAATTAAATTTAAATATTTTTAAAATTGGCGAATTTACCTGCCTTTCCCGTAAGCAGAGTAAGACATACGAAATGTGAGCAAAACTTTCCCTTTTATTTCATAATATAATTTCCCTTTATGCAAGGGTGAAGCAAAAGTGGGAGAATTAATTTTTGTTAGACATAGGTAATCGGAAAGTTTTGCCTAGAATAACCCTTAGTAGCCAACAAGTCATGGACGAACAAATAATTTTTTCTTCTGAACCGTACGTTCGGAATAATTAACTATTACAGCCGCACATGGCTCTTTTCAGGCGTGCTTTAGGCGTCCATTCTACATTAAAATCGATTTTGTGAACAGTCTGACTTAGAAGTATAACTTCTGTAGTGAAAATGGGATGTGCGCAAGCACTAGAAACTTCAGTCCAGTAAGACGTTCCATTTTGTAGTCTCCGGTGCATTATGTGTGCAAATATGGCTCTGCTCTTCACTTTTCTAGTCGTACTACACGGCAATTTTGCACCAAGACTTTTTTATTTATACAAAATGACTGTAGTACAGAAACTTGGTAGAATCGCACAGAAATATGCGACGAAATTGTTTTTCACCGATGCAACGCATTTTTACTTGTTGGGGATGTGTTAATAAACAGACTTTTCTTATTGGAATAACAACTTACGAGATATTAATAGTAGCTGCCTAAGAGAAACAGCATGGAAAAATAAATATATGACCGCAGAAAGTAAGATGAGGGTTATAAGGCAACTACAAGACCAATCCTAACTTATCGCAAACACAAATAAAACAACACAGAAAATTAATAATGTAGAAATGAACGACAAAAGCATAAAATTGTCTTACAATAGCAATGTTACTTCCAAAACATTAAAGAGTAGATAAAAACAAGAAAAAAGAAATGAAATAAACATGGATATAACCGGAACGAATAGAAAATATATAAGAACAACAAACCCTACAGTAAAAGACCAGTTGGAAGACCACCAAGAAGGTAGAAAGATAATATACAATCAACCACAACGGAAACGGACTAAGAGGCTGACAAACAAGACCAATGCTAGTCATGCGAAAAGGAAGAAGAAGAAAAGATCTATAAAATGCCTCTCCACAGCAAATCTTGCAATGGGTAAAAGTGGGACTAGAAGAACTTACTTTTTGAAAATAAAAACCAATGTGCTACTATCACTTCCAATTCGACAACTAGAAAACATTTGAATACAACAGGATGGGACCACATATCAATAGCTTCGCTCCAAGTTCTGCGCGAGATATTTCCTGGGCGCCTAATCTCACAACACAAGCCGCGTACTAGATCTCGCCCATGTAACTAAGTTCTTCTAATAAAAATACATTAAGACTGAGACTTGCAATCATCGCCATAGAACCTTTGAGTACTGCGGAATCCAATATTCCTCAACGTATATTAGAAACTGTAATAAAGACCTTCAGAATACTGTGCGTCAAGATCACTTGGCCAATATCATTTTTAAAACATTTTGAAATAAAACTTCCAGGTTTAAAGATTTAGATTGCAAAAATAAATTTTGTGTGCGTTTTATCGTTTATGTCTTTTTATTCAAGTAAAAAGAAAGTTTTGAGTCAAAATCCCCATCCCCTGTTGTCACTGAAGGAAACATTGCTGTTGTTTTGAAGCTGCTAACGCCCGCCAGGGTTGTGATTGGTCGTCAGTGTTTTAACGTTCCTATGTCTCCAAATTATACCATCTTTTGATAAAGATTTGTTTTCTTTGGATACTCCAAGCTCGAACATCGACATCATAACTAGTGCTAAAACCTAACTTTATATTCATGATATAACTACTAAAATCCAAGACAAAATTCTCCACCGATGAAGCCATTAAGATGACGTAGGGCGACAAGTGTTGCCATAGCCTGACGAATCGCAGAAGAATTAGTTCGACAAATGATTTTCGAATAATTCAGAAGTGTAGTAGAAAGTATTTAGAAAAGTTATAACAACTAAAGTTGCATCTTAGTGATCAAATGTGAACCAAAACTATTTTTTAATTTACTAAAGCTTCTTAAAAATACAAAAATACAAAGTTATTTTTCTACGTGACTTTTGACCTTCCAACGGACAAATATAAGTGGTTTCCGCTTTCGTAAAGTATAGGTGGTTAACATAAGACAATTGACATCAATGTCATCAAGTTCTGTCCTCCAAGCGCTTCTTCTTGTTGTCCAAGCAAATGATAATCGCAAAAGTGATAAATTCAAATGTTTCAGTCCAATCTAGCACAAATTTTCAATTTTTTGTAGAAGGGAAGGTAGCGAACAATGCGCCCTCAGTCATGCCAGTCTTAGAACGACTTCATTGACTTTTATTTTCAACTGTTTCTCGTTTTCTGAATAATTGTGTATTCTACGTGTACATTTAAATTTTTTAAGGGTATGATTTACGTCTTCCGTCGTGAGTTACTTGATAATAATTCACATTGCACAGGGTGAGTCTCCCTCTGGCTTTGACATCCTGATAATGACTAAAGAAGAGGGAGTTTGAGGTACTCTATGAAAAAGATCTTTTTCAAGCACCTCATTCTACAATCCTCAGAAACAATGCCCTTCTACATTTACTTCATGGTTCGTAAAAATTCGATTTTAGTTGATATTCTCTTATATAATCCAACTGGAGTATATTAAAATCTTTCTTTATTTTGTGATATTCAAATTATGGTGTAAATACTTAAAGAAACTGTCAACCTGCTTCAATTACCAAAGGGTAGAGGTGACCATATTCCTGTGTTGTATTCTACAATGGTATCAAGAAACATTTCTCAAGATAGTAATAAAAGATTTTCATAATATGTTTACAGTGCTTTGAGAGAGCACTCAAAACCTCTACTGCAATCATCTATGACTTTTATGAGCTTAAAAGTCCGCCATGAGTACTACCAAATATAACGCACCACCATCTATGTCCGGTTATGTCAAGAGGACTAAAGTTAAGAGCTGGGCGCAGAGATCTCTAACTTTACAATAAAGTCAGTATTTAGAGCGTGCAAAAATGATAACGTACAAATGTTTAAGCAACGAAATCAATCCCTTAAGTCGAAAGAAGAAAAAACACCAGATGAAAATCATAGAGCACCCCATAATCCTGCTCTTCATAACCAAAAAGAAACAAAATCTTTACATGTAGACAATAACATTTTCTATTCCTGTGACGCTTGACTTTATTTACTCATTTATTTTTAAGCCACCATCGTATATCTGCAAATTTAGTTCGCAAAAATTAGGTATTAGAAGTGGTTATTAAATTGTACGTGGCGATTTTCATACATCTGCTACTGCACTATATAGATACTAAAAAATATGGCTTTTTCTCTCTACTAGTGTCGAAAATTGGCCTCTTCCGGGCTCCGCAATTAAACAATCGCAACAAACTGTTATGTTACTTCAGTACACCTGCAAATTATATGCAATCATACATTTCCTTCAATTTTCAAAAAAAATCTTTTGAACCATATTTTCCAATTAAATGTACATTAGTTGCAGCTAAGTCTAAAATCCCTATAAATACGCGAGCAGCGAAGCACCATTCCAACTAAAAATGGTCATTAACCACTGCTTGTTCGGTAATTGTGTGCTATTATGGGCTCTCATCTTTACACTAAGTGCTATGGCAGCACCAGAGAACGTGGTACATGCAAGGGTGAGTCCAAAGCTGCGTACTCATTGTCTTGAAGCTTAATCGTTTCACCGGTAGGTTGCTCGAGACGTTCCCTTCTCTGACATAGCGCAGGTTCCAGCTAACATGATGCAGACAGCAATGGAAATGGTCACGGCGATTATACCGCCTTTTGAACAGGCAGCTAAGTTTGAGCAGATGATACCACAAGGAAAGAAATAAAAATGTTTAAGAACAAAAGCAATGTATCCAAAGATGATTTAATTAATAAACACACTTATCTTTCTCATCGGATTTATGGCCATTGTTATTTTAATTAAATGTTTAGACACGACAGCCATCTGCAGGGTTTTGTGTACTTGCAATCAATATAAATTATCAAAAATATAGTTAAGTTTCTTAAGACAATTGTAGCTTTAGTTAAACCAGAAGAAAATGTCTTTAAGATGACATTTGATGTGACAATCTGAAACAGCAAACATGTAGTACTGTTCATAACAATCAATAATTGGACATTTTGTTTACATTTCTTAACTCGGAGCAGTAATTACTATCAATTAAAAATTAAATCGTAACTATCCACTTTTCTTTGGTTAAAAACCGCTATCCAGTGTTTATTTTCTTTCATCTGATTTAACCTCATAGATTTTAGTAATTATCCTTAAAGAAGTTGAAGGTAGAGTACTTGTTACTGTTAGATATAATCTTTAAGGAGCAGAGAAATTCTTTTTGGTTTTGAGGTATTTGTTTCTTATAACTGTTCAAATATAATTTAGACATTCGGATAAATCACAGAGAGCACGACAGCCGCGAGGTAAAGGCTTTGGGCTGTCACACCGACGAGCGGTGATCCCGAGTGCGAACCCCGGCAATAGCAAACATCTAATGCTCTCCAGCCGTCATACAAACACCTTTGGCGGTCGTAAAATACATTATCTCCTTCTTTTAAATTAAAGGCTAACCACCTGCCCCGGGGTACGCCCAACACGGCTCACAATACCGCACAATTGTGTGCGGTTAGAAACAGTCTAAATATCCTACTTAAAATAAGGAAAGATAAATCATATATAATAGTAATAGGTTGCTCAAGACAGTCGGTTACATCAATCTTCTACACAGCTGGACACAGACAGCATCAGATAGAAAAAATGAAAAAGGTGCAATTTAGACATTCTTACTAAATAAATTGAGTTCGTGATAGAATCTACTAGAACTGATTTGTTATTTTGTAATTCCATCGAATTTATTATCTCTTCTATTGTTTTGTCGACGCATTTCTTTTGCAATTTTGTCTCATTCATTCGCTTAAAGTGTCCATACTATCTCAAATAGTAGTTCTAAATTCGATTAATTACTGGTTCCATCTGACTATTCTATTCTCTGATAGCGCTATTTTTTAAATGATTTCTTCTCGAAACTCCTAAAACCGTCTTCCCGTTTTAAATAGTTTACTTCCACACTTTAGATTTTGCTTTTTAGTTTATTTGTTTTGCTTTCCAATGGTACAAGTACGGCTTTCTTTCACATCAAACTGTTACTGAGGCTGTGATATGCCTCCAATGCACTCTCTATTCTGTCATTCCATGATTTCCCTTATTATCGAGTCGTACGCTCAAGTAACTGAAAGTGTCAACTAGTTCTACTACATTTCCATTTAGTTCAATGTTGACCTTTGCATCTAATTTTCCACTAACTATAATTTTTTGTTTGCTTTTTATTTAGTTTAAGTTTTTTTATTTCTCATATCATATCTGCAACTCCCTTTCATTATCTGGAAATATAACAAGGTCGCCACTTGTTCGGACTGGTACTTAATTTTTTCTTCGCTTGTTATATTGTATCGTCTATTCTCAGGTTGAACAAAATGGGGCTAGAATACCACCTAGCTTCATGCTCTCCTTTACTGTATGTCTTTATAATATTTCTGTCGCATTGAACTTATTCTTTATTGCTCGTATTGGTTTTATGTCAATTTTCTTATTAATCATACTTTTCACTTGATATTCTGTCAATTTCCTTTCCAGATCAAAAAAGTTAGGTCATTTCTTTAATCGTAAATATATTACGTTCTATTATTCTTGAAACCACTCTGGGGTTATTCGAGTTGGGGTTCTAGTTCCCAGTTTTATTTTCGATATTCTTTCGTAACCTTCAGCGCTAAACTCGGCAAATGAATTTCTGGATAGTTGTTGTAGTCTCACCTATCATCTTTGTTGTATATTGGTATAACAACACCTTTCCCTCAATTTTTTGGTATACTCCTTTCCTTTCATGCCCTATTACACATTTCGTTGACATCTTTACTTCTTTGGCGTCCATGTTCTCCACCATTCTTCCTGTAATACTATTATGCCCAGAGGCGTTTTCTTTTAAGCTTCTTTGTAAGATCCTTGATCTCTTCTAGTTGTATGTGGATCAGTTAAAATCCCTTAAATTTTTTCTGTTTTGTTTTCTGTTAGACCATACTTTTGTGACATTTGTTTTTCTTCCAAATCCATTTGTATCTTAATTTTTCAACAATGTATTACTTATTTTTTTATAGCTTTGTTATCTCCCTCTGCTTTGTGATTCATTAGGTTAAAAGTGCCTTTTTGCAAAAATATTGGAATACTTTGTTATTTTGTATGCAACATACTCAAAAATGCATTAGAAATTTTATACTAAAAGTCAAATAGATATTACATAAGCCACAATGAATATATTAAATCTTGGTCGGCATTTCGTTGTTATACAACTACCTACGGACTTTATAGATATTTCTTAAATTATGCACCTGTAGTGTAATACAATGTTAATACACCAATTATATAGCTATATTGAAATTGACTTAATACTGTGTTACCCGAAAAACTTTTTCAACGGCTAATAATTTCATAATTAACAAATACATATTTTAAGCTTATTTATGCCTTAAACTGGTTAAAATAGCTAAAGTAGCACAAAATAATAAATAAATGCTTCTTCTAGATTCTATACCAGACAGAGCTTTATTATTTTATTTAGTTATTAATTTTAAACTTATTTTACAACACTTTTGAGGGGAGGGGGGGGACAGGGGGGAGAGAAGAGAGAGGGAGAAAGAAAGAGGGTCAGAGAAGAAGCTAGAGGGCTAGAGGGCGAGAGGGCGAGAGGGCTAGAGGGCTAGAGGGCGAGAGGGCGAGAGGGCGAGAGGCGAGAGGGCGAGAGGGCGAGAGGGCGAGAGAGCTAGAGGGCGAGAGGGCGAGAGGGCTAGAGGCGAGAGGGCGAGAGGGCGAGAGGGCGAGAGGGCGAGAGGGCGAGAGGGCGAGAGGGCGAGAGGGCGAGAGGGCGAGAGGGCGAGAGGGCGAGAGGGCAAGAGGGCGAGAGGGCAAGAGGGCGAGAGGGCAAGAGGGCGAGAGGGCAAGAGGGCAAGAGGGCAAGAGGGAGAGAGAGCGAGGAAGCGAGAGGGAGCAATCGAGAGCAAGAACGAGACACAGAGATTATTTTTTTATTAATTGGAAAATCTCAGCACCACTAAGTAACAAGTTCTTACTCTTTAAATGCTACTACGTAACGGAAATATGCATTTTACTTTTTTGATTTGATAGATCCTTAAATCTTGGATATTAAGTACAAGCGTATAATAATTAGAGATATGATACAGAGCGATTTGCAAAAATTTGGTGTAAGCAAAGTTGAAATATAAAAATTAGAAAGTTACCACAATTTTTTTTAATAAAATCTACTTGAAGATGGCATTTTCAATATTACAGGGGAATTTCAGTGCCAAAGCACACCTGGAGTTATTTTTCTATATATAAACGCTAGATTTGTGAACACTTACGAGGGACAGTTGAATATAAAACTTAGTTACAATAAAAATCACTAATTTACAATTTTTTTGCACCTCAAATTATTTTTATAGGCAATATCAAGTCAGAAAACATGGAAAAAACATTTACGTAACACCTTTTTAAAAGAGAAATCAAAGACGTCCAAAAGTAATTGAAACTCAAGTTGTGGCGCATATTGAGTACATATCTAAGCATAAGCTATAATACTACATAATCCCACCAGATAGAATTGTTAGAACGTATTGGGAAAGAAATAATGGGTCATTGGCAATACTGCAATTGCAGTTGTAGACAAAGTAGAAAACCACGGCATCACACAATTATGGGCAGCAACAGGCAGCGCAGTTTCTTTGGAAGAAGAAAGTAACTACTTTGAACATCGTTAGATTCCGGAGTACAAAAGAGTTAAGGTCTTTAATAAGAAAGGCACTGGTGGATGCAATAGATCTGCTTCACAGGACTTTATATACATGTTATAAGGAGAAGAAGATGACAAAGCTCTATGGACAACGGACTCTCCTTACTCTCATCGCTCACCAAAGCAGAAGCATGTAGGGGTATACCAACAGTTGCTAAAAATATACAAAATATATCCAAAGATATTCCTTAGGTGTTTGGTCACGGCAAAAAAATTAAGGTTCTAGCATAATATGGTGGAAAATGGTAACATTGAAAGCTGTTGTCTCGGAAAGCTGAGGCTACGACTGTTTATTCCAAAGCAAATGGCAATTTGAAAATAAGAGATTTTGCTGATGAAATGGCTACTTTTAAATGAGAGTATTACCACTGAACAGCTCTGTTCATAAATTCGACAGCATCGGTACGAGAAATGGAAACGCAGTACCTCTTCAACTTGACAATATGCAGCCACATGCCCATCACTGTACTGTTGATTCACGCCCTATATTTGCCTGATCTCGCAACCAGCCACTATGCTTTGATAAAAGCTGTGGAAGCGATGACAAAAGTTTATTTCCAATCAAGTGTATTTCCAGTATAAGTTTGGTGAGGAGAAAACAATTTTAGTGACCATCATTTTTAAATGCTCCGCGTAACTGCACAGAAACGCTTATCTGTTATTGCATAGTTACAATAAATGGCCTAAAGTATTATTTAACACCACAACGCTTTGTGACACAAATAAAAGAGAACTAAATTACTGCCTTCTAAATAAAATTGTTTTTAAGACAACAGAGAAAAGCTTTACTCATCTAACATAGCAGTGCTTCTAGCCACAATTTTTTTTAAGTGTCTACCGTTTTGTAAAATAATTTAGGAAAAAAACTTTTTAAATATAACTTTCCTTGAACAATTAAATTTATTGTTTATACAAGGGTTATGCTGAAAGTAATTAGCGCTGCTACATTATGTGATTAGGTAAAATCATACTTTAAGAAAAACCAGTAATAAAATTGTTTTAGATCTATTAAGAGTCTTGCACAGTTTTAAAAAGAACAAACAGTGGTTGAAGCATGATAACAGACTAGCAACGGTTCCAAAATTCTATTTGTTCCTCATTTTATACAAAACACGTCTCAGTTCAGTTCCAGTTCACATAATACATAAATTAAGAGCTAGCGACCGGATCGGGCGCAATCAAGAACAACACTGGCGTAATTGAACAGAAATGTACAACATTTATTCATCACAAGTAGTTAAGGTACAACGATCAGATCTATCAATGCAAGCACAATAAAAGGATATCGGTGGTTTCAAATCGAAATCTAGTTGGAAAAATACTTTGCAGTCGTGGTCTGGGGGAGGGCCAGCGCTCACTTCTTGAAGCACGTGACCGCGTTGAAGTAGCAGCGCCAGTACACGCGCCCCTTCTGCTGGCCCGCCAGGCTGCTCTCGTGGCCTCTCCTTTGCAGGTCCATCTGCAAAGCAGAAATGTTAGGGCTGGTGTCATCGAGGCAGACACAAAAATTTGAAAAATATTTCTTATCCTTCTATCGGGTTTATCTTAACATTTTGACTGTATCATAGGTACATACAGTTTAAAAAATTTTATTAAACATATTTTCACAGCCACAGTTTGATCGCTTCAAAATATATAAATAAAATAATTTTAAAAGACACAAAAATAAAAGAACATTACTAAATGCTAGTATTCTGAAAGTGTGCACTCCTCTATAAAATGTGACCGATAAACTGGAAGGTCAAGTATTCCGTATGTTTTGTTTATTACTTATACCAGACAAGCTGATTTATTACCTCTTCTAATTGAGTCTCCAGTCTAGAGTTTAACTGGGGACCGCCTGCACGGGAAACAAAAGCCTTAGACGTTCGACTAATCATAGATGCTACTAGAAAAGTAAAATATCTAAAACTAGCACACTAAAAATGTCTGTCTCATATAAAACGGCGACTCGTACTAGCGTAAATGGCCAAGTATCATGCATTTAAAAGAAGCTGAGTAGAAAAATGATTAATCTTTTTTCAGATCGGGATTGGAAATTGAAACAACATCCATTGGTTGGAGAAGTGATTAGAAATTTTGACCTACAAATGTGTAATAGAAAAGATAAAAAATTAATGTAGTTTTCTAAATTACAAGAATTTTTTTATGAACACCTCTTTCAAGAAGTTTATACGCGTAGAATCCCTCATCCAATAATTTAAACAAAATAGATGTTGATATTCACAAGACAAGAATTATCTAAAGAATTCTACTTACAAAGATTCATAAAACTACAAGATATAAAAGTCAAGAAAACTTTAACGTAAATAGTTTTAACAGCAAGGTAGATAAAAGAAATAAAATAAAATTTAAACTATAACGCATTATAAATCATGTTTAGACTAATAAAGAAAAAAATGAGCAAAACAGAATTTATTGTAAGAAAAGTGCAGTAAGGCCAAACAGAGGAGAAAAAAGCAAGATTTTTATAACAGGTATACGTATAACATGGAAGAAAGCTAAGAAGTGCAATTATCTATCATCATATATTGTACCTAAACATATCTGAAGTTTTAGCTGTAAAATAAAATAAATGTTTAGATCCTTCTGATATATGTGCTACTAAGAGTATGGTTTAATATATGTATCAGCTCTTTTAATCCTGTACTAATATGCAACACAAAGAGCAAGTAAATGTACATCAAAAAATTAAAATTTTTCCAGAAAAGACTTATACAACCCCATACACACACTAAATTTGATCAGTTATGAATATAGTACGTCCAGAAAAATGAGACGATATATAAACGATATGCGAAACAAGTTAAAAACGGCAAAGTAAATTCTAATTATGAGGAAAAAACAACCGCGATAAGAAAAGAACAAGAATTAGTGCTAGGCTAAACCAAATATAAATCGGAATTTGGGGTTAAGGTAGAGGCGCGAGGCTTTTGAGTATTGTAAGTACGGATTTCCATAAGCTATTATAATGTCAGAGCAAGAGGTACTCTTATCTGTTACGGAATAACATCAATTTTTCATTATAGAGACCAGAAATCTTGAAAAAACTTAAGGTGCAACCGGGGACAACATTCCAAGAAGACTTAGATACATTCGTGATATAAATAATTTTTTGGAAAAATGAAAAGTTGAAAAGTAAGATCACCGACATCTTGCAGGTGACAGTTTGAGTGAGGAGATCATTTGCATTGTTTGCCACCTTCTTGAGGATGACCATTTATTGCTGAAATTTTTTCTTTATTGAACAAAAACAAACTAATTTGTTTTAAACTACACTAAACGCCATCCCTAAGATTATCACTAAAAGAATCACTTGGAAGACAAGTATTTAATGAATATGTGTGTGCGGAAACATTTGTGCCCTGATATCACGACCATCTTCATTTAACGATTATTCGATGAAAATACTACCTATCCCTTCGTAAACATTTTCTGAGTAATGAGATAATGTAAGACAATAACTTTGTATGTTTGTGGTTTTATGGCATTTCAATAAAAGAAAACAGTTCCAGTTTGTATTTTGATTTTCCCACGTATAAAAAGCCTCTGTTAAATTAAAAAACAGGAAAGTCAAACTTTAATCAAAAAAATGCAGCGGTGAATACCTGGATTGCTTATATGAACAATTGGAAAGAAAAACATAAAAAACAAAATATACAATCATTTTGGAGAAAAAAACCAATCCGTATACTACAAACAATATAATATAAAATGAGAATGATGGTAGCTGAAAAATATATGGAAATAAAAAAAGGTGACTTCAAAACTAAAACATCATAGATGTCAATTCCTTATAACCACAATTAAACTGTAATAACTAATTGGTCACTATAAAAATAAAACAAAAAGAGTGATGAATTAATGGCATAATATATAACAACAGCGTGTATATAAGGCTAGCTCCCTCATTCCGCTCTACTCTTATAAAGAAATTAATCAATCAAATATAGCCGGATAACGTAATTTCAACCACGGCAATAGATAAAGAATAAAAAGGATAGAATTGGACAAGAAGGACTCGACATCAACAATAGTAGAAAGTATTTATAATAACGAGGTGACAATAATAAAGAGAACTGAAATAAAAGCAGAAGAATAGAGAAACCAGCGAAAATAAAAGATATTGCTAAGGATTGCAACATATTATATCAGATAGCAAAAAATAAGATTTGATTGGGAAGATAAAAAAGAAAAAGTTGATCGAAGCTAAAGGATCTCTGAAGATTACTGTATAATAATAAAGAAGGGCAGAAAAAGCACCAATGTACAAAGAAGAGTTAAAATAATTCTTCAGTATGAATAAGTATAAAAGAAAAAATTTATAAATACATTTGATTCATCGAGAAGAATAATTAGACAATAGTAGTTTTTGGGTCGACCAAAAAATTGAAAAGGAAAAAGGACTTTTGTCATAAATTACAGAATTAGAGAGTCAGAAGCTGAAGAAATACGAAGGGAATGAAAAAGAAGAATTATGAAAAGTAGCTGTAAAACTGTAGTAAAAGTTATAAGTAATATTACATTGATACACACAAATATAAAATAGGAAAAAATAAAAGCAGATTAGATTATTTGCCCATAAATACAAAAAATATATATGAGAGAGAGGAAACGAAGAAATATTACAGAAGAAATAGAAAAAAATTAACTATTAGAGGAAGGAAAAAGTGATGAAGAAACTAAATTTACTAAATAATTTGAAAACAAGTAATTTAAATGCCATAAATATAAAGAAAAAAAGTTTCAGTCAAAAATAAAACTGTCTAAAGTACGGTTAAAAATAGATTAAAAGAGTTATTACAAATTCTGTTCTGAAAATATTAAGCCATACAATACGAAACATTAGCTAGATATTTTTAGACCAGATCTCGTATAGCAAAGATTTAAAAAAATTTAAATGATACAAAATAAGAAGTAGAACAGTCCATACGTTTTAAGAATTTAGGAGTACAATAGATCAAATATTAACCCAAAAATAAAGAAAATTGTGAAAGCCCCGAAGAGGGTGTTATAGACAAATATTTTGAATTTTGTGTACTCCTTGATTATTTAAGTCATGGGATACAAAAACAGAATTATCGTCACCCTAAGGTTATCATACAGGAGAAATTAGCATAATCTGGACGTTCAGATGGTTGCAAAATCTTTTGATTACACAATTTTAGGCAATAGAGCGGCGCGATTTTTGTTAACCTTAAATGAGCCACAGCAAAATACATAAAGATAAATAAGCAAAAGATAATTCATTCTCTTGTTATATATCAGAGTTAAAATTAGTCTTTGTCCAACCATCATCACTTGCGTAACATATTTTTAAAAATTAAATCTTGTTGAAGCAAAAATAAATGCCAATTAAATAAAATTGCTCGTGTACGGAGTTTTTCGAATTTCCGCTTGTTTCTATGTTTATCCGCTACGTCCTTGCTTGCACTTTTTTCGCTACAGCCATCAACAATAAATTAAACTGTAGCGTAGCCGCCACGCAACGCGCTTTATGCATATAAATTGCAAAGCAACCTTAAAAGATCGGCAGCTGCACAAAATGGCCAGTAGGACTGTGGTGGCTTTCGCGCTAATTTTGGCCCTTAGTTTGGTGGCAAGCCTAAGCGCAGCTCCGCAAGGTACCCCACCGCTAAATAGGGTAAGCCTAACTAAAAATATTCAATTTTTAAATTAGGAAAAAATGGCATCCCTTTAAGTTATCAAAATTTGAATATTTCGTAGCAACCGCAATCGCCTGCCGATGACGTTTCAGACATCCTGGCCAGGTCTTCCGCGATCCTGGAGGAGTCCCTAAAAATCCTGAAAGCGTCCTCCGAGATCCTAGAGAACTACGAGAAATCCTCCGAGGAGTCGTCGGAGTACTCGGACGAGGAGGAACCCGAACGCTGACCTTGAATTTAAATCGACTTTTGTGCAAAGACCACAATAAAATTTTGCCTGCACCACTTCATTTCATTATTCTTCGCAAATCGTTCGATCCGCCCCCGATGTCCAAGACGTCCATTCGAAGGCTATGGAGGCTGTCGAAGCTGCAGCCGAGCAAGTTATGGGCGCGATAGACAGTGCCAGGAAGGTTATACCTTATTAAAGAAACACAAACCCTCTATTATACTAAATTATCACATTTTTGCAAACTTGAAGTCAAATAAATATTTACTTCTGAAAGCTGAAATTACTTACAACAGAAGGCGTAAAACCATCTAAAATTTTGAGAAAACTAAAGGTGCATTTACCTTGAAGTCTCAAATATCTACAAATAATTTTTGGAAAACAAGAAAGAATTGAACATAAAGCTCACACACGTCACCTGAGGACCAGTTTGGCTGAGAAGAATATTCGCATTGTTCACCTCCTTTTCGCCACCGGCTAACGGTTGCTGAAATTACTTCTGTTCTTAAAAAAATCGCATATTTTCAATTTAAAGTGTAATTCCTTTTCTCTAAGACGGCCAGCTCTATAAAACTGCATAAACTCGACAAAAAAATTAAAGATTATTCTAAACTACGCCGGAACGTATTCGTATTCATCCTGACTATGCTTTGTTTAGGCCATTAAAAGTAGTTCTTGGAGGACAGAGATTGGATGACGATGTTTTTGATCATTAATTAAAAACGGTATACTTAAGCATTGTACAACTGTTCCTCATTATTACCGATCTGACATCATCGGCTCTGAAAGAGCTCCTCGAAGGCCCCGGGAGCACCCTGTTGGCTTGTTCTTCTTCCTCCTCGATTGCTTTCTGCAGGGCGACCATGAGGCGGTCTAGCAACAGCGCCGCTCTTTTCTTGGGCACAATCATCTAAAACACAAAAGCCATTATTACACTACACAAAAAAGCTTTACTACAAACAAGTGATTATATTATTTCAAATCGCAAATACAGTAACGCTGACGTATTGCCCAAAATGTAAAGACTACATTAATTTTTGACTCACCTACTGTGCATACATACTATATTTTTGGGAGAATTGTTTACAAGCAACAATATTTGTTATATCCTTATGACTGGAACAGACTCATATCACCTATACTCTTAGAAAAAAATTAACCCTTCGCTAGGGTTTAAAAAAATAATTTATTACATTATAACGTACAAGATCAGAAACGTAAATATAATTGTAATAAATGTAATAACCTGAATCGTTCTCATTAAGTAATAGAAATAAAGACGTTATATACACAATAGTTTTAAGAGCACTAAATGAAGAGAACCTCGAAAATATAAATAATAATTGTAGACAGTGCAGTAATGTGACCGTTATTCAAAATTTGTTAGCTTAAAAGTTTACATGACAAAACCTTAAGGACCCCAAGAAAAGCAAAGAAAGGAGAATAAAATAAATTGTATTCGATACCTAACACGAGTAGTATAACAGATGATCATAGTAAGATAGAGAAAGAAGTTCATAAAATCGGAAAAAGTAATTAGATTCTGATAAACAAATAAAAAAGAAAATAAGGGGATAAAGGCAGAACTGCAGGGAATAAGAAATATTATGGATCTTTCAAAAAATAATAAAGAATAACAATATTGTTATAAGACGATTAAAACAAATTTAAGGAAATTAACGCAATTAAAAATAACAACAGAAACATGTCTTAAGGAGTGCTTTACAATAAAGCTAATTAAAATACACAATAAACAAGTCAAAGATAAGATAATGCAAAACAAGGAAGCGCTTAAAGAATTGAAATCATAAATAACCTTTATTGATAATGACTATAAAAAAGATAGGAAAGTAAAATCAAATGAGGGTGATGGCAAGAGAACAAAAAGGAAAATAAAATAGGAGGAGAGTAAAGATTGAACGAAACCATACAAAAATCAAGCAAAGAAAAAGAGGCACAACTACAAATAAGACAAAAATAAAGAAACAATAAAAGAAACCAACAAAACAAGTGTGTTAACAGAAAAATTGGTGAATAAAGTACATGTAAAAGAAACATCAACGAAAAAATTAGAAATATAAATTTACAAGTGGATGAATATTTAAAAGCAGATGCGGAATAGGAATTTTGATAAAGAAGGAAACTGAAATATGATCATGCTAAATATACACGCTCCAACTAATGAAAGACAGAGGATGAAAAGAATGATATGATAAGAATAATAAAAAGAGATGCAAATGCAAAGTTAGAGAGTAAACCCATGCATAGACATGTAAAAGAAAATAAAACATCGAGAGAACAATAATAATGAGAAAAGTATAATAAATATACAGTCTACAAAAAGATATTTATAAGGAGGCATGGGCTTTACTAAATAACTTGTACAGAAATCAAATGAACTGTGTAGAGGAGCAGATAATGATTCTGATCACTTCATAATAATAATCACCTTACAAGTAAAGAAAGGTAAGAGGACTAGAAGAACACTCAAACGGCTTAACTAAAACACTTGTAAAATAAATATTTCCTTTCAACAAAAAAATAATTCAAAAAAAATATTCAATGAAGAGAAATAAAATGTGAACACAGAGCAAGCAGTGGAAAGGGAAGAAAGCAATGAAATTGAACAGTTCAAAAACAACAAAAGCCTAAGCATAAACGGAAATAAAAAAAGTTTGAAACAAGTAAATAAAATTTATTTTAAAGATTTTGAGAAAGAGAAAGATGTCAAAATTGTGGGAAAAACTTGATAGCGCCAATTTTAAAGAAAGGAGATCCTACAAATTGTCACAGTCAAATAGAACAATTTGCAAAATTGCAGATACCCTTCAGAGTTTAAAAAAAAACATATGAAGAATACAAAATCATAGATTCTAGAAAAGCGTAGGATTCTAAAGAAATCGAAAGAAAACATTTTGAATTTTTCTAGCATTAATTAAGCTACTGAAAATGAAATATCAAACAAAAGTAAGCTGATGAGCATAAAACCAAGAAGATTGGGAGAAAAGATAGAGTGGCATGGAATTTAAAAAAAAAGGAGTTAAAATCATAAGAATAAGGAGAAAAAACATAAGAAATTGAAAAAGTTAAAAAATAGGAAAATATAGAAAAAAGGTATCAAGCTCTGGGTCTAAAAATGCCTCTAACGGTATGTTATTTTCTATAAGAAAATATGTTAGCTTGGAAAAGAAGTGTTCCATAGCATGGAATCAAGTTACACATAGTAGAGTAGAGAATGAATGTATAAAATTGTCTTAATTAATAAAATAAAGAAACCCACTAAGGGATGGCATTAGGTGAAATGGAATTTAAACTAATTCTTGTTAGTTGCACTTTGAAATACAACACATTTGGTGACTTTGGTGAAGGTCATTGGGTAGATATCATACTTGTAACACTTTAACTCATTTTAAAAACCAAAAATGGTCTTCTGTGGCTCGAGCAGTAGTGAGAATTAAAGTCACTCGAGGTTTAAAAATAAAACAACAAATTATTAGCGACTGGATGAATTGGATAAATTTTCCATAGTTGTCATGATAAACTAAAACTAAAGCTATGTATAAATATCAAATACAAATTCTGAATGCCAAAGCTAAGTTAAATGCTGCACTTCATAATGATCAGAATAGTAGTAAAAGTAATACCAGTGGTAAAGTACAGATACGATGCAAAGCGGTACAAGCAATTTCAATTCAGAAACACTTAAATTGATAGGATTTTGAACAACATTTGAGAAGATACTTAAAAATAAAAAATTATAATAATGTACATCCTATTGTAGGACCAAAAACAAGGGCAAATGAGACTGTAAAGTATTTTACTCAATTAGAACCCAACTATGCATAGGTTACCAACGTTCTTAAACATTTATTTGAAGATGGATAACTTCCAGCAGAGGTATATATAAAAACTGATTAAAACTAAAAATTGTTATTGACATTTACGACGAGGTAAAAAAGAAACGAGAAAATTGAAATTTCTTTAAAAATCCCAAGAAAAATGCACTCGTGCGTTATGACTTAAAACCAAAAGGTAGTTTTTTAGGATCCGGGTTAAGGGACAGATATGTAGAACATCAAGACACAAAAGGCGACTAAGCTGATGATTAAAGAACATAGCAATATCGCAACAGCATCCAAATCACAAAAGTCAGAATCGCAATTTAAAGATACACATCGGAAAAGAAGAATAAAAGGATTAAGAGAGGAAAGTATTTAATGTTTAGAGAAAAAGAGTGTAAAGTATTTGTGAAATGCATAATTTGCGCAAAACACTATGCAACTGTGAGTAGGAGTTTTAACACAAGTCCCAAGGTACATCAGCCTTATATATCATTGTGAATCAAAGAGACCATTGCTTAAAGTGCAACCCTATAAAAGAAGTGTTTAGAATATACAACTTCTTTTAAAAATATTCAACCATGAAAAGGGTAGCTGCGATACTTGGATTAAATTTATAAAACAATTCATCTTCTATTTACTGCTACACAACTGGAGCAGTACAATAGGTCCAATAAGGCTATTTCAGAAAACACCAGTTACGCAACCAAACTTCGAAAAAAATGAGGAACTCTATTATGACCCCCAAAAAGTACAAAGAAGATCGCAATCAATTACAGTGGAGAAAGATAATATTTAACTTTGCAAGGTCATAGGAATGATCATAAAGTTAGATAAGTCTAGCGCTCACAGGTCTCATAAAATTATTTGAAAATAATCTGGTTGCAACTAAGACCATATTTGGATTAATGCTAAGTTAACTTATTTACATAAATGATAATGTCCAAAATGCTATTCCATTGAGTGTATGTTTCGAGAATGTTCAAAATTTGAGAAAACTTTAGCTATAAGTAATTCTATTGAAGTTGGATAAAAGGGTCAAGTAAGAAGCGACGGGGTATATCTTGGAAGAAACCCATGTGAATCTAAGGACACCCGCCAATCCCTACAAATAAAAACATTGATATGAAGAAGTTCAGGTCAGCTAACAAACCAAAAACATAGCGTGAATTTATCATATGACGATCATGATGATGTTAAAACTTGAAATAATAAATAATAATAATAAGCAAAATGTACAGGTCTTTCTTATCACCCGTATTTAAGCCTAAAAGATTAGCCACAATAGTAAGGTCACTTTGCATTCTTTGTTTGAACGAAGGCCCCAAATTTATTAAATTAATCCCAACCATGCTTCTTTGAGTTAGATATATAGAGTAGTGACCTCAGACGACGCTAACAGAAATATTTGAAACAAAAAAAAATCAATTGAAAATTGTGTTAGTAACTTCGAATGAGCTGGATCACAATTGTGACAGTCTCTGTAAAAAAAGCCCTTAAGTTCAATTATAAAGAATAATGCTATGTTATTGTCCATTTATCAAAAGGAAAGACGTTTGAAGAAAAAGTAAAATCCTTCAAAAGAAAGCAGGATGGGCAGATTGGACCCCAAATCAAAAATTTGGATACCCAGACGAAACTTATGTCAATCTAAAGCTCCAAGTTTCCTGAGCAATATTGTCTAAGGTACCAACTCGGTACGACCTCTCTGAACAAAGATACAGACTTTACAACTTAAAAAAAATAGGCCGGTACGGAGAGTCGTACAAAAATGATCTCGGTATCTAATGGTAGGGGGCAGTCTGCTCTAATAGGATTTATCGCAATCACAGCCTAAAACTAAATGACTTTAGCTACTTGACCTGACATAGTGGGTTTGCGAAGTGGCGCACGATGACAAATGAGGATTTAAACAAAAGCCTAGAACCTCGCGACACCAAATTCAGTGAGTTTCAGAGGGTACCAAGAAAGCGATCTGAGATATAGGCTTTAGGACTTTTCAAAAAAATAGTCATAGCGCCGGCTAGAAAAAACGCACAAAGACGATCCTGGTGTCTAATGATGGGGTCCAGTGTCCATAAGGTTTTGCCTTCTTTAAATGTCGATTTAAAAAGACACCTCGCTATCCTTTTATAATGGGAAAAAAAACTAAAAACGCAAGTTGATGATATACTGGTGGGAGCAACTAATAAGAAACGCTATAAATGATCGTAAATGATGGAAATACTTAAAGTTGCTACGATTTCTCAATATTATTCAAGAAACCCAGAATATCTACCTTCTTAAAAGTGGATAAAGTAGAAGAGAAGATATTGGACCAGAAAACTATAAAAAAGAATAATTAGTTATAAAACTATATGGTTACACATTATGTCGAGTTGTCAGCATTTGGTTTACCAACAAAAGAAGATAGAAGAAAATACTGGTACCTCATAGAGTTTATTAGGTTACACCATGTTAATTTAAAATTAAACCGCCTCTTTAATACAGCAAAAAAAATTGTATCCATCTTTCTCAGCTATCAAAACAGTTTGCCTTCGTTGGTATATAAAACTAGACAATGGAGAAACAAGAAGCCAAAAATTTATAAAAAATAAATTTTAAATCAGCATAGAAGGAAAGAAAGTAATCTCTCTGAAACTAAAAATTAACCGAACCGTAAAGGTCCTACAAATGTAAAATTGGCAAACTAAACATCAAGTAGTGAGTATCAGAGCTAAGCAGAGAGGTACTAACATCTATATAGAACACAATCTAACATGAACAGGCACAAATTAGGAAAAACGCCAAAGAAGAACCTAGTAAAGAATATAATTTAAAAATCGGGTATAAAAAGATCATCATCGAAGATAAAGCCTATACCTAGAACTTGGAGCAGCCACAAAGCTAAAGCTCAAAACAACAAATATCCAAATAAAAAAAGAAAAGGCAATGACTAGGGCTGGCGAGCTAAACTACGATATATAGAAAATTGAGATTTGGAATATTAGAGGACTGCATGGCAAGGAAGTTGAGTTAGCAGGAAGGTAGTAAAGTCAAACTTAAAATTCATCTGCGATTACTGAAACTTAAAAGACAGAGACCACAGCTTAATTATGGAAAATGGCATACTGCTAATTTATGGAGGAGTTGACAAATCACCAAGAACATAGGCAGGAGTGACATGCGTAATCAGGAAAAAACGTCATATTCATGAAGAAATTTTCAAAATAATGTTAGAGATAAACAAAACTATAATAATTACAGCAATATTAGACAAGTGAAAACGATCCAACGACTTAAAAGGATAAAATTTTGAATACAATTTGAAATACAGTAGGAACATCCAAAAGACATTTACTGGTAATAAGAAATTTTGATTCAAAAATAGATAATAAGCACATCAAATAGGAGAGGATAACCGAGCATCAAGGGGAAGAAGAAAAATAATAACGGCAAGAGGCTATTGGAATTCTGTTCAAATAACAGTATTGTAATTACGAACACTTTTTACCAACACTAAAAAATACAAAAGATAACATAAAAAAGAGTAGATCAATACATAGGAAAGATATAAAAAACATCAACTATTGGAGAGTGAAACGCGAATATAAAATAGCAAATAATGGGATAAATATGGCAACAGTGCTAACAAAGAAATGATAAAAGAGCATATCTATAAAACCGCAGAACAGGAGTTATCCAAACAACACTATAAAAATAACATCGAAGAACACGAAAAGCAAGAAGCACAAAACATAGTGGAATGATCAAGTTAAGAAAAAAGGAAGCTATGGAACAACTATCTAGAAAATCGAAATGAGAAGACTTATAAAACAGCAGCAAAAAGCTGCTATTGCTTGGAAGAGGAGAAGAGAAATTTAAAGAGGACTAGAAAAGAGGTGTAAAATGTAGTAATTGAAAAAATAAAATTACCAAATAATTGAAAATACTAACGTAGGACAGTACTCAGTATCGCAATCGAAATATAGAACAAGCAAAGTCTGACAAAAATCAAATAGATCTTGGAAACGAATCGGAAATTGTGTTTAAAATTATACTCGGAAAAATAGCCGGTTGCACCAACTTTTAGATGTTTAAAGTGCTTTCTGAGCTGCATATAGTATATAAAATCATATATTTACTCTACAACAGTTTACGGAAAAATATTAACTAAAACGAGAAGGACTTTTCTATGCTTTTTGGATTTTTCAAAGCTTTTGATAGTATAAAAGGTAATACCATATGGAATATCGTAATAAAGGTAAGCATTTAAGCAGAATTAACTATAAAAGTATTCATATAACGAGACTTATGAAAAAGTATGAACAAAGAATGTAAAGTTTTACAGTAAGGTATAAAAATCTTCAATTTATTAAAGCCTGTGCTTTTTTCAATAACGTGATGCTTTGTTCTGATACAGAAAATCACTTATAAAAACATCTTAAAGTATGGAAGTACAGAAAAGATTAAGTAGGCTCAAATAGCAAAAGAAACTATAAACATGTGCAAGACTTGGAAGTGTAACAGCTTAAATATCTATGTAGCACCATAAACATAGAAGACACTTCAGAAGAACTAAACACCAAAATAAGAGAACCAAATGGAGTGCTTCAAACCATCTATAAAACCTAAACAAACAAGAAGTGTCAGCACACATAAAACTAACTATCTATGAAGCTATCTGACAATCATCTTCATGAAACCGAAATCTGGGTTATGACAAAAGTAAAAAAAAAACAATATTATAAGCTGCAAAGTCTTCAAATTGGTATGGGTTTAATAACAATCATTTAAGAACTTATAATGTTATAAACCGATAACTATAATGGGGAAAGTGTTAGATAATTTTAGATATAACATTTTAATATGGGCAATGAAATAGCCAAAATACTCATTTTAAAAATTTTAATTATTGGAAAGTTGTCTTAAAATTTCTCAATTATGTTAAAAAAAGCTTCCAAAGTCACATAAAACGTTAAAAATCTACATGGGTGCATCAAACATAAACCAAAATTATTTTTTAATTTATCGAAGCATTATAAAAATAAAATATTAAAATTAATTTTTGTTCATTATTTCCTGGCTCAAAAACACATATTTCTCCATGCATAGGCAGTTTTTTGATCCAGCTATTTAGGTAGTTGTGATACCAACCAATTGCGTACTAATGCGCTCCGCTCTCCAAGTGCTCTTTCTAATGGTCTAAACAAATGGTATGCACTTCTCCAAGTAGTCGTCCTCCCAAATATTGTTTATACCACGCGTGCACTCAATTCTCCTCAAGCATATTGTCGTTGAGTTATGCCTTAAAAGTCTTCCAAAAATTTTAGGCTGCGTTGCGTTCTCTGTCGCGAGAAACTTAATAACAATAAATTTCAAAATAAACAAGAATACTTCTTGCTCTTATATGGTGATACTGACTACTAAAAAATCGGCAGTACGAAGTACCCTACTGAGAAAATATCCTTTAGTCAACCCTACCTATAACAACAGAAAGCCGCCCCCCCCCCTATTTATCTCATAGCGCATAAAGAAGCTCATATTTAATTTACCTAACTATCTGTGCTGTCAGAACGCCATGGTAATACTATAAAATAGTAACAACTTGTCTTAGTAGTTGCAATAGAATCTTATTAAATTAACTATATTTAAATTTGGCGAGCTATTTGAGTGTAGTTATCATCAAATTAGATATTACCCGAAGTGATGACATTTTCTGCGCCAATCCATTATTCAATTTTACAATGACTTATTTTACATTAAAAATAAAATTTTAGTTTTTATGAATAAAAATATTAGAACACTAAATAAATTACATTTGTTTGTTTTCCCAAGGACAACAAAATTAACATCTTCGGTTGACGTAAAACTCAAACTGACTTGGACATACCATCAAAAATTCACGAAAGAATTTTCTTAACCATAAAATATGGTTTGAGGCACATGAATTACCACAACTGCGATAGCATCCGGAGTTTTTTCTAATGCCTTAGAAATCTGGGAAAACCACATTAAGAAGTCACGCATGTTAGCATTAAATTAAATAGGTAAAAAAGAAGGTAAAGAAGATAAATTAACAACTTTGAAGATAAAGCTCATATTTTCACTTCTTTGGAATATCTCAAACTTGATTTTAGCAAAAATCAATGTAATAGATATAAGCGGTTGTTAAATAATAGGTGTATAAATAAGTTCTCAGCTTTAGATTTCACAGGACGCAAATCACCGTTTACATGTAACGTATTGGTCCGCCCTCTTGCGGTTTTAAAGCAATGACATTTGGTCTTTCGAAACATCATGCGATTTGGCGTTTGATGCACATAACCTCAATAATGAGCTGTGTTCACGATGGCAATCACAAAAGAGCATATTCGATTTTCTATCCACTTCGCGTTTCATCTTAAGAAAAACGCTGCTGAAGCCACCGAAATGACTTGTGCTGCATATGGTGAGAATGCTGTAAGTCATGCAACGTACAAAAAGTGGTACCAAAGATTTCGCGGAGCAGAGTTTAGTCTTGAAGATCAACTACGCGCTGGACGCCCTCAAACATTTGAGCTGCAGACGCGTTAGGCTGGGAACTTCTCCCGCATGCGGCGTATAGCCCAGACATGGCCCCTTCCGATTATCATTTATTCCGATCGTTACAGCACCACTTGGCTGATACGCACTTCAAAACAGAAGAAGAAGTCCGAAAATGTCTCGAAGCCGGTGAGCTTCTATCACCAGGGAATTCGCAAGCTACCCGAAAGATGGCAAAAGGTCATCGATGCCAACGAAAAATACTTTGATACTTAAGCTTTTTTTGTTTGTTTTTAAAAAAACTTTAATTTTGCAGAAAAAAGCTGAGAACTTATTTATACACCTATTACATCCACCAAATTCGATTTTTCTAGAATAGAACCGTCGATCTGGTCTTTAAACTTTCTTTCTAGCTTCTGCAGTCTCTTCCACCACCATTCCAAATAGAGAAAATGATTTTCAGCTATATTAGAATTAATATTAAAGATATGTAATATAAAAAGTATAAAACTGTGATTTGATTAAAACAAAACGCACGAAATAGACTATATTAAATTTGGTTTGGCAATTAAATGCAACTAAGAATATCCTTAGTCCCCCAACAGCAAGTTTTTTATTTATTTCTATTATCAGGGGAAGCGCATTTGTATTTATAAGAATTTGCACAACATTATTTTGATTATTGCTAATTCTAAAAACACCATTTTTATGCATAAAAAGATTTTTAGCTTTTAGTTCAAACGTAGGTGTTTAGTCCAATCTTTAAAATGATGAAACAATGTATATTGGTTTAGCTAGGTGAATCTGTGATGTAAAAATGTAAAAATCACAACCTTTACTACACAAATTTCTGGAATGATTTTAAACTTTTTATCTGTGACGTCCAAACACAAAAATGGGTACTTAATAGTCATGGCCTTAATAGTTTCTAATGTAAACTCACTAGGTGGTAGGGCTATACTTAACAACCCGGTATTCAGCTTCGTGGTACATTTAGTTGGAAGTTACACGAGTGACGTGATAAGAATGCACTCCAAGCAGAGAGTTAACAATAAGTTCTGCATTAAACTAGGGAAAACCTTTACTAAAACATGTAATATAATATAGCAAGCATATGGTGACCAGGCATTATCTAGAAGCCGTATCTTTTAATATGCAAAACTCAATTACTGCAGAAAGACCATCTATGCACATTATTCAGAAGAACTGAAATTGAATAAGAATGTATCGACAAAATTTCTCACAAAGTTCTAGACCAATGGAAATATTTTGCAAAAATAATCTTTCAATATTGATAGAGAAACAGAATAAAACGAAACAAATATTCGTTAAAAAGGGAAAGCGCCATAAAAATATTACAGCAATCCAAACATCTGTAACAGATGTACTGATATACATTCCAGATAATGTTTTCTCTGTTTGCTTCAATAACCTCCAAAAACAATTCCGGACGTGCAAATATAACAGAGAGGACTACTTTGACAAGACGTAGGGCCATTACTTGGTAATCTAAATACATTATTGTTTACAATTTTTCTAACAAATGTTGCTTTTTTAATAGAGACTGATCGTTTTATATGTTAACAATTTCCTGCTAAAGAAATCTGCCAATTAATACAAAGAAGTGGAATTTCTTTGTCTGTTTTGAGATATGTGAATGAAAAAGGACGAAGTTGTTTCATCAAGTTTTCAGATCGATAGTATAATAGGTAATACTCTACATTGAATAGTTTCTTATCGTTCTGTACTAATGATGACCTAATTGTTAGCAGAGACGTTTGAGCAGCAATCACCTTGATTTCCCATTACAGTAAAAATTATTATAAACAAAAATATTGCTTTATGCAGCAATCCAACGCTCCAATGCGTACGATGCATTACACGCAGATTGTGCCTTGTAATTTTATTAATTTATTGCACCCACCAAGTTCTTTAAATAGCCTCTACATTTATCTGCATCCTAACGTAATTTTTTACTCCTTTGGTAAATATCTCCCTCTTATCCAATTACTTGTTGTCCCTGTAGTAGCTGTTTGTGTCGAATGCATCATCTCGGTTGTCTGTAGAGTAAAAAATGTTTTCTTTGCGTTAAAAAGGAATCGAGCCACCTTCACAAAAAAGCTCTTTCCTCTTACGTTGCCATTTTCTTTGTTTATTTGTTCACTAAAATACGCCTTATATAGTTCATTTCATTTTATTTTGACTAAAAGAAAGAAAACTGTTTTATTTACTAAATAAAAAAATTATTAGCAACTTTAAACTGCCGCACTAACAATCTGATACCATTTATTAGGTATAACACTGCAGTTAGAGCTGTTGAACTTGAGTTTACACTTCTTAGTTTTGTCAGCAATAGCAGGATTGTTTTGTTCTCAATCACCAGGACACATCCTTTGATTCTGTTTAAAAGCAGTCTCTTTCTTTAAGAATTGTTTAAATTGAAGTGATTCATAAGAGGTTTTTCTGATATTGTGAAATTGTAAGTGAACTGAACGAAGAAGAAAAAAATTGTAGTCGCTTAACTATTTTGAGAAATTCTGGAAACAAGGTTTAGTATTAGTTGTTTCAAATTCGTCCAATAAAGGCAGAATTGGGTTTATCAGCAGCAGTAGTATAATATTTGAAGAATAAGGTAGAAGGAAAAAGACACAACTAAGACAAAAGTAATTTTATAAATCTAAAGTTGTGCATGGTTTCGCACAACTCAATTACAGAAGGATAGGAGGCCAAAGCTCAGCATTAATTTTCATTGTTAACTTCTTTGTAATCTCCACTTGCATGGCTTAATCCTCTAAATAAATAGAACTGTTGCTGTGCAATGTAACTTACGAGGTAAGCGTCAAAAATTTTCAGCTTGACTATATTCCAATAATAAAAGAAACAAACTAGAGATAGTTTTAGATGACGCCATTTTTAGTTGAACGTTCTTACAAATTTCAGCAGCTAAGTTGGTAATGTAAGCTTCTACTATCTATTGTCTGTAAAATCACTACATTTAGCCCCTTTGTGCATCTTGGTGTGTTGTTATTAGCTAACAGTTAACACTAGTGCACTAGGATGATTACAAATTTCACTCTTGTATCTGCTGAAAAATACATCCTTCATCCAGCGGAATTTCTAAATAATTGTAGATTATTTTGTTGTTGAAATATCAATCTGCGTTTACTATCATACGGAAAATCATGCTTTGAAAGCGCTGTAAAAATTTCAAGATTTAGCACGGCCTTAAATTGGATACCATATGATCAAACAGTAATAATTGTTTCAAGGGTTAATTTCGATTTCCTCCCTAATAACCAGTACACCTTTTTTTACATTCGTATCAAACTACTTTCGTTTGGATTGGATGTGTTTCTTCCACGTTAGTTTAGAATCTAGATGCATACCTAGGTAATTTACAACCTCTTTAGGGGATATAAAAGCTGAGTTAAGTATTAATTGGAGGTGTTATAGAAGTGATTGATGTTGCTTTATTTTCATTGACTTTAATTCGCCATGCTGCTGTCCATTCCTGGAGAGCTTCCAGATTATTTTATAGGTTAGCTACGGTTTGAACTGGATCTTTGTGAGAAAACAGCATGGCTGGGTCGTCATCATCATGCCCATTGCGGTGTATTGTGGTACACCTACTAGAGTGGAGTGAATCAAACAGTAGCTGTCTTTTATTTGATTTGGAAAAATCTGTCTTTAAATATGATTCGAAGATTATATAATATTGATTGCTTTTTGATTTTATGAAATAGGCCAGAATACTAAACTTGGTCAAATGCCTGACTTACATCTAAAAATACTGGTGTACAAACTCTTTTCGATTTAAAATCTCTTTCAGTGGTATGTACTACACTGTAAATTTGTTCGGAATTAGGTTAAAAACAACATAAACCCTAACAAGTCCCGAGGATACGACTTAATCACAGGCGAAATCCTGAGGAAATTACTAAGAAAAGCGATCGTAAAGTTGACCCATCTATATATGTACCCTCATTGTGGAAGGTAGTGGAAATAGTTATGGTACCAAAACCAGATAAGCCTCCACATATAGCTTCCTCCTATAGACCGATATCATTATTACTGGTCATATCTAAATTATTCGAGAAATTGCTACTGAAGAGAATGCAGCTAATTATAAAGAGAAGGAAACTGATCCCAGACCACCAGTTTGGGTTCAGATGTGGGCATTCAACGGTGGACCAGATCCATAGAATTACTAATGTCATAGAAAAAGCACTAGAAGAAAAAAAGTATGCTCTGCAGTCTTCTTAGATGTCGCGCAAGCATTTGATAAGGTGTGGCACGAAGGCTTGCAGTGAAAATTAAAATCTATCCTACCTAAACAATATTCGGATATATTAAAATCCTATCTAACAAATATATTCTATAGAATCAAGCAAGAGGGCGACTATTCTGAACTCAAAGAAATTAAAGCTGGAGTACCGCAAGGCAGTGTCCTGGGCCCGGTACTCTACTTTCTATACACGAGTGATATCCCGGAATCAGAAAATGACACTGTGGCAACTTTTGCGGATGATACTGCCATACTAACAGTGGAAGAAAATAACACAGAAACAACCAACAAACTTCAAAATGCCATCAATAAGTTCCAGAAATGGACCAAGAAGTGGAAAATCAAACTTAACGAAGGTAAATCAGTGCACATAGATTTTACAAATAAAAGCATAGAACACGTACCAATAAATATAAATGGACAAACGGCTCTATATGGTAATACAGCAAAGTACCTCGGTTTCACGTTAGATACGAAACTTCGCTGGAAAGCGCATGTGAAGAAAAAAAAAGAAGAGCTAAACATCAAATATAAAAAAATGTACTGGCTTCTGGGAAGAAACTCAGCTCTGTCAATACACAACAAACTACTGTTGTATAAGCAAATCTTAAAACCCGTGTGGACATATGGATCACAGCTTTGGGGTTGTACCGCAAAAACAAATATCAACACTATACAAACGTTACAAAACAAGGTTTTAAGAAATGTAGTTAATGCGCCTTGGTATATTAGGAATGAAAATCTCCATAGGGACCTTGGTGTAGAATATGTGGAAAAATAGATCCAAAAATATACAAGAAGCCATGAAGGACGACTTCTACAACATGGAAACATCGAGGCCATCCAGTTACTGGATAATGCAAATCAGCTAAGAAGACTCAAGAGGACTAAACCCCATGAGTTAGTGTAGTGCAGTAAATTGTTAGTGTTAAAACAGAGAATTGTGTTAAGCGCGTGAAAAAGTGCTTTAGAAGTTAGACTTGGCTAAGAAGACAGCAATGGGTGACTCTTAGTAACTAAATAAGATTTTTTTAGTAAAGTAGGATTAGAAATAAGTTACTTATTAGTCTAAGACTAGATTGTAGCATTAAAAAATAAAATAAATAAAAAGGAATTAGGTGTTTCTCTTCATTGGTTGTGGTTAATCTTATTAATATTATGCATTCAAGTAATTTGGAGAGGACTAAGAATAACGAAATGGGTGTGTATGAAGTTGGTAGGTGTGCTGGTTTGTTTGGTTTCTGTATGAGAACTATTTGAGCAAATTTTCATTGTACTGGAAAATGTTGAATTGTCAGGACTGTATTGAATATTTCTGTTACTGGTGATTAAAATTAAAATTCACAAAGTAATCCTCTTGTAATGTAATCACCTGACGCCTTGTGAGGTTTAGAAGACTTAAAGGTATTTATTACTTCCTCTATGTACAGAATGTTATTGGTAGGTCTAGTTAAAGTAGAGATTCAGGGTATTCGAGTTTTGCGTCTGCTTGGCTTGTGTGGTTTAAAAGAATTAGTTAAGTGTTTCCCAAATGTTTCTTATTTTTCTTCATTACTACACGCCCACGATCTGTTGGTTCTATGTATGGGAGTGAAAGAAACTTGGGGTTTTTATTTTTCTGGTTGCGTGCCATAAAAAGTGTCTATCGTCTTGGTCAGGTAATAAATTTTGTAAATATATATTTATTGTTTCATTTTTGTCCCTTTGGGTCAGATGCTTGAGTTCAGCAGTTAGCCAATTTAACCTGGTTTTATCAGCAGGGTTCCTTGAAATCTGCGATTTGCGACTTGCTTCTCTTTTTTCAGTTATCTTTAGTCTGATAGTTATGGGATGTTATTACCATCTGTGTTTTACGTTTTAGAGAGAGCCGTATATCAAGCTACACTATATATGATTTAATCCATTGTTGCAAAATAGAAAACTATCATTCTGTGCTACGATTCCCAACAAAAAAAAAAACGTTTATAGAATAGCGCAGACCGAATGGAAAACAGCCAAAGAAGACAAATGGATGAAAAAGATCGTGGTAAAGAAAATTTTGTTAATTTATTTTGAGGAACTAACTAGTGCTAAACGGAAAGAATTACATCAGATTAGTGTATAAATAACCCTATTGTTTTATTCATATCAGTTCTAGAATAGTCGAACCGGAAACGCTTAGCCCTTACCTCGTAAGGTCAACTGATTTTATTAAAGACGATATAATTTTATAATGTTTATTATTTTGTACTTATTTTACGTAATTTAGTAATAATAACAGCATGGCTCTATTGGCCCGCGAGGGAGCTCGGCCTATGAACTGTAAGGTTATGGCTCTCATATGGTCCTCGTCGCGCGCCATTTTATATAATTTAAATTTAGTAAAAAAATTAATAAAAATGAAATAACAATCTACTTTTCTTTTTATTTTCGATTTTTGACTAGTTTGTTAGACGAAATTATTATATTAATAAACAATCTCTCACTAATTTGCCAAGTATTAATTCATACGTACTAAGTGAAGCTTCCTAACTGAATATGAATTCCGTCACAACAAAGCCGCAACAAATTTTCTGAACGGAAAACGCAACGCTTCGCTATTAGCGTCCGAGCGTGACCCGAACCTTCAATTAACTTGCAGACCAATTTGGCGAATAATGTGCGGCGAGCCCGCTCGCACGGAAAACGCGCTCTGGAAATGAGTGCAAAGTTGGAGAAACTGTACCGCATGACAAACACGCGTAATCAGGCAGTGAAGGTGCCCGGGGCGTTACGAAATTAATCACACTAAGTGCAATGTCAGGGTTAGTTTCACCGCTCGGCGGCCAGATTCGCGAATTGCTCGCCCAGACAGCGACGCTTCTCCCACCAGATGTTTGTTCTAAAACTGCAGGCTCCACATCTAATTTGCTAATTTGTAAGTTTGGATTTTCTTTGTTGTCCACAGTTGGTTAATATTAAATGGGCTCTTCTATTCTGCATTAATTTTTACATTTAATTATTTCTTTTTAATTAACAAGGCGACTACTTTATTAATGGATTGGTAGTATCACCCCTCGTTTACAATTCTTCTGACACAAATTGTAGGTACTATGCAAGTTAATTAGAGAGAAAGCTAAATAAACCAAAGCCTGCATAGAAAATTACTGCATTAAACCCCAAATTTTTTGTAAAAGTACTTATGACACCTGTTACTTATGCTTTTACCACCTTTAGTTCAGATTTACTTTTGAGTAATAAAAAGAAAACAGAAAACAAAATATCTAGAGAAATATAAAAGAGATATAGAAAATATAGATAGAAATGCAAACCAAAAAATACTAGAAGAAATACCTATACTCCAATTAACATTTTTTTACTAACAAATAAGGAAAAGACTATGAAAACTACTTATTAACTGTTACCAATTTTTGATGATTTGTGAAAAGATTTAACCAAAAAATTAACCTAAAAGCCACTGAAGTCTGACTAAAAAACCAAACCCACAAAGCAAATTCTAACAGCGTATTATAATATGAATAATGGTAAGTCTCCAACACCTCCCTCTCTCGTAGGAGCACAGCCTGCGAACTGATAGGTTAAAGCGCCCGTATGTTCTCTCTCTCTCTCTCTCTCTCTCTCATATATATATATATATATATATGCCCGGTCATCGCGCACCATCTCTGATGCGGGACGATGTGGCAGGCACCGCGCCTTAAACGACCGCCATTACTACCCGTTGTTCGGGTGAACGCAGGGACTCAATTATTTTTTATAATTAAAATCAGTTTATCTCATCAATATTGAAGAAAATTCCATTAACTGACTATTAACGTCAAAAGGAATAACTCCAACTTCAATACTCCGTCAAAGGAAAGTCAATAAACCAATGGAACAATCGATTTATAAAATTACCAACCAAAATTTGAATGTCGGTTAAAAACTAACAATGGCAATCCTAAATTACTGCAAAGGCTGGTTTTTAAATTTGAGAGCTGCATGTTGATTCAGAATGATGTAGCAATAGTTCATTCTTCCAGGAGATTTATATTAGGTAAAACCATCCGTTAGAACATGGAGGCAGGTAGAGTAGAACTAGCAAAGAAATTGGTATTAATAGAGATGGTAAAATTAAAGTTGGAGCAAGTGGGATTAAAATTCAAAGAAAACCAACTGAAGAAGAAAACAAAGATTCAGATACAATACACAGAGCGGAAGAACTTTGAAGACTTCCAACAATGTAGATAATGATATCATTCCAGCAGCAAGATAACAGAAGACGACTCAAGAGCCAATAGTAGGCAAATCGTAATGGTGCTCAACCTCCAAGTCACATTTTACACTTCTCACGAAAACGATAATAAAACAATTAACAAAGTAGCTCATATCGATCATGAACCGATGTTACACATAAAATAAGTCATTCAGTTGCCAAAATTTGGTGGTAATTCAGAATAATCAACCTTTATGAATCACACTATGAAGAGCATATAAAAGAAAACTATAACATCAGGCTTTGTCACTGCATAAAAACCTCACTTAAACTATTTTAAACGGCCACATATGACAATTAAAAATAACGAGTTACATAAGAAATACATGGTGAGTCTCGAGCTCAGAGATGAATTGGCTACCAACTCAATTTTTACTGAATGTAGCTTGTAAATAAATACTCTGATATAAATAAGGTCAGCGAGTTTGTTATAAGAACTTATTTGAACTATTTCTTAAAGAAAAGAAAGCTAAAGTGCACATGGCATTGTTCTAAAGGGTGTGGACACTAAATCAAAGATTAGCAATTCTTCTTGAAGCTGAAACACTTGTAAAGCAAAATCATGCTATTGTTGTTTGATACTCAAACAACAAAATATCAAAAAAATCTATGTAAGTTAAATGGATGGAAATGGAGCCATCATCTCCTCCCTTATCACAATTTTGGGGAAATACAGGACAACGAATCTGCATAACATAAGTGATACAACTTGCTCTTCAGGGTAAAGAGTGTACAATAAATCTGGTCGACAATAAGTTCTTTACCGATTTTAAACTTAAAAGAGAAATGGGTCTAATTTCATTGTCATAATGTCAGTACTGAAAAATAAAAAGTTAATAAATCTTGAAAGAGCCCGAACTTTCGAATTAGTAGAACAAGGGCAGTGAATTTGTTCTTTTTTCCAAACACTAGTCGAAAGAGAATACAACTGTCTGAAAAGACAATGAACCATTACTGCTGAGTATTGGCTAACTAAACAAACTATTCGCTCTTGCTCTCCGTCATATTCACGGAAAGAAAATTAGCTTTAAGTTACTAATTAAAGTTTTTGTAAGAAATAAGCTTACTTAACCCGATAGAAGTGGGATAAGGATTTAGCGGTACATAGACTCGTAAAACAAATTTTTATTGTAAAAACATCAAAAGTGAAAATGTGATTTGTAAAAAAGGAGATCAAACTAGAAGTCATGTTGCCATTTAGTTTATGGAAGAGAGTAAAAATTACTTTTACATGCAACTATAGAAAAATGACTGCCGTGTACCACTTCTTTTGAAGTCTATTTTCATAGAGCCAAAAATGAAGAAAAACACGACTTCCGCTAAACTCTTTTATGGAAAGGATGTTAAAAAATAAAATATTCTCAGCAATCTTCCTCACTTTGAAGTTAATCAAGGTAAAAATTCGAACAACCTATTCCTTCAAAAACATGCTAAAGAACTGCTAAATCTACTATCGTTGGTTTTGATCCGGTTACAGGTCTGTCGGACTCGGCGCTAAAATCACCTACATTTCAGCAAATCAAAATAGATGATGATATTAGCTAGTTCAGCAAATCTTTTTCAGTGGAATGACTCTTATCAAGTTAGCGTTGTTTATTAAAAATTGGAATGCTAAATGATGAAAGGAAGTTGTCCAAAAGCGTATGAAGCAATAATTCTACTTGGACGATTATTTGAATTCAACAGATGTTGAAGGTAAGGTATAGTAGTGCAACCAATCAAGGATGTAATTTGCGTAAAAAAGACAGAAACCTTCATCTCATACAACTAAGTTTCGTCATCCAAAGTAGTACTGCTTGTAAGTCCAAAGGGATTAGTGGAAGTAAATTTATATGATAATTAATTGGAGGATTTTAATTTCTAGCTGGAAACTGTATCTGAAAAAGTAAGTCAGAAACAAATTTGAACCAACACAAGAAAATTGGGTGAGAAGCTTCCAGAAGTATTCAATGGAACCCCAAATCTTTTGAAACCCTGTGCTAGTGGTACGTATTAATAATCTCTATATTGTATTGCCACTAATCATCGCGAATATGACATATCGTAAACTTGAATTTCTAGACCACATTGATATGGTATACTACAACTAATTCTGCAAGGCAAAGTTTACGGTAAGATAAGTCTAGGAGGAACAAGAATAAGCTGGTTGTACAATCTACAAAAATAATTACCCTTGACTACAAATTCGTTTTTCCCATCAACTTTAATAAGAAGGAGAAATTAAGGTACTACTCACTTCTCATCCAGCTTTACATATTTATAGAATTTAATCAAAAAGCATTAAGTTATCGTGCTCACATTTGTAGGAATTCTAATGAACAAATAAACATTATAATAGTGGCTGCAAAAACAAAAGTAGCTTCCTTAAAACCAATATCCATTTCAAGATTAAAACTGCAAATAGCAGAGAGTACATCTGATTCTGGTATTAAGTAATACAGTAGACTAGGTATTTAATGGGAGTTCACTGCACTAATTTCAAAACTATATCGTGCTGGACAAAAACCAAGACACGGCGCTTCAAACAGTTTAAGGCTTACGGCATTGGAAAAATTGCCTAACTAAAAACAACGAACACATATTAGGAAGATGCCGAGTGTAATTTGAATTTATCATCACGTTAGTTTATAGGATATAGATGCATCTCGATGACCAATCAAACCGGGAAAAAGTGATCTGCCGTCCCTTTACCTATTGTGATGTAGATTGCATCAGAGCAATGAAAGTTCATATTATGAATAGATCATGTAATAAACGTTTAGAGCTATCGGTGAGCTTCAACATAGACTCTAACATTTTGCATTTGAGACCTAGAAAATTGTAACAGAAAAACTTTATTGGTATCAACAAGTAGCTGAAGCCCACCATGAAGTAGAACTCAGATGAGATGAAAAGCTCTTGACAGAAACTACAATCAGTTGTGATTGAAGCAGAGTATATTATTAACAATCAACCATTAAGGGATATACCTGTGGGCAATGGTACGTCTGCTCTGCTCTCTCCGACTTTCTGAATGACCTTGAGACTGTCAATAGATCACAAATTGTCAAATTAAATTTACTTGCTACGAATAAAGAAAGATTTTCATGGAATGTAAGAAACAGTTTAATATGTAGGAATTCTGGAAACTCTGAAGAATAGAATAGCTTTCAACTTTAACAAGAAGAAGAAAATAGAACAAATCGACCGGCAATGTGGAAGTAAGTAACATAGTAATCGTAGTGGAACCAACACGCCACTTGGCGTGCAGCGATGTGCCCATGAGTTGGTAAAAAAGAAGAAATTTTAGATTTTCCTACAAATAGTGTTTTAAAGTTGCCTACTAGACAAAGCCAGTTTACTATCATTTATTACCTGGTATCAAAGTTGCACCATTATTAGCCTACCGTAAGAAATCTTATTTTGACTACTCATTTGCAGAATCGATACCTACTGCATTTTAAAAAGTCTCCCGCAAGAACTCAAACGGTTTTCAGTTCTTATCTAAACGATTGGTACATACCTACATATATATTACTGTCTTTTAGGAAATATATAAGTAAGTGCTTTAGAATCTGATTGCGTATCTTAGATGAAATTACAATAGACTTGCAAATCTGTCATGACAGTAATCTTGAATCAGTTTGCATGGATGGAATGCTGTCTCTTTGAAAAAAATTAACTTAATGCTTTGTTACATGCTGGACATATATGGAAAGTACTAGCAACTCCTCCTACAGAAGATGAAGTCGCCCGACTACCCTCTATCTCTTCATCGGCAACTGCTAGGCTAGAGCTAATTTCAAATATAATATCTGGCCGGCTTGGTCTAAATGACCTAGCTTTTCAAAAGATCTACAAATTTTTTGAGTGTATGGTGTGTGTCTATAATCACACCAAAGAGACAATCCCTCAAGCTACGCATATAGTCTGTTTTTACATTAAACAAGTGTAACATGTTAAACACTGCACCAATGTCAGGTCCTTGAAATTTCTTTTTATACTGGCCAAAAGATTCTAAGAAATTACCAGACCTTCTCGACTTTTTCATAATCAACAGCATCTATTCGTATTAATATAATATCTAAGTATGACTTATTCTCAAATCATTCACCGATAATCGCCACTATTGGTAAAAATAAATGAAGACATATCGGAAGGTAAAAAAATTCTCAAACAAATTTAAAACTAAAAGTCTAAAGAGTTCTAATAAAATTAAGAAATTACAAAGACATTACTGGAAGGTGTAGAAGATGCTGGAATAAAAGTTACTTTTAACCTAGAAACCACAAGCAGACAAAAGAAAACTAGGTGACAGCACACTCAAACTTTAGATGATAAAACCGTCAAAGCTGGAAAAGCAATTAACTCATATGGCTTCATACAGACCGATAAGTTTATTGTTTACAGTTTTGAAAGTATTGGAAAGATTACTACTATGTCGCATAAGGTTCGTTCACCTCAAGATTCCGGTTTATATTTAGTTCACCTACGTGTAGTAGAGAATAACATGAAGGAGTTTAAAATATAAAAAATAGAAACTTTCTCTGCGAATCTTAACTGCATATTTTTTAGCAAAATTTGCATTTCTTGAAGATAAACTGCGTGTTCGAAAGGAGCATCAAAGTCAATACACAACACGAGCGATAGTAGTCGGTTTAATAGTAGTCATTGTACGATAACTCGAATTGTCTTAATATGCAAAAGGAACATTATTTCTGTAATAGAGTTTTTTACGATTCAAAGTTATTTCCTTCAAAGTAGTTCTCGTATGCAGCTAAAGATCGACGGAGAAATTTTTCCATTGATCGTAGCTTTTGCTGGAATGCTTTTCAATTCGTCAACTGCGTTCTGAATATTATCCACTGATCAAAATGACGCCTTTTCAAGCAGGTTTTTAGGCAAAAGAATTTAAAAAATCACAGGGTCTGTGATACAACAAATAAAGGAAGGACATTGTTGAAACTGGTGAAGTAATTCTTTTTCTGCCAAGAATTCGTTGGCACACACTTTCTTTGTGCTTAGATTCTGTTTTAAAATTTAATGAACAATAATCCGGTTCTAATTGAACTCACTCCTGAACATTCTCAAGGTCAATTGACAGCCTAACAGTACACGAGTCTTCACTGTCTTTATATTTTCACGCTTTTAAAATTGTTCCAGAAAGTTTGTCTTCCACTGTTCATCTGTCCTTGAAAGAGGCCTTCTGCAATTTAAGTACTTAAGCCGTAGGTAGGAAATGTTCTGCGTAAGCCCTTTGTAACTTTTTATAAGTCACAGTGGCAGATTCGCAAAACTTAAAAAAAATTAATAGCACATCATTGCTCAAACATTTCTTCAGGCGCTTTTAACAACTTGTTAGCAATTGTATCAAGTTTAAACTTAGATTTAAAAGACGACAAAGATTATTCTGACTGTTGTGTGAGGGAGGAGGCAGTAGCGTTGTTGGTCAGCGCATAGTCACCACTCTCATTATTTTTCTACCAAACGTCGTAATATTAATAGGAAAGAACCGTGACTGTGATATATTTATTCTAATAGATATTTATGTATATGTTAGCTAACTAATACCAAAGTCATCTTATTTAAAGGCTCGTCAAGTTGAAGTAGGATTTGGTGTGGGCAAACAAATTAATGTTCGAACTATCGTTGGCAGCATCGAATTAGAAAATAAATGTCCTCGACGCCTCTCTCTAGCCGATTTTTTCAGTGGCAACCATTTTTGGAAATTCTAGTAAAATTTTAAGTTAAACGAAAATTACGAGTTTTATATTAGATATATTTAATATTGTAGAGAAAAGGTCCAATACGAGCAATGAACGGTGCAGACACACGACGCTTTGTTATCAGTGACATAAGCTATTATCTAATACAGACGTGATTACCAATTTCAACCATCACATAAATCAAACCCTCAACAATCCCAAATATGTCAAAATCAAGCAGCTACACTTCAACTTTACCAACAATACCAAAGTTCCATTTAATAGCATGTCTAATATTAACATTAATTATCCAACAGTTTTATTACAACTCGCACAAAATAGCCACAACAACAAAATGATTAAGACAAAACAATAATTGCAAATCCAGATGACACTAATAACAAACTAAAAAAAGAAAACTAATACATCAAGCAAAGACAATAGAAAACATGCCTTCGACCAGCTCAACAAACAGATTCCATGTGTTCAATAAATTAGAACAGAATAATGCTCAAACCGGAAATAGTGAAAATCAAATAAACTCTTAAAACACAATCTTCAGACCCTAACTCCCCCCGCCATTATATATTTATTGAGTCACAGATTTTAAAGCTATGGTTGATAACCTGAACAAGTCACCAAGGCAGAAAAATTTTATTCCAAAATTTTATCTAATAATACAGTAAAAATAAATACCAAAACCATTGGCGCATAGAGGACACATTTAAAAGAAGAAAACAGTCTATCATACACATCAGATCAAACAAGAACGAGTCTACAGAGTCGTGACACGCAATCTGCACGATTTAATCCCTATTAAAAAAAAACAAAGTATCAACTACATGAGTTGAGTCAGTTTTGTAAGAAACATCAGACATAAGTAAGTAAAGTTTTTTGTTGATTTAAAACCACAATTAAATAATCAAGAAATCAAAATACTAAAATAAAAATAGAAACACCAACAGACGTATGGTAATTATCAAACCTACTACAGAAAGCCTTACTACTGCGTCAATTATGGACGACCATACAATAGTAAAACTTACACAAAACCTAAGAATACTCCTGCTAAATCCTCGCTTTGCAATGGCGATTATCCTGCCAATTAGAGAAAATGCATCGTCTATACAGAATTAAAAATTGGAAACAGATTACTATGAGAACAACAAATAAGAGAACCCCATTAATAAATACAACTAACCATCAAATTTTACTAGTTTCCTCCCAGGCCTTTCCAAGCTATTCTGAAATAATAGCAAAAAGTAACAACAATGACGAGATAGCCGATAAACTTATCACCTTAAATTAATTTAAAAACATGTTCTCTCAACTTGTTAATCAAAAGAGTGGTTAACAAATTAACCCAATAATGGCCGCTGCGATAAGAATAGAAGTTAAATGGGTTGGAAATCCACATTCATGAAATCACTCTGTTCCTAGGTATCAATAAAATCGGCATTCTCTTCATAACCGGCAAGACTTAAAGCGCTTTAGTAAGAGGAAATTTACTTCCCTGGTTGATAATTGTCGGAAGTATCTGCAGTCTATCTAGACATAGCATCTCACTTCCAATTGGACCCCGTTTTTTATAGCACAAGACTGGAACTCCAAGCCGACTGCATGGGAATCTAAACTGATTACACCCAAAGGACAAACAGTCTCTAAAATATATGTCGACCAGCGACCCAACTTACTTTGCAAATCATCAAAGATATTTATGACGTATATAGTAAAATTAAATCTATTTTCGGACCATTTGGAAAACTCATCACCAAAACTTTGTACCACAAAGACTGACTTAAAACAATCCCAATTCTTCATAAACAACAATGTAAAGCTCACAGAATGCACACACCCAACTAAATCGATAAAGCAGCAAAGTACATCACAAACCTAATCTAAGAAAACTGAACACAAAGACAAGACGCACCAGAAATCCACAACATACCACTACACATAATGCGGCTGGTAATAGAAAAACGTAGAGCTCATGACAAGTGGCAAAGATTCAAAAATCCTAGAGACAAGACCATTTTAAACAATTTAACTCATCGACTTCACAAGGCTCTACAGAAAAATATAAACATTCAGGTACTACAACTCTAACCTATCACCAGTAGCTCATTCCTCCTGGAAAACTACAAAAAATTCAAAAGGACTACTAGCTCTGTACTACTTCTAAGAAAACCAGATGGAAACTGAGCTAGATCTAAAGAAACAAACCTCTCCGGAGAACCCCTTGCTCCAGTTTTCACGTCATTAACATCTATCGACCAAATCTTTGGTGCAGAAATAGAAAAATATCTAAACTCGCATGGTCAGTTATCCTTGCCTGTAAGGCCTGTTTCTCCTGCGGAAGTCTACAGAGAAATAAGAGAACAATAGAAGTAGTACTCAACAACAATATTCAATCGTATGCTGGCTATAATTATTGCTCTACTTAGTAGAAATACGCCAAATCCGGACAGCCTCCACAAGAAACCAACTTTTATATATCCAAAGCTTCAGCTACACCTAAACCTTTTATTTTCGAGTAACCCCAAACCACAACAGAGTGTTTCAAGCGGATTGCGATGCGGACAGATCCGGGTTCTATTCCCGGAGCTCTCTGATGCCTGGCGGTGGCCTAATCAGTCATTTAAAATAATTGAGTACCTGCGTTCACTCGAACAAGGGGCAACAATGGTGGCCGTCTAAGGCGCGGTGCGCGACGACCGCGCAGAGAGAGAGCGAACATATGGGAGCCTTAACCTATCAGTTCGCAGGCCGTGCTTCTACGAGAAGAGTTAGAGCCGTGGAAAAAAAGCGAAACCTCCAAAACCGCTCGTCTGAAAATTTCAAATTGCCTAAGTACACTGCATACTTCTACATCTATCCAGCCAAGCGCAGAGGTTGAAATTCGCCGCGTAATTGCATATTTTCCCTGCCGTTAAATTCACCGCGTAGCTACATTGCACATAAAGTTTATGTCTGGACAAGTCTGCTCAGAAAGCGATTCGCATTCCTCCGCATAAAGCGCCATTCAGTGCGCGTGGGAGGGCGAAATTGAAAAATCAACGTGATATGGGCAAATGACAGCTGGCATTACTGCGCCAAATGAAAATGGAACGGCCGCGCGTCAGCTCGTTTTGCGCCCCATGCCGCCAAATCAGCCCAGCGTCTTTCCTGAAGTGGCGTCCTGACCAGGACGCTCCGGGCGCACGCGGGATTCCGGGCTGTCGGACACCTGACGCTTATTTTCATCGGACAGGCGCTGCATTCCTGTAAGTTTTCCATTTGTTGAACAGGGCAAATGTTTTAAAGAAACTTCTTATTGCAAATTTACTCTTGTTCAAAAGATATCTTTACCAGCTTGGTAGAGTAATTTGGAGGTTTGGAGAGTCTGAATAAGCAGAAATTTTGTAAACTCTGAAGAGTACAAACAACCAAAAAGTTGACTTTATCCTCATTTAATTCAAAGTTGCACCCCCATGTGCAACAGGAAAATTAAGTAACCTTAATGAGATAGAATTGTATATTGAAAATGCAGCCTTAAATTGCAAAAATAAAATTTCAAAATTGATCATTTTTGAATTAGAGGGGCGCCCAGGGGAAGAAATAGAGCTTCTAAGTGTTGTCACAAATAAATATTAAGATATGCTTTTAGTCTTAAATCTAGCATCACCATAGAGACTATTAACAAATCAGAACCGGGAATATTGGCGCCGGTCGACTAGGCCCTGCGTCCCCACATGAAGCGAGAGTAAAAGTATAAAAGCGTTAAACCAAAAAAACGCACCCCCTTTTGTCTTAAAGACCAGAAACTCCACTACCAACTGCTGCCTGCGTTTTAATCTTAACATGTTATCAATTTGCTCTGTAGCAGCCTAGTAACTAAAGTAAGTTAGTGTTTAGAGTTTGATTGCACCCACACAATACTTAATATTAAATACATTCCAGTAAAAAGAAGTGCAAGTCCTAGAACAAATAAAAAAAGTGAAGAAAGAAAATATAGTGTAACAACAAAAATAGAGGATAACATTCTCTTTAAATCTATTACAAACACATATACAACAAAAGGCCATATTAAAAAATAATAGTTACAAAAAAAACATTGATAACTTTCATAAAAGTTTCCTTATTGAAATAAAGGGAGTCACCATCTCTTCTTTTCGCAAGATTTTGGGAGAAAGGTACAGGACAAGTAAAGATCAAGTTCTACATAATGTATGATAACAACGGATCTGCACAATCGGCTTTTCTCCCTGCCGTCGTCTCAAAAAATTTAAAAATTTCCCTTTTCGGTAGAGAGTATACAAAAAACTTAATAAACAACAAATTGATTGCTGAATTGGAACTCAAAGAGAGAAAAAGCTACTTACCCTGTCACTCTGTCGGAACATTAATATTGGAGATGAAATTCTTAATACCAGGGGAGGCTTTAAAAGAACTCTAAATTTTCAAATTAAGGAACAATAAATTTGAATAAGTTGAAAAAAGAATACAAATATCAGGAAGGATAATGAACTTTTTAGTAAACTTCTCAAAATTGACATCTTGTTTTTTATTCTTATTACCTATTTACAACTGTAATCACCGTATTTCAGGATAGATAATGATGAATACGAGATTACAAACAGTTGACTTCGGGTTTTGTTAAGATATTGTTGAAAGAAAGGTACCACTAGCGATGCTGCTGAAGAAATGAAGACGAGAAAACAGTTGCCCAACGAATGGTTCAAGCGCTTCAAGCAAGGAGATTTTGATCTTGAAGACAAACCTCGCTCTGGTCGCCCATCAAAGTTGAGCAACAAAAATTTGTTGGCTACGTTGGAAGATCATCGAGCAGATCTGGCATTGGTTCTTGGTCCTGTAGAAATGTGCTCAACGACTTGCATTAACTTAATTTTGCTCACAAGAAGCCCCTATAAAATCCACATAAACTTGCCAAAGCACAGGCCCAAGCTCATGAGCAATTCTAAATAAGCCATTGACACATTTTCCTCCAAACCCAACAAGTTTTGCATCTTTAAATCGTAGAATATGAGAATGACTATTTGAGATTCAAATAGTCATTCAAAAAGTTATTAGAAAATATTGTAATCATTTAATTAGACCTAAAAAAGTTTGATATCATTATGGCACCACAAACGTGTTTTTATCTTAACAAATCGTAAACATAGTTGATACTGATAACTCAGTATTAAATTCTAGTCTCCTTTTCTATATTTCAATAGGCTCAGTCTAACCCGATAGATTTTGCTAATGATCCTTCAATTCCTGTTGAAAGTCTCATATTACTATCCTTGTGGTTTTCTTACAATAGGTCTAGTAAAAAGAAATCCATTATTTTTCCAATAGATGGCTTTAATAAATTGTATCTCGCGCTCTAAACATTTCGTACTAAAAAAACTTATTTGACAGTTTTGTGAATGGTTGACTCAGTTTTGTTTGAGCTCACGTCAAAGATGGACACCAGCAAAGAGAAAATTCGTTATATTTTACAGTTTTTCTTGGATAAAGGTGAAAACGCAAGCCAGGCGGCTAAAAATGTGAATAGTGTTTATGGTTCTGATACTGTAACAGCCAATCAAGCGCAGTTTTGGTTTCGTCGACTACGTTCCGGTAATTTCGATGTCAAAGATGCACCACGGTCTGGAAGGCCAATTGTCGAAAATATGGATAAAATCATGGAAATGGCCGAGTCCGACCGTCATATAAGTACTGTTTCTATTGCCCAGGAGTTAAACATTGCACAAAAAACCGTTTTAAACCATTTGGAAAAGGCTGGATACAAAAAGAAGCTGGATATATGGGTGCCACACGAGTTAACGCAAAAAAACCTCATGGACCAAATCTCCATCTGTGAATCGCCGCTGAATCACAACAAAGTCGACCCATTTCTAAAGCGGATGGTGACTGGCGATAAAAAGTGGATCACTTACAACAACGTCAAGTGAAAACGGTCGTGGTCGAAGCGCGATGAGCCGGCGCAAACGCCAAGCTAGGATTGACGACGGCCAGGAAGGTTTTGCTGTGCGTTTGGTGGGATTGGCAAAGAATCATTTACTATGAGCTGCTCCCCTACGGCCAAACTCTCAATTCGAACCTGTACTGTGAACAACTGGACCGTCTGAAGGAAGCAATCGCCCAGAAGCGGCCAACTTTGGCCACTAGGACAGCAATTGTGTTTCATCAAGACAACGCCAGGCCATACACATCGATAGCGACTCGCCAGGAGCTCCGGGAACTTGGTTGGGAGGTTTTTATGTATCCACCTTATAGTCCGGATCTGGCACCAAGTGATTACCACCTGTTCTTGTCCATGGCGAACTATTTTGCTGGTGAAAAATTCGCCTCAAGAGAGGCTTGTGAAAATCGACTGTCCCAGTTTTTTGCCAATAGGGACAAGGGCTTCTATGGGAGAGGCATAATGAATTACCTTCAAAATGGCAACAAGTTACCAAACAAACCGGCGCATATTTGACCTTTAAGTATGTTAATTAAAACCTTCAATTTCATGCAAAAATAATGGATTTCTTTTAACTAGACCTATTATGTTTTCTCTCAACTCATTGCACACGTTTCTGTCCTCCCTTCTATTCAGTTTTTAATTCACTTTAATGTTTCTACGCTATTTATTTTACTAGCGATTTAATTATTTCTCATTTTTCGTTCAACTGTCTAAGGCTGCTGCTGTTAATAGCACATTTTCTAATTTTTCTTTGAATTGATTCCTTATTTTTTGTTCTTCATTATTTTGTTTACGTTATTTTTCTTATTTATTTTGCTTTTATTACCGTTGTTCGCGCCAATATCCAAATTATATTTATTTTTGAAGTTTTAAATTAGGGCCGGCTATAATTTTTGATCCCTCTCATATATATGTGAAACTTGTTTTATCGGCCCAATTGACTGCAAACACGTCGTTGCGATTATGGCCAGCGGTCTGGGCCGCGGCCGCGCTCGTGCAATTGCTTTTGGGCACTTGCTTTGGCACGTTGGTTTCGTTTAGTTCGCGCGACATTAAGCCTTTGCTTTATTCATTTTAAACTTGCCATTTTCAATTACGTTTAGTTCGCGCGACTTTATAATTTTGCTTTATTAAAATCTGCATTTCGCATTTTTGTTCGCGACATTGCGCATTTGCCTTTGTTCGCGCTTTTGCATTTGGCATTTTCGCTGTGTTCTCGCCGATAAATTATCAGCTCGACGAGGAACCCTTTACACCAGGAAGACGCTACCGTTTCGTCTGCTGTGAAGATTGGGGTAACTTGTCTTAATTTTTATCCATATCCTTCTCCTTTTCTTCTGGAAGCCCCAGACCAACAGCAGGGAACCGATATCTGCGGGAAGCGCCGTTTCCTCAGGTTAGTGTTTTTAATTTTAGAGTTGTTTAAAGTTCTCTATTCAAAATTCAAAATTACCTATACAGTCCACTTATTCCGGCCGCACCAACCGTTTTGATGCAATTTCTGTCACCGTTTTACTCCTCATATTCTCTAATGGCCGATCTGATTTATTGTTCTTCTATTGAGATGGCACCATGTACATTTTTTTATTTGGGCTTTTCATCATTAAAAAATTAATTGCTTTTTATTCGTCGTCATTGGTTATTTCGTGTTTATTATATCTTCCTATAAAAGGTCCATATCTTTCTTCTTGACCTCTATTGGCATTTAATTTAGTAGCTTCTCACAAATATTCTCTATTACTTCATAAAATTATCTTTTATATAATTTTAATTATACCATACTTCCTTTTATTGTCTTTTGTTTACTGTTTCATTCAGGAAAAACATAATTTTGTATATCTGTCTTTAATTTTTCTTTTAAATTTGTTTTCTATATTACTATATAATTAATTTAATATGTTTTACAGCGCCCTTTCAGTTGTCCTAATGCACTTTCGCAATTTATATCTGTAACATGCCATCTTTTTCGTTTTACTTTTCCTTTAAATGCCAAATCCTTTACTTTTTTAATTTGCCATTTTCATAGTTATTGTTAAACCGTTTTGCTAATTACCCTTTAGATGTTTTTTAGTTGGGACTTCTGTTTTGGCTCTACTCCTAGCTTATTTCTTCATCTTCTTTATTATGCAGCCCTTTTATTCTCTTTTTTTCTTTTCTTGACTATCTGCTTTAGTATTTTCTTTTTCTGTCCTCGTTTTACTTGCTTTAGCTTATATGCTACTTTGACCTTCTTCAAGCTATAGATACCATCCCTTGTCCCAATCGGCCAGCATTCCTGTATCGGACCTCTCAAAGGTATAGTTTGTCACTGTTAGTTTAGGTTTCCTAACACTGAAATAAATACTTTAGGAGCGGGGAGTGTGCCTAGGCGTTTTCCTAATAAACATTGAAGCGGGAAAGTCTCAAATCTTAAAATAAATTCAAAAGCTTGCGCTTCTTGTCCGCTACCTTCGGTAAATCTGTACAAGTTGTCACTTAATAGCTTGAGCGATGTATAGCTTCTCTTCAAATCTTAGTTCAAAACTCCCCTTCCCCTTATGAAAGATTGTTCTATACTAGCGAAACGGAGTTTGTGAGAAGCAGGAACGTATCTTAACAATTTCCAGTACGGAGGTAAAAAAGATTTCTTCTTGTTGAATTGCTTCACTTATACTTTCCTTGTACTGTTATTTGCTTTGAGCCGGTGGTCTTGGTATTTTAAGCTTTCTTTAGGATGCTAAGACTGCCGTTTCCCGATTTTGAAACTCTAAATGGGTTTCATCAGTTTACTTATTTTTCTTAATAATTTCTTTGTACTTGTAGCATTATTTCCTTCTTATTTTCCCTAGTTTTCTAAGACTAACTTTGGTCTCCATTCTTAAGGAGAAAGTGTTAGATCATGACCACTTCTTAATAGATTTCTTTGCTTCATTTTTCCTAACCCAAGTTTTTTTTGCGCTAAATTGTAAATTTTATTTGTCTTCTGCTGTTTTCCTTTTTCTTACATCCACCCCCTTAATGAGCCTATTTCGCTCAATAAGAGTTAAAATTAAACTTATTTATTAGAGCAAACTATGACCTCGGGAAACCAACAAATTTCTATGTTGAGTCCGAACTTTTCTTAGGGCAAAACCTAACCACTGCCTAAATTAATACATGTTTCTTAGAATCTAATGATTATCCCACGTATTCAAACTACTTTATGCACTTCTGGCTTATTTATTTATAAAGTGGTGTAGGTTGCCTTACAAAATTATATATGACTACAGCAGTATTTCAGTTTACAAAAAATTTAATAACTCCCTCAAGTAAAATAAAACGATGTAGTTTAGGTGTTAGAAGGTAAGTCAGATTACATTTTTTATCACTTAAATTCATTTGTAAGCTGCCGCTTTCGTAGCTAAGAGAAATAAATAAAGCTTAAAGCATCCTCGTTCTTCACTATAAAAGACCTACCTGTGAAATTGTGTGTGAACGAACAAAAATACACCCACAAAAGCTTTAATCAATTTGCCAGTTTTCTTTGTAGTTAAAAAGCTCTTTACCACTCCCTTTATGTAGTTCTTTATCTAAATTAATCATTTTATAAATGCCACAGAAATTTTATATTTAAAATTGCTCCCCTCCCTCTTACAGTCGCCAGATGGTGTTTTTATGAGATACTCATAAAGCACTAGGAATTTTATTAATAATTTTTTATCTTCTAAATTACTATTTATACTACGTCTTTACAAAAAAATTCAGACAACCAGAACATTTTATATGTCTCTCTGTAGTACTAATTTTGATAAAATTTGTTTATATTTTCTTTAGTTGCACACACAGTATGTTACGAGGTATTTCGCCTCCCTAATGACAACTTTGTTAATAGATAAGATATACAAGTAAGTTGTGTTTTCTATGAGCTTGAAATATTCTCTCTTTCCTACTAAATCACCATCCCTGTCCACAAAAGCTCGTCAACGCTAAACCAATTTCGTCATCCCGTCAGGGAAGAAATCGGACGTCTGCTATTTCAATAGATATTTCAATAGTTCTGCTTGTAGCTCAGTTTTTTCCCTTCACACCTTATATCTACCACCTAGCAGTACCGACATCTACACAGACCTTGTTATAGAATGTATCCTCAGCTCAATAACAGTTCGTTCACTGCATTATAACTATCTGATATAAGGAATTGTTATTGAATGTTTTAACAGTCAATGAATTAGAGAATATTATATCTGTTTCATATATTTGCAAGCAATATTACTAGACCTATTGGTTAGGAGACAAAAGTTTTCAAAACATTATTAGTCCAAAACTATTAAAACATTCCAGGCAGATTTTCTTATCCTTTGTTTCTTTCAATTAGTCTCTTTATCTCACTGAAAGCATTTCTATGTTTTTCTTTCATTTATAGCTAATCGAACGTCTAAAATTATCAGTTTTTATCTACTCTGCATTTATTCCCTCTGCTAACTTTATTCAAACTCACCATTAAGCGACAAAATAATCTTACATTTTCCACTTCGCTAACCGTTTAAATTTTTTTCTGAGCTTCCAAAAGGTTTCTATAAAGCATTGGTGAGATGCATGCTCGTGTTTGAAGCTCACATTTGAGGGATCGGCGTGCACCCGAGAAACACAATCGGAACAAGCCAGCGGGTGCAAACGCGCGAGCTCGCTAAAGGAGTCTGAAAAGTTTCACAGCCGCCAGACACGAGGAGCCAAACGATGCAAATAATTGCTTGGTGCGGAGCAAGCGGCGTGTGGCTAATAAGGCGAACTGAATGTTATTTTTACGACTGAGAGGGCTCGGGCCTGAAATTCAGATCGGCGCATAATAGGGGGCCTTTGTGCAGCGCAGGAGTCGCGAAAAGGATTAGGCGCCTGGCGGATAACGCGTGGCCCCTGAAATTATGAAAAATGCACGGCGCCGGCCGTCTACGTATTGAAACGTCGGGTTTACACGCCCTTTGGCATTCATGGGCGCATTAGAGCGTAAATTTAGTTAAAATAACCTCCTCATTGTTGCTGCGTCTACGTAATTTTGCTAATTTGCTACGCAACCTAATTCATTCTAGTGAAGGATGTTTTCCTCTTTAAAAGGTTGTGTATAAAATTACATCCAAATTAGCGAAGTTCGCTGTAAAACGGCGCAAAACTTGTAGTGATTTCAAGCACAGAAATATTCAAAAACAAAACTTATTATGCTTAAAAATGCGAGTCCGCAAAGATCTTATTTAAATTTAAATTTATGGAGTCGTTTGTAATAGAGGTAAATTTCTAATGAGATGGCGTTGCAGTTTATTTTGTGACGTCAATTTTTAAACAAACGCGAATTACATTTAAGCTAGAAGCTACGCATTCGTTTTATTCAAAATGGTCTCGTTAGTAGAAAAAAAAATAATTTTGCACATTACTAAAGCAATTTTATTTAATTGAGTGAAAAACTGTCCAAATAAAGCTTGAATTCGCCAAAGTACATCATCACCGAAGACTGTTTTTGGATAAATAAATTTAAACATGGCCAAATGTGTACCGAAGTACGCAAGATTACCAACATAACGAATGCATAACATCCCACATAAATGTTTTCCAAACGGAAGCCGTAACATTTAAGTACTAACCAAAACCACAGCGTTTGTCAATGTTTAATCGCAATCCAAAGGTTTTCTTAGAACAATATGTCACCGTAAATAAAACATGAAGCCACCACTGTATACCAAAAACAAAGCAGCAGTTAAAACAGTGGAATCAACGGAAATATCACGGATTTTTTGGATTTCTAACTACTTGAAGAAGGAAAATCGATAACAAAATTGTTTCAAATAAAAACTGAATCAAAAAGCCTATAAAGTTAAGCGCTCAAAGTAGCAAAATTAAATGAGTTAGGATTCGAACAAACATTCAGCCCCCTATTTTTTAAATTTAGCTGAATTGCTTCGTTCTATTCCCAAATTCAAAAAGATATTTTAATAACAAAAAAATTCGACCATAAAAGTATTTTTCTGGTAGCTTAAAGTAATTGAAAGCTCGTTGGACTGCATGTGCAGCCGTCAATGAAGACCATCTTGAAATATAAAATTAATTTTTTCAAAATATTTAACTTGCTATTTTAATATTATAGAAGCTTTTCCAAATTCTGTTTTAACATTGTGTTATTGTAAAACAATAACGTTTTTAATTAAATGTAACTTTTTTCAGTTGTTGGTTCGAGTTAAATCCAAGGTTCCTTAGCATTTCTTTAAATCATCAATTAGACGATAGTTTGAAAGATCGAGTTAAAGACTACAGAAAAGAAGGACAAAAACATAAATTTGGCACAACTCTTTCCAACAATAACTCTCAACAGTTATTTATATTATTAAGCGCTACGTTATGAGTGTTTTGTGTCCTACTGAAAGCTTGTTATGGATTTTGGTCACCGTTGCTCTTCTAAATCGTAATAAAAAATGTTGGCTAGTACTGTTTTCTGATACCGAAAGAAAGAAGCTCTTGTTTTTGAAGCTACAATACTTTAAAATTCCTAGGTATTGATTCATTCTATAGTAAAAATATGTATAATAAATACGTTATAAACATTATTACACTTGCAATTTAAGTAAATAAAAGCTGCTTGTGCTCAATCAGTCTGATAATGGTTTAAACAACATAATAAATTCCGCTTGTTACCGCCCGCCAAGTGTGATTAAAATTGTTTATTTAAAAATACGAAGCGATATTACAGCATGAAAACTTTCGGCTCAAATCTTTATAAAACCAACCCCAATATATTCAGCAATCCACAATATATCCAACGAATAGCGAGCTTCAAATCACAAACAGTAAGTACACAAGCAAAGCTGGAAGCCTCATATAGTAAACTACTCCAAGACTATAGTCGCAAACAACTCTAAAAGCAAAGATAACGACTCCAGTACAATAAAAAACAAGAGATGCAATACTCTCAAGAGAACAATAATTGCACCAAAAATAAGGTAACTGCTTCAGTAACGTGCAGCCTCTAACCAAACTGCGAAAGAAAATCACAAACGTCAGTTACAAAACTAAATTAACCAAACCAAAATAAAAAATTTGAACCAGAACACTACACCAAAATAATTCATGCTAAAGAGGCGGAATTTAACTTCTTCAGCAGACCAGTTGTTCAGGGTGGTAGTAAGAAACATGTATCCGAGCACGAGTACAAAAATAATTTAAAAAATTCCAAAAATTTACCCACCACCTAATTAAGTTAAGTAATATCCAATCGCTTCATTCTAAAGCAGCGCTCCCCTTACCCCATATTCAACTAAGCTGTGCAGAGTTGAAAAACACAATTGACAAATCGAAACAACTCTAGTCTAAACCCAATATCTCGCAGTGCACAAGATGTTCGAAATTAAGTTATGCAAAAAAATTACTGCTATTGTTAGATGTCTCCATGTTACAAAGAACAAAAAGTAATTTTCTATGTTAAATGTACCAAATAAAAGGACTAGAAAAAGTAAAATGGCTCACCCTAAGGTCAAAACAGTTTGTTAAGCCATTGCGATTCAGTCAACGCCAACATAACTCAATATACGCAGTACAATTCGGGATAACCTATGCATAAACTGCATCAACTGTCCAAAGCAATCAAATATTTAACGAACCACAAACCCAAAATAAGACTACACATTCAAAACACAATAATAGTAAGAAACATAGAAAATATGGATGCACTGTTTAACCTCCATTCCTCTATGATTTCCAAACTATCATTTGGTTAAACACTTTTTTATTCATCTAAAACGTAAACAGACTTTAAATAACACTCACAAAAAGTCGAATATTTTATATTAACTCACTTGACGATCTTTGTACAACACTCGAGTAGCAGTAGACGCGACGGAATCGCTATCATAATCAAAACGAGCATCAAAAATCATAAACACGAATATTATCAGCAAGGCAATTTACAAACTACCAGTATAATATTCGGAAACTGGAACAGTTTCACCATTTCACTGACATAGTGCCCACCTAACAACACATTAACGCTCTCGGTTCATTAATCGCGGAGATTACAACACGAAACATCTTCAATAGCCAGAATAATAACACTAAGAGAATGCCAGCTGTATCTTGACCCCCCGCCCCCCCAAAAAAAGCAAACCTACAATACCTGGACAACAGACTAAAGTAAAACACCCGATTTCTTATAAAATAAAGGTCTTCTAAATCATTTCACCATCAATAGACCTCTCATCAAACTTTCCCTATAGTACTCGACTAGAGCATTAAAACAAAAAAAATTAGTAAAACAACTAATGTTAACCATGTGTAGACAAGTGTAGAGAGACCGTTTTTGGAAAACTACAGGCATATCTCTCACTCAACACCAAAAACAACATCAATCAAGCAGTGACCCATCTTACAAAGCAAGAAGTAGCATGAAATTCAACATACACAACAGAAGTAATAACTATTCATATGGAATGTTCAATATCCATAGCAGAGGTAATCGTCAAAAACTAAAACTACAAAAAAAGTGGCAAACCCACGCTTCCAGCGATAAAACTGGATACAATAAGGCCGAAATTGAAAGATTTAAACGAAAACAGAAATCATAATACGCAACTCTCAAAAGATTACCAATTACTCACTTTTGAAAGCCACAAGAAAAGCTAATGACCAAAAAATGACAAGACTAACGCAGAATATTTAACAATGTACTTCTCACCAGTAACCATGACAAAGGACTCATCCCTTTTCAAATGAAATTCATTATCGAGAAAATGAAGAAAAAGAGTCCGACAAGTTAGTAGAAATCTAAACCTAAGAAATGATATTTTGCTTTAAGGGCCGAAAGAATCTAAAAGAACTACCAGATACTGGCTTAAGAACAATAATCACAATCTTTAATGTAATTCTAGGGATCATATGTTTTTCTTCTATGTGGAAAAAAGCTGAAATTATGACAATACCAAACTAGGCAGAGATTAAACCCTAATTGCTTCTTTCGACCTGGACAGGGCATTTTTAGGAAGAAAAATAACGTTGCAGATTACCTGAGTACTCTTGTAGGTATTTCTGCAACCGTTAATGGGTAATCACAATCAAGAAGACGACGAATAATGCGAAAGTTCCTCTGAACATCCTCGGATGATGTCAGTGACCTTCTGTTCCCAAAAAATTGCAATTTACTATGCATACACTTGAGTCTTCTTAAGAGTGTTGTCCCCAAACTGTATCTTTAAATGTTTTCAATATTTCGAACAAGTACATGCTCTTTAACATGGAGAATTTAATAATAGTCTGTAGACAGAGATAACTCTTGCTTTGACATCCTAATATTGACTAAAGAATCGATGATGCTAGGAACCTTACTAGAGACATTATGTCTGTACTCATAATAAATGCACTTGAGGTTCTTCATGAAAACAACGTACAACACGATTTGTCTCTTGAAAACTCTTGGCAAAGTACAAATAAGCTGTGGAACATTCGAATGTAACCTCTAATAACTTTTTTATCTCGAAACAAAGCATCTTTACAACTTCATGTTTGTTAATTTTTCTAGTTATAATACCAATACATCATTAAAGCATCTGTTTAGGCTAACATGATGTATGCTCGATTCGAGCAATTTCCATCACAACGCAGCCTTAAAACCCAACTTGGTTACACAATTATGATTTATTTTATTTAAAAAGTGTGTTTCTTTCTCGTCCTCTTTCTTGTAAAAGAGAGCAACCTCCTTCAATGTACAAACTACAGACTAAAAGTCTATACGTAAAGCTTGAAAAAAATAGTATGAAAACTTAAATTAATTAAATATGTCCATTACCTCCTTCCTAACAGAAGACGAATATCCAAGGTAATCGTCGTATGCTTTCATATCAAATACACCTGATTTTTGGAAATGGCTTAGAAGCTCAATTTCGGTTATTAGTCTTGAAGAAAGAGCAGACGAATATTTTTGGATCTATGTAAAACGGCAAAAGTAATAGACCGATTAATCACTAAACTTAACGCCTACTCTAGATTCGGGACTTGGGGTAAGAACAGCTTCATGTCGTTACCCTACTCTTGTTGCAGTTACCCAATTGTCTATTCATAACACTTAATTGAGGCTTTTAGCTACCGCTATAATCATTCAATCATTTAATTAATTTAATTAACAGATGTCGATAGGCATGATATGTGCAGACTTACACGAGGCAACCATTGCGTGAAGCAAGCGCTAACCGATAGACAACGCTTATAAAAAAAACGGTTATATGACAATTTTATTTTAAGAAACCATGAGGTGGCAACCTAGGCTAGAACGTGTTGCTACTTAGTATAACTAGATGACTATGGGGCTCGTAGATCTGGATGGTGTAATTAAAAATGCATTTAGCACAGCGGTGGAGATTCCAAGCTGGCCGGCTAAACAGCTGGTGAATTGAGAGCGAGGAAGGATATTCGGTTGCAGCAATATAAATTACTTTTGCAATCACAACACCAATTTGAGGTAGTATATGCGAGCAAATTAAAGAAACCTATGATTGCTATAGTTGCTACTGAAAAAAAAAGAAAGAAGCCGAGTGCTTTAGGATCTTGCAAAAACGGATCTCAAGCCTTGTTTTATTTATTAGTCGACTTGTCGCAAAATCTAAATTCAAGATTGGAGATAGAGAGTACTTTGTGTCACTTTCTTAAAATGCAGAGAACTTAGGTACGCCCTCCTCTTTCCTCTTAAAGACTGACCCTATTAAGAGATCAATCCACAGGCTTAAATACACAAGATTTCCAGTTTAGTTTTATTTAACTTTTCTCTGTGTTTTTAAATATATTTATTTTATATAATCGTTTTCATATTCTCACTTCCTACGTTAGAGAATTACGATGTAAGTTCATATTTAAACGAAGATGACAGGAGAGTAAGTTTGAACATTAACCGAGGTTGAGGATCAGTTAAGACTGAACCTTAAAAATTCACTAAGTTAAAGATCACCTCTTAGAGGGCAATTGTAAAAGCTTAATACTAGTTAAGATTGAGAATACCAATCATCATAATTTAGTAAGGTTGTATTTTAGTTGTAATTCAATTATAGTGACAGATAGATAATTAAAACTGATTTTAATGACATAACATTGACTGAAAGCAATTAAATGTTGATTGATACTGTTTATAACTAAAAGAGAATTTGATAGCTGCTGAGAAATGATTATAGATGATAGCAAACCGAATTTTTATGCTATTCCGTACATTTAAAGATTCTAGTATAACACTCTTTTCGAAAGGCTAAATATAAACCACTACTTACTCCAAAATTCATCATTTGACAGTATTTTAAAATTTACTTCTGCATTATCTTCAACATTCAAATTCGATTCGTAAACTTCCCTCCCAGAAATGTGTACTACATTTTGATACGTCAACTTCTAATCCACTAGATCTAAACTTTACCTTACAATGCCTACTATAACTCAAGTACTACAGTGGTACCAAAACGTTCGTATGCCAACAGTCAAAGAACAATAACACCAAATAATGGTACTCTTAAAGTTTGTGGAATGGGATTCGATCTGATAACGTAAGTTTCGATTCAAGCCACTCTTAATCTTGTAAACTGAAAATCAGAGTAATCTGTAACTTTAAAAATCTTATCTTGTGTAGTCGAAATTGCTACTTATATGTTGTAATGACAGCTAAATACAGTATCAATTTTTTTTTAGAAAGATACATAGTAATTAACAGAATTACCTGACATAACAACTTATACAGATTCATGATTCTTTTCTAACACTATATAAGAAAATATTTGAATTTTGTCTCGTTATATTGAATGAAAAATTTTATTTCTCTCCCCCTTTATTTTCGTATGTCTCCCGCTCCGTCCCTCTCCCTCCCTCTTAGTTACACTATCTTTCTCTCTCTAACTACCTTTATCTATTATATCTTCAACAAGGCCCAAATCTGAAAAAAAGTGTGTGTGTGTCTATGCATGTTCTCGGTAATTGTTGTAATCTTTATCAAGATATCAAAACGTAACTAAATATTCAATTCTATTATAGTTATGGTTAATCACTAAGATTTGTTTCGTTTCACCTTTGCAAGATTAAAGGTTTTAGTTTTGTCAAAAGTATATCGAAGACATTTTTAGAGACTTGAAGTAGATTTTCTCATGATATTTTAATATTCTTCAACTTAACTTTTTGATACGGACAACAAAGTAGCGTTGTTCACCATTTATCACAATATTGTGGTTCATGTTATCTAAATTTGTTTTACAATTTTTTCTAAATTAGTTTTATACTGAGAAAATTATCATCGGCCGATATTGAAACACACGTTAAAAATATAAACCATTCTACAGGTTTTCGTAGTCTTCTTTCAAAGAAATTTCTCTCTGTAGCTTTTTTGAGGTTGTTCGATATCAAAATATGATTTAAATCTTCACTTGGCGTCTATTTTTCCACCAAACTACCAAACCAAAATGTATTATAGTTGTAATTTAAAATAAGAAAAATAATTAACTGCAATAATACTATGCTGTAAATCTGAATTGCTACAAAAACGTAACGCACTAGATCCGTTTCCGTATAGTAGCGTATCCTATCACCTGTTAGCAGCTTCCCAACAGGCGAAGTAACAAATATAGAAGTAATAGTGTTAAGGTTATTTCCAATACTTCTGCTTTGGCCTACAAAACACTGAAAATAACTAGTCTGCGTTTCTCATGTATTTGTTTAAGCGGTAAGAATTGTTTTCTTTGCTTATATAGGATCGATCCTTATTTTCAGACTTAAAGGCAATCAAACCATTCCATTAAAGAAGCTGCTTCAAAATCGTGAGTACAGCATTGCTTTCATTTGAACTGGTATCTATAAAGATTTGCGGCAATACAAGAGAACACGGGTCCGTCAAGTAGCAAAGTTAAAGCAATTTATTCTGAAAAAGAACATACAAAAAAGTAAATGCAGTGTAACTTGAAGTTACGGTAGATTAAAGAAAAGAAAAATATGACAGGTAACAAAACATACCAGAATATTTTAAGAAAATAATGAAAATAACTCATGAGAGACCCGGCTGCTGCAACAAGCGCGTTGTGGGCAACTTTAAGGAGCCAGGAATTGGTTTGAAAAAAAAATCGTTCAAGTAGTAAAGCACCAAAAATAAAGCACCAAAAATAAAGCACAGGAAAAATATGACAAACCAAAGTTAATAAATTATGGAGAAGACAGTAAAAATGGCAAAAAATGAGGAAGAGAAAGCAAGAAAAAAATACGCAAAAGTGTTTAAAACTAGTAAGAAAATAATCAAGTCGCCGAAATTTAAGCACAAGGATAACCAGGGAGGAGAAATAAATAAAATAGAGGAATTGAAACAAATAATCCAATACATAAATAAGTATAACTAAGAAAATAGAAAAGTACTTAAGGAGGGAGACAAAAATGGGAAAAAAACTTAAATCAAAAATATGCATACTAGAAACCAAACTGAAAAGCAAGAGAAAGATAAACACAAGAACAATAAAGTAGTTAAGAGGCAGAAAATAAGAAAATCAATTAGCTAAAAAATTAGAACAATTCATCGGTGATAAAGTGAGAATCAGCATGAAACTAAGAGACAGTTACGTAATGAAAGGAAAAGAGCCAGTACAAGCAAAGTAATAAAACAAATTAATTAAGAAAAAAACTAAAGTGTGGTAATATATACATTGAAAACCATTTGACGATAGAAAAAAAAATTAAGCGCAGATGAGAAATATTACAAAACAAGGACAAAGAAAGGGAGATGAAATAAAGGTATGATTACAAAAAGGAGTAGAAAAAATAATGCAAACAGCTCCAATATGAAAAAATAAATAAGAGAAATGTAAATGAACTACTACAAAGACCAAAGCAAAGGACCGTAGAACGATAAATGATATTAGAGTATTTAACCAGCAGCATGAAATATAAAATCATCAAATGGCAAAAAACGTGAAATAGTAAGAAAAAAATAATAAATGTAATAAAGTATATTTTACCATAAATAATATACACTACAATACTCAGAGATGTTTACCGCGGTCGTGCACGGAACACGGATGAATTTAATAGTGGCGATAAATAATCCGAATACGGGTCTTATCACACTGAAATTGAACGTAGTGAAGTGCAGAACACCGGTAAGCAGAAGTGACATAAGTGAAGTAAACAATAGTAAATAATAATTAAAACTGAAGTGCAATTTAAACTGAGTTATAACAAGCTAAAACCAAACTTTCCTTCAATAACGGCCGACTTTATCAATCGAGAGAGCGCAACGGGGTATTAGAGGTTGACCTGAGCGAATGAACTGTGCGATAAGCCGACCCGCGATTATCGGAGTTGAAACTAAGTACTAGTGTAAATATTTATGTAAATTTCAAATGAGTAACAGCGTAAAAAGGAACATAGATTTAAATAGCAGTGAAGAGAAAGAAATAGAGATATTCAAGCCTAGTAAAAAAGTAATTAGATCACCAACTGAAGAACACAAACAGAAGCCGACAATAACAAATATGGCAGATTTCCAAGAAATCAAGAATATGATGCTAACAATGACTGAAGAAATAAAGAAAAACACCGAAGAAACACGTAAACTAAGAGAGGAAATGCAAAAAAGAGGAAAGATGGCTAACGGAGAAGAAACAACTAAAAATAGGATCACCAAATTAGAAAACCAGATAGAAGGAATGGATAAGGAGAAAAGGAGAAACAACGTGGTGATAAAAGGAATAGGATTTGACCCACAACAGAAACAAAACGCGGCTAAACAATTCCTAAAGGACAGATTAATGGTAGAAGCAGAAGTTAACAAAGTAATAAGCATAAAACCAAGGAGGGACGATTAGTAAATATTATTGAAGTAAATGCATGGGAAACTAAACAGGAAATTATGAAGAACAAATACAAATTGAAAGGTAGTAAGATATATATTGAAAATGATCTAACACTAAAGGAAAGAGAAATACAGGCTGAGATAAGGAAAATTGCTAAGGAAGAAATTACCAAAGGACACAAAGTAAAAATAGGATACAGGAAAATAACCATTGATGGAGAAGCCTACATTTGGGATGATGATGAAAAGGGCGTAACCATAGCAAAAATTGAACAAACCAAACAAAGGAATAACAGAGATGACGAAATGGCAAAGAAAAGGACAATGAAGCGGAATACAAATTATGGAAAATTGGAAAATGGAAAATAGGGACAAAAATGAGAAAGACGAAACACTAACAAAAGAAATAGAAAACAAAGAGAAATACAAATAAAAAGAAACTAAATACATGGAAACTAGGAGCTTGGAATATTAGAAGTATACAAGGAAAAGAAGTGGAAATAATAAACGAATTTGAAGCAGCAAATTTAGAAATATTAGTGATAAATGAAACAAAAAGAAAGGAAATGGAGAAATCAGTCTAACAAACGGGCACATATTAATATACAGTGGAGTACAGAACGATCAAAGAGCAGCAGGTGGAGTTGGCTGTATAATACACAAAAAATAACTGAACAAATCAGTACCTGGAAAGCAATATCGGAAAGAATACTATTAGTAGAATTAAGGAATAGACATGGAAAGATTATGACAATAATATCAATATACGGACCAGACGAAAATGAAAGAGTAGAAGAGAAAGAAAAATTCTGGGAAGAATTAACAAATACCACAGAAGAAGCAAAGGAAGTATATACATAGCAGGCGACTTCAATAGTAGAGTAGGGAAGAAAGATGAAGAATATAAAGAAATAATAGGACAATATGGAGAGGAAGTGCAAACAATAACGGGAAAAGACTTTTGGATTTCTGTCAATTGCAAAACATAATTATAACCAACACATTCTATCAACACAAGGAAATACACAAGTTCACTAGAGTACAAATAAATAGAGGGAGAAATCAATCATAGATTATATATTAGCACAAAAGAAGAGAAGAAAATATATTAGATGTAAGAGTGAAAAGAAGTGCAGAAATCTATAGCGACCACTACTTGCTTATAGGAAAAATAAGACAAAATGACACGGAAATAGAAAAACATTAAAAACAATAAAACGAAGCCATACAGCAATAAAACATATAAACTTAGAAATAAAGAAACTGCAAAAATATATCAACAGAAAACAGAAAACAAACTAAAGAACAAAATGGACGTAATAAAACAGGCAGATGCACAAAAGGATGGAAGCTATTTAAAGAAATCCTAATTAATACAGTGAAAGAGATATGTGGAACTTATAGGATGGAAAACGGGAAAAACAAACAGCCTGGTGGACAAATGAGATAAAAGAAGAAACCATGAAGAAGAAGAAAGAATGGAAAAATACTTAACAAGCAAAACAACAGAACAATACGAATTATATAAAAATCAAAGGAAAAAAGTAAAGGAATTAGTAGCAACAGCAAAAGAAAAATTATGGACAGATTTTGGAAACAAAATGGAAAAAGATAGCACAGGTAACCAGAAATTATTTTACAAAATCATAAAATCCTTTAGAACAGAAAAGCAGAGAAAAGAGATATACATAAAGAACAAAACCAAGAAACAATAACAAATGACACAGAAATAATGGAAAGATGGAGAGAATACTTTCAGGAGTTACTAGGACAACAGACACGTACAACAAGAATTATTACAAATGAAACGGGGAAAACAAACCAGATAGAAGAAGAGGAAATTGAAAAAATAAAATGGACGAGCTGAGGAATGTAGTAAGAAAACTAAAAATGGAAAAGCACCGGGAGATGATAAAGTTACAGCAGAAATGATTAAACACTTGGGAGAGACAGGGATGGAATTACTACTAGAAATATTAAACAAAGCATGGCAAAGTGAAAAATTCCAGAAGAATGGGAGTGGCACTAATAACGCCAATACACAAGAAGGGAGACAGAAAACAGTGCTGTAACTATAGAGGAATAACGCTACTGAACATTATTATAAAAATATATGAACAAATAATCAATAACAGATTAAAAATAATATTAGAACCCCAACTAGCAGAACCGCAAAGTGGATTTAGACCAGGGAGAAGTGTGCAAGACCACATCTTCACAATTAAACAACTAATAGAGAAAAGACAACCACAAAACAAAAATCTTTACCTAGCTTTTATAGATCTGCAGAAGGCATTTGACACAGTTCCTAGAGATAAAGTATGGAAAGAACTGAAAGAAAAAGGAATAAATAACAAAATTATACGAATGATTGAAGACCTATATGAAACCAACACAAATTATATAATAAGTAACAATAGGAAATCAGAAGGGTTCAAGACAGAGAAGGGATTAAGACAGGGAGGAGGACTAAGCCCAACCTTATTTAATATACACATGGACAATATCATCAGAAAAACTGAACAAAACATAAAGAAGTTGTTTGTAGGACATAGAAATTTAGAAAGAGTAGAAATAGCCGAGGGAGTTTTCGCAGACGACGTGGTGTTAATAGCAGGACAGGAAAACTTTACAAGAAAATATAAATACATGGAAAGAAGTACTAGAAACAGAGGGCATGAAAATAAACATAGATAAAACTAAGATAGTGGTAATTGGAGAACAGGATATTAGAACAAATATCAGAATAGAAGACATCAAAATAGAACAAGTAAAGGAATAAATATTTGGGAATAACATTAGTTTTATACTGATGAAATTATCATCGGCCGATATTGAAACACACGTTAAAAATATAAACCATTCTACAGGTTTTCGTAGTCTTCTTTCAAAGAAATTTCTCTCTGTAGCTTTTTTGAGGTTGTTCGATATCAAAATATGATTTAAATCTTCACTTGGCGTCTATTTTTCCACCAAACTACCAAACCAAAATGTATTATAGTTGTAATTTAAAATAAGAAAAATAATTAACTGCAATAATACTATGCTGTAAATCTGAATTGCTGCAAAAACGTAACGCACTAGATCCGTTTCCGTATAGTAGCGTATCCTATCACCTGTTAGCAGCTTCCCAACAGGCGAATTAACAAATATAGAAGTAATAGTGTTAAGGTTATTTCCAATACTTCTGCTTTGGCCTACAAAACACTGAAAATAACTAGTCTGCGTTTCTCATGCATTTGTTTAAGCGGTAAGAATTGTTTTTTTTGCTTATATAGGATCGATCCTTATTTTCAGACTTAAAGGCAATCAAACCATTCCATTAAAGAAGCTGCTTCAAAATCGTGAGTACAGCATTGCTTTCATTTGAACTGGTATCTATAAAGATTTGCGGCAATACAAGAGAACACGGGTCCGTCAAGTAGCAAAGTTAAAGCAATTTATTCTGAAAAAGAACATACAAAAAAGTAAATGCAGTGTAACTTGAAGTTACGGTAGATTAAAGAAAAGAAAAATATGACAGGTAACAAAACATACCAGAATATTTTAAGAAAATAATGAAAATAACTCATGAGAGACCCGGCTGCTGCAACAAGCGCGTTGTGGGCAACTTTAAGGAGCCAGGAATTGGTTTGAAAAAAAAATCGTTCAAGTAGTAAAGCACCAAAAATAAAGCACAGGAAAAATATGACAAACCAAAGTTAATAAATTATGGAGAAGACAGTAAAAATGGCAAAAAATGAGGAAGAGAAAGCAAGAAAAAAAAACGCAAAAATGTTTAAAACTGGTAAGAAAATAATCAAGTCGCCGAAATTTAAGCACAAGGATAACCAGGGAGGAGAAATAAATAAAATAGAGGAATTGAAACAAATAATCCAATACATGAATAAGTATAACTAAGAAAATAGAAAAGTACTTAAGGAGGGAGACAAAAATGGGAAAAAAAACTTAAATCAACAATATGCATATTAGAAACCAAACTGAAAAGCAAGAGAAAGATAAACACAAGAACAATAAAGTAGTTAAGAGGCAGAAAATAAGAAAATCAATTAGCTAAAAAATTAGAACAATTCATCGGTGATAAAGTGAGAATTAGCATGAAACTAAGAGACAGTTACGTAATGAAAGGAAAAGAGCCAGTACAAGCAAAGTAATAAAACAAATTAATTAAGAAAAAAACTAAAGTGTGGTAATATATACATTGAAAACCATTTGACGATAGAAAAAAAAATTAAGCGCAGATGAGAAATATTACAAAACAAGGACAAAGAAAGGGAGATGAAATAAAGGTATGATTACAAAAGGAGTAGAAAAATAATGCAAACAGCTCCAATATGAAAAATAAATAAGAAATGTAAATGAACTACTACAAAGACCAAAGCAAAGGACGTAGAACGATAAATGATATTAGAGTATTTAAGCCAGCAGCATGAAATATAAAATCATCAAATGGCAAAAAACGTGAAATAGTAAGAAAAAAATAATAAATGTAATAAAGTATATTTTACCATAAATAATATACACTACAATACTCAGGGATATAAGTAACAAATAAAGCAAAAGACAGTAGGAATAATAATAAGGAGGAAATAGAAAAGTCTGTTCTAACTGATGTGAACCCAAGAATAATAAGAATGGCCCTAGTGCTACCAAAAACAGTGTGTGTAATACAGATATGTGCAACAACAACAGTTACTCATAAAGATAAAAAAAAAGATTTTTATGGAAATATTGAGAGACTGAATACAAAAAAGGGAAAAATAGTACACGACAATAGGTCTGACAGAAAGATATGGTGAAGAAGAAAAGGTAAAAAATATTAAAAGCGTATAGAATTCAGACATTCAGCAAAAATATGAAACCAAAAAAAATTAAGTAAATTAATCATAAAATTTTGATAGAAAATCCATCTTTAGAAAACCTAGAAAAAAGTAATAAAAATTTAATAAATAAATTTAAAGCAAATAAATAACACAGCAAATCAGAAGAGATGTAGAAAACTAAAAACGAAAAAACTGAAACGGAAGAATAAAGAGGAAGATGCAAGCATACAATGGAAAACGTTAAAAAGAATAGCATTGAAAATTGCCACAGAAATATAAAGAGAATTATGAAAAAATATAGAGAGGCAAGGAAAGCAAAAGAATGCGAAAATTACCTAAATAAAAAATTAAGTTAGAGATACTGTAAAAAAGCCAAAATAGTGGCACGGAAAGATTTTGAAATAGAAGTAAAACAAAGTTACGCAAAGTTAAAAAATAATTGTGGGAAATAATAAAGAAAACTAAAAGGAAGAAAATATCTTAAGTAAGAAATTTAAAAATAGAATACTAAAATAACGAGAAATGAAGAAATAGTTGAAACATATAGGAATATTAGGAAAATAAATTTCAGGGGGATAAACTGTTAAGGAAAATAGATCAGAGAACTAAATAAATAGAAAATATACATACGAGAAGGATAATAGCGAAAATATGATGAACCAAAATAACAGAAAAAGTAAAAAGCCACTGCTAAATTAAAAAATAACCGTTGGAAAAAATAAAACAAGTTCAGAATGAATACTCAGGTGGAAAACTAGCAAGAGAATGGATAAAAGAAATATACAATAAAGCACAGAAAGATAAAAAGGCTCCGAAAGAATGCGAACAAAACGCAGGAATACGTGGAAAATGTCAAAAACCTTTACTTTGAATGGAGACGTGAAAAAATGAGACAGTTTAAGCCCGTTGCTATTTGTTATAGTTATAAAGTTATGAAAAAGGGTAGTTCAGAATGAAGGCAAAAAATGATAGCATGCAAACGCAGCCAATATTTATACAATTAATATATACAGATGACATAGCAATAAAAAAATAAAAGATATTTATAAAACGCCATAAATACATAGAACGAATACCAGATGGAGTTAAAAAACCATAAACAAAAATAAATTGAACAATAAGAAAATGCGAATGGAAGATCTAAATTGCCACCAAGGTCTTGGAAGACGTTCACAACTATATATATATTTGGAATCATGATAACAATCGAGGAAACATAGACAGGGGCATGCAAAACAAAGTGAGTAAAGCAAAGCAGGTATATTACATGATAAACATCTTACTAGGAAAAAGAAACAATAAAACAAAAATGCGAATATTTAAAACGATATACCTTCCAACTGTACCGTATGATGTAAAAAGCTAGACAATGAGGGACAAGCTCAAATCTGAAATATATAAGAAGAGTAACTGTTAATACGCAAAGGAACAAAATACAAAAAATTCAAACTAAGGAAGAGACTAAAATGCACAAAATAGTAACAGAAATGAGAGTGAAAGGACGAAAACCAAGAGAAAGGCCAATAAAAAAATAACAACTACATGATGGAAAATAAATGAAAAACAATGACAGAAGTGGACAGGATGGCGAGAAATAGAAAAGCATACAAAATGGATAGAACACCCGACGCCCTAGGGGCATAAAGAGACGTACCGTAACCCCTTCCAAGAATTTTAGAACTTAAAAAACAATTTTCAAATTACTAAATAATGAAAAATGGTTGGGGATTAAGGTTGGCCCTAAAAAATGCAGTACCCGTTGATATTCCATGTTTAGGATATGTAAATGCTATGTCAATATAAACTACAAAAAACATCAGTGGAAAATTTGCATAAATCCATACAATTAAAGTATCAGTACAGTAATGAAAATTTTCTTTTATTTACTTGTTTATTCTTGGTATAGAGTATATTTCCTTCTTCCTATATACAACACTTAACACATTTTTCTTGCTCCATGCCTTTCAAATATTTTTTGCGTCTTTGTTATTATATCATTTATACTCGAGTATTCTATTAAACTAAAAAAAGTTCTAAGGTGATTTCAAAAAGAAATTGCCCAATAAATCGCTCAATGTTGGTTTAACCGGAGAAAAATAGAAGAAAATAAAAAAGGAGCTACGTAAACCCAACACCTGTTTTCTTCCCTTTTATTTCTTGTTGTCCTTATTATCTGAACTAAAACAGGGATTAAACTAACATTATATAATGATCTAAAATCAATTACAGCAAATACTTAAAGAATTTTCGAACCGCACTACAAACTTTTAAATTGGAAGCCGCCCCATATCAAATCTCAAAATTATTAACTACCTGAAAACAGCGCCCACCCCAACGCAGCGAGCAGTAAGCAAACGAAGAGCGATAGACCCAGACATAATTTGCTGCCCGCCAACTTGTTCGGGGGGGAGGTCCACGGCCGGGGAAGCCCCGGGGCGGCTAATGTAATTCCTGTATGCGCCGCAGCGTGGTGTGCGTACGCGGCGATCGGCTTTTAACTCGATTTCCCCGCTAATGGTCCCGTATTACAGCCTAAGCGCCCGCCAGCCGGCGGGGGTGCACACGAGCCAAAAAGGCAACGTCCGCGGACTGAGCTGCCCCGCGACGCGCGGCGTTTCGGGTGCTTTCTGGTTTGATTAAATGCCAGATGAAGCAGATGATTCGGAGTTTAGATAACTAGCAGAGTGCGAGGGAGGACGTAGAACGGCTTGCCTTTAATGGCTCGCCGATTAATAATTCGCAGGTTACGTTGTCTACTAATCTTTGACGTCAGCGAAAACTCTGCTTCACTCCCTAATTTGCTTGCAAGGGCGCATTAAAGTTCCAATGGGTAGTGGTACGCTCATTAACTAACTGCTACGTGGACGTCTCGATACCTTCAGCTGAGCACAAAAGTGGCGCTTAATTTATCTTTATCAAGGTTTACACCGTTACGTAGCAAACAGAACCATCAATTTACCGGTAAGATCTGTTAATAGACACGATGTCCCACTTTCTTTAATTAGATTGTCTTGCGTCAAAAGTATAAAATACCATCATTATCGAGGTATTATCTTAAATTAGCTCTTGAGATAACACCCTTATCCGCTCGCACTTTGCTGACCGTGCCAAATTAAAAGGGAATCAACAATAAATTTGTAAGATTGCACAATTTCGTGCATTACCAGCATTACTAAGTTATTATTGGCGTAACAGATCATATTTTTTAGTATACTATAAAATAGTCCAACAATATGAGCGCGCATACTAAAATAACACACTAAAATATCATTTGGACTGACAGAAGATTCTAATCATTAATATTGAGGATTGATTGAACACACCAAAGGAAGAATGAATATAAATGTTGTATTTACTCAATGCAAACAGTCGTCAATCCGAAATAGCTTTGCTGAGGAGGCTCGATTACCTCTAAACCTCCAAATGCGGATTCAACCCACACAAGCAAAGAAAATATTTCTTACCGTTGCCCCAGTTAGTAGACTAATTAAATGGTGATTAGCGTCGAAAGGCGTCTGGTAGGCGAAATAATGGAGGTGATAAGAACAGCAAATAGTGCAGGGTAGAGCAAGCTATATCCATCTTCTAATACCCACAAAACGGAAGCCAAGTCATACATGCACGGTTTTTCCATCTTACTTAAAAGCTATATTGAACAGTTGATATAAGTAGTAACTAAAATTGCAGATTACATCATTATGATCCGCCATATCATGTTATACAATAGTCACTAGAGATCATCTTGCTAGAAATTTGGATTATTAAAAATAATAAAAATGCAAAAAAATGTACACAAAGCATTATACAGTGTTAAGAATTCCTGAACATCTTCATCAATGAGACCCGTCAAAAAAAAAAAAAATTGCTTTTTTTTATAAATAATTTGTTATTTATTAGTTTTACCTCAAAAATCTATAGTACAGGAAATTATCTACAAAAAATTTTAGGGTTTGTATAGACATATGATAACAAAACAATGCAAATTATAAAGTACTTGAAAACATAGCTGTGAAAAGTTAAATAATGCCTTAATCAAACCTATTTACTATCCATCAGGATACAAATCATACTTTACCGGGGAGCCACCAATAAAAGTTTTCATATGGCAACACTTTTTAAATGAGACACTAACAAACATTTTTAAAGCCATAAAATGCCAAGAAAATACTTTAATGCGTATAACTAAATATTTACTAAAAACTCCATTTAAAAAAATCTTTCCACCCCATCTAAAACTTTTAGAGAAGGTGTCAATTGTCTACCGATTTAATGGCTGTTAAAAGGATGTTTAACACCCACCCCCCCTTTTGCAATAAAATCTAAAAATCGGCTAAGCTCTACTCTACTCGTGTCCGTACTTATGTCACCTCATATCTGCACTATGGCTTTGTTTTGTCCTACAAACTAGACAACCTTCAAGGTGAATAGGGTAAATTTGATATTTGGCTGCCGTTAGTTTTAACTAATGTGCCTAGTTCGATTACAGTGTTGACATATTGGTAAAAAAATCAACGTCCTGAAAAAATTATTTTAAAGTTTAACCCCCCTCACTGCAACTATACCCTTGCTTAGTTCTTAGTCCTCAGTGAACGTGCTAGTGCGACTCTAGTGCTAAAACAATGATAAAAGAATATCACTTTTTTAAAAAAAATATAAGAATTTTATTGCCTAACCCAAAACAAATGAACTCACAGAAAGTGTCAGTTGTGTCCCGATCAGATGACTATTAAACGGAAATTTAACATTCCCCTTTTTAAAAAAGAACGTAGAGGAACCGCTCAATTCTACTCTTGTGTCCGTACATAAGCCACCTCGCATCTGCGACTTGCCCTGTTTCGTTCACAAAGTAGACATCTTCACTCACGTTGATATTTAGCCGTGCTTAATTCTTAATGGAGCGCCTAATTAGATTCAAGTATTAAAACAATTGTAGAAAAAAATACTTTTTTTAAAAAAATATTTTTTGCCATGCATAGAGGAGTCCTTAAAGAGGGTGTCACTTATAACCCAAACTAGTAGCTATTAAATGGAAGTCTAATAATCCACCTTTTGCGATAAGAACTAAATAAGGTAAACTTTACCCTTGTGTCCGTGTATACATCACTCCATACCTGCCATATGCCTTTTTTTGTTCAATAAACTAAACAATCTTTAATCTTTAATCTGAGTAGACTCAAGTTGATATTTGACTGGGCTTATTTCTCAACAAAATTAATTTATTTAAAAACAAATCTTGAAAAGTTTATCCCCTATCCTACACAAAAATAAACTTCCGTACAAGAAGTCAGTTGCATCCAGATTGCATGTCTTTGAAGAAAAATTTAACCACTTTATCCGCCCCGCTGTAAAATCTAGAACAGCTGAATTCTACTCTTGTCTGCACTCTTGTCACCCCACATCTGCCACATACCTCATTTTGTTCAACAAATTAGACAACTTTCAATCTGTGTAAAGTTGATATTTGGCTAAACTGAGATATCAATGAATATATTAGTTAGATTCTAGTACTGAAAAAAAGTAAAAATATTTTACTACTTTGAATGAATTAAAAATAAATTTTCACAAAGGGTGTCAGTTTAATACTTCACTCTCAAATAAAAACTAAATGAACAGCTAAACGCTACACTTGTGTCCGTAAATAGGCTACCCCACATCTGCAATTTGTCTTGTTTTGTTCTACAAACTAGGCAACCTTCAAGCTAAATCGAGTGTAGCTGATATTCGACCGCGCTAGGTTCTTAATGGGCGTTTCTATTTAGATTCGAGTGCGAAAATAATCATAAAAAAGTTTATTTTTTTCAGAAAAATGTTTCGTTTCCTCGCCACACAAATAAACTGTTAGAGGTGTTAGCTGTGTCTTGGTCGGATAGCTGTTTAACTCTCCTCCCTCCTGCAATAAAACCCAAAGAAACAACTAACCTCTACTTTTGCGATTATGTATTCGTCACCTTATATTCGCCGCATGTCTTCTTTGTTCAACAAAATTGACATCTTTCAATTTGAATATAATAAAGCTGACATTTGGCTGTGCTTAATTCTCAACGAGTATGCCTAATTAGACCCTAGTATTAAAATAATTACAAATCAACTTTCATCGAAGGTGCCAGCTGGATCTTGATTGGATAATTATTAAACGAAAGTGTAACTTATCCCCCTTCCCTCTGTGCTATAAAACCTAAAAGAGCTATTAAGCTTCACTGTTGTATCCTAACTAGATTCCAGTATTGAAATGATGGCAAAAATATTTCACTGTTTTGAAAAAAATTGAACTTTCACATATTAATTGTATCTCAACCGGATAATATAATAATATAATAAGCACTTCGTTCAAAGAAAGTAGGCGTATGGGCATCAGTATGAAACCATGGCGTTATCGATTTAGAATTAATGACATTATTAAAACTTTTTTGTTTAATACTTTTCTGTTTTACCTCTAACCGTGCCAAGTCTTATGCTATGTAATGCATTATTATAGAAATAGTTGACACCAATTTTACAAACCCTACAAAAACATTGAATCAATGATTAGTTGTATATTTAACATCTCAACGGTGGTAAAATATCTAAAGAGTGATTTAATGATTAAAGAGAAAAGCAAGCTGAATATGGAGAAAAATCAATTTAATTTTTCAACAGTGTCCTTTGAAAGCTACACGTTCAGCCTGGCAAATTTCCAATTTTTAAGCCATTAAAAATACCCATCAACACGAAGCTAAACTTATCATATTTTCAAACAAAGAAAGTCCGAAAATAACTGGACGACAAGGGACATGAGGAATTAAAATCGCTAACCCGTTTAATTTTACGATAACGATGCCAAATTCTCTTGGTGGAAGAGCTTTTTCTGATCGCCAATCTTTATAATTCTCAACTAAATTCATCTTTTTAACGATCCTATAATGATGTATTAAGGCTTATGTTATTTTCCAAATAGATTATCGAAGTAACTTCTCGCAAATCCCAAAAAGCAATAGCTTTTAGCTTCTTAAGTCACAAAATGGTCTTTGTCCTCTTTGTCCCTTTCGCTGTTTATTGTTTTGAGTGCTGCTTCGTCTCTGGTGTGTAGTGGTATGACAATATTTGTTGCATATTTATTAGCAGAATCTTATTCAAAAGGGTTCCCTAACTAGCAGTTAAGTTTTCATTTGCCTTTCTCGGTGCTGTTTCTTTTTTAAACGCAATTCCATACATAAGATAATAAAATTGAAGGTTTCCTTTTAATTTAAGAAATATATATATATATATATATATATATTTTCATTGATTTACTAAATATAGACCAAAAATATAAGTACTCCATAAGCAATGTTTCCAATTGGAAACATACGCCGCCCATTAACTACAATCAAATTAATCCGAAAAATTATGGCTTCATATTTAATATACCATATGCTCAATGATACTATTAAATCAACAAAAAAGTCAACCTAATTCCAAATTTTCTATTACATCTTGGAATCAAATACCATTGTCATCCTCTTAAGTATTATATCGCAATACAGGCCCATTCTCACAGACAATCCAAACTAATTTAAGTGAACAAAACTTTTCAGTATGACATATTGACAAATTAACAGATTATGTAGGCACACAGAGAATTGGTAAGACTGAGACAGATCCAGACAGTTAAGAAAAAGGGGAAAAAACACCCACAACCCAATTAAACCAGACTAACCACATACAATAAATACAAAGATCCTTTCGCAAGCAAGAAATAAAAACAATATTGACAGACAACCATGTAAAAACATAAAAACTCTTACTAATGTACATTCATGGAGTCACTAACTATGAGAAAGTGATAGAACATCTTTTACTCAAGTCTTCAAAAAAGCGTAATACTCTACGTCAATAACATCTAACAACACATTAAAATCAATTCCCCAGCTACAAATTTCTACAAAAAATTAAGACAACATTTCAAAGATGAAAACATCATTTACGACACTTATTAACTTTAAAGAGGAAAGAGCATACAAAGTGACTATTCGAATCTTAAATAAAGTAGATGTCATCAGGAACAAACTAACCGAACAAGATCATAAAGTTCGTAAATAAGTTCTTCGCTTTTTAATGTAGGCCTCAAACCAAATGAAATCAAAAAAATTATTAGCAAGACAAGAGAAAAACGTTATTTCCTAATTCCTGAAATACCAATAGTGTTACAAACCATTTACTTGTACCAAAAGCGACGATGGACACAAAACCTCATTATGCAAGAAAGATCCCAACACTCCAGCTAAGTTTGCTTTGTGGTGAAACTAACTCAACCAACTATAAAGGTTGCATAGTTTACCAAGACCTTCAAAGGGTCAGAAACGTATCTTTTATAGAAAGAGTAGATAAAACAATATAAATCACTCTCCTTCTCTCCAAAATCAAGTCAATAACCCAAACAACAAACACCAAAGACTCTCACATAATTATCCTCAAACATGAATTAGAAGAACTAACAATCTATCAAATAATAACCAACAATTGAACATCTATTAGATGTTATCAAACTTTTCCATCAAATTGAAAGCAATATTTCCTCAACTTCTAAACCGGAATAGCATAATCATAAATATGTTTCCACCGTTATAAACAAAATACCTTCAAAATGGTAACTTTATTATGCACAGCACTGTGAAATGCCAACGGCATTACTAATAAAGTTCTACATCTACAACAAACAGCACTAAAAGTACCACGTTATAACGTGCTGACCACTCAGGTAAAACCACACATGCCGGTTCAGCTATGATAGTCAAAAATACAATTGCCCATCACAAATTACAATACTGTCAAACAGAAAAAAACAAAGGTGCCAACATACAAGTTTAAATCTTTCTATACCCACTTGTAATTGCAGCAGTTTATATCCCATCGGGCATACCATATTAACTAATGAACACAAAAATATTATCAGGTTCTTTGACATCAGATTCATAGTAAGGTGATTGGAATGTAAAAGCACAGCCTGGGGCTCAAGACTAATCAACCTAAGAACCGGCAGTTTACTAAGAGCAATACAAAGAAACAACTTCGGCTATCTCTGGACCGGAAAATCTATTTATCGTCCTAGGTCCAAACAATCTACCGAACTTATTGGACTACGCAGTCACCAATGGTATAAGAAATACTAATACTAAAGCAAAATTAAAACAAGACTTATCTACCGATCATTCTCTAGTCATCCTCACCATTAGCACAACCATGATCACTAAAGAAGTGCCTTTCAGGCTTTATATTGAACCGAACAATTAAGATCAGTGCAGAATTTACTCGGATAAAAATCGTACCCTAGATATTAAAATCAAAGATTATCAAAATCTCAATACTTGAACAACAAGCTAATCGTAAAGTCACAAATACCTTTATAAATAACACTCTTGAGGTCGACAAACGTAAATCTCGAGAAAATGGCAAAGAACAAGTAATAAGCAAGACAAAACCTTTTATAACTTACCTGTTTGCTAACTGTCACCACACAACCATTGGAGTCCACTGCAGGACGTAAGGCTCCCTTAAATTAGCAGTTTTGCAGGGGGGATTCGGCAATTAAATTAAATGGATAAGGTGCATGAAAGATATTCTCCAGTGTTAGGAGATGGAGAAAAGTCGAGACTTGCGTGGGCAGGGTCGCTTCCCTGAAATAGATCTATCCTCCATTGGTATCATAGAGGAGTATCTACCTGCTACCCAATAATGTTTGCTAACCATATAACACATTAATGTAAGCACATACTGAATTCTTCAAGAACTGTATATCAAATCTCTCCTGGTGATCACATATAAATCAGATACTTTTTGACAAACATCCTGGCAATATTTTCAGAAAATAACGACGACAACGAAATCGAATCATATATGAACGTCCTGTACAGCCACCTCTACTAATTACCTCATTCGCTTCAGCTAAAGTTTGTCAGCGAATCAAACACACAAACACCTGAAGAGTCCCCGGTTATGAGCTGATAGTAGGAAAAATGTTGCAACACCTTCCGAGAAAGGTGTTAGTGCTTCTTACTACCGTACGCAATAGCATTTTAAGACTTACTTTCTAACACAATGCAAGTATGCTCAGGTCATAATAATTGAAAAGCCTGAATCCTCATCCTACAGACTAAGTCTCCTACCCCTAATATCAAAGATATATAAAAGCTTGCATTCCTAGACATAGAACAAGCCTTATTATACAAACTCAAATTATACCTTTCAAAATAGAGCTATCTGTTGTTAAAATCGTACCTTCTATGTTAAGATCAATAAGAAGTATTATGCGAAACTTCTACCTAATTTACTGTCCTAACTTCTCAACTACAAATAATACTGTCATCGCTACATCAGCAGATGACACGGCTATCCTAGCAATTAACAAATCCTTGCAAGAGGCAGCAAAACACTTACATCACTACTTTAACTTACCACAAGCCTGAACCAACAAATAGAGGGTAGCAATCAACAGTGAAGACTCTACACAATCTTTGCCAACAGACGAACAGCATGTCTGCAAATTAGATCCAGCAACAACCCAATACTAACGTAAATAGATACTCCAGGACAAATCTTGTTGAAAAATTCACTTGGGATGCTAAGATAAAACCGTTAGACATAAAAACAAACAGATGTACTGCTTACTTAAACATTTATTTCAAATAAGTTGTTCCTATACAAAGTAATATTGGAGCCCTTCTGGGACTATGAGGTCCAACTATGAAGTTTTACAAGGGCATTTATCGCACAAATACTAGAACGGTTCCAATACAACACTCTCCGCAGACCATCAGGACTGATACTCTTCGAACAGATCTAAAAGTCTCATATCGGAAAATCCAGAGATTTGCAAGCATAACTATAAATTAGTAGGATATGAAAACGACTTTGTTGAACAACTACCAATCCAATCATCAGTTGCACCAAAACTTCGGCGGAATTGATCACAGGACCTTATCGTACAGCCTAATAAAAACTAATGCATAGTTCACTTACTAACCAACTTACAAAAGTAGATTATGAATGTGGAATTTAAAAAAGTTAGAACTGATATAGGGTGATGCAAACCCAACTTTGTTTACAATTATTCTAGCGATTTTAACTTGAATGACATATGGCTTCAACAAGACGGAGCCGTACGCCACATGGTACATAAAACACTCACCTGACTTCAAACCACAATTCTTGGTCGTGTTATGTTGTCGATTGGTCACCCCGTTACAATTTTTCTCCCGGAACTCTTTGGACCAAACGTTTTAAGCTAATAAATCTGCTACCATTTCAAGACTAAAAGAATAGTCGCATATCAGCAGAATAGTGGAAGGCATTTGACCGACATCATGTTTCATAGTGTGTACTTTACACAAATTAGGGTTGTTCCAATATTTTGTGTTCTATTCCGGAAACCATACTAAACTCTAATTTGGATCACCCTAAACTTTATTGCTAAGCAAAATTAGAAATTAAATTAATTTGTTTAATAATTGTTTGAAGCACGTAGAGTTGTGGTTTGTTTAGCCTAATTCTTGATCCCGCTTAGAAAACAATTTTGATCGAAAACTAAGAGTAAGTCGATACCTAACGGCAAGTCATTTTATCATTACCTTGCTTATCTTAAACGAAATTAAAAGTATGGTAGGTTCAACAACAAAAGCTCTTTTCTCCTGGTACTAAAGAATAGCGATCAATAACAGTTTTTTGTGATTTAAAGAAATGGCCAAAACCTATAAAATACTTTCAGTACTATACAAAATCCATACATATGGAACACATGTGTGAAGGAAAATCTTAAAACCCAGTTATTTATATGAAAGTGAGTTATACTTGATAACACACTACCTAAAAAGGGCTTACTAATTTATTAGTACATTCAAGTCGGCAAAGAAAAATCGTAGAGGACTATTGTTGGGAAGATTTGTACCATCCCATTATCTTGTCAAAGCCAAATGGATATAGGTTTTTGTTTGTCCCTCTTGCAGTCTTATCATCTGTTTAGTGACTTAAAGAAGTACTAAGAAACTTGTAAATTTAACTAGTCGTAGAATAGCATCATAGAATCAACTACAGTTTTGGACATACGTTTCCTCCAAATTCTTCCACTCAGTCCAGTCTCGTACATTTCTTTCCACCTTCTCCATTTTTGCTTGCCTCTGCTCTCTCTGCATTGTTTTTTCTGTCCAGTAGTCTGATTCCTAACATCGCTCTTCCTCTGCTACTTTGCATTACCTTCAGTTTCTCCATGTTGGTTTTTGTTGACACCCAAGCCTCAGAAGCATATGTTAGTATAGGCAGTTCTCATTGAGTTAAATAGCTTTACTTTTTGGATTTGTGTGAATGTTCCCATAAAAACATTTCTTAGTATTCCAAAAACCGACCATGCAAGTCGAATTCTTTGATTGATCTCCGCTTCTTGCGTGGACTCTTAAATATCAATTTTTGCCCTAGGTATGTGTACGCATTAGCCAGTTCTATTCGTTTTCCATTCAATAGTAACTCCCTCCCATCATGATCATATATTACATTAGTTTTATTATTGATTGTAAATCCTACCTCCTACGTGTCTTCTTATAGTTCTACCATCGTTTCAATCTCCTCCATACTATTTGCAAACAACAAAATGCAGTCTGAGAATCTCAGGTTACTGGCAAACTTGTTTTTTTTTTTTGAAGGCATCATCTACTAAGTTTGTCTTACTACCCGCTTGGTCATGATAGATTTTGTATCTTCGAATAGTTTGACAACGATATTTCCATTCTTGGACATGTCCGTGATTACCTGGTTGTAACAAAAATCGATTCTGCATCTTATAAACTTTTGAGGCCATCATAATGTTGAGTTAATATTACGAAAGGGAGCTCATTTGGAATTACAACCCTTGTTACAACCATTTGTAGTGTAATTTGGTTGGGTGTAATTATATAACAAAATCCTTGACTAATAGAATGTACTCTATGAATAGATGCTAGTAAGATAATCTAAAATGACTAAAGCAGTAGAAGGAACAAGAAGTGTCAAATTTATAACAGAATTTTCAGGACTTCGGAAATACCTCGCTTAGATATCATTTACCGAAAATTTCATTAATTTTTAAAGCTTAAGGGGGAGACACCTAAAACAAAACTGAATAAACAAAGCATGTCAACAAAAGAAATAGTAAGACAGCCTAATACTAAAATCCAGATTAAGTCGGCAAAACAGCTTAGAGCTGCAAACCCTACCAGGGAGCTTACCTGTTCAAAGCGGCTCCCGTTGTTTTAATGCGGGCGTTATCAGCACTTGGAAAGCTAACAAGCCGCTGAAAAACTGGGAATTACAAACCGGCACGAGGGAGACATTTAACACTTATTGTGACGAAATAAACAAATAAAAGGTTCATTCGGAGCACCGCTACGCGCGCACGAACACAACTTTCCTTCCGCGAAACGCAGCGGGACGGCGTGGGAGTGCTCGCAACAGCTTAACCTTTCCTTTTTTACTTTTTTTATGCCATAAAGGAAAAATACGCCGCGACTGGAATTTCCGCGCCCACCCCGCGTCTACCACTATTTTTGCCCATTCATGGGGCAAACTCCTATACAAATCGTTTTCATCCAATTTTATGCTTTTTGCAGTTCAAGCTGGAACGAGTAGGAGTTTATTTCGATTCGATATGTAATAAAAGGTGATATCAGAACTGGTGAGGGTCTTGCCATTTCAATTATTTAATTGTGAAAAATAAAAATGTAATTCATGAGATACTTTTCAGCAGATTACGTGTTTGAAAGAATGCTATGTAACAATCAAATAATTAAAATATAACATCAGATAAGTTGTAGAAATGGTGTTAAGATCACTAAAGGAGCTCCAATGTGGCCAAACAGTTGAGCAGCTTGGCTGTGGTGCGAACAGACCCGGGTTCAATCCTGAGTTCAGATGCCTGGCAGGTGGCCTACTCGGTCACTAAAGTCATTGAGTATCTCCGTTGTGGTAATTTAAAAAGCGATGCTTGCCACATCAGTGAAGTCAAACATATGAAAGCTTTAACCTCTCAGTTTCACGATTATGCCTCCACCATTAGATAATATGAACAAGCTAGTATTCATTGTTCGCACTTATTGTAGAATTATGCAAACAGAAATTCCTGGGCAGAATTAAAAACTGACATTCTCCGAGCAAGTCCAGCGTTTGTCAAAGAATCTGGAAACTAAGAAAACTTTCTTAGAGCACCATGCAGCAATTTGTTAAAAATATTCAAGAAAACCATACGAAATGTGAAGAAGAGACATTTCACTTGAATAAAGGTCTTGTCCTGGCCGTCTATCTTGGATACTGCATTTGGCCAATTCACTTAAAATTGATCACAAAATTGTTTTGAAAGATCTTTATCGGATCTATTTATTTGCACAAACTAACTAAAGTTCAAACTTTAGGGTTAACTCTAGCAAATCTATTTGGTCAGTCACAACTTTACGTGGCCAAAAAAATAGATTCATCACCAAAGAGACGATTTAATTTTATCGAAACATAGGAGGCGCCGCTCACTTTCAAATTATTACAAATGATCGGGCCATTAATGTTAAAGTACCCGGTCTTCATTCGTCGAAAGCGTGCTCTGATTTAACAAAACAACACTAAGTTGCACACTACCAAAAATACTAAAATAAAATTTAAAAAATTCCACTCGACGGAACGCTTTTTGCGAAGACAATGCTTCAAGTCATTTAATAAAGTTGAAAAAGCATACCAAGGGTTCTTTGATTGCAGATAGATAACGGAAGATAATTGAAAAGAATGGTTTTTGTTTTGAGGAATAAATGATGTTTGTTAAATAAGCGTTTTCTTTTCTTAGTAATATCTGAACATACCAAGTGAGTCAGAATATTAAATATTTAGGTACAGCTCTCGCCAGAGTCTAATAAGAACCACTTCTATGTCAACAAAACCAGAACTGTATGAATTCTAAAAATATAAATTACGATTGGAAATACTTAAGGTTGTCTCTTGATTACTGATATAATGGAATAAAGTGGGACAGAGGCAAACTAACCCAAAGCTATTTATCGCAGGTGTTATAAAGAGGAGTAGCCGTGGCAACCTTATTAAACATAACTTCTCTCACCCAAAATATCGTAGTAAAGGTAGTGGCTTCTAGCAACACAAGAATTACAAACACTACCATAAAAGATCGTAAATGAGTAGTGACGCAATACCAATTAGATAAACAATTTAACATATAGATGTTTAAAATAAAGAAATTGTATATTCAAAGACGTAGTTAGGCAGAAAAACTAACTTATTGTACAGATGGATCTATAACTATAAAAGGTAATGGACTTTAATGCTCTTTAAAAATAGAGTCAGAGCTTTCAAACATAAACACGCCAGACTCTCTTACTTCCATCCTGTTGTTCGTTTCCTAGTCAGAATTTGGAAACTCTTGACATTTTGTCCAGGACTGCAGCAAGAAATCTTCAAAGGAAAACCTAAGAATTTTTAGAAGGTATTTTTTAAAAATACCGGTTGTAAAAGCCTTCGTATTAATTTAGCAGTGTCTATGTGGATAAATCAAATATAAATCAAAATTTTTGTTTTATGTTTCATAAAATAAACAAAGAGAGGGTAGGCATCTTTCAAAAACAGCCTTGTAGTACTGCTTCTGTAGTCAGTATTACTATGTCCTCGTCCATTACGCAACAAATTATTTTTGTTTTCCATGTCAGATGAAAGTTTGGGAACGACGTCATTAATAAGACTGAAGTGTACACCTGGCATATTCAAGTTTTGAGAGAAGGAGAAGCAGCTGAAGATAAAAGTTACTGAGGTGATCCGAGAACCAGTATGACCGAAGAGAATATTGGCATTGTGGGCCCCTTCCTCGAGAGTAATCTCCGATTAACGGGTGCTTAAATTGCATCTGAAATTGAAATAGCCAGTACATAAGTAATCCTAGACGTTATTTTAATTTATGGCAACTTCCAGTCCCATACAACTGCCAAACTCGACAAATTAAAAACGAGGTACTAACAATAAGACTAAGTAAACATAAGATTAGAGTATTTTTGGTAAAAACTCATATTCGACTATAAAACTTTTGCTGAAGAAAGACATTCATTCTCAAAAATCTTTTTCCTTTGTGAGATACTACTAAAATAATAAAAAATTCACTAAATAAGTAAAACTATATGTACACAATAACCAAAAACTTTCAATGTTAGTAATACCCACACTCTTTTCATCAACGACTTTCAAAATAATAGAAACAAATTACACAATGTAAAAACTTTAATAAAGATATAAAAACAAATCTGCAGATAAATGCAAAGTAGAACTAATAAAAATGTCGGTTGAAGGTATCTAGCAAAAATGTGCAAACAGTCTTTCAAGTGACTATAGAAACTGTTAAAGACATAAATTAAAAATAAGTGTTAAAAAATAATAAAGGTGAATCATTAAGATGGTGTAACAACAAAAAAAGTAAAAAAATCAAAATTTCAAGATCCAAACCAATAAAAATTACAAATAAAGGAAATTAACTAAACCAACTAAAATAGACATTTTTAAAGTGCACAAAAAATTAAATATAAAATAAAAAATAAATATTAAAAAAGCGAAAATAAAAGAAAGCTTAGAAGAAACGCCGAAATATTCTAAAATAATTATGTCGATATAGAAAGTTAAGACATTAAGAATAGGAACATAAAAAAGTAGTCTGTATAATGTCTTTCAACTACAAAACAGTAAATTTATTAGTTGCAGAACAAAGTTTTAATAAAGTAAGTAGTAAAAACATTTTCACCAAGTCAATTACGATAAATAAACCAGATATTTCAAAAGACATCTAATGTCGTAGATAACTAGAAGAAACTAAAAACAGAGGAGAATATTTAAATAACATATTTCTATTGTTTATATTAATTTCCTAATAAGTTAAGTTACAGAGAAAACAAACGAATAAAGTAATATAATTAACGATTACTATTTGTTTGAGCCATTAAAAGAAGCATTTTATGGACAAAGAATCGACAACGATGTTTTTTGCTCTTATTAGTAAATTCGCTTTTCATCTTCTTTTCCCATGTGACTTTTGGTCTTCCTTTTTCTGTTTTTCTTGAACATTTTATTCTAACACTTGTTTTGTTATGTCAGTGTTCGATTTTTCAATCGCGTGGCCTATCATTATATTTTTTTGTTTTTATTGTTTTCTCTATGGGTGTCTGTTTGGTGCATTCCCATAATTTTTTATTTGTGATTGTTTCTGACCAATGTACTCCCAGTATTCTTTTCGCGCACTTGTTTATGAACGTTGATAATCTCTTTATGTGTATTAAGCTTATTATCCCTGTTTCTAAGCCATGCAATAGTATAGTGTTCACATTTGTGTTAAATAATCTGATTTTTGTCTTCCTGTGCATTTCCTTGACCTGTCAATTTTTTTAAGTGTGTTGAAGGCTCTATTGGGGTTTTGTCTATTTCACTACCTCCTCCTTTATCTACACTACTTCCTAGGTAGTTAGATTTTCTATTTTTTATAATTTTTCCCTTTTATGGAGGCTATTTATTACTTCCATTTTCTTCATCTTCCCTATTTTCATAACTTTTAATTTTTCCATAGTTACATTTAGTCCTTATGTTTAGCTTAATTCTTCAGTTTTTTAACTGTTTCTGCATAAGTATTGCCTTTTCCGTTAATTGACAAATATTATCTGCAAATTCTATAGCATTAACCCTCTAACTAATTCTTGTTTTGCTATTTAGCGTGTTCGTCATGACCCAATCGTTTATATTCATTTTACTTACGCGTCGGAAAAACGCCTCGTCTCCAAATTTGGCAAGTTTGAACGTCTAATAATATTGTCTCGCAATTAAAGAAATAAATCCCATCTCTCATCAACTATACCACTCACTAAAATATCATTCTACTGAGGTTGTCTCATAAATAATGACGTTTCCACATACAAATTTCTTCTCTATTTTTAAGCTATGTGAAAGTTATTTGCAAAGTGATCGCGCAAATCATACATCAGTATAGTAGAGAATTGTATGCAGCTGTTCTATTGTAAACCAGAGAATAAAATAGACAAAAATTAAAAATTTGCGCGTAACAATAGAATTATTGCAAAAAAATTTTGCAATAAAAGGTTAAAGTCTTGGTTTAAACGTTTTCTAAGTGGAAACTTAAGTCTGGAAGATATAAAATTCAGTAGGAGTTTTGTTAAGTCAGCAAAAGCAAGCCTAGGGCAAATACCCGCAGATTGGTCTGTCTAAAGACACAATCCATCTCCGTTCTAAAGTCTTGAGGAGTACTGTAACAATTACAGAAGTGTATGCCATAAATTAAGCAAAGATCGTTTTTTGTACGTATGATAAAACTACAAGATTTGAAGCACCATGAACTCCTTCCAAACATCCCAATCATAAATGCTCAAATAATCAGCGACTTGAACAAATGTATGTTGTATTAGGTAACAAATTCACAGTATTAATCAATGGTAGGTCAATCAACTTTCATTTTATTTAAAGAAAACACATGAACTTGACGGCATTGAGTTACTACAACATCCAGCATTTAGTTCAAATCTCTCACCTTCAAGTTCTTTCGATAGACAACTTTTCTCTTAGAAAAAAAATACTTTTATGAGTTATGTGATCTTTTGATTAAAAAAAAGAGGTTTCCTAAAATATTAAATTAAATTTACTTTTTTCTCTTAATCTACTATACATTTGAACATATAGTGAACAAAGACAGCCTATACATTTGAACAAAAAGTAAACAAAAAAAGCTGATATAAAATATGGTGTGGTTAAGCTCTGAGCGTACGTTTGGTTGCCCATTTTCAAGATCGTTTTGCATATCTTACTTTTATAAATTCGCCCACTCTTATCATTTGCAAATAAATTGCTCCACGTTCCCACCATACCAAAATTTGAGGAAAGGCGGGTGAAAATTGTCTGCCTAAAAAGCCAAAAATATCTTTTTGCGAGCAACCCCTTATACTTATACTTGGGATTAAATAGTCTTCCATAAAGGGTGAAGCATATAAACACTCAATAAATCAGTCAGATTTCCATAAAAATGGTTGCATTTGACATACTTGCAATCAGTAAAATCTTCTGCCGTTCAGTGCAAGATTTGTGTGTAGTTTGTTAACGCAACGTGTGGTTTCACAACCCCCACACCCCCACACACACACAAACGAAATCATAAGTCTAAAACTTTGCAGGTGCTTGGCGCCCATTCCTGGTCACCATGCAAGAAAATCACCCGTTGCAGGAATTTTTTGTGCAGTAAGGCAGAGATCGCCAATCTCTATATCTTCAAAGATAAGCCACAACCGATTGAATATCATTTTACTTTCTTCATTAACGTTAACTGCAATTCCCTCACCATCTTCAAAGAAAAACAGCCCTATCACTCCAGCTGCCCAAAAACCACACCACACAGTTGTTCTTAGTGGATTCATTTTTTTTACATCATGGGAATGATTTTTTTCGTAGATTGAACCACTTTTGCCTTGCTTGGTCATTTTTAGGCCGGTCTGTTCTATTTTATTGATTTTCTCAAAATTGTTTTGCTCATTTCTTTAAAGTAGAATTAAAGGCAAATATTCACCACATACTCCATCTAGACATTTTTTAATACCACCAAGACTAAGGCCTTCTTTAGAAAGAAATTTAATCACTACTAGATATTGGATGTTCAACAATTGGTGGCCAAAATTTTTACAAAAGTTCAACCAAGTATGGGGCTATTTTATTGCTTTTCTTATTCAAACATAGGCAGGCCGGAAGCTTTTGGTAAATTCTATTAATGATTACTGAATAACTAGTTCGATGTCAACAACCATAGATCATGTAATTGGTATATTCCTATTTGTAACTTATTGTATCGTTTAGTTGGTACAATGCAAATGATAGGTAGTAAATAATAAAAAATGAATAAATAAAATTTTGACCTACTAAACCAACATAGAGCAGTACTAGAGTTTTTGAAAATGTATGGTTAGGTTCTAATCATGATAAAGCCAGGATACATCATTACGGTCCTGAACCAAAGAAAAATCAATATATTGAGAAAAAATGGGGAAGGTGCTTATTTAAAAATCTTGGATTTGATCAAATCAATACTGCATCATGTAGTCTTGACCTAAAAATGAAGAAGATCCAAAAGAAAAGGCCAAATCATTTTGAAAAAATCTAAGTCATTTTAGGTCTATGGCTTACTTTCTACGAGACAACCCTCATATATCAATTAAAAGCTTGGAACTTTTAAATTATATTAGCTACAACTAAAACCAAAAAATCTTTGATTTAATGCAGAATTGGGCAATTATAGACTAGGCAGAAACTGGCAAATTAACAGTTAAGGGGCCGACTCCGGTACAAAGCGTCTGACTAATTAACTGTCTCTATTTAAGCGAAAAGTTGCTTCCGCTGCCAAACGAAGCATCGGCAAGTGTAGTTATCCTGTCGAGCGTGTCATGCAATCAGCTCCCGAACAATTAGTAGCTCTTCAGCTATTTCTGCTGAAATACGCAGAGCGGAAGGCTTCCTAGAACAGGCTGAGATGAAGTGGGGAGTTCAAAAAACTTCCTGTCTGTAATAAAAGCTGTTGCTTCGCCTATGCGTCAATGAGTCGCAAGCACGCGATGATTTAATGTTTCGCGTGAAATCGTTTCTTTGGGTTGGGGCAAGCCCAGATACGTCCCGGAAATTAAATCGAACTGATTTTCAACTCCAAACTAACGGTTATTTAAATTTGTTGAAACTTCCGTTATATTTGGGTAAATTGAATTTAACTCTTGAAAATAGGGAAATGTGTTAGCTATGAGAAATATACCAGGTTGCTCGTAGTTTATAAAATTACATTTAGTCGCACTGTTGCTAGACATATTAACGTCAACCATTAATTGACAACTAGACAATAAATTCGTCATACGCAGTGATCATAACACTATTTCTTTCCAACTTTGTTTTCATCTAATGTCAATGCACACGGACCAAAAGAGAAATGATAATGTTACCTACTTTCAAGAACAAAATCTAATAAAAAAAACTGACTTTAAACTAAACCTTTAAAGATAATACGTAATAAAGCTCATGTTGCTCTTTTAGGAAAGTTGTATTAATGACAGATATCACAAATAAGTCTACGATAGACTAAGGCCAATTACCATCTTATACAACTAACAAAATCTGAAGCACTTTACTAAAGTTAACATTTCCTTGACTACTCATTGTCGGAGCCGGCTACTACCCACCTAGTCATATCATTGTAGCCGACAAATTTTAAAAATTTCTACTCCCACTTGCACCTCACTTTCTGATAACAAAAAACTGGAACGTTAGCATACTGCCTGGAGTTTCAGACTAATCTCACCAAAACGGCGAGCACTCTTCCATATTGCACAGTAGCATAACCTAAGTTACATATTAACTGGCAAGTCAATCTACTGGCCGAAGAATTTATGTAAAATCCTTGACCTGCTGAAATTTGTGGTTACCAAAACTATTTCCGACATATATAGACAAAGCAAAAGCAACTTCGGCTTAGACTCAGATCATTCCCCAATAATAATAACTTTGGGTACAAATATTACATGTAAAACCACGCCACCAAAACTGTGTATCATTAAAAGAGACCAATTGTACATCAAGGACAACATTAATTTAACTTATAAAATGCACACATCAAGTCCGGAAATCCTCTAAACAAGACTACTATATATCTAACCCACCGACTTCGTAATGTTATCAAAAAAAAAAAAAAACAGAAGTGTAACATCTAACTATTTCATTTCTACGCTATCACCAGAAGATCATACTGTCTCCAAAGCAACCAGAAAAATTAAAAGGCTTATTACTCAAACACCACTCGTAAGAAAATCAGATGAAAGCTGGACTCGATTAAATAAAGAAAAAGCAAATGTCTTCAAAAAACATATCGCAGAAATATATAAAACCCCATCTAATAATACCATTAATTTTGAAGCAGTGATAGATAAATATCTCAACTCTTTTGGGTAATCATCTCTACTCTAGAGAAACTAACTGGTTCATTTAAAGCTCCTGGCTAACATCTTATAGTAGAAAAAATACCAAAGCTCGTTAATAAAAAAAGCAATTATACTTATAATAACAATATACGACTGTATGGTTGCTACTTCTTACTTTTCTACCCAATGAAATTTTGCATTAATAACTATAATGACTAAGTTTGCGAAATCTCCTAAAGAAACTATTTCTTATTGATCGATACCTCTATTATCCAAGATATCTAAACGCTGTGTCGAACCAACAAAATAGCACTATCAGCAAAGTTAATTTTCACTCACAAATTTGGCTTTCGCAAAGGGCATTAAACCATCCAGAAATGCCATAGAATAATCAATTATATCAAAGGGAAAAATGTGTGCTAATCAAAAGAAAGTTAGCTTACCAAATCTTCTTCATCTTAAAAGTCTATCTAACTTAAAGACACTTCCAAGTTTAGTTCGAAGATGTGCTATAAAAGTACCTTACTATCAGCTCTGGTGTCGCATAGGAAAGTGTCCTCGGTCCTTGATCTTCTCTATACCAAAGACATCTTAACCATAGTGAATACCTTAATTAGTATCTTCACAGATGATACTCCAATAATATTATCTGATAACAATGTGGATTACGTAACAGAAAAGCTCCAGCCACACTTAAGCTCCTACAAAGCTAACTTGATCGGTAGCGGATCAAAGTAAACAGCAGTAATTCAACTGAAATGAATTTCACTACTAATTTACATCATTTGCAATCAGCCAATCCAAATAAAAAATGCACGGAAATACTTAGACCTTTACCTCGACCAAAGTCCACATAAAAATCAAGAGAGAGCAACTCAACGTAGAGACAAAAAATATGCACTGACTAATTTGGCGCAAATCTCAACTGATCCTGAAGGACAATCATTCTAACACCTATATGGTCGTAAGAGATTGGAGCCCTGGGGATGGAATTAGCCATCGAACACCAAATTTTATCTTTCCAATTGAAGACGCTGCATATTCTAGCCGATACGTCAGCAATCAAACCTTTCATGACGATCTCAAAATTCCCTTCTTCACTGAAGCCATCAAGAGTCGCTAAAAGCTAAAAGGCCACTTTGAATCATAGCAACCAAACTCACTGTCGACCTCTACGTCCGTCAGTTTGTGGTTAAAAGATTAAATAAACAATGGCAGCACTTATCAGATAATTAACAAACAACTTAATTCACTATTTTTCAAATTAGCGAAAAATCCCGTTACAAAATACAAATATTTCCAGGAAGTTAGAAATAGCAAATCCAAACGCCCGTCATCGATTAAAAAACGTCAAATATAAAAATTCGTAACCAATTCAAAGCAACCTCAAATAAAAAAGAGAATACTACGAATAGTAACTGAAAGAAGAGAAATGTATTTCATTTTACATTTACAATATTTTCTCCAACTTATACAGCAACAGTTTGATAAAAATAAATATTATTACCAAACACTTAATGGGGTTAAAATTAGATTTAAGGTAAAATAGGTGAGTAGTAGAAACTAAATTGTCTAATACTAAAAATATTAGACCTATAGTCATACAAAAATCAGTTTACAGGCCCATTTGGATGTTTAAAATTCTCTGAAAACTATGACTGTAAAACATTTGCACGAAAAAACAGCAACAGTGTCGGGATCTATCCGCAAAACTATAGAATTTGTCAAATTTACACATAAATATTAATAAGACGACTTTCTAACCGAAATAGCATAGCATTACAACCTCACAGTAATAGAGAGTTGGCCCTGTGCATATAAAAATATTTAGAAAGACTTACTAACAAAAAAGGCTTATTGAAATACATCACACAGAGAGAAATTCTTTGCAAATGAGAATTATAATGCCAAGAATACTTCGATGGTTTTACATTTTGTTTTAACCCGACAAAGAAAAAATACTATTAAACATAATTTAGGAACAACTGGACTTTCTACCGATATTTACTTCAAGGTATTGGCCAACCGAAATAAACAAAACACCTGATTTTATGGACCAAAAAGAGTAAACAATTGTCCAATAATAATCAAACAAACGGTAACATAAGAGAGACGTTTCAGAAGAACAAGGCTGCTCTTAAATTAAGCAACTAAAAAAATTAATGACTATTGCTAATGGAGAGGCATAGAAAATTCGTACCAACCAAGAAAATCAATCCTATCCCTTAAAAAAGATCGCTCTTGATCAATAAGAAATCTGGACAAAATCAGAAGTTTTTAGACACAATACTTCAACCATTGCTTTCCGAAAATAAATCTAAGAAAATGTTCTTCAAACATAAGGTTGTTTACTCCACGAAAAATTAAAGCAACTATAAAAAACTACTATCAATAGAATCTTAAAAAAACTATAGGGAAAAAAGCATTTCAGGCCCTATTCTCTACTTTACATTTAGTTCTGACTTACATAAACCCCCCTCCCTCCCAATAATAACACAATTATGGCAACTTCCGCCAAAGAAGTCATCATAACCCACTCGAAGCAGTCCGTTTGCTTCAGGAAACCCCGAGGAACGTGACTGTCAGACAAATAGCATAAAAAGCTCAATCAAATCAATTCGATAAAAGTCACGTCTATCAAATGCTGCGAAAAATATAATCAAGATTATCCCTACAATATAAACGATTAACTTACAAGATGGGGCATGGACTTACAGAATCATAAGATTCTCAAAAGGTCCCAAAAGGTTCTGCAAAACACATTCAACGCCTCATACTTCGTATGCAGTAAAGATTATAATAGCAGCATCGCTAAGATTTTCACCAATTGGGTTTCAGTCGTAAATAGTCAAGACTACTAAAGCAACAAAATAAATTTAGGTATGAGAATCATTCTGTTTGCAATCATGCAAAATTGCACAGATGTAACATGAATACGTACTTTGCTTCTTGGTTGCTGTACTATATTAATTCTAAATTACGTCAATAGCCAGGCGATCTTATTTCAAATCGTGCTCCTCTTCATCTAACCTAAAGAATACGTAGAGCCACTTGCAGCAGCGGACATTGCTACAGAAAGTATAATAGCATAATTGTCAAGATTTGCACACAATTTTTCAACTGAAAATGACTGAAACGACAACTAAAACATCGTTGAAGAAACATAAATAAGCTTAGTTCGCCAGAAACACAGCTAACTAAAGAATAAATACTTGAAATTGAAATTCTATGTATATTACTTATGTTAATATAGGCTTATAAATATACGTTAATGTAAAAGAGAGAAAGAAAAAAAGGGAGTGCCTTTCTTCTTAATTGATTTTTTCATTCTAAATTATCAGATCATCTGATTTGCAGATTACAAAAACTGCTTTCAACTGAAAATCTTGTTCTCTTGTTCTCCAAAAATGCAGCAAAATAGCAAAATTCGCCGATGTAATATAAAAGTGAGAAGTGCTGTTTTTCCACTTTGTTTCTATATTTAAAACTATGTTACGAACTGTACGTTATGGTCGCTTGCAATAGCAGAAACATTTCGACAGAAAATGTAATAACATCTCTAAGATCTTTGCAATATGCGCTTTAACTCCAAAATTCCAGAGAGACAATTAAGCCAAGGCTAAACACTAGTAACATAATTAAATAAAAAAAGTGGACAAATCTGTCATAAAAGAGTACGTTTGGGAAACTACACCAATGTAAAATGGAAATGAGAGAGATGCTCTACTTTTTGCTTCGTTTGTTTACTCTAGAGTACGCCAAGAACTAAATGATCTGGTAGCAAGTATGCTACAAAGTATGTAATAACAACATCGTTACTGTTTTTAAAAATTGCAGCATTAGCTACGATGGTAAGGAGAAAAGTTCTCGGCCTGACACAGAGATGGTGCTGCAATCGGTAAACAATTATATTTCCTGCTGGGGTGCATGTGTCATTAGTTCGTATGACTAGTTTCAACTTGTTCGCTCCAGTCGTTTGTTTACACGAATTTTTTCAGTAGACATGTTGCATGTTTTTTGTTAAAATGGATAAACTTGAATATCGTGCGATTGTAAAATTCTTCGTTTTGGATCGAATAACCCCTAAGGAAATTCATCCGAAGTTGACAAAAGTTTACGGGGACTCTGCTCCTTCCATGTCAACTATTAAAAAGTGGGCAGCTGAATTTAAACATCGTCGCACATCCCTCGAAGATGAGCCACGTGAAGGACGGCCAAAAACCGCAACCACACCGGAAACCATCGAAAAAGTGCATGATATGGTGTTGGACGATAGGCGAATGAAGATGAGTGAGATAGCTGAGGCTGTGGGGATATCGGAGGAAAGGGTGCGAAACATCTTGCACGAAGAATTAGGGATGCGAAAGCTCTGCGCAAGATGAGTGCCGCATTTGCTGAATGCCGATCAAAAGTAAATGCGCATACGATTTTCGCAGCAATCTTTGGACCGATTCAACAGGGGTCCGACCGATTTTGTGCGGCGATTTGTCACCATGGATGAGACATGGGTCCACCACTACACGCCAGAAACGAAACAGCAGTCCAAGCAGTGGATGGAAGCCGGTGGTTCAGCGCCAAAGAAAGCGAAGTCGATCACATCTGCTGAAAAGGTCATTGCCAGCGCGTTTTGGGATGCGAAAGGGATCTGTTAATTGATTATCTTGCAAAAGGCAGAACAAGTACAGGCGAATATTACTCCAACCTTCTTGACCAGCTGGATTCCAGAAATTCGCGAAAAGAGGACTGGCTTGAAGAAGAAAAAAATCATCTTTCACCAGGACAACACACCTGCGTTGGCGATGGGAAAACTGCGAGATTTGGGGTATGATTTGGTCGGCCATCCCCCCTATTCTCCTGATTTGGCACCCTCAGACTTTCATCTGTTCCCAAACTTAAAGAAATTTGTTTCTGGGAATCGCTTCGCATCCAATGAAGAAGTTGAGAGGGCCGTTGATGAATATTTTCACAATCTTCCAGATTCTCACTTTCGTGACGGAATACTGATGTTAGAGAGGCGCTGGATCAAGTATGTTGAAGTCAAGGGAGATTATGTAGAAAAATAAAATCATTTTTAACTGAAAGTTGAAGTCTTTCATCGTCAGGCCGAGAACTTTTCACCTTACCCTCGTACCACCGAGTCGAAAGGCTCTAAAACACTGCTGAAAAGACAGAAGTAAACCTTATTTTGTGAAAAACACGACTAAGTGGAGAAACAACGCATAAAATAGGAGTCATAATGATGTACCCTTGCAAAACTGCACCAATCTAAAATTAAAATGAGAGGTGCTTCGCCCCTTAGCGAGTTTATTCATTGTCCATTATGTCAATAGTCGCATGATGTGGTTGAAAATTGTGATTCGCTTTGCCTAATCTAAAGAATATTTTAATGTCGATTGCAATATCATAATATATAGCAGTTCTAAATCATAGTGATCTACGCTTGCAAAACTGTGCCAACGTAAAATAAAAATGAGAAATACCTCCTTACTTGTCAACACTGAAGCTCTGCTACAGAAAATATAGTAACAGCATCGCTGAGGTTTGAGCAAGTTTGTCTTCAACTCCAAATGACCCAAAGGACATCTAAAGCAATGGTAGAAGAACACAAGTAAACCTAAATCACCAAAAATACAGCCAAATAAAAACAACACTTGAAATAAAAGTTTTACGCATCTGGCTCATAATAATGGATGCTTACAGAACTGCACCGACGTAAAATAAAAACGAGAGATGCTCCTCTTCCTACTTTGTTTATTCATTCTAGATTAAGACTATTGTAGTCACTTGTAATATCAAAGACCATATCATTGTCACAAAAAATGTAACAACAGCATCCCCACGACTAAGAAAATGAAAATAACCAAAACGATAATTAAAGTACCTCTACATACCAGATTACTTGATACATATTATTCGATCATTTCTCACACACCGAACCTTCTCCGTTAGAATCAATTCCATATATTCAACAGTTAGACCTATCCATGCTGGCGTCCCATGATATACCCCAAACAGACAATGCAGCCATTGCTATGTACGCAGATGATACTGCGCTACTTACCCAGAGTAACGAACTATTGGAAGCATCAAACGAACTACAATCCAGCCTAAATACAATATCAAGCTGGATGAGAAAATGGCACATAAACCTTAACTCAACCAAATGTCAAACCCAAGTGTTTACCTTACGACGCCTCAGAGATCTACCCAACATTCAAATAAATAATGAAGAAATTCCATGGAACACGCAAAATAGCCCAGTTAAGTATCTAGGGGTATACTTAGACCAACGACTAACCTGGGGTTTCCGTATTAACCACAAATTGAATGAAAGCTATACTAGATTAGCCCTACTATACCTACTAATAAACAGAAAAAGTTCTCTACACATAGACTGTACAATGCTAATCTATAAATCAATAATTAGACCAGTGGTAATGTATGCATGCTGTGTATGGGGATCTGCTTCACCGACTCACATCCGCAAAATACAAACACTACAAAATAATATTCTTCGAATAGCCACAAATTCTCCATGGTATATAAAGAACCACCAACTACACGCTGAACTAAATATCCCAACCATAGAAGAACACATTAAAAAATTAGCGGCAACCTTCTTTAAAAATTTAAACAACTGTGCAGCAGCAGCCCATTACGCACTAGGAATGAGACACATACATCAACGCTTGAAACGCAAACTGACGCAAGATCTCCTCTCAACCGATGATAGTAGTGATAATGAAGTATAGAGTAGTGACAAAACCAAAATAATACAACAATAAAACTAAACAGTGAATGGGTACGCCAATAGGCAATCCCTAAGCGACAATAGTGTTACATGTAATCAATAGTTAACAAAACCATGTATAGCACAACGTTGCTGATCTGGTTAAATAAATTTAAAAAAAAAGTACCCCTAAAAAACACAAGTTCAGTTCGTCAGTAGTACAGATAATAGAGAAACAACCGGGAACGAAATATCAGGACTTAAAGAAAGAGTATGAGTAATTTAAAGAGAACTATAAAAGAGAAAGCAGAAAAGACAAATAATGTGATAATTTAAGACAAACAAAAAGATAAAAAAGCCTATTTTCATAAAGTTAAAAGACAACAAGGATAAAGCGAAACTTATGTCCACTTAAGAAATGAACACAAACTAACAAAATATCGTAAAACGACTTCAGAATGAATACAATAAAGTAACAAGAAAAATACTGATAAGAAAGACTTAAGTTATTTATGTAAAATATTAATTGTAAATACAAAACAGGTTTAACAAAAAGTGAATAGAAATAATGAAATTTTATAAATCTGATCTAATAGCAACCCAGGAAACTAAATTAAGAGGCAGTTAAATTTTTAGTGTTGATAACTATACCATTTCCAATAGTGGAGGGACGAACAGATAAGAAGTACAAAAATTTAATTATGAATTTAAAAGCTTACGTGTAGGATGTATGGTAATGACATAGAAGAAATTAAGAATATTAAATATACGTGCTGTAATTTAATAAAAAAATAATGAAAAGAAAGATAATATTTATAAAGAAACAGGACATATAATAGAACAGATATCTAAATACGACATAAAAATTGTGATTAAAACTCTAAATGCACAAACAGAGAACAAATATATAAAAAGTTCTATAGCAGAAAAAGTAAGCATCTAGAAAACAATTATAATAGAATAAAACTATAGCAGTTTGCTATGACATTGACTGTGTGTTAGGGATAGCAAACATAAAATACGAAATTCCCAGAAGAGAGAAGAAAGTATGAAGAAGTCAGAGATTTGCTATAAATACCAAGATATAGAAATTAAAATAAACCTCGGAAAGAAATTAATAGCAAACATATAGAGTTAAACCCACAAAACCATGATATTTAAAAATAGTAGGTAAAATATAAATAGATTATACAGAAAGTGTCTAAGACATGGCTAGAAAAATAAATAAAAAAGCATATGACATCAGATGTTTTGACGAAGACTATTAAATTGTACTAAAACGCAGAAACGAGACAAAACTGATTAAAACACAGCTCCAAGACAGTAACAAGCATAACAAAAATATCGGGAAACTGCAAGAAGTAACCTACAAAATATTAGCACGTTATTAAGAAACAGGCCGCAAGTAATACAAGGAAAGAAATTGAATGAACACCAGGGACAATTTAGAAGAAGGCGGTTGACATTGGGCAAAAATATAGTGAAGTAAATCCTACACAATGCTTACAAAGAAAATGTAGATCTTTACATTCTATTTATTTATTGCAAGAAAACGCATAAGGTTCTAAAGAAATTAAGAGTTTTCGGGAAATTAAACTAATCAAAATAATCCTGCAAAATGACAATAGAAGGAATAATAATGAATAATTGCGAGCAAAAGGTAAAACAAGAAGATAACAAAATGTAGCAAAGAATCCAAATATTTCATGTGTAGTCAAAGTGCACAAATTGAGATAACTGGAACATATCACAATGATGCCAGAACAAGGTGCTGATATCAGGAAAATGGGGGAAAACAGAAAACCGAAACAAAGATGACTAGCAGCAGTGAAAGAGGATTTACTACAATTATGTATGGGGGAGTGACAAAGACGAAGTGGAAGATAAAATAAAGTGGAAAAAATTGTAAAGTATTTTGAAACCATGGGTCTATATAACCTACAAATTTGTAAAATATACATATATAGTGTATGGTTCTAGTTTTTTTATTCTTCAACTAAAAATAACCGAACAGGCAACTAAAATACCATTAAAAAATTTTTAGAATCCAAGTTCTAGGCATACGATACATGATAATGTACAAATGCATAACTACGAGTGTTGCTCTCTTTCTTACTTTATGATTTATTCTAGATTATGCTCAAAACCAGATAGTCTAATCGCAACTGCGGCACCTTTCTACCCTAAAAAATATCTTAAAATTATTTGCAGCCTTCAAAAAATTCGTCTTCATCTTTATTAATTTTCTGTTTTGCTCACTCTTGATTAGGTTAAGAACAAGACGTTTTATTAAACAGCTGCACCCCTTTCAATCACCCAAGAGAGATTCTAGGACCATTTCTTATTTTATTTACTTTTACTCGGAAAATCTAATAGCAACACGGCCTTTTTCTCCATGTGCAAACAACAAAAACATATGAGTCTAATACTTGCTTGCTAGAAATACTGCAAGTTAATAAAACCATGCCAAAACACCAGTACTTCTTACGAATTATGTTATATCAAGAGAAAAGGGACGTGCTGATTTGGTAAAGACTCAGTAGAGAAGACTTCTAAATCGAGCAAAATCAATTAAGCTGCAACAACACAATACGACTATATAGATTTTCTTCTGATAACATATCTTGTTGCAGACAATGAAAAAGATAAAGTATTTATATAGGATCTATTTCCCAATTAAACTGATGACTTGGATTGTAGCCATCGAAATTCGCTAGAAAGTCGTTTTTACGGAGAAAATTGACCTTGGTGTGATACAAGCTCAAGTGGCTCCAATCAAAAGTAAAAAATACAGAAAGGGTTGTTATACTGTACTTGCCGCCATCCCTGAAGAATTGGTCTTATACAAACTGCAAACATTTATTTATAATTCCTTTATAAATTTCAGTCTCAGATTACCAAATTTAAAGGGTAATAGTGGGCGAAAGAATAATAAATACAAATCGCCAAACGCTATATCTGAGCAAAAGTTTTCGTTAAACTACCAGACTGATATGGAAATCGTTAGAAGTGGTAAAAACAGTAGCATGATCACGGGTGAACAGAACAAATTGAGTTCCAAAAGTGTCTGGGTTCTATTAATTTATTTTGGTCTAAAGGAACTAAGATTGTAATCTGGGAAAATAGACGTTGCGTTTCTTAAAGCTTTTTTACAACCAGAAACTTTTCTTTAGTTTGACACCTACAAATATGGGTCATTGTAGTGGTGGATTAGTGACAAAAAAACAATAATTCACATCTCATACACAACAGGGCTCACTAAGAACTGTTCCAAAAATAACGCCGCCTTATGCTCCAGAAGAACCCCAGGATCGGCGTGATTAGGAGAAATATTCGCATTGTACGCCGCTTTCTCAAAAATAAAATTTCTTCTAAGATTGTCTATCTAAGAGAAGGATTTGAAGAACAGAGATTTGATAACGATATTGCTGAGTCACAACTATCTTCATTTCACCATAGAGGATTCAAAACACTACCTATCTGTTAGTAAAAATGTGTTTCTAAGTCGGAAGGTTGTCGAAAAGAACTTTGTATTTTTATGATGTTTTAATAAATTTTAAAGAAATTTGGTTTATACTTGATTCGCCCACGTAAAAATCACAATATATTATTAGAATAATTTAATGTTCAGTCTTATCTTCATATAAGGGTAATCTCTTTAATTACAAAGATGAATTGGGATATAGTAAATACTAAACCCAGCTCCGAATAAGTTTAAGTCGATTCTGAAAAAAAATTCTGTAATTCTAAGACGAGTAAACAATTTTCCATTGTATTAAAGAAACAAGAAACGCAAGTTTCAGCTTCTGTTAACGAAACAGCATCCGAGTTAAGAGTGTTAAGGAATTAGAATCCGAAGCGTCTGGAGCGCCTACCTTAAACTATTCGTTTAGTGCTTTAGTAATTACATTGTGAAATAGTTATGTTCCAGTTCAACGCACAGCTTATGCCATAATTGCTAAATGCAAACTAGAAGAAAAGAAATGAAACCCAACATCAACTAAAATAACTACAAGAGCGGTTTTAAAATTAACATTAAGTAGGTTGCACTATCTTGCTGGGTTGTCAATAATGCACGCGTGGCGACCGAATAAAATCAACCGTGGCATCGCTACTCCCATCAGTTGTAAGACCCGCGCTCTGATTTGTTTTTTCAAGTGATGATTTCATTAGTCTTGGCTAATTTTGCGAATAAATAAGAGTAAAAGTTGACTACAAGCAATGGATAAATCTGAAATGCTTACCAAGGTGCATATTTCTCAACTCATGAATGCTAAGCTCAATTCTGAAGAAAAATATTTGCCAGAATAACTTCAGTCAACAACATTCGCTACCCCCTTCCCTTCTTTATTGCCACATTTTAGGCGAATAATAATTTAAAAACTAACTTTAAAAGCTAAAGGTGGGACTTTTCCTAGTTTTACAACTCAAATAATTATTTAAATATTCACTAGAGTTATTCGAATGATCAAAACTGGTATTAGAATATCTCCAAATAATTTTAAAGCCATCAAAGTTTTAAAAAATAGGGTTTTAATAAATTAGACTATTTAAAATTAGAATAATGTTTACATTTCCACTATTACGAATATTTTGACTGTTACGCACTTGCTTGAATATCAAATACAACTATTTAAACTAGAAATATTTAGTCGTCAACTATTTGAATGTTACAATAATTTAAGTACTCTAATTATTCAAAAATTATTTAAATATCTATATGATTTGAATATTCTTATTACTCAGTTAATTGAATGATTCAAATAGGAGTTCTATCACTAATATAAATGAGCAAATTTATAGCAATTAACAAACAAGGTATGAAAATAATGACAGCAAACATAAATTAACGCTGCATTTGAATATCAGCATAATTGGAGTGGTTGAATTATTCGAATATTCGAACTATTCTAATAATGGAATTTGACATTTGAATTAAATATATTTAGGAGTCGACTATTTGAATATTGCAAAATATTCAAATTATTTACATATATATTCAAAATATTTAAATATTTTATTATTAAAGTATTCTAATTTTTCTAATATGTCTTCCAATCTTAATAAAAGCTCAGCTTTGAGCAATTGACGTAATAATTAAGTATATACTAAAAATGAACAAAATAAATCCAAATACAATTTCACGTTGTATTCCAACATTAATTAAATATTCTAATTATTTTAATATTCAAGTTATTCTAATACGACTTATGGCCTTAATGGCAAATTTGGGTAATTGACGTTTAAATTAAGGTGCACCAAAAATTAAAAAAGTTATAAAAATTATTGTCGCTAATCTTTCATTTTCAGCGACAAATTTATTTTTTCTTATTCATGTTCTACATCTTTTTATCACTTTATATTTGTATAATTAATACTTTTTTGGTATTCTTCAAAATACTATAAACTAGATTTCTTTTATTTACTCTTAGTTTTCTATTTTTACTTTCTTGAACACAAAAAACAAATTACGGTTTTATTTCTCTTTTTTTGAAAATTTATTATTATTTATTAATGCTTCTAATTATTTTACTCATCTGTAAAACACTGTTCAGAACCTTCTCTGACTTTGTAAACAATTTACCTTCCTTATTTAATTATAAAATTTCTAATGCCTTATTTATAAAAAACTTGCTCTTATAACTACTTTTCCTAATTATTGTAATTATCTTGTCATTATTAAACTTTTAATTTGATATTCCTGCGTTTTTTGATTATATACTTTCAACTAATCTTATTTTCAGACATTTAGTTGCAAAAAGACTGCGAACAAAATCATTGAGTTAATAGAAAACACCCCCTAGTCAATAAAAATATTTGTACGTTGACCTTTATTCCGCTTCATCCACTTTTACAATTCTAATTGTATGATTCTGGTCGTTTGTACATTGGTACAACCGTAATAGGTTTTCAAAAATTTTTCTACCAACTTCAAATTACGGAGAATATCTGTTTTAAATTTCAGGATCTTCTAAGTAATAAAAAATGTAAGAAAGTTGTTTTTCCCCTTTTGTAGTAGACAACTAAATCTTTTAATCCGGAAAATTATCTCTAACTCGTAAAAGAATGTCTAGGATATCGCCATGGCCTGAACAATAAGAACTGAATGTTGTTTAGCGGGAATAATAGGCATGTCAAAAGAGTTTACTGACTGAAAGGATAGTCTAAGTTTAAATTTAAGGATCGTTAATTCTTAATTTGCCAGTGACGACTCGATGATCGATCAATCGCCTACAAGCCAAATGCCAAGTATTCCCTGCAATGCCATCAAACTATAGAGGACTGAAAATGTATGAATTAAGCTTTACCATGTGATAATCTAAAGAGAAAATTTAAAAATGGCGAATGCTTGAAAAATGTATAATTCCAGCAGCAAAACACTTATCATGAAATAGAATAGTCAAAAGTTTACACAACATTTTGATCAACTTTTTCCTGATTGCGATGGAAGAACACTTTGGCAATGATAGTTGTTTCTACCAATATGACAACGTTCTTTATGATAAAACAGGACTAATTAATAAATTAAATGATAGACAGTAACACTATAGAAATGGAAAGGTTGATTCAAAAGCTCAAATCTCTGCAAACCTCTCTGGCTACAGCTTTTAACGAATAACAGACTATAATTCCTTCAAATACATTTAGATACATAATTAAAAGAACCTCTCGTAAAGTTGCAGCGTAAGCTAACTCTAATGGCGATTTCAAGTAAATGCAATCTATTTTGTTGATTAAAGCAGTCCACTAAGTTGCTAATTTAGCAACATGCTCACAAAAAGACTTTTTTGCTTGGGAAATTATATAAATAAAGTTCAACGATACGCAAGTTTTGTTTTATCTAAAGCTTAGGAAATAAATGTCAATGAATGAGCACTTCAAAAATATTCTGTTTGGTCCACTTTGGTTCTCAAGTAACAAAGTGACCTGCATGTTCAACTCTTTTTTGTACTCCCAAAATTATTTATGCCACATGTACACTTGAGTCTTCTTAAGGGTATTGTTTTTGAACATTGACTTAAGTTTCTTTTACATATTGGGGTACGCATCTGCCTTAAGAAACTTAATAATAATCCGTCGCACAGATGAAAGTATCTCTTGCGTAGTGCGAAGCCTGAAGTGAAAATCCCCTTGTATAATTGATTTTGAAGGTTAACAATCAACTTATTATAGCTCTCATGGAGAAAATGTAGTATTTCTGGGAATTTCTGCCTAAAACTTTTTATGTTTTTGTTTTGTTTTTTTCACTAAATGGTCCACATATGCTATATTTGGGTTTGAACTGAAATTTAAATGTTAAGCTATTCTTTGCGTTATATTTGAAGTTTGCCCCACGAAGAATAAAGTTGTTCCTCATTCAAAAATAACCAAGTGGTAGGTTAGAATTTTCCTTCTCTTCCCAAAGGAAGAGAAGGAAAAAAGATTCAAAACAGAAACAGTGAAACCAACAGCAAAAACAATGCAAAGAAGAGATCAAGTTGGGGAAGTGGGGTGAACTATCAAATACAAAGTTTTTAAAGCTTCGCAAAGTCGCGACAAGCAGCCATTAATTAACATTAATTAACAATTAATTTCTTCACTCTTCGGCTCACGCTTGCAACGCTCTTTCAAACGTGACCCACTTCTGCGTTCGTTAAGCGCCTCCTTGATGAAGTTTTTCGCTGCGGGGCGAGCGAATTAATCGCGATTGCACAAATCCTGCCACCCGGATACAGCAGCGCACTAAATATGAGCGCTAATTATTATTTTTGAATGGCGACATTTCCTGTTAATAAGCGCGACTTAAAAACTGCGCCTAATTGCCAATTAAGCGTTCGAACATCTTTATCAGCGCCGGGGCGGTTTGCGCGGCCAAGGGCGAGGGCGAGGGCGCGAATGCGGCGGAGATTTTAACGCCACTACAAAGGCAGCTTACACGCAGGGGAGTTAATAACCCGCTCGACCCGGGCTTTGTTGGGAGTTGGAAGAATCGCCGGAAAGGCTGCTTGTCGTAAATAAAGCTTTGTAAGCTGATGAAGCTTGATGTGTTATCCACGGTACACTAATGCCTTAAGATGCACCAAATTTTGACTAAATTAATTGAAAGGATAATTCAAATATAAACCGGAATTTATTTTCGCATAACTATATCAGGCTGGGAGTAGTTATAAAGAAGGATAACGTTAAGAATTTTCAGCAACCATTAATCGGCAGTCGTCCTCAATAAGGGGGCGAATAATGCGAATACTCTGGTCAGTCACTCTGGTCTTTGGAGGACTTAGCTGACTTTCATTTTCAACTGCTTCTTGTCCTTTCAAATATCGTTTATGTAACCCAATGCATTTTTATATCTTCTATCTATGCCCCTTGAACTTAATAATACGTTGCTACGACACCGCAGTGTAGACTTAAAAAACTGTATCTTACAGGAAAAAATTTCTTTTAAGCATCCCTCGTCGTTCATCTTACGGCGCGTAAAATTCCAGTTTATATTTAATTCACCTATAAATTATCAGCATCAGTAGAAGTCCAAAATAAATAATATCATTAAAATATTTGATAAAATACATACACGTACAAAATTGTCTTTTTTAAAGCCTTCGACGTTTTCAAAGGTCGACTACCATTTGATTAAACTGATCTTTGTCTTGAGCTATTCTAAACAATTGGCCTGCAGTCAGTTTCGCCCAATTACGAATATTGCGCAACCACAACATTTTTAACAATAGTTTTTAACAGATTATATCTATCGCTCCTAAGAATATCTCGAAAGCAGGCCATTTAACTCTCTTTGATATTTCTGATTAGTTCTTTCTCCACGTCTATATAAAATGGGAAGCATTTTTTGACAAAACTCTGTACTGTAAGGAGTCTTCTACAAGATATAAAGCAGCAAACAATTATTACTGTCCATTTATGTACGAATATGACTATTGCTATGAGAAAACCATTTTAAAACAGTTCACTTGAAAGTATGTGGAATAAAATAGGCACCAGACATATTTATTAGGATAATAATAAATAATAGTTTCCCGTAAGGCCTTGAAGGGGGCCCTTTGGGGTCGTAACAGGATAGGTCTGCTACAATCTAGAGCCTACGGTACACAAGGGTAGTAACGTGGCTAGTGTCACGTACTGACCGTCTATTGTTACCCCAGAGTTTGACCTCCAGGTACTCATTTATTGCACCCTGAGTCGAACTGGGCCGTAAAAATGTCAGGGAATTGGCGAGAGCGGGATTCGAACCCACAACTCTTGGTTTCGTAGTCTAGCGACCTATCCACTAAACCACCACGGCTCCATTTATTAAGATATACTGATGAAAGTATTTTTACTAAAACAAAATCACATTATGTTTAGATAACGCCATCTCATATATTTACTTAAGTTTCAAACATTTTAAGCTTGTCTTTTCCCAAATCTTCAAGTCAACTGCATCATACATACACAAGGGAAACAATCTCATTGACGTTTTAAAAAAGGCAGTAGATTTTTGGAAATAATGGGTTGATGGATAAGTTCAACAGATAATTAATTTATGTAGTTCATTGTTCCTCCACAATTGAGATTCGTTATTTTTAAAGTTTCATTGTGTTTTGAGTATTCTTAACCATATGATGATAAATTTGCGTCTGCTTCTATTCACAATTAATCAAGGTTCTAAAGCTGGCAAACTGCTCAAGCTATTCTTACCACATACGAACAAAAAAACTGCACCAAAAATGTTTCTTAGTGTTTAACCGACCTTTTTAATTCAATGAGGATCGATAGAACAAGAGTGGGTAAAGTCTAAAATCGTCACTTTATCTAATGCTAGAAAGTTACCAGATGGTCTCCAGTCGCGATTCTTTTTAGATGCCATAGTTTAGTAGCCCAACTTCTCTTCAATAGGCAACACAATCCCTGGCGGATCATAAATTAAAGTTCGCTTTTAACGGCTTTGAATTTTGGAGGTACAGTAGGCCGTTCGAGCAAATCAAGGGACCCTGAAACTCGTTGTAATGCTCTACGTAATTTTTTTACTTTGCAATTGAAGACCTTATGGTTGCAATATACCAAGAAACTAGTAAAATAAGCGCGCGTATAGATTCTGCTGAAACACACCCGCGAGAAAGATTGGCTCGATCGTTTACTTGGTTGCAAAACCAAGAGAGTTCAATTTCGTTTCTGAGTCAATTGAAAGACGCCATAACATGTAATAAAATCGACATAGGTGAGACTTCGCGGCGTAAGCCAAGCTTAAGAATCGTTGACCATAGGTCTTACTTCTTAGTTTCTTGTAGCTCAAGTATTTTGTGGGAACAACGGAGAATTATGTTTCCTTGTCAATTGAGAAATAAGCATCTGGAAATTTAGTTGTCCGGCTTGATGATCGAATAAGGCTTTTGACGCTTGTGACCGTGCAACGTGCCATGACTAAGCGCGATCAATTAAGGGATGAGATTCGACAGTGACCAAATCATGTACGATTTAAAGTAGATGTCAATTTAAAGTTAAAAAATCTGTCATTCTAAACTTTCAAAAGTTCGAATCGCTCGCAGACGATGCTGTAGTAGCTTTTATGGAGTTGTTAGCGACTCAAGATGTTGTAGATGCTTTTTACACCTGTAAACTGTAATCTGACATCAGCTGGAATTTGTCGAGTGATGATTTGTTTGCTAGAGGTTAATTCCTTCTGTATACGCACTCAAAGTTACGATGGTTTACCTTTTCTCAATTGCAATTCAGTCAACACACGATATACTTTTCAATTTTTGAAATCGGGGCGCTTTTTAATGTCTCATACTTTTGTTTTCCGGAAAATTGATTTTCCAGCATTGATATCGCCAACAACGTTGTATTTAATTTGGTCAGTTAAAATTCTGCCGATTTTAAACTGTGACTCCAATTGAGGAAACCAGATGACTGAAACTGAAAAGCCAAAGCATAAAATAATCCTTCATTCAAAAAGCACATTAATCTAACTATTGGCTATTGATTGCTAGTACTTCATGTCACCTTTTTAAAAATTTGCAAATTTGGTGATCAATTGAGAGACCCAATTTTGGACATTTTCATACGAGCTGAAATGCTGCTCTCTGAGAGTGTATGCTATCAATCCAAACTAAATACAGAACAAGTCATACTCATCATTATTTAAACGCAAAATCCTATTCATCAGTTGCAAAATGGCTTATTACCAACTCTCTCACACTTTCCAATACTAAGAACCGACAAATTAAAATTAATACCATTAGCAAAATCCTAATACAATATGGACATTCCAATTCTTGACCCACACAATTAAAAATATTAACAAAATACAAATTCCAAAACTCACGACCCTTCCTTTCTTGGGTTACATTAAATGAATTACTGTCAGAATAAGCCGCGTACTAAACAGACAAAATAAATAAACGTTTTTACAACTAACAATATAATAACTAATTTCTCATTGGCTTAACTAAAGACCACTACCCTCACGAATCCCAAAGAGATTAGATACTTTGCGATTATTGTAACGGAGCGTAGATAGGTCAAACGAACAGGCAAAGCCGTATATACGAACATTCTTTGATTATACAGAAAGACGACAATTATTCGGCACTTCGCAAACACAATAAAGAAACCGAACATAAAATTAATTTTTACAATTCAAAACTCCCATCCTAACAGCAGAAACACAAAACGAACATTAATTTGATCAGTAATACAAAAAATACAACAAAAACAAATAACAATTTAAATGCAAAAATAACTGATAAAATGTATAAAAAATGTGATAAATAAAGGACAACAAGCCGAAGTTGTAAAGTAAAACAACTGTACTTTTCGGATAAGCCTTGTAGTTATTTACTACGCTTCTATAAAAACCTAATACGTAAGTAAGTCAAATTGAAACTACACTTTTGTTAAAACACTTTATTGAACTGAGATAGGACAACGCTGCACGGAGAGCTAATTTTTTTACATAGCTCCTCTTCTTCCAATATATTTAACACAGCTAATGGCGACTGTTTGACACCACTTTTATGAAAACACAAAGGTTAACACTGAAACCATTTCTGTGTGTTTTCTTTTATTTAAAGCATCCTTGAGTTTCCGTTTTGCTTTCAAACAGCCAAGAGGCACAAACGTTCACTACGCGCCTCGGAAGTGTAGGTGCAACTTATCAACGCCTGGTGCGTGCGATCACTTTATAACATTAACCACAATCTAATCTAAAAACCTTTTTTGAACAAATCAAACAATTCTTATTATCATATCCCCGCCTTCCCTTTTTAATGGCTACATATTTAGCTAAAATTCTCAATTGGAACGCAACTAACCCTATTGAAATCATTCCTTGTAAAACATGTTATTGACATAGCATGCGCCTCAAAAATGTACCTACGTCATTCAGAAAAATTTTAAATGCCTGGATAACATCTACCGTACGGGCAGAGACAACATGAATGTCAACCATAAATCTTGCGACAATTAGAATACAAATTAATATTCGCTATAACACTATCCCTAACATAGTGTGTTTATAACCTGATGTACTTAAAACCGTTGCCCATAAAAACTTCCATAAATAAGTCTCTCAACAAGTGCTCATTGAAGTGGACTCACACTACTTACCTATAATCATTAATCTTCCCTGACCCCAAACTAATCCTTGGGGTGGTCAACTGAAATCTTTTACATACAACGCTTTATCAAAACTTCAAGTATCCAAACGATCTCCAACCTCCAAAGCAAATTGATAAAACAATCTCCCATAACAATAAATGGTAAAGATTAACAAAAACGAGCTTTCGATAATTTATCGCCTAAACATATACCAAGTTCAATGGCAAAAACAGAAGTCTTAAAAAAACCTTGAGCTAGGAAATTAAGGCTTACAGAAGACAAACGGGCAATAGTACGTCAACCACAAGAGATAGATTCAATTTCCCCAGGAGCCCAGATATATAGGTTAGCATACTTTGCAACTACCTTCAAAGCTCGTAAGAATTGGGTACTTTTCTATTTTATGGAAATCCGCTATTATTACCCAATCCAGGAAAATATAAGAAAGGCTTTAATACCTATAAGCCAATCAGCTTGCTATCAACAACTTAGACATTATTCGGCAAAGTTATCTACTTCGCAAGACTAAACACTCTTTCAACTTTCAATTCGGTTTCAGAGAAGACTACCCCACTTCTCATCAACTGCAACGCATGATTGACATCACATAAAGAAGATTTGGAAGCAAATATTTTGTTTATAGAGTTTTGTTCGATATAAAATTTTACTCTTCCAAATATCCCATTAGATCAACAATACAGTTCTCATCAATATAGATTTTGTAATGTTCGTAGACGACATGGTCATATCAATCAAAAATAAACAACTATAACAATCTATAAGTAGGTAGATGGTTTTTTAAGCAGTACATTTGTCATTCAACTATTCCAAATTTATCTACTAAGATCTTTCTACTTGGACGAATTAACAACTTTTCAGTATTAAAAATTAACGACTATTCCATCTGGTAGAACAATAACGCACCCATAAAATACTTTATATCTACCCTCAACGCTAGATTTACACTAATATAAAAAAGCAATTAATCCAATTATGCTATTATAAATCAAAATTTGAATGTACCCCTTTTCTGTAAGTCACTGATATATTCTATAGTCATCTATAAATATGTAAGAGGAGAAAATACAACAAAAACCAACCCACATCAAATCCAGAAATTCTACTATAAATTAGACATGCCCACAGATAAACAACACATTGCAAAGCTAACCAAAAAATTGTATGTTAACCTTGGAAACTACAGCCAAGAAGGGCAAAGAGAACGTCATGTACAATTACAACCTAAGTTGGTCCAAGACATCTGTTTGAGTGATAATGATAATGATAATAAATAAGTGCGTAAACAAAACTTGAATATAGTTCACCTACTATAAACCTAACCTAAGTAAGTTAAGTCTATTATATGTGAGTGTTGTCAATGTCTTTTATAACAATATATATTGTTGAGCAGACACAAGTTAGCAACGCTATAGGAGAAGAAATTGTCTTGAATTTTATTCTGTTAAGAGATCAGTAATTACTACACCTGTTTGATCTCAAAACAGGGTTTCAATAGCCTTCCCGGCAACCAGCATGTTTAGGCTTTAATTCATCCATCATTGTTTTTTATTCACCACCCCATACACACTCATTTAAATTTAGGGGTGTAACGACAGAAATCATCTATCTATACATTTGAACATAAAGTAAACAAAGACAGCTGATATGTAGCGTGGCTGAGCTCTGGACGCATGTTTGGTTGCCTATCTTCAGGATCGTTTTGCATATCTTACTTTCGTAAGGTCTTATCCCACTGTTATCATTTATAAATTAATTGTTTTACGTTCTCACCTTGCAAAAATTTGGGAGAAGGCGCCAAAAATACTTTTTTGCGGGCAACCCCTCATACATCAGTATTTAAAAAAAAAATCTTTTTCGCATGACTTTGTTACACGACCTCTAGTTCTGAACATATTGTGTCGCCGATGAACCTCATTAAAAGCAAGAGATCCATGTGGGTTGCGTTTGAAACCCCATTTCGTCTCGCAGCGAACTTACTTTGCCATTTGAATATATCTCTACAAAACTGTCGACATAATTTAATTGATTTAACATTCTTTCGTTAAAATATTTGTTAAATGGCGTTGCACAGCGACACTAGATAGAAGCTCTACAAATGTTCTACAAAAGTTGTACACATGTAAATCGAGTAGTATGACAAGCAAATCGTCTCAAGAAAGGTTAAAAAACACTAAAATAAGTTTAGACCCCGACTGTTGTAACTTTAAAAAGGGTACGTTGTTACCATACTTGGACTCTTAGGAGTATTAATTTCGGGGCGGACTATAAAGGATACGCTGTTTATTCACGAAACTCAGCTAGATATCGTCTGTGCATGACAGAAAAATAATGAAAATCGGAATTTTCAGTTCGCCCGCCTTTGACCGTATATTTCAATTTATTTTTCCTCTGCAGAACAAAAGAATTTGCATGTCGCGACTTAACTAAAACGTAAATAGCAACCTTTGTCCTTAAATGCACTTCTGGGTAATGTCCTGCCTAAAATATGACACTTTAATTGGTATTGTACAATATACATTTGCCAAAGGGCACAAACTTCTGAATTCTACATACAAATTGCTTTTTAATAGAAACTCATTTGTAGAAGTAAAAAAGGCAGTTGCAATCACACGAAATAATTCCTTAGACTTTGCTTCGAGTACCAATTACCTTTGAATCCTAGTTAATTTTATTTGGCAAAATATTTAATTTAAAAAACTCTTTTTTGCTAAAATCAAAATTCTTAAAATATTGGACTTTAACTAGAGTTACAATTACTTGTAAGCCAGTATGGGAAAAGAAAAGACAAAAAGTTTAACTAAACCAACTGATAGTGTCTAGCGTAGAATCGTAATACTAATCGATTCTCGAAACAAAGTCAACCAAAAAAATGTATCCATAAAAATATGATTGATAGAGCTGAAATAGTCGACACAGAAAATAGTGGATTGGATTTCGAAAGTCATGCACGAGAATCGAGTAATTGATTTTTGTAAAATGGATATCCAACTGCTAATAGATTGGTTGCGGTACAGACGACCGTGGGTTCAATTTTAGGCTCTTAGTTGCCAGACGGGTGGCACATTCAGTCATTAAAACTTCTAACGAGGGGGTAATAATATAGTTATCTAAGGCGAGGTGCTTGTCACATCCTTACACATCGTATCAGAGATGGTGCGTGACAACTGAGCAGTAAAACTTGACCTTCCGGTTCACTGACAATACTCCCTTGCAAAACTTCATTATCAACTAATACAGTCATTAAATAATATTTAGAGCGTTTAGAAATAATTAGTATTCCTCACCAAAACTCAAATTTCGACACATATTAAAGTGCAAGTACACTATGTGTGTAAAGGTTGAATGGTACCACATGGTACAAGTAGACGGCGTTGCTAGTGAGTTATTCATGCAAACAGACAATCATAGGCGGCGTTGGACAACGTGGGTTTATTTTAAAGGAAGGATTTACTGCTTCAGATATCCATATTAGGTTAGTAGTCGTGTATGAAACTTGGTAATGGCAAACAGACAAATCATATGCGAAGGTCTGAAGGGTGCAGCAAATTTATCGGGCAAAACTTTACATAACATCATAAGGACTTGAATATGACTGACATCTGTACTCTTATCCCTCAGCAGAAGCAAAAGCATGTGGACGTATACCAACAATTACTATAACTGTCCAGCGTAGAACTAGAGACGTTTTTTTTTACATTAATAGAGAATTATGCTAATGAATTGGTTGTCCTCATATAAAAAAAAGACCACTGAGTGGTAGTGCAGTTACTAAAGCGACTCCTCCGACGTATTCAGCAACGATCGCCACTCTCGGGTACGCCGCCTATTTGAGGTAACAAAAAAGCAGGGCGCGGTAAAAAGTTCTGCTTCAACAACAAGCTACAGTAGGCTGTCCGAAAGTAATACCGTACTACACACAAAGAATTGTTTGCAGCAGCTTTACAGAAACTGCCGAGGCGATATCAAAAGTGCATAAACATTGAAATCTAAACTCACTTTTCCCTATTAGAAAACTAGCGAGAAGAGAACAATAGCAAATAGTACCATTCATTTTTAAGCGTCCCAATTTGCAAAAATTTTTCTATAATAATATAAAAAATTAAACATTTGCCTATGTTTTAAAATAATAGCAGTCTAACAAAATATCAATTAATTTAAAAAAGAATTATAGAAGGTTAGATAAGACAACATAAAATGGACTAATCATACCACAAAGGTTAAAGTAGTGAAAATAATAAAAGGAAGTAGACAAATATAACTAACCACGCCATTTTAGATCTCTCACCAAAATCTCTCGATTAAGTTAACATTCGAGGATTGTACGTTTCCTATTTTTTGCATTTAAAATATCTCATCTACCCTGACTGAATATCCATAAGAACACCTTATGGAACAAGACAAAAGAGAAACGGCGCTTGAAAGAAAAGGCGTTTTCAGTAGAGGGGCAGCATTACATCTGAGCTCGAAATGTCGTTGTATAGGTTCTCTTCTAGCGTTCAATCCATATTGAATTGTCAAAGCCTATCTTGACAGTACAGGTAGAATGGTTAACCGTTTTAAAGAACTCCTCGAATTCTTTATAGCGTCATCAACTCGTCAAGAAACTTAGGGATTTAAGGCTTGTACTTCGAGTGCAGTTTGCAAGAACCCATCGGGTACTTTAACACCACTGCTCATTATTTACAAGGTCGATAAAATACCACTATATAAAGTCACGATAATTCAATTACTAAGTATTTAAAGACTTATTTTACCAATTCAAAGAAAAAAAGAGATGTACTTAATTTTTTCGAGCAGAAGGCTATCTATTTATTCACTTCTAGTTTAATAAAGTTTAACTGGGGGAAAGTGCTTACAGAAAGGAGGGATGGTGAATTGGAAAGTAGGTGTTCGCCGGATTAAATACAAACTCTGAAAACATAATTTTCTCTAGAGCCAAGTGCGGATCAAAATCTCAAAAATCTTCAAAAAGGCAACCATATCATCATAATTTTTTGAGAGAGAACTACACCTGGGTCTAATTACAGATACATAGCGCCATAATAAAAAACAGAGGAACCTTGAAGTGATCCTTTACGCCTAATATCATTTTGTACTCAAACCAAGAGGCCCAGCGCGTTATTGACTCCCCTAAAAATTAAGAGCCCAGGGATTTCTAAAGTCAAAAAACTAAAACCAATTATATTTTAAAGCTTCTGGCAAATGTTAACGCAATTAATTCAATGGCATTTTAAGACCTCTTGCGGCTTCGATCAGATCTCGTCTAGAAACAAATAGGTAAAAAATAGATAGTGCTAGAAAAAAGGAAAATAATGGATTTAAAATTTAAAAAGTTGTTTAGAAGATATAAGAAAATAACCCAGCTTGCAGCATGCAGATAGATGCCACTAGTATAGTTACTGAAATAGAAGAACATATAGAAGAAGAAGAAGAAGAAAATCAAGAATTTATCATAATAAACAAACAATCGAGTACAAAATAATGCAAATTGCATTAAAAATTGAAAGGTATTAAATAGAGAGAACGTATTTTTAACGAAAAAATCTCAAAGTTATTGAAACGAAATAATTCTTTGGCAAGAATTTACATCGTACTATCTGTGCACTAGTTGAAATTAGACTTTTATTAGTAACCTCATCTAATTCAAAAACTTTTTGGTTTAACAACCGCACTTGGTGCAACTAATTGGAAAAATTTTATACTCCAAGTTATTCTACTAAATCTACAGCAGCACGTCTATCATAATAAATAAGGATTTAGTCGCGCAGTTGCGGAAATAATCATACCAGTTTACAATGCCCGCAACAATGGAGCCGTCTACCACTTTCAATCTTCGGAGCAGAACAGTAAAATTGATAATAAGTGTCAACACGTATTATGAAGCAGACGCGAACAGGAACTTAATGAAGAGCGCGCAGTTTGCTACTACCTCGGAATGATTTTCTATAAGGTACCAGAAGGGAAAAAGTAGTCTAGACAAAGAGATTACACGCAAATTAGACGAGACCCAGCGTTATTAAATGCACTTCTACTGCTAACAACGAAAGAAGTTTAAGAAGATGCGCTGCGTGTACTGTAGATAATTATAGATGATATTTTACGCGAAATTAATATAAATTCGCACAGCATTATATTTCAATACGGCCGTTTTAGGTTATATAAGGTTGAAACAAAAAGATAAGAGTCCCAATTTAAATGGCAAGGATAATAACAGATCTACCACCCTAAAAAAGTGATAATGGATAAACTACAAAAACACTGACACTAATAAGCGCAAATATAATAACAAATTGCGTTCTAGGCCATTAAAAACCCTAAAATGCAAATTGGTAATATGTTGCTTACAAAACGCCCACAGTACGTTCTTGCAACTCATAGAAATATGTTAGATGTTTGTTATTTAAAACTAATATGAATGAATTTCACAGCCTTTGCAGTAAATATAAACCATAAACCGTCTAAACTAAATACGGGCATTTTGTAAGAATGCACAATATAAACCGATTATTGTTTAACTTGTTTTGGATAGATAATCAAATAAAAAATTTATTTCCCTCAAGTCTTTCTTGATCCTCCTAATTACTACACTGAAAAATAAGCGCAACAAGTTTTGGACTATTAAAAATTACAAAGTGCGGAGTTTGTAATACTGTTGCTTACAAAACGCGTTATTTTCTGCTACTTTATCAGAATGGTTATTGTTAGGTTCTACAGCACTCCCGTAGAACGTGCGAATAAAGACTACAATGTGTTGTGACAAATAGAAATAATTACTAAACTCACTAAAAGCATTTTGTCAAGAGCCATAGTACTAATTGTGTATTTTGGTATATTCCAATCATAAATCAATTCCAAATATTATACGCTGTTCAAAATGCACTTTTTCATCTAAAAAGCAATTTAAAAAATTATTTTCTATAATATTCTCCATAGTTTCTCTTGGTGCTGATCTTACTAGTAAATATCACTAGACTAAAAACAGTCTGGACCACAAAAAACTACAAAAACGCGGAGTCTGTATTGTTGCTGCTTACAAAATGCCTACAGCGCCTTCTTACAGCTTACTAGTTTTCTAGAAACACATTAACTATTATCTTAAACAAATGGTTAGTATTAGATCCTACAGCACACACAGAAAACATGCAAATAAAAACCAGAATGCGTTGCGGAAAATATAAATACGAACAATTTGTAAGAAGCCAACTTAATATTTTGGTATCTTCCAATTGCTGACTATTATAAATTAACTAGAAAGCACTACATTACTCAAAGCGCGTTTTAGATAATTTTTCATCAAAGAACTGCTTACAAAATGCTTACTATGCGTTCTTCTTGCTATACCTTAGAGCATGGGCATAAAACGCTTAAAGTCCACAGTGGGTTGCAAAAATTTAAGTAATAAACACATATTTTGGTAATTTTTATTAATTGAACATGCATTACAGTCCACATATTAACCTCAAAGCAAAGAATTACCTTTCCCGTATTTTACTTTGTTTAGAATGATGAACTTTGGGCCAAAGATAAATATAAAAATTATACTTTCTGTAATACTTTCGCTTGCTGTTTGTTCATATTAGTACTATGAAAAACAACCACAACAGGTTTTGGACTGCTAAAAGCTCCATAAATACAAATTTAGTAATGTTACTACTTATCAAGCGCTCATAACAGATTGTTATAAGCTCTAAGAACATATTAGCTGCTATCTTAAACAAATAGCTACTTCAAAAATCCTCAGCATACGCATATCATGTGAACAAAATGGTACATATTGCGGCAAATGTAAATAATAAACTTCTTTAAACACAATATGGACATTTTGTAAGAAGCTACGACACCAATCAATTTTATACTTTGGTATCCTTCAGTAGTTAAATACACATTACGACTAGCATACATCAACTACAAGCTAAAATTGTATCTTTCAGGCATTTTATATTTTTCTTGGAAAGAGAAATTTCTAAAATTTATTTTCTATAACATTTTCTACTGCTTACTCTTTTGTAGATTCTGCTATACTAAAAGTAAGAGATCCAACGCGTCCTGGAATATTATAAACTACAAAATGCAGAGTTTGTAATGCCCCTGCTTACAAGACGTCCACGACTCGTTCTTACAACTCATCGTTTGCTATAACATATTGTATGTTTTTTAAATACACATTAGTTGTAGTAAATAAAGAATTATTGCTATATCCTAAATCAAGTACATGGACTACTAAACTATACAAAAACTAATTTGTAATATTCATGCTTATCAAACACCAAGGACGCATTTTACAGTGCATTGTTTGCCAAAAGGTATTGTAAGTTTTCTAGAAACACATCAGCTGTTAACTTAAACAAATATTTATTCCTAAGTGCTGCAGCGCATGCATTAAACTGTGAATAAAAGCCCCTACATTTCCTCAAATATAAATAATAAATTCTTTAATCTCACTACAAGCATTTTGTAAGAAGCCACAACATTAACTTTATATTTGTTCTGAATTACCGAAAACTATAGCAGCTCAAAGTTTATAAACTTATTGCTTATAAAAGGCTTACGGTGCAGTTCATTGTTTGAGACAACGGATTGTAAAATTATACCTAAATACGTATAAATATGTTTTCTTAGTTTAAAATTAGTCATGTAAACGTTGTATTATTATTAATCAAGCACGAAAAACTTCTAATTTGGAGTTGATTAGCGTCAAATACTTATCGTTTGACCTTACAACGCAATTGCCAATTTGAACTGCTTTGCGGGCTTAAGGTGCCCTAAACCGAAATCATAAAGTTATAAAGAAAATGCGGGACAGAACAGGAAAATTACAAGCAAGTCGAAAGGCCGGCGGAAAAGAGGTTAAGGCAAACAGGGCACGAGCTTCCGATTTTGGCCTTTGCCAGCTTATCGTATCATCTTAATCACTTGCTGATCCATGTCTAATGAAGCAAGAGGGGCAATCCGAGCGAGATTGATGACGTTTTATTAATTCTGTTGGTCCTTGATTTGCAAAGGGCGCTGAGTTGCCGTTTACTTCGATTTCATAAAGTCAGAAAGGGTTCTGCGTCGAGCAGCGGGAAGTCGTAATCTCGGCCGATGAAAAGGCAATTAAAAACCGAGTTTGCGGGTGATTGCTTCCAGCAAACCAAATTAGTGAATGAGAACTCATCGGAGAGCAGCTTAAAATAAAAAAGTAGTACTGAATGTACAAGGTAAATTCATAGCTTCTACTTTGGTTTTTGCAAAATTTAATTTTCTACATAAATGAATTTATGTAAACCACAACTTCATTTAAAATATTTAATAAATGATTATTATTGGTTCAATGTTGACAATTTAAGCGCTAAAAAGTTTTTTTTGTTCCATTTCAACTTAAAAAGATACGAAAAGCTACAATAGCGATTTTCAATCGTTAAAGTGTTAAAATTAAACAAATTTTTAAAATCCTAATTTTTGTTAGAGCTGTTAGGCTCATAGGAAAAGTTATTGGCTCTATATTTTCAGAACGAACCCCATATGCAGAAACTTCTTCTTTAACTAGGCTATTTAGCCTGTTTCTAAGTTAATTGTAAATAATTTAGTTCAAAAATTTAGTTTTAATTAAATGTTAAAATTTTTACATTTAATATTATCTCTCTGCAGGAATAAAGTATTTAGTTAGTCCTGTGTTGCTTAAGTCTACTAAGACAAGAGTTTTCCACAAAACTATGAAAAAAATCTCGTTTTTGCCATCTAAAAATAGCCTTTTGCTTCTAGTTCTTGCAAGATGGTGCATCTCTGTACTACACTCTAAATGGTTTCTTTATTCTCCCTATGCTAACTTTCTCTAGGGACATATTGAAGTTTTAGTCTATTACTGAGACTACTGCAAGTCGGGATTCCTTTGGCAAAGTCCTAAAAAATTTTGAAGTCTCTCTGTATATCTTGCGATAACGAAACATTAATCGTTTACTTATCTTTTGTGACCACTTTCAAGAAACATTGATTGCTTCAGTGTATCTATTATCAATACAACTTTTTCTGTTAACTGATTGTTTGGTTATTAATTGGACACCCAGCACATCTAGGCGAACTACGATATACAGAGCGTCAATTGTTATCAAGTTCGAATTTCTTCTCAACAATAATGTTTTTTAATATATTGGAGAAAAGGCTCAAAATTTATAAAAACAAATTACTAAATAACATAGTAATCGCTTTATTTAAAAATTTGTATAATTTACTTTCCCAGCACCCAAATCACTTTCCATAAGAGACGGTAGCGATACTAATTATAAAATTAAAGGTATTGCTATAGAATTTTTGAATCTATCTGAAACTAAGCAGCTTCCTATAACAAGTAATCTATAAAAATGAGTCCGACTTTTTTTCAGTAAACTTTCATAGTCAGACCATCATCGTGGTTCGGTTAATAGAGACATTTGATCGACCGACTCCCTACCCTCGCTCTCCCATAATCAAAATGCCACCTCGAAGTTATTTTTTTCTCAAAAAACTTGAACATAAAAAATATCAAGTATATCTTGGCACTATAAAAAAAATTACATCAAAAGGTATTATAATAGCCTAAAGTAAAAGCACCAGTACGAAAACATTCTACAAATTACATTGCAACAACATCAATCCTTAACTTATTTACAACACTTTCCTACAACAGCAACATACTTAACTACATCGACTTAAAAATCAATCAACTGGCTACGAGAATCATCATAAAATCCAAAAATAATGGTTCAACTATATAAAACAACGTTGTAAAATGCCAGTAGTGTCTTAAATCACAAATAAGAAATAGAAACATTCTTAGCAGCCTACAGATATTTTTTTAATGTCAGAATTACACTTAACATAGAGTCATCATCATCACATAGCCATTGGAGTCCACTGCAGGACGTAGGCCTCCATTGAATTTTGCAGTTTTGCAATTCAAAGGGGATTTGTCAATTAAACGCCGGGCGAATGGATAGGATATATGGAGAATAAGAGTATGTAAATTATAGGTAGGATTCATGTTAGGACACGACTTTTCCCCGGTGTTAGGAGATGAGGAAGAGTCGAAGCTCGCGTGGGCAGGGTCGCCTCCCTGAAGTAGATCTATCTTCTATCGGGGTCATAGAGGAGTATCTACCCGCTACCCAGTAACATCGAATACAAGTCTTAAAATACCACATTACTAAGTCTATAACGCAGCTCATTCAGATACTAAAAGAAAAACCAGGTCTGGAGGTATATGTTAAACAAAATTAAACAAATATTTCAATCAACTAGGAAACAGATTTCTAGCAGGAGCTGACTACTACTTAAAACTTGGACATCACGACTCACTGCTTCGGGAAAAACAGAAGTACTTTATGAAGTCGTACGAAAACTTCGCTTAAGACACTAATCCAAATACAACTTGTTGGCCAAAAGATTTAAATAAATTACCCAACCGCTTGGACTTATTTGTAACTAAAGACTTTTCAGATGAGTATCTAGGCATATTTAATCCAATGAAGACATTGTATCGGATCATGACAATGAGCATCTATTTTGCATTGTAACATAAAGAACAACAAATAAAGCTACATAATCGCAAAACTCATTAGCTCTATAAAGAAAAAGTTGAAGACATCTTAAGCTCGAAGTTCGCAAACTTTCAAATAATATCAACAATATCGGAAAAAAATTGAGTGAAAGTAGTAACTGAAAAAAACCTTATCCCAGAGCATCAGTTCCATTTCCAAAGACGACACTCTACTATAAAACAAGTGTACCGAGTGGTTGATACAATAAATAAAACTAATGAAGGGGGGCGTATTACACAGCAGTATTTCTCAATGTTAGTCAACCCTTCAACAAGGATTGCTATGCAAACTAAAAAGAAAGAGCTACACATAATGTCCTCAAATCCTATCTTCAAAAAAACCTTTTTGGATCAAATACGAAAACACACTGACAACTCAGTACACAATAACAGAGGGCAAACACTACTTGCTTTAAATCTTTCGGTGAATAAAAGTGTACTACCTCGACATTTGTAAATGATACTGCAATTTTAGCTACTAGCCAAAACTCTGTAGAAGCTGAAAAACTACCCAAAAACCACTTAAATCAAATAATAGAGTATCAAAATTAATGAAATAAAATCAGCGCACGTTGTCTTAACAAGATTTCATAGGCGGGCACATTCGGTAATTGAAAACAATCAAAGCGTATGCTTTACAAATAATATTAAACACCTAGGTACCTAAATAGAATATTGATACGGAGAACGCACATCTGGAAGAAACGAAAGCAACTTGTTGCAAAATTTCGTAAGCATTACTGGCTCCTCGAGCGAGAATTCAAACCGTCCATGCACAATATGGACTTACGGACCACAGCTTTGGGAAATAACGTCAAATTCCAATATCACCATCTCAGATTTCAATCAAAAGTCTTACGAGCCATAATTCATTCCTGTTTCGTGATCACCAAAGACACCTACGATAATTTAGAAGTTTGCACAGTGCATTACTTGCAACCATTGAAAGTGCACCCAAATGCGTTAGCAATAAGTTTATCGAACAGTCAACAGGCTAAAAGATTAAATCATAAAACGCTATTAGACCAAGAAATAATAATAGAACTAAATAAGCACAAGAGTGAAAGGAAAAGAGCCAAAATGTACAACGATTGCATTGAGCACAGTGGAGTTCCAAAAGAATGTAGAAGTAAGGAAGCTGACGCTGTCTCACTAGATAAAGATACAAAAACAACATACAAAATTGTCTATATATCTCACCAAAAACACAATTACAAATAGAATAAAAACTGGTATACACTTGAAGAGAGTAAATCGCAACATAAAAACCTGCAATAAACTACAAATTCCTTAAACAGCAATGATCCCGCTATTATCAAATGAAAAGTAAAATATATAGTCAGTCATAAAACAAGCATTTTAATAAATAAATAAAAACCAATAAAATTTTTCCTAGATAATAAACTCCCCAAAAACCGACATGCACTGATTTTAGGTAAGCGCATCTTGAAAATTAAATAACAAGAATCCCCACTCTCTTAGAACATAAAATAAATATCAATACTATTGAAAAAATTCTCAAAATATATAGAATAATACAACAGTGAAGAACAAACAATTAATGATCTATGGTATACATTAAAATAGCTTTATTGGAAAAGCAAAAAAATAACTAGGAAAAACAGAAGCAAATAAAAGCAGCAACAACAGTACAAGTAATACACTTTCGTTTAGCACGAAGAATACGAACGAATACGAAATTACGTAAACTCAAATAATGAAAATAATTTACAAACTCTGGGGAGTAATACGGAAGCAAAATGTAGAAATGAATGATTAGATGAATACATAAAAGATAAATCATAAAGAACAGACAAAGCACTCTACAAAGATATCTCAAAACAACGACCGTTATGGTTAACCACTCATTATTTAAATAATTTTAAATATCATCAATATAAAATGCCATAAGTTTCGTGACAATATTCTTTATAATAACATTAGTTTTTAATGCACAGGATTCTCTTCTATTAAGTTATGTTGCATAAAGCTAAAAACAGGCCGCTATCTGGATTTTTTAAAAAATCTATTGTCGTTCATGGCTTTACTTCTTAAACTAAAGAGCGAACTGGCTAAAATAAAGATTGTACCAATCCGAATGTAAGTACGATTGGGGACGTTCTATCAGAATTTATTAAGCGCCAGCATAAGTCTCATAATTTGATATTATTTAATGTGCCAGAATCTTCTACAAAGCTGCCCAAGTATAAGACTACACATAATAAGGTTATAGATGAATGGATCTCGTTCTCTAGTGCTGCACCTAACATGAAGGTTGTAAAAACATTTTGTTTAAGAAGGAATATAACACAAAACCACGACTTCTAAAGATAATTTGAAAAATTCCGGCTGATGCACTCCACCTATTCTTACTGAGACCCAAACTGTCTTCTATCCCAAGCTGAGTCATAATAAAACCGAAAAACTTGAAGAGAGTAATACAGGAAACAAAGCCAATTGCACTATTTGTTACATGAAAAATCTTCCAAAAATTGTTCCAATTAGCAAAGCTTCTGGATCTAGCAATTTTATGAACAATTCGAAGAATTGTCTATATTACCAAAATGTTAAAGGTCTCCGTACCCTTACAATTTTTAATTACACATTTTCGTCTTCGCTGATAGCATAGATGATGCCGAACTTGGATTCTTTGATTTATAACATTTTTAGGTTGGATATCTCAACCAACACTAACACTAAAATGAGGTGGTCATTTCTAACCAACGTAATTATGTTGGAAATATTTTCCTATACATCACTCCTTCTCAGTATACATGCCTTCACAATCAGCCACTGAAGAGTAGATCTTATACTGCAATGCTGTGGAACTTCTGATGGATAAGCCATCTTATCCCGACTCGGGCCTAAATCTAGCCTCCACTTATCTTCAATGCATTAGATCATAACCTTAACCTAATATTTAGTAATATTAATATTGATAGTAATAGCACTACAAGTTAATCTTGTAAGGGTTGATTCTTATTACCCTTCCCTCTCGTTGAAATTAAATATGGTACTCTACCTCAATAGTTTCTTACATTTGAGACAACTAAATTTGATTTTTTAAAATCGTAATTATAATCTCTTTAATAACTTACTAGTTGATAAAACTTGGTCGGTTTTTAGTAGGGTCCTCTTAGTGATTACGTTCTGATATAATTTTTGACATGCCCAGAGATTTCCCAAATTCTTTTGACCTTCAAAATAAATTCAGGAGCTCTCAGGAACTTATTTTAGAGATTATTGCAAAAATGTTGAAAACAATATCCTTTACAATGCCAAAAATTTTAGAATTTAAGAAAAGGAAATTTAAATATTGAAACTGCTTTTGGCTGTTAATAAATTCCAAATCTATTTGCTACAAACTTTGTAGTGTATTTTATGCTCCTTCAAATACTGTATTTATAGACTATACTAATGAAAATGCAGTCGCTCTTCTCAATGTATATTTTATAGGGTAAGATACAAGACAAAATCTTGGGTCTCAATCCCCATAAATTCTATGCTAATGTGTCATTTTGATGGCATTTCGATCCCTCTTTATGACATTTTTAATATGCCATTACGTAAAAGAGTATTTTCTAAATAATGATAAGCTAGCTTCGCTAAATTAATTTGTAAAATAATAGGCCAATATCCTTGCTGGCATCTATACCTAAACTCATCGAATCGTTGGCTGTAACAGGTTTTCTGTTAAATATAGGCTTTTAACTATTCTTGAACCACTCGGCTTCTTAAACAAATGCTGTACCCTATCTAACTTGCTTGCCTCAAAGATCAACCACATACAAGATGGATCACTCAATTTTGATAAAAAGCTTTCCTTGCTTAGTTTAGGCATCCTCCCTTCTCATAGTTCAGAGGTTACCTCATTGATCGTATTGGTATTCCCCAAGTATCTCACCTTGAATAATAATAAATTCTTTAAAATGCTGTACCGTTACCTTTCAGTGAATTTTTTTATATAAAACATAACTACTTAATAACGAGCATATTGACAACAATTTCCAGAATTCAGAAGGTTAGAAAAGTAAAAAGTAAATTTATTAAACGCCTTAAAACCAGACACTCTAAGAATATCGCAGAATTGTGATACCATTTAAAGCAAGAAGAATCAGTTCTGACTTAGTTTGTATGTATAAAATTTTACAGACACAGACTAACTTTGTTAAGATTTTCTCTTGCAACTACCTTTATGTGCCTCAATTTAATCTTAGACGTACTCAAACTTCCTAGTACACCAATTGCTCTAGAAACCACGAAAAATAATCTCTCTGTTGATGTATGAAGTTAAGCAATAATTTTTTATAAACTGAAGTTTATATGTCCCGTTCCACGCTGATTGTTTATAAATATTGAGGCAATACTTGGTAATACCAAAATATTTTTATGCCACTTATTTTTAAAGTATTTTAGTGACATTTTTTAATATCTCTTTATATTATTGTTAAAATACTAGCTAATTTATCAACATACATATTACTTTATAATGTAATTAAGAGTAGCACTTACAAGATACCAACAATGTAAAAGGACTAAGTCCGTATAACATAATAATAAAAACAATAACAAATGACGCGTATAACTACTTAGGTGTAGAAGAAAGTGATGTTACTGACAACGCTGATAAGAGAAAAACATCACTAGGGAATAATATCGTTGTGTTCGTCAAATTCTCAAGGCTGAGTTAAGCTTTAAAAACAAGATCACTTCTAACAATACCTTAACTGTTTGATATAATACACTGATTGAGAGTAATTACTAAAATAATAGAAAGTTAACGACCATTAGAGATGTTTATCCAAAGGCTGGCGTTAAAATAGGGAGACGGGAGAAGAGAATTAATTGAACTGAAATCAGCATTTTATGTGACCATTATGGGCCTAAGTGAATGTATAAAATGAGGTAAAGGTAGATTCAATAAATTCATAATACCGAAAAAGCTAGTACTCTAATGAAATCAAAGAGAAAAGAGAAATATGTGAGGTAAGAAGCCACAGTTCAGAACTTAAAGTATCAGTAAATCCACAAAGATAAAATAGAACAACTAAAGAACAAACTCGTACAATTCTTTAGAAATTTGGAAAAACCATTTATTGATAAGTATGTGTCCGTGCAGTGACTTTTAGTTTTAATTTTAAAAAGAGACAAAGAGCTTGATTATGGCAGTACAAGAACAGGCACTTACACTAAATACCACCAAAAGTATTCAGTAGATAGCATACATAGATTCTACAACAAGGCAAAAGAACCCATTAGTCATATTGTTGCAGACTCTGGTACACTTACACGATCCGAATACACCTGCAGACATAAAAAGGTAGCTAGTTTTGTACACTGGAGTATGTGAAAGGATCCAGGAGTACAAGTGCCAGATACATACTACAAACGCCAGTCAGAAAATGTCGTAAACATCAACCAACATTACCAACATGGGATATTCCAAGTTACAGATAAAAACATCTTGGTCAATCGTTCTGATATAGCACTGTACAACAAAAAGAGAGAACCTGCCTGTTAATTGATCTACCTATTCCACATGACTTAAACATTTGTAAATACAAAGTGATCAAAACTGAACACTATGATGTAGGTTCTGTGAACTTTGGAAGTTTGAATTTCTGCAGTTGAGCGCAATTCGTGATCTAGTAAAAGTAGTATGCTAGAAAAAGCAAGGGCTCGCAATCAACGCAATGCTCGTTTAGGTAAGTGATGGTGCACATGAAAAAACAATTGATTTTTTCATGTAGCACTATACAACGTACTTCAACAAAGTATCTGCATTTACAAGCCTATAAAATTTTATTGACTCAATAACTTTAAAAAATGGTGAACTGGGTGTTAGAGAACATAGCAATCCACTTGATATTCACAAAAATCCTCCGTTTGGTGTGCATTGTGAGCTGAAGCTGTTATCGGCCCGTATTTTTTGAGGGCGAAGCCGGCAACACTATTACTGTCTGCTATGATTTGCACTATCGAGAAATGCTAAATAACTCCTTTTCCAATTAAACTAACGGCTTGAACCTGAATAATACGAGAGTAAGGTAAAAAGTTCTCGGCCTGACACAGAGATGGTGCTGCAATCGACAAACAATTATGCTTCCTGTTTGGGTGTGTGTCATTAGTTCGTATGACTAGTTTCAACTTGGTCGCTTAAGTAGTTTGTTTACACGAATTTTTTCAATAGACATGTTGCATGTTTTTTGTTAAAACGGATAAACATGAATATCGTGCGGTTATAAAATTCTTCGTTTTGGATGTATTAATCCCTAAGGAAATTCATCCGAAGTTGACAAAAGTTTACGAGGACTCTGCTCCTTCCATGTCAACTGTTAAAAAGTGGGCAGCTGAATTTAAACGTGGTCGCATATCCCTCGATGATGAGTCACGCGAAGGACGGCCAAAAACCGCAACCACACAGCGCATCAAAAAAGTGTATGATATCGTGTTGGACGATAGGCGAATGAAGGTGGATGAGATAGCTGATGCTGTGGAGATATCGGAAGAAAGGGTGCGAAACAACTTGCATGAAGAATTAGGGATGCGAAAGCTCTGCGCAAGATGGGTGCCGCATTTTCTGAATGCCGATCAAAAGCAAATGCGCAAACGATTTTCGCAGCAATCTTTGGACCGATTCAACAGGGATCCGATCGATTTTGTGCGACGATTTGTCACCATGGATGACACATGGGTCCACCACTACACGCCAGAAACGAAACAGCAGTCAAAGCAGTGGGTGGAAGCCGGTGGTTCAGCGCCAAAGAAAGCGAAGTCGATCACATCTGCCGGAAAGGTCATGGCCAGCGTGTTTTGGGATGCGAAAGGGATCCTGTTAATTGATTATCTTGCAAAAGGCAGAACAATTACAGGCTAATATTACTCCAACCTTCTTGACCAGCTGGATGCCAAAATTCGCGAGAAGAGGCCTGGCTTGAAGAAGAAAAAAATCATCTTTCACCAGAACAACGCACCTGCGTTGTCGATGGGAAAACTGCGGGATTTGGGGTATGATTCTCCTGATTTGGCACCCTCAGACTCCCATCTGTTCCCAAACTTAAAAAAATTTGTTTCTAGGAAGAGCTTCGCATACAATAAAGAAGTTGATGAATATTTTCACAATCTTCCAGATTCTCACTTCCGAGTAGGAATACTGATGTTGGAAAAGCGCTAGATTAAGTGTGTTAAAGTCAAGGGAGATCATGTAGAAAAATAAAATCATTTTTTAACTGAAAGTCGCAATCTTTCATTGTCAGACCGAGAACTTTTCACCTTACCCTCGTATGTGGTTCCAACAAGTTAGAGCCACATGCCACACAGGGCGTGAAACATTCTCTTTACTTCAAATTAAATTTCCTGGTCGAGTTATCTCATAAATGGGGCACCACGGTCTCATGTTCGAACCCCAATTAGACTTTCTCCTTTGAGCTATATGAAAGAAAGAGTTTATGTCAACAAACTCGCTACTACTCCACGACTAAAAGAAAACATCGGACGTGAAATTGCTGAATAGAGCCGCATCTATGAAAAGCATTATAGAAGAGTCGCGGAGGACATAGTCTATACTTTACACTGATAGCAATATAATTCGGATTGTTCCAGTATTTTGTGTTTTATTCAAGAAAAATATCCTGAAGTTCAATTTGTGATACCCTATACAAGCATTTGGAAATTAAAATCAGCAAGAGTAGTGCCAATAATAATTGGAGTATTAGGGATACAGAAAAAAGTTATAATATACTAAAAATGGGTCATGCATCAGGTAGTGAAGTGAAGAAGATTGCACTATGAATACTACACATATTCATCGAAATGTTCTACAGTAAATGACTGGTCTCAGGATGAAATTTTAATTTACCAGATTAACCGCCAACAAAACTAAAGGACAGAAATGATAATAATCATAATAATAAAAACAGAACAGAAATAGAAAATAGCAAAATCCAATCCCAAAGATAGAAGCAACTGAAAAAATATGAATGAAAGAGCAACATCTTTATTCCAATGTCCAATAAATGGGAACAGAATGGTTGCAGATAATAACAGCTCCTAATAATCTATGATTTAGCGACCTAGAAAAAGTTTTTGATAGAATCCAATTAAAGGGTGCACTAGAAAATTGGTGGCACTAAAGTGTTAAGTGCTAAAACGACAGGAGACGCAACAAACAATTCAGATTGTAGAAATAAAAATAATAAGAGCAGTTATGAACAACATAATATAACACAGAATACATAATGGCAATATACACGGAAAATCCAACACCACACATATAACCGACTGAATACGAAACAGAAAATGGCAATGGAATAGTCATATAAATGCAACAGCAGAAAAAACATAGGCCGGCCACAAAAAATAAAGAACAGCCTATAAGTATCTAGTATAATAAGCAGATGTGCTTATAAAAAAAGAAGAAAACAAATACTAAATTCAAATAATACATAACAAGTATAAAAGTTTACACTTTATTTTAAAAAATATCTGGCCCTACAGTACAGCATGTCAGAGAATAATAAGGAAATAAAATACCAGTTGAGACTAACATTTCAATACTCGTAAATCGATTATTTAACTTGCCCGGTTTATAAATTATAATTTAATACTGTATTTGACTAATAATTGAAATTTACTAAAGAGACTAGACAATTTCGAAAAAATATATAAATTCCATAATTACCCTTAAGCTCAGCCTAATAAGCAAGACAAAAATTATGAGAATCCTGCAAACATCAACATAAAAAGGCATTAAAATTTCAGCTCGAGTTCTTAATTGCCCAATTTCTTGTAACGAAAGCTCTAAGTGCCTTTTAGTGACTTTGCAGACACGAACTATCTCTCCACTCTTTACAGCGCCCCAAGTATTGAACCAAACGTTTTCAATTATCATGGATTGCTGATTGAGTCTTATTAAATTAATTTATATAAAACTTTTTAATTTCCACCTCACAGTTAAGTTACTTTAAACCAAAGGAGCGCCTCAAAACGTACCAGCAACATCCAAAATTAGAATTATTGAAGGAATACCTACAAAAAATTATACAACTTCTCTTAATATTCTTTTGTTTACTACAAACTTTTATTGCTCAAAATAGACAAATATTGTTACTGCAGAAGTTCGAGGCGCAATTTAGGCCTAATATTGCCTTTTTTTCCCAATTATTCCGTAATGCTTGTCAGGGGACAGAATTTATTTGATGTCAAAAAAGCTAGCTCGTGCACGAATAAGCCATATATTTAATTATTTAATAAACATAATGCCATTAGCGTTTGTATGTACAGTAATTTATTTCATGTACGATATTTGTCGTTTTCAGGGCAAAAAGGCATTATCACCTCATAGCTGTCATAATTTCCTTATTGTACTTTATGTAGATTTTTCGGTAGTATCAGCAAAGTACAACACATCTAGGAGTTAAGTGGCCGGAAATTACCATTATAAAACAACCAACTATTTTAAAGTGAGTTAGAACAATTTTGGCATCAAAAAAGTAAAGGAATAGAACACAGAGGTCTTAAGTTATACATCCATACTATATATGATAGGTAGTGAATTATATATAAGTACTAAATCTGCTTAATACAGAGAAAAACGTATTCACTCAACCGAGTGTTTCAATTCTTGTAAGAATTATTTCATGTTCAGCTAAAGGCAGCAAATTATATAGCAAATATAACATTGACAAGCTTAAATACGGGGTATTTTAACAATTAGGATCAATTGTCACGAGATCGAGCCACAATTTGTTTGATGGCGCCAAAAACGGCGCATTCATTTTACTCTACAGACGTCTAAAGTGGACACTGCAGGAATAGACACAAAAATAAAGGAAACGATCTTCGTGCAGTGACAAAAATTTTAAATAATAAACTACTCATGTTAACATTTAAAACTTTTTGTCTTTAAATTAAAATAAAGACCAAAAGCAACTGCAATAGAGAAATATCAGTAATTCGACACTAAATAAAACCCATAGATATATACTAAAGAGTAAAACAGAAGAAGAATACAGAAGGAATGAAATAGAACAACAAAGCGAATTAGGAGAAGAAAGATCATATACAGACAATATATTTTATTTGAAATCATACAGAGAAAGAGAATTACACTTAGTATCTGTTGACTTCAGATAAGCGTACAATACAATACCATAGAAAAACATTGGGGGCGTTAAAAGCTGCGAATACTAAAAGAACATTGAATCGAGCAGTACAAAACTTGTAAAAGGACCAAAAACCAGTCTAAAAATAGGAAACGAGCTATGAAAAATGCTTTAAAATAAGTGGGGGATGCACGACATATGCTTGCCAGGGGTTCACATAAATAAAAATAGAATAGTTGACAGTACGGTGACAAATAGAATAATAAAAAAAAACAAACCGTAAGAGTACTTAATTCAATAGTGTGAGGTACATTCAAAGGATGGACGACACGTGCATTCTGTAGAAAGCAATAAAGTAGACCCGAAAAGAACGAGAACCGAAAAGAACGAGAACCGAAAAGAACGAGACCCGAAAAAAACGAGAACAGAAAAGAAAACGAAGAAGGTCATAAAAGAAATAATAGACTAAAAGAGTAGAGAAAGGGAAAAGAGATTCGAGAAAAGACCGAACATACACAAAAGATGAAACCCACTCTAGACACTCAATTAAAGTTATCACAATGAATATTGTTGAAAAACCCTCAACATATTGCTATAAGCTAACAAAGTACCCTATATTGTTAACACGATGAGCATCTTAGCTATACTGTGGGCAAAGTAAGTACCACAACTACTGATCTGGTCGAAAACGCAGTGTTTGGCCGCAACCCAACAAATTTTTTGCAACGGTTTGTTACCATAGTTCTACCACTACATACCAGAATTAAATCAGTAGTCAAAACAGCGCACAATTAAAAATAAAAGCGAACCCAAAGAAGGCAAAAATTGTCTTATTGATTGCAAAAGTAATAGCGATAGTTTCTTTAGAATTTCCAAGAGATTATCTTGATCAGCTACTTGAAGAAAAAATAACAGGACTATTTCAAACCTCTTTCCAAATTTCTGTTTCCAAAAGTATTGAAAAAATATTTTTCCCACAAAACTTTCATCATCACCTAAGTACATATTTTGTAGCCTTTGAGACTTGAATGAGTTAAAAAACAAATGCAAGCTTGTATGTTAAAAAATATAATTTATTTTCTCCAATAAATAGTGTCTAGCCTACTTTTCTAATATAATTATCACACCACTCTCTTGAAATTGTTAAAAAAGCTAAGCAGATCTAAATTATGTTAAAATATGGTGAAATAGTTGTTCCAAAATTTTTCAGTCCGTCCTCGTATAGATGTAGTGCCACAGAAATATTTATTAAAACAACTAAATTGAAAAATCGGCATTCGGGCACAAAACAAAGCAAACTGTTTATAATCTGCTACATTCAAAAACAACTGGCCATTAATTAGTTTAAACATACCCGGGCAGAGCAATTCAGCCGTACAAAGCGCAGAGTGCGATTTAACGGCAACCAAACATGAAAAAACAATTACGCCGCTCTTTTCAGACACACTAAAAAATACACGGCGCGTTTTGTTAGCAATGCATGCAGAGCCGCCCGAGCATGAGATCCAATTTGCTTCAAATCAATTTTACGCCGGTTTTGGGATATCTTGCTAATTAGCCCAACATGTAAAAATTTTGCGGGGGCGCTCTGAATATAATTATAAATCATCCCGCAGAAGCTCAGAAATAGGGTAAAAAGTGACCTAAAACGCCAACAAAAGAGCAACCCCAATCAATGCAATTTTTGTGGCGGGTAATTTCCAAATTATGTTGTTCTGATGCTTCAGACAAGGATTGAATGGGTCATTACACTTTGTACCTTTTGGTAAAATCAACTAAAATTTCGCAATGTTCTCTACAAAATACTTTGAAAATTCGAGAGAAAATTGCAAAAATATGTAATTTAACATTGAAATTAAAAAATTGTTATATAGGGAGCAATCACTAATTATAATTATAGCGCTGAGAATCCAATATACCATATAGATAACTGAGAGGTTACGGTCTTCATATTTTTGCTTTGTCTTATAAAGGGTAATGTAGCAATGACCGCATTATTAACCCTTGCTTCAATTAAATACAAATACTCGATTATTTTTAGTGGCTACACTAGTGTTAAAATTATCGACTTAACTTAACCCCAGGCCTTTTAGGTCAACAAACAATACTGTTCTTGCCATATATTGTAAAATTTCACTTCACCACTCAAGGAAGTGAAGTTAGCAAAAGGTGATGCCGCACAATTTTAATGGAAAAACCTCACATGCATCGCAACTCCGCAAAAGTCATGCCGCGTTTGCTGACTGATGATCGAAAAGAGAGCTGCGTTAACGTTGGTCAAAGTAAGAGTAGACTTTTCTTGTCTCGTAAATCTCAAGAGGACGTCATTTTGAAACCATTAACAAGATTGCGCCCCATACCCAAAAACTCATTCTAGGAAACGTACCAAAAATGATAGAAACACTTACAGTTGCGTATTGTCAACAGTGAAGACTAGCCTATATAGAGTTGTAAATATACTAAATTGCCAGAGTAAAATAGACACTAAGTTAAAATGGTAAAGTAAATTCTACAAAGAAATTATAACCACCTGCAGCTAAATAATAATTCTAAACTTCTGTGGGCTGTTTAGTGTTGTCTGAAACAAGCTGAATACAAAAACTGAAATGATTTTAGCCACGACCAGCTGATTGTTGTGGCTCACAGTAAGTTTAAAAATGACTTTGTCAGCAGTGCACTAAGTTACCACACAATTTATATAAAAGCAATAAACGATCATCATTACTAAAACCTTACCTCCAAAGACCCTCGAAATGAACAAAAGGGGCAGTGGTAAAAGAAGCTGTTAAGACCCCTGAAAACAGTGACTTAAGTGACAAATGTGTCATAAAAACAAGAGCACCTTATACGCTATTTACTCGACTCCAAAAAGTATCATCAAATTTGGACAACAAAAACCAAATGACTTCCTACGATCCATTATTCATTCTTGAAACATCAGATACTGTCAATTTAGTGATAGTAGTCATCAGGCTAGTAGATAATAAGTGGAAAATAAACATAACGTAATGGCCACAAAAGTCTAGCAACAATAAAAATAACCCAGAAACCATAGATCATCTAATCGATGGTCATGCCCTAAAGATTAGACATTGGCGGTAAATGACATTCAACCAAGACTTGACACTGAGGTCTATTTGAATATTTTAGCAAGTGTTATGTTAATAAAATCTATTCTATTGTGACACTGTACATTAAGAACATTTATATTACCAAAATTTGGTCTTTTTTGAGCATACCTCGTACTCTGACGATCTTGATGCCCATAATCATATTACTTTAGCCTATTGCTTCGTCACTTACGTCATAAGCAAATCTGATACTTAAGTTGCAGTTAATTAACATATTATCAACCTTGGTAGCGAACTCAAAGATGGGGAAAAGTTTTTGGATCATCCACAGATTTTAAGTAAAGGTTTGCGTAGTGGCAATTTACATGTTAACATGTTTTCTAGCTTGGTTATAGATCACACCAAAACAGATCCAAAGAGGAAAACAACAGTAACAACCTTCAAACTGATGTGCTTGCAAATAAACACCCACAATAATCAATAGCAAAAAGTATCAATAATAATTAATGTTATCTTAATGACTTTGTGCAGTTTAAAAAATGGTCAGTAGCATTACGTAATAAATAGAATAGAAAAATTTGAATGGAAATTAGTATGCTATATTAAGGAAGGATCAAAAGGAAAAGAGTTAGTTGAGGTCTTGTTATCTTGTTGATGTTGAATCTAAGCGAACATGTTTTACTAGTTATAAGTATATTTTCTCTTTTTGGTCAACCGCTCCATCCACTTATTATTACTTTTCTACCCCTTTACCTTTTACCTTTTAAGATTAGAAAGTGCAGCCATGTTGATAAACATTTTCGATCGCTACAAACAGAAAGATTTCGTTCCCAAATGTTTAAATGGCCTAATCTTCAGGTGAAAGAAAACAGTAGAAGGTATTTTACCAAAATTGGTAAAGAATGGCAGAAGTGGTAAAGTAAATTTGATTTTATGTGCTTGTATAGAGAGAAATGCAGCTGCCCGATATGTTAGTCTGTATGGTAGCAGCGCTGCAACAATGTCAGATAATACAAATAGTAAATCTCTTTAAGAACGAAACATTTAATTTCTGAATAGCAGTTTTCTCAATTATTAAGCAAAAAAAGGACTTGACTGCAAAAAACATATAAAAATCAATTCTTAACACTCTTACACAAATTTAAAACAAATCTAAAAGCTCAAAAGTTTTGGCCCTTAATAACAGAATAAATTTTATAGCAAAATTTGTTTAACAACTCTGCCTACTTTCCTACGTTTTCAATAATTACCAGTTGATTAAGATGGCTGCTTGAATATCCCATGGACTACTAGCGAATCAGCAACATCCAGTAGAACTATATCTGGCCCCGAGCAGCCTCATTTGCTTTATTTTCTCTAAATTAGTTGATTCGTTAGTTTCATTCAAAGTGAGAACGAATATTACAACTTTATGGCACGGTAACACCATAACTCCGACCGTTAGGTGAGGGAGGCTGCAATGGATGTAGTTTCACGAACCTACCGCCTGTCCCTAGCCAGGAAAAAAAGGAGGGAGTAAAGGCTCCAAATCAGGGTTACGGTAACAGGCGGCAAGACAAAAGCACAAAAAGAAACGCCATCACAGTGCTAGCCAAAAAAGTGTAAAAACCGTATAGAAAAAAACGGCAAACTGCTGCACAGGCATGTCCATTCCTAAGAAAAAACAGTTTGAAACATGAAGTGTCTTTTCCTGTTAAATTCAAATCCGGAAGTAGAATAGTCCCTCGATTGGATTTCCGGAAGGGACAACATGAAAAAAACAAAGAAATATTAATATCTAAAGGATAGCCCAAGGGAACGTCCGGACTCTAGTAAAAAAAATGTTAAAATATAAATCAAAAAATTATTATGATGGGCATTTGTAAAACGAGATGGCCACAAGAAGGCAACTTCTCAAGCGAGAACATAAGAATAATACACAAGTGCAACACCCGTAGGAATAAAAGTGATTATAAATAAAGACTTCGGAAACAGAGTGATAGACTATAAACAATACAATGAGAGGATATTAACAGTAAAACTACAAACAAAACTAGTAAATACAATGACAATAGTAGTCTACGTGCAACAGACCACGAAGATGAAGAAGTAGAAGTATTGTATTAAACACTGAACGAAACGATGAATAAAATAAAAATAAGAAAAATGTCATCCTACTAGGATGATTAGAATGCTGTTGTAGGTGAACAAAAAGAAGAGAACATAGTAAGAAAGGTAGGACTGGGAAAAAGAAACTAGAGAAGTCAAAGACTTATCAAATTCTGCACTCCGCACAAACTGAAAATTAGTAACACTATTTCAACACCACCCACGAAGAAAGTACACATGGAGGATGTCGGCTAATGTATGCCGATACCAAATTTACTAAATAATAAATAAAGAAAGATACAAGTACCAAGATAAAGATGGCAGAAGCTATTCTAGTCCAGTCATTGACAGTGACCATAATATGGTCATGATGAGATGTTAGCTGCAACACAAGAATATTAAGAGAAAAATAAATAAATAAAACATAAAAACACTGTAAGACAACCAAACAACATTAGAAAAGTTCTAAACAAAGATAGATAAAAATAATATAAAAATAAGAGAAAATGCATAAAAACAACATAATAAAAGCAATTAAGGAAGTGATAGGAAAGATAAAGCAAAACCCGCGAAAACCGTGGAAAAGGAAATAATAAAAATCAACGAAAAGGAGAGGACAATAACAATAAAAAGAAGAGTGAGACAAGGATGTAGACTGTGATTTCTACTATTTAACATCTACATACAAGAATACATAGGCACGCTAATTTCAGAAAACAAAGAGATCAAATTTCACGGACTAAGCATGGAAACGGATTTGCTGGCGACATTGTACTACTCCAAAATGATGAAAAATAACTACAACAAGTTCTAACTAAATCAAAAAAAGACAAAAGTTATAGTATGTATCAGATAAATACACAGAATACAAACGCACATCAAGATAGACAATGAAGAAAAACATATCACATATTTGGACAGCAAAATTAGCAGAGATAAAGCTGTAGAAAAGAAATAAGAAGTCGTAACCATCACGAAGAGAAATCTTTGTTAACAAAAAGAATTGAATGATATCAAAAAACATTTCCCTACAAACAAAAAAAGCATTTTTACCTCCCTTTTTTATTTACACTGTATGGATGCGAACTCTGGACCTTTGGAGTACCAAAAAGAAAACACCTGCAAGTTCTACAGAAGAATACTCAAAATCAGTTGAATGGAAAGAACAACAAATAAAAAAGTGCTCAGAAGAATAGTTGAAGGAGGAAATCTGACTAAAACAATACAAAAAAGAAGCTATGAATTCATAGACCACATCTTACGAAACAATTGTATGCTAAACAAAATCATAAAAGGACAAGTAGAAAGAAATAATAAAAGAGAATTAGCACGGCTGAAACACATCAAACAAATAATGAGTAAAGTAAACACGACATACAAGGAACTGAAAGAAATGACAAGATGAATATGTGGAGAACTGTTACAAATCAGTTGAAAAACTAAAAACGAGAGAGAGAGAGAGAGAAAAACACCATACAAAAGTCAGAAAGACAAACAGGCATAGAAATAATATATAGCAGAGGAAGAGCAAATACCTCCAGAAGAATCCAAATACTGAAAACAGCAGAGATAAGAACTCTGGGTAAAATAACAAACAATTCCAGATTTAATAGAGTTAGAAGTGAAACGATAAAAGAAATACCAGATTCAGAAAATGAGGAAGTAGATAACATCTAAAAGAAAAGGATGGAACGATCATGTAACAAGAATGCACGTACATCTAATTGTTCGCAGGACTCGAAATACTTTAGCACTTAGAAAGCGAATTGTAGGAAGACAATTTAAAACATGAAGCAACTCCTAAGCAATTCAATAACAACAGGCTAAAATGTATATAGAATAAACACATATAATATTACAAAAGTATTATTTCTAAAAGGTTGCTGATCATTTGTTAGGCATTTTAATAGCAAGTACACGTCAATTAACTTTTTATAGGCACAAAGTATTAGATAATTGAAAAAACAATTGCAACAACAAAAAAAGTGTAGTTTTGGAACAAATTTGGGCTACAAGAAAATTAAGCCCGACAAGAATCGGGCACTCAGCTGTTAGAGAATCAATTCCTCACCACTAGTTGCTGCACGCGTGGAACCGTTCTTTTATCAATTTTTGGTGTATGTAAATAGAATGAACAATTAGCATATACAACAGCGTGAACAAATTTATTTCTAAATATTTTGTATTTTTAACTTCTTCTGTGCATATATCTTGCATTTTATTTTGCATAAATGTTAAAATCAACAGTACACGATAACATTTGAGGCGATTTGAATAAACAAACGAAAGTAAAACAATACCTAAAGCAAAAAAAATACAAAAACGTAAACAAATACATTTAAATAAATAAGAAATGAAAAATTTGGGTAGTAATGTAACCATAATTGTATACGTGGGTGAATCGAATTTAAACGAAAGTGATTTCTCCTACAGCGTATTTGGCACTATCAACATCAAAGTAAGAGATATCTATGAGGTGACAAATTATTATCAAGTTTCTCACGGCAGATGGAATAAAAAGCGCTGAAACTTTTAGAAGAGTTAAGGCACAATCAAAAACATCACTTTTCAGAAGACTCAAGTGTATGGGTGACATAAACAATTTTTGGGTTGAAAATGAAGAAAGATGACTGAGAAGAATATTCGAATTGCCGGCTTTTTGAGGAAACGATAGATTAGATGACCGTCGACCAGAATAATAATAGTTTTCAATTATTACATCAGAATATAAGACACTGCAACCATTCTTCAACAACTTGAAGAAAAAACGCCTGAAGGATTGGTTCTTATAATCAAAAAAGAAGATAAAACAACCTTTGCCCCGAATATACAAACTAATAGTATAATAAATAAGTTAGATGCAAAACTAGAATTTTATCAAACGATTGAACAAGCAGGATTCGAGGAAAACTTCAACACCAGCGACAATATTCTTACTATCCGAATACTTACAGAAAAAAACATAGAGTACATTCTTCCTTTATTCCAGTTGAACTATGGGCAATAAAAAGAGCATTACGAAACAGAAAGGTAGACCACCGATATTCTCAAATTATTCATTCCATCTATGACCAAGCAACAATGGTAATATGGCAACACCAACAACATTCCTACAGATCGTAGAGTGAGACAGGAAGAAGCACTGGAAGATGTTTTTAAAAACTTTAAATGAAACATAAAAGGGTAAATGTAAATGGCAAGATGCTCAACCACTTAACATATGCGAATAGTGTAGTAGTCATATCAAATTCATTTGAAGATCTATAAACTATGTTAGAAGAACTAAAAGTTGGCTAACCAACTAGAAAACAGAGGCATCATAATGGACAACCAACACATAGAGGCACCACAAGAACACATTTATTTAGGACAGATTACAATATGTAAAAAATTCTAACAAAGCTTAGAACTCGACAGAAAAATACCCTTAAAATTAAGAAAATCTGTATATGACCAATGCGTACTCCCAGTACTTACTTGCGCTGCACAGACATAGACCTTAACAGGATCATTTATGGAAAAACTTGCTAGAGCCCAACAAGCCGTAGAAAGACAACTGTTGAATGTAAAATTAAAAGACAGAACAAGGAATAAAATAATTAGAGAAAAACAAAATTAATAATGTTAAAAGAGATGGGCTAGTCATACCATGAGGAAGAACGACGAACACTAGAATAAAGAAATACAACATTGAAGCCCATGGACCGGTAGAAGAAGCGTGGACCGCCCGCAAACCAGATGGAAGGATGCCTTGAAGATGGCAGAAGGTTTAGCATAGATAAGGGTAACTCAAAACAGAGATGTAAAAGAATAAAGGGAAGACCTATGTCTAATTGGATGACAACAGGCTAATGAAGAAGAAGAAGAAGATATCAGAATTATCATTGCGCCTTCCTACTAAACTTTTCTTCCTACGCTTACAACCTGCTACCTCAGCAATTTAATAGTTTCTCCAGAACACTTGGTAGACCTGACAATTTATTTAACCATTGTAAAAATACAAAAATGCAACGTTACTTTTCTACACAATTTCTTAGCGTTTTATTCAAGAGATATGCAGCTTTTTGATCCCACTATTGTAAAATTAAAAAAACAAACAATCGCGTACGAACATTTTGCCAAATTTCTTGTTTAGTGGTCCAAAAAAATTAAATCTCAGGACGTTGTCCGGACTCTAAGCAACTGCCCCTTGCCCTTCCAAAAATTGCCACCCGAACACTTGAGTCTTCTCAAGGGTATTGCCTCCGAATTATATCTTTTTAAAATTCCGGGAAGTTTCGTACCCTCTGTCGTAAGAAACTTGATTGGAATCAATTGCGCAATGGACGAGTGTACAGGCCTGACATTGTGATACTAATTAAAGAAGGGGTAGTGCAAAGGGCCCTAGGGGGGGTATCGTCTTCAGGCATCACTACCTACTAACATTTAGAAGCCGCACCCCTCTCCGTGCGAAATAAATGACCGCTTATATTTTATTCATTATTTTGATAGCTAAGATTGTTTTCAAGATTAAATTAATTAGTGAAATATCAGACGGCTGAGGTGTAATATAAAATGCTTATTACATTTTCCACAAAAGCGGTGGCGCAACTTACTTGGAAATATTGCTAAAGTTTTCCATGTTAGTTATTTATAAAAAATCTAAATACGGCAAAAAGCGGGCGCCTGTCATTATTTCAACATCGCTGAAAGCATTTCTGTTTCGTTGCTACAGCTTCCAATGCACTGCGACTTGTTGCGCGGCAATTAAAAATTTAGTTCGCCAAGAACTCGAAAGTTCAATCTTGCCGCTCGCTTGTTTAAAGCTGATCGTGAATTTTTAACGCGCTTGAGTGCTCTTGTTGGTTGCATTCCCACGATAAGCGCGTCACTGAAGGCTGAAAGTTCCAAATGAAAATGATAAGCGAAGACGCTAGTCCTGAAAGCTGAATAAAAGCAACAGATGCCGGAGAAGTGATATCATGTCTGCGAAAACGTATTTTCTGGAAACTAAATCCAGCTGTAAACAGCAATATCATGTTTCTGTTAGGGCCGGCAGTAATTTGTTTTATAAGAGAAAGTGAATGAAACCGAGGGCTCTGGCAGAATTTATGAAATTGCCATAACGAACAATCGTTTAACTGAAGAACTTAATATTTCAGCACACAGAGCCTACTCGCGGAAAAAAGTTTCAAGCATCAGCTTAGTTAAATGAAAAAAGGCGCTGAAAAAGTTTAATTATCTTTGACTTGTCAGATCTGCCCAATTAAATTGCATTTGGGCAGCTGGTGAATAACCGCAGTTTTGCGGCTTGTAATTCTGAATTTTACTAATTTAAATTTAGCGACAACAATTAAAATGTTTATAGCAGTAAAAACTACTTACGGGGTACTCGTCGTATCTGACTCCCAGGAGCGGGTAGTCGGGGTAGTCGTCGGTTTCTCTGGGGGGAACGACGGTCCTGCGGGCGACGTCCGCGGCCTGGCCCTGCGGGAGCGCCAGCAGGCAGAGGAAGCACACACCGAACAGGGATGCGGCCCCCAGCCTGGCTTCCATGACGCAGCTCTTATGGGTAGTCTTCGGCGGGAGTTCTGTGCTTCTTCGGCCGCGGCTCAGCAGCGCATGGTGCGGCGCGGACTTTGGAAAAGTTTGGAAAACGCCGGACCTGCGGGGGCGGCCGCGAGCTTAATAGCGGGCGGCGCGAAAGTGCGCTGGCGACGCGGCACTTAGCGGTAATGGGCAATGTTGTCAAGTGGTGTAACGCAATTGTAAACTGCTCTGTTTCCTCGGGGTAGCTCGTGCTTATATACACCTGCCTCTCTCTGGCCACGCTCAACGCAATCGCGCGCCGCCCAAATAACAACATTTTCTCAACATTTAGTGCCTGATAGGCTGCTGTCGGCCGCTTTTCTTCGCGACTCCCTGTGTGCCGCGGCTTTTCCGCGCTCGCACTTCGATTATAATTAATAATCGGCGGGACACTTCCGGGCCCTCGTCTTCACCTATTCCATTTTGATGCTGGCATTATAAGCACTCCGACTACGTCCCCTACACTAAATCAGCAATTTCCGCAAATACACTCCAATCCGGATAGAGTAAACATACCGTCGCATTATCGTAAACAACGTGCCGACCGCATAATTTGTAATGTTAAATAGCATCCCACTCTATCAGGTTAAAGCTTGAAAATACAAATTTTAAATTGTTTTTCCACACCCCAACCGTACGTGCGTGTATAAACCATTATTTACTTGTGTAATATTTTTATAAAATGATAAATCTGGCAGCAACACCCTTTCAGAAATAATACCACACCATAATATCTTTTGTAGTGTAAGACAACAAAAAAAGATTATACGTAGATTAATCAAGTACAACTTTTTTTAATTACTTTTTTACATAATCTCCTGGTTGATAAAGCACACTTTTCCCATAAAAAAAACATTATTTAACTCCTTTATTATAAAATGAGAAGGGCGGCGGGTGGACATTCTCTTCGACTTCGGTGGAAATAGATCTACCTCAGAGAAACAACCTTGAGTTTCTCCCACCTCCTAGCATTGAGAGGAATCAAGTCCAAAACGCCTATTCCTAACCATACCATATTTAATCCTATTTACACCTTCGGTGGTTGGCGCCCAACTCATAACATATAACAACTCTGCCACACTATTTATTTATTTATTATTCTGATGATCGAGTAGTTTATAAATTGCAATAAATTATTTTAAAAAAAAGTTCTTTGTCAAATTGGGGCAGCGATATGCGACGCGTGAGGGCCCACCTTCTGGACACTTGTAGAAACCTTTGATCAGATAGTAAAATCAACCAAAGAAATAAAAACACAAAGGTCAACAAGGATTTTAAAAAACTTTTTAAAGGAGTTAGAAAAATAATTAGATGCCCTATTAGTCGAGTAAGAACGGTAAAAGTGGGGAAATCGGAGAAATAACATACAACAAAACAGAAAACAGTATGGAGGAAATAAAGAAGAACACGGAGAAAATTAGAAAGATAAAAGAAAAATTAAGAAAAATATTTGGGTGACGAGAAAAGCAATTAATATATTAAGTTAATAAGAACAGAAAAATTATAAGATAAACTCAAAACAATAGGTAATGACAAAAAATAGATGTAATGTAGTAATTACAAGAGTAAAACAAGAAAAGAATAAGAGAAAAGTCGTTTTCCAAAAAGTAAACTGAAAGTAGGAATAATCAGAGTGGCACCACACGAAAGCAGAACCAAAGAATCAATAAATTTGTTAAAAACAAAAAATTGTACAGCGACACAACAACTAATTAGTAACAAATACAAGTCAAAAGGAAAAACGATACAACTTGGAAGGACAGAAACATCCAGATGACAATTAAAAAAATTGATAGAAAAAATAAAAAGAAGAAGTTTAGGAATAGAACCGATAGACTTTTAGAAAGTATAGTAAAGAAAGTATAGTAAAAAGTAAAAGTATTGCCAAAATGATTAACAATGGTTATAAAAATAGAGGCAATAATATTAGTATGTGGACCAAACGAAAACGCAGTAAAGAAGAGAAGATAATTCTGGAAAATTTATAAAAAAAAGATAGATGAAAATGAGTTAAATATCATCATAATGAGATTCCTAAAGGGAAGAAAAGAGAAAAATAACAAAAGCACAAATGGAGAATTAATAAGAAACGGCAGTAGAAACTAAATTTTAACAAATAAATTCAAAATACACAAAAAGTGCAAGACGAAAAAAATAAATCAGATATTATTTTTTAATAGATAAAGTAGCCATAAAGCTAATAAAATACGCAAGACCAAAAAGGAGACCAAAAATTGGTAGCGACCACTATGTAGTTAGGAAAGACATGAAAGTAGAATAAGAGACAATCCAAGAAAAAAAAGTGATAGGAAAAACCGGTACAAATAAAGCTAAATAAAGATGCAAAAGGGTGCACTAAAAGCAGCTGGAGAAAGTTAAGAATAATACATATAATAATAAAATATATATATATATATATATATATATATATATATAATATAATAACAATCAGGATATAATTAAAACTGCTGGTAGGTCAAAAGAAATAAAACAAAAATAAGACTAAAAATATATGTAAAATTTACATACAAACCAAAACCTCAAAATACTATCAATAAAATATAAATAAAAGAAACGACGTTAAAAAAAGATAAAATAAATGAACAAAACAGTGGGAATTCCAATAGAAACTTTAGCAGAAACTTCAGAAAAATCTGAAGCTATCTTATAGCTTACTAAATTAACTTAAGAATAAATTTAATAAACACCAGAGACAAACCAGAGGGACTACGCGCAAAATAAGAACACATAGTAGATATATGGATGCTTTACTTCAAGAAAGTGTTAGAGAACAGCGACGAAGAAGACGTAAAGAAAAGTAACAGTGGAAATAAGTAAAACACAGCCATTAACGGAAAGATACAAACAGAACCGATATTAAAGACAGAATTAGAGAAAGTGATACAAAGGTAAAGCTAATAAAAACAAGTAAATATGGTATAATGGCAGAAATTACAAAAAATATAAGAGGAGCAGGAAGAAAAAAATATTAAAGTTAATAAACTACATTTTGAATTGGAGGGAGTGGTGATAGTGCCATTACACAAAAAAGGCGATAAAGGACGCTGTAACAATTACAAGGAAATAACCATACTAAGCATATTAGGTAAGGTATGAGCAAGAAAATGGAAATCAAGATTAAGAGAAAAACTAAAAAGCAATAGATAGCAATGAATGAAATTAAAAAATAAAGAAATAAAAAAGAAGACAAAAAATCAAAATGAGTACAGGGTAATATATTTATACTAATCAGCGAAAAGGCAATAAGAAAGGGAAAATAAGTTCACTTATGCTACATAGAGCTAAAAAACGCCTTGGACAAAGTCATAAGTACAAACATAAATATGTAAGTTAAGTCCAACACTGTTCTCATTAATCAAAGAGGAAGTAGTAAAAAAAAGCAAAAAAAATACAGAAAATATATAAAGTAGATGGAAAATGAAAATGGTACAAGTGTCTAAATTGCTATACGTGGATAACATTCTGATCTTAGCATAATAATAGAAAGAACTACAACATAACCTAAATATGTGCAATAGAGAAATGAAAAATACAGGCGTAAAATCAATACATAAAAGCAAAGACGATTATTATAGCAATAGATGAAATAAGGCAGAACATCACATTAGAAAAGAAAGAAAAGAATAAGTGAACAATTTTAAATATTTAGGATCTCATATCAGTAGTAATAAAAAGAGGGATGACAAAATAAAATGACGTAACGTTGTTAACACTATAAAATAGCAAAAAAAAAGAAAAATGGAAGTTGTGAAAAAAACGGAAGGGAATCGTAGATGATCACAAACCAACAACGGAGCATGTTAACAAAGTCAGAAATGAAATTTTAAAGAACGCCAAACAGAGCAATTAGGAACAAAGTCAGTAAAAAAATTATTACAAAAAGAGCAATTAATATATATGTATATATGATTGCTTGAACACCAACCTTAGAAATAATATCATCAACCATTAATCCTCAAGAAGGCAGCAAACAATATCAACATTTATTCTCCTCGGACGACCTTTCCGACTTTCTTTTTCAGCTGGTGTTTTCTTAAAAGCGTTATCCCCAAGCCATAAATCGAAATTTAAGACAATTTTGCGCCCTCTGTCGTAAAAAACTCGCTAGTATTCCATTGCGCAACGGACGAGGGTGCTACCTTATCACGTATAGCATTTGTTGCCACAATAATTTTTCAGCTTTCCAACTTCCAGTGAAACAACTCCAGTATTAGTCTACGACAGTATGTATTTTTCTCATCCGAAAAATCAGAGATTATTTACTTCGAAACAAATGGCAATTGCCTTTTGAGATGAATTGTCCGGTCCTTCGTGAGAACATTATCAGTGAGAAGTCATGCGAGTCACTAAAGCGACTCCGTCGACGTATTCAACCACAACCAACGGTCACATCTAGCGATAAAGAAACGTTATTAATGCGGTTTTCATAGCAAAAAGTTTGCCTGAATTAGCTCTATCCAGCAAAGCTATCTTAATTCATAAGGGCGGTAGCACCTAGTGGCCTATGACTAAAGACTCTCTTTACATATATGGCAGAAGCTGTTAGCGAAGAGACTCCTCGCGTTACCCTTACACCCCCATCAACCAAACTTTAGAGTGGAGTTTTCCTAAAACGAATATATTAATCTGAACCCAATATACGAGGAACGATCGTACAATACACTCCCATTGGATCTCTCTTGAACGGTTCAACGTCAACTGCAGGGTAGCATCCCCAACGCTACAACACTAGTAGAAATAGGCAATTCTATTATCAAAAGAAAACACCTTCAACCTGATAAGAGCGTAACTTTAGTCGTAATACTAACAAAGTTGATTATTACCGCCTCCAACACTTTTGCTTTTCCAATAACCTGCCTTAAATTACTAATCTTAGTAAAATAGAGCGCATAAACTGATTTGTAAAATTTTGTTCAATTTTCATTGTCAGGTTAGGTCATAATGTCGTGGTGTTAGCTAGAGATTTGACTAAAAACCATCATAAATCAACAGTTCTTGTAAGGTCTTGATATTCTCTGGGAACTCCTAGCTCTTTATGGCTCACATTAATACTATCCAAAATATCCGATAGGTTAAATTAAAAGAACTTTCTAAGAGGAAGGAGAGAGATTCTTTTATTTATATGTAAAGCCCTGCTTTTCATGGAAAAAACTTAATTCTAGAACAAATCCTTCTTGATGTAATGGTCTGTATTCAATAAGATTGGCTTGGAATATAACAGCAAAGAAGAAATTGTCAGTTTATTTCTTCAGTCCATTTCATCCGTTGTCTATTGCGACCTTGTAGAGTTGTTGGGGGTATAAAGTGTTTCAAAACACTTTTGTTTGAGTCAGCATGTTCTCTGTACGTGGTAGCCCTTTCATCAACCATAAACTGACTACCATATACTATCACATTCAGAATCAGTTGTAGACTGGAAGCTTAACTATTTTCTCCATTTTTGGTAAAACGTAAGCTTAACTTTTGAATGAGATTGTACAATTCTGTTAGCCCAAAAAAGATATTTAGTATTTTACCTGCCCACTTGAAATCAGTTTATACGTTCACATTCACTTACATCAATAAGTCTTGGAGGTGATTATAAAAGCAAAAATTATGATTACAGACAGTACACCACGTGCGCAAGGATTTGAGTAGCTGGAAGATCAGACAAAAAACAGAAAGCAAAACGCTTAGAAAGCTTTAGAGATTTGATTAACAAATGTAACCATATTTTCCCGTACGAAAAGCATCATGGAAGACAGTATAATAGCGTATGGCAGCAATTCCGATTGGTTTCTTAAAAAAGTCTTTACTGGCGGTTTTCAATAGCTTCACGAACGTCGCAATAGAATCTTATGAACGTTGACGATTAATTCAAAGACAAATAAATGTGTCTACTGTTTTGGTTGTTTTCTGATACTATTCCCCAAACTTTTAAAACATACTACGTATCCCTGGCAATAGTACGATTCATTTTGAAACTAAAGTTTGGATATTGCGAATTTATCGACACTAAAAACCTGAATTACGTGCAAATAGATAACTTGCGTGCATAGTTTCTTAATAAAGTCAACTGTAGTGATCTACATGAAACAACTACAAGTCCATATACACCATTATAGTTTCATATAACCAGTACAATCCAAGAGGCAAAATAATTGGAGATCAATAAAAACTAGAGCAGTAGAAACGAAAAGCAATACACAGAAAACACCCACACCAGAATACGTAAACTATAGCAACTCGTTTGCTGAGACTGAAGGTTTTTAGCAGCAATACAGGAACAGGTAATAAGAAGCTGCAACTACAGATATTTTTATACAAACACGTGCTAACTTCAAAGTCAGGTGTTTATTTTAATATAAATAAGTGGTGGTTGTCCACAAACTGAAATAAATTACTATCAACCTGATAGTCGTCAGGCAGCACTGCTAATCCATCCCACAATTACGCCCTTAACAGTGTGCTTCAAAATGTAATAAATAAATAAAATAACAAGGCATTTAAGCCAGCAGTTTGTCATCTTTAGCAAGTTAAAAAAAATCGTTGCTACAAAGGTGAATCAAATTTATCATCCGAAATTATTTTTTAATTTATTAAAGTATCATCAAGTACAAAGTTATTTTTCTACATAATCTTTTGTCTTAGAAACATATTTTCCCAGCGGAAGGGTATTTTTCGATTTCTCTATTGCAATCACGCACAAAAGCTTCGCCAGCTCTAAATACTCTGTTTAGTGACTCAAACAAATGGTAATCACAGGATGGTAAGTCCAGACTATATCTCTCCATTCGCCTTACGGCTTGTAAAAAAGAAACTTCGGTTTATATTTAATTCGCCCACGTAGTTTTACAAAATTGCATGCCGGCATATGCTGAAATTACCTCGCGTACACTCAGAAATACTATCAACACGCAATAACCTAATGTGAGGGAAGAGTAACTGCTGTCGTAAATGAATTGAAAAACATATTTTCCAACTAATCAACATAATAATAACATTATGATTAATTTGTTGTCCACCTTAATTCCAAATATAGCAGCTTAATGATCAATTTACTGTGCCTCGTTACTTGGAACTCAATTGGGCTATTAAATAATAAGCAAAAATTAAGGACGTCTCTAAATATAAATAGTATTAATGTCAAAAACACATTTTTAAAAAAGTAATCCGTGTCTTCTCTCACATTACACTATTTGCATTACTAACGATCCGGATTCTTTTTGTCGCCATCAGTTCCTTTCAAACTGTTCCAGTAAACACATTTTCATGATCTTTTGCAGTCTCAGCTGTGTAGATCTCTTCCAGACACACAATGCTTATTGAAGTACACACAAAATTTAAAACTTTCAGGAAACAAATTTATAACTGGCGAAATTGTAATGTATTCAAGTTTACGACAAAAGAGCGAAATTTATTTTAAAAAACTTCAATTACCATTCTATAGATGACCCAATTATACGCCTAGTAGCCGAAATCAAATTCCATATCTAATAACTACAAATTTAGTTATCTTTAAATCAAATTACTACGCAGGTAATCATTGCAAGTACAGATGCTTGAGAAGCAATTTTCCCCATATATTACCCCATACTTCCGCTTCTTTAGTCAGTACCACAGAAAATTTAAGATACAGTTCTTGGATGTACTCGAGGAATAAAAATTTTGGAAGGATGAGAAGCGATTGAAAATAAAGGTCACTGATGTCTCCCGAGAACAATAGTATTGTTCTGCGCCTTCCCAAAGATGGCCGCTGATTAGCGATTGATACCAGAATAAGCTGCGGTAGTACTCAAAAATCATTATATCGCAAATTAAAGAAGAACTTAGAAAAGCAACGCAAAGTTTGCAACATTATTAATGTCGGACGCAAGGTTACCAAAGAGCCACTATTCCCTATTTTTCCTAGACTTCGAGCCAAATAATAATAATAATAAAGACATCTTTAAAGTGAAATTCCTATCTCACTTTAAAATCAGAATAGAAGCGCCAAAGAATAAAAGCAGTACCGTACAGTGTACAAAATGCCAAGACTATGGGCACACAAAGACTTTCTGTAGAAAGTCATTTGAGTGTGTTAAATGTGGAAAACCACATAACACACTGAACTGCAATAAATCTAGGGATACCCCAGCAACATGTGCTTTATGCCTTGGAAATCATCCAGCGAACTACAGATGATGTAAAGTATACCAAGATCTAATTAACAGAAATGGTTCATCAAGGTCAGACAGACCCAACCCTATGGCTCAGGTCATTAAAAACACTACTCCAACAAATTCAACAGTCACAAACCTTACCTATGCCCAAACGGCTGCAGCCCAACCAAACATCCCATCAAATATCAACGAAACAGATCTAACTAGCAAATTTACTGCATTTCTTGATGATTTCAAGAACATTTTAATCAAAACACCATGATCTTTAACATATTGATAACTGTTACCAATAAATTAGATCAGTAATGACTAATTCACTCATAATTGCAGAATGAAATGCAAATGGTGTATCTAACTATATAAAATAAACTCACTATTTTCCTTAATATAAATAAAATCAACATCCTCCTAATCGCTGAATGTCGCTCAACAGAAAGCACTCCCTATGTCATGCCAATCACCCTGACTGCTATTATAATCAGGACCGCACTAAAGCACCACTTACTCTTGCATTACTAATAAAATATAAAGCACCATCATAAAAATAGAAGCTCTCTCTTGGTCTCTTGTAATTGCCATTATCTATTGTCCACCACGCCTTGCTATAACCTGCGATGAATGAGTTTCTCCAACAACTTGGCTCCCATTTTCTGATTGCCGATTACTAGAATGCCAAGCATACAGCTTGAGGATCTAGGCTCATTATTCCTTAAGGTATAGCATTGCTGCAAGTTGTAGAACGAAGAAATCTAAACTTCTTATCGACTGGAGAACCAAGCTATTGGCCGACCAATTTAAACAAAACTCCGCATCTGTTAAACTTTGCCATAACTAAAAATACATAGTGCCATCAAATCAAATCTTGATCTGGATTCTGACCACAGTCCTCTAATAATGACCTTAAACACCAGTATTATATGGAAAGAACCCCCACCTAGTCTGTGCTCCAAAAAGACGGACTGGGACTTATTTCGCCAACATATTAATGACAACATTACATTAGACATCCGCTTAAAAGATCACGGAGACATCGATCAAACTGTGTAATATTTAACCACGCTAATGCAAAACTCCTCGTGGAAATCCACTCCAGAAGTGCACAGATTAGTCCAATAGAATCACAATATTCCATTCACATTCATGAATTTGCAACTGACAAGGGCAGAGCTCGACGAAGATGGCAAATAACTAGAAATCCTCTCGGCAGGACTTATCTAAATCAAATAACGCACAACCTTCATATGGCTATCGAAGAAACTAGAAACATATCCTTCGCACACTACCTTGCCACCTTATTTACCGATGACCACTCACTGTAGACAGCAACGAGAAAATTCAAGAGACCTATAGTATCGATTCTATCACTAAGAAAAGCAGGTGATAGTTGGGCGCGAACAAATACTGAAAAATCAAATAGATTTGCAGAACACCTTGCAACTATATTCTCCGTCCCAGAGAACCACAACTATGATAAAGCCAACAATAAAATACAAACGCTCCTTGTCAGTTATCCTTACCACTCAAACTTATCTCTCCAGCAGAAGTTAAAAACAAAATAAATCTATTAAAATCTCATAAAGCTCCAGGATACGATCTAATAACAGACGAAGTGCTTAAGAACTGTGCCAGAAAAGGTATTGTGTCACTGGCAACCATTTACAACAGCATGCTACGACTATGCTTCACTATCCCATATAATGGAAATATGCTGTAATAATCATGATCCTAAAACCTAAAAAACCTCAAACTAATGCTAATTCATATAGACATATTAGTTTCCCTGCTATCATGTCCAAAATTTTTGGAAGACTTCTCATTGCCAGAATTGTAGACGCACCAAACATTGATGACAATTCCAGCCACCAGTTTGTCTTCATGCAGAACCAGTATCCAACAATGCCGTAGAATGGTAAATATAATCAAAGAAAGTCTAGAAGTCCATCAGCATTTTTAGATATTAAGAAAACCTTTACAAGGTGTGGCATACCAGCCTACTTTTAAACTAAAACAACTACCTAGCCAACTATTTGTTATCCTTAAATCATACTGGACCGATCGTTTCATTCAAGTCAAACTTGAAGATTTCCTATCAGAGCGTCATTCCACATGCCCTAGTATGTCTCTAACAACACCATACACAAAGGCCTTAAAATTCCCTTTATAAAAGATGTCATCCAAGTTTAATAGATGCGAAGACTTTCACGGGCGGTGTTATAGTGCATCGTGTGGTTGGTTTTCGGGTTATAAGACCGTGGTCAGAGTTCAGAAACTCTTGACGTTTCGTCCACAACTGCGGCTTCAGAAGGATTTGCTTAGACCAGCCAAAGATACAAGAAACCCACAGAATACATGAGGTGTATACTGCATATTTATCTCATGTAAGCAAGTCTACATTGGGACTACGGGCCGAACGATTACTACCAGGATCAAGGAAAATAAACGTCATCTGCGTCTTAATCAACTCGATAAATCAGTTGCTAAACATGCTTTGAAAAATCCTAGCCACGAGATTTATCCAATGGTAGGAATTACAACCTGAGATTACACAGAGAGGCGGTGGAGATTTATAAACATAAAAATAATTTTAACAGTGACCTAAATATTTCTTTATCGTTTTCAAGGGGCAAAGAACAGATCGCGATACGGCGAAAGAGAGAATGACGTCAGAAAATGCCAAAATATTACCTGCAACGACCCAATTGACGTCAGCAGCTAGCCCAATCACATTATCTACCATCCCGGTGACGTCAACAACCCCCCTCCCTCAAGAAAAATCCTACCATTTTCACACGAGGATAAAAGCGGAAACACACGGGGCAGTCTATTAACAACAACAATGGCTTATTTTTTAGAAAATCTTCTAAAGACGTCCGCCGTAGTCGTGGACGAAACGTCAAAAGTTTCTGAACTCCGACCACGGCCTTATAACCCGAAGACCAACTACACGATCCGTCTTCCAAGTGTATTCAAATAACCATAAACATCGCAGCATGCACCGCAATAACCAGCTAATCAACCAGTTGTTCAACCAACCACTTGAAACTGGGCGACTTAAACGAATGTGACCAGAAGGTCTATTTGGGCGAGACCAGAGAACCGTCAATGAATAGCTCCTAACTCAAGTTAACTGATAGTTATTACTTTTTAAGTAGATTGTAAATATTGCATTAAATTAAATAATAAATTAAATAAAAAATTAAAAAACTCTTTAATGGCAAGTTTGAGTTTGGCAGAATAGATCCATCTTCTCACTCAAGTTAACAAACGATGGCGTTTCACCCTGCAGTTTTACTTGTTTGGACCATTAAAAGAAACAAATCTATCCTCCAAGGATCTTGGGATAGCGAGTTCAGAAAACTACATATTCGTTAAAAATGCGTTTTTAAACCAGGAGATTATTCGAAAAAAACTTTATACATTTAGGATGTTCAATAATTCTGGTTTATATATTATTCACCCTCATGGTTCCAATTGACTTGCTTCCAAGTACATTGAGTGGTACAAGTTTTAGCTAATACTGCAAATAAAATCTTGGAAAATCGATGGAAGCTGCAGTTTAGATAAGTAGAAAGATTTATTACAAAGCTAATATACCTTTTCCCACAATGTAAAAATAAAACTACAATAGGCTAATTTGCATCTTTGCACGGTTTTACAAAATTGTTGAAAGGATAATTTTAATAATTACATGATCTCAAAGTACTTTGAACTACCATACCAATAAAAAATTTAACAACGATTGGACAAAATCTGACGGAGAAAAAATTAATAGATTTGCCAAATACTTGCCGACTGCATTTTTTATCAACAAAACCCTTTTCTTGGGCAGAAGTTAAATTAAATTACTAAGAGTAGACGCAAAGCGCTTGGTTACAACCTAACAATCGATAGAATCTTAAAGATGTTACCTAAAAGATTGTAATGTTATTAACAACCATCAAAAATCTCTTATCAAATTTATTGTTACTCCATGTAGCCTAATTAACCTTCTATCCCTATTAAACAAATTCTAAAGAACTAACATATGGACTACATTCAAATCCATTTCCTAGAGACTAAACTAATCTTCCTGTTGATTTCATTTGTTTGAACTACTAGGAGAATCACAGGAGCTACCTAAAATAACTTTAAAGCAATATGTGTATACTTAATCCATTATTATTATTATTAACACTTGCATATCTATGAAAAAATGTTTATAGATTCAATATAATAATAATATTAACAATAATAACAATTATAACAATAAAGTTTCGTTTATGTTTCATAAATGCGATTTTGCAATATTCAATTTCAAACGTCAAAAACTGCGATTTTGCAATGTTCAATTTCAAACATCAAAAAGGGATCCAACGAGTGAAATTTGTTATGCAGCATTTTCCATCATTATTTTATATTGGGAAGCATAACGATTTGCAACAAATAAATTTTTGTATAACTGCTTTACAATCGTTTGTGCATCTCTATCTTCTCCACTTATTACGACTCTACCATCATACATTGTGTCAGATTAATTTATGTTCATCGCCCCCACACAAGGAGTATAGAAAAAACACGTTGCATTAATCCCACTAATTTATCCTCAATATATATGAAACTGTGCGATTTGGCGTAATCTGCCTTGAAAAGATCCCCCAGATAAATATATACATAAGGTAAAGGGACTGTAATCTACGCGACTATCAAAATAGTACAAGAGCTTCAAGTCTGAAAACTTTAAGCCTTGCAAATCAGCCACGTTCTATCGCACCATTTATTTTTGATGAAAAAGACTCGCAAATTTTCTCTATTTGTCTTCTAAAGCCAAGACCAGATCAAGTTTTGTCATTTATGATAAAGAAGTTAATTTACCTAGTTAATTATGATCGCTAGGATCTTCGGGACCACAGTTAGCGCCATTTGTTGTAATTTTGGTTTAAAGACATAGTGATGGCATTGCATAAATTGAATCGGTTGCAAATAGAAAAATATCAAGCTGTACAGCAAATAACTGGAACATGTTAATGCAAAACAGCTCTCTACAAAGAGACAACGCGCCCGTTTATGCTACAAAGACCCCAGACAAAATTAAGAAACTGGATGGAATTGAAGTCTTGATGTACCCAGGTTACAGCTTTGAACTTGTATGTTCTTTTGATCTATAGCATTAAAATAACTTTTTTACGTTTTCTTTAAAATCTAAGCAGACTCGCCATATAAAGCCATTAAAAGATCATTATAGTTGGAAACGTTTATTTTGGACCTTAATGGACACATCATAAAAATAACGCCCGACTTTCTCATCTATTGGCGTGTTGTTGCATTATCAAACTTATTGGGCATCTCCAGTGCCAGAAAACACATTGTACCATCTGCTCGTCAGTTAAGTTATGGGCACCTAAAAGGACCAAATTTTTCTCGCTTAAAAGTTATAATTATATAAACTGTCGGTACAACAATGTCTAAACATTCCTCCATCTATACCTATCGGACTCCAAACATCTTCCTGATAACAGCAATGTTCTTCTCCGTGACAAACTAGGATAGCCATTCTAACCTTAGAACGTCTTCCAGACTTAAATTCTCTTTATGACAACTACCAATACCAACTGAATATAATCGTAAAATAAAGATAGCAGCACTAACCGCGTGCAAAATTGTAGTGCAAAATTTTCCAGGAGTCGTTTTTGACTAAAATGACGCTGAGAGTTTTTGTAATTGCTATAGTTAAGGAATGGTTGTCCTACTGACTACATTACAAATTTAAACTTATTTCAATTCTTAGCGCCCTATGTATAAAAATTGAGAAACATAATAAAATAAAAAAATTATTTTCTACTGTAAGAGTTGCAGCCCTACATCCCATGTGGAGAAACTGCCACTGCTTGGAGCTAAACTAAAAATAAATTAATTCTCAAAGTTTTAAACCTACGACTGAAAGCTACTGAAAAATTTCTCTGGATAAAGAAAGTAAGTTAGCAATTTGTTAAGACAAGGCTTGATACATATACCGGGTGATGCTATTATACAAAATGTCTAAAAAGTCTAATGAAAAGTACCAGAAAACATAAAACACATTTTATTAATTTTTATGGAGGTTCTGGAAACTATCTGCAAAGTTCTCCTTAGGAATCGATTACAGAACCGCTCTCACTCTTTTTTTGATCGAAGAGAATACGATGAAGGCCATTCCATCGATATCCGCTGAATTATGCGTTAACATGATAGCGCTAGATTCAATCCCCTGTGACAATAGTTCGCAAAAGACAGACCTTGGTCACACAGTAATGGAAGCTCTAGATTTATATCTGTTTTACTTTGTGTTCATCCATAAACTTGTGCAATGGAGGCCTGAAAATACAAATCCAGGTGTTTCGCGGACCTGTTGAGTAGACGTCTGCAAAGTAGCTTATTTTTAAGGTGCTGGAAGACGCAGAGCGTTCGGCTAATTCAAAACCGCAAAAGAAAGACCCTACTGACACGATAAGCTTCAGAGCAATTCTATTGCTGCCGTTGGGCAAAACTTTAAACCGAATAACAAAAAATTACATAGTAAGACAAATTGGCAGATTTTACAAACACTAATTTAAATTTCGAGAAAATACATCGACGCTAGGCGCAATAGAATATTTCCTGGGGAAAGTCAGAGGACATCATAAAAACTTTAAATAATAACCACGAATAATTTGCGAACAATACACACATGACAACAAATAAGCTAAAATTGAATGGAGGAATATCAGAGAAGCTCTTCTTCGGAACGAAATTGGAACAGCAGCGGCTTACGTTTCATTTGGACGACAGTAGAATTTTTTGCAAAACGCAATTGGATACCTACGGGTTTATAGACTTGACTGAAAGCAGTCGGGATCAAATAAGAAAAACCAATTATCTCACGAGCTAGGCGCAGCCGCGATATTAGCGCGGGGATTTGGTAGAAAAGCCCTAAAACAGATTTACAAGGATGTCATACAACCAGCGATCTGGGCAGAGTGTTTGAAGATTAACCAACGTAAATAGCTTTAACAAGGTTTGGCGGACAACAGGCTACTGCTAAAAAAACGCTAGGCAGAGCTACTCAGGTTAGAGCTGTAATTGGACTGGCCACGATGGAATCGCGCTAGGCGAATACTGACCTAGAACGTCTGGTAAACAAAGCTAAAATCCCGTTCATCATCGAAGGGGGGAATGCATTCACTACAAAAAGCCCGCCGGAGCAAACTCGTTGTATTCAACAACAGAAAAGAAATCTAAAGCTGGAGGATCAAGATTACGGATGAGTGTTCAGCATTTTAGTGCAACACAAGTGGCTATCCAGGAGTTCTTAGCTTACAACAGAAGAACAAAGAGCTTTTTAAATGATGTTGAATAGTTTAAGATAGTTGAACGACTTTACAAATATTAACGGTTATGAAAGAGCCGACTTGCTTGTAAACGAGGGTTTGGACGCTCATCAAGGAGACTGCAGGAACCATGAGGCTGTCGTCCCATTAGACTAAAGACTACGTAGATACACCGGGTAGGAAAAAGATAGATCAACTACTTAAGGAGATGGCCGAACTGAAGAACCCACTGGAGTTCACGGATATCCCGATATTCTTGAAAAACAAAAAGACAGGTAAAGATTTTTCAATAGTAGACAAACTGCAGAAAGACAAAACACTTCGTAGGTGTGCGGAACAAGAGGACATCCAATACGCGCTTGCAGCCTATTCACTGAAGAATATCGCCTAACCCAAGCGGAATCGAGAAAGATGTTGGGTGACCACGATCACTATAGGATCTGGCTTAACAAAAGGGCCGATGAAGTAACGTTTGAACAACTGATATAGCAATGATAAATTGTGTATTCCCCTTACTGATTTTAAACATAAATTTTTTTGTAGTATTAATTTGAGTACGGTAGCTGATAATCATATAGAAGTACCAAAAATTGGGTTAAGCAGTGGTCAGAGGCGCTTGGCATTTAAAACAGCATGCACTTTTTAATAGATATGCCAAAACATACAAAATGGCACCGACAGTCTTGGTTTGAACAAGATATAAAGTTTAAAACGGTCTTTATATTGAATCTGTGTAGATCCTGTCGATCCAAGTAACCCGTCCTTATTTGGGTTTTCCGTGAATTTTCAAAGTCCTAAACTAAGGCGAATGCCAAAGCGCGGTGGTCACACATGGCTAAATTAGAGTGTCATAAAGGGTCGACTAACTCCGTGAAAGTGATCGATCAGAGCTAACGTTAGTGTAGTGCCACAAGGCACTGCTAACACATTAGATCCTATAATAAATAGTATGTCAGTTCGATTCAAAGCGGAAAAACGTCTTTCACCTGTCTATTATAATAAGATCTGTACAACATTTTCAAAAATCATAATTAAAAGTGAATTACTCATAGTCTCTAATTATAATAACCTTGGTAATTAGTAAAAAAACACAGATAAAACAATTATAAGTTAGGTTTCTTCAGGAAATGTTAATATAAAATATCTTTAATAAGTTGTTGCATGATGAACAGTTATTATTGAATTAAAATAATTTGGTTATCAACGGTCGCTTCAGCTGCACTGTTTAAAAAAATAAGAAATTGACCACAACTATCATTTCAGAAACAATTTTTCAGCAATGAATTAGAATGATCGTTTATTACACATAACGTGCATCAACAGTAATAAATGTGACAATATTTGAATTAAAATATCTGTTCTTATCGCCTTACCGCAGACGTAGAGACATCCTTAGCGTTCAAGGTACCTCGTTCTAAGTCCCTGACTTTTCTTCTTCTGGAATCCCTAACGTAGGAAGATGATGTGCCCTTCAGGCGCTCCTAGATTGGCGGAAACGCCACACACATGATGCAGGGGTTCTGGAGTTCCTAAACATCCCGATGATGGTGATAGCCCCGCAACCATCTCGAGAAAATTTATGGCGTTTTGGGTAGCTACCACGATAGTAGAAGGGTCCACGTTCTGGAACCAACTGGCGATGCTGTGGCATACTCCGAGGAGATGGCTGACGTAGCTTACCATATTCCTGAATGGTTGCAGTGGAAGCAGAAACATCCCTCCTGGTCACTGCGGTGAAATTACGACTTCGTGAAGTCTTTTAACCGAGTACCAACTTAGGGAATGCGGGACATTCCTTCAAACTGGTTAGATAAGAGCTTCGACAGTCAGCACAGGTTTTGGGCTCACTCAAAGGTTTTTTTTTATTACAATTTTCTTCTCAATTTTGTGCTCTACATGACAAAAATTAAGACTCGTTTATGCTCTTTGAGTGAGATAATTAAACCTTACTTATAATTGTAATAATTAAAGCTGCTTAAATAACATCTCTACAAGGGGTCTGTAAAAAATTGTAATTAATTTATATTGCTTTAGATTACACACTTTAAAGATACCTTCTTGAGCAAAATTAAGTGAATTGCTCCTTTACCTTTTCAATTTTATTTCTGTTTACCTACTATTACTGACAAAATAGGTAATCTAACGTTGAAATCTATATATATATATATATATATATATATATATATTTACTAATAAACTCATGTATGGAATAAAAAATTATGATTATACACAAATATAAAAAAATAAATCCAAAAGTTATACAACTATTACAATTCTTAACCGGCCCACTTAGTAAGCTATGTAGGGATAATTAAAATAACTACAAGGTGAGGCATCATTAGATCATTCTTTAATAAATAAACAAAAATACACATATGGTACACGTTGGTGCTGCATAATGGCTCGAGTCTGCATCCCTTTTCATTACACTTGTAAATTCAGCTGCCATGAGAAGATCGATCAATATTTTGGTCATAATTTCTCTTATCCAGGCCTTTAATTTTAAGACACTACAGCTGAACGAAAATCTAGAACGAGTGAAATTATAAGATCACGACAGCTACTCGATGTCTCATTTAAAGAAGATTGACTTGCCTGAAAACGTTGAGAAGCATATGTTCAACATCGTAGCATAAAACAAGTATTTATCTAAATTCGGTTCACCCTATATATGTATTCTTTAATATAATTTACCTGTATTTTAATAAACGCCTTTTTAACACTAATTAACATTTAACTACCCAAACGCTCCAGATAGTTAATCTTTTCATCGTTATTAATTTTTTCTGTGCAGATAAAATGTTAATTTCTGAAACAAGAAGTAAAGTTGAAGGATTGAATTAGAAATATGCAAATTTTAATGAAAAAACTAGATGAGGTGTGCTGTAGTTCGTGCAACTGTAACGGCCCTTTCAAGTTTTTTTCTTTACCGCATCCCCCAACATAAAATATTTTTTATTATTTTTTTTAAATGAATAAAATAAAACGTATGCCTTCATATTCAAGTATTTGAACTGAAATATACATTAATTAGAAAGTGTATTAACAGGAAAAAATTATTTAAATAAAACCTAGACTGTTTCAGCGTAATAAAGATTTAAGAAAACCAAAATTAATCAAACTGTAGCGGTTAGCGCAGACCAACAGGTTCTAAAAATAAATACAGTAGTTGTATCTCACCATTTATTGCGTATGAATTACCAAGGTTGCAGATGGGTAGATAGACGGCTAGACTCCGGATCTTCTCTCCGTCTAAATGTCTACGTTGGGCTGCAGGTGTGTGTTGAGAATCTACTGTATAAAGGTTTATAAAATTGAAAGAAGTATTTGAATAGAATTGGAGCTGAAAAGAAAAATTTCAATTGGAAAGACCCGCAAAATTAGACATAAGTCATAGTAATAGACCATTAACGGGAGTTAGTACATTTATTATAATACATAAGACATTAAAATATTTATAGTTAAATATTTACTATAGAATATTTGTAACACAAATTACATATAGCCTTTTCTTGGACTTGTAATGTATCCCACTGCAGGTGCTTGCCGGAAATTACGTTCAGCTGGATCTTTTAGTATACTTACCAATTGGACTACTCTGTCTCACAATCTTCACTAAGATTGTCATCTTGCATTATGTAGACTGGGTTTAACCTGCCGATCAATACGCTAGTTGCCCAATTTGGAGTGCACTGTGACTAAGCCTTCCTATGGAATTTGAGTCGTATGGTTGGTCGTTACAAAATTCTGGAAAACAAGTATAAAAGAATTAACTGGTTATAGCTGTACGAAGACATTTGAAGGTCCAGAAACTTTTTGGAATAGATAAAGTGGTTCTTCTTATAACATTTCTGCTGCAGTTATTTTTCTTCTAACGGGTCCGCCATCTAACTTTTTTTTGAACTAGCGGTTATTCGATGAATGGCAACACTTAGCTCATGACATTTTTGACAGAAAACTAGTTTTATCCTTCCGCTGAACGAAAATGGTTGTGTATACGCTTGAAGAACGCTGAGAAATATTGCGACAGAATGCTGCAGAATGTGTGCGAAAATTACGTACGTAAATTGGAATAAAAGAGGCACCGTCAGCTCCGTATGTGCTTTATCTTGTTAAAAAAGTGAGAGAAACTGGCATGCTTATTGACAACGCGTGAAAAACCAAAAACAGTGCGCACACCCGATAATATCGCTGCTATTACCGAGAGTGTGCGTGAATCGCCAGGAACATCAGTTCACCGTCGTTCTCAACAATTGGACATTTCGGAGACATCATTAAGACGAATTTTGCGTAAAGACCTTGGTATGACGCCGTACAAAGTCCAATTGGTTCAGCAATTGAAGTCAACTGACCATCCAATGCGTTTTAGCTTCGCTTCTTGGACTTGGGATCGACTTGAAGAAAATGCCGATTTTGGGCGAAAAGTCATCTTTTCAGATGAAGCTCATTTCTATCTCGGCGGGTATGTCAACAAGCAAAATTGTCGCATTTGGGGCACAAAAAACCCGCACCCGACGAGTCACTGTTTGGTGTGGATTTTGGTCCAGAACCATCATTGAGCCATTTTTCTTCGAAAATGAGCAAGGAGCGGCTGTTACAGTCAATGGTGAGCGTTATCGAGCCATGTTGAAAAAATTTTTGTTCACAGACATTGAAGAGGAAGATATTGGCGACATTTGGTTTCAACACGACGGCGCTCCGTGCCACATAGCCAACGTTACAATCGATCGTTTGCGCAATGTCTTCAAAAATCGCATTATCAGTCGAAATTCTGATGTCGTTTAGCCACCTCGGAGCTGCGATTTGACACCGTTGGACTATTATTTGTGGGGAGCCGTCAAAGATAAGTGTTACGCCGACAAACCAGAGACAATTGAGGCTTTGAAGGACAACATTCGTGCAACCATAGCTGAAATAGAGCTGCATACAATCGAAAATGTACTTAAAAATTGGACCGATCGTATAGGCTACTGCATGGCTAGCCAAGGCAGCCATATGAATGAAGTTATATTCCATTATTAACCGGAAGGATTGTACTTTCAAATTAAAAAAAATTGGAAAAATATTCAATAGTTTTTTATTTATAGCATTTTAAAAAAAAAAGGTATATGGCGGACCCGCTACACCACACCTAGCATCACCATAGACAGTACTTAAGTGCACTAAAAGTTAGCATATCCATTTATTATTAGTATTAATCATTGTTAAGTGGTAAACCATGATAATAAGGTGATAGATACTAAGATCTCAACTGTCTTCCCTGATCGGTTGCAACTCGCAGCAGTATACCGAATTTGTCAATCCAGTAATTGTAAGACGCTCAAACAATGGTTAAAGCTTCTTGGTCTTCTACTGGTATGGCTTCTGGATTGCCTGAAAAACGATCCATACAAGTTAAGCAATATCTGCAACAATGTCGACGTGCATGTGCTTCGATCTTCTCGATGGTTGCACAAGAGTTCCTTGCGTGGTTAATAAGTCCCTAGTTAACTTTGCTGGTAGGTATTGCGGGCAGTTTTGGATCTAACTGGTCTCGTTATTCATCGCTATGCTGTTTGGGTAGATTGACAAGTTTTAAAATAGGCACAATACTTGCAGCCTCATCGTTTATTGTGTATAAACCACCAGAGTTGCGGTCGGACAAAGTCACGACAATGAGCCGCTAATGGGAGTTATCAGAATTGCACAAAAACTATTTGCACTGAAATATATTTAATAACATAAAGTTACTTCCATAAAAGTTATTATTTAAAAAAAAAGTTGTTTCAGTTGGGTCGTTGCACATCCAAACAGAATTAACAGCTCTTTAAAAAGCGCTACATCAATCAGCATCCGCCGTGGGCTAATAAGCAAAGAAATATATTAAATAATCATATACAGATTTAAAAAAAAAGAAACTTAGCATAAAATTAAAAACTTTTTTAATTACTCTTTATTAATCTACAATTATTAAAATTCCCAATAAAGTTTTTTATTATGAACAAATCTTCAAATAACAAAAATGGCGCATTTTAAAAATACATTACAGGAGGTATCAAATAAATAAAACCAAAAGATTTAATCAAAAATTTTATTTTTAATAAAAGGCTGTTGGACTACAAAAAGCTTAAAAACAAGTGTTAAAGAAATTAAATTACTCATTAAACATTCCTCCAATGTAGATACGTCTTTCAGGGAGCTTCTAAAATCCCAGTAAACACCAGTCGAATTAACTCACGTCTTGTAAACCATCCACCTGTTGCTGTTTTGGACATTCAAAGTTTTGAGAGGTAAATTATGGAGAATCATTTGAAATTAAAGTAATGCACGTAAGAGGTAAATAACGAATACTAACCAAGACATTTTTTTACAAATACAATACAAAAGATAATACGCATACCTTAGAAGGTGCTCCGAGACATCCTGAACGTAGTCGCGTCCTTCCTGTATTCGCCTCACATCTATGTTAAGTGCTCCCTGTTGGAAAATATCCTAATTAGTTCAACATTTAGTGGAGTATTTGGGTTCATACAATTTATATAGTGTGTCTTACAAAAGCTGATATCTATACCCCTAAGCTGCAAAGGACGGAAAGATTTTTTATGTTTAAAAATGTGTGGGTTCTCTAATAAGCAATTTAGTTATACGGAGGGGAGATCAAAGAAAACGATAAAAGGTATAAAAAATTTATTTTTACATAGTAAAACTACGGAACTAAAAGTTTTATTCAATATATTCAATAGAAGTTGTATTCTGAAGTTCTTTATTACTACTTCCAACAATTGTTAAGTAATATGCCTGATTTTTTAATGTACTGTATGAAAAGTCCTGGAGAAATGTTTGTTTCCTGCAGAAAAAAGTTACAAATGAAATGTCCGGGAACGTCGCCGGGTTTAAAAGATTAAACATCCAAGAAATCTCTTGCTGCGAGGGCTGTGGGTTCTCCTGTTGAAACCAAAATAAAACTTTTCGAGTCATTTTTACGTGTCGATTGAAAGTAGCAAGTGCACACTCTTTAAGGAAGAGTTAATGACCTTAATTTAACTCACCGCACATCAAACAACAACCATCTTATACGCATAGAAACAAAGATCTTGATGCAAAATTTGTTCTACAGCACGATTAGATAAGCAAACAGCTGATTGCCTGGGAAACTGCAAAATGGAACGTACTTACCTATAAGAAAATTAATTTTCGATCAGGAGCGGAGACCCAAGGTGCAAGTTGAAAGCGCCTCCTAAAAGTTCGATATGCGTTCACAACAGAGTTGTTCACAATTTGACAAAGATGCCATGTTAATTAAAATAAACCAAAAAAAAATCAAGTTGGCCTCATAACCATTGGGCGCCCGTTATAAAAACCAAACTTTATTTGGGAAAGCACAAAATAAACTAACTATGTGAAGAACAATAAGAAATGTAGTTAAATGAAACACATTCAAAGACTTTCATAGTCTATTTCTTAGAAATTCTGTTTTGTCCACAGCTACGACATACATCTTCAAAAGGAGATTTAAAAAAAAATTCCAAACTCCAAATAGGAACTAATATAGTCCAAGAACAAATAACGCGATGTGTTACAACCAACTGACTAAGATGTACAACAATCTACAACAGGATGCCGAACCTTCTTCTTGGGTGTAGTTGTGGATAGTCTGCAGGTGGTCACTGACAGGTGATAGTAACGATGAAGCACCCCACAAAAATATATGCAGCATCAAAAAAGACAACGGTCCCAAACATGCGACATCTAACTTTGGACTGGTTTAAAGTTTGATGATTTGTAAAGAGAGAAAGGAAGAAATGTGTGTTTACTACCGAAAAGCTACCATCACAAATTTAGGTGATTTGGCTTTTTCCGTCTTCAATGTACGCAGAAAACTTATAAGCAAGCACAAATGGTTGGCAGCAACGAGTTTATTAGGTGATAACGTGTTAATGCTTAATAAGATCTTTTTACTTATGTAGTTATCTTGCTCTCAGGCGAATGAGCAATTTTTGTTTTATCCTCGACAAATAAGAAATGTAAATAGACAATCAGCTGGTCTCGAAACATTAATAAACGTATAGTGGCAAAAACTGTATGCGATACAGGTTTATCAACAACCAGCCAACTATTTTAAACAACTGTATTGTACAGGGTGTACCCATCAACAATGAAATGTAGCCTATACAAGTAGTAAATACATAAAAAACGTAAATATATAACTTTTGGTCAACGAATCAATCTACTAGCGAGATAAATTTTCATTTATCTCAACAACATCTGATCATAGTACCAGCTCTATCCATTTTGGGTCTTGATGTCATCAATCCATCTCATGTTTGGTCGTCCCCTATTTCTCTTTCCCTTCCAGGGCCTCCATTGTACGATTTTTTGTCCACTTTTTTCGCCCATGCTAGCATATCAATTTCATATCAACTTAGTTACACGTCTTCTACAACTGTTCTCTGTTCTCTTTTTTTGTCGCGTAGAGATATAACCAGCATATTCGTTTATGGAGTAACTAATCACCAAGAAATGACTAAGAAACTGAAGAAAATAATATACAGGGTATGAGCAGCGCAATACATAAACGTTGACTAACAACGCAATAAAAACTAATTTCAACATCCCAAGCACGTAATGAAATGAGTAAGTTTAATGAAAAAAAACAAGATTATCTATTACACTTGTCGACCCAAGGAAGAGCTTACTTACCGAGTGACGATTGAACATTTATATCAGACAACTGATATACAAGACATTAAAAAAAATTTAACTCAGGAAGGGCATAGAGTTAGGAACGTTCTAAATGCAAGGCAACGAGTATTTTTCGTCGATTTCAATTTTGCATATATTAGTGAGGCTATTTACAAAATACAAAGTATTCGAAATAAAATCATACAAGTAGAACCTCCAAAACAGAAGAAGGGTATGTCACAATGTATATGTTATCACCAGTATGAACATGCAGAGGTGTATTGCAATAAACTTTATAATGCGGAAGAGTTGCACGTCAAATTGTACAAAAAGTTAAGATGCATTATGTGGAGGCTTGCCTCTAGCAAATTACAGAGGCTGCGAATTTTATCGAAGTATTTTAAAATAGTCAAATAATGTCAATCAAAAATAAATATTAGATACGAATAATTTTACAAAATCCTACTCCACAAACCATAGAATACACACTAAACAAAACCAACAAAGGAAATAGAAAAGACGATTCTACCATTCTAAACCAATTTATAGAAGAATTCAACAACTACTTCAACAAAACATCATGGTGTATTAGGATTGTAGTGATGTAGGATTGTAGGCCTGTCAGAAGGTCAGTGACTTTCTACAACTAAAACAAAAATTAGAAGTGTTTTTCTACCGCAACTTCATAAATTTATCCCTTGTCAGCGAAACCTACTTAAACGACAGATCTTACTTTCATATACTACAATGTTAGCAGAAGAAAGATACAGTTAGTCACAAAAAAAATGCCCAAATGTAACAGAAACTTCTTGCAAATTACAATCCTTAAAGTTAAATTGGTGCCTTATGAGGTAACAATAGCTACTGCTTACTATCCTACACAATAAAAACACCAATTGGTAAGATTAAAGCAGAAGAATTAAATCTAAATATTTGCTACAAAAATCTGAATGAAGTAGATGAAACTCTATCAAAGTTCCTCAATATAACCAAGCAGGGAGTCAACCAATCAACACCACAATTGGAAGCGCAAAAAAATCCAATAAGATATCAACAAATATTAATGAATTAATCAATCTTCTTGACATAAAACTGATTTAAAACGCATAAGTAATCAATTAAAGGCAGAACTCAGAAATTTGCGTGAAAGCTTTCATGGTTGCCTTGCCAATCTAAACAAGTTTGACAATTCAATATGGAAGCCACTAAAATCTATAAACGAACCCAAATTTTCAATTTATCCTATATGCAACCTAGCTCTTCTTATCACAGGATAATCCAGAAGTTATAAAGGAAAGGCAAATCTCTTTGCCACGTGCCTTGCTGAAAACTTCACACCTAACGTCCAAGAAAAGAACCACAAGATAAATACGCACATTTTTAAGATTCCACAGAACGTATCTCCAGTTAAAGGTTTTAGTCTCCTAACACCAAGATAACTCCAATCATAGATAAACAGCAAGAATGTTATACGAGTTACTTAGAAACTTAGAATACTAATATTTACGTACATTTACAATGTAATCATATCATCCTATAAGACGTTTGCCTATTGTATCAAAAATACTTGAAAACTTTTACTTAAACGAATTCTCATCAGTTCAAGTCTAGACAATTCCTCTCAACGACGCAAAGTCACCCTATGACTCACGTAATAAACCACTATTTCCTACTGCTAACTTAAGTCTTATCTTAGTGATCGTGAATTTAGAATCAAAGTAAATAGAGAGGTGTCCCACAAGTCCTAAGAGTTTTATCGCATTTAAGCTAACTCTCATGGGATACAATGTATTTTTATTACTAATAAATATGTATAATAAAAAGAAATGCAATTTATAATACTTTTGTGACACAGACTGTAGCTAAACGTTAATCGATTAGCTTTAATTCAATAAGGCTTTATACCAATAAGCAGTGAATTATTGAGTCGCTAAGAAATTAAAGTGTGAACAAACAGGCATATGAACATTCAAGCAAATGAAACCATTCCCTTTAAGTATCCTCTGGGTAAACTTAGATGGACGTGAGTTTACGGCTGCAACAGTATCGCATGCAGTGCAGCAAATTCAACTTTATGGAATAATCTTGCCACGAACAAATTAAATGCATTAAACTAGCTCAAACAGAAGTCCAACTAAGAAAGCACCCCCAGGTAAAAATCTCTCGGTGCAATAAATTTAAATAGAATTCAATATTTAGTATAGTGACGGCGGCTACAGAAATAAGTAACAAATTGCAAAATTTTGTTGCTTGGATACTTTTATTCAATGTACTAATGTAATCTCAGAGCAAAAAAGCGGCTTTAGAAAATCCTAAAATCCAAATTCAATTTCCAGGATTAATGTTTAGTATAAGTTATCACTTGTGGGTTTGAAGTTGCTGGTAAGGTTGAATTACAGATAAAATAAAAAAGCCACCTTTAAATTCTTGTACCGGATGGTCAGTGCACACAGAAAACTGTTAAAAGTAAATTTAAGCACACTTGTTGCTACAACGAGTTACTTTATTTCTAAGAATTTTAATAACAAATTGTAAGCTTCTCACGAACCCCAGTGCAACATTTAGAACGGCCCTAAACATAAAGCACAATCCACCTACACAATTTACGCCATCTCTGTAAAATTACAATTTACCCACACCTCAAACTAACTGAAGGATGACCTAAATTAAACGCCGGTTTAAACTTCGCATTTTTTTTTGAGGTCGGCAACTCTGATATCTACGATTCTTTCGATTAATAAACATGAACACTATACGAACACACAAAGAGCTATTATTGTTAAAATTAATTGCAAATTCGCAACAAATGAATGGATGTATTGTGGGTAAGTGCCCATAACAATATTGCCATAGTCATATTGTTGCAGATCCAAAAACATGCACAACAATTAGACATTTTGAGAATATCTGTCAAATGCCTGCACTTTTATGCATACAAAATTCAACTGATACAAGAGTTTAAGCTTGCTCGGCATTCTCACTGTCGACAGTTCGTCAATTGATTTTTAGAGCATTATAAAGTAGATTCTCATTTTAGTTTTTACGAGTTGCATACCACCTCAGCATATTCTCAAACAAACAAAACTATCGCATTTGAGGGTCGTAAAATCCTCGCGTAATTCTTAAAAAGCAAAATCGCCCCCAACAAGTCACTGTTTGGTTGATATTTTGGGCAGGTAACGTAACAGGCCCGTACTTCTTCGAAGATGATGCTAGAAATGCTGAAACTGTGAGTAGCGACCATTACCGATACATGATAATTCAGCTTTTTGGCACCAAGTGGGCAACATGGGTCTAGAATAAATGTGATTCCAGCAGGACGGCGCCACCTATCATATAGCTCAAGAAACAGTTAATTTCCTGGTTGCGTAATTTCTTACACATCACCTAGCTAGTAAGCTCTTGTCATTTGTAAGATTACCTGAATCCAAGGTCCAACATTCCACAAACAATAACAAAATCCGACGTGTTATTGATGAAATTGATCAGAACATGTGCGAAATAATATTTTGCTGCAAAGAAAGAGTCGGCTTCCAGAATAAAGGAGAAAGCTAAGGGCTTGTCGCCTTGTCTTTTCCTTCATAACCCTCTGCTCCGCATAAGGTTTCAAAATGTTTGTCTAAGATTGCTCCAAGATAACGTGCCTCCAAGCTCCTAATTCTTTTTAATAAGCTGAATCTCCAAGAAAAACCTTAGCGAGCTTTACGGTATCATCTGCGTATTGGGTCATCACGGACATAAAGATTAAACAACCCTGAGGACAACATAGAGCCTTATCAAACGACGACTATTAGACGCCTCTTAAACGCCTTTGAACTTCATATAGAACCTGCATTTGAGAAATAAAGTCCAAATTAGCTGGATCATCATCAACAGAATGGAGACCAAAGCCATCTTGTTGACAAGGCCTTCGATAAATCCAGTCCAAACTAATTTTTTGGAATTAGCTAGAGGTCTTCGACTAATATTCTTAGACACCTTGGATAATCTGCTCCACCAGTTTTCCCATGATAGGCTGATAGATCGGTAATTCTGGATAATCGTGTCAGACTTTCCAAGCTTGAAAATCATTGCTGTATCTGCTACTTTTCAAGAACTCGTAAAGTGGAGGAAGCGAAGGACAACGTTGATAATGGTTCTATCCCGATTGGATATGCCGTCAATTTCAGGAACCTTGCGCAGATTGAAGGTCCAGATAATCTGGAAACTTCAATGTAAGATGCGAATTTCAGGTTGCTTTGAAGTTAATATTCTTATAGGCGTCTAACAAATCAATAAACGATGGCCATATGGTTAAGGTCGGCATCGATGTAACTAAAGCTGCACTGGCGCTTAGACTGCCATAAAACCCTTCGAAATTGTCAGCAACAGTGCAATTAACGTCATTCTTCTTCTAGATTGGGACACAGAAAAGGCATCTTGGTTATTCTTCATAAGCTGCAGTCAACCACATGCTGATCACCTGGATGGAGAGACTACTGCACACGCCATAGCGCTCGGTTCTTCTCACAAATCTAGAGACAAAGTCACATTCTTTTTTAGTGTTTCAAGTGACGCATGAACGAAAAGAGACATTATCCGGTCCCTCAGGTATCTCCAAGACAAAAAAGACCAAGTTTGTTAACGTTTTCTATGGTATTTTACATGGAGGCGTCTTTAAAGTTGACAATATCAAAAACATCAGAACAGCCAGTGAAGCCATAGTGAATGGGCGCTTATAAAAATCCACCACTATCAGATCGTGAGGCTGGGTGCAGCCATGCAGTTCCCTACCTGTTCGTCACTTGACTGTTCCACAAGAGATGCTTAAGATTGGATCTCCTGCCAAGCGATGCTAAGTCTCCATAGCGATGTCGTTATTGAAAATGGTACAATAGAGAGTTATACGCAACTAGCCCTGGTCCTTTGTCTGAAGGCAAATGGTCATTTGTGGGGACCTTGTGGTTAGTACTCCAGGCACTCATAAATACAGCAGTTGACCTTTTGGCTACTAAGAGTCGGTCAGTGCAGTTGCATGTATAATTTAGAATATTTAACATATAATTTTTACATAACTTAAATTTTGGATAGAAGAGTTGGGAACAAAAACTTGCTTGACGAATAATTCTACTGGTGGGATGGGAAATAGCAGTCTTTGATTTAAGAAAATTAATTTTTTAGTCCGTTTCTTAATTATGCTCAGTGTATACCGAAAAATTATCTCTTTCGTACGGTCAAAGAATTCTCTTAAATATGGTTTAATATTTGCCTGTTCATTTAGTTCTTTTGCAGTCACTTCAAGGTATTTCGGGAGCTCCTTAGAACTTGTAAGAGTTTGGTTCTTAGCTAAGAGAAATAAAGTTGGTTATTTTATTGTTAGTCCTTTGTGCTGTATACGGTTTATTTTGTCAGTTATACCTCTAATGTAAAACAGGAACTCTTTTGGGGAGGGTCGTGAGTTCATTTTATTTAAAGATTTGGGTAATGATTTTATTTTTAGTTTGTCGGTTCTTCGTATCGGAAATTTTGAGGAACCTGATAATCAGGGTTTTCAGAACGAAGTAGGTTTGAACAAGGTGATGATGGAATTTTAGCATTTCATTAACAATTCCCTGTAAACAATGTGCTAGAAACTGTTTTCGTTATGAGGGTATCCGTAAAATATAAGTTTTGTTAGACTTTCATTATAAACTCGATATGGATGTGAAGTTCATTTAGGTGGAAAAGGAATTAAGAAAGCGTATCTTGCCCATAAGACCAGATAACAAAAGTCGACATACCTTATCCAAGGTTTCAAAGGAAAAAAACTGAAACTTTTATTTTAAAATGTTATAAGTTAAATAACTTGGTTTCTTTAGATATAAATTTACATAACCCTGTTTCTCTAACAAGCTCCCTAAAACTAAACATCAGTCAACTTTCTGACAACTATTGTTAATCACCTTGTACAAAGGTGTTTTGATGACTAACTTAGTTTAATGTTAAAGATAAGTTGAGTTTTACAAATCATTTTATACTTCGACATGGTCTCATTGAAGTTCAACGCAGTAGCTCCAACATCCCCCTACAGTCTAAGCGTCATCTAAATATTTGCTCTGTGCCACCTCTTCATTTTTGTTCAAACAAAAAGGCTTTAAGTTTTGGAAAGAGAATAGATGTGGAAGAATTTGAAACCATTCTTAGCTATTTTCAAATTGTTGCCTTCAATCTCTCCAAGTTTCAACTAATATTCTCTTTTAAGTTAACCAACCGGGAAAATTTGTTTGGCGTCCCAAAGAAACTGATACCGAATCTTTTTGCCCTTTTCAGGGCCAGTATTTGAATTACTGGTTCGTTTCTTCTAAAACAGCAAGCTGGTGTTCGCACGCGTTTGACAATTCTCTTGCTCCATACTAACTTATGCTCGTCTGTCTATAGCCATATCATGCATCATTGATTTCTAGCATAGCAGATATTTTAGGACAAAAAATAATTTTTAATAGTTGCTCTGTGGCGCTTGAATTCGCTTAGTTAAAGACATGAGTCGCCCCTTATAAACAGAATCCTTTTGCAGGAATCCCTCAAAAAAATCGTATCACTAATTCTAACTCAAACATTTGTTTCAGAAACTGGAAAACAACAAATTAATGTCAAAATATGTCCAATTGCTGTTGTTGTCCTCCACAAGTATGAGAACCAAGTTACTCCTCAAACTTGCCACGTATCAACATTCAGTTCAAATTTTCTTTAAATAGGCATTCTCGTTTTTAAATAAATGTATGGTAGATACATCAATCAACAACCATTTTAGTCAATTTATAATATCAAATATAAACCGAAATTTCTTTTTATGCACTGTGGACTAAACTGAAGAAGATGGGGATATTTGAAAAAGATTCACCTCGTAGGGTATCTTGTAGTATCGCTCCTTTAATTAGTATCATAATGTCAGAGCTAAAGTTACTCTCTACTGTTGCACAACAGAGTATGACAAGAGCATAAAATCGTCCAAAATTTTGAGACAACTTAAAGAATAGTTCGATAACAACACGCTTGAAAGGACTTAATGGTACATGTAATATTTAAAATGAAGATCACCTACGTCGCCCAAGGATTAGCGCAACTGGAATATTCGCATTCTCCAGGAAGAGCCTTGGCCTAACATCGAAGCAAGCTACAGCAGTGCTTATGCAATCCAGGATGTTATTCTGCCTCACAACATCCGATCTCATACAGTTGCTCAAATTGGGCAAAATTGAAGATTTGTTCTAGACTACAGTTCGGACTTGCCGCTCATTTGAACCATTAAATGAAGATGTTAAAGGTTAAAGATTTGACAACAATGTTGCTATCCATGTATTCGTATTCGATTGTCTGAAGTCACAGGTAGTGCCATTTTACAATATAGGGGTGAAAAAACTACCTAACTATTAAACAAATGTGTGTCTAAGTCAGGAGGTTATGTAGAAAAACCACTTTATACCTTTGAATTTTTATGATTTACTCACTTACAAGAGTAATTTTTAAAGTCATTATATGCAACACCATTTTATAAACGAAAAAAAATTTATAATCCTTTCTTTAAAAAGTTTGACACCTTTTCTTGGCATGAAATGCACCAGATGCACACAATATAGAGAGAAGTCAAAAATATCTCACTGAAACTGTTTTGGCGTAGTACCACAGATCAAACGAACAATTCTATATAACAAATCTGTTTTTTAACATTTCACAACAATGATCAAGCAGCTAATCATCCAGAAAGATGCATTTGTAGTTAACAAAAACATCGACATAATTTTTGATATTAAAAATATCCGCTTAGATGGCCCTTTTCCTCCAACTTTTTCAATTTTATCAGAAGATTAAAAGCTAAGTCGTGCAGGAAAATCACTCACTAAAACATTTGTTTCTTTTTGAGAGACAAGGTCTTCTATAGCTGTACAAGCGAACCCCGTTGTGTTTCAATTTTCAAAAAATCGTTAAGATAACTATCAAACTTAAAAAAATGTACATTTAAATTTAGTTAATTATGTGGTAAGAAGTTCACTTCTAATCCTTTAATATATGACCTAAAAATTAATTTATGGTAAACCACATAACGACAATTTATTGAGATCTCCTGTTATGTGCACATGGATAGCCATTTTCAACTTCATCGTGACAACGGGCATCCAGATATTGATTTATATTGAAGGTTTGCCCCTCAAAACTAGAATACTGACGTATAAGACTTTGTTCAATACACTTTTCATATTAAATGTCTAAAAAAAGTACTCACTTCATTTGAAACTAGGAGACATTTACTTTTAATTTCCTGTTTTTTTTTAATTTCCTCTTATTGATTGTTGGTTTTGTGCATTACATATTTTGTTTAAGAAGACCAATGGGGTAACATCTGGAAGACACGAAAAGAATTCAAGACAATCTCTTCGCCTAATTTATTTGTTCGGAAAATTATATAGAAATAGATCCTACATCACGATGGTAGTGTGAAGGTACTCCAGCTTGCTGAAAGTAAATCTCTTCGTTATCAAGCAACTCTTCGATATGTGGTTCGGCAAATTCCTACAGCAACACAAAATAGCCTTATGATACGGAACGCTGGTATTCCATATCACATTGTAACCCCTGATAAGTCCAAATGGTGTTCAACAATAACCTGCGGTTTTTGGGGAGTCTAGTAGGTGCAATTTTGTTCATTAATTTGAGATACTCTTATCGATGTATTTGCTACATCTTACGGAGATTTTTCCAGTTGCCATTTGCAACTATTATCATTTAAAGAGTAAGTACATTGTATAAAGTAATCTGTATATGCATTTTAATAAGTAAACATCTACCAGATTGCTTAAAAACTTAATTATTTTAAAATAAGTTAAGGTTAATAAGGTTGAATTGCTACTCTCTTTCGTGGAGAACGAACTATAATTGTCATAACCCAAAAGTGTCCTACATTATATATAAAGTTGCCTTCAATGAATCTGCTTCATAGAAAACTCATAAAGAAACTATGATAAATTAAATTAAACCTAAGCCCTCTTTTAGTTTACACTAGCACGACTGTCGTTCTGCGTTTCCATTCATTTTCGCAACATAACCGCATATAAACTATTTGTCCTTGGAAGTAAAAAATTTGGAATAAAAAGTAAGGTTCAAAAAAACCACAAGACAGACCGAAAAAGATGACTGTAAACAACAATAATAAATATTTTAAAGAAATCGAAATCTGTTGGTTTACCTAGTTTTCTTGAGCAGGTAATACTACAACTTATTTTATGGTTTGCAACCACTTTTTGGAAAAATCAAGGAAATCAAAATCATAAATCAAAGATTTCCCTATCCTATCTCTTTGTTGGTACTTCATTGTTAAATTATATACCACATTATCTGATCAAATTAAACAAATGAGGTTACATGGTCGAGCAACCCTAAAGTAAAAAAATGTATACTGTAAATGCTAAGCGCCGTCTAAATTATTGTAAAAGATAACACCCCTGAAGTTTAGACAACAGAAACACAAGTTTTGAACTGACAATTTACGCTTTATTATATCTATTAGTAAGGTTAGATTGTGAACAATGTTCGGAAAACAATATCAATATCAGAATATACATGTATCTCCAACAGAAAAATTTGGAAGCGGTAACTAAATATAAATCTAAATGCAGAGAGACTCAAAGAATTTTGAAAATATTGAGATTAATTAGAACGTCTGCTTCGCTCTAGATCCCAACGCCTTCATTGCAAAATGCTCTTCTAAAAAGTAGGTAGCATCATTAAAGTAGAGGAGCGATCCATTCCAAATTAATACCAAACCATTTTTTAGCCATTTCGAGAAGCTTTTTATCGTCATGGCCTTCAATCTCTCCAAATTTCGAGTAGAATTCTCAGGTTAGTCAATAAACTCCTTTTACATCCCAAAAAACTTACATCAGCATCTTCTCAGCGAATGGTACGCTTTTGTCCAGTTTCAATACCGGTCCACCTCGTGCAGCCCTCTACACTCGTGAATCTCCATTAAATTTTGTACTAGCAGGAATGTTTGTTCACCGATACTATTTTAATGATTCAGAGAACTTTCGAGGACAATAAAATAAGTGTAGCATGAATAAAGGCGTGGTGCAAAGAAATAACGTTCTGAAAACTAGTAAAAAATGACAAGAACTGGAAAATGAGCCATCAAAACATCAAATCTATGTGATTTAACTACCCTACAGTCCAAGTTGTTGCTCTATGACTTATCGCTTCTCCTAAAACTTTAACCATCTTTGAAAGGAAAGAGATTCCGTCTCATCAACAATATTTAAGCCAATATCAGAAGACACTTATTCGCTATTTAAATAGAGTGCTTTACAGAATATTTTAAACAGTAAAAACGATAGTAGGAGATTTGAAGGTGCTCGGTTTTTAGATATTATATGGCTTGATACTTTCGAGATCTTCACAGTGGTAACGTATAGGTAGGAAAAACAAACAAAAATCTTAAAATTGATATTAGGGTTCAAAATGCTCTACTCTATCCACATTTAAAAACAAAGGTTGTCAGTTAAAAAAACAATTAATTACCTATGTTAAAATCTGGAATTATCAGGGTGTAGGAAAATGGTTGTAGTAAATACACTTCAGGATAAAGAATACAAATTTGGAATTCTTCATATCTTCAAATTTGAATCAAAATTAAATAACAAATTCCTAGTATACTATCTTGCACCAATACCCGCCAAAATCTATCTCCAATGGTACCCAACTTTCTGTACCTTCAGCGGGATGAAAAAATTGTAATAATTTGGAGATAAGCAGTTACCTTTGCAGTTATAACAATCATTAACAAAAAAAGAGAATTTATATTGTGTTGCAATATAATATACGTGGAAATAGGTATGGGCACTTTATACAATTGCACAGCGTACTAGAAATGTTTTGCAATACAACATAAGCTATAGTCGCACGCTGTAACAAGTTTAAGTCATGACAACCTTTGAATAGTAAAAAGAGCTCTCGATCTACAAGGAAATTTTGTGCAACAACTTTGTACAAGGTTTAAGTGTTGATCAGTGTTTGAGAAAAGCCCAAACCAAGTTTTTTCAAGGACAATGATATTTTGATGGCATAGGATGACGTGTGTGGCTAGACTTTTGGTGAAACCTGGAAAGAGTTGATTCGACGACTAGTTTCAAAGGACACAGAAATACACAGGCTACCTCTAGCTATCCGTACACTTCTAGGGCTTTAGAAAAATTTAAACTTAAAATTTAATTAGAAAATTTTGAGTAATGTGATTTTGGATGGCACCTTATATAATTACGCAGCTTTCATAAAACCTAAGCACCATTTTTACTGTGCTACTTGATCAAACCTTGTAGGCTAAATTAAATTTTTAATGTTTTTAAGTTTTTTTTATTTTGACCAGTTCAGCAAATTTAAAAATCCAATGAATTATTTTAGAACGTAAAAATATGGCACATATAGCTGAAGTGCAATGACTTACAAGCCGCCGAGGGCGTTTCAAGCCCATTTTTTCAGTACTTTCCTAGAAACGGTTTATATTATTTTTATGTAGTTCCTTTAAGTTAACAGCATAGACTAATGGAAAAACGTCGTAGGATTAATTCCGTTATAGCAAAACAGTTTTCAAGCTAACTTTAGAGAAATCGATAGGCAGTTACCCCCTACCACTAGGTTTATAACTAACGGATTCAATTACAGGCGCGCAACAGCTAATTTCATTATTTTTTGCCCCAAAAAATTATCACCGTGGCTTATGTATCGTTTTCCTAAAAAGAGGAGACAAACCTATTTTTGGAAAATATCTTATTAATAAATAAAAATCTACGGCAAGCGTTAAACCGGCAAAGAGAAAGGTTAAATCTAAAACCATGTTTTATTGAATTTCAAAAATTGATTATTCTGGATAACGCTCGATATTGGGAAGGTCAAAATGCAGGCGATACCTAAACTTTACCTCAGTGAATTTTATACAGGATGATTGTTAACTATAGCGATAAAGTCCAAAAAATGAGCAAAAAGCTTTATGTAGACATACGTGGTCTGTCTCGAAAATACTTGTTTTCCAACTAACCAATGAGAGTGGTCTGTACTGCGCATGGGCAAATGAGAACTATTTCTTTGAAAGTCTACTGTAAAACTAGAAAAAAATAAAAGATCCCATTTATAGTTCAGTTGCTAATAAAAAATATTGTAATATTAACACTAGGCTATTCTGTGATAACAATGGAAGCTATAAAGTGAAAACAAGTTTCATAACAAGTAAAAAGGCTAGTCTATTTAATCTGCAAAATTTAAATACATTCATGTCGATATATATTTGCAATAGATGACTATCCTTTCTTGAATTTCTGTTAATGTCATTATTAACCCTCACAATCGCAATGAATTGGTTAAAGTTCATCAACGGCTTAGGTCGAGGTTATTTACAATCATTTAAATGGACCGGTTGTTCTTCTACAACACTGCAATAAGCCAATGGATTTATATCTCCTGGCCGACACTCGGTTTTTATTGCTTGAAAATGTGCTAATGGCACTAGAATAGTTTATGCGGCTAATGCAAGATGGAGTTCCAGCTCACTTCAGCACTAAAACTCGCCAAATCGCAGTAACAACTTTCTCAGCAAATGAATCGAACGAGATGGCATTAGATCACCGGACTTAGACCCACTTGACTTTTATCTATCAGATATATGTATAAGCTATTGCAAACACGAACGATATATAATGTACTCTGAGACGTTATTCCGATACAACCTAAAATATTTGAAGCAACGCGCCCATGAAAGGGTTTTCAAACACCTACAATAGAGTCGGAAATAAATGGCGTAGTGTCATGCAATGTAATGTAACGTAGTAAACTTTTTTGTTCCTCTTGCTAACAGAATTCAGCTTTTGAAATTTGTTTCTATAGTTAACATTCACTCGGCATAGTAATTTGAAAAATACACAGTTTGGGCAACATGACCAACATTAAATTTATCTATAAACCTTTATTGGTCTACAACGTACGAAAATAAGAGTATGTATTTCAAAAATCTTCGTCTTTTCCAACATTTCAGAACTTTTTATGCGCGCTAGAAGACACACCTTCTAATACTTCAAAAATCAATTGCTTTGCCTCAAGTGTGATTTATTTATGCTATCGTGCTCACTGCGCTTATGGTAAAGTATTTTGGGTTGCACCAACCGTACATTCTAATTTTATCGATTACGATATTATAGAGCCTCGAAATTGGTAACACAACAGCAAGCTTCTTAATATGGGCAATAGCTAATTTGCTGTTATAAACATAATTTATATACCTAATAATCTAAATAACAAAAAAAAACGAGTAACCAGCTTTATAACTCTGTCCTCACTTTGATTTTGAAAGTCCAAAAAATCTTACTTGGTCTAAGAACTCCTCTTGAAAAATCCTGCTCAAAATCCATAAATACCTATTGTGTATAATCTTTAATTTCCAGAACCCTCCCCCTCTTTCAAAGAAAAACTGAACGCGACATTGATTCTAATATTTGTCTGAGAAAGTCTTCTGATGTGAATGAGCTTTAATCCCATAACTCTTGGCATCTAAGCATCAAACCTTCCCCTTAAAGATTTATCGGAAACAACTTATCAACTATCTGAAACCCCAAATCGATACAATAAAAATAACAACCGTAGGCAGATATGACGTAGACGGCAAAAAATAAAATCAAAAGAAATACATGCATAGAACATACGCCCACTATATCCCTGTTTGAGCACACAAACGTGATAAGGACACGTTCAATGTTTGGTGGCAAACCTCAACTTTGGATGTAGAATCTGAAGAACAGCTTTCATCCTATTTGGAGGCTGATTCAAAAACTCAACGAAAAAAGTAAACGCAAAATAAAAAAAAAAACGCCAGTACAAAAGTATAAAACTTTGTAATCACAGAAAAGTGCAATTTTTCAAAGACCTAATTAATAACGTGAATGTTATTAATCATGTATTATGCTTAAGTAATAGAGAGATTCTTTGCTATTTAAAAAATGGTACTGGTTATTTAGTCGATAAAAGCCAAGTTTTACATTCTTTTATATTTTCAAATCGATTTTCTAATGTTTAGTTGTGTGGTAAACCAGACGTTGTTGCGCCAATAATTAGCAACTCTATTTTTTAAGGCTCTGACGCTCCGCGTGGAAGCACAACTTGCGAATTGAAAAAGTTGAGGTTCTCATATGTTCACCTTCTCTAATGCGTGGTGATGTGGTAAGTACCGCGCTTTAGACGACCGTCATTATTACCTCTTGTTCAAAGTGAACGCAGGTACTCAATTATTTTTAGTAACCGAGTAGGCCATTCGCCAGACATCAGAGAACTCCAGAAATGAACCCGGTTGCGTCCGCACTGCAGCCCGCGCCTCAACCGCACAACCACGCTGGCCATTTAATTAGCAACTCTATCGTTTATATTAAACACGAAGGTGTGAAAGTGGGTGCACGGCAGGAAAATAACGTAAATTATGCCGTTTGAATAAGCTTTAGTCGTTAATTAAATTTCGGATACAATAAAACTATCAATAATCTCAAAACAAAACTGTACAAACTTCTAATTAAAAATTTGAAAAAAAATTGTGCTGTGACTGAGTGACTTTAAATACAAGCGATGAGGTTTAGATGGTGACGTAGCACGTCGTCATAAGTTACGAAAAGGAGTGAGAAGTAGAAGACACAAGCTTTTTTAAGAAAAGGCCAGCAAAAATGTAGAAATAATGCAAAACAAGACAACTACAAGGAATTAAAAATATTTAAGAAGAACAAAACCATAAAAAATAAAACATCACATAGCTTATAATTTGCAAAAATTCCTTTTTGGCATTTATATCATATAGCTTGTGCCTTATAATTTTAGACATTTACTGCATCCACCAAATTCCTAAAATACCTTCCAAATAATAGAAGCATCGTGTGTGTATGATATTTTACATCCATTTTCTGCGTTCAAAGGTGAAATATGCCACCAAATATTGGACACGCCGCACGTGATCGCATAATGCCCGTTTCAGTCACCATAGTGGGTGCACCTCGTGCCTCCATTCCTCGCTGCTTACGCTGTTCCGGCCTACAGTCATCGTTTTCCTGGTATCAATTATTTTATTTATTAACATTAGGTAAGTTAGAAGGTCGTATTCTTACCATCAAGTGGAAATACAATCTATACTCCAACTGTGCGGTCGTCTATCAGCTATTCACTAGTAATGACATTACATGTGTCAATATTAAAAAATAAAAAGACGCGTTACATCATCAAATTTGTATGCTACTTGTAATAAAAGTGTCGCAGACGTAACGACGAAAGAAGAATTAAACAACAACGTCAAGCAATACCTCAATAAATTCACAATAATGACGCCAACTATTCCTGTCGTAGTTTTGAACTTCAAAACTGTGCCCCCTAAACAATTATTTCAACACAAAATTTAATATAACACACAAATAAAATTTCCAAAAGTTTGAATTCAAAAACTGGTAAAGAATATTGCAAAATAATCAGCTATATATGTAGAACAAGGCGAATTTGCAGAGATTCCCAGATCTGTCCAGAAAATTTCGAGCCAATGTTAATACAATAAAAACAGTTTGCGCAGGCGCGATGTAACTTGGCAGTCGATGAGGATGAACTGTAATGCGCATGCGCGAACGATTTCACTTTCCTGGTCAGTTTGGAATTAGGCGTTAGTGAGTAAGCACATGCAGTGTGTGATCGCCGTATTTTCAATGACCGAGTATAGCATGAAATTTGTGCGAAGCTGTTTGTATGATTCCGTATACTTTTGGGAATGCAGCAAATAAAAGTATGGTGCTAACGAGGTCGAGACTAGCAACGAGCGCAACACCGGAAAACATTGAACGTATAAGAACCACAATTATCGTACAGAATTTTTTATTGAAACATCAAATCGCGCAGATGTCAGACACTTGACAGTCTTGATTTGTCGTTCTGCAACTTTTAGCTTATTGAAGGGAAAGATGTTCCCGACTGCGGACGAGGTTTAAGCTAATGCAACAATAAGATTTCAACACTAGACGTTGCAGAGTGTTATAAATAGATAAAAAAAAACACTAAAAAAGTGTGTAAAACTCCGAAGTGCTTACAATATATAATCTCAGTACCATATTTAGTGTTTCTTGAATCTTGTGTCAATATTACTAAATATATAAATTTGTTGTTATTATAATTGTTATTTTCTGGATACTTTCAAGATAGACCACGTATTGCAACACCGATTGTATACCTGGGAACATCGTTATAAATCAGATTTACTAGTCCCTCACGAACAAAAGCATTGATGCAGTTGAATCTTGAGTCATACTAAATATAGGCGGGTCAAATTTAAAAGAAACTTTTGCCCCACTGTCAATATAACAACCCTGGTGCGTTATGATTGAATGGAGGTCAATAGTTATCGCGATGACTAAACAGCTAATGCTTTGTGTATTTGGACAATGTATTAAAATAAGAGAAAATAGTAAATTAGTCGGTATTCTGTCCAGACTACATCGATAGTTCGGTAGATACACGTAAGTAAGGTCAAATAATATATAATACTCAAATTTGCAAGCTATTTGAAAGTATTTGTCGTTCAACAATTAAAAATGTATATTAGTCATACCAGTGCCCAGTCAATAATTAAAGAAGGGTTGATATTTTGAAAGGTGCCCATAAAATAGCTAAGCGACTTAAGATCTTTCATAAGACTTTCCTTTATCATTACACCTCCTAAACCAACGGAGTAAACATTAAATGGGAAAAAAATATACATACAGTTACTAAACCAAAATTATGTTAAATATTGATAAAGTGCTTACAACAGAAAAATACACGATGTATCATTTAGTAGTCTATTTCTTCAAGACAATTCCTATTTCCACACTAACTACCGACAAAATCATGTTCTGTTTTCTCAATTGGATAGAAGAAAGCCTTCAAGATTAAGATCAAAGATAGTTGCAATCGCTAAATTAATTTTACCAAAAAGGAGACATGCAGTCTGGTTTATTAATTCCAGACGTTTTACATAGATTGAGAAGAATATTTTGTTGAATTTATGTTACTTTGTGAAAGAAGTTTATTATAAATTACACTCTTTCTTGAAAATTGTTTATCGTTAGACCAAGAGCTTTTAGAGTTAACATTCTTATAGAGGATCCAAGTCTCATCTTCAGAAAACTAATCTCTTCAAAAAAGGCTCCTTCTGGTTTTGTTGAAGAAATTAAGTAGGTTTCTCTCTGTCCACTAATTATCGGAATTTAGCTTTATAAGATGACTATGTTCCCTTTTCGAAAAATGTTTAATGTTTTAATTTTTGTAAACCGTTTCCTTGATACAGTCCAAATCTGTAATGCATCTAGCTCTTCCTAAACCAGTTGCAAACTGTCTGAACACTTGTAGCACTACTCCCATAAATGGTGCAAATCTCGTTTGCAGTGCTATTAGCTCTTCTTTAAAGCAATGCCAAATAAATAACAATAATTGGGACAACCTTATATTATAATAAAAATTTCCACGAGAAGTTGAATAAAACCAAGGCCTGATAAAAAAAAAACTCGGAGCATTTATGTCTTGGTTATTTTTAATTCTTGCCTATTCAGATTTCATTTTATCTACAACTGAATTACTCAAAAAAAAATAATTGTGACAAGTTTTGTACTCGTTAGTACCGACGCATTTTTTGCCACCAGACACCGCCTGATGCTCCTTGTGATAAGGACTGCTACTTTAATTGGGCTGATACTACCTTATTATTGTCACCTCCGCACGCTCCAATTCGATAAATACGAACTAGGTCAGCCTTAAGATGTCTGGTTCGGCTGCAGTTGGCGCGCAGCGAGGTCATGAGGGCGTTTTTACGAATTCTCCAAAGCTACACTCAATGAGCTTTCAGGGACGCTATTTATAGCAGGCGTAAATAGCATCAAAAGAGCCATTCCGATCGTGAAGTTCCCATCGCCATATATAAAATATTATACAAGACGTATTTGAAAATAAACCTCTTCAGATGGTTGTTACAGCAAGAGTATGTCTATCCTTTAAGTCGAGAACGGCAAATAAAAATTGTTCTTAGAAGAGTATTTATTTAACACTTTGACTTTTGCATTTTCTGTTACAACTGCTTCAAATGCAACTTTGTTGGGTATTTTGTACGCCATAATTCTGATAGGTTCTGCGCACCCCGGCCACCTGTCAGATTGTGACCTGTTATATTATAATACGTTACAAAACTAGCAACACCAAAGGGTTTTAAAAAAACTTAAAGAGTTGTATATCAGAACCATCGTTATAAACTAATTTACAAGCGTATAAAGAATTGTAACATAGGGTGGAGGGGTTATAGAGGAGCTACGGTGAGAGAGAATGGCTTTCTTGAGCGATAAACATTTTCGTATTACAATCATTAATTGGTGTACAAAATGGAGTCCTTTGGAATCTCGCTGGTGATAGACCTTCCTTTTTAGAAGGATGTCCTGCGACAAATTCGATAGTGTGAGGTCATCAGAGAGACCCTAAGAATCCGTCCTGTCACCGATACTATACAATCTATATGTCTAGGACATGTCAATGGCACTCTCTACTACACTGAACCAGTACATAGACAACAATGTAATGCTGCCCAGCTCCCTAAAACTTGGTAAATCTTGCTAATGATAGTCGCCAGCTAACAGTACATGCGGTCGGTCATTCCAGCTATGAATTCCAGCCGGTACTTGTGCTGGCTAGCATGCTAAATTTAGTCTGATGTTTGACAGTGACGGTGACGGTCTGGACGTGTGGCTCGAAGAAATCTTCGAAACGTTACCTGAAGTACCTGAAGGACCTGGAGGGTATATCAATAAGCACCGCCGCGTCCACCTTCGACCCAAAGTGATGATGGTACCTTACTCTTCCCCAACTCCGAGGCCAACAATTACCAGGTCCTGAGCGACCTCGAAGATGCCAAAATGCCCGCTGAGATGCCTGATATCTCCAGCCCCCGCCCGGACGCAAAAGCTCGCCCAGTAAACACCCTCCCCCCTCCAGAAAGTAGCGGATGAAATCTCCATCCATACCGCTACATACGATTATTACCTGCGTTTGACTCACTTCATGAATGAAGCGAAGATGGAACACCACTTCCACCTACTAAAGAAAGACACGCCAATTCGATCCGTAATATGAGGCATCCCGGAGTACATTACCGAAGAGGAGCTAAAGCAAGAGCTCCAAGAAGACGACACCAACGTCACCCAATGCCACTCATGTTCATAGAGCTTGAACGGAATAATAAGGGCAAACCATTTTTTCGCATTAAGAAGAAAATGGTCAGCCAGTGCCAACGTGCCAGCATTTCGGACACATGCAATGTTGCTGTCACGCCGGCCCGAAATGCGTAAAGTGCGATGAGAACCACTGCAAAAAAAAACCTAAAGCGCACCCACAATCTGTGCCAAGATTCCCATTCAGCTAACTTTCGGGGATATTCTGCTTACGCCAAGCCGGCACTCCGCCAGACGTAGTTACGCCGCAATGACCGCAGCCAGATGCACGATGCTCACCGCAGAACACTCAGCCACAGCTAAAACACCATCGCGGGACACTTCCAGAACGTGAACCGCTCTACGTTTCTGGAAGCATTAAACAATACTGTGGTAGCCACCCAGCACATCATGAACTTCTTTGAGGTGGTCGCGTTACTGATGTCCTGGAAGTACGACACCACCACAATCCTTAGCATGTTCAGGACTCCCTGGGTCATTGTTAAGCTTCAGCTACTATAAAATCTTGAATACCAAGAATGCCAACATCAACGTCAACGTGGTAACGATACTATTACAGGAAGAACTAAAGCTCTTATAATATTGGTGCAAAACATAGATAATGGGCATTAGGACCCGGAGAAAAGCTTAACAATTCTGTTGTACATAAGAAGACCACTTTACTAGCGAGATGATTTTACAAACTTTAGGATCCTGGACCTGGACTGGAAACTGATCTGAAGACCTCACATCGATAAGTCGGTAAACAAGGCTAAGAAGCAATTATCAACAAACAAAAACTTTCATGTCCGCCGCGAGATAAGGATACGTGTCGTCATCGTATTCTTGCTCACGATATCACCAAAAATGCCAAAAAGGAACCGCTACAAGATCCTAAGCTTGAAAGTATTCTAGGCGCTTTTTTTCAAGACAAAACCCCAAAGCAATGGTCTAACAGAAGCTACCTCACCTCGCCACACAAGGTGTTCTGCTTCTCTATAACCCAATCGTAGACTCGAAAGGAACCTAACTTGTAATTGCAGTACACATGAGGGAGACAATCCTGCAAACATTTTATGATATATCCACAGCAAGTCATTACGAATGAAACTGCAAGCTACACCATATCTTAGTCAACTATTACTCCACAGGCATACGGTGAGATGTAACCAAATATAAACAACTGATAAAAAAGTTACCAATTTCTTCGGCAAGCAACAATAACTAAAAGGTTTAAGGTCTTGGCAATCGATCTATTTATCCCACTTCCGATATCCAGCGAGGAATTCAAATCGATATTAATAGTTAAAAATAACTCAAGTAGATGGATTAAAATGTTTTCACTTATAAAAATCACTATACAACTCTGCGCAACGTCAATACAATTGTACTCCATTATTGGACCTCTAAAAAATCATTAGTGCAATGATAATTCATAGTGCCATTATGCAATACGTAAGCGTCCAAAGAAGACAAAAACTGGACACCAAACCGGAATGTCAATAGCATCTAGAGGGGAACTATGCAAGATGAAAACATAATGGACAATTATGTACAAGGTTTTGGTTTTGGGTTAAGTCGCAAATACTCACGTCCGTAAGCTCCAAATCATACAAAACCAGACTTTACGGTCCCTCTTGAGCGGTCCGTAGTTTTTTAGACATCATAACATCCACCAAGATGCGGATATTCCAACAATCCAAAAACTCACCTCCAAAGCGTTCAAGAACTCTATGAGAAAGTTCAGTACCACGGCAACTCCACCATATGTAGTCGCTACCGATCGATATAAAGTTGATATAGACGCCAACAGTGAGCACCTAATGATCCTAATTCCTCAATGAGACGATATGTAGGCGGTTTTTACAGTCCACCAACATGTAACATTACTCTACTTTTACTACTTTTAATTACGTCAGAAAGGTACTAAACCATTCTATAGTTAAAATCCATCATTTATCTTGTCTTAGACAAAACATAAACATCTTTTAGATTTTCAAAGACGCATCTATGCATCAAATGACTCAAGGCGCAAACTTTGTACTAAATGTGGTAAAAGCGCAATTGCGTTAATTTTTGGGAAAAATAATTTTCATCTACTTAGTAATGTGCAGAAAATCATTATCTTGCTATAGAAGGCTTCTTTCCTGCTGAGTGGGACTAAGTCAATATAGGCGACTCATTTGTTTTAAACTCACTTATAAGAGGCACATATTGCTCGACCAAATCTAAGTTGACTTTATTTTGGAGTCTGGTACAAAACTTTTTAGCAATGTCCAGGACTGATCTCCGAAAAGCATGTAACTTAAAGTTTTAGGGCACTTTATAAGACATTCTACTGGTACACAATGGATAAAGTGTCAACTTCTTTTTTTTAAGAGTGAATATCGGACACACCATCATAACAGATTCCCCAGCAAACTATTACAGATGCTGGATGATAGTTTCTCTAAATGTTGGCATTAACTGAGACGTTTCTTTAGACGACCTAGCGTACATTCCGCTATTTTATTTTTTGATGGAAAATACTTTCATGCAATACAAAAAATTTTGCGGCTATCAATCAACAACTTCTTTGATTTTCTCTTCTATTTTTCTTTAAAGCTTCTGTCAGCAAATGTACCGTATGTCTTTTGATATAAATTAATTCTAAGTCTTGTTTGGCAAAGCGAGACTTCAAAGTTTTAGAAATTTGTTTCTCTAGATATGTAACCCTTTAATTTGAACACTTACAGCTTTGACTGCTTAATCAGTTAGAAATGGATGTGACCGACCAGTGATTCCAATTGATCCAATGTCATTAAACAATTTTATGTTCAATACGCCAACATACGCACCCCACACACTTTTATCGTCTTACTGCAAATGAAGTTGATAGTCAAGTTTATCCCAAAGAAGTTTTGCAAATATTCATTCTTATTGCAAAAGAAAAAAAAGGCTTTAGATTCTCTTGGTTGCAACAAGACGAAGCCGCTGCACATTAAACCCAAGAGAACCTTTATCACAACTAAAGTACGTTTGAATAAAGAATATTAGTTTATTTTAAGGATCGGGTATACAATAAATAAGCAAAACTCAATGTCGTTTTCTGCGTTTGCTTTAGATTTTACATTAATTTTGGACAAGTTCTTCCTGGCTGTCTTTCTAGTGTAAGCCTCCTACTCTATTTTTTCTAAACCATGAGCTCCATTACTTGCATCTCTATATTCTATTTTTGATCTACTTATTTTACTTTTGTTATTCTTTTGATTCAGATATTTGTTTTCTTATCTGATATTCTTTCCATAGATCTTTGCATTTTTGTTATTTTATCCATATATGCTATAGTCGCGTGCGAACAGTGAAACGATGCGGACTCTAGGTGTACGCTCCGCTATCGGTGCAACACAGCGATAACCGCGGGGTCACAGGGCCAAGCGAACACATTTTCGAGTACTTCCAGGAGTGCGCCCGCACGGGCGAACTCTGCGGCGGCGATCAAGCTTCAGCGGCACCAGCGGGCCGGGCCGGTCTTTAGCGGTGCCAGCGGGCCGGGCCGGTCTTTAGCGGTGCCAGCGGGCCGGGCCGGGCCTCTCCGGCCAGTAACCAGGGCCTTCATCCAACGAGAGCATCTGTAAGTACTTCTACAGAGTTCCGATTTGACTTTCGAAAAGTAAAGACGCTTGCTGTACTCAGGTATCGTTATCTTTGAAAATTTCAAACACTACACGACACATTACGATAAGTGCAATAACCTAGTGCGATATCAAAATAAATAAAATAAACATCGTAATATTATACTAAGCGAATGTATAATTCAATACCAGGTAAGCAGCTGGTCCTAAATTTACCTTAGGGAACATGTTCCCCAACTTACAACAGTACCCGCCTTTAGGATACGGAATACCTAACCCCTAAAACCAACCCCAACAATACTCATCACAAGGATGTACAATTCCCAATTCTCAAAATCAACCAGGCCTTATTGTACCAAATTCGTTACAATTCCAAATACCTTTTCAACCGCAACAATCGCTTCAAACACAACAACTTTCTCTACTAATGCAACAAGTATATCAGAATCCTAATTACCAAACCACCCCCCGTAATATCTTAAAACCTGTAAAATTCAACCTCCGAACTATACCCTATAACGGCAATATGAACACTGAATGGAGGGGCCAGGAGCAAGAATTGAACGACGAAGATATAAACAAGAGAAATCCGTGGCAAAAATCCCGCTTACACCCGCAAACGAAAGCAACTGAAGTAAATAAAAATAAGGTTCTTCAAAAGACACCAAAATTACCTCCAATATTTATATATGGAGTTAAAAATTTCAAAGAAATGATAAATAGCCTTTCCCTAGTGACAGAAGTAGAAACGTATTACACTAAAACTCTTCCCAAAGTTACTGTTAAAATTAATGCACACACGGTAGATACATACAGAAAACTAATTCGACACCTAAAAGACGAAAACATCGTCCATCATACATATCAAATTAAAGAGGAACGGGCATATAGAATTGTTATACGACATCTCCACCACTCCATACCGACAGAAGACATAAAATCAGAATTGGAAAAAGATGGACACAAAGTTCGCAACGTCATGAATATTAAACACAAAGTAACCAAAGATCCCTTTCGTTATTTTTCATCGATCTCGAACCTCGGCAAAATAATAAAGAAATCTTCAAACAAGAATTTCTCTGCAACACCAAAATAACTGTTGAGGCTCCGAAAAAGAATCACAGCATAATCCAATGCACTAGATGTCAATCTTATGGCCACTCCAAAACCTATTGTTTAAAACCATTCTACTGCGTAAAATGTGGCCTACCCCATGACTCAAAGACATGTACAAAACCCAACACCACACCTGCTAAATGTGCGCTATGCAGCGCTGCTCACCCTGCAAACTACAAAGGTTGCAATGTCTACAAAGATTTAGCAGCAGCTAGAAACAGAACTTCTAGAGGACACCAACAAACACAGTTTCAACCAACCAATTCTAACGAACACATGCGCAGAACCCCAAACATACAACCAACCACAACTTCACATCTTCATCAACGAACGTACGCACAAGCAGCGAGCCAAAATAATCACACAGAACCACAATTAAATTTAGAAAGTCAATTGTCAACATTTCTAAATGAATTTAAAAGTATGTTTGCACAGATATAATAAAGATAATAAACCAGAACAGTATGATTCTAAATCTACTAACCACAATTATTGAGAAACTACAACCATGAACAATTTAAACATACTTAGAATGCCTGCTAAATCATAAGCAGGAAATTATAACATTTTTAAATATAAATAAGATTGACGTTCTGCTCATTTCTGAATCACATTTCACTAACCTGACAACATCTAACATACCTCAATACTTCACATACAGTACTCCCCACCCAGACGGCACTGCCCATGCTAGCTCAGTAATACTTATTCGCAAATCTATCTCGCATCACGAATTACCCAAATTCGAAACAGACAAAATACAAACGACCAGTGTCAAAATAAAGGCCAACCCATGGCAACTCACCGTCACCGCGATATACAGCCCGCCACGGCACGCAATATCTACAGATGAATACAAAGACTTCTTCGGCACTCTTGGTACTAGATTTATAGCGGGGGGAGACTGGAACGCTAAGCACACGCACTGGGGGTCTCGACTAATTACAACAAAAGGTCGAAATCTACTATGGGCAATGAGCGATAACAACTATGAATTTGTTAGTAGCGGTGAATCCACTCATTGCCCAAGTGATTCTAGAAAACTCCCTGATCTCCTGGACTTCTTCATAACAAGAGGAATAGCAAAAAATAACTGTATAACAGAATCTAACTACGATCTCATATATGGCCACACTGCAGTTACGACCAGCATAACTACTATTGTTATTACAAAATCACCCCCACCTAAACTAACCTCGAAAAACACCAATTGGTCTTCCTTTCAGCAACACATAGAAAAAGTAAATCTCAAGCTGCGGATCAAATCTGCTACAGACCTTGACGAAGTAGCACAATACTTCATTCAAGTAGTTCAAGAAGCAGCCTGGAAATCAACTCCACAACATAAACAAAATACAACAAATATTGTGAATATACCACTACACATTCGTCAACTGATAGCCGAAAAACGCCGCGCCAGACGAATTTGGCAAAGATCACGAAATGTTGGAGACCAACATATCTACATTCGGTTAAGCCGAAAACTGAAAAAAGCCCTCACGGACGTGCAAAATAACACCTTTGAACATTATATTACCAATCTATCTGCAAATGACTACACATTATGGAAAGCTACAAAAAAGCTAAAATGGCGAGTGGGTTCGTTCTGATGAAGAAATGGCAAATGTTTTTACCTCACATTTAACCAATGTCTTTAAGACTGAGTCAAACCATATTGACCAAGAAATAGAAAGTTTTATCGACACACCTTGCCAAATGTCTCTGTCTATAAAAGCCTTCTCCTCCACGGAAGTACAGGAAGAAATCAAATTGCTAAACATACGCAAGGTCTCAGGATATGATCTTATCACAGGAGAAGTTTTAAAACACCTGCCTAAGAAAGCCCTTGTTCTCCTAACAACCATATTTAATGGCATGCTTCGGCTATTGTATTTCCCTACAATCTGAAAATATGCAGAAATAATAATGATGCATAAACCAGGAAAGCCTCCACAAGAACCGTCGTCTTATAGAACCATTAGCCTGTTAGGTTTTTGAAAGACTCTTGCTAAAAGACTATATGCGGATCATGATTTTCTAACTATACTCCCCAATCACCAATTCGGGTTCCGAGAACACCATTCCACAACCCAACAAGTCCACAGAATCGTTAACACAATATCCCGAAGTTTTGAAGATAAGAAATTCTGCAACGCGGTTTTCCTTGACATCTGACAAGCCTTCGATAAAGTTTGGCACAGAGGCTTACTTTTTAAATTAAAAAACTCCCTATCCACAACTACTTCCACCTCCTTAAATCATATTTAGCTAACAGACACTTCTCTGTTCGACATTCAGATCAACACTCGAACTTCTACCCTATTAATTCTGGAGTGCCCCAGGGTAGCGTATTAGGACCACTGCTTTTCCTCATTTACACCGCAGACATACCTGAAATCGCCGACACACAAATAGCTTCCTTTGCTGATGACGTGGCAGTCATTGCCACCGACAAGAATCCCATAAACGCCTCCGCGAACCTACAAAGCCACTTTAACGTACTTCAAGAATAGTACATTAGATGACGAACAAAAATTAACTCAGCTAAATCAGTGCAAGTTACGTTTACCATGAGACGGGTAGTATGTCCACCTGTAACGATGAACAAATTCGAGCGAATTCCTGTAGCGACAGATATAAAATATCTCGGCCTTCATCTTGACCAAAGTCTTACATGGAAGAAACACATCCAAGCCAAGCCAGAAAACAACTTGATACAAAATTCCGACAAATGCAATGGCTCATTGGCAGAAAATCAAAACTCTCACTAAATAACAAAACATTGATCTATAAAATTATACTGAAACCCACAAGGACATATGGCCTCCAACTCTGGGGATGTGCGAAACCGTCATCGATCCATAGTATACAAAGATTCCAATCCGAAGCACTAAGTGTACTTGCTAACGCTCCATGGTATGTGCGCAACCAAACACTTCATACCGACCTGAAGATTCCATTTGTCACAAGTGAAATTTCGAGAATGAGTGCCTCCTACAATACAAACGAGCTAATAGACCAGCTCTACACCAATGGCCCATCCATACGAAGACTGCACAGAACATGACCCTCGGACTTATTACCATAATTAAATAAAAACAGGGAAGAGAAACATTACTGAATGTTTCTCTTGCAAGCTACTAGCCTATAACATATTTACTTAATACTCTATACAGATGTAGATTGTAAATGAGCACATTGTCAAATAAAAAAAATAAAAAAATCCATATATGCTCTAGTGAAATATTTTTTGCTATTTTTAAGTTGGCATTCTTTCAGGCTTATTTTTCTCAAATTATCCCTGTTAGTCGTTACTTTGATTTTAGACATATTAATTTCAAAGCCAATTTGTTTAAAAGTTAAAAATGTACTACAGTTCTTCGAAGTTTATAGTGATAAGTACAATATCATCTGCCGAAGCGCCCGATATCCAGCAACCCCACATGGAGAACCCCCTATATATTACTAAAAAAAAGTTACACTTCTTTAGATGATCTCAGAAGTGGGTTACAAATTGGTGCAAGTCTCAACTTTCTATTTGTTACGGTTTCAAATATATAAATTACTATAATACTTAATGCACTTTATTTACAGGTTTCGACAAACACAAATACGTTGCTACAATAGTAAAAGTTTCGTCTTTCTATATGTCACGAGTTTAGCATGACCATTTTGTGGGCATGCCCTATGTAAATTTGACCCAACCTCTCTTAAAAATTAGCATCTGAAGAAGGAATGGCTACAGATTACATGTTATCCAGCGCCTAGTATGAGGGAGGTTATGAGACATATCATTGGAAAGAGTATCGATTAGCGAGATTTTCAGGGACAGACATTGAATCTATCAATAAATAGAAGGCAGAGAGTAGGTGACCTGCATCTCTTCACAGCATTACTTTGCACACTAGAAGGCGATAGTCCTATCACGCGTATAATGCAATACTTATATGCGTTTTAGTAGACTTAAATCAAATATAGTCAGAAGAAATTGTAGTGTATAACAAACTGGTTGAAAGGAGTGCAATCGTTGAACACGATAACATGGGCCTCGTCGTCGCTTCCATCAACTCCGTCAAGTCCAAAGCGATCGCCACCAACAAAATCGAAGTTATCGCTTTGGTCAAGAATCTCGTGTATTTTTTATATAATTTGGCTTCTATTGGCAGATGCAGATTACCTGCACTACTCTCTATACCATCTATTAATTCATATATTAATCTCTTTGTTAGACATAGATAACTTTAAAGTAAACTTTGTAAAAAGTACTTCAAGACTTTTACAAAATATCAAAAATTGCGGAAGATACTCCACTTCTCGCAGATTTCTGAAAACCCCGTATTTTTGCTGTCGAGCCGGTAAATCCGTTTGGCTAGATTCCTTTCCATCTACGGGATGCCAAAAATCGCATCGCTCTAACTCTCACGGTTTCTGAGATCTGGATATAAGGTTCAGGGTTCTTTTTCATCATAAAAGAGTGGCCTATCAAACGTCCTTATCCTACTTTTGGGCAAACTATCAAATAGTCATAGTCCAGTCATAAATGTGTTAAAAAGAACTACAGCTATATTGAGATCTCTTTTTAGTAATCAAACTTCCTTACAGTAAATTGATGTGAGGGGCAACGGTAAACAAGATACCAGTCCAAATGTCAACCTCATCTACTCGAGCGATGGCCTAGGTCGTCTGGTGCACCCTGCCACATAACAAGAGGCTCTGGCAACATAATCACAGCGGTATAACCGTCCCACTGAGCAGTAAAGAAACGTAATACTTAGAACATGCTATAGCACCCATGCCAGGGATAAGAATGACAACTAGACAACGGTTTCGGTGGCAAAAGAGTGGTAAATAGAAATCTCCAGCGACAATGGAAGCGGATGAACCACCCTATAACGGAAAGATAAATCTTGACAGTTCTAAAAAAACAATATATCTAAGGGAAGAACACCCCAAAATCACAGTTGCTTGTCCTCCAGGTTGGGAGTTGAAGTTTCGAGCCAGCACTTTTTTACAAAGAAGAACCTCTAAAAAGCTTGGGAGCAACGGCTGGATCAAACGGTCAAGGTAAACAACTACGAAAACGGATTATACGCTGGGGAAAGTGGAACATATAAGGACTAAAAAAATTTACAAAATGGAAATAAATGCACCTACAGAAACAAAAAAGAAGGAAAATAGATCAGAAATAGACTTTATCCGCTTTTATAGTGGAGTACCCAAAGACGAACGAGCAAGAAGAGGGGTGGCCTTCCTAATTAAGAGAAAAATAAAAAACACATAGCAGATTGGAAAAGCATCGATAAAAATCTAATCCGCGTGAACTTTGAATGGATTCAAATAAAATAATTACAAGAGTTTACGCTCCATCCGATGGTAAACCCTTTAACAAGAAGAAGATATTATCGGGGAGATAGAAAATTAACGGGAAATTCTATTGTTAGCATACTTTAACAGCGAAACCGGAAAGAAGACAAACAACAAAATTACAGGTCAATATGGAGAAGATCAAATCAATGCTGACGGCGAATAGATTTTTTTAAACATAAATAAATTTATAAGTATATTTGAGTACAACCAACCTAAAACTTAAAATATATAATTGGTTATGTAAGTACCAGACAACATACAGAAATTCAGGCTAATTATGTAAGGGTACTCAGAGGAACAATAAGTGATTCAGATCATCATTTAGTAAGAACTACATTATTCTTTCCATACGCTCATAACAAAAATCAACAGACAGAAGATAAATATATAGCGAAAATTCGAAATATAAAATATAAACCTGACAATCTAGTGCACGACAGAGTGAGATATTTATATCAAAAGTGACTAGAGCAAAAAATTGGTATATACTATAGAACAATCATTCCAGAAAGTATAAACCGCGGTCAAAGAAGTACTAGGAACAACAGAAAGAAGAAAAAGTAAAGATTTGTGGTAGACAGATGATATATTAGTTCGGGAAAAAATTTGTTAAGCTCGAAAACGGAAGAAGAGAGATTAAGGTATGTCAATAAGAAAAACAAAGATAGACGAACAGTAAGGAATGAAATAAATAATATGTGGAATAAAAAATGTAGTAAAATAAACGCAAGTCTTACAAGAATCCAATATACAAGCCTTACAAAATGTATCAACATTAAGAGTAAAAATTAATAGCAACTTATGATCAGAATTCCAGATAATAAAGGGATTACGTCAAAGATGATGTGTCTTCCTAACACTATTTAAAATATACGTAGGCAAAGCACTATACTTGTGGAAAAGGAAATGCCATATAATGGGTATTGAACGAAACGACAGATCTATATATGTATATACTCTTCAGCTCGCAGAAAACCAGGCAGTAACAGCTGAATATAAGGACGACATGGAATAAATACATGGTTAGAAAATTAGTCGAAGAGTATGAGAACTATGGATTCGGAATAAATACCGAGAAAACCAAACATCTGTGTATTGTAGGAACTTAATACCCGACAATAATAAAAAATTACGTCTTGCAAAGTATACAAGTACTTGGGAATAAGATTTAATTGGAAAGGAGCAGATAAACACGAAATTAATTGATACAGGCAAGAAGGGCTATTAAATGGTATTTTCAGGATTAAAGATATAACTGAAAAAGAAAAATACAATATATATAAAAGAATGGTCAAAAGGATGCTACGGCTGCAAAACATGGATGCTTAAGGAAAAACCGAGAGAAAAATAAAGGCCACTGAAATGGACGCGATAAGACAAACAATGAGAATTTCGCGTAAAGAAAGAATAAAGAATAAAAAAATTAGACAACGCATGAATATAGAAGATACAGTCACAGATAGTATTCAGCGAAACAATTAATATGGTATGATCGTGTAAAAACAATGGAGAATCACAGAATACCTAAACAAATACTAGAGTGGGCAACTCGAGGTAGACGAAAAAGAGGAGAATCAAAGAAAACATAGTTGGAAGGAGCACGAAAATTCATAAGTGCGAGAGATCCAACATAACAGCGGAATAACCGACAGGAATGGAAAATAGGCATCGGACAACGTAGAAAAAATAAATTGGGCATATGCAGGGGAATTGGGGTGGTGGTTAGGCACTTTTTGACGACCGCAGTGAAGAACAAGCCTACTTAGGGAAGCAACCTTACCTGCGTAAGCTTTGACTTACTCCCACATACTGTGTCAGGGAGTAAATCATGCGCAACTACCCGATTCCCTACCTCTATACATCCTTTTCACGTAGATCAAGAATAATTTCAACTGGCCAAGAAAGATATAAGACGAACTGAGTGGAAGAATCTTGGGGAAGAGTTTGTCCAAAACTGAAATGGAATCTGTGACACTGTTCTATTATTAGGATGATGTACATACATATAAGCACAACAGGACTAGTAAAACTATTGTTTAAGGTCTTTTGCACTACTTCTCTATATTTTTTCCTGTCTTCTTTTCGCCATCCTCTAACTCCCACTGCTTACAAATCCACCTCAACTTGTTACTCCCAGCTAACCCTAGGTCTTGCTTTCCCTCTGTTATTTATAGCTTGCGTATTCAGAATTTTCTGAATCATTCTTCCTTCTTTTGTCCGTTAAATATGTCCCATCCATTGAATTATCTGGGCTTTGCCCACTTTTGATAGTTTTGGGTGACTATAAATCTCTTATCTGTACAACTCTTTATTTGTTTATTCTTTTCCACATCTCTTGCACTTTCTTCCCTCCAAATATTCTCCTCAACATCCTTCTTTTCCATATATATATTTGTTCTAATACGTTCATTGTAATTGCCCACGTTTCACATGCAAACATCACTACTGACCGGATAATTATCTTATAAATTCTAAGTTTTGTGCTTCTTAATACCATTTTTGACATTAGAGAGTTCATGAGAGCTTCAGCACATGTTAAACCTTTTTTTAATTTGTGTTTAATTTCTTCTTCATTTCTTCAGCCAGTTTTAGTTCTATACGACCTTGGAAACTTTTCAGTATCTTCTAATTCTCAAGCAAATCCATATTACACCTCGTACCTTTGTTTTCTCTTTCCATTTTCATTAACATCTTCTTTTTTATTTTTAGTACTGCTAAAAAAGGGTCTTCATCAATATATGCCTTCTTAAAGACTCTTACATCCATAACTCTATTTTTGTGTTGCTCTTCCACTAAAAAGTGATTTATCTGGTTAGTATTTCTACCATCTGGAGATCTCCAGGTGTGACTTTATGTATATCTTTATGCTCCTAAAAAGTCCCCATAATTCATAGTTTGTGTTCAACTCCTATCAAATATTCCCCGTCTTCATTCTTTTTCAAATGTAAGCTAAATGCCCCTATTGATTGTTCCTATTTTTACGTTTAAATCTCCTAAGACTATTTTTAAATCGTACTTAGGGATTTTGTAAAATAAATTTTCTAATTCCTTATAAAATGCAGTTTTTCTTCTTTATCTTTCTATTGTACCCTTTTTCTATTTTATTTCCTGTACTACTAAAAAACATATTAAGATACGGCATTTTCGTTTATTTTTTATTTTTCCTTTTTTTAAATCATTGCCTTGTTCACTGCCTTTGTTATTTCCTGTCCGTATTTTTCTTGCCTAGTTTTTTCGTCTAATAGTTTTTATTATTTTTCTTAACTGTGCTACTGTTGGGTCTTTTGTAGGTGACCTTTCACTAACTAATCTTTTCTTATTAATGCTTGTCCCTTTCCCTTTTCCTTTTTGCAACTGTTACTGTTTTACAACTTTCCTCTAGACCATATACTCCGTCGTCTAATATTAGCTTATTTTGGCGTAGTTTCAGTTAGTGTATTGCTATTTTTTATCTGTTAGCTTCATTCTTTTAACCCCAACCAATCTTATTTATTACAAAATTACTCACTAATCCGGTGGCTTTTCCTGCAATTTCAACCCTTCCAGATTTGAAAAACACCTTGCTTCTTCTACTCAACTAACTTCTTGCGTTTTTAAATAACTCGATATGACCCAATTGGACTTTTATATCGGAGTTTAAAAGCACATGCACTTCTCAATCGCCAAAAATCAACAAAAATCATGATAAAGTAGAAGAATAAAGCTAAATCAAAAATAAACGGTCCTAAAAATTTTACTTTGTTTTCTTTACATATAGCTAAAACAAAAAAGGAGAAAAAAAGAGTTCCCTGTAAAGGAAACTTGAGACAATATAATTTTAATTATTTTTTAGTGTTTTTCTACAAATACAATTTTGTATTATACTCCCTGGTGAATACTTTCAACATGTGTACGAGGGTAAGGTAAAAAGTTCTCGGCCTGACACAGAGATGGTGCTGCAATCGACAAACAATTATGCTTCCCGCTTGGGTGCATGTGTCATCAGTTCGTATGACTAGTTTCAACTTGTTCGCTTACGTAGTTTGTTTACATGAATTTTTTCAGTAGACATGTTGCATGTTTTTTGTTAAAATGGATAAACTTGAATATCGTGCGGTTATAAAATTCTTCGTTTTGGATGGATTAATCCCTAAGGAAATTCATCCAAAGTTGACAAAAGTTTACGGGGACTCTGCCCCTTCCATGTAAACTGTTAAAAAAATGGGCAGCTGAATTTAAACGTGGTCGCACATCCCTCGAAGATGACCCACGTGAAGGACGGCCAAAAACTGCAACCACACCGAAAACCATCGAAAAAGTGCATGATATCGTGTTGGACGATAGAAGAGTAAAGGTGAGTGAGGTGCAAAACATGTTGCACGAAGAATTAGGGATGCGAAAGCTCTGCACAAGATGGGTGCCGCATTTGCTGAATGCCGATCAAAATCAAATGCGCAAACGATTTTCGCAGCAATCTTTGGACCGATTCAACAAGGATCCGACCGATTTTGTGCGGCGATTTGTCACCATGGATGAGACATAGGTCCACCACTACACGCCAGAAACGAAACAGCAGTCCAAGCAGTGGGTGGAAGCTGGTGGTTCAGCGCCAAAAAAAGCGAAGTCGATCACATTTGCCGGAAAGGTGGCCAGCGTATTTTGGGATGGGAAAGGGATCCTGTTAACTGATTATCTTGCAAAAGGCAGAACAATTACAGGCGAATATTACTCCAACCTTCTTGACCAGCTGGATGCCAAAATTCGCGAGAAGAGGCCTGGATTGAAAAAGAAAAAAATTATCTTTCACCAGGGCAATGCACCTACGTTGGCGATGGGAAAAGTGCGGATTTGGGGTATGATTTGCTCGACCATCCCCCCTATTCGCCTGATTTGGCACCCTCAGACTTCCATCTGTTCCCAAACTTAAAAAAATTTGTTTCTAGGAAGCGCTTCGCATCCAATGAAGAAGTTGATGAATATTTTCACAATCTTCCAGGTTCTCACTTCCAAGAAAGAATACTGATGTTGGAGAGGTGCTGGATTAAGTGTGTTGAAGTCAAGGGAGATTATGTAGAAAAATAAAATCATTTTTTAACTGAAAGTCGCAGTCTTTCATTGTCAGGCCGAAAACTTTTCACCTTACCCTCGTAGACTACGTCTGGCGGCTGCCAGTTATTTAAATTTTATCTTAAAAGTTTTTTGAGAAATGAAAATTTCTACTCTCAGGCAAAGGTCGAGTACTAATGAGATCTTTAATGTTGTAAATTTAAATTAAATGTATGCCGTTATTTATTATTATAGTAACCATAAATTCTAAAACAAGATTATAATTCATAAAATAATTGCTTGGGCACACCACGACTGAAAAGCTCCAAATTTGTGACGCCTTGTGGCAGTGTATTTTAAGTATTATGCAATTAGGGCCCATAGAAGTTTCATGAGCCGCCCAAATCCGCACTGAAAAACTTCCCAAAGCGCTGCTTAATATAATTGCCGCATGTTTGCCGGCGAAAATTAGGTTGACTTAGCCAGACTTGCTGAACTGCGAGGGCGCAGAAAAACGCAATTCGAGTCAGTAGTGAAACCGCAGTCGCTCTAAATCCAGACAGCGCTGGCCGATGCAAAAAGCCCCGGGCGCCGCCCGCTGCAGCTTATTAAGCGGCATTATCTATCTTGCCCGAACTTTTATTAAAAATGTCGCGCGTCCGGCGCGTGGGGCGAATTGCAAAGCGTCGAATTAAACGCGAATTAATCGCTCTCTTTATTGCGCGGGCTGCTAAACAAGAATGGAAAATTGATGGTCTGCTGCTAAATTGCGCATCAGATTTCATCTTAATGCTGCAGATAATTAATGCTTGTCTCCGCCTGAAAAAAGCTCTGCTGTTGTTTACAGGAAGGGACTACTATCCTGTATCTATTAAAGTTGTCTGGAACAGCAAAAATATTTACGGATATCTATTTAGTCTTATTCTACATTTAATTAAACTTGCAAGTTTCTTTACACGTGGGATGTTTCTGGCGTTCTAGAAATTGTATTACAAATTACTTGTTTTATTAGTGTTTAGAACATCTGAAAAAACATTCTTAGTCTTCTATGTTTATTGGTTTAAAGTCTATTTAGTGTCTGTAAACAAAACGGTGTAAATTCTTAGCAAAATCAAATAAATTCTAAAAGGCACTTTGTGGGCAGATGTACTCAAAGATAGTCAATGAGCAATAAAAATTAAGACAATCGTCAGTCCAAAATAGCTTTACCCGAAAGGTAGTTTGGTTTCCTCTAAGCCTACGAAAGCGGATCCACCTCGCGCAAGCAAAAATACTATATCTTACCGCTGAAATAAAGGATAATAAGTGATGAAATTGTTAAACAATGATAACAAGAGGTAAAAATAATCAAAGCGACAAAACAGCGGAGATGGGAGGCGGCAGCAATGTAGATAGTGTAGAATTGAGTTGCAGAAGTTTTCAAGCAGTTTAAGCGTAAAAGTAGCAGATGCACGATTAGCTCCAGCGTCAAAATGCCTCAAAAATAATAATTTGTAATATTAGTTACGGTTTCCTTTACTAAGTATCTTAATCCATAAAAACTTTTCCCTATCCCTTCTCTTTTCACGGTAAATCTCGAAAAAATCCTTGGCGGTTTATTCTGCTTTATTCAGGCGACTTTCATATATATCTGAAAGTTCTTTAACAGCCAGAATCAAAAAATTATTAAAAACTGTATTCTTATAGTACAAAAGGAGACAATAAATTCTACACGTCTTTCGTACCTTGCCATAGGTAAAACTGAAGCTCTATTAAATATGTAAAAAACATTATAGTTTCCCGAGAAACATTTAAGCCTCATGAGTACTTATTCGCTTTGGTGATTAAACCGTTTCAGCAACAAACAACAAAATTTTTCAAAACCGAGTCCTCAGCTTACTTAAACAATAGGAGTTTAATGTTATTTCAGTAACTTCGGATTTATTTCGTGCGACATTGCGGTGCGTACCATGGCAACGATTTTTTACGTTGTTTATAAGCGTAGTGCTTACGGAGACGCAATAAAATATCTATCAGCGACGCGGACAAAAAGCACTAAACAAAATTTAAAACCCTCTGGACACAAACACGAGCATAATAAAAATGGATGTTGGTGGAACCGCACAGAGGTGCACATAAGAATTGGGAAGAGTGGCGGAAGAGCCTAAGCCTGATAGGTGCACATAAAAAGGAAAATCCATAAGCAACATTACATTGAAGTTCAGTGACTCCTTTATAATTTCTTATTTACTGGAGCTTTCCTTATTCAAAACAAAAATTTTAATAATTTTGTATCATGTGTTTATGATTATATGGAGGGATGTGGGTTTATTGCTATCATCAAGCAAGTATTATGTTAGAATCTACAAAAGGGCATATTTTGAAAATTCATATTTTTCTGGTCATTAACTGTTATAAGCCAAACCTCAAAACTACGAGGTGCGTTCTAAGGTCACCAAATTGTTTCTCAACAGTGAGAGTAAGTAGAAAGATGCGGTTAATTTTAAAAGAATGTACATAGGTTGAATTACCGCCATTGCAGTGAGTGTTGTTTTGTATACTCAAAGTAGAAACGTTTGGTGTTCAAAAGCAATGCGTAATCATCCAGTTTTGCTCTTGCGTGGTGAAATGTCGTTCGAAATTCATCGCCAATTGAGTGAAACATGCGGTGAAGGCGTTATGAATGTTAAAAATGCGTATAGGTCGAGAGTTATGTGACAATGAACCCAAGCAGCCACGGCTATGAAGCAGATGGACCTAAGCCATGATTGCGCTAGTGAAGCAAGTTGTTATGGACGACTATCGATTAAGTTTGAGTGATATCACCTGTAAACTTGGCCTCTGAAATTTCCGTAGGATTTGTGAAGTCCAGTTTGCATAATAACCTAAAAATTCCAAAAGTTTAGTGGACACGTACAAGTGCAGTTATGGTCAAAAAAGTGTTACCTTATAATGAGTAACAAAGAAATAATTTTGAAAGATTAAAAATGTATTTTATTTTGTCAACGTTTGGATATCTTTAGGGTGTTTCTGCAGACATTACTTCTTCTTCATAATTCATTTTCTCGCCTCTTTGCTTTTAGTCATAAATTGATAAATAGTGAATAACAATCTGTTATTTTGGTTTTACTGTTTTTTTACCATCATAATCAACATCTGTACCTTCGTTATATGCTTGTTGTTCTTAACTTTGACTTTTCCTTATCTCTCTTTACGAATAACTAATTCAAAATGTCATCTTCAAAGATTATGTGCATCTCCACGTCTTCCTACTATCTTCGATCAATTTTGTGTTGCCATGAGATGAGTGAAAGCCTTAAATTTGCCCATAATGGTACAGAAGACATTCTCTCCGTAGATGAATGAGATCAGAGATAATATTGACATAACATAGAGGACTTCCATCTTACCCACCTTTCTCCTAACAACACTTTTGACTTCGTACCAATGTTTTGTATTCATACTTGTCATAAGGGTGCAAAGATTATAACTGTCATCGTTGTATTTAGTGCTTTCATCGGATGTTCTCTTCTAATTTATAAAGCAGAGTTTCTTCTTTTGGTAGTGGTGGTTACGCTTCTACCAGCCTTCAAGTAATAATGATTAGCCCAGTCAACACACTATTAATTAACATAACAACAGAATTGAGCGTACCTACAGCTCCAACAAAAAAAATAGCCGACAATTTTTTGACAAAATTGAGATAAAAACCTACGCACTATGGTGAAGCAGTTGTATGCTAACTCATTTTAACTTCAAAATAGATAGTAAACCACGCATTCACTTCTAGAACTAACGTTAAATTCAGTCGAAAGTTCCCAAATGTATCATCCCACAAAGTTGCTCCAATACATAACAAAAAATATTTTAGTGCACGTTGGCTAAGGATTTCACCCACTCTTCAAAAAATAGACCACCATAAAACATTTACCAGCACATCATATTGGATGTAGGATAAAAATTCTTAAAATATTTCAGAGCTTTGGTGCAAACAAGAGAAAGCACTCTAATACGAAAAGTTTAAGGCATCTCTTCATAAAGATGATTTGATTATTAAGCGCCACATAGTTGTTTGTAATTTTTTTCTATTATCATCTAGAATTTATCAAACCTGTGTATTACATTCATAAAATTCTATGACGAACGTAATCGCTTTTGTCTATTGTCGTCATTCTTACTAAACGGTAATTAAGTTGGAAAATGTTCCTTTAGAAACCTTTATAAATAAATTCAATTGTGACGCAAATTACAGCTCCTTTTCCCATAGTCATAAAAGTTAGAAAAAATATCACTTGAAGTTGAGAGTCGCTGAGTTCAAATTTAAAGAATTTCTTGTTTGTCTTGAACGGTTTGGTCGCTACAGCTGTGATGAAACTTCAATTGATAATTCTAGGCAAAAAATCTAATATTGAAAAAAAAAGAGAATGTGTTCACTTTTGATAGTATGGAGATAATCTATTGCACCCACAACAACGGAGATAGACTTGTGAAAATCCTAGTGGTGCAACAGTCGTATGGGTCTAAAATCAGGGGACCAAGATGCGCAAGCTTTTCAAAGCAAAGTGGCCCATACACAATCTCTTTCAAAAATGTTCAGAATACATGTGCCTTAGGTGGGTCTCACATGTACTCTATGACTTAACGTGGATTTTCGGTCCCCCAAATGCACACATTATGCCAATTCCCATTTACAAGCAAACCAAAAGATCAACTTCAAATCTCCCTCGCGTTTCAATAGAGGAAATGAAACCTACGACTTTACCAGTTTCACTGAGATTCTCATACTATTAAAATCTCATTTTAGTCTTTTACGGAGAATTATCCACTGTTGAAAACAGTTATTACGTATCTTAAATACAAAATAAGTACTCACATTTACTGAACCACATCAGGTAAATGTGCTAAGCTTCCTCTTAAAGAAATCTTCAAAATTTCTCTTCTTATAGGTGTAAATATTTTCGGTTTATAATTTTTAACTTTTCAAAATGTTTTATGCACTTCTATACCCTGTATCAGTCCGAAAATAAAGAAAACAATAAATACTTTGCAAAGTGGTCTCTTAATTTTGTTAAACACAGACTAGGAAGCGTATGTCCAGCTTTATTATCGGATCAGTAAATACAACAAGCATGCACACAGTGATAATAGCGCTGCAGTGTAAATTTTAAAAATATACAATCAGAATGGTTTTTGTAGTGAAGAATGAAAGTATGTATTTAAACTAACCTTTACAATCCTTAAAAATTGTAAACCAATCAGTAAAACCTTATAATAAACTTTACAAGTTTTAGAATAGCTCAAGATATGGATCATCAGAATTTTTTCAAATCCCAAATATACTCAAGCTGTCCGTTTGCGTATTATTTGAAAAATTTACTATAAAAGCAAAAGACACCATTCAATAGAAGATGACTATTTTAACGAAGACTGAATTTTACTCCATGGGAGTCATTTCTGAATAAAGGAACGCTACCAATCTAACACCTAGCTCCTAATTTTTATTTATAAAATAAACCTTCAAAAATATTTCCCGTGTAAGTCCAAGCCTCACTATTGTGTTTTTACTGGGTTCTTGCACATAAAAAAAACTGGTCAGCTGTCTATTTTACTTTTTTCCTTCTAAGAGTATTCTTTAATGGATCCAAATAAATGTCAATTGCTAGGGACCAAGTCTAAACTGTCCATGTTCCTTAAAAAGTACTTATACTTGCAAACAACACAAATGATCTAAAAGAAGAAATAGAGAAGTTCCCTAAACTAGATCTGGAAGTAAAGATACAAATGAAAGCAGCCCACAAACTGAGACAAGGAATTTGTCTATTAGAATTGACAACACACAAGGCAAGGAAAAAGTTATGCAAAACAAAGCAAACTTAAAAACGATGGAGAAACAAAATTTGTAAACGATGATTTAACGAAATAAGGCGGTGAAATTGATAAAGCTATTAGAACAAAAGCAAAAAAAATAAAGAAAGAAGGAAGAAAGGTACAGATTAGATACAAGAAACTGACGATAGAAGACAAGGAATAGAAGTGGAATAAACAAAAAAGGCTGCTAGAAGAAACAGCAGCCCCAAAAGGACTAAAAGCAATTCAAAATTAAATTACAATGACAACAATGAAAACAAAAAATAAAAATGAAAACGAAAGAGAAGCCTAATAAAAATATCAACTAGGAATTTTAAAAGAGTAAATGACAAAAGAAAATGAGTTAATTGAAGAGATAAAAATACAAAAATTGTACTATTTAGAAATAACAGAAACAAATAAAGCAAAAAAAATACAAGAACTAAGAGAAAATCTATGCTATATTGGTCAGGTGCGGAGAATACAAAATGGAGAGCAGGTGGAGTAGAACTAATAAAAAGTCCAGATAACATACAAAAATATAAAAAATAAAAAAATTGTGAATTAAACTCTGTTAGTTGTAGAATTAAATCAAGACGATAAACATAGCAGTACCTTAATTATAACCCATGGGTCAAATATAACGCAAAAAGGAAAAAAAGAATAAATTTTTCCAAAAGCTACAAACAGAAATAGACCGTGAAACCGAAAATAATATAAACACAGAAGATGTGAATGGAAGAGTGAGCAATAACAATGAAAGGCATTAAAAGGTATATGGGACCATACGATAAAACAATCAAAAATAATAATGGAGAAAGATTGCCCTATGTGTAGCCAATGATCTATTATTTATTAACACAAAATTTACACACAAAGACATACATAAATTCACTAGGAAGATACGGTCAAAAAAAAATTATACTAGTAAGTGTAGAAAAGGAAAAAGAATAAAAAATGTTAAAGTAAAACGCCAAGCAGAAATTGGAAGCGACCACTACTTAATACAGATGTAAGTTATAAAGGAAAAAACCAAAGCAAACCAAACGAAAAAATAACTAAAGAAATAACGAAAAGCTGCAGGTTAAAAAAGGTAGAAATAAACAATTATATCAACATAGACTAAGAAAAGAATATGCTCACGCTAATTCAGAAATAGAAAGTAAATGGAATTATTTCAAGAAGATTATAATACCAACAGCAAAGAAGAGTTGAATTTAAATTAAATAATGTACAAATAAAGAAAAGTAAATGGTAAACTCCGAAAATAAAACAGAAAATAAAGGAAAGAAGCAACAATGGAAAAACATTTACAGTCACGACAAGAAGAGGACTACAAACTGTATAACATAATAAATAAAGAAGTTGATTAGTTAATAAAAGAGTCAAAGAAACAATCAGACTGACTTTTGCAAGAAAATGAGAGAAAATTACACAGAAAATCAGAAATTATTTTATAGTACATTAAAGTAATTGAAACAAAAGAAACCATTAAGATTACTAAACATAAAATATAAAGAACAAAATATGTTACCAAAGGCAGATAACATTATAGACAGATGGAAGCAATACTTCGAAGAATCAACGGAAATGAACCAAGAGAGGAAAATACAGTATCCATTACCAAATTAAAGCTAGAAAAGGCTACCAGGCAAGAAAATATTACATCAAAAAAGTTGAAATATATGGGAAAGTAAGCAAAGAACGTGTTTAAAGATTTACTAAATAATATCATTAAAGCAAAAGAAATACCACAAAACGGGAACACGAATACAATATTACCATTTTATAAAAAAGAAGATGCAAAAGTCTGTTCGAATTGTAGAGGGATCTTCCTAACAAGTATACATGGATAAGTCTTCACAAGAATAATAGAAAATATCACTTTTATGCACACAATTTTCGGTCAACCTATAAAATACAAATGGGGAGGCAAAGGCTGCAAGAAGAACATAGATTATAATGCGCATGCGTAAATAAGGACGTTTTTTTAATTTGAAAATTAGACAAAAGTAAACACATATATACTTGGTGGGAAATGTTCTATCGTAATTCCACCAAACTCTTTCTTGTGAAAGGAAGGGAAAGGGATAAAAACCTTAATCAAGGCATACCAAGAGATCTATTGTTATGTCTTGGAGCAACTTTGTTGGCTATAGAGCTTAACTAAATTTAGTATCGATCAATGAAAGAAAATAACATTGAAATTTTATTTTCCACATGAAATGCCCTTCTAATGGTTCCAATTATTGTGTTCGAAAATAGGTGGTTAAGGAAGAACACACAATTTTCCTCAAATTGAACTGCTATCATGCTATTTGCTTGTTATGATTACTAGCCGAACCTTGACGGCGTTTTTATTGTGACTCTTACTTTTGCCATTTCCCCGCCGCTCTAATAAAACTCCGCGCGGCTGCTTTACGAGCCATAAATGCTCTAGCAGCACGTACATCTTCCTGCATGAGCCAATAAATTGATCAAGCCTAGCTTGCCCCCGACCACCAAACACCTGCAAAGGAAGCTCCGAGCTTTCACTCCGGCGGATCCGGCGGCGCGCGTAAAAGCGATCACGGGTGGCGGAAACAATGCCCTCAGACGCTCACGTCGGGTTCGTTGACTCGTCCGGGCAATTAAATTTCAGGATGATTAGGCGGGCATTTCGCGAAAACGCCCTTCGGCATTCCGGGAACCGCCGCTTGCGTCAGGCGGCTCGTAAATTTCGTTAGCCGAAGAGAGATTGAGATTAAACGCTTCTTATTCTTCCGAGCCCATGTGGGAGTCCAAATTGCCCCTGCAATTTGCTCGCAGCACCCAAAACGCTGATCTTAAATTTGTAATGATGATAGACTACCAGGAGTCTTTCAATCTCTTGTTTTTTTGCTCAAGTTTAAAAGCGGTGAACATAAATACAACAAAGTGCAATTTAGGGTGCATTGTATAGTGAAAAACACAGAAAATGATGTAAAGTAACATTGCAAATAAGGACAAATGTCTATTCCAGAGTAGATTAAAGTTAATTTTTTCAAACTGTGTAGAGAGCTTGTAACAAAAACTCAATTAAAACCAAACAGCTTTCACTTTCCATTTGATGCTATAGTTACAAAGAATCAACCTAAAGATGTCTTCAACGCCAAGTACGAAGCTCAAAAAGAATATATAAAAAGCTACTACATAAGCACTCTGTGGTGTGTGGTGTGTGGTGGTTGATAATCTACAAATAGGATCGATCTACGAGAGAAAGTGTTTTCTCCGAGATTTTGATGGAGCCAAAATAAATAAAAAGTATGAAATAAAGAACAGAAGGTTGGGCGAAACCTAAAATTAAAGGAAACTAAGGAAATAAACTGGAAAATAAAGACTAAAACTTCAGTTCATGATAACATATGATCGAAAGTAGCGCAAAACGGCTAGAGACCGCAAGCGTAAAAAACTATTACAAGTAGAGTTGAAATTAAATAATGCGTTTATTGGGAGGACAAAGGAACTAATACCCTCTCCTAGTAAATAAAACAGGTAAGTTGTAAATATCTGTTTTAAAGTGCGAGTAAATATACGGAGGAGGAGAATACACCCGAAGAGTTTGAAAAGAGCAGACAAGATTTTGTAGCTCTGAGCAAGCGGGATAAGCAAATATTTCAAACAACAGAAAAAGCCGATAAGCAGAAGAAAGAAGAAGAAAACGAGGAAATCTCGAGGACTAGCCGCAACACCCGAACGGGAATAAGTACAGAGGAACAAGCAAACATAACAGAGTTGCTACAAGCAATAAAGGGCTTAAAAAGGAGTTTAACTAGGAAAATACAGAAGAATAAAGACAAACTAAACAATAAATAGAGTATTACCAAGAAAAAAAATAATTGAAAAGCGTGGTGTAGAGAAAAACATCAGCTCGAAGTTGAAGAATGAAAAACACAAAATGTGGTAATATCAGGACTACACGTAGATAATAATGACCGAAGAGCATTGGCTAATTTTATTAAACAAAACCTGAAAATAAATGTGAGGATACAGGAAGTAAGAAAAATTTGAAAGAAAACATGCTTGGCTCGAGTTAATAACAGAGAAGATAAAAGAAAATTCATAATAAGTAAAAATAAATTAAGAAACATGGAAACTAGAATTTATATAAATAATGATCTAACTAAGCAAGAGAGACAAATCCAACAGGCCATAACAGAACAAACCAAAGAGAAAAAGGAAACGGAAAGGTACGGAAAATAAAACACAATAGTTTAAAAATAAAAGGAAAGAGAGAATAAGCAAGCTATATTAATAGAAACCCAGGTTATAGAAGTAGCTAGCAATTTTCCAAAAAAACAGAAACCAAAGATAATACACTACAATGATAATATGGCAATAAATAAAAGAAAATTAAAAGAAAAAATCTGATGCATACACTTTGCTGGCATAAAAAATCACGAATAAGGCAAAGCGCAAGAACGAGAGCGAATATACTAATAAAAAAGAAGAAGATAGTAGAAAAGTAGTCAAAACTGGAGCAAGCAAAAATCATGGCATAATTAAAATCGCAACGTGGAATGTAAATAGTCTACCAAACAAAGAGGAAGAAATAACCCAAGAACCAGTAAAGACAAAAAATACATAGGAGTAACAGAAACTAAAAAGGCAAAGAAATACAAAAACTACTAAATAGATACTGGATGTATTGATCGGGAATAGGACAACAGAAAAATGAGAAAGCGGAAAAAGGAAAAATAAAATATATTGAAAAGGAGCAATACATAAAAGACACTAGAAATAAAAGATAAAACAGGAGAGGAAGATTATATGGTAGTAGTAGCATATAAACCTATTGAGTATAACACAAAGGCAGAAAAAAAATTATAGATAAAATACAGCAAGTAATAGATAATTATAGTAAAAGAGTTATAATAATGTGGAATCTGGATGAAAGAGCAGATGACAAGAATGAAGGTTTTGGTGCCTGGCGAGATTCGAAGAAAAAAATAAGAACACCAAACAGAGAGAAAATATTAGAAAACTGTATAGAGAACGAATTAATAATAGGAAACACATTTCATGCACAAAGCAATTCATAAAATAACCAAATAAAGGAAAAGCAGAAATGAAAATCTATACTGGACTATTTTATATCTAATAAGCATAAGTAAAAATAGCAAAATAAAATGAGAATAAGAAATAGGAAACGACCACTATATGGTAGAGATGACAGTAAGAAATACAAGAAATGAAGAAAAACAAACAAAAAAAGGAAAATAAAAAAGAAATAAAAAGCCATGAACTGAACGAAAAGAAAGCAAAACAAACATTTCGAAGAAAGCTGGAAGAAAAGATAAGAATAATGGATAAAGAAGGACAAGTAGAAGAAATATGGGAAAATTTCAAGAACGCAATATTACAACGAGACGAGAAAAGTTGCGGAGTTAAAAAATAGCAAATATAAAAGCAAAAAGAACAAATTGGTGGGCAGACTAAAAGCAACAGAAAAAGAAAAACGAAAAGATACTCAACTACAGAGAAACAAAATAGCCGTGAAGAATACAGAGCAGAAAGAAGTAAAAATTATTGTAAAGCAAGCAAAACGTTAATCTCGGACAGAATTTGGGTGTAAAATGACGAAAACATATAAAGAAAATCAAAAATTGTTTTACGGAACGACGCATAGTCTGAGAAGAGGAAAAACAATGACACATCAAAGACAAAAATAGGTAAACAATAATAAAAGAGGAAGCGGGAGAACTAATATTTTAAGCTATTGAAAGAAAAGATGTAGGCAGGATAACAAAGAACATAAATACAAAAAAGAAAGAAAATGAGAATAAACGAAGACAAAAACAGAAACCGGAAGGAGACATCATAAAAGAGGAAATAAAAAGGCAATACAGAAGACAAAAGAAGACCAAATAAACACAGAGATGATAAAAGCAACATCAGAAGAAGACGGAAATTTTATAAGAAACCTATTTAATAAAGTAATGAGAACAGGACAAGCACCAGAAGATTGGCGAATAGGGATAATAATCTCAATATACAAAAAATTAGGCAAAGAATTGCCAGAAGTAACTGAAAAATTACACTGCTCAGTTCAGTTGCAAAAATATTTGTAAGAATAATGGGGGGAAAATTAAGGCGCAAGTAGAAGAAACACTGGAAGATAGTCAATATTGTTTAAGACCAAATAAAGGGGTAAAGGACGCCATCTACATAATAAGACAACTAAGTGAAAAGACAATTAAAGAAGCAGGCAACCTACATCTGTGCTTCTTAGTCAATAGAAACAGTCACAAGAAGGACAAATAAAAAAATGCAGAAAAAGAAATCCGAAGGCAGATTTAGGAAAACAGAGAACGAAGAAATCCGAATAGCGGTAGAAAAGAGAGGAATAAAATGGAAAGAATCGAGAGCATTAGCGCAAGACAGAAAAGGATGGAGAAAACCATGGAAAAGGCTAACAGAATAAACTCCCCGAAAACTAGCCTCATACTCGAAAGGGTAGAGAGGGTTTGGGATCAAGTAAGTACTACATGATTAAAACAAAAATAGATGACATCCTAATGCCACTTTTACCACCATCAACACCTTTGTATGAAAATGGATCAGTAGTGGACAATTCTTACAATATTTATCAATGGCCAAAGATTGTGCTACGAAAATTAAAACTCAACCAAAACCTTACCAAAGAAACACAAACATAAACGAATCAGCCAAAATAGATAGAAGAAAATTATGACAAAGTAGTAGAAATTCTTCATATAAGAGAAATAAATGGCCTATAGTCAATAAAAACCTCTATAGATATACTTATACAAGAAAATTCAAAACAATAATTTTTGGTAAGACATGAGCAGATCCTGAAGGACAACTCACTCCAGAAGAAGCTAGTGATGGAAAAAATATTAAATTAGATATTACATCGTGTCCTATATCGCTCGCTAGATTGGGTTTATCTATTATCAAAAAATTGAAAAAATATTATATACATTAAATATTCCAAACAATGACATATTAATTATAATATGGAATGCAAACACAAAAGTTTAGAAAAAAGACATAGAAGAAAATAACAGAAACAAATCCTGACGATAGAAAGAAATATAAAAATAAGCACCCATTTTCAAAACAAAAAGGATAATCCCAGGGTAGATTCAAATGAATCAAATAATCATATTCTGTAAAAAATAATGTAGAAAATATATGGAAAAGTTAAGCAAAAATAATAACTAAAGTAAGAGGAGATCGACTCTCATTTCTTTGTATGGTGAAAGAAAGATTAAAAATACTAAAAGTTGGATATGAAAGAAAACTTTACTAAATAAATATCAATCTAGAAGACGATAGCGATGTAGAGACATAGAGGCGTAGTGAATTAAAGACATTGAGGCATATAGAAGTAAAGTTATCGAGGAGTAAAAGCTCGAAGGTGCGAAGGCACGGAGGCACGGAGGCGCAGAGCCATAAAGACACAAAGTTACAAAAACGCAAAACCGTAGAATATGGAGTCACGGATGAGTAAAGTCATAAAGGCATAGAGCCGTATAGGTAGAGTGCAATAGTGCGGAGGTGCAAAAGCATAGACACAGGAAAAACACATATAAGAAAACAACAAGCAAAAGGAAAAGATTAAGAAGATACGTTGCGCAAAAAAAAACAAAATTTTAGAAGACCAGATAAAGAATATAGAAATAAATATCAAACAAAAGAAACCTACAAAAATGTAGTGTATGCAAATAAAATGATGCAAAATGTACTAGAATACACAAAAAGTAAAGATACAAATCTTAAAAGAAACGAATAAGGAAAGTTATTAACACGGAAACAACGTTTCAGGAATTATTGGGTGGAAATTCAAAGTTTTATCAAATAAAGATTTTAGAATTAAATCAAACTAAAAACATAAATATACCAATACAAGAAAAAGTGAAACAAATAATAAACCAAAGTTTAAGAATTCAAGTATTGATGAAAACAAAAATAGAAACTTATATACAAATATAGAAATAATTCCAGAAACTTCAACTAAATCAGGTATACCGCCGGTATTTAAGAAATGAAACAAAGGAATTTGGAAATCGCCTTAATAAATGCTTCCTATAACATTTTGGAAACGGTTCTAAAGTAGAGGTTAGAAATTAGGCTAGAAAAGTTTTTAGAATATATCGAGGAGTTTTAGAAAAAGTCTAGATTGTTGACCGTTGACATCCTTGACATTCAAGGTACTTGAGTCTACGCCTCTAACTTTTCTTCTCTGGGAAACCCTGGAATTGGAAGTTGGTGTGCCCTTTCAAAAGTCTTCAAGAGTGGTGGAAGCTCAATGGTAACCCGAGTGTTCACAAAGTCCTGCACTTTTTATAGATGTCTAGAAATAAATGGTCAAAATTTTATACCAAAACCGATTATGGTAATACCAGTAGATTTTAAAATGGTTTAAGGTGGCATAATAGGGCAAAACTAATAAAGATATTTAAAAAGTTTGAAATTCTTGATAAACCTACCAGATTAATGAAAATAAGTGTTGCGGAAAATTCTAAGAAAAAGTAATAGAAAGAAAAAAGATAAAAGCCATCAATACCTAACTTTGCAGACAAATAAGTGCTAAAAAAATTATTATAACCTTAATGGTCGCAGTGTAAACAGTAACAGTGGTAGTGCAACAGGTGGTAAAACGACTAAGACATTCTTTTCTACTCATATGCCAACCTTAGCTACACATGGTGAAATACTACCACATAAGTGAGAAAAAAGTGGAAAGTCATAAGAAAGGTTTATCCGAAGGGACGGAAGATGACAAATTCACCACCGAACTCTGGTATAAACTAACCACTTTCTAATCACCTTAAACAGTCTAACAATTTTGTATTTAAATATTTCAAACAGAAAACTTCAATGAACCAAATTGGGGCATGGCACGCATTGTGTATCCTAATATAAGTAGGATTTTAATTTCAAAGGTTGGCGACTGACTAATTGGTAAAATCACCTCAATTAGGCGGTTATTAATAAAAATAAAGACACTAGCGTGGCCTAGCGGTTGAGGCGCTTGGGTGAGCTTCATTCCTGGGCTTAGATATCTGACAAGCGGCCTGCTCAGTCACTAGAAATAATTGAGTGCCTACGTCACTTCGAACAAAAGATAATAATGCGGTCATCGACGTAAGACTATAGTTCCGACTTATTGCCCTACGATTGTCATTTGTTTGAATCACTGAAAGAATCAGTTTGATGACAAAGGTTCGATGGCAACGCTGCTGTCGTGTGATTAGCCTGTGTCACAACCACCTTTATTTTGCGAGTAATCCATGTAACTTTAAAAGTTAATATTTCTATTTCGCTAGATGATAATACAAAAGATGCATAAAGCTGGGGAGAAATTGTGTGTGCTATCTTTTCTGTAGCATTTTTTGTACTCATTTTTTTACATTACTCATCTATCCAATTCTTTTCCTGTGGTAGCTCTATATCTTTACCTCTTAGCCTCTTTACTTCTACGCATTTACGCCTCTATCTATTTGAGTTTCTATGTCTCTCCGTCTCCACGTCTCCACGTCTCCACGTCTCTACGTCTCTACATCTCTACATCCTTCCGTCTCTGCATCTTTGCCCTTCTGCTCTAAGCCTGTAACCTCTGCATCTTTACTTTTCTACTCCTCTAAGCATCTCCTTTACATCTTTATATCTTCTAGATTAATATCTATTTCAATAATTTTTTTGCCTACATCCAACTTCTTGTAATTTTAATTCCTTTATATTTTGTTTCTTACTTTGGCCGATCTTACAAAGATAATCAGAATTGGCGTTCCACCGTGGTAAGAAACTTTCGTTATTGTTTTTGCATGACGTTCTTATATTAGAATCCCTGGCATTATCCGTATTTTTTCAAATCTCTGTGCTTTAACAATGGATGCTCACTATATTTATTTGTACCTTTGATTCTTCTGTTCTTTTATATGTCTTCTATCCCTTATGCATCTTTCCACACATAATTGTAATTATTATATCTACTTTTCTTTATATATTATGTATTCTGTCTTACGTCTTTATAAAAAACAGTATTTTATATTACTTTACGGTTTGTTTATTTAATTTCCCCTTAACTCTACACCCTTAAAGATAATACAATTTACTTTTTGAACGTCACTTTCTTAAATATGTTTCTTACGTCCAATTCACATCTCCCTTACCTCTTTAATATACTCTTTAATTGTCCCCTTTTTATATATAACTTTTACATTTCATATATCGAGGATCATTATATTTCGTTTTTCTTTTTATTTACAAATTTATTGTCATTTTACAAGCCATATCAATCTTTTTGTTACCATTTCTCTTTTTTTCTAGTTTCTTAAACCCTACTTTAGTCCATTTTTCGTTTTTCCTTAATTCGTTAACACTGGTTCTAATTTATTTCTGTATTTTCGTTCAAAAATTCAAATGCTAACATCGTAAAGATAATGTTTGAAAAGAAATTCTAAAAATGCTAACCAATCTTTATTGAAGAAAATGTTTGGATAGATGGAAGAACAAATTTTCATAGACTTTTGTTCTGACCTTGCAATAATTTAGTAAAACATTCTTAAACTCAAGAAAATTTTCATTCCAATTTTCCCAATGTTAGAAATTTTTCATAATTTCGAAATGATAATGAAACTTTTAAAAAATAAAGAAATTAGTCTGGTAACTCTAAAATGTTCGGCTCTAATAAACCTATTTAATAATATTTATTACAAAATATTTTTACACCTATTAGCCAAAGAAAAAGAAAATCTTAAGTAAAATGCGTCTGCAAATTGAGTTTGTAGCAGACACGGTCGCAATAAATAAGAAGCTTAAATAACTGCGTTGTTTTGTTTCGAGAGAAATCTTCAGCCGGCACGAAACTTTTAAACTGTTTTTTAATTTTGTTTTTTATTGTAATGATCGTAAAACTTTATAAAAGTTTTTGTATGTTTAACGTTTTAAAAGCTGCGCATTAATTTTTCTAATGCCCAATGCAGTGGTATTTACTTTATCAGCTGCATTTTAAAGTACGATGTGTGACTATTAAGTAATTAGACGAGTTAAAATTTGTCAACTCCAGCAGCGCCGAAGTCCTTTGCTTGATCCACAGTTTGCAAATTGGATCCAACCAATAAGAATTTTTACCTTAAACACAAACACAAAGTTAAATACAGCGGGTAAACTGAGTGAGTCCTGTTATAATTCAGTTCTCGTTCAGAAAGGTTTGTGTAGTCCCAAGTGATGTCTTGTACGTGGAATGCTGAGTCCTCAGGGACTAAATTAATTCAAGTCACTGTGCATAAAACTACACGCTAAGACTGAATCGCGAGAAGTAGCTATAATTCGTTCAGCGAATACATATAGCAATAAAACTGTCAAAAATTCCCGCTCATTTTAAATAACTGTCCGTCATTGGCCGGTTTAACAAAGTGCGGGTATTTCAGTAGTCAGGGACACACTGGCCCATTTTTAAGGACTCGTATTAGTGCTGCGGCTAACTTGTTGCGGTTAGAAGTGGCCATTTAATTTGTATCTCACTATTAATAATAGTGTGTATTGTAAAAGTGAGTTGTTAAATTTTGATTCATCTGTTTAACGCAAAGGGATAAATATAAAACATTATTATAAATGCTACATTGTAAGCCTGGCTTTGGCGCACATCTTTCTGCGTTTCAGGGGCAGCTCAGGGGTGTGTCATAATGATTTATTACTATATGTATTCGCTGAATGTATAATAGTAATGGCAAGTTCTGATTTTCTAAACAAAAATGATAATCCGCTCGACTTAATGGCCCTATACTCTTACCTTTTGTTTTCCGTAGGAGTACATGGACCCGGAAATCGTTCGAATCGATCGGATTTTTTATTTTATTTGTTAGTAAGCTTGCTACTCGTCCTAAATCCGAATTTCGAGATTAAAAGCACGGCTGTGCCGCCACACGTCTTTTTTATCAATGCACGCTATTCATCCAAATATGCAAATGATGAGCATTGTAAGCAACATTAATTTCTACAATCCAAGTACGCGGTGTCTGTTTATATTTGTCCCAATAATTAATTGCCACGTTTCTAAATTCCTTTCACATTTATAATGCGATCTTTGTTTATAATAAATATAAAGTGTGCAAGCGAGTGATTATGGCATCAAAGAAAACCACCCAAAAGAAGAGTTAAAAATGACTTTTAGTCCTGGACAACTCTTAGAAGGATGGATGGTGCGAAAAATTTTTTGGCTTAAGATAATTATCTTAACGCTACGTTTTCTCATGTAAGTGTTCTCGCAATTCCAAAATGAAGATCACAGATAACAGTAAATCGAAGTGACCATCCAGTACGACAATGATACCATCACATTCACTTTCTGATGCATGTCTCTTCTGAATTGTGTCTCCATTAATCTCAATTTTGCCTCGATTCCATCCAATGCTCTTAATTTAGAAGTCATCTACCTACGGACGTCCTCTGGATCGCTTATATTGATTTTATCTCAAAAAAAAAATTAAATGATCTCATTATTCTTTATCTTCTGTGGTTACGTACCCTAAATAGTTCCATTTTAGCGTCTATGCCGTTTTTCCCATATTAGCTATCTCGGTCGTTGGCCTTATCCCCTTACCCACTTATCCCCACTGGTCTCTTAGCGAGATTCCTACTCCTGGCCGTTCTATGGGTGATTGTATTATTATCAGTGCATTTATCTTCTTTTTGCTCATTACAGATTTCTAAGTAAATACAATCTTGGAGATGAGCTAAAAGTTACAAAAAAAGAGATGTGCAACTTTTGAATTAATAAAGTTACACTTTTGCAAATTTAATGTATCTTTTAAATGTGTATTTTAGTTCACTAAAAGCAACAGTTCAAATCAACTGCATTAATCAATTCTCAAAAATTCAAAAAAGCAAACCGAGCTCGAAAGTATTTGGAATGGACCTACAACGGGGGATTCGGAAGCCAATCCATCAACTACCACACATAGATTGTCTGTTGAACTCAACACATCTCTTCCAAAATCCGGGTGATGATGATTTGACGAATTGTGACTTGTGATGAGACATAGGTCTACTTCAATAACCTAAATAATCAATACTATAGTTGGCCCTGTGGCTCAACGAGGCCGGTTCTCCAAGAAGGCATTATTGTACGTGTGGTGGAATTTCGAGAGTGTGATCAACTTCGACCTGGTTCCAAATAATTGTGCTATCAACATCAACCTCAATTCTACCCCACTTAACTGAAACTATCCGAAAACTCATCACAATTAAACTTCTGTCGCAGTCCTGAACTTAAACTCCAAATAAAAGGAATAGCGCTGGCCCCAAATCGAATAACTTGCCGATAGACAATTTTGAACCTTTGATCTTTGATGTTTATTTTTATTACACTCTCTAACTTCTAGACCACCTTATATCTCCAGTACCTTGTAATAGACCAGCTAAATCCGAAAGAAAGAAATATTCACTTTAAGTCAACCTTCAATTGAGTGAAGGTCTTCTTCTGCAACGACTACCCCCGCATAAACCAAAAACTAATTGCATTTGTCCAATGTACAGAAAAAAGTTTGGACTTTCAAAGTAGAAAACAGCAAATCTGGAAGCATTTGAAATTATCAGACGAACACCCAAAAGTTGTGCGACAGAGATGTTCGATTATAATCTCTGGAAAGAAAGACCCGATGAAATTCTAGAAAAACTTCGGTAGTGGACTGACTTTCGAAACATGGAAGAACCTTTGTTTATCCAAACCAACTTCATTTAAGCAAAAGGACGCGCAGTCCTAAAGACCTCTGGATCAGCACCTCAAAAACTGAATCTATAAAGGACTCAAAGAGGAGTCAAACATTTTAAATAGTGACTGAAGGTCCGTCAAATTAAGGTACAAACACAATGACAACAATTTATCTCTTTGTAGTCACTATAGCCTACGCAGGAGAGACTTCATTTGCAGACCTTTCAATAAAAAGTGATCTTCAAGTATTTTACTATTCTTCTATTAGAGAAAATTAAAAGAAGCAAATTCAGCGAATTATTTTTACTACCATCATTTTTGTCAATCAAAGCAAACGCTGTTCCTCCCTCCTTCTCCTCTAAGCTTTACAAATTTGTATGGTTTTTGGCTTCCTGGCGATTTTCTTCCATTTCATTCCATTTGTTGCTGTTTCCTCCAAATCTATATGGCCATCACTCGAAGATTGAACCAAACATCCGTACCTTCCTGTTTCATTTCACTTTATCTTACTAATTTTGATAAATCGTACAATTCTATTCTAAATTTCATCTTATTCTCTTCATTCACTACTCCAAAGACTCTTCAGACTAGTTTTCTTTAACCACTTCGGGTTTATCAAAGTTTTCTGCGGATAGTCTGATAGACTAAATTTAAAGATTTTGATGTTATATATGACATATGTACGGTTTTTAGGAATAATTTAAGTTTCTTTCTCCATTTTATTTGCAGTATTGTTACAAACTCTTTCAAAGTTACATTAATTGATAATATATATTAAAAAATAAATAAACGAATAAGCCATTCAAGGTTTTTCTTGATATCGTACTGTATTGTCTACTGGGTTCTTTTGGATCGTGGTGTTGTTGATAAGTAAATTTGGGGGATCTAGAGGCAGGCGCAGCGTAACAATTTTTGTTTCACATTTATTTCCTTTTATGATGATCCTCAATTGTTAAACCATAAGTTAAATTGGTCGAGATTTTCATGAAGATTAGAGGATGTGCTAATAATACCTTCATCTCGAGTGATGATCGCTGTGTTATCAACGTACATAAATAGACTTGATCCGAATGATAAGAGAATATCAGACATAAATATGTGAAACAGTGTGGAGCCTAAGATTAATCATCGTGGGACCCCAGCATTACTTTGACGAATAGAAGAATTTGGAATTATCTCTTACTTTAAAGGTTAGTAAATATATTGGAATATTCGTCATTATCATGTTGTTTAAAATCCTTCTTCTACTAGTTCTATGATTTCAGAAGCTGTGTTGTCGCACAAGAGAATTTCAAAATCCAAACTGAAATGCTAAAATTCTTATTTATCTCCAAGGTTTTCTTAGCCGTGTGTGAACGAACCATCGCTCCAAAAGTTTGTGAAAGTGCAGATAGGCTGATTGTAGGATAGCTCACAGGATTGTCTTGCTGTTTCCCAGGTTTTGGAATCATCATAATTACAGCTATTCTAATTTGGTCTATTCCGGGAACTTTCTTAAATTTGAGTTTCTTAATATAAGTCTTTACTCCTAATGGTAAAATTGGAAAATAATTTTGGTTAGGAAAAGTGTAAACGTTTTTTTTTCCAGCTGCTCACACTTATCTGAATCTCCTGAATACGTACGACCAACAAACCGGAGTTCTGGAACTAGCACTGGTTGTTTTAATATCCTTTTGGTGGTTCTTCACACATTGGAATCCCCAGAATCAACAGATTTATGTGAATTTGGTAAGAAAATATTCTTAATTGACCTAGTTCAGTTTTTACTAGCCTAACAAGTCTGTTCAGTTGGGTTTTGAATGCTGGGCTGGAACTCCTTTTTTGGTAATCCGCGTGCTACGTATTCACCGTTTGATTTTAGTTGCTTTGGTAGCTTGTTGAACCGCTAGTATTGTTACATCTTTGAACATTTTCATCACTTTATCAATACCTTCATGAGATTCTAAGTTGGAAAAGGAAGTTAGCAAATTATTTATAATAGATCGGAACTTTTCCCAGTCAATGGGTTTTGTGATTAGTCTTGAGAGACGTGGGACGAACAACTGAGGTTGCCTGTCTGAATTATTAGTAGAGTTAGATTTTTATTTATTGGAAGAATGTCGATGATATCTGGTCGCTGGTTATGTCGATATGGGTAATAAGTATAAACAGAGGGTACAGCCATTTGTAGTGCCAGTTGAGAAGTGAAATTAAGTTTTATTTTGTTGGGGATAGTCACTCTTAATCCCCATTTCTTGTGTTTGCCAAGCTTACGAAGATTTAATTGAGTTCATTTAGACTAAGCTGACTTTTAGACGGTTTGTAGGCTGATACGACCTAAAGTGAAGAGTTGCTATTTATTGTTTGCATTGCACTACCTCCCTACCCATCTCCTGTTGGTTGGTCTTTCCGATAAATATAATATTCCGGTAATGTAAATCTTTCGTTTGGAGTGAGGTGTGATTCCGTGATGCATACAGAAATGAAATGGATGTTGCATGTTGAACGTTGTATTTTATTAATACCGTTGGAGTTAACATATCTATGGGAGTTAGATTATTTGCTGCCATTTAGGAAGAGTATTTGAATTGATGATGATACATTTTTAATTTTTTTAAATTAGGGAGTAAGTATTTTAATATTAGATAGTAGAATGAGTTTTGATTATTTTGGGAAGAGATATTTGGTTTGCAGGCATGGTGGTTGTGGTTCAGGGCTGATGCATATGTTGCATTGGATGTAGTTTTCCCTCTTTGTAGGTCTGGCTACCGGAAATTCTTTAAAGTACGAACAGCCTCTGCAGTTAGCTGAAGCGTTACTTTTCAGGATTCCTATAAGTATAATAATTAACTTTGTGCTGGTCACAAAACTTGGTGAGCTTTATGTAATCGTCTATGGTACTCAAATTGATTTTTAATTCCTTGCCTTTGTAATTGCTAGTAAATTCTTGTTATGGTTGATTTAATATATGTAATTATGTTTTGAAAGTTGCTGCTGTTGAGTATGACTGTTGGAGTAATATTTAGTTTCGCAATAAATTTGAAGAGATTAGAAAAGCCGTGTTAAATAAATACTATTTATTGAAGTCACTCTCTTCATATATATACAAAGCTTTGCAACAGGCCTTTCAAGGCCCAGAGCTTAGTGATAAGTTTCCATTCTTTTTGATGCTTCGCTTTGGTTTTCCTGTTGGTTATCTTCTCCTGTACTAAGACAGCATCTCTCCATCTTTTCCTTGATCTCCCCTTCTTTCTTTTATTTTCATGTTTTCTCCAGGCTATTTACTCGGTCATTCTCTTGGGGTGCCCTAACCACTGAATCTTCTTGCTTTTACAATCATGTCTATTTGCGGTTCTTTGAAACTATCGTAAATTTCTTCATTTGTCCTTCTTACATATCCATCCTCCATCTTCCTTTGCCTGTAATTCTTCTTAGAATTTTTCCCTTCCATCTTTGATTTACTACCCAAGTCTCACATCCAAATAATGCCATTGGTCTATATACGCTACGTAGGTATATTCTCAGCTTCGCATTCCAAGATAATTCACGCCTCCCGCTGCTTTGTTAGTTCTGCTTAGCCTTGCATCAATTTTCTTATCTTCTTCACATTTGTTGTTAATTCTCGTCTTTAGGTAAACAAATTCATCTTGTTGCTCGAATATAAACCTTCCACACCGGATTCTGATTTTAAGATGTTTTTTTATTTGCTACTTAGGAGGTCTTCTATTTCTTCTTTTGTTAACTTCGATAATTCCTTAGATTCGCCTATTATTTTTATTTATTCTGGCCTTTCCCCTCCACCTTTTCTTCCTCGTTCAAAAATTTATAGAAATATTCTCTCCAACTTTCCCTGATTTCTTCTTCTTCCCCTATCGATTTACCTTTCTTGTCTCTAATATATAGGCCATAGTTATAGCTTTTTAATTTCTTTTCTCTTATATGATGATTCTATTTTAGTTACTCCTTTATTTAACTGCTTCTCTTTCGCTGTATGCTTCGTGGTAATTTTCTCATTTTGTTTATATTGCTTTCATTCTTAGTTTATTTCTTTTTCGGTTCCTTTTCGGCATTCTTCGTCCCTTCATGTTTCTGTTTCAGTCGCTTTTTGAAAGGCACAACTTTTCCAGTGCCTTTATTAATTATATATTCTAGTTGCTTCTAACTGTCGTTTGTAATGTTAAATCTCTTCTTCCCTGTTTCTTAGCAGCTTTCTTCTATTTCCTTTTTACATTTTTGTTAGGTGTCTATGTCTAATATCTTCCCAAACAAACTGTTTTCTCCTTTTCGTTCCTTACTTTTCTTATTCACCTTTTTATTTTTAATTCAAATTTTACTAAGAAGTAATCCAAGTTCATATTCGCCCCTGTATATGATCTTACTTTCTTTATTATTCCATTATGTTTTCTGTATACGATTGCATGGTCTACCTGGTTTGAATATTCTCCTTTTTGTGTCGCCCACGTGCTTTTATAAATCTCCTTCCTTTTAAATTGTATGCTCATTACTCTCATATCTTTTTCTTCCACAAATTCAGTAATTCTTCTTCCATTATTATTTATAACAACATATTTACTTTCATTTCCCACGATGTATCTGTACCTGTCTTGCTTCTCTATTTTCGCATTTAGGTCTCCTATTATCATCCTTTTAGCATTATTATGCTATATTCATCTTTTGTATCTTCAATTTTCTCTACTGTCAGGGAATTTAATATGCATATATTTACTTTGTACTACATTTGTATTTGGATAAGTTTGTCCGAAATTGGCTCGAATTTTACAATTTCGCATTCATTTCATTACTTACTAAAAAATCAACTCTAAAAGTTCTTGGTCCTTCTTCGCTTGTAAACTGCGTTGTTTTCTTTTATATGCGTTTATTTTGCTTCTTGTTCTAATGTTTTTACCTAACCTACAATGTTTATTATTATCCTCTTCCTTTCCTACCGTCTGTTCCCTTACTAGTATTTTCTTTTCCTTTGATTGTCTTCTCTGTTTTATATTTTTGTTTTTATTGGATTCGTTTTCCTACTCGTTGCCCTTTTTCTTTGCCTTACTCTTTTTCGACTTGTTTAATTATCTTTCCTAACTGTTCTTCTATACTTTCTCCATCTGTTGATCGATCGTATGGATCTCTCGTCTGTCCTGTTCCAATCCTTATTCCTGTTCTATGTCCTCTACTCTATATGCTTCGTTGTTTACTATTGATTTATTATGTATGCTCCATATCCTTTGCTTCTTGCTTCTTTCAGTTGCGGAATTAAAGATTTTCCTCTTGTCTCTTTTTGGAATAATCTTTATCAATCCATATTTCTGGCTTTCAGTTTTGCATTTCTTAGAAACTATGATCTTATGTTGTTTTTTTTTTAAATTCACCAAGATTGGTCTGTATCTTCTCTTTTCGTCGATTTCAAAATCTCCATCCAAACTTGTTCCTATTTTTTGCATTACAATATATATTTTCCTTTCTATTTTGCATTCATTCTCATTCTCCTCATCCCCAATAGTTTTATTCGTTCCCGTTACTCTTTTGTCGTTTCTTTAGTTTACAATTTTCTGCCTTCACCTTTCCGCTCATTTTCTGCATATTTCCGTTTATTCTACTCTTTCCACTACGCTCAGTTTTTCATTGTGCACAATTCCTGACCGCAAAAAGTCAGACACCAGTCTACGTTTCGGAAGGCCCGAAATTCTGTCTATACATTCCTTTTAATTAATTTTTTTGGTTCCTATCTTTTAGTGAATCTGGAATCACCGTTTTCCAGCCGGCCCAGGTTTCGTTCTCATCTTGTTGTTCCTTCTGTTATCAGGTAACCTCATGTCTACTATTTATTTATTCGTTTGCCTTTTTCAATGTTTGTTTTTTGTTTGTCTTTCGCCTGAATTCTTATCTTAGTTTTTTCTTTACAATAGCATTTTATTTCCTCTGTACCGCTTAATTTTCAAGTTTAATTCAGAAGACAAGCAAATATGTGTTCACACTCATCTTGAACCCCAACAACCCCATATTTAAACGTACACATTAATTTTTGTTATAGTGAACGTTGTAGTGATAATTAGATAATTCTATAATTTTGCTTCTGTGTATTAAGTATTCATTGTTTTCTAAGCGTGAAAATTTAATCTGGAGACTGTTTTACTCTGGAATGTTTCAAAGATAAAGAGTTGCTGGTTCTCTTTTGCGGAATGTGGCTTGGGACTTTAACTTCGATGACAAATGATGATAACCACTTTTTGGAGATTTAAGTTTCATTCCACCACCAAGCTCCCGTCAACTCTATAGTGATACAACAAATCGTCAAGTATGGAGCTTTTTTAAAGGTAATATTACTCAAATGAGCCGACGCACAATATTTTGACCCCTCAGCAGCTACTAATTCCCTTTCAGATGGTTTGTAGCAACAAAGACGTGCTCTTATTTTCGAAACCTGGATTAGTATGGGGGACGAGTCTATTTATTCCGACCTTTGGTCGGATTCTTTATATAAAGTTTGCCTTTTTTCCAGTTAAAGGGGAATATTGTTTTCTCGCCCAACGGTATAATTTTCACCAAAAAAAGTGATTTTGATTCAACCAAAAAAATTCTGGCAATTAGCAGATTGGAACAATTAAAAAAAATACTTAAAATGTCAGGTAATGGACTTGATTGGTGATAAGCTGTGCCTGTGACTTGCTCGACCGATCCTAATTCCGATTCTAATAGTTTGTGGTGACACAGGCGTGCTTTTACCCTCAAAAACACGATATGACGTATGCGATTAACCCGACCATTCAGGGTAATCTCCAGGCCCATTCTGATGACTCGGTAAATCATACTATTACATTGTTGATGGTATTGTGTGGATTTTCAGCAGAGTATTGTTGCAGGTTTGTCTACATTTGTCTTTAACCTACACTAGGCCATCCTAACAATTTAAGTTCTCGTAATGATTGTGGCACACACAGATTCTGATACAAATTCGGTATATTTGATATGTGGCAAATATTTTGCGAATTAATGAAAGAAACGTCCAACAGTTTGTATTGGGGTAATTTAAAGCTCTTCCCGAGCTTTCAGAGTCTCCCAGATTCAATTCCCCATTCACGTTAATTTCTGGCGTGCAGCGCCTTTTCGTGTCAAGGCCTCGGCGCCTTTCCTCAGAAGAAGCCGACTCGTTCGCGGCCGGAACGCGTAAAACTCGCCGCGTCCTTTCCCATTTATCAGGCCGTCGGCGAGTTAATCAAGAGCGCGGCATCAGCTTTCGATTAAGCCCCTAAGTACGATAAATGGAACAACATCCGCCTACCGTCGGCTCGCCACGTCAAAAACAATTCCGCCGCCCGGCCTGTCGGGAGATTAATCGCCCCGGCGGCGGTGTGTCAAATCTTGACAATTATTGGGAATACTTGCGTCATGTGCGGTTAATCCAGCCGCCGCCGGATCACCCCCAATGCGTGCGGTGGATCAGAATTTGCGATCATATGCGCCCCCGCGGCGCTAATCCCCCGAGCTTTCCCGCACTACCTTGTTTATAGCCCCGTGCGGAGAATCCGCAAGGCTGCGCCCGCGCGCGAGCAGCGATTTTTTTTAATTTGCCGGAAGCTGTCATATCTGCGGATTTCAGAGCCTATAAATAACAGCCCAAATCCTACTTCTACTGATCAAAGCGCCTCGCCTTCAGCTGAACGTCACCTGTCAAGCGTCGTCAGCTTGATGTTGCAAATACCCCCGTCCTCATCCCGCCTTTGCAAGGCTAATGTGAAATCTTTATGGTGTTTGTGTCGGGAAAGCTTGTTTAAAGGGAAATTTAAATTTGTTTGGGATATTTCCACACAGATAAATGTTTAAGTTCTTACAAACTTAGTTCCAGTCTACTTAACAAGAACAAATGTGTAACCGAGTCAAATTTTCCCAGTTGGGGCTTACTAAGCTTATCCTTGTCCAATGTACCCAGTATACGAGCTTTATTCGCATGTTATGTGGTAAGATTTATTTTTGATTGTGGGATGGGAAAGGACAGTGTATTAATACTGCATAATCATGAATGGTTTGGTGGGAATTTTCTTCACAACCTTATGCAAGGGTTACGTTTTTGATCCCCTTTTAAGCTGTGAAAACTCTGAAGAGTAGATAATTTCTATGGATTTTAATTTTCAGTTAATCCCGACATTCCTAAAATGACGAAATTAAAATTGAAAACGTTCCCACTCTTCTTCACCACAATGACTAAGTACTCTCAAGAACTTCTCATGAATTTTTGTAAGATCAAAATGTACTTCAACTAAAATAAGTTTTCATCTGTGAAAAAATCTTGTCTACGTAGGGCTAAAGACACCACGTCCATTCTAATACCCTCTGAAACTACAGATATGGAGTAAGGAAGAGAACTACACTCTAGGGGAAAACTTTCAACCCTAAGTGAACTCAAGAAATATTAACAATTTCAAAATGTTCAACTTTCAAGCCATCAGTACAGTATTTATCAGATAACATAACAGCATCAACCTTGTGGTACATGACCGACCCTATCTTGAGCGGTTATCAATGATCAAAATTTCAATAAAGCTATTGATGATCCAACTCACACGATCAGTTAGAAGAATCCATCTCAAAAAAACATGTTACCCCATTCCGATCTATGACAAACTCACAAACTGTATCCTTGTTCATGAACGAATTGACTCAGCGATGTAAAACATCTGAGCTCGCATGTTAGTAAGCAACCACAATCAAAATGATTGAAATGTCAGTCAGTGACCAAAATTGTCAAAATCGGATGGTCATCAGGATACATTTATGATTTGCTGCAAAAACATATGTCACCAAGAGAATTATCTATCCATACCGTGAAGAAATGACTGAACAAAAAAAGCAAAGGACGTACTATAATTGAAGAGACCAGAGGAGGATCTTATCACGTGACTCCCGATAAAGACCAAAGATTGGAACGAATCAAAACGCGTTTGATCGAAATAAGGTCACAGTTACTTTCCGAGCTGGCCATATACGTTGATGTTCCCAAAACAAGGCTTTGGATAATTGCAACTGAGGATTCTGGTCAAAAATTTTGAAAAACTTGTCTCTCACAATTTAACAGAAGAGCAAAGCCAAGTTTGAATCAACATACACTATAATATATATATATATATATATATATATATATATATATATATATATATATATATATATATATATATATATAGGCTAATTTAATTATAACAAAATAATAAGAAAGCTGATCGTAGAAGCAGAAACGGACGTATAAAATGATCTGGCACAGAGTCTGTTCGCGCCACCGTTATTTTAACAATCGTTGAAGGGAGAAGCCGCCATCTACAGAGCATGTCTGTCTCTCACTTAGCGAAAGATTGTGAAATTGAAAGATTTGTCGTAAGTTGTCCCTGGCTGTTCAAAAATGTACCTCCTCTGACTAGAACTTGTTGCGAGGGAAAATATATGACATTAGCTTCTTTGTTTGACCCAAGTTGAAAATTGATTCCAACAGAAGTTAATATTTCCGTCTTGTCTAAATCGTTTCAAATTAGCTGAGAGTGAGTTTTCCACTCCTAGGAAAATTAAGATGGAGTTGAACTTGGACCTTATTTGTTTAGTGGAACAAAACTGGCAAATTCTCCCTACGACCTGATGTGTTATTTATTTTCTTATTCCTTAGGTTACACTGTGATGGGCAAAGTTGCGGTATTGTATTCCCTTAAAATAGTATCACATTCTTAAATGTAGTAGAAAATAATATCCATGCCCTGTCAGAGAGGTTCTGGGTTATAAATAAGGTTCTCCCATTGAAAAACAAGGTATTTGACAGAGATGGAAGGTTTGTCGCCTCACTCTTATGTTCAGGCTAAAAGAAAATTTCTGATTTTTGAAAAACGTGTGTTGCCTTATTCAAGACCACTTATCATTGGTTCCTGACCCATATTTTCAATCGAAGTATTTCATCCCCCACAAGTTAAAGTTGTCTTTGATACTAATGCCAAAATTGAGTCTCTCAAGAATATATTGTGTGTAGAACCTATGTTACAAACTGATGTTTTCTCATTGCTTATAAATTTCAAAAACAAAGGGTATTTTCAACAAATTTGCAGATTTTCCCTTGATTTGCTCGTGTAGATTTACCAGGACAATGCAGACATTTCTGGGTTGCCAGCCTTTCCATATTTAGCCCTCCGCACTATACCGCAATTAGTCAACAAGAAAATGACAAACTACCCTCTGTCTGCCCAATTTCTTCCCTGAAATACATATATGGACGACTTGGTGACTTTGATCCAGTCAGTATCGGAGATCTTTAGACTTCACACTAAGTCTTAGTTAATGTTAGCGCTGAGGGAGTTTGAATTAGTAACATGGTCTTCAAATTTGGCTGACTAATTCCCTGATTTCTCTGATTTACAAAGAAGTGCAAAGAGTTTGATAGGGATTGTAGGCCACCGGCTTCGAGTTTGGAATGGCATCCGGATTCGGGCGTCATTCAATTTAAACTTTAAGAAGAATTAAATTTGAATCAGCCAAGTTTGCTTCTTAGTGGGAGGACTTTCAGACGGAGCTCCCCTTCTTAACTAAACTACAACTCCAAAGAGACGTCGATGTCATTAAAAAATGAAGATTATCGTTGGTGGGATATTACGATGCCCCTAGAAAGAATATATAGGGCAGTGATTTATCTCTTGACAGGACTAGTAGAAAGAAAGTCAATCAGATTGACCTGCCAAAAACGCCTAGACCCTTGTGCTGCCTTCCCATTGGCCATACATGCAGTTATCCAATTCTGGATCGGAAACTAGTTTTGTATTGATCGAGTGGGGTTCCAAAAGATAGCCAACGTTTGTTGCAAACCAGGTAGCCATAATCGAGAAAATAACAAAGGTGCAAAATCGGACAGATTCTTTGTCCTGGGGTTTGAATCCGACTCAGTTTGTGAGAATGTCTTTATGATGACGAATTATTGAGGGTTGAAGAAGATAAATTGAGTCATACCCAATTTGCATTTCAACGATGTGATCTAATTCTTCTACCTATAAATGATCGTTTCGTTACGTTACTGAAAAACCATTATCATCAATCTGATTTGCATGCAGGTCCGCATTTATTGTCCTTATTGTGACAAATCTTTGTTTTAGGATTTGTCCATGACCTACCTATCTAAAAATGGTGAATTTGTCAGATTATCGAATAAATGAATCAACAGCCTTTGTCCATACTGAAGTGAACTATGTCGGACCTTAACTCTACTAGTGTCATCAAAACCCAATCATCGTCATCCTCATTTGTATGTTTGACAACCAACTTAGAGTTGCTATTGGAACTCTTCAACCAGATGTTCGCCGCTGCATTAGAGGTAATTGCATAACAATCTATTCTGACCGCGCAGCAAGCTTTATAGAGGCTAAGGCTGAGTTAGGCCCCCTCCTTCAGAGTACAGAAAAGCCTAGTATGATGATTTGTCCGATAGGTATAAAAATTGAATTAGAAAGAACTTCATAAAAACATCTCCGTGGCAACAATTAGAAAAGTTCTTCTTGGAGAAGTTCAAAACATACGACGTGAAACCACCCACAGCACGTATGTAAGTGAGGATACTTTCCAAGATTTTGAAATTGTTATCACATCCTAAGTAAGAGTTATAGATTAGCTGAGCAGAAAAAAATCTGCTTCGAAAATATCAAGTGTATAAAGAGAAAGCTCTTCAAATGAAGAAGAAACCAGATCTCCAATTCAAGAATTATGATAAAGAGTCTCTAAAAATAATTGAGTAAACTATTACCATATCGGCCCGTACAAGAGACAGCAATAAGAACGAACATATGGAAGCCTTAATTTTCCAGTTCGCAGACCATACTCCTCTGTGAAATACAAAGCCTCGCCACTATTATAAATATTGTTATCATTGACGCGTTTGTGTAATATTTGAAAAACCTCCAACTGTCAAGGTCACCCCCGCTACAGTACCGTAAATGACAGGATTGTTCCTTTAGCATTTTTTGGCACTCTATCGCCTTGTGGGAGAATTGAAATTTATACAGTAAAACTTCGCGAGTCAATTTAATTTGCCTTTCTAATTTTAAGAGTTCTAAAATCGATTAATAATATACTTGGGGCGTTCAAAAATGTTTGCTCCATAAAACTGCTGAAAACCACTTTTTGGCTATAGCACTTGTGAATAGCCAACTGAAGCTCGTCTGCCTTCTTCATTGCGATAAACAGATCGTAGTCTCTAAGTGCGAAATCAATTTCCGTAGACAATGTTGCTGAATACATCGACAGAGCCGCTTCATTGGCTTGCAATGTAATGCTCTCACAAGGAGCAACTAATCCATTAAAAAATCTCATCTTAACCCTGAAAGAAAATCGCCATTTATTTGGGATAAACAATCCCGGTCACAGTTTCTTGGGACAAAGATTTCCAATACTACCATTATGTAGATTAGCATTTTCGTGTCTCGTGCCAAACTAGACACTCAAGGAACGTCTCCAAGTCCAGCTGAAGCACCTTTTACTATACTTGCACACGTTTTTGCTTCTGCAACAGTAAGAGTATGAGGCAGACAGATCTCTGTCGTTTCCAAGTGTGGAAAGCTCCACAAAGAGATTAAACAGTTCTGAATCTCAGTGTTGTATTCCCACATGCTACTATCGTATGAATCTCTAAAGTAGTTACTCCATTCCTCTAAAAAAAAAAAACAAACTGCCCACCGATGCTCATAATTATCTTCTTCCATGGTGTTCCACTTTGTATACAACTACACTCGCAGTGTCCTTCTGTGTGCTCTATCAACACCATCTGGTGGCATCACATGTTACAATAGTAATCTTCACATGCGCACTAGACGAGTTTTTTAATATGCGACACAACCGGATTTCAGGAAGGCAAAGAGTGCCAATCATCTAAACGGCCTAAATCTACTTGGCCGTAACCGTCAATTATACACTAAAAATTAAAATAGTGGGACATTTATGAAACACCCTCTGTACAATTCTAACTTATACGTGGTGTTTCAAAAATTCTGTGGACGTTCTGATTTGCTCTACTCCTTAGAGTAGCTCGAGATGTTTGAGTTGTAGTATGAAATCCGCATTTCACCTGTTGGTATAATCGACAATCAAAATAAGTAACTATAACGAGCCACAAAATTTATTCAGTTTTTATTCGAGCCGAAACTCCTGCGTTACTCAACAAACTTCGGCCAAAATGTTCTCTTCAAGATCGTTTCTAGAGCAAAATTTGAAAGAAAACAAACGGTAGCCAATGGTTTAAGTACTTTTACCATACGTCAACTTCCACTTTCTCATGAGACATAACAAGACCGCCTAATATATCCCACTACTCAAAGGAGAGGGGATAAAACAATCCAATATTAATTGTGTAAAAGTAATGTAGACCTCACAGTTGAGTTAGTCACCAACTTGAAAAAAATGGAGTGGGAGAAAGTACAAAATCCTCAAATACGATAAGTTTATTGGAGATAATAAATGATAAATAGATAAAATTCAAATATCTCTTTACTATAATAAAAAGATACGGACAACAAAAGAAAACAAATGATGTTGACGATAATGGTCCAACAAAAAACCCAGTCTACATGAAAAAGGATAATTATACCAAAAATTACAAATGACAATGTAAAAATGCAAATTCACTATCTCATAATGGGAAACTAAAAATAACAAAAAAGTAAGAACAAATTGGACACAAAAGTTTAATGATAGAAACCATAATAACGATTCTGAGAACTTGATAAAATCATTACAAAATCAAATTATAACATATAAACAAAGACGGAAGAAGACGAAAAACAAAATCAATGATATCTCCAAATAAAACAGTATTACAATATAAACATTCAAGAAAGAAAAGAACCAGTTGTAAAATATGCCAAAGCAACCCTCTAGCAAACATACAAAAACAAAGACATTTTCCTGACCGCCATAGATCTTAAGATTACCTTCAACAATGCACTACACAATCAAATGTCCCTGGAGAATGATAAGCAGAACCGGATTAAAGAATGGGAATGCAAAAGAGAGATTAAAGCAAAAACCGACAATGAAGAAAAGTAAACTAAGCGTTATCCTCTTAAACCCCATTTTGAGTAAAAATGTAAAATTTGGGCAGCCGTTTCCCGCTATTAAACTTCTTTACTCTGCATAAACATCAATTCTTCTGCTATGGCTCAGCACCGGTATTACCATATTATAGAAGCAAGATTTAATCTAAATTTCCTCTTTCTACTGTCAATATTCATATAATTATGGAATAAGTCTCGTAAACTGGGAGTAGTTTATACGGCACAGCTGTATCATACTGTATATCATTTAATTTATTACCTTCATAAATACTATCAATAACAAATTACAATACCAATTAAGATAATTTTAAAATATAAAATTAATCGGTTAGTCGAATAACAAAAATATGAAATATAACTGTAATATTGAATTGCAAAAGCAATATCCAATAAATTACGATACATCCTATGTATACATGTGTAATAACGGAAATACCGGCTTTTTTAAATTAAAGACATGATATCATGTAGTAATTGAATCATCATCACCTTACATGACTTTCAATGTCATTCTTAATATTATACAGTGTGCCATAAAACGGATAATACTTTCCTTCGGTTAACTTCGTTTTAAATAAACTAATTATAATATTGAATTTTAATTTTTTTATATAAACGAAATCAAATTATGGTAATATTCTTAATTCATTTTAATTACTTCAATAATATTGATCTAAAGAAGAGAGCAAATCAAGTCAGGAAATGATAATATGCACCCTGAAATTTAAGGCTAACTTCATATTTTTCAATTGTGGTTATCTTCAAGTGATTACCCTAACCTTGTTGTAAATATGTCAGAAATTATCGTTACAATTATTAATACTTTTGTGTTTATGAATGTGTTCTTCAGTAATAGACAGTTATGCTTTAATTAATCAGTATGTTTAATTGCTTATTATGAATTGATTTTTAAGATCTGAATGATTTTAACCAACTTAATTTATCGTGGTGTTACTATTGTAATTATTGTAATTAAACATGGCCCATCCAGCTCAATTGATAGAAGACGCCATAAGCACGGCGATGAGGGCCGTACAATTCGACCGGCAAGGTCAACAGGAGCCCGCGATATATTTCTACACGGTCTCGGCGAAATGTCTGCAGCAGGCTGCGGACCTGTCCGAGCCCGAGAAGGCTAACTCGCTGCGAGCTAAGGCGCTCGAGTACAGCGAGCGCGCGGCTGCGTTAACTAGATCAAATGACTGCCAGGAGCACATCGTCAAAGAGGATCTGCACAAGCAACGCAAGCGGAGATGCCATTTTCTGATACAACAGGCGCTCGACGCCGACAGTGCCGGCTTTAAGGATACTGCAGTGCAGCTGTATGCTAATGCTATAGAGTACGTGACACACTACCCAGAACTCCTGCAGGGCGAGCTGAAAGAAATCGTCCTCCAAGCTTTAGAAAGAGCTGAAGAACTGAAGGGGATAAAGCGGGATAGTCCAACCACTTCAACAGTTACATCTGGTGTAAACCCTAGTGCACCACCGTCTTCTCCCATATCAGCAAGGCGACTACCGCAATTGCACCGGGGCACCAGTGCACACCTCAAGGTATCCGGAGGGTCTGGCAATTACACAGAAGAAGAAAAGCGGGTGCTTTTCCATACATCTAAGATTAACAATAACGAGTTTGTTCCTTTCATGTCGATTGATTTGTCGGAGAGGTTTCAATACGCAATCCCTTTCACAGATAAGGACGGTGTACTTGCACTGTCCCCCAAACAGAAGCGCGACTTCTCACGGTGGGTACGACCGGAAGAGATCTGCCAAGAACCCTGTGTTCTCGCTTCAAACGCACCTGATTACTACAGCATCAAACAAACAGTTATATCGGATTGCTCCTTAGTAGCTAGCCTTGCAGTCAGTGCCCTGTACGAGAAGCGATTCGGCCGCCGGCTCATCACGGCAATCATCTACCCTCGAAATAAAGAAAAGCGCCCCATTTACAATCCCTTTGGTAAATACATGATCAAGCTGCACCTCAACGGTGTCACCAGGAAAGTTATAATCGACGATTTGCTGCCGATCAACCGGTACGGACAGCTATTATGCTCATATTCCAGCAACAAGGGGGAATTCTGGGTCTCTTTACTTGAAAAAGCATACATGAAGGTCATGGGCGGTTATGATTTTCCTGGAAGCAATAGTGTGAGGCAATATTGCAAAGGTGTGCAGGCTGAGCTGTGGTGCTAACAGTAGTGATGTTCGTTTTAGAGCATCGATTTGCACGCATTGACTGGATGGATTCCAGAGAGGGTAGCGATTCGACCTAAAGATCCAGACTTCAACAAAGATGCTCTTTTCAACATTCTGGAAACTCGTCTGTCTAAAGGAGATGTGCTTGTGACTGTTGCAACAGGGGACCTGTCCGACTCTGAAGCTGACAGAACCGGTCTTGTCCCGACACATGCCTATGCAGTTATGGACGTAAGGAATGTTGATGGGGTATGTAATTTACACAAAAAAACAATTGTCAGACAAATGGATGCTACTCAAAAATGTGTACTCCCATCTATCTCTAAAATTAGCCCTACCAAAACGATTTCCCTTTTGTAGCTGCGTTTGTTGAAGCTGAAAAATCCCTGGTCACATTTACGTTGGAAAGGCAATTACTCGGAGCTCGACACACGCCATTGGACACCTGAGCTCCAACGAGCGCTCAACTATGACCCCAATAGCGCAGCTCAATTCGACAACGGCGTATTTTGGATAGATTATGACAGCATATGTGCCTTCTTTGACGTGTTCTACATGAACTGGAATCCCGAGCTGTTCAAGTACACCTACTGCCTTCACCAGTAAGAAGCTTTAAAAGAACAAGTGGTAATATTACTAGAAATTTGCTTTTAGATCATGGAGTGCAGGCTCGGGCCCAGTAAAGGACATGTATACAATCGGAGCCAATCCGCAATTCTCTCTGGATGTTGGCAGTGAATCTGCAGGAGCTGTTTGGATTCTCCTTACGAGACATATCACAGATATAGAAGACTTTCGTGAAAATAAGGAGTATATAACTGTTCTGGTTTACAAGGGAAATGGGAAACGAGTGTATTACCCCAGTAAGTATTTTATATTTTTAATTATAGCATAGAAAATAATTTTATTTTATAGATGATCCACCACCATATATAGATGGAATAAGAATAAACAGCCCCCACTACTTGTGCAAAATAATTCTGAATCCTGATGCTAGTCGACGGTACACATTGGTTGTTTCACAATATGAAAAAAGTCAAACAATTTATTATACTATTAGAGCTTATGCTACATGCCCTTTCACAATGAGCAAAATTGAAGATCCGTACACCAATCAGAAGGCGGTCTGTCATATCTCATTTTTAACAATTTTTTTTTTGAAAATTTAGTTCCTTAGGTCTCGGGTGAATGGAAAGGCGTTTTGGCAGGTGGCTGCGGGAATAACCCAGCAACCTATAAAAATAACCCGAGGTTTTGCCTTGAACTGGAAGGACCAAGCAATGACAACAAGGTTTACATCGAACTAAAAGGCCCCAAGCAGTACCAGATCGGTTTTGACGTGACGATCTCTAGCCTGGCCGATTCTGACATCACAGCCCCTTTCAAGACAACCTCATCTGGGCCATACAGGTAATAGAATATCGTTGAATCTGTGAGTCGCCTACTTCAATCAATGTTGCAGGTCTGGCTTTGTGTTCCTAGAGCTAGAGAACATTCCAGCTGGCATGCTCCACATAGTTCCGTCCACGTTTCTGCCGAACCAGGAGGGGCCATTCATTCTCACCGTCAAGTCCACGTCGTCGCTGCAGCTTACGCGCGAACGGTAGTGCGCTTGCGCACTTTCGAAACTGTTGTTACCAGCTTAGTCACGGAATTGTAAAGTACCTAATTTATTTTTGTAAGCCACGCTTGTCTCACTGCTGCTGTTTAATTTTTGTACACATCGGCTGCAGCTTCGGATCAAACTCAAATGCTGTTATTTTAACTTGTGATCAGAGGATGCTTTATATAAAATGTTATGTTTAAAAAAGTTTTTGCTTTTACAAAAATTTGCAATAGAATGTACTAAAATTAAATTTAAAAAAAACGACATATTAAAGAAATAGAAAGATAGAAAAGCCAAAACCATTTGTGCCTTTAGAGCAGAGATACCTGACCGAGGCTTTCTTGATACTTAAGGCTTCAACCATTCACGATTGTGGTTGCCCAAGAGTCATTTTGATCAGACAAAATTATAATTCAAATATATGGGACAGGTGAAAAGTCTTGATGCAAAAGACTGGGCTCTTTGTCGTCTAGTTGAAACATTAATAAACGGCAAAACTTGCTAAGACACAAAAAGCAAATGTTTTACAAAGAGACGCTCACACCAGGGAAAAGGCGAGGAAGTAAAGGAGAAAAATTTGCATAAAAACTTTTGGTGCTGTGTGCACCAGATTAGAAATGTCTTTAGTAATTATAGTGTTGTGATCGTCAAAACAATGTAAAATGCTATGTGAAAAACACAAAACTACAAATTATTCAACATTATGAAGAAGTTGTCAATTACTGAACAAAAATAAAGGTGATAAATCACTCCTATAATAGCCCACACTTTGCAGCATTAAATAAAACTAAAGAATCTTCACCAGTAGCTTCTTGGAACGTTTCAGTCGATGTATGATAGTACAATGACAATAGTGATTATTACATTAAGCTGTTGGATATCTTCATCCTTGCCTAAGATAACCATTAGAAAGCTACTACAGATATGGTTCCTATTCAACAGAGTAACATCTTGCACTACTTAGAATATAGAACAATTAATAGTCTGAAAACAGGCCAGTTGTAGAAGCCCTTAATTTCCCAATCAACTGATAGTTTTAATTTTTTTTTTTTTGTAGCATCTGAAGAATCAAAATTCATCATCTTAAAGATACCAATTCTTTAGATACATGTTGGATTATATAACAGTCAACTCTTATCTAAAATTGTAATCAAAAATGGGATTTGATCTCTATGATGTGGAAACATCTCATAATGCAAAGTTGGGCAGGGTTTTATACTCCAAAAAATTGTTTCTTGTACCAAAAATAAACTTTAACTACTCTTAACTCGTTATGGTAATGTCCTAAGAGAACTCCCAAGAAAAAAGCATGGTATTTGACCAAATGCTATCCGGTGGCACCCATTAAATGGCAGTTAATTTTAAAGTAGGTCTTCTATACAAATTTGCAACATGGCAATATATATTGATCTTCACCTATCAGTTATACTCAAGCCGCCTTAAGTAGATTGTAAACTGTGTTATGGTAAATGAAAAATGAGGTTTGAGCAAGTCAGTCTCCTTCAGTCGCTAAAAAGAACATCACCGACTACAAAAAATGCTGAGAAATGGGAGGCGTTACCATACTATCAGATAGAACATGTTCACTCCATACTGTTTTTACAAACAAAAATAAAAAAATAGCTCTTTATAGATGTTTCATTCCTAGCAAAAGATCAAATGTCTCTATAATCCCATCTTCCACCATGTGACCTTACCCTATTTTTTCATGTTAAAATCAGCTGAAGCACTGTATTATATACCAACTTGATTCTTCTCAACTATGTTTTAAAGTTTTAAAAAATAAATTACACTCTCTGTTATGAGATCTTTACAGAAAAATTCTCTAATTGGTGTTCTATTAAAAATCCTACTAGAACGCTCACGTGATGGCAATTGACCTTCATTCTACTAAAGAAGGGATAGATTAAAAATGTCTTTTAAATGCCTAAAGAAAAGGTTAGTCTACTCCCTCACACATTTAAATCACAGACAAGATGTCAAACATCAAGAATATGTAAGTTTAATTTATCATCAAGCAATTACTATGATAAGAGTTACTGACGCGTTGATTGACCCATCTTTTAGTTCAGTGCAGAATGGTACCAGCTGCATGTCTGCACTCTATTTTGACTTATAAATAAATACCTAAACATCCAAAACAAATGATACAACGTTTAAAATAACTCACGAAAAAACCTAGTCAGTGAAAACCAATCCATAACACATAACTTTGATAAGTCAAAAAGATCACTGTCCACCAGTCTCATTGAATAATCACTAAACGCATCAACAAGGCGAAATCATGCATTCAGAGGTCACTTTGATCCTCAATTAATCTAGAAACAATGGGAACTTGAACCAGGAATTCAAAAAATTCTATGGGATTCAAGTACAGAGTTCCTTCTTGCTACTCGCGACTTTTAGTTGTTGAGGATCACCATCATCTCACTCTTTCAAAACACAACTCCCATATATGGGGAAGGGGTGATAAACAATACATACTAAGCAAACTGAAAGGAACTTACACTGCTACATCACATGTTGCACTTTAAATGACAGTTCTTTGTTCCATATCAACAGGACTAATTCATTCTCCCACTCTTACAAAGATATGAAGAACTATCTTAATATGCAAAGAAAAATAATTGTATCAATGAAATGACATATCTGAAACAGAGTAAGGCAAAAAATTCTTATTTTGGAAAAAAGCTACTGAAACACTGAAGCAGCATTTCAAAACCTTTATGGAAGGGAAGAAATGTCCTCTGTAATTCGAAAGTAACAATGACACAGTTGAAAGACAAAAACGATTCTGATGTCGGCTGCTATCAGCGAAACTTACAAAAACCAAACGCGATTGAATACGTTCCATGAGAAGAATTTGATAACCATAATGTGAGTAGCAATAGAGCTACATTGTGGAAAGGGAAAACCAATACTCGTTTATCACTTCGGTGCAAGGAAAAAACATTCATCAGGGAACATTAGTTGTTCAACGCGCTGATGAAGGTTGATAACAAGCGCAAGAGACAGGAAAATAACTACCACTACTTACTTCTTTCTCTTCCCCTTATAATTTACCGGCTATATTCAGAAATGGTTGAATGACACATTATCATGCAGTACATTAAACTAAAAACAAGACTAGTGGGAAGAGTCGGATATGTAATAAAAGAACAACCAGCACCTAGTGCTATCGTACAACGCATTATAATAAACCTGCAAAGCTTGCAACGCATAGCAAAGCAGTCTCCCAAATTTGAGAACCCTCTAGTCTGGCTGACCTTTGACCAACCAGTTTTAAATCACTAGCGCGCAAGCCTTTTTGGTCACCTGTCGATTGGTGAAAACAGAATTTGGAAATTCCCAGCCGTTCTCGAGTTATTGCTCGGACGGACAACATGAAGTTAGTAAGTGACTCCGCTTCGCTTCGCCACTTAATAAAGGTTTTAATAGGCAAAAATTGTTAAAGCAACCAATATGCTGTCTAGACTACAACAAAAAGCAACATCGAGGGCAACCATAAGATGATAATTGATAAAATATGCATAAAACTGAGTATGGTTGCGGTAGTGCTTGTGGAAATTTCGAAAGATCTCCGCAAGATGGGTTCTCCGCCTTCTCGACACCGAAGAGAAAGTTTATGCAACTTAAAATTTTCGAAAAACCCATCCGTTACGAAGAAGAGGAGGGGGATAAAAAAGTCGCAATGTTCCAACGTGCGCTTATTTTTCCAAATTATGCCCTCCCCAATACCGCCGCCACAAGTGAAACGACAATAGACCAGCCCCCTTATAGCTTCGATTCAAGTCCCTCAAGAATCCTTTTGGATGGTAACCAACATCACTAGATTAAATTACATTTAAATTTACTTGCTCACGTACAATAGAAAATTTTTGAAAGACCATCTGCGTTGTACAAACTCCTACACCTAAAGTACAAAATACAATAAAAAAGTTTTACTCTTTTACTTTCTATTCTATCGTAATTTTTACTAATTAAAGTGAAAATTAACCCAAATACGCGACATGTACTCTAAGGCTCAACCCATACACCATTAAATAAGTTACAGTTCTATGTAAATACCTGTTCCACAATGGCTTGGGTTAATGAACTTCTTTTCTTCTAAAATTAAACCCCAGCATAACCATGAAAAATGCTGACAAAAATAATCAAAAGACTTACCCCTTGATTTTGCTCTGCTGAAAAAAAATGTATAATTACGATCTATTTTTTATCTAATCCTAACAAACTTACGCTCAAAGCGCATCCCGCAATCGTAGGGAAGAAAAAACCAACTAAACTGGACACTGCACGCACAACACGACCTTTCTGCGAAAAAGGAGCGACTGTACGAAACTTGCGTCCCTGCACTCCGCCCTACCGACTTTCGCTTTGGCTTTGGCTGCAAAATTATGCGCGATAGAACCTGCATTTGGCCAGAGCCTGCAAATTCAACAGATGTGAAGCGCAATACTTTTACCTAGTGCATTTTATCGTCGAATTTCAGACCACATCTGATTCACACCTGCGTTTGTAAGGCTGATATCAGACTTTGACCAACCGGTAAAAACACTGCGTTGATGCAGATGTTCGTTTATCTGGCAATTTGGAGAATCGGAAATTATTTCGAAAATTATTAAAAGTTTACATGACTCCCCATAGCTGTGTCAAATCAGCTAATTTTTCGCCAGCAATTTTGGGCAAATCGTTGCATTTCCTCTTACCCAATGCTCAAATTAATGTCATGTCATTGCTCTGCTAGGGGAAGTTGCATTTTAATTAAAAATAATAATAATATTGAAACTGAAATTCAAAATCCTGAGAAGAGCTCCAAAGGAAGCCTGTAATGCAACTGCCACAAAAGTATCAAATATTTTAGATACTTGTGTTGATAAATGTGGCATAACATCTTCTCTTAACCTTCATATAGCCCAGATAAATAACAAAATAAAATTACTAACTCCACATCCCCCGCATGAGATCTTTCCACCGAAGCTTCAGATCTTTGTTAATATAACAAAATTATCAGATGATAAATAGAGATGTCCTATTGAGTATTCATTGAGGTCAATGTCCTACTGCTGCACATCTAATTTGTCGTGTTCATCACGGCACTAATTCCTTAATTTCTCGACTCGGCTGACAATAATGAAAAATGCTTGTTACCAAGTTGTATGTATATCAGCCAAATGATAGTAACCAACATAGTAGTTTAGAACTAACAAAGCAGCTCTGTGTAGGGTTTGATGGAACATTTCCATTCATTTGTATCGGATCTTTTGATATCTGTCCGTCTGACTCGTTCCTTCCTGCCTATCTCTCGCCAGATATTTAAGTAATAAGACTTGTCCAGTTCAGTTTATGTCCATTTGATATCCAATTTATTTTTTAAAGTTGAACTCAAATTGTTTCATCTTTTCAGTACCTTTAAGTTTAGAATTTCCTACATATTTTGGCACCTCTTGATGGATCTTTATCCATTCAAAGTCAATCAGTAATTCGGACTAAATTGCCTCAATTCCGACTATTTCCACATTAGATCAAAGTTGTTGAAGGACTTGAAATTTCCAATGAAATATAAAGAAATCATTAATGAATTAAATGAGAAGATTGATGATCCAAGAAGGAATCCAAAAGTTCAACTAGCTCATCTTAGATGTGAAAAAGTATATTCAAGAGCGTTTAGAAAATTATCAGATAGGGAAGTAGACTCACCAAGGAGTATCCAAATGCAGTAGAATCCAAACTAGTAGAATGGTTGACAATCCAGGATTTCATTTTAGCTATGTCCTGGTTCATGAGCAGAAACCACTCATCTGTAGTGCAAAAAGATGGATTAAACTTTGTTGGGACTTAAAATCTATTTAAAGAAATAGACGGAAAAGAAGTAAAAAAAGGTTTGAGTCCCAGCAAATCAAATGGAAATTTAGTCCTCCAAATGCAGCCTAGTGGATTGGATCTTGGAAATGGAATTGCTTAAGAGGATATGGTAGAACAAGAAGTTTAACAATGCCCAAATGAAAACCTTTCTCATTGTTTCTACATTTCTGAAGACCCCAGCTGTTTCTTCAAAATAAGAACTTATACTGATTTCCTTAACTTGGGGAAGCTACTTGACTTGGGAAACAGTCGATGAAAGTTTAATGAGTTGTAAGCCATTAAAAGATTTATTTGGAAATGTATTCCTTGAATTATTAAACAAAAATTCAAAAAATAGCAAAACAGAAGTGTTGAAGGGAGCAAAGTGGTAATTGTGGTAACAAGAAGAGCCAATGAGCTGTCCAAAGCTGCAACTGAAATAACGGTAATTCAAATATACAGATGAATACAATTGATAAAGAAGGCACTATAAGGTCTTGTTGAAAAACAATACCCTTTTGATTGGGTTTTATCAGTAGCTATCCACTTATCTGAGTTCAACATTTGGTCTAGAAGAAACTTGTAATACATAATCTCATTCCAATCCCACCAAATATGCAGCATCACTTTCTTCGGAGGCAGATTCAAGATTCACCAAGATCCTTTCACTCCACATTGTTTGATACAATCAAAAATGACGAAGAAACACTTCATTTTTCTCCACTTTAAGGTTTAACATAAATACACTTATAAATCACAAATTCACACTTTGAAATGTCTTCTTCCAGATTATGTTTCAAACATACATGAAACCACCCCTTGACAACAAACGTTTGTTCAATTCATTACTTGTATTTAATAAAATAACGATGCATCATAATATATAAACTTTATTCGAGTATTCACTAGTGACTAGCTCAGTTACATCACAAACATCTCTGTTAGCTATCTCATTAACATTTAGTTGTTACTCTTCTCCAAAGAGGTGAAAACGGAGAAATAGCAACTACTTTTCATCACTAACTCAGGTCACAGCTCATGCTCCTCCAGTAAGCTTCGCTAACTACAAGGTAAGGAAAATATTGTAATGAGGACGTTCTCTTCTAGTCTAAGTACGAGAGGCACAGAAAAGGCAACAGGACGAGTGTCTGTACTACTTACACCTAGACAGTATACAACCAATTGTAGACTACGATAGAATCCTGGAAGCTGTCTATTGCTTTTACGTTTATTATCACTACTGACAAAGACAACACCTGATAACAAACTGCATTATCCATTTGTGGATTTGCAAATCACAAGCTCCTGTCCATAAATGGGTAATGCATGGCTTAATCATAAAAACTTAACACTAGAGATATCAAACAGCTTTAAAAGTGCGTCTGATTGGACCTTCGGTAATCAATTCTTAATTGACGGAAATCACCTGCTTTCAGTTATTATGCGATTTTTAATTTTCAATTCTTTTAGTTAGTGTTTTAATCATAAAAAATTAGAAATTTCTTATGCACAAATTGTTCAGTTCAACATAAGAGTGTAAAAAAGCTGATAGAATATATCATGACAACAATCGGCAACAGATGAATAAAAGAATTAAATTAAATTAAAAGAGATTAAAGTAATCTTCTTTTTTTTAAACATCATAAACAAATATAAAAAAATTAGTTGAGAATAGCAGATTCTTGTACTAGATGTGAAAATTTCTACTATTTGGCATTCCACAAAGTCTGTAATTTGCGATCTGAAAAGAGTGGGGGAGGAAAGGAGAGCTATATTTCCATTAAGAGCACAAGGCTGTTCCTAACTTCCCTTTAGATTTCCTAACATTTTTGTTTACTTAAACTAATCTATGACATGGCTGACGCCATTTGTTAGAGCCCAAACATATTTATTTAAAACACCTAACAATCTCCATAATGCAACCTCAATGACAACACTGCTAACAGTGACCATATAGTGGTACTGAAAAGGTTTAGCTCTATCAGAACTAAGAACTGTTTTGGTACAATATAAATACCCCGACGATAAGGGTTAGGCAAAGATTTGAGCAAACAATAGATGATAAAATGAACAAAGCAAATAAAAAGTAGAGAAGTTAATGAATTATAGAACGAGATAACGCTAAGTTAAGAAAATAGATAAAGATGTATTCAGAGAAGAAGTAAAACAATTGGTGGTATTAAGAATACAAAAAAAAGAAAATGAAGGGGCAAATTAAAGCAAAAAAAGCCAAATTTCAAATGGGCGCCCAATAGAGACCAAGAAAAATTGCGGATTTTCTAGAGATTAATGAAGCAGAAGCCTAAGAATAACTTAAGTATTCCTGGAGGGGACACATCCACATTGGATGACAAACCAAATATGAGAGTTAGCAGAACATCACTTTACTAAACAATGCATGTACAATAGGATCCTTGATAGAAACTTGTTTTATACGATTTGGCATACTAAAACAAAAGAAAATCCATTTTGACCAACAGTCACGCAGATAGCGCAAATCAGAGTGAGGTAAATTTTTTGAGTCACACAGTAGACATGTAATAGTACAATCAATTGATGAGTTAAAAATATTCCTTCATAATAAAATGCATTTTGATGGTTCTAACAACTTAAAAAGGACTGTATTTCAAACAAAACAAAACAGTCAAAGTACTCCGGCTGCCATATTAGTGATAAGAGTTAACTTCACCATCATCCTAATTCCTAAAAGAACCCAAAAGCAAGCATAATCTAAAAATTTCCTAGTTCTCGAACACCAAAAAAGGGAAAGAAAGGTAATGACAACTTCCTTCTTTAACTATCATAAAATTTACTAACATGGACTTTCAACTCATCAACTACAATTGTAGACAAATGTGGAAGTGGTTCTTCAGAACAGATCAAATGGCTGAATCCGGCAAACATGTCGGCTCAAGGTCATACTAATCAATAAGGACTATTTTAAATAAAACCATATCAACCTGGACCAATATATTTCATAAATAAAAATGCTTGCTCATTCTTATTTGACTCACCCTCATACAATATTTAATTTGATTCCTCATGTCCAAATGGTTAAACTACACAAATGTCTAATGAGAAGTATTAAGGTCTTAAAAAAAAAGGAAACAACAGAAGAATTAATGAAACTGTTCAATTGTTCCACAATATGACGCTTTTTCTTGAAAGCAAAAAACAACAGGCGTTTTTATCCCTACTAGATAAACTGTAACCATCAATTAGAGAGAAAACAAAACAATAACAAGTTATGTAACAGTGCACTTAAATATTACTGTATCAGTTGGTAAAATGACTAAGATGAGTTTACAATTATTCCTAAAGGTTCTCTTAGATATCCTACACACAAATCTCGCCAAACAACATATAATAAACATCAACTCATGCCTCACATATTCACTTAAAGTAGTAAACATGACTAGATCAGAGTATCGCAGTCTAAAATTCAATTACTACAAGTCTGCGCTGCTTCAGCCATAAACAAACTTACTGTACAGAACAAACGGCAGATCCATTTCTGTCATCGCTTAGAGTTGTAGCCCGCCTGCGTATCCCCTCCACGTAGACGTCCCGATGAAACAGCCCAGCCGCAAGTGGAATTCTGCAAAAGCAAATCTATTACGGGGTTGTCCGTTAATCCAAGACAAACTAGTCGCTTACGTATCTATTCCTGGTCGCAGGTGTGCTTTGAAGACTCCCCACACCGGCTTGTGGTCTGAAGTCGTAATAGATGGAACAGAATCGTAAATCAAGCACTGCAATGGAGGGGTTTCTAGCTGACCGCTCAGCCGACGAGTCGCCTTCTGCTTGTACAGGATCCTATCTGTGTATGCGGGCGTTCTCTGCTTAGCTGACGTGTCGAAGTTCTGTGTGCCCGGATCATACTGTAAAAAAAGTAGCAAATGAATGTTTTACGTCAAGTAAACAATTTTATTTGCTTTTTTCTAGCAAAAATATAGTTTTGTTTAACTGAGCCAATTAATACAGGTAGTGAGAGTTCTAAGCAGAAGAACCACATTTCATCACAATTATACCATGACATTTACATCTAAAATTTGTTAACTATTCTAGAACAAAATGTCAAACAACAGAAAAGATGCCAAACAAATGTATTCATAGGTAGTTCAGCAGCGATTTCAAACCTCTTCTATTTTATAATAAATCACTTTATCACAAAATAAGAAATTGGATAGAGCAATTTTCAATTAAGTATTTTATTTTATAAACATAAGACCTGTAGTTTTCCATGTTTTTCTGTTCATTGTTGCACTTTTCCAATCGTGTAGGTTGTAACACTTGATATCATTCCTGGGATTTCTGCACTTTTTTCTATATAATCTTCTAGTTCTAGTGTTTCTCAATCATGAATTGGTAAAACTCCTGGGCCATTGTTAGTTGGATGGCACCAAGGTGTTCTAGTTTACTGCCGGCACAGACTTTTATCATACTACTAGCACCACTACGTGTTCTAATGAGCCCATATGTGTGGCAGGAGTTATTATGTATGATATTTAGAATTTCTTACAGGGTATATTAAAACCTCCGTCTCCAATCCATTCTGCTCTTAATTTATGGACATGCATGCATATTCCATTAGAAAACCAAGCAATTAAAAATTCAAAGAAATCTATAAATCTCATCTAAAGTGGTATCAGATTGTTTTAGCAAACCAGAAGTTATTAGATTAAAAATGTGACATTTATGCAATAGATTTAGATAAAACCTATCTTACACCAAAATCAATTATGGTGTATTTAAAATGACAGTCCAAAACCTTGTTACTAATTGGATAAGCTAGTCTACAATCAGCTTTCTGGCTGGAAAGACCTACTTTTCTTCGAGTTCATATTTCAATCACCTTGACAAGCTTGAAACGGCAGAAGATTCATAAAAATCACGTTTATCAAGAACTCATCCTTTCAACACACATATAAGATTACAAAGCATGGTTAAAGAAGGAAATAAGAAAAATCAATTTAAAGTTTCTGTAAAGACTTGGTAAGGGATTTTGATTGGCACAATCTGACTCAATCATTCAAGTGCAACCTTATCATATAGTGGAAATTCATAAGACTTTTCAGGGGTAAAGATGTCCCTAAAGAAGATTCAAACAAGAATAACAGATTACCTTTAACCTTTCCAATTGAGAAAAATAGAACTAAGAGTATACTATGAAAATCCACCTGGAGAGAACACAAGTCATCACAAGTCAACATACTGAAGAGGACCAATACTGGAGCGAATTTTACTCTTAGCAAGCTGTGGTTAGCACATGCTAACATAGTTCTTCTTTTATAAAAAGGCCATTTACTTAATATACCTTGAACTAGCAACAGGGAGTTACTACCACACCACATTTCTTTACCTAGACTACAAAAACTTCTATCTTGACGATCTAAGCTTCTGTGATATAGACTCGCACAGATTCAGAGGATAAATAAATATATTCTCCCAGACATCGTCGCCATTAAGTAAGCTAACTTCAAACTAACTTGGAAGACCTCGACTATGGGGGCATAAAGGCTAATGACCAACTTGAATAGGTAGAGTAGAAGCTCTCTTGAGCTGTCTCATCCCTAAAAGCAGAGAATGAATAAATACTTTCCTTTCCCGAGCACTAGATCAATACGTGAACGTCAGCCTAACCTAGCATAACCTTCAAGCTCATCCTACATCTTTTAGCAGCAGCTCAATAATGTGTCTCTCAACAAATTTATTAGAAGGCCTCAGGATATATCTTAGTAACCAACAGACCTCAACGACTTTAAGAATAGAAGTTATAGAAAGTTCGTTTAGAAAGAACCTTAAAATTTGTGGACATTAGAAAATCTGTATCAGTAAAAGCTCTGCCCCCTTAAAGAAACTGACGCAGACTCAAAAATTAATTCCATTCGCTAGCTCATATCTCTACATTTTGGTTCAACTGTCTTTGTTTATTAGACACCAGGACACTATTGACCAACAAGTAGTACCAAATTTCCTGAAGGCTGAGACACAGAGCTAGCATTTTTCATGAGTATACTTAATTCCTATTAACGCCCTTAGTTTTTACAAAATGTAAAATGTAAAAATGTAAATGAGGGTAACTTATGCAAAATGCAAAAATATACATCTAACTATAGGAAAACCCACAATTAGTTTACTAATACTGGCCAACATGGACAAAGAAAACGTTTTATTTGAGTACAACATTGATAGGCTCGTTTAAAGACAGTTGCCATTCCACAGTTCATATACTCAATACTTATGTGAAACAAGCTAAAAGCTAAAAAAAACTACAATCCGCCATATAGCACTTGAGGCATTCTAAAATTATTAGCGCTACAATTGTTTTCTCCTTACCAATCTTTTGTTATGAAGAAGTGAGTCCACGTTTCATTACAGGTATTTCCTTTCAATCCTTATGCACTTTTGTTCCAAGCTGTCTTTTGGATGTAGCATGGTACAACTAATGGGCAGCTGACTGAAGCTCGTTGTTAGAGCCTCACTGACTCTTTCAATGTATCAAACAGATCATAGTTACTCTGCACAAAACGACAGCCAACCCATCACCAGATTTCTGATGTCAAAAAACAGTCACCATCGCAGAACTACAATTTGTCTATTGTGCCTAGACCCTCAAAGAACGTCTTTTTGGACTTAAAACTTCACTCTTACAATATTGTTTTAACTCAAAAATTAGAATGGACCTACTACAGATTGTGCCATATATTCATTAAATGGATTCTGAAGTAACTGGAGGTTAATGTTGCTTTTGACCGAAACATCATGTG